>OX451737.1:485403396-486695149 GCA_948472305.1 Vicia faba
CATTAACACACATTGCCATTTTTGTTTCAAAGCTTTGTAGGTTGAGTTCTGTAGCGCGATTCAGGCTACTTCAAAACAAAGTAAGCATTGGGAAAGCTTCATTGGACCTCAGGCAAGCTCAAAAGAAGCTCAAACACCCTTGGAAGTTGCTGCATTGTCCAGCTCGAAGTCAACTGAAACAGGTATTTCATGAACTTCTATCTCTCTATTTAGGAATAATTAGACTTAGGTTTGTGAATGAAAGATGTTGTATTCATAGCCCTGAAGCCATACATGTGCTTAGTTTTCATTTATATTGATCGTGCTAGGAGAATTTTGTTCATGAATTTTTTGAAAAAACTAGGTTAAGAATTAGGGCCAGAGAAATTCTCTCTGGTCTTTGAGAGTTAGCTTAAGTTTTTTATATGGTTGGATTCGTTGTTTGATGCTCTACAAGTTTCATGTTATGAGTTTTGTCAAAAAATCAAGGAATCAGGAGATATCATTTGATGTACAGAACGCGTGTTTTGTTTGAACTGAGGAAGAAGATCAAGTTGCTTGGGCTGGGCCTGAGTGCTTTTGCTTCTAACACATGCATTTTCAGTTTACACCCCCTGCCCATTTATTTGTATATTTGTCATTTTGATGTTTTTATTTTTTATTCTGACTTTATTATTTCATGTCCAAATATAAAAAAATGCCAAAAACTTATTTTCATATTTATTTGATTTATTTTCATTTTACTAGTATAAATATGTTTAAATATATTATATTCTTTTTATTAAAACCTAAAAATAATGTAAAAAATATGTTTATTTTCATTTACTATTTTTATTTACATTTGAAAACATTTTCTTGAATATACACATTTTTGTAAATAATTAATTTTTATTTTTATACATTTAAAGTGATTAATATATATATATACTTATATACTTTATTTTATTAAATAATTAGGACAAAAATACAAAAATAATACATTTTTATTTTTATTTATATTTTACACTAAAAATACCTTTTTTACAATATACTTTTATTTTTTGTACAAATTGATGTATTATTATAAATAAATAATAAATAATGCCATTTATTTAAGAAATTAGGGTTTTTGCCCTAAAAAACAAAATAATTAAAATTGACTTTTTTTTTATTGTCTACACTTCACATTTAAAAATACTTTTTACATACATAAAAAACATTTCTTTTTGCATAATACATTTTATCTAATATTTATTTATTGTATTTATTTAAATATTGAATATTTAATATTATGCCTTGTACATTCAATTTGGTTGTAATAATTTAGAGTTTAATTTCTTGTCAAATAATCCCCAACTCAAATTTGTACCCCCTCCCTATATAAAGTTGTAATAGTGTAGAATTTAAATTCTCGCACCTTTATGCTTTCAAATATGCCATGGTTAGACCTAGGGTTTGTATGTAAAATAAAATCAACAATTAGCTTGACCTAATCCAAAGACAACAATGCATGAAAACAAACACAATGCACACTTGCACCCCTAGGGTTTCAATCCACTTGTTTCCTTAAAAAATGGGCCATGGTTGCATGTCAAGTACTTTGGCAAAACAAAAACAAACCAAAAGATCATAGTCCCTCGATGATGCTATCTGAGTTGCCTCAACAAAATGATCAAGTCCCTCAAGAAAATTGCCAAAATACTTGACACAATTGCTATCATGGTCTATACGATGACCCGCGCCTGTCCCGTTTAAACATCCAAACACAAGGTTGTTCACCAAATACAATGGTGAAACAACACTGTTAAAAGGGTTAACAACATAAGAAAGATCTTTGAGTAAATAGGGTAGACAACTCTTAGTTACTTGATCAAGCTTGCCAAAAACATCCTTGCTATTTTCGAAACACACTTCACAACACAACTTCAAAACAATTTCAAAACTACTTTCAAAACATTGAATTATCTTTTCAAAAAGACACACACCTTTGTATATATTCAAACAAGAATCATTATAAAGGTTGCCTAGACAAGGCATCTTTTTCAAAGCATTTTCAAAACCACACACACAAAGCACCATTTCAAACAGTTGAAAAGCAAAGCAAGTGATCTAAAGCAAGTAACTAAGAGCCCATGGATAACCATGGATAGAAAGGGTGCTAATACCTTCCCTTTCTATAATCTACTCCCCGAACTCAAGAAAACATCTCAAAGGTCTTTCCTGTGCTTTTTGACCTTTCCTTAGGATAAAATAAAAAGTCAGTGGCGACTCTTGCTAAACCGAAACATTTGCGAACACAAACGCAAAATCCCAAGTCAGTTCTCCCACCGTATCACACTCAGTAAGGAAGCTAAGCTTTGAAAATATGATCAAGGACATGCAAAAGGACAACAACCTTGATGATACAGTGAGCTCTGAAGGTGAAGACTCTAATGAGGAAGGAAGTTCTGGCTCAGCCAAGTCAACTAGTTCTGATGACAGTTAGACTAATTGATGTCTCTTTATTTGATCCTTTTGTTTCATTTTGGCACTTGCATATGCTTACCATTTGATTTCTATGGTCTGTACCTAAATTACTGATACACTCTTGAATGCATCCTTTTATTTGACATATTATGACTAAAAGGGGGAGAGAAAGTGACTGACTAACCACTGACTGGCATCTGATTAAGGGGGGGCTTAATAATTGAGAGGGAGCCTCATGTCTGAGAAGATGTTTTGACATCTTCCTTTGCTAATAGCTAACTGTTAAATGAGTTTTTTCTTGCTTTGCTTATGCTGCTAATCTAATATTGCTCTGATAATATATTGCTCTGCTCTGATAATATGCTTTGATAATGTTTTAGACAAAATTTGCCAAAGGGGGAGTTTGTAAGTGTTTGTTGGCAGCAATTTTGGTAAAACAATGTGTTGTTAATGTTTTGCTAAATGTCTTGAAATTTTTAGCAAACTATTTTGAATGATGTCAAAGAAAATGTCTTGACATCTGCCTCTTGAACAGGACTCAACCAACATCAATTTATGTATGCTTTTCTGTTTCCTGATTTCCTGCGCTCCATAATTCAAGATTTGTGACTCACAGGCTGCAAAAAATATGGAGGAATATTTTTCAAATTGCATTGATTTTATCTTGGCCTGTTTTTATGGAAATATTCAAAAGAATTAAATATTTGGTTTTAAGCCCAATCCCACAGCTGCGCATATATAAGGAATTGCTTCCTTATTCAAACTACAACAACTTTTGAAGAAAAATACTTTCTTTCTGTTTTAAAAGTCTAAGTCTTTTAATTGTCAAACACTCTAGTATTTACTCAATGCTTGTGTTGTTATTTGGATTGTTAATTGTGTATCATTCATAGGCTTTTAAGAATTGAATGATTAGAGTTTTTAAACTTATTATTTCTGTTTTTTCTTCACTGTAAGTGATTGAAGGGATTTGAGGAAGGCCTCATGCCTAGGTGAGTCTTAGGTAGAAGTATAGCACGGGTAGCGATTAAGTGATTAGATCGTAAATTGGTTGTTTAGTCAGGGTCTATGAATTGATACTATTTAGTGGACTTGTCCCTGGATTGGTAGCCCTAGAGTAGGTGTTATTGTACACTGAACTGGGTGAACAATCTCTTGTTTCTTTACTGCTTTTATTATTACTGCTCTTTACTTGTAAACAGATATTTGTGTCGTGAAATCTCATTCGACATCACATATCTGATACAAGATTTTCAAGGGGTGCAACACAGGCGGTCTTGTTTCCTGACACGAGCCATGTTGTAGCCCCTGGGACCTTAAAAGAAGATTTGGGAGTTTTGGGGCCAACACGGGCAGCCGTGTTGGCCTGTGACACTGATTTATGTTTTTTTTTCTATTTTTCCCTTGTGTTAAGTTGTGAGGGAGTTTTGGGTACTTCCATCCGACCTAAGTGAGTTTTTTCTATTTAGATAAGTTTTCACAATGAATTAGGGGACTTTATGGCCAGCGGAGAATTTCTACGATTAAAGAAGGAAGCATATGCAATTGTGGGAGAACAGAGACTTTTCATGAGTGGAAGCAATTGAAGATCAAAGTTCACTGTGATCGGTGGATCTGGAACTGACTGTTTAACGCTGGTTCGCGAAATGTCGCGGAAGCAAGAGTCGCCACCGTCTTTTATTTTCTCCAAAGGGAAAGGACAAAAGCACAGAAAAATTCCTTATAGAGATTGCTCTCGTTTCGGGAGGTAGGCTATAGAAAGGGAAGGTGTTAGCACCCTTTCTATCCATGGTTATCCATGGGCTCTTAGATACTTGCTCATTTGTGTTTTCAAAACGGTTTGTTTGCTTTTCAACTGTGGGTTTTAAAAATTTTCTTTGAAAATTCCAGTTCGACTCTTGTATCGGTCCTCAAGAGTGTTTGAAAAATTGCTTTCGAAAGCTTTTTGAAAAGGTGTCGGTGTGAAAAGGGTTTTTGATTTGTTTTTGAAATTAGAGCAAGTATCTAGAGTCGTCTACCTACCCTAAGGAGTTCGTCTGTGTAAATGTCCTTTAAAGTAGTGCCATCCCACCATTGAGAGGTAGGTAGCACCACCGTTGGAGGTGTTCGGGTCAATTCGAGGGTTGGGACATGGTGATCACCAGAGCAATAGGAAGATACCTTAGAAGCTACCCTCATGCCAGGTTCCCAGATCATGAGGACTTACTAAGACATCCTCTACTCGACGATCACCTTTCGAGGCAAGGCAACAGTGAGGCGTACCCTAGGGGTGGTGTGTGATTTGTGTGTCATGTTCAGTTATTTTGTCTTGTTCATGTCAAAGTGATCTATGCGTTTGTTTTTATTTTTGTCATTCATTCTTGCATGCATTTTATTAGCAGTTAAAAAAGTGCGGAAAGATAAAATTCCTAAACTATTACAAAGGCGCGGGTCCACATCGCCAAATTTAATCCAGGACCCGATTTGACAGAAAATAAAGAAGTGCGAGAAATTAAATTTACACGGCTTTGGGAGAATTACATAAATATTTAAAAGAAGGAAATAAATAAAAATGCGCAAAGAGAATAAAAAAATCGCAAGCGAGGGCGTTGGACCCTTTTTAATGAAATTAAATTATGATTATTAAATTAATGAAATTAAAAAGAAAAAAGAAATTATTTTTTGAGTTTTTTGTATTTATGGTTTTTTATGAGAATTTAATGAAATTAAAACCTAATTCTAGTTTTTTATTTATTTATTAAGAAAATATGAAAATTACCTAAAATTAAACCTAATTAATTAATGCAATTTGATTTACAAAAATAATAGTAAATAATTAATTATTAGAGAGGATAAAATAAAAGAAAAAGTAATTAAAATAATTAAACCTAATTCTATAAGTTTTTAATTTATTAAGAAAAATATTTGAATTAAACCTAATTTTACAAAGCTAAATTAATTAATGACATTTACTTAAAAAATATTAACATAAAATATATTTTTTGATTTTTTATGACTTTTCTGATTTTTTGTATTATTTTTATAGTTTATGAAAATAAATTGGTTTAAAGAATTAAATTAAAAAACTAATTAAAACAAAAATAGAAAAATATGAGAAAAGAATAAGAAAGGCAAACCATGGGGGTCTGTCCCCAAATTGGAGGTATGATTGTAGCATTTTAGGCCCATCTTTGGAGGCCTTCGTTAACTTTTCCTGGAAGCGTGTCACTTCTTTGACTCATGCCCATGGTATTCACCAGATCTAGGTCTTCAGATTGTCTCCATTGGCCAAGTGGCATGGTTGGATCAGGGGTTGTATGGTGGAACCCTGGAAGCGAGCTACACCCAAGCGCGATTAGAAAAATAATATGGAAAGGGATGGGGACCTGGGATTCGAACCCAGGTCCCAGGGATTACCAACACTATGCTTTGCCAACTGCTCCAACTACGCTTTTTGTTTATAATGTAACTAATAAATAATATGAAATAAAACAAGAATTAGTGGACAGATTAGCGCGAAAATTCAAATACTCTAATCATTGCCTTACACATCACCGTCTTCTTCCTCGTTTTGCTTTTCCCTGAAACATAAAAAAGGTTAGCGGGGGTTTTAAACCCCCCCAAAATGCCATCTTTTCAATAATAGCGAATAGCCCATGTGGTCACATAAATTAGGCGCGAGGGGTGTGTTGTATTCGTCCCAGCTCCCTGATTTCAACCATGGCATTGAGGTTCTCTAATTTTACAGTATTTAGAAACGCCTAATTTGAAAGTCCTGTAACCCTAGCGTCCTTTAATGGTGATTCTTCATACAACGCGTAAAAACTCAATTAATGCACACAGTTAGCTTTAGAATCAATCAATGAATACAAATCAAGAATCAAAATGCATGGATATGGCCTGAATAATAAAACACGATTATGCAAAAAGAAGAACACAGTCTGACTTATAATTACCAATTCTTGATGTTTCAAGCTATGATTTTGATCCAGGCACCTTCCTTGATGTCTCAGCAAGACAATGGAACAATTATGTTGGCTTGAATCACACTAGAACCTAGTTTTCAGTTTTGGAATTTCTTGTCAAAAACTCAAACTTGGTTATGGATGTATGGCGCAGCTTGGAGGTTATGGACACTAGGTTTTTCATCAGTATATATGTGTGAATCATTAGGGTTGGAAATTTGGTCCAAAGAATCCTTGAATTGATGAGAACATATTTGATTTCCATGCCATAATTTTTCAATCTTTTTCAAGCTAATTTGATATCAATCATGTCCAATCACATGGATTCTTTCCAAACTTGACCATGCACGAAATATTGAGTGTATTCCATGCATAAAAAGATTTAAAAACTTAGGTTTGGTATTTTTCATGTATTTTAATTAATTAAATGAATTTCTAGCAATTAAAAATTCAAATAAATAAAATAAAAATGGTGAAAAACTTCCCTTTGGGCCAAATGGTCGTTCACATGCTTTGGATGATGGATTTTGGAAGAAAAAGAGGCCCATTATCATTTTTAAAACTTTTGAAGCAATGTTGACTTTTCAAAATATCCAAAAATTTTCCAACTTCCACAAGGCATACCTTGCTCAATTTTTAAGATTTGCTCATGTTCTTTGACATTTTGGAAAGGTCTTTGAGTCCTCTAACCAATGCCTTTGGTCCCATGTCATTTTGATTTACCAATCTCAAGTTATGGCCTTTGACTTAAAGTCCCTTTTTGTTGACTTTTGAAAATGACCTATAATGTTGAAATTGATAACTTTTTGTGAGAGCATTTCTTGGACTTGAAGTATGAAGAGGAGTTGTAGGAAATGTCTTTCTCTACAAAATGAGCTTTGGATGGAATTTTTCTGATAATCCATGTGGAAGTTATGCCTTGGTCAAGTTACAGTTGACTTTTTCAACTGTCCAAATATGGAAACTTTTACATCTTGAGACTTTTTGAGCCAAGATTTGAGAATCATGATCAAGCATTGATCAAATGATGTTTGTGGCTTCAAAATGAGATGTTGATAAAAAATTTGAACTTTTTGACTGTCAAATGACCATTTTGCCCCTGCAGTTGACTGTAGGGCAATTAGGGTTTTTGACTGTGCAATTTTGTGCTGTAAGTCTTGAAACTTGGCATGAGGATGCTTGACCATGTTTATAGGCATGTGGGACTTGATTGGATCCTTGGAAACTTCAATTTCTTTGTCAGAACCAAAACCCTAGTTTTTGACTGTTAGGAGGCCCTTGAACTGTGCAACCCTTGGGGAGATTTTGAAGCATGCTCTTTGCAAATCTTGAAGAATATGGGAGGGAAAATTTTGGGGTACAACAGTTGCCCCTGTTCAATCTTCTTAGACCTGAGGATGCAGATTGGCTGACGTGCCTTTCGTAATCCGAAGGTGGAAGATGATTGAACACTAGAGTGCCCAGAAATTTGCGCTCACATAGTAGTGTGATGGTGGAATAGGCTTATAGATGCCATTTGGAGATTGATGAATAGGATGATGGGCTTATAGATGCCATGCTAAGAGATGATGGATGGTGGATGGGCTTATAGATGCCATCTGAGTGTCGTTCGCGTAAGAGATTCCTTAGCGAGAACTTGTATACCTGCAAAAAAAAAAGATTACCTGACCTGTTACAGGAGCTGGTCTTCAGATTCTTTGTACAGATGTGTCCTGACTGGTTACAGGAGCTGGATCTGAAGCTTCAAACAGTGATGAATGAACCATGGATGGTTACTACCTCAACGGGATGGTGAGAGAACCTTGGACGATTGCTATCTCGACAGGAACGCTGAGAGAACCTTAGGGCGATTACTACCTCCACAGTAACGCTGAGAGAATCTGGGGATGATTACTACCTCCGCAGTAACGGGGAGAGAACCATAGGTGACTTCAACCTCAACAGTAATCATTGAGAGAATCTTGGATATCTTCAACCTCAATAGTAACGCTGAGAGAAACTTGAGATGATTACTACCTCCGCAGTAACGGGGAGAGAACCATAGGCGACTTCAACCTCAACAGTAATCATTGAGAGAATCTTGGATATCTTCTACTGAGTCTTTATCAGGAAAATCTGTTAGGGGTCGATTTAGCTGGACTAGAGAAGGCCTTTGACTGGATAAGAAACAGAAAAATCTTAGGGTCGATTTAACTAAACCGATCAAGGTCTTGAAATGTTCAACTGGATAAGAAAGAGGGAGATCTTAGGGTCGATCTGACTGAACCAGAGAAGGCCTTGGACTGGATAAGAAACAGAAAAATCTTAGGGTCGATTTAACTGAACCGGTCTAGGTCTTGGAATGTCTTCAACTGGATAAGAAACAGGGAGATCTTAGGGTCGATCTGACTGAACCAGAGAAGGCCTTGGACTGGATAAGAAACAGTAAAATCTTAGGGTCGACTTAACTGAACCGGTCTAGGTCTTGGAATGTCTTCAACTGGATAAGAAACAGGGAGATCTTAGGGTCGATCTGACTGAACCAGAGAAGGCCTTGGACTGGATAAGAAACAGTAAAATCTTAGGGTCGATTTAACTGAACCGGTCAAGGTCTTGAAATGTAGCTGAGAACTTAACTGGATCTTTCCTGAAAGGTAAAGGTCAGTCATATGCAATGCATGATATGGATCAAGCAATGATGTTCTCTACATAAATGAGATTTGTAAGATATGATGCGTATATGCATGCTATAGTGATGTATGTGATGTTTAGGAATGTATATTTGTCGTCTAGGAAAGTAAATCCTTGACGGGTTCCAGGAAGTCACTCCTGGGCTGATGTTGAAGCATAAATTTTTGCTTCTGCTGGGGATGACAGTTGCAAGAATTCCGGTAGAAGATAACTCTGTTGGGGAATAACTTGGCGAATGGATTACTCTGCAGGGAGAAAAGTACTCTAACAATCTTGCTGGGGAGCAATACTCTGTGGGGAGAGAGGTACTTTGTTGAGTTTGATGAAGATAACTTGCTGGGGATACCATTTTTGTGTTGGAAGTGTTGATAGACTTCGCTGGGGATAAGAAGACTTCGTCGAGGACGCTCTTTCCGTTGCTTTTGGCTGAGGATAACCCAGTTATATCCTGGTGGGGAGATAACCTTCGAATAAATCTGGGAGACGCATTCGTGCTCTGCGAGGGTAAGCTTCCAGAATCTACTGGGGATAAGCTTACTGCTTAGGGAGATGAATTCCAACTTTTCCTGGGGAAACTGGATTGGACTCTCCTGGGGGAAGTTTTGAACTGTACCGGGAAGTAGCTCCATTGAATGTTTGATATACCGCCGGGGAACAATCTTTAGGTCAAGACTGCCGGGGATGCTTGTTAAGAGTGCATATATACTGCTGGGGAATGTTGAGATCGGCGGGAGGATACCCAACTTTCTTAAGGCTGATAGCATAGCTTTGCTTGGGGAGAGTGCACGGATTTGCTGGCTCACTCTCTGGGGAATTAAGATATGCCGGTTATGTTCTTTAGCTGAACCTACCTTGATACCTTGGAGGACAGAACAATTAGATCGCTTAGACAACTCTTTATTGCCCCTGCTTCTAATGTTACCTGTAATTAATCCTTTGTTTCGTATGCAAATATTCATGAATTAGCAAATTATTGTCAATGCATATATCACAAATTGAACCTTGGACGTTCTTCGCAAAACAAAACAGAAAAGGAAAAACAATTGGCAATTTGGCTGAAAAGTGTATTTATATTGATTTTGAATTGCCTGTAAATAGGCGTTTATATACAAGAGGCTGACGTCCTAGTAAGAGAACGCCGCCGAACAAAAGAGTTTATACAAACTTTGTACAAGAGAAAATAAAACAGCTGTGTGAAATGAATGATCCCACTGGGTTTCAACTCTGCTATTTCCTTTATATCTCCGAGCGTCTCATCACTTGATGACCTTAGTTGAAGATGAAGCTGACTGATCGGTGCCGTCTGACCTTGCTGTAGATACCGGATTCTGGATGCAAAGTGATCCAATGAGACATAGTATTACGCTTTATCCCTAACTTTTGCCTGGACCGCCCTTTCGGGTTTTCAGTCCACCGGGATACCCATTTTTGCCCAAGCCGCCTTTTCAGATTTTCGACTTGCCGGGTGTACATATTTTTTCATTTCATCCCTTCATTTTGCCCGAACCCTTTTGGTTCGCCGGGAAGCCCTAATTTTTTCCTAGGCATGTCAGCCTAGCGGGTCTTTTTCATGCGTAGTATCTTTTTACTATGTCTGCATTGGCGGGGTGAGGAAGGTCGTCACCATCCATGTTGGTTAGAATCATGGCTCCTCCTGAGAACACATGTTTAACCACAAATGGCCCTTCGTACGTAGGGGTCCATTTGCCCCTCTGATCACTCTGAGGAAGGATGATTCGCTTGATTACCAGATCCCCAACTTGATATTCCTGTGGTCTGACCTTTTTGTTAAATGCCCTGATCATCCGTTTCTGATACGTCTGACCATGACAGATAGCAGTAAGTCTCTTTTCATCAATAAGGTTTAACTGATCAAGTCGGGTCTGGATCCAATCATCTTCGTTTAGATTTTCATCCTTCATTATCCGGAGAGAGGGTATTTGCACTTCGATCGGTAAGACTGCCTCCATACCATAGACCAAGGAGAAAGGAGTTGCCCCGGTTGACATCCTGGCTGAGGTACGGTACCCATGTAGAGCGAACGGTAACATCTCGTGCCAATATTTATAAGTCACTGTCATCTTCTGCACGATTTTCTTGATATTTTTATTTGCTGCTTCTACAACCCCATTCATCTTCGGTCTGTAAGGAGAAGAGTTGTGGTGCTGTATCTTAAACTGCTCGCAGAGCTCAGTGATCATCTTGTTATTGAGATTGGTACCGTTGTCTGTAATAATTCTTTCTGGGACGCCGTATCGACAGATCAGATTATGCCGAATGAACTGTGCCACAACAGTCTTGGTTACCGTAGCATAGGATGCTGCTTCAACCCACTTCGTAAAGTAATCAATCGCCACTAGGATGAAGCGATTCCCATTGGATGCCGTAGGTTTAATCTCGCCGATCATGTCTATGCCCCACATTGCAAACGGCCAAGGTGCAGTCAGAACATTCAGAGGAACTGGAGGAACATGCACCTTATCTGCATAAATCTGGCATTTATGGCATGTTCGAGAGTGTTGGTAGCAGTCATCTTCCATGGTGGACCAGAAATACCCTGCCCGAAGGATCTTCTTTGCCATAGTGTGTCCACTGGAATGTGTTCCGAAGGTCCTTTCATGTAGCTCTTCCATGATCCTTTCTGCTTCTGTCTTATCCACACAACGCAGAAAGGTCGAATCATGGTTTCGTTTATACAGGATGCCGTTGCTAAGGAAGAACTTCGCTCCGAACCTTCTCAGAAACTTCTTATCATTGACAGATGCACCTTCAGGGTATTCCTGAGCTTCCAAATATCTCTTCACCTCATGGTACCAAGGCTTCTCAGTTACCAACTCAGTCTCGATATCACAATAGTATGCCGATTCGTTTAGTTTCCAGATGATGATCCGGGGAGCCTCATTATCCCATTTGACCTTGAACATAGAAGACATTGTAGCTAACGCGTCCGCCAGCTGATTCTCCTCTCTCGGGAAGTGTTCAAAGGTTATCTTTGTGAAGTGGGGGATCAAGATCAGCACACATTCTCTGTAAGGAATAAGATTCGGATGTTTCGTATCCCACTCTCCTTTGATCTGATTGATCACAAGAGCGGAATCTCCGAAGACACTCAGAAACTTGATCCTTAGGTCGATCGCAGCTTGAAGACCCATGATGCACGCCTCGTACTCCGCCATGTTGTTGGTGCAGTTGAAACATAGTCGGGCAGTGAGTGGAGTATGAGTGCCTTGAGGGGATATGATTATGGCGCCGATACCGTTACCTAAAGCATTGGAGGCTCCATCAAAGTGCATAGACCATCGGGATCCTTCCTCAGGTCCTTCATCCGGTCCAGGTACTTCACAATCAGTCACTACCATGATACTCTCGTCCGGAAATTCTAAGTTCATTGACTGATAGTCGTCTACTGCCTGATGTGCCAAGTGGTCTGCCAATACACTTCCTTTGATGGCTTTCTGAGTCGTGTATTGAATGTCATATTCTGTCAAGATCATTTGCCATCTTGCTATTCTCCCAGACAGAGCATGCTTTTCAAATATGTATTTTATCGGATCCATCTTTGAGATCAACAAGGTAGTGTGAGTCAGCATATACTGTCTCAGCCGGCGAGCAGCCCATACCAAAGCGCAGCAAGTTTTCTCAAGCAGTGAGTATCGGGTCTCACAGTCGGTAAACTTTTTGCTAAGGTAATAAATGGCGTGCTCTTTTCGGCCAGACTCGTCATGCTGCCCCAGCACACACCCCATTGAGTTGTCAAGTACTGTCAGGTATAATATCAGAGGTCCCCCTTCAACCGGTGGCATAAGGATGGGTGGTTCTTGGAGATACTCTTTGATTCTGTCAAAAGCAGCCTGACATTCATCATTCCAACGTACTACCTGATCTTTCTTCAGCAGCTTGAAGATTGCCTCACAGGTAGCAGTTAGGTGTGAGATGAACCGAGCAATGTAATTCAGGCGTCCTAAAAAGCCTCTGACCTCTTTCTCTGTCTTAGGAACTGGCATCTCTTGAATGGCTTTAACCTTGGCAGGGTCCACTTGAATACCCTCATTACTTACAACGAAGCCTAGCAACTTCCCAGATCTTACCCCGAAGGTGCACTTGTTCGGGTTCAACCTCAGCTTGTACAACTTCAGACGGTCAAACAATTTCTGCAGATTATCTAGGTGCTCCTCCTCAGTTTGGGACCTTGCAATCATGTCGTCAACATACACTTCTATCTCATGATGGATCATGTCATGAAATAAAGCAACCATGGCACGTTGGTAGGTTGCCCCAACGTTCTTCAGTCCAAAAGGCATGACCTTGTAGCAGAAGGTACCCTACTGAGTAACAAAGGTAGTTTTTTCCATGTCTTCAGGTGCCATCTTGATCTGATTGTAACCTGAAAACCCATCCATGAAAGAGAACACCTTATGCTGAGCTGTATTGTCAACAAGGACATCAATGTGAGGTAAAGGGAAGTCATCCTTGGGGCTGGCCCTGTTCAGATCCCTGTAGTCGACACACATTCTGACCTTTCCATCTTTCTTTGGTACCGGCACCACATTAGCAACCCACTGAGGGTAAGAAGTCACTGCAAGGAACCCGACATCAAACTGTTTCATAACCTCGGCTTTGATCTTCTCAGACATCTTTGGACGTATACGACGGACCTTTTGCTTAACCGGAGGGCAGTCTTCCTTAGTAGGTAAATGATGGACCACAATATCGGTATCCAACCCGGGCATGTCTTCGTAGGACCAGGCAAAGATCTCCACATAATCATGTAACATCTGAGTCAACCGTTGCTTCACGCTGAGCTCTAGGTTGGCACCAATCTTTACCTCCTTCCTGTCTGTCTCAGTACCCAAGTTTATTGTCTCCACTGGCTCTTCGTGTGGTTGAATTTCCCTCTCTTCCTGGAGTAACAGTCTTGCAAGCTCGCCAGGCACTTCACAATCATCTTCACCTTCGTCTTCAGCTAAGTTGATCGGATTTTTGAAGTCATAACTGGCAGTAGCAGAGTCGTTACCAGTGAGATCCAGAGTGGATTGAAACCTGTATGAGTGAGTGTGTGTAAATACAGCTGTTTTGAAATATATAAAGGAAGGAAAGACAGAAAAGGAGCATAAGATTCGAAATGCGAGAAAACGTCCAAGATTTTTATTCATGATATATGAAATGACAATTTATATGCCCTCACAAATGAAGCCACGGTGCCCCGGGTAAGACACCGGGCCATAGAGTTTTAATTGTTTATTACAAATGCCAAAAACATAGGAATTCATTACTCAGTAACAAGGGAAACATGTAGATTGTCTTTTGCACTCCAATTGTTAGGTCCAATGTCGGTTGCCAGGTAAATCCAGCTATCAAACTCAGCTTCATCCACTTCATCATCCTCCCCAATAGCATTCACTCCATGAGCAGGCAGGGGAGCTGTCACTACATTAGGCTTCTCAGATGCCTCAAACTGTACCTCCTTGGCGTCAATAAGGTCCTGCAGCTTGTTCCTTAAGGCCCAACAGTCATCAGTGGAATGCCCCGGGCTATCGGAGTGATAAGCACAACGGGCATTTGGATTATATTTGGGAGAAGCAGTGTTTACAACCTTTGGGGCCTCTCTGACAGTCACTAGGTTGGTGGACAGTAACTGCAGCAAGATTTGCGACAAAGTCATACTCAAACGGGTAAACTCTCTCCGGGGTCTTTCAGCCCTTGGTGGATTGGTTTGCCGAGGAGCGGCAGCAGGCTTAGCAATCATCACCGCGTTGACAGACTGGCGGCACTCAGGTTTCTCTTGTCTTCTGGACCCGTATACATCACTGGCCTCCTTTTTGAAGGGTTTCTTCTCAGAACTTGACGATGCACCCTTCTGAATCTTACCAGACTTCAACCCAGCCTCAATTCTCTCTCCAGTCAGAATAAGATCAGTAAACCCTGCAGATGAGTTACCGATAAGATGGTTGAAAAATGGCCCAGATAGGGTCCCCAAGAACATGTCTACCAACTCCCGGTCAGTCAACGGAGGCTGCACCCTACCAGCCAGATCCCTCCACTTCTGTGCGTACTCTTTAAAACCTTCACTTGAACCTAGCGACATACCCTGGAGTTGGGTACGTGTAGGGGCAAGGTCGGCATTATATTGATACTGCTTGTAGAAAGCAGTAGCCAACTCCTCCCAGTTACAAACCTTGGTCCCATCCAGCTGATAGAACCATTCGAGATGAGTCCCTGAAAGACTCTCCTGGAAGAAGTGGATCCACAAATTCTTGTCCACTGAGTACGGTTGAATCTTCCGCACGTAGGATCTGAGGTGTAACTTGGGACAAGATGCCCCGTCATACTTGGTAAAGGATGGTGCTTTGAACTTATGAGGAATAATCACACCAGTAGACAAACCCAAATCTCCAAAATCCAGCCCAGGCACTTGTTGGACTTCCATAGCCTTCAACCTGTCCTCCAACTGCTTATATCTATCTTCTGCAGAAGGATACTGTTCCTCATCAAAATCAGTCTCGTTGTCGGAGACTACCGGACTAGGACCTTTTTCCCCTTGAGGGGTACCCTTGCCTATAGAAGAACCAGCCTCTTCATTTTGCAGAGTGTTGCCAAGCCTTCGGCCCGAGTTGAAAAGAACAGTTCTTCTCTTCTTCTTCTTCTCCTTCTTCAGGAGCAAAGCCTTCAGCTCTTCTTGGCCCTGAGCCAAACCCATGATTAGTTCTTGAAATTGCGCATTCTGTGCCTGAAGAGCCTTGATGGACATCTCAGTTGATGATGAGTCAGGATTCATGATGCTGAAATAAACAGCGAAGAACGGTAAGCAACCTGAAAAGAAGAAAACCTGCTATGCACACGATGAATGATATGTGTTTATGCAATGCATTCAAGGGTTCGAAAGTTCAAATTTGTTGTAGACAAAAAGGAACACACATTATTATTAAGGAAATAATTATTCAGTACATCAAAGCCTCATGGGCAAAACAATACAAAAGCAAATCAATCCCAAAAGACACTACGCATCCTCTTTGGAGCTATGTAGGTGTTGAGATTCCTCTCCTCATGCAATAGGCGGGTGAGCTCCAAGACCTTCTTTTCACTAGCATGTAGACTGGTCTCAATAGAATTCCGTTCTTCCTTAAGCTGGATCCAGCTCTTCTACATCTCTTCCCAGGATGTGGGCATGTCAGGATGCTGAATGATGTAGGACACTTCTCCTTCCAAGATTGGCTCTTTGATCACAGGGAGCATATGAGGATATGGTATCACTAACTTCTGGGAGCGGGCGCGTACCCACTTGAGATAAGGTTCCAATGGGATGGAGTTCCTGTGCCCCAGTGTCCTGCTGTCTATCCTACTTGGCATCCTCCAAGCTCTGATGAATTTTTGGCGAAGTCCTTGTGCATCGTTGTCGAAGTCAAAAGTTATGTCGGGAATTAACATGTCATGAGGACCATCCCTCCGAGCATAACCAAACTGTCTCCAAGCCAGGCATGGGTTGTAAGTAATACCTCCTATGATTCCAAGTAAAGGAACATTAGGGTACTCCCCGCAACGATCAATGATAGTGACATCCTCTCTGGATCGAGGGCACCAATGTATATCTGCACGTGTAAGGGTCATCAACCGTTGTGACCATCTCAAACCCCGCTCATTCTTCAAAGCTGATTGTGGAAGGTGCGAAATAAACCACCTTCCCAGGAGAGGAGTGCAACACATAAGGACACCTCTTTTTCTCATGGTTCGAGTGTAACATGAGTGAAGGATGTCCCCCAGCAACGTAGGTATAAGATTCCTGGACATAAAGATCTGGACGGCACTGATATCTATAAGCTGATCTGGGTTAGGGAACAACACCAAACCATAGACAAGGAGGGCCACAACTTCTTCAAAAGCTTGTAAGTCAAGGGAGTTCCAACATTCATGGGCCTTTTCAAATAGAAACCTGGCTAAGAACCCTTTGATACCACTTCTAACTTCCCAATGTCCCTTGTGGTCAGATGATTGTAGGTGCAAGGCTTTAGCAATCTCTTTAAGCTTGGGTTCCTTTTCCGTACCGTTGTAGGGTAGTTGATCAAGGATAGGGATCTTCAGGAGCCGGGAGAACTCCTCCAAGGTAGGTACCAGCTGATAATCTAAGAAGGTGAAACAGTGATGCAAAGGGTCAAAGAACTGGAACAGGACCTTTATCATATCTTCCTCAATGTTGGTGTTGACCAAGCTAATGAGTCTTCCATGTGTTTCACTGAATGAAGAGCTCTCGGGAATCCTGGATATAAGCTCCTTAAGCTGAGGAGGGACCCTTACAAGACTGATTTGAATTGTCTTTCTGCGAACAGTTTCCATGTCCTACAAAACAAGAACAAAGATGAAGATTCGAACCCCTGAAATGGTTAGTCAATGCATATGATGCTGGATGATGTCATGATGCTATGATTAAACACACCACAGATATTTACAAAGACAAACATGTAAGGCACACAAGGCACACAAGACAAGCCCTTAGAGTTTAGGCCAGCATGGGGTCTGGGTAGTACCCTCTTGAAGTTGGTGGGCTCAACCTGTCCTATTAGAAGTAACCGGGTTCTAAGGGTCCCAATATCACGGGATTGCTTTCATTGTTCATCGTTTCGATTTAGCCACTGAACTGGCGACCGAAATATTCCAGGAAAGCAACCCTCAATTGAGTGTAGTATCGAGTATCAACCAACCTCGGACTGCACCAAAGTCAGTTATCTCACTACCCTAAAGAGGCCAAGATAGTTCAATTAAGGTTCCTAAGGTCTGTTGAAGCTTCATGACACCACGCGGAGGCCCCGTACTCTCCTTGACTGAACTTAAGGGTTACCGGTACACACCAAAGTGCCACATCAACGTAGCAGACTGTTTCAACCATGTCGGTATACCCCGCACAGTTCCCTCACAGCCTTGTTGCTACTTTCTAAGAAGGTATCCCCCAGATCCGGGTTAGGATCTATAGATCTCCCAAGACAGTCCCACAATTTAAAGCAAGCAAAGAAAGCAATTGAAAACACAGTGATCTTAGTCCTAAGGTACACCTCACTTTAAGTTAATATCCCCAGCAGAGTCGCCAGTTCTGTGATCGGTGGATCTGGAACTGACTGTTTAACGCTGGTTCGCGAAATGTCGCGGAAGCAAGAGTCGCCACCGTCTTTTATTTTCTCCAAAGGGAAAGGACAAAAGCACAGAAAAATTCCTTATAGAGATTGCTCTCGGTTCGGGAGGTAGGTTATAGAAAGGGAAGGTGTTAGCACCCTTTCTATCCATGGTTATCCATGGGCTCTTAGATACTTGCTCATTTGTGTTTTCAAAACGGTTTGTTTGCTTTTCAACTGTGGGTTTTAAAAAGTTTCTTTGAAAATTCCAGTTCGACTCTTGTATCGGTCCTCAAGAGTGTTTGAAAAATTACTTTCGAAAGCTTTTTGAAAAGGTGTCGGTGTGAAAAGGGTTTTTGATTTGTTTTTGAAATTAGAGAAAGTATCTAGAGTCGTCTACCTACCCTAAGGAATTCATCTGTGTAAATGTCCTTTAAAGTAGTGCCATCCCACTATTGAGAGGTAGGTAGCACCACCGTTGGAGGTGTTCGGGTCAATTCGAGGTTTGGGACATGGTGATCACCAGAGCAATAGGAAGATACCTTAGAAGCTACCCTCATGCCAGGTTCCCGGATCATGAGGACTTACTAAGACATCCTCTACTCGACGATCACCTTTCGAGGCAAGGCAACAGTGAGGCGTACCCTAGGGGTGGTGTGTGATTTGTGTGTCATGTTCAGTTATTTTGTCTTGTTCATGTCAAAGTGATCTATGCGTTTGTTTTTATTTTTGTCATTCATTCTTGCATGCATTTTATTAGCAGTTAAAAAAGTGCGGAAAGATAAAATTCCTAAACTATTACAAAGGTGCGGGTCCACATCGCCAAATTTAATCCAGGACCCGATTTGACAGAAAATAAAGAAGTGCGAGAAATTAAATTTACACGGCTTTGGGAGAATTACATAAATATTTAAAAGAAGGAAATAAATAAAAATGCGCAAAGAGAATAAAAAAATCGCAAGCGAGGGCGTTGGACCCTTTTTAATGAAATTAAATTATGATTATTAAATTAATGAAATTAAAAAGAAAAAAGAAATTATTTTTTGATTTTTTTGTATTTATGGTTTTTTATGAGAATTTAATGAAATTAAAACCTAATTCTAGTTTTTATTTATTTAGTAAGAAAATATGAAAATTACCTAAAATTAAACCTAATTAATTAATGCAATTTGATTTACAAAAATAATAGTAAATAATTAATTATTAGAGAGGATAAAATAAAAGAAAAAGTAATTAAAATAATTAAACCTAATTCTACAAGTTTTTAATTTATTAAGAAAAATATTTGAATTAAACCTAATTTTACAAAGCTAAATTAATTAATGATATTTACTTAAAAAATATTAACATAAAATATATTTTTTGATTTTTTATGACTTTTCTGATTTTTTGTATTATTTTTATAGTTTATGAAAATAAATTGGTTTAAAGAATTAAATTAAAAAACTAATTAAAACAAAAATAGAAAAATATGAGAAAAGAATAAGAAAGGCAACCCATTGGGGTCTGTCCCCAAATTGGAGGTATGATTGTAGCATTTTAGGCCCATCTTTGGAGGCCTTCGTTGACTTTTCCTGGAAGCGTGTCACTTCTTTGACTCATGCCCATGGTATTCACCAGATCTAGGCCTTCAGATTGTCTCCATTGGCCAAGTGGCATGGTTGGATCAGGGGTTGTATGGTGGAACCCTGGAAGTGAGCTACACCCAAGCGCGATTAGAAAAATAATATGGAAAGGGATGGGGACCTGGGATTCGAACCCAGGTCCCAGGGATTACCATGCTTTGCCAACTGCTCCAACTACGCTTTTTGTTTATAATGTAACTAATAAATAATATGAAATAAAACAAGAATTAGTGGACAGATTAGCGCGAAAATTCAAATACTCCAATCATTGCCTTACACATCACCGTCTTCTTCCTCGTTTTGCTTTTTCCTGAAACATAAAAAAGGTTAGCGGGGGTTTTAAACCCCCCCAAAATGCCATGTTTTCAATAATAGCGAATAGCCCATGTGGTCACATAAATTAGGCGCGAGGGGTGTGTTGTATTCGTCCCAGCTCCCTGATTTCAACCATGGCATTGAGGTTCTCTAATTTTACAGTATTTAGAAACGCCTAATTTGAAAGTCCTGTAACCCTAGCGTCCTTTAATGGTGATTCTTCATACAACGCGTAAAAACTCAATTAAAGCACACAGTTAGCTTTAGAATCAATCAATGAATACAAATCAAGAATCAAAATGCATGGATATGGCCTGAATAATAAAACACGATTATGCAAAAAGAAGAACACAGTCTGACTTATAATTACCAATTCTTGATGTTTCAAGCTATGATTTTGATCCAGGCACCTTCCTTGATGTCTCAGCAAGACAATGGAACAATTATTTTGGCTTGAATCGCACTAGAACCTAGTTTTCAGTTTTGGAATTTCTTGTCAAAAACTCAAACTTGGTTATGGATGTATGGCGCAGCTTGGAGGTTATGGACACTAGGGTTTTCATCAGTATATATGTGTGAATGATTAGGGTTGGAAATTTGGTCCAAAGAATCCTTGAATTGATGAGAACATATTTGATTTCCATGCCATAATTTTTCAATCTTTTTAAAGCTAATTTGATATCAATCATGTCCAATCACATGGATTCTTTCCAAACCTGACCATGCACGGAATATTGAGTGTATTCCATGCATAAAAAGATTTAAAACCTTAGGTTTGGTATTTTTCATGTATTTTAATTAATTAAATGAATTTCTAGCAATTAAAAATTCAAATAAATAAAATAAAAATGATGAAAAACTTCCCTTTGGGCCAAATGGTCGTGCACATTCTTTGGATGATGGATTTTGGAAGAAAAAGAGGCCCATTAGCATTTTTAAGACTTTTGAAGCAATGTTGACTTTTCAAAATATCCAAAAATTTCCCAACTTCCACATGGAATAACTTGCTCAATTTTTAAGCTTTACTCATGTTCTAAGACATTTTGGAAAGGTCTTTGAGTCCTCTAACCAATGCCTTTGGTCCCATGTCATTTGGATTTACCAATCTCAAGTTATGGCCTTTGACTTAAAGTCCCTTTTTGTTGACTTTTGAAAATGACCTATAATGTTGAAATTGATAACTTTTTGTGAGAGAATTTCTTGGACTTGAAGTATGAAGAGGAGTTTTAGGAAATGTCTTTCTCTTCAAAATGAGCTTTGGATGGAATATTTTTGATAATCCATGTGGAAGTTATGCCTTGGTCAAGTTACAGTTGACTTTTTCAACTGTCCAAATATGGAAACTTTTGCATCTTGAGACTTTTTGAGCCAAGCTTTGAGAATCATGATCAAGCATTGATCAAATGATGTTTATGGCTTCAAAATGAGATGTTGATCAAAAATTTGAACTTTTTGACTGTCAAATGACCATTTTGCCCCCGCAGTTGACTGTAGGGCAATTAGGGTTTTTGACTGTGCAATTTTGTGTTGTAAGTCTTGAAACTTGGCATGAGGATGCTTGACCATGTTTATAGGCATGTGGGACTTGATTGGACCCTTGGAAACTTCAATTTCTTTGTCAGAACCAAAACCCTAGTTTTTGACTGTTAGGAGGCCCTTGAACTGTGCAACCCTTGGGGAGATTTTGAAGCATGCTCTTTGCAAATCTTGAAGAATATGGGAGGGAAAATTTTTGGGTACAACATTCACCAGTAATTTGTAATGTATATTTTATATTCTGAAATTACTTTGAACAATATGAGTAGCTAAACCCCCCAATACTATGGGTGTCCTTGATTTGAACTGTAATGACTTTGAATTTTTGATTTTATCAATTCCATGGTTTTTATTATTCAATTCAATCGTGCAATGTGGTTATGCTTTCCTTATCACACTGATTAGGATTAATTTATGGTTAACAACCAGTTAGACCGCAATTGTTAAGGTTTTTGTATGATTAGACTATAGTAGATATCACCTAGGACTAGAGATACCCTATAGTTATCGGTTAACTCTTGATAAAACAAAGGCTTGATTTCATCACAACTCTCTAAGGACTTAGGATTTAGGATGAATGTTAAAAGGTTTTCCAATAAGGACTTAGGAGAAATAACCTAAAGGGCTGGTAGTTGGAATTATGAACTTGTTAAAGAAATCAGGACTCAAGGTTGTTACAAGGAAAATTACACACCACACCCTAGCATGTTGCTCATACTTGTGAAAAGCCAAAATTTATATTATGCTTATTTTTAATTACTGTTAAGTGATAATTTCCAAACCAAAACCCCAATTCAAGTTTTGTTTAATTGAACCACAAATTAAACTGGAAACTAATACGCAATCCTTGAGATCGATACCTTGGGATTTCCCATTATTAGTACATTGGCGAATTAGTAAACTTGCTAATTTATCGATCAAGTTTTCCCCTAGGGCTTGGTATGAGAAACTTACTCAAGCTCTCATACAGTTTGGCTTCACTACATCCAAATGCGACAACTCTCTATTCATCTACTACATACAAGGTATTTCTATGTATGACCTTGTATATGTTGATGATATCTTAATAATTGGTTCCAACACAGCTCTGGTTCATGACCTGATCAATAAATTACACAATAAATTTGCTCTGAAAAAGTTAGGCAAACTATTTTATTTTGTAGGCATTGAAGTGAAATTTTGTAACAATGTGTTTCCCAGTGATTTCTGACAAACAATTGCTAGTCTTCCAAACTCTACGCTTTGGTAACTTACAGGATCGACTAGATTGATCCTAGGACATGTGTCTTAGTGTTTTTACAATCTGATTCGAAGTTTGGCATTATATGAATGATAACAATATTTTTCTATGTGATTATGATTATCCTAAAATATTAAAGTTTGACTATAAATCCTAAATGTAACTTAAAGGAAATGATCTGGATATTTGCAAGAATGTAAAGACAATGCTTAATAAAGAAAGTTCAACAAATTTTTTTAAAGACATAACTGGAAACGAAAAAGAATAAGAAAATGATTAAAGTAACTTTGTATTGAGAAAATGACTTTGAATAAATTGATGGTGTTCTTACATATACATTATCAGCAAACTCTTTTCTCTCACTCCGGTACTTCGAGTATTAAATGATTTGTATACAATGTGAACACACACCTCTATCTCAACATCTAAGACTCCTATTTATACTAGTTCTACCCTAACGGTCTTTCTATGAGATCACACCACGCTTGACATTTTCAAATGCATACATTTTGACGCTCTCACGCGTCCTCCTGGCGAAAACACATCAGTTTAAATTTCAAACTTTTCCTGCTCGAAGCGTTCAATTCATCTAACGTGATTGTCGAAGTGATCTTCACATATCTTGAAATATGATTTCATTTTTTTTACTCTGATTTGCAGTTCGACATATCGAACTATGAGAATAAACTTCATAAAATAACCTTATAAGGCTAAACTTCATGCCATCCTTTAAAACACGATTTTCTTGAATCAACTTTCATCAAATGTCGAAATCTTTAGCTAACAAATTGCTCCTAATAAATGTCTATTTCGAATTAGTGCAGAAATGGACATTTCTTGTAATCACCGTATTTCGACTAGCAACCTTTCAATTTCCTTCAATCCTGATGTCACAGTTAATCATGACTACTTTTCCAAAACGTCTTATCAAGACATGCTTGCGGTAGTTTAAACATCATTATGTATCAACTTCCAAGAAAATGAATAATGGTCTTTCAACTTTCTTCACAAGATGCTAACATGTGCCCCACTAATTCCTTGAGGTGTAACCTCTAACTCTTCCACTGACCACTTTAAAAGATCAACTCTTTTATTTTTTCTCTTTCTTCTTTTACAAACCTAGAAATCTTCACATTTTTCTCTGATTTACGCTCCCATTTCTCTTGAAAGCTTCATCAAATTTTCAAATTTGCAACAATGTCTTCTGCCAAACAGGATTCTAAGCACGTTGAAAAGTCTGGAGTGTTTAAAGGTTCATCTTCTCAGAGTGTACCAACCAGCAAAATCGTTGCTTCTGGAAATCAAGAGTTTATTATGCCTCTAAAACTTACTCGGGAACAAAAATCTATTTATGCTTCCCAGGTACTAATCCCTTCTCTGCTCTCTGGTAAAACCCTAGGTTTCTTAGGCCCGTTGATCGCTACAGGAAACTTAGAAAAGTATGTAGAGTTTTTTCCCACTTATCATGTTACCAAACCCTTGGCAAACAAAATTGTACCCCCTAAGGAGAACATTGAAAACTCCACTAAGAAGCCCAAAAAATCTTTTAAGGATAAAACCTTTGAGGATATTCCTTCAAACCCTAAGGAAGAGAGAGAAGCTTTCCAACTAGATTACATAACTGAGAGATTTAGACCCTCTCGATCATGCCCAACCTTAGATAAATCATATTTAGCTTGGATTACTAAGGTTGAAAAGAAAAAAGCTCAGGTTTGGAAATAATTAGGAATCTTCGACTTTATTCAAATGTCAAAAATTAGGTTTTAGCTATTGCCAGCCTTTTTTTGCCAGCGTCCCTGTATTTCTAGGATAATACTTACAACACTTTTCATCTCCCTTGTGGAATGGTAACCCCAACTTTCTTTGACATTGCTTCCATCACAGGACTTTCTTCTACTGGAGAGACTTTTGATCCTTATTTGGAGTCTGAAAACACTATTGACTTTAATGTCAAAATGCCTCTTTTAGCACTTATATTATCATGTTGATGGTGAAGATGTTTTTGATGTTGAACACATAGCTTTCCTAGCCTTATGGCTATCAAAATTCATTTTTTTCTATAAATCTCTGCAAGTAGCCAAGAGATTTCTGACCCTAGCAAACCAGTTACATTCTGGTCGAAAGGTGTGTTTTAGTGAGTTACTTTTACCTAGCCTGTATGAAAGTTTGGGGGCTGCTACTACCAAACTTAAAGATTATGAAGCTGACACCAACCTACTTTTATCTAGACGCTATTGGCTTCTTAGCTGTGGCTAAATGCCATTTTCAAACCTTCCCTTCGAACTGCTGGAACTGTTGACGAAAAGGACCCTGAAATAGCAGGTCGAAGCATTGAAGGAACTAGACTATTACAACTAACTCCCAATGATGATGCTGAAAACCTTCAAGCTTGCCTCACCAAATACATGTTGATGTTCTCAAAATGTCACAATTTTACCCCATATATGGATCCTTTCGCAATTCGAACTCATGGTCCTTCCTGGTTTACTTCGTCAATTGAAGATGTTGTGAAGAACACAGATAATGACATTGAAAACATATGGCGTGTGTGATACGGTGGGAGAACTGACTAGTGTTTTGCGTTTGTTTTCGCAAATGTTTCGGTTGAGCAAGAGTCGCCACCGACTTTTTATTTTATCCTAAGGAAAGGTTTAAAAAGCACAGCAAAAACCTTTGAGATGTTTTCTTGGGTTCGGGGAGTAGATTATAGAAAGGGAAGGTATTAGCACCCTTTCTATCCATGGTTGTCCATGGGCTCTTAGTTACTTGCTTAGATCACTTGCCTTTTGTTTTCAATTTGTTTGAAATGGTGCTTTGTGTGTGTGGGTTTGAAAATATTTTTGAAAAGAGGACAATGTGGTGGCAACCTTTTGTAATGATCCATGTTGGGATGTATACAAAGGTGTATGTCTTTTGAAAAGGTTTTCATTTGTTTTTGAAAGTTTGTCTTGAAAGTGTTGTGAGGTGTGTTTTTTTTATAGAAAAAATAGGCAAGTATTTTGTTTTGCAAGTTTGATTCAAGTAACTAAGAGTTTATCTACTCCTAAATTTCTCAAAAGATTATTGCTATGTTTTAACCCTTTTAACAAGTTTGTTCCACCATTGTA
The DNA here is from genome assembly GCA_948472305.1 of Vicia faba. Classification (NCBI taxonomy): domain Eukaryota; kingdom Viridiplantae; phylum Streptophyta; class Magnoliopsida; order Fabales; family Fabaceae; genus Vicia; species Vicia faba. Next base: position 485,429,356 of record OX451737.1, read on the forward strand.
TTTGGTGGGCAACCTTGTGTTAGGATGTGAAAGGGACAGGCGCGGGTCATCGTATAGACCATGATAGCAATGTTGCAAAGTATCTTAGTTTTTTTCTTTTGAGGGACTAAGATCGTTTTTGTAAGGCAACTTTCGAAAGCGTCATCGAGGGACTATGATCTTTTGATTTGTGTGTTTTACCAAGATACTTTGCATGCGTAACATGGCCCATTTTTGAAAGGCAACAAGTGGATGTAACCCTAGGGGTGTTAGTGTGCAAGTGTGTTTTATTGCATACAAGAGTTTTTCTTTGAATTAGGTTTTTCTATTTCATTGATTTTATCTTGTCATACACGTCCTAATTACTAGCAATAAGAGGCGGAAATGTAAAATCCTACGCTATTACAACAATTAGGGGAGGGGGATACACATTTGTACATGGGGGGTTCAACGAGAAAAATAGACAAAAAAGAAAATAGCGGAAAACAAGATATATAGAGAGAGAGAGAGGGAGCCCGCGCGCTGTTGGGAGGCCATCAGAAGTTCTGACCCAGATCCGCTGCCAGATGATCAACCTGTTGGTGAAACTGGATGAGTCAGAACTTCTGACTCTAGAACCTGCAAAACAGAACCTTGTTAGTGGGGAAACCAGAAGTTCTGATTTCCCTGCGCTGCAAGACAGAAGTTTGTTAGTGGAGAAACCAGAAGTTCTGATTTCCCTGCGCTGCAAGACAGAAGTTTGTTAGTGGAGAAACCAGAAGTTCTGATTCTGCTGAAAAGGCAATAACTCTCAGAGGTTCCGATGTCATTGACAGCAAAACAGGCTTCAGATGTGCTAACGTCAAAGTCAGCACTTGGCTTTTTCCTGTACTAATCAGAACGTCTGCAATCCTGTTGTTACTCCACAAAACAGAAAACATATTTGGAACAGATCCAGCAAAATAGCAAAAATGTTTCAGAGGTCAGAATCACCAAGGTCACAGGCAAGTCCTATACTGGCTCAGAACGTTCTGAGGTATGAGAGTCCTCAGAACATAAACAGCAACAACGTGAATATTTACATTATGTTATTTGAATATGCACAGCTGATGATGCTTAACAGTGTGGTGAGGGTCAGCAGGTGCTTACCTGACTGTGGGTGGAAGTTAGCTTTTGGTTCTGGTGGTGTTCTGGACAGATTTGGAAAAGAGGAAGTAAAGGTGTACGTGTATAGGGTCAGAAGTTTGGAAAGAGTGTTCTTGGTTTACAGAAAAGAGCTGGATATTTGATGAAGTTGAAGGTGAGAAACTTAAAGTTATGAAACAAAGCTGGAGATTTTGGCAGAGTTTCAGAACGATGTGTTGCTAGGAATTTTGTTTCTCTCTTAGCAATTTTTCTGTTTCTTTTCTTGAACCCCTTTTGCAGTGGTGAAAGCTCTCTATTTATAGGCAAAGTTCTTGTGGATGCCTTGAACACTTAAGGCGCCAACAGAGTTTGAATTTGTTCTTTGACAGAAATTCCTGGGAAGTTGTGATAACAGCTATTTTTCAGCCTAGGTTGCTGCAGCAGGCGTAGATTGGGGAGAAGTGACCTCTGAAGTGGGCGGTGGCGTGAAGACCCATGCCAGAATCTGTGCAAAAGCATTTTCCAAGCCACACGTGAATGCTCAGGAGTGGTTGGAAGCATTAATGGGCATTAAATGGTGACAAGACCTGTCAATACCAACATTCTGGTAATGGAAACCAGCGTTGAATCAGCAGCGTAAACCATGCTCTGGCCTTGGCTACCTGTTGTCTTAGCAAGCTCTGGAGATTCTCCTGGTTTTCTGGTACGTTCCTTGGATCTACTTCTGGACAATCTGGACTTAGAGATTCTGTATCAATGTGACACCCATCCTTCTGACCTTTCATCTTCTGATTTCAACCTGTTCTGAAGGAGCTTTCATACTTTCCTGTTTCTCTTGCATTCCTTTAGCAAATTCTGACTGAGCTTGTGTAACTGCTGAAGGGGCATGTTCTGTTTGAGGCTTACATTCTGAACCACGTTTACAACTTCTGATTGAACTGATGTAGCTGCTGAAGAGCCAACTTCTGACCACGTTGAGCCAAGCTTGCAACTTCTGACCGTCTTCATCTGGAATGGGTCCAGAAGTTCTGAAGCGCTGATTTTTTTTTCTAAAAACACTTATTTTAAAGAAGCATTCTAAGTACTTAGAAATTGATTGATTTTTTTCTTTTTCTCAAGATAAAAGTGTTGTTTCTGGAGTTCGTGAGATCATCTTGCTCTTGTAAGTGACTGGCTTGGGCAAAAGGATAACTCAAGACTTGGATTTGTTTCAGGGGACTTTGAAAAATCTAAGATGATTTCCTGAAGAAAGGGAGGGCAAATTTTGGGGTACAACAGTTGCCCCTGTTCAATCTTCTTGAACCTGAAGAGTTAGATTGGCGAGTTTGCCTTTCGCGACTCGAAGGTAAAAGGAGATTGGACACCAGAGTGCCCGAAAATTTGCACTCGCTTAGTAGAGTATCAGCAATGTGATGGCGGGAATGGGCTTATAGATGCCATTTGGAGAGGTGATGGATAGGGAGATGGGCTTACAGATGCCATCTGGAGATGTGACTGATTTTCGTCGGGAATGGGCTTACAGATGCCATTTGGAAGAGGTCGATCGCACAAGAGATTCCTTAGCGAGAACTTTATGTATCTGAGGAAGGCAGATGTTTTCCTGGCTTGTTACAGGTGTTTGATCTTTAATCTCCTCATGCATATATACCCTGGCTGGATACAGGAATCGAATCTACAATCGGTGGCTCACAGATGTGCCCTGGATGGATACAGGGGTTAGATCTGGAAATGTTGTAGTTGATAGATGTGTCCTGGCTGGATACAGGTATCGAATCTTCGAAGTCTTCAGACGTGCCCTGGCTAGATACAGGAATCGAGTCTGGAAACGTGACAGTTGATAGATGTGCCCTGGCTAGATACAGGAATCGAATCTTCGAACTCTTCAGACGTGCCCTGGCTAGATACAGGAATCGAGTCTGGAAACGTGACAGTTGATAGATGTGCCCTGGCTGGATACAGGAATCGAATCTTTGAACTCTTCAGACGTGCCCTGGCTAGATACAGGAATCGAGTCTGGAAACGTGACAGTTGATAGATGTGCCCTGGCTGGATACAGGAATCGAACCTTTGAACTCTTCAGACGTGCCCTGGCTAGATACAGGAATCGAGTCTGGAAACGTGACAGTTGATAGATGTGCCCTGGCTGGATACAGGAATCGAACCTTTGAACTCTTCAGACGTGCCCTGGCTAGATACAGGAATCGAGTCTGGAAACGCGACAGTTGATAGATGTGCCCTGGCTGGATACAGGAATCGAACCTTTGAACTCTTCAGACGTGCCCTGGCTAGATACAGGAATCGAGTCTGGAAACGTGACAGTTGATAGATGTGCCCTGGCTGGATACAGGAATCGAACCTTTGAACTCTTCAGACGTGCCCTGGCTAGATACAGGAATCGAGTCTGGAAACGTGACAGTTGAAGGTAGCTTTCTTTGGGATTGTCCCTTTTTTTTTCTTTTTTCTGAAAAGGCAAAACATAAGTTGTATGCAATGTCATGATGTATAATATGCGTGATGTTTTAACATGAGACAGCGGTGTATGCACTTTATCATGTATGTAAGCGAGATGTATGAAAGTGTGAAATGTTTATGAATATATCTTCGTCTTAGGAAAATAGATCTTTGACGATTGGCTGGGGAGTTGCCCTGTGGCCGAGATACTTTGCTGAAGTTTGGATGAGAGGCCTGCTGAGGACTTTAATGATGGATCCTGCTGGGGATAATGATGATAAACTCTGCTGGGGATACCAAAGATAAACTTCGCTGGGGGTACCAAAGATAAAATCCGCTGGGGATTGAAAGAACTTTGTTGGGGGCGATCTTCCGTGGCGATTAGCTGAGGATAACCCAGTTATAAGCCCTTGCGAGGAATAACCCTGAATAAAGTTCGGGGGAGACGTCCGTATTCTGCAGGGAACAAGCTTCCAGAATCTACCGGGGATGAGCTTTAAGACCTGTCGGGGAATGTTGTGCTCTTTCAAGGTTGTCGGGGAGTCAATTCCGCTTGGGGAAAGTATTGCTGAATCTTGCTTTACTCTGCGGGGAGTTGAGATGATTTGGTCACATTCTTCAGTTGAATCTAACTTGGTACCTTGGCGGACACAACAACCAGATTGCATCAGACAACTTGCCCTTGTCTCTGATGTCACCTGTAATCAATCTCTTGTTCCATATGTAAACATTTATGAATCAGCAATTTAATGTCAAATGCATATATCAAAAATGAACATTGGACGTTCTTCGCAAGACAAAACAGAAAAAGGACAACAATTGGCACTTTTAACTGAAAAGTATATTTGTATTGATTTAAACTTTGTCTGTGAATAGGCGTTTTTGTACAAGAGGCTGACATCCTAGTAAGAGGACGCCGCCAAATAATATAGAGTTTACAATTTTGAAAAAGGAAACAAAACAGCTATGTGAACGATCCCACTGGGTTCCAACTCTGCTATCGCCTTTATGTCTTCGAATGTCTCATCGCTTTGCTGCCTAATTTGAAGATGAAGCTGATTGGTCAATACCGAAATCTGGAGCCAGATAGTTGATGCCGAATTCCGGATGCGAAGTGATCCAATGAGACATAGTGTTACGCTTTTATCCCTAACTTTTGCCTGGACCGCCCTTTTGGGTTTTCAGTCCACCGGGATACCCATTTTTGCCCAAGCCGCCTTTTCAGGTTTTCGACTTGTCGGGTGTACATATTTTTATTCATTTCATCCCTTATTTTTGCCCGAACCCTTTTGGTTCGCCGGGAAGCCCTTATTTTTGCCTAGGTATGTCAACCTAGCGGGTCTTTTATTTATGCGTAGTATTTTTTCACTATGTCTGCATTGGCGGGGTGAGGAAGGTCGTCACCATCCATGGTGGTTAGGATCATGGCTCCTCCTGAGAACACACGTTTAACCACAAATGGCCCTTCGTATGTAGGGGTCCATTTTCCCCGAGGATCACTTTGAGGAAGGATGATGCGTTTGATTACCAGGTCCCCAACTTGATACTCTTGTGGTCTGACCTTCTTGTTAAATGCCCTGATCATCCGTTTTTGATATGTTTGACCATGACAGATAGCAGTGAGCCTCTTTTCGTCAATCAGATTTAATTGATCAAGTCGAGTTTGGATCCAATCATCTTCATTCAAGTCTGCATCCTTCATTATCCGGAGAGAGGGTATCTGGACTTCAAATGGCAAGACTGCCTCCATGCCATAGACCAAAGAGAAAGGAGTTGCCCCGGTTGACGTCCTTGCTGAGGTACGGTACCCATGAAGAGCGAACGGTAACATCTCGTGCCAATCTTTATAGGTCACTGTCATCTTCTGCACAATTTTCTTGATATTCTTATTAGCTGCCTCTACAGCCCCATTCATCTTCAGCCGGTAAGGAGAAGAATTGTGGTGTTGTATCTTGAATTGTTCACAGAGTTTAGTGATCATCGTATTATTGAGATTGGTACCATTGTCCGTAATGATTCTTTCTGGGACACCGTACCGACAGATCAGGTTATGCCGGATGAAACGTGCCACGACGCTCTTGGTTACTGTGGCGTAGGAGGCTGCCTCAACCCACTTCGTGAAGTAATCGATCGCCACCAAGATGAAGCGATGCCCATTGGATGCCGTCGGTCGGATCTCACCGATCATATCGATGCCCCACATTGCGAAAGGCCAAGGTGCCGTCAGGACGTTCAGAGGAACCGGCGGGATATGCACCTTGTCAGCATAGATCTGGCATTTATGACAAGTTCGGGAGTTTGGTAACAATCGGCTTCCATTGTGGACCAGAAATATCCTGCCCGAAGGATTTTCTTAGCCATGGTGTGTCCACTGGAATGTGTTCCAAATGTACCTTCATGCAGTTTTGTCATGATTTTCTCTGCTTCTGCCTTATCCACACAACGTAGCAGAGTTGAATCATGATTCCGTTTGTAGAGACTGCCGTTGCTGAGGAAGAATTTTGCAGCAAACCTCCTCATGAACTTCTTATCATTGACAGACGCTCCTTCAGGGTATTCCTGAGCTTCCAAGTACCTCTTCACCTCATGATACCAGGGTTTTTCAATCACCTTCTCAGTCTCGAGCTCGCAGCAGTATGCCGGTTCATCCAACTTCCAAATAATGATTCGGGGAGCCTCATTGTCCCATTTAACTTTGAACATTGAAGACATCGTAGCTAGGGCGTCCGCTAGCTGATTCTCCTCTCTAGGGAAGTGCTCAAAAGTTATCTCTTCAAAGTGGGGAAGCAAAGTCGACACATACTCCTTGTAAGGAATAAGATTCGGGTGTTTCGTATCCCACTCGCCTTTGATCTGATTGATCACGAGAGCGGAATCTCCGAAGACACTTAGAAATTTGATCCTTAAGTCGATTGCAGCTTGTAAACCCATGATACATGCCTCATATTCTACCATGTTGTTGGTGCAGCTGAAACATAGTCGGGCGGTGAGTGGAGTATGAGTTCCTTGGGGAGATATGATTACAGCGCCGACTCCGTTACCCAAAGCATTGGAGGCTCCATCAAAATGCATAGACCATCGGGATCCTTCCTCAGGTCCTTCATCCGGTCCAGGTACTTCACAGTCAGTTACCACCATGATATCTTCATCCGGAAAATCAAAGTTCAATGATTGGTAATCGTCCACAGGTTGGTGTGCCAAGTGATCTGCCAATACACTTCCTTTAATTGCTTTCTGAGTTGTATACTGGATATCATATTCCGTTAAGATCATTTGCCATCTTTCTATTCTTCCGGACAGAGCAGGCTTTTCAAATATGTACTTGATGGGATCCATCTTTGAAATCAATAGAGTAGTGTGAGTCAGCATATACTGTCTCAGCCGGCGAGCAGCCCATACTAAAGCGCAGCAAGTTTTCTCAAGCAGTGAGTAACGAGACTCACAGTCAGTAAACTTTTTGCTCAAGTAATAAATAGCGTGCTCTTTTCGGCCAGACTCGTCATGCTGCCCCAGCACACACCCCATTGAATTGTCAAGTACTGTCAGGTAAAGTATCAGAGGTCTTCCTTCCACCGGTGGCATAAGAATGGGTGGCTCTTGGAGATATTCCTTTATCTTTTCAAAGGCGGCCTGCCATTCATCATTCCAACGTACTACTTGATCTTTCTTCAGTAATTTGAAGATTGGCTCACAAGTAGCAGTTAGATGTGAGATGAATCGGGCAATGTAATTCAGTCGCCCCAGGAAGCCTCTGACTTCCTTCTCTGTCTTTGGAGTCGGCATCTCTTGTATGGCTTTTACCTTGGCAGGGTCCACCTGAATACCTTTATCACTTACAATGAAACCTAGCAATTTTCCGGATCTTACCCCAAAGGTGCATTTGTTGGGATTCAACCTCAGCCTGTATAACTTGAGTCGGTCAAACAACTTCCTCAGATGGTCAAGGTGCTCCTCCTCAGTTTGAGACCTTGCAATCATGTCGTCAACGTACACCTCAATCTCATGATGGATCATATCATGAAATAAAGCCACCATAGCACGTTGATAGGTTGCCCCAGCATTTTTCAACCCGAACGGCATGACCTTATAACAGAAGGTCCCCCACTGAGTCACAAAGGTAGTCTTCTCCATGTCCTCTGGAGCCATCTTGATCTGATTATACCCTGAAAAACCATCCATGAAGGAGAACACCTTGTGTTGAGCTGTATTGTCAACAAGGACATCAATGTGAGGCAAGGGGAAGTCATCCTTGGGGCTGGCCCTGTTCAGATCCCTGTAGTCAACACACATTCTGACTTTACCGTCCTTCTTCGGCACTGGCACCACATTGGCAACCCACTGAGGGTAAGAAGTCACTGCAAGGAAACCGGCATCAAACTGTTTCATAACCTCGGCCTTGATCTTTTCAGACATTTCTGGGCGCATCCGTCGGACTTTTTGCTTTACCGGAGGGCAATCTTCCTTAGTTGGCAGGTGATGAACTACAATATCGGCGTCCAAACCAGGCATATCTTCATAGGACCAAGCCAAAATCTCCAGGTAATCCTGTAGCATCTGGATCAACTGTTGCTTCACGCTGAGCTCTAGATTGGCACCAATCTTGACCTCTTTCCTATCTGTCTCGGTACCCAGGTTAATCGTCTCCACCGGCTCTTCATGTGGTTGAATAGCTCTCTCCTCTTGGAGTAGCAGTCTTGCGAGTTCACCAGGCACTTCGCAATCATCTTCACCTTCGTCTTCGGCCAAGTTGATCGGATTTTCGAAGTCATAACTGGCGGTAGCAGAGCTGTTACCAGTGAGATCCAGGGTGGATTGAAACCTGTATAAGTGAGTGTGTGTAAATATAGCTGTTTTGCAATATGTATAACACAGAAAGAAAAAGAGCGCAAGATTTGAAATGCAACAAACGCCCAATGTTTTGATTGATGATATATGAAAATGTCATACAAAAAGCCCTCACAAATGGAGCTACGATGCCCCGGGTAGGACACCGAGCCAACAAAGTTTTAACATATTGTTTGTTACAAATTTGGAAATCAAAAGAAATCAATTACTGCGTGACAAACGTGATAGGTGTAAAATCCTTTGTCGTCCAGTTGCTTGGTCCGTCGCTGGTAGTCGGGTAGATCCAACTGTCAAACTCTGCTTCCTCTACATCTTCCTCAATAGCATTCACCCTTGAACTGGAGATGAACACCGGAGCCTTTCTGATCTTCTCCTTACGCACATCCCTCTGAGCCTCTGCAGTAAAGCCCAGCCCAAACTTGTCGTTCTTCTGAGTGAAGTCAGGAAGCTGACCCCAGTTTGCACAATCGCCTTTCTGAACCACAGCCCGGGCATCCCTTAGGGAAGCCATCTTCAAGGAAACATTCTTCTCGACTGTTGTCTCTGCAGCTGCTGAAATTGGATGTACCTCCTCGAAATGCTGAAAAGGGGTTTCAATAAACTCCCCGTCCATCTCAATGTATCTGAAGGAATTCAAATGGCTCACCATATACTCCTCTTCTCCTTGCACAGTGACAATCTTCCCCCTGACGGGATACTTCAGCTTCTGGTGCAAGGTAGAGGCCACTGCCCCGGCTTTATGGATCCAAGGTCGACCCAGTAGACAAGAGTATGATGGACGTATATCCATTACATAAAACGTAGAGTCGAACACCTGAGAGCCCACACGAATAGGGATGTCAACCTCTCCATGAACCATCCTTTTTGAACCGTCAAAGGCCCTGACGATGATATTGCTGGGCTTCAATTCCAGGCCTTCATAATCCAGACGGTCCAAAGCCTTTTTTGGTAGAACATTCAAGGAAGAACCAGTGTCCACCAATACATGCGCCAGAGTAGTGCCCCTGCATTCGATAGAGACATGCAGGGCATTATTGTGGTCTCTTCCCTTCGCAGTCAGGTCAGCATCTGAAAAACCCAAGCCATTGTCTGCTGTCAGATTTGCTACACAATCAGTGAACTGGACTGCAGTTGTCTCCTGTGGCACATGGGCCGTCTTGAGAAATGAGATCAAGGCCTTAGCATGGGCCTCGGAGCATAGTAATAAAGAGAGCATGGAGATCTTGGAGGGCGTATGCCCCAGCTGCTCGACAACATTGAAATCACTCTTCTTTATTATTTTCAGGATTTCCTCCATTTCTTGTTGGGAGGCCTCAGCATTTATAGATATTGGTGCCTCCATCCGGGCAGGCTCCTCTTCAATCCCTTTGCCCTGAGCATTAGATGACTCGGCGGCAGGGGAAACAACTTGATCAGCAACAGGAACAGGTAAACTTGTAGGTGTTATAAGGAGGGGTTTTCGAGTGGCGGGCGGTGCAATGTCAGGCGAGAAGAGCCTGCCACTGCGGGTGACCTTGGCTGGACCAGTGATATCGCAGATACTGGCGCCAGTGTTGAATTCTTGTTTGATTCCATTTACATATACGTCTGCCCCATAATGCCAGGGGACAACTTTATCAGACACATAGGGGAGAGGCCCCGGAACAGTAATAACCACAGGTGCAACAGTCATGATTTGAACAGGCTTCTTCGGGAGAGCCTTGATCGGATTTTTGAAGATGGTAACCACGGAAATTTCTTTTACCGGAACCAATTGAACAGCAGACTTCTTAAATAGAATCTCCTTGCTATCCATTAGACTTTGGATGCCTAACTTCAGCAAGGGACAACCAGATAGGGAAACAGCACAGAACAGGCAACCTTTATTGCAACCCGGAAATAAACCGGCCAGTAGTAAGTTCTTCTTGACAGTCTTCAGAGGGGTAACAACTTCATTTACCGAAACAACATACATTTCTTCCTCAATGGCATTTACTCTATGATGGGGCATAGGAGCAGTTACAACATTTGGTCTCTCCGGCGCTTTAAACTGAATTTCCTTTGCGTCGATCAGATCTTGTACTTTGTTTCTCAAGGCCCAGCAATCATCAGTAGTGTGCCCGGGACTATCAGAATGATAAGCACACCGAGCATTTGGGTTATACTTAGGAGACGCAGTGTTGACAACCTTAGGAGCTTCTTTGAGGGTCACCAGGTTGGTGGATAACAGTTGGGGTAAAATTTGAGATAAGGTCATACTCAGTCGAGTATACTGCCTCTTGGGCCTTTCGCTTCTTTGTTGATTGTACTGCTGAGGAGCAGCAACAGGTTTTGAGATGACCAAAGCATTGACGGCTTGGCGATTTTCGGGCTTGACTTGTCTTCTAGTACCGTAGATGGCACTTGCTTCTTTCTTAAACGGCCTCTTCTCAGCACTTGCGGAGGCAGCCTTTTGTATCTTGCCTGACCTGATGCCAGCTTCAATTCTTTCTCCCGTCAATATCAAATCTGTAAACCCAGCGGAGGAGTTACCAACCAAATGATTGAAAAATGGACCAGACAACGTCCCTAGGAACATATCAACCAGCTCTCGATCAGTCAATGGAGGCTGCACCCTGCCAGCCAAATCTCTCCATTTTTGAGCGTACTCTTTGAACCCTTCACCCGTCCCTAGAGACATACCCTGAAGTTGGGTACGCGTAGGAGCGAGATCAGAATTGTATTGGTATTGTCTGTAGAATGCGGTTGCCAAATCTTCCCAGTGTCGGATGCTAGTTCCATCCAATTGGTAGAACCATTCAAGCTGTGACCCCGAGAGGCTATCTTGGAAGAAGTGAATCCAAAGGTTCTTATCTGCCGTGTAAGGTTGGATTTTCCTTACGTACGACCTCAGATGCAGCTTTGGGCAGGAGACCCCATCATACTTGGCGAAGGCAGGCGCCTTAAACTTGTGCGAAATTACTACCCCAGAAGATAACCCCAAATCTCCGAAATCCAGCCCCGGCATATTCTGAATTTCCATGGCGCTCAAGCGGTCCTCCAATTGCTTGTATCTGTCAGCAGCAGGTGGGTATTGTTCGTCGTTATAGTCCGTCTCGTTGTCGGAGACTGCGGGACTAGGAGCTCCTCCCCCTTGGGGACTGTTCTTCTCAGCAGAAGAAGTAGTTGGATCAGCTTCATTATGGAGTGTGTTCCCAAATCTGCATCCGGTGTTGAACAACGCAGTCCTCTTTTTCTTCTTCTTCTTCAGGAGTAGAGTCTTCAATTCTTGCTGACCTTGGGCTAGGCTTAGGACCATCTCTTGAAACTGTGCACTTTGGGCCTGAAGGGCCTTGATTGCTTGCTCATTGGAGGAGTCTGGACTCATGATGGCTGACTGTGCAAAATAAACAGCGAAGGGGATTAAGCAACCTGTGAAATAGGGTACCTGCTATGCATATGGTGCAATGGAATGCGTATGTATGCAATGCATTCAAGGATTTAGAATATTCAAAATTTGTTGTAGACAAAAAGAAACGCACATCATATTAATAAGGAGAAATTCGTTAGTACATCAATGCCCCATGGGCCAAATATTACAAAATGACTCCTCAAGGTAAAAAAACATTGCGCATCCTCTTTGGTGCGATGTAGGTGTTGAGATTCCTCTCCTCGTGCAGTAGGCGGATGAGTTCCAGGACCTTCTTTTCACTAGCATGTAGGCTGGTCTCAAGAGAATTCTGTTCTTCTTTAAGCTGGATCCAGCTCTTCTGCATCTCTTCCCAGGACGTGGGCATATCAGGATGCTGAATGGTGTAGGACACTTCTCCTTCCAAGACTGGTTCTCTGATCACAGGGAGCATATGAGGATAAGGCATCACTAACTTCTGGGAGCGGGCTCGTACCCACTTGAGATAAGGTTCCAACGGGATGGAGTTCCTGTGCCCCAGTGTCTTGCTGTCTATCCTACTTGGCATCCTCCAAGCTCTGATAAATCTCTGACGAAGTCCTTGAGTATCGTTGTCGAATTCAAAAACTATGTTAGGAATTAACATGTCACGAGGGCCATCCCTCCGAGCATAACCAAACTGTCTCCAAGCCAGGCATGGGTTGTAGGTAATACCTCCTTTGATTCCAAATAAAGGGACATTAGGGTACTCCCCGCAACGATCAATGATAGTGACGTCTTCCCTGGACCTAGGGCACCAATGTATATCTGCATGTGTGAGAGTCATTAACCGTTGTGACCATCTCAAACCCTGCTCGTTCTTCAAAACTGATTGTGGAAGGTGCGAAATAAACCACCTTCCCAGGAGAGGAGTGCAACACATAAGGACACCCCTTCTTCTCATGGTTCGAGTGTAACATGAGTGAAGGATGTCCCCCAGCAACGTAGGTATAGGATTCCTGGTCATGAAGATCTGGACAGCACTGATATCAATAAGCTGATCTGGGTTAGGGAATAACACCAAACCATAGACAAGGAGGGCCATAACTTCTTCAAAAGCTTGTAGGTCAAGGGAGTTCCAACATTATTGGGCCTTCTCGAACAGAAACCTGGCTAAGAACCCCTTGATACCACTTCTAACTTCCCAATGTCCCTTGAGGTCAGACGGTTGTAGGTGTAAGGCTTTAGCAATCTCTTCAAGCTTGGGTTCCTCTTCCGTACCGTTGTAGGGTAGTTGATCAAGGATAGGGACCTTCAGAAGTCGGGAGAACTCTTCCAATGTAGGCACCAATTGATAATCCGGAAAAGTGAAACAGTGATGCAGAGGGTCAAAGAATTGGAACAGGACCTTTATCAAATCTTCCTCAATGTTGGTGTTAACCAAGCTGATGAATCTTCCATGTCTCTCACTGAATGAAGAACCCTCGGGAATCCTGGACATAAGTTCCTTAAGCTGAGGAGGGATCTTTACAAGGCTAATCTGAATTGTCTTTCTGCGAGCAGTTTCCATGTCCTATAAAACAAGAACAAAGATGAAGATTCGAAACCCTTGAAATGGTTAGTCAATGCACATGATGTTGTATGATGTCATGATGTTATGATTAAATACACCACAAATATTCACAAAGGCAAACATGGTAAGGCACACAAGTCACACAAGACAAACCCTTAGAGTTTAGGCCTGCATGGGGTCTGGGTATTACCCTCTTGAAGTTTGGTGGGCTCAACCCCTCCTATTAGAAGTAACCGGGTTCTAAGGGTCCCAATATCACTGGATTACTTTCATTGTTCATCGTTTCAATTTAGCCACTGAACTGGCGACCGAAATATCCCAGGAAAGCAACCCTCAATTGGGTGTAGTATCGAGTATCAACCAACCTCGGACTGCACCAAAGTCAGTTATCTCACTACCCTAAAAAGGCCAAGATGGTTCAATTAAGGTTCCTAAGGTCAGTTGATGCTTCACGACACCACGCGGCGGCCCCGTACTCTCCTTGACTGAACTCAAGGGTTACCGGTACACACCAAAGTGCCACATCAACGTAGCAGACTGCTTCAACCATGTCGGTATACCCTGCACAGTTCCCTCACAGCCTTGTTGCTACTTTCTAAGAAGGTATCCTCAGATCCGGGTTAGGATCTATAAAACTCCGATACAAAGCCCACAAATGTAAATGCAAACAAGACAATCAATTGAAAACAAAGGTGATCTAAGCCCTAAGGTTACTCCACTTTTAAAAACTTCCCCAGCAGAGTCGCCAGTTCTGTGATACGGTGGGAGAACTGACTAGTGTTTTGCGTTTGTTTTCGCAAATGTTTCGGTTGAGCAAGAGTCGCCACCGACTTTTTATTTTATCCTAAGGAAAGGTTTAAAAAGCACAGCAAAAACCTTTAAGATGTTTTCTTGGGTTCGGGGAGTAGATTATAGAAAGGGAAGGTATTAGCACCCTTTCTATCCATGGTTATCCATGGGCTCTTAGTTACTTGCTTAGATCACTTGCCTTTTGTTTTCAATTTGTTTGAAATGGTGCTTTGTGTGTGTGGGTTTGAAAATATTTTTGAAAAGAGGCCAATGTGGTGGCAACCTTTTGTAATGATCCATGTTGGGATGTATACAAAGGTGTATGTCTTTTGAAAAGGTTTTCATTTGTTTTTGAAAGTTTGTCTTGAAAGTGTTGTGAGGTGTGTTTTTTTTTTAGAAAAAATAGGCAAGTATTTTGTTTTGCAAGTTTGATTCAAGTAACTAAGAGTTTATCTACTCCTAAATTTCTCAAAAGATTATTGCTATGTTTTAACCCTTTTAACAAGTTTGTTCCACCATTGTATTTGGTGGGCAACCTTGTGTTAGGATGTGAAAGGGACAGGCGCGGGTCATCGTATAGACCATGATAGCAATGTTGCAAAGTATCTTAGTTTTTTTCTTTTGAGGGACTAAGATCGTTTTTGTAAGGCAACTTTCGAAAGCGTCATCGAGGGACTATGATCTTTTGATTTGTGTGTTTTACCAAGATACTTTGCATGCGTAACATGGCCCATTTTTGAAAGGCAACAAGTGGATGTAACCCTAGGGGTGTTAGTGTGCAAGTGTGTTTTATTGCATACAAGAGTTTTTCTTTGAATTAGGTTTTTCTATTTCATTGATTTTATCTTGTCATACACGTCCTAATTACTAGCAATAAGAGGCGGAAATGTAAAATCCTACGCTATTACAACAATTAGGGGAGGGGGATACACATTTGTACATGGGGGGTTCAACGAGAAAAATAGACAAAAAAGAAAATAGCGGAAAACAAGATATATAGAGAGAGAGAGGGAGCCCGCGCGCTGTTGGGAGGCCATCAGAAGTTCTGACCCAGATCCGCTGCCAGATGATCAACCTGTTGGTGAAACTGGATGAGTCAGAACTTCTGACTCTAGAACCTGCAAAACAGAACCTTGTTAGTGGGGAAACCAGAAGTTCTGATTTCCCTGCGCTGCAAGACAGAAGTTTGTTAGTGGAGAAACCAGAAGTTCTGATTTCCCTGCGCTGCAAGACAGAAGTTTGTTAGTGGAGAAACCAGAAGTTCTGATTCTGCTGAAAAGGCAATAACTCTCAGAGGTTCCGATGTCATTGACAGCAAAACAGGCTTCAGATGTGCTAACGTCAAAGTCAGCACTTGGCTTTTTCCTGTACTAATCAGAACGTCTGCAATCCTGTTGTTACTCCACAAAACAGAAAACATATTTGGAACAGATCCAGCAAAATAGCAAAAATGTTTCAGAGGTCAGAATCACCAAGGTCACAGGCAAGTCCTATACTGGCTCAGAACGTTCTGAGGTATGAGAGTCCTCAGAACATAAACAGCAACAACGTGAATATTTACATTATGTTATTTGAATATGCACAACTGATGATGCTTAACAGTGTGGTGAGGGTCAGCAGGTGCTTACCTGACTGTGGGTGGAAGTTAGCTTTTGGTTCTGGTGGTGTTCTGGACAGATTTGGAAAAGAGGAAGTAAAGGTGTACGTGTATAGGGTCAGAAGTTTGGAAAGAGTGTTCTTGGTTTACAGAAAAGAGCTGGATATTTGATGAAGTTGAAGGTGAGAAACTTAAAGTTATGAAACAAAGCTGGAGATTTTGGCAGAGTTTCAGAACGCTGTGTTGCTAGGAATTCTGTTTCTCTCTTAGCAATTTTTCTGTTTCTTTTCTTGAACCCCTTTTGCAGTGGTGAAAGCTCTCTATTTATAGGCAAAGTTCTTGTGGATGCCTTGAACACTTAAGGCGCCAACAGAGTTTGAATTTGTTCTTTGACAGAAATTCCTGGGAAGTTGTGATAACAGCTATTTTTCAGCCTAGGTTGCTGCAGCAGGCGTAGATTGGGGAGAAGTGACCTCTGAAGTGAGCGGTGGCGTGAAGACCCATGCCAGAATCTGTGCAAAAGCATTTTCCAAGCCACACGTGAATGCTCAGGAGTGGTTGGAAGCATTAATGGGCATTAAATGGTGACAAGACCGGTCAATACCAACATTCTGGTAATGGAAACCAGCATTGAATCAGCAGCGTAAACCATGCTCTGGCCTTGGCTACCTGTTGTCTTAGCAAGCTCTGGAGATTCTCCTGGTTTTCTGGTACGTTCCTTGGATCTACTTCTGGATAATCTGGACTTAGAGATTCTGTATCAATGTGACACCCATCCTTCTGACCTTTCATCTTCTGATTTCAACCTGTTCTGAAGGAGCTTTCATACTTTCCTGTTTCTCTTGCATTCCTTTAGCAAATTCTGACTGAGCTTGTGTAACTGCTGAAGGGGCATATTCTGTTTGAGGCTTACATTCTGAACCACGTTTACAACTTCTGATTGAACTGATGTAGCTGCTGAAGAGCCAACTTCTGACCACGTTGAGCCAAGCTTGCAACTTCTGACCGTCTTCATCTGGAATGGGTCCAGAAGTTCTGAAGCGCTGATTTTTTTTTCTAAAAACACTTATTTTAAAGAAGCATTCTAAGTACTTAGAAATTGATTGATTTTTTTCTTTTTCTCAAGATAAAAGTGTTGTTTCTGGAGTTCGTGAGATCATCTTGCTCTTGTAAGTGACTGGCTTGGGCAAAAGGATAACTCAAGACTTGGATTTGTTTCAGGGGACTTTGAAAAATCTAAGATGGTTTCCTGAAGAAAGGGAGGGCAAATTTTGGGGTACAACAGCGCGCATTTCTTCTTCCTAGACTCCTAGTCTCCAGGATCTTGCCAGTGAAAAGCTATGTTTGCTTGCTGGCTTATCGGCCCAATTTTGTCTCTCGACAATTTGGATTGTGCCAACTCATCCCTGAATCTCTCTTCACTTGAAAACGTGAGATCTGCATTGTAGGTGTCGATTACTCTGTTCGAGACATCAAGAAACACCAGGAATACCATGCCAACTTTGCTGCATTTGGTCTCAATCCCTATCAACCTTCCTTCTATATGACCAATGGCTTATACACCTGGTGGACCAACTTTTATTCGAACAACATGTTTGATACTGCTCAAATAAACGAACGTTTAACTAAAGCTTTTTCCCTTGTGAAGGAAAGTGTTCCAAAAGGTAAACCAACGCACACCAAGGAAATCCAGGCTTAACAGAAATTCTTTGAAACTGTCTATGATCCAACTAATCTTAGTCGAACCGTCTTCCATGTAGCAACTGTTTTAAAAGAAAAATTTACAAAGAAACTTCCATGTTTAAAGATTCCCTCTTCTATAAAACCTGAACATAGGTATGATTTGTCTTTTGAACTGCAACCACCAAGTGCTGATTTTGGCTTGGAGTTTTTTCCACCCTATCCATATTGGTTCACTTGTGGCAATATTTTTAATGAGTTCAAAAATGATTCCTAAAAACCTGCTAAGAGAGTAGTTTCGACTAAGTGCACTCTGGACAGTTTCAAAGGTTTCCTTCACTATGATTTATCAGTAGTCTCTATTGTGTCTCCGACATGTGAAGGTGTGGAACCAAAGGATTCCTTGTTCCTTTTAATTTTCTCTTTAGGAAACTTCTCAACTTTGATCATTTGGCTAACTTTGATAGTGTTTTCTAGTTGTTGAAAGAAAACCCGTAAAGAAAGAAAAATCTGCAGTGAAGGAGGATTCGACTACTTCCTCAAAGCCAGCAACTTCTTCCAGTTAGGGAGCTCCTTCTGCAAAGGGTGCTTCTCTAGAAAAAGTGGCAAAGAGTGCAAAGGTACTACTTCTAAGAATCCTTCTTACCCTTTTACATTCTCTGACTGTGATTTTTTCATTTTTTAGGGTAGTGGTTTGCCTCCTCAAACATCAAAGAAAAGAAAATTTCCCACCGAAGAAGCAATAGTGATCCTTGAAGATGATGATGAAGGTGTCCTCCTCACTCCCTTCAAGGCCAAGAAGAAACAAAAAAAAACCCATAATGTCGAAAGATGCCCCATATCAAGCTACCAATCAGAAAGATATCAAAGTAAAAATCCTCCCTCCTCCTCAACATGAGGTTAAACCTTCACCCTCTGGGTTTGTAATTTTGGAGCATATTGGAAGAAATGCTTCTAATCCTGATGGTCAAAAGGTACATATTTATTTCAGTCTTTTCATTTCTTACTTAAATGTCTCTTGACCTAACAGCTTCTTTCTATCTGCAAGATAAATCAACTACTCCTCCCGTCTCCACTATTAACCAAGATGCTCCTTTGAATACAGAGACTCCTTCGCCTCCTCCCTCATCTAGTGGTGTTGTCCAAAACAAGGGGTCCTCAACTGGGGTTCGTCAACGCGAAGCAGGTGATGTCCAAGTCGAACAAGAGACTTCCTTTCCTGGCGAAGATGTCTTACCAGAATCTGGCAAGTAAATAATGGAGGAAGACAAAGACTCTGAAAGTACTCCCAGTGAATCTCCTTCAAAAAGGGCTCCATTTCCTGCAGATTATATCGAAGAAGAAGAGCAGTACTCCTATGGGATCGAGACATATTTTCGTGATGATGAGGAAATGGAGGAGGTTGAACAACAACCTGAGGACACCCATCTAACACAAACTGATGTACCAAAAAAACAGGTTTGATCAATTCCAAATCCCATTCCGTCTCTACCACTTACTGAGGAGGAAAAGACAAAACTAAAGAAGAGTGGTCCCCTTAAGTATGTGAAATTGATGATGTCTCTAAGGGAGTCTTCTTCCGACAAAAGCGCTTCTGGGGTTTCGACCCAATCTGGTGCTAGTGCTAATGAAGATTCATATGACGAACTCCTTCAATAAGTGAAGAAAGTTGTGTTTGAAGATGACTTGTTCGAGGTGCTGAAGATAAATGTCACTGCTCGTTTTGGGATGAAGAAATTGATTAATTGAATCAACATTAGTTCTTTTCTTGCTAACGTATGTGAGGTCTTGATAGATATCCAAAATCTAATCGACCAAATCTGTGCTGAGTACAATAGGGAAGTTTATGCAACTTCGAAGCTTCAAGAAAAAGAACAAGAGAAAACTGATGAATTTGACAAAGCTCTCAGAACCTCTAAAGCATCTGAGGATTTGCTGGCTTCAAGGAAGGAAGCCCAAGTAGAGTTTGATGCTTATACAGCTTCGATCACACTTTGGGAGTCTCACATTATGGAGTTGCGGAAGAAGATTTCTGATGCCAAGGTGAAACAAGCTTCTATCAAAGGATTTGACACCATTGAGGTTGATACTTTGGCTGCACATAGTGTTGAACATGTAAAAGAGCTTCAGCCATGAATGAAGAAACTGCACGCCTCAAAGGCATACATGTTGTTGTTCAGTACAAGTTTGGCCTGGCGAAGGTCAAGTATGAGAGGATGAAGAACAATATCCCATTTTTATTTGTGTAATTTAGATTTCATTGTATTTTCTTTATGTTGTAAGCATTCTAGACAAAGCCACTTTGGCGCTTTTTAAATTAACTCGATCACCATTTTGGCTATGTATATTTTTGCTACTCACTCTCTTGTCATGATTTTTATTTCCTGCAAAAAATGGTTTTACTTCTTTAAGTATTTCCTATTTACTCTTAGGATTCTTCGATCCTCAACTAACTCCTCTACTTCGTAAGCATTGTTTGAGAATGCCTTTAGGATTCTAAAAGGTTCTTCCCAATGTGGAGACCATTTTCCTAGCGCTTTATTCTTTCGATCCATAGGTAATATGACTTTACATACTAAGTCCTTTATAATAAAAAACTTTCCTTTGACCCTCTTATTGTATGCTCTTGCCACTCTTTCCTTTTGTCTTCTTAATTTTTCTAAAGCATGCAACCTTTTCTCATCTAAATCTACTAATTCATTCATCATCATTTCCCAATAAAGGTCAGAAGGAATTTCCTCTTGCCTTTGAATTCTAACTGATTTTAAGTAGATTTCGACTGGTAGTACTGCATGAAACCCAAACGTGAGTTGGAAAGGTGTGGTATTAGTTACTTCTTTAGGGGACTTTTGACAAGCCCATAATGCTTGGTCTAGAGTTTTGTGCCAATTTTTTGGCTTCTTTCCTACACGCTTCTTTACCAACTCAATTATCACCTTGTTGGCTACTTCGACTTGGCCATTCTCCAGAGCATAATAACGTGTGGATGTCAATAGTTTGAAACATGTTTCCTTGGCGAACTCCTGCATCTTTCGACCAGTGAAGACTGATCCTTGTCCTGTTGTGATACTCTCTGGGATGCCAAATCTATAGACTATTTGTTTCTAAATGAATCCGATAACAGTCTCCTGATCCACATTTACTAAAGGTATGGCCTCAACCCATTTTGTAAAGTAATCTATACCTATTAAAATGTACATGTGGTTTTTAGATGAAGCATGTCGAATTTCTCCAATTAGATCTAGCGCCCAACCTCCGAAAGGCAAAGGTTTAATAATTGCACGAGGTTCACTTGCTGGAGCATGTTGGATACCAGCATGCTTTTGGAATTCTTGACATCCCTTAGCAAATTCTATACAGTCTTTAAGCATAGTAGGACAATACATTCCATATCTAGATAATAACCACTTCATTTTATGACCTACTTGATGGGCTCCACGTGATCCACTATGAACACCAGATAATGCCAAATATGCCTCACTTTCTCCTAAGCATTTTAGCAAAACTCCTTCAGGGGTTTTCTTGAATAATTCATTCCACATTAAGATATAAGACAAAGCTCTATAGTTAGTCTTTCTTTTTGTATTTATCGAAGGATCTCTGAGATAATTAACAATTGGACTTCTCCAATCTATATCTACTGGAGTGTTAGTGACCAATATCTAAAATGTGTCGTCTTTAGCGTAACGCAACTGGGTACTTTCCAAATCTGTCAGAGATAACCTTGTAGCCATTGCCTTTCCCCTAACTTCGACCAACTCTTCTAGTTTTTCTTTAGTCACTTTATACCCTGATGCTATTTGTGCTAAGTCATTCTCCTCTTGATTTTTTACTCTAGGGACATGCTTTATATTTACATATTCGAATTTTCTTAGTAATCCGTTTGCAATAACGAAATACATAATCAAATTTTCTTTTATGCACTTGTACTCCTTTGTCAATTGATTTATCACTAGCTCAGACTCTCCTTTGATTTCGAATCTTGTTGCCCCCAATTCCAACAAGGCTTCAAGTCCTGCAATCAAGGCCTCATACTCTGCCTCATTGTTTGAACAAAGGGGGCCTTAGATTCTATACTTGAGTTTTATTGGAATTCCATCAGGAGAAATTATCAAAATCCAAACTCCACTTCCCTTTTGGTGGGTAGAACCATCGAAGAACAATCTCCAAGGTTTTAACTCAACATAATGTTGAGGGTTTTCTACCACTGCATGGTCTACAATAAAGTATCAGACTACTTGACCCTTCATTACTTTTAAAGTCATGAAGGCTAAAGAATACTTAGTAAGGGCTAAGGCCCATTTTCCAATTCGACTGTGTAATATTGGCTTTGACAACATATGTTTGATGACGTCAAAATGTGAAGAAACATATACATCAACGAGTTTTATATAATATTTAAGTTTTGTACAAGAGAAATATAAACAAAGACAAAGTTTTTCTATAGCAGTATATCTTGTTTCTGCATCATTTAAGACTCTACTTAGATAGTAAATGGATCTTTCGATGCCCTTTTCGTCTTCTTGTGCTAACATACTACCAATAGTAACATCAGAAGCAGATATATACAATCTCATTGGTTTCCTTCCACAAGGTGGTGACAAGATGGGAGGATTCATTAGATATTGCTTGATCTTATTGAAAGCTTCTTGATGTTCTTTACTCTATTCGAACTTTTCTTGTTTCAAATGAAGGAGGACAGAAAAGGCTTGAGTTTGACCACTTAGGTTGGAAATGAACCTTCTCAGGAAATTTATCTTCCCTAAGAGTGACTGTAACTCTTTTTTAGTTGATGGCGCTTTCGCTTCCATGATAGCCTTTGTCTTGTTCGGGTTGATTTCTATCCCCTTCTTGTGGACCACAAAGCCCAAGAAGTCTCCAGCCTGCACAAAGAATGCACATTTAATGGGATTCATCTTCAAGCCATGTTTTCTCATCCTTTCTAACAATTGGCGAAGATGATTCAAATGACTTTCGTCTGATACAGACTTTATCACAATGTCATCTATGTAAACCTGCATGAAAGTTTCTATATAATCATGAAATATTGAATTCATTGCCCTTTGGTAAGTTGCCCCGACATTTTTTAAGCCAAAAGGCATAACTACCCACTCATAGGTACCTATTGCCCCAGGGCAACGAAAATCTGTTTTGGACACATCTTTCTCAGCAATGAAAATTTGGTTATATCTAGAGTATCCATCAAGCATACTAAGGTACTCAAAGCCTGCAGCTGAATCTATTAGCATTTCTGCCATAGGTATTGGATACTCATCTTTAGTAGTTGCTGCATTTAAGTCACGAAAATCTATGCATATTCTCAACGAACCATTTTTCTTAATAACAGGAACTATATTGGCAATCCATTCGACATACCTTGTGGTCTTGATGAAATTGCAGCGGAGAAGTCTTTCGACCTATTTTTTAATCTTTGAAAGAACATATGGGGTGAATCTTCCAGGAGTCTGCTTGATAGGCTTCTTTCCCTCCTTAATTGGTAGCTTTAATTCAACCAGATCTCTTTTTAAACCAGGCATTTCGTCATAATTCCTAGCGAAGCAATCTTTATTTTCTTTCAGCAACTCAATCACCCTCGTCTTCACATTAGGATCCAGTTTAGCACTGATGTAAGTGATTCTTTTTATGCCCTCATCCCTAAGATTTATCTCTTCAAGGGGGTCTTGATCCAACATCTATGTGCTTGACGCCGATGGATCTTTCTCGAAACCCAAGGGCTCCTCATCATATATGACGTTCAGCCTTTGTTCTAACTGTTCACCTAGTACCTGTTCGTCAGGAGGTTTTGGAATAAAATGCTCCACGGGTCCTGTTGTGTGTAGTGTATCACCTATGGCTTATATAGACATGCTTGTTACCTCAGCTTCAAGAATCGCTCTTCTTTTGTTCTCGTCCAGGTAGGCCAAAATCTTTTCGAAGAACAAAGATTCAGACATAATCAATGTCCTCATCCCAGCCAGTTGGCGATACATTAGACACTCCCTCGACATCCTTTGTTTCTCCCATGATCTCTTTATCCCATTGAAAAACATTTGGGTGGAGGGTTAAGAAATAAAGGGCATTCTTGCTAGGTGAGTATGCTTCTCCTGCTGGGTTGCACGACCCTATATTGGCTAGATTTTTTTCGAAGTTCCTCATGTCCACCTGATTCACTTCAATCATGTAGTAACTTTGGTTAGCTTCTATATTTTCCACTATGCCATCCTCTCTCGATATAGATAATCTTTGGTGCATTGTTGAAGGGACAACTCTTATTCCATGTATCCACTCCCTACCAAGCAACAAGTTATAATTTACTTTTGCTGGGATTACCATGAACATAGTTGGCCTTGTAATTGAACCAACTATCAGATATACCTGTATCATCCCCAATGTGTGTCCAATTTTTCCTTCGTAATTTGAGAGGACCATGTTGTATGGATTTACATCTGCATCAAACATTCCAATCCTTTTAAAGATAAATTATGGCATTAGATTGACAATTGCCCCTCCATCCACCAGAACTTTGTTTATGCCCACTTGTTCAACCTTGGCCCTAATATACAAAGGCTTCAAATGCCCTTTCATTCCATGGTCAGGCCTTTCGAAATTTTGTTCCTCGACAGCTCCATTGTTGAGCACATAGTAACCGGCTGGTTTATGTTTGGCCATTTCTTCCTCATCTGCTTCTTCCTGATCCTCTATTTCAGTTTCCTGGTTATACTCATGAGGTAAGACTGACACTACATTACAATTGACATTAAGGGACGAAACTCCGTCCGATTCAAAATCGTTGACATTTCATCTTCCTTTATTTGGTTCTTTTGAATTTTCTCACTTGCAACCTTCTCCTCTGAGATAAACAAATTTTAACCCACGGGTGGCTTGCTTGAGTTCGCAGTGCTCGAAGGGAACTTGTTACTACTGTATTCCCCTATGATTTTTGATGCTAGATCTCTTTTAGCCTTTTTAATCCTCTGATGCCTCCTCCATTGAGATCTAGACATCAGATTCTTTCCCTTGTAGTTCTCTAACCTGTAAGCCTTTCTCTTTAATGTCTGGAACTGTTTTCTATAGGCCATTGAAGTCCTGCGTCCTTGGTCGAAACTTCTCCATTTTCCTCTTCCTCCCCCTGCCTGAGTCCATTTGTCAGTTGGTATTTCAGCCGGAAGTTTGAAAGTGACTCTCCTAGCTTTAGGGTGAGGATTATCTTGTCTCCTGGTAACTTCCCTCTTGTCGAAGACGTATATATTTGGGTTGCCACCTTGTTTGTCCCATCCATGGGTGAATGGAATTCTTTCGAACATCTCAGCCATCTCCCTATCATATACTGCTCCACACCTGGGACATAACAGACACTTTGTTTCAGTGTTATAACAGTGTACTAGAAAACCCAGCAGACTCTCCCCGGGATTTGGGTACACTTTCATCAACTGACTTTCTTGTCTCCAATCGCCATGAGTTCTAACATGTTGAACTCTTTCATAAGCCTCTACTACCCTTTGATTTAGAACAATGTTGCACCTTGGACACACTAGCATCTCTGAATTCCTTTGATGACACCTTCCTAAGTATTCTCGTAGAGTCTCATTGGCCTTAGGGTAACCAGAACTCATATATTCCCTCTCCAGCTTGAGGCATCTTTCCACCACTTCCATTTCTGGCGAAGGTTGTTTCAAATCCACCATGTTAACCCTTAGACTAGGACCTTCAGCAATCCTTATCTTATCAAATTTAACTCTAAGGCCTTTAGTAGCCTCAATTATTCCTCCCACAGGGCCCTCAGTAGCCTTTGATTCAACATTATCTGCAGAAATATTTTTGACAGGAGTGTCAAAGGGAATTCTGTCAGTTAGGCCTTCAATAGCCTGCTTTCCATCCATGTTGGGGCCTTTGACTTCCTTGGCCTCTTCTCCTCCACACTCCACCATGTCCACCATGTTGATCTCCATAGGTTCAGTATAATTGGTATCTGAAACATGGAGGGGGTCAGCATCAACCTTCATATGGCTCCTGACTCTCTCAGCAAACTACAAATGTCCTTCTTTGATAGCATTTTGAATAAGATCCGTGGAAAGAAAGCATTGTGAAGTTTTATGGCCCAGAAAGTTATGATATTTGCAAAATCCTCTTTTCTTCTATTGTTCTAACGGAGGACTTTTGGCATTAGGAGGCACTATCATTTGACCATCTTTTACAAGCAAATCAAAAATCTCATCACATTTGGTAATGTCAAACGTATAAGTTTTCTTTGGGAACTTCCCATTCTTTTATGTTTCGACAGGGTTTCTGCCATTTACTGGTGTAAGCATTTTAAAAGAGTATGGGGGTGCTTCTTTTAGTTCATCTAAATCTACTTCGAATTCCTCCAAATCATACATATCATTGAAGGCCTCTATTTCTTCTTCTCCGGCTTCGACTTAAGCTACTCTCTCTCTCTCTCTCTCTTATAATTTTTACTTGCTCTGGCCTTTTCTGCTTTTAAACGTTTGACTTGTTGAACTCTATTTGCTAATTGGGCCATGTCTCTTAGATACTGAGTATCTAGTTTCTTTCGAATCGAGTAATCTAGTCCACCAACGGCCATTTCAACTAGTTCATGTCCAGGAACTACTGTGAAACATCTAGATTTTAACAAACAGAATCTATTTAAACAGTCATCTATAGGTTCAGTAAACTTTCTTTTAATGTTGGCTAACTCCTTAAGAATTATCTTAGTTTGCCCCATGTAGAATTGTTCATGGAATAATCTTTCTAAATGATGCCATGTATCTATAGAATTTTATGGCAATGTGGTGAACCATGTAAAAGCATTTTTTGTTAATGAAGTAGGAAAATATTTTATCCTTAAGTTTTCACTATTTTCCAAATCCCCTGCTTCTATCAGATACTTGGCCACATGTTCGACAGTTGATTCGTTAGTATCTCCTGAAAATTTTCTGAATTTGGGGACTTTACAACCCCTTGGTAATTCAGCCTGCAAAATAAAATCTGTTAATGGAGATGAGTAATTTGGCCGTTGAAACCTCTGTGTTCAGGCCATTTTGGGCCATGATTCTTTCAATCATGGTGGTTAAATTATTTTCAGCCAACATGTTATCCTTCCTAACTCTATGGATCACCTCTTCTGCATTTTGATCTATGTTACTACTCTCCTAGGTTGCTCCCCAAGGATCTCACGTCAAATCTCTTGTGGTTCTACCCTTGCCCCCATGTCCTTTTCGCCAACCTCTTGTATGGGTTGTCGAACATGATTGATAGTGGGTTCTTCCTCTTAAATTTCCACCTGGTTCTGCCTACGTCAAACAGGTGCTTAGGGGGCTCCAAAAAATTTTGCTATGCGTGCCATCTGCGCTGACATTTGATGATAGGATTGGGTATTTTCTTGGTTTTTCCTATTAACGTTTTGGATCAAAGGGGAGAAAATGGTATTCATTTCACGGGCAAGCACTCCGACCATGTCATGGTTACTAGCGCCCATTTTTTGCCTAAATGTTGCTAGATTATTAGTTGTGAGCATAGGTAATTGGTTTGACAATCCTTGGTTCTGCGTACTTTAATCCACATGGTTCATACCAGAACCAGAATTTTGCACCGACGGAAAGGTTGTCATGGTAGGCTGTGTATGTGTGGAAGTATTATTGTGTAATCCTGACGTAAAGGAAGTTGGCATCCCATATTGGGGTTTCTCCGTCCAAGGCCTAAAACTCTCAAACCCTGGTGGCCTAGGGATTGTAGGCTGAGTCTGATTCCCAACATATGTCAACACATGGCCAGTTTAAGTATCTGAAGGGATCTTTGCCACGCTTGCAGAGATAGGCATGGTTGTTGAATTGTTCGTGGGTACGGGCCCTGTGGACTAGGGTATAGAACTATTTGTAGCCATGGATCCCGTGGATATGGAAATTGCTTGTGAACCAAGGATTGCAGTTGACACATTCGTCAAACTCGCAACGATTGTGCCTGATTCTTGGGGAGGATTTTGTCCTCCTCCACTATTGGTCGTATTAACCATTTTTCTGGTCTGTTTTCTTTTGGGTATTGATTGGTTATTATTATTTATCTTACCACTCCTAAAGTTCATATACTAATGGCGAGAATAAGTTCATAAAAGAAACTGTAGAGACCCAAATTGAAAGAACATAAGCAATGTAGCTAAAACACTTCGACACGGTCCCACCGGGTGTACCAATTTGTTTACCAGTGATTTATGACAAACAACCGCTAGTCTTCCAAACTCTAAGCTTTGGTAACTTACAGGATCAACTAGATTGATCCTAGTACATGTGTCTTAGTGTTTTTACAATCTGATTCGAAGTTTGGCATTATATGAATGATAACAAGATTTTTCTATGTGATTATGATTATCCTAAAATATTAAAGTTTGACTATAAATCCTAAATGTAACTTAAAGGAAATGATTTGGATATTTGCAAGAATGTAAAGACAATTCTTAATAAAGAAAGTTCAACAAAATTTATTAAAGACTTGACTGGAAACGAAAAAGAATAAGAAAATAATTAAAATAACTTTCTATTGAGAAAATGACTTTGAATAAACTGATGTTGTTCTTACACATACATTATCAGCAAACTCTTTTCTCTCGATTCGGTACTTTGAGTATTAAATGACTTGTATACAATGTGAACATGCACCGTTATCTTAACATCTAAGACTCCTAATTATACTAGTTTGACCCTAACGGTCTTTCTATGAGATCACGCCACACTCGACGTTTTCAAATGCATACATTTTGACGCTTCCATGCATCCTCCTGGCGAAAATGCATCAGTTTGAATTTCAAACTTTTCCCGCTCGAAGCTTTGAATTCATCTAACGTGACAGTCGAAGTGATCTTCACATATCTTGAAATATGATTTCATTTGTTTGACTCTGATTTGCACTTCGACATATCGAACTATGATAATAAACTTCATAAAATAACCTTATAAGGCTAAGCTTCTTGCCATCCTTTGGAACACGATTTTCTCGAATCAACTTTCATCAAATGTCGAAATCTTCAGCTAACACAATGGATTTCTTCTTCTTACTCAATCCAGATACATCAAGGATCTGTTAGCAAGGGCCAAGATGGTTAATTTAAATGGAGTCCATGCTCCAATGTTAAGTACTTGCAAGTTAAGCAGACATGGTGAAAACTCTTTCTCTGATGTACAGTTGTATAGATCAGTTGTTGGTGCTTTGCAATATGTAACCCTAACCCAGCCAGACATTACCTTTAGTGTTAATAAGGTTTGCCAATTCATGTCAAATCCATTATAAACACACTGGTCAGCAGTAAGAAGATTGCTACAATATCTCGGTGGCACAAGTGAGTATAACCTGTTATTATCTCCTTCAGCTTCAGCTCCCAAGTTCTCATTAAGAGTCTACAATGATTCTGATTGGGTGAGTGATCTAGATGATAGAAGATTCACTTCTGGATTGTTTTTGTTCTTTGGTCCTAATTTGGTTTCTTTGAGATTTAAGAAGCAGTCCTTCGTAGCTTGTTCAAGCACTAAAGTTGAGTATCGAGCAATTGCTCACTCCACTTCAGAATTACTCTAGTTAGAATCACTATTATGTGAACTTCACGTCTTATTTCATACTCCTAGATTACTATATGATAATCTGAGTGCATTGTTACTTTCCCGCAACCCTATGTTACATGATCGAACCAAACACATTGAGTTAGACATCCACTTTGTGAGAGAGCGGGTTGTTTCTAAACGCATGTCCATCCAACATGTTCCTGCAGCTGCAGAGTGCTGACACATTAACCAAGCCCCTTGGTACTGTTGCTTTTCAAGACTTGGTACAAACTCAAGGTGGTTTGTCAAGCTCACCATCCTTCAGTTTGAGGGGGCGTATTGGGTTTATATATGCTATCTGCTTAATGGTGTGACTAATGTAGCATTAATGTGGTTTAGCCTTGTAACACCGTTACTAACTGATTTAGATATTTCTAGCTCTAGTTAGTTACAATTGTAACAGTTCTGTTAATTGTGTATATATTTATCTGTTACAGTGCCATTGGCTAAAGGAATGAAAGAATCATGCCTTATCTCTTTACTATTGGTGTGCTCTTCTTCTCTAACTCAGCTTCACAAAGTGAAGCATGAGAGTTGATTTTGCTTCTAACACAAAGAATCTACAATCTTACTCCTCCCAAAAAAAAGATGTGGACAAATTGGATGTCCAGTGGTCCATGTCCGCTTTGTCAAACCTAATGAATAAAATAATATTAAAGTTAGGGTTAATACTATTTTACCCCCTACCATATAGGCGACTTCTGGTTTTTACCCCTGTAAAATATTTTTTTTTGAAAAACACCCTTGCCATTTCAAAATACTAACAAATTAGACCCTAAAGTCAAAATCCGCAGGTTTCCTGCGGATTTTCTTTCGAATTTACCTATGGATTTTGACTTTAGGGGCTAAATTGTTAGTATTTTGAAATGGCAAGAGTGTTTTTCAAAAAAAAATATAGGGGGCAAAACCAGAAGTCGCCTATATGGAAGGGGATAAAATGGTAATAACCCTTATAGTTATATAAGTTATGTTAACGTTATGTTCCATACATTTTTTTCCTTTTTTTAAATAATTGATTTGCTTATAAATTAGATCATTTGAAAACTTTTACACTTAAAATTTCCGTCACAATTCTCTCTCTCTCTCTCTTAAGTTTTCAATTTCTCCCTCAGAACTTCATTATTTAATTCTTAGTTTTTCAATTTTTTCTCACAATTTCATCTCATTGTCCTTCATTTGAAAAAATATTTTATCCAAATTTTCATATTTTTACTTCAAAATTCCTATTAGGTCAAATGGATCATAGTCAATATATTTTTTAACAAACTATGTTCCAACTCATGCAAAGTTATCGACATCCTAATCCTCAAAACTCTCAATTTTCATCACCGCCAAATTCTCAATTTCCATCAGCGACAACAAACACCATCATATTTTTTCCGTCACCAAACAACCCAAATATGTATTTTATGATGGTAGAGAAAACACAAGAAAGTGGGGGATTTTTGAATTGTGTTCTTAGAAAACATTCCCCTTTAGAAATTCTAAGCACTTAAATGATAATAGCTATAAAGATAATGAAGAGAAAAGGACACAAGTATTTTATCCAGGTTCACTGTTAACTAGGCTACTCCTATTCACCCCCACGGGGATGATTTTGCCTTATCCAACGACTTAATCCACTATAACCAAACTGATTACAAGGGCATGGGAAACCGCCTGTGACTAACACACAATGACACGTTCGGTGATCCAATCGGATATAATGTTAATTGACCCAATAGAATCTGATCCCTCAATATCTCCTACCGGGATTTCCTTTCAATGATATCCATCAGTGATCTCACATGAGTCAGACCTTCACTCCGTCCCCTTTGAGATATGACTATCATTGACCTAATAGAATCTGATCCCGCAAGATCTCCTATCAGGATTTCCTATAATGATCGTAGCCGTTATCTTCTTGAGATCCGACTTTCACCAAGTCTCCCAAGGAATCAATCAACAACAGTTAATGGTGATATTGTGTTTACATGAATGCTTCTTCTAATCAGATTACACAAGTGTTTTAAGCACATGTTGTTTAACACTTCTTCGAGCAACAACTCAAGTGTTAAAACAATTTACATGAAGAGATTCAAACAGAAACACTATACGAGCAACAACTCTAGTGTTCATCACAATGTTCTACAAAGATGTATATGATTAGAAGTTGAGTAGTATCTTGTAGTGTTCTTATTCATCTTCTTGTTGAGCAAGTTCCGAGCAACAACTCCTTGCTTCTTCTGAGATCTACCAAGATGTATGTGATTGGAAGTTAAATACCATCTTGTAGTCTTCTTCTTCTTGAGAAATCTATGAGAAACAACTCCTTGCTTCTTCTGTTTCAATCAAGATTTATATAATGATAGTTGTATGACATCTTGATGAAATCTTCTTTCTTTCTTTTCTCTCTTCTTTAGTGGTCTTCAGAATTTATAGCATTGCAGTTTTAACATCTTTAGCATCCACTGCTTTCCTTTCACAAGATGAAGCTTGATGGCCAACGACAACTTTCTTTGAATCTTTAATCATCTTTTATAGCCTATGACAGAGAGAGACGTTGTGAGGATATAAAGGATTTTTCATGCACGTACGGTTAGTTCCCAACGGATAGAATAAGGTGTAAGAGTTTAGACAGTATAAAATAAATTTGTTGTATCCTGTCATTGTTAAATGATAGCTTTCCACCTTTTATCTGAATAATATTTTTCTATTAAGCTTTGTAAACAGAGATTCGTTAAGTAAAGAAATATAGTTGTAAATCCAGCTGTTTGTTCCCAACAATCACAATGAGAGTGGTTGACAATATAATATAAAGGAATGTCCTTACGCCACCCTAGATGGTAGAGATCATAGACACTTTATGTACCTTTTATGCAACATCACATGTTAACCATTTGAACTTTCCTCTAATCACCAGAGGCTTCAGATATTTGAATGTTGAACGTTGAAGCTTGTTTTAGAAGAATCTTTCTTTAAGTATTAGAATCTAAGTCTTGGACTCTTCAGAACTTGTTACTCATAACCTTGTCTTCAGAGTCTTCAGCACTTGGTTTTAAGAACTTGCTTTTCTTCAGATCATCAGAACTTGTTCAGTTGAACCTTGTCTTCATAATTTTCAGAACTTATAACACATAGAAGCAAAGCTTTAGAATGCCTCTAAAGCTTAACCATAAAGTCACAATCAAAACATCTTTTACTAATGTTCCTTAGACACGTTGCAGAAAATAGATTCAAATCCTTGACTTTAACTGTATCACATTGTCTTACCCTAAATTTTTCCTACGGATTCCTAATATTTCTTCCCTTATTAATTTCCAGAATATTCATTTGTTTTATAATGTATTCATATATATATTCAGGGGGATTTAAATTTATAAAAGAGGATTTTATCTTATTAGAGAATTAATGGGATTTTTCTAAAACAGGAAAGCCCATGAAAAATTGATGGTCCATTAGGTTTTTAGAGAGGAGGTGTATGGATTTCTTGGCTGATTTTGATTTTGTCTTAATCCCATTAAAAGCTTCACTTAATAAAGGGTACGCCTTAGGTTAGGGGGGTTAGCATTCAATTTGCTAAGCCCATTTCATTTTTGGGTCAAAGCTGTTGGTTTCAGCCCATTTATGAATAAATAGAAAGGGGGATATACCGATTGCAAAAACGATGTATTTTGTTAAGCCCGTTTCAATTGCTTGGAATAAATATAAGGGGGGAATGTTTTACATTTTTTGGAAAGGCCCAATAATTGAACAAATTAGGCCGGTTTCAGTTTTTTGTTTTGTTGAGAAATTGTTTTGTTTTTTATAGTAACGTTATTAAAGTCATATTATTATGAGTTTAATTAAAATTGTGATTATTTTATAAATAAATAAAACATTGACTGAAAGTCAAAATTGAAATCAAAAGGCTTTCTAACCGCCCAGTTCAACCCTTCACCATTTCAAAGCCCAAGCCCAATCGAGAACATACATTGTGCAAATCAAAGAAAATAAACACTTGTTTTAGAGTTATAACTATTACTATTCGAATCAAACAAAATCAAAATCTTCCACATAGAACTGTCCAGAACTTTACAACATAATCAAATCAAATCTTAACATAAACAAATCAATACAGAGAGGAACCAAAGCATAATAGAATCAAACTTATACAGATCTGTATCAAATTAAAAAACTAATCTTAAAATCCCTAATTCACTAATAATTTCCCTAAATAAAATATAAAAATTTATACTATTGTACCCCAAAATTTTCCCTCTCATTTCACTCAAGACATGCCTCTAAAGGTCCCCAGCTAGCCCAAAGATGACCAAGAATTGACCAGACAAATTCTCCTCCTAAAGCAATAAACCTCAAACTAGGGTTTCAATTTTAAGCAAGATGTGTGAATCCCAAGGACCCCAAATGTTCTCCATTGTCCTAATATGTCCTCAAGATCATCCATGCCAAATTTCATGCCTTGAACAACAAGTTTTCTCAGTCAATTGCTCAAATGCCTGGAAATTAACTATACTACGTCAAAAGTCAACTGTAGCCCAAATACAGCCAAACTTCAAGATTTTTTGTCAACATCAATATTTTGAAGTAATATTCATCATTTGATCAAGGGTTGATCATGATTCATCGAGAAAAGCTCCTAACTCATCAAAAGTCAAAAATGGCAAATTAGGGTTTCTATAGGAAAAGTCAACCAAACTTTGACAAAGCATAACTTTCTCATAATTTATCAGAAATTTTTCCACCAAGGCTCATTTTGAAGAGAATCCAATAGCTTACAACTCCTATTCATCCCTCAAGTTCAAGAAATGCCTTAATCAAAAGATACAGGATCATACATTATAAGTCCTTTCAAAAAGTCAACAAAAACACCTTTTGGGTCAAAGCTCCTTACATGAACATGAAAGATCCAATTGAGATGAAACCAAAAAGGTTGTTTAGAGGACATCCTAAGCTCTCTAAAAATTCCAAGAACATCCTCTTAGGGTTAAAATTGAGAGAGATATGCATTGTTAAAGTTGACCAATTTTTGGAAAAATGCATAAAGCCAATATTGACCTAACTTGAATTTTTTCCAAATGGGCCCATCTTTTCATGCTTGAAACTTGTTTCTAACATGGCCCACGACCCTTGAGCTCAGTCATACATTATTTTATTATTTATAATATTTATTTTGATATTTTATCCATTAAAATGCAAAGTTAAATAAAGTAAATAATATAAATAATGGAAGATTTGATTGAGAATCTTTTTCTATTCAAATGATGGACAAAACATGCTGGCAAATCAAAGAATAATCGTGGAGAGAAGGAAGATTGGATTTGTTCCAAAACAAGCCAAAAATCAAATATTTGGAAAGAATATATTTCTCATCAAGGCATGGATATTTTGCTACAAATATAAACCTAATGAGATTCACTACATATAGAGAACAACCCTAGACCGAATGCACATGCGCAACAGCCACCAAAGAAGCATAGCAAAGTGCAAAATTTCAAGAAAATCGTGAAAATCAAAAGCATTAGTTCCAGCCGTTGTTGATCAAAACAAAAGAGCCAATATTCCTCCTGAAGGTCTCATGAAGCCATATCAACTTTCATCCACGAATGAAGCAGCCTGCAATCGGCACACCGAGTCACATCCTTTTGGTAAAATTTTCATATTTGAATCTCTTAACACACGCGATTTAAATGAATCCAAAGCATACATTTGTGTTCATATGATTGTTTTCAACCGTCCTAACGTGCTACATGAAAAGCTAGAAGCTTAGAATGTAAGTTACCATGGTTAGGGCTTGGAAACGACCAAGGCATAAACAGGATGATACAGGTCTCTCCCAAGCCAAATGGCCATCACCATTGAATTCGTAGCATGCAAAAAAGGGGGGGTAGCCTGAATTTGGGGCTTTGATTCTGCATATTTTTGCAGATCCAATTTTTGCTTGGCTGGAGAAGACGACCGGAGTGCAACTCCGGCGGTGTTGACTTCTCTGACCCAGGTGAAGACTTTGCATGGCAGTTTCATATGTTGTGATTGGTTCATTTTAAATATCAAGGCCCTATAAGTTTGCGCGTGTCTTGATGACTCAGCCATTGTCTTGTTTTTATATTATATTGTTTTTTTGTTATTATATACATGAATGATCCAACAGCGCAGATGGCAAAGGTATAAGGGTGCAAAGGGAGAGACCTGGGTTCGATTCCCAGGTCTTGTAGTTTATTTTTTCTAATGAGTTTCTTGCAGATTCAGTGGCCTCATACCCAAGCGCGCATATGTTCTATCATCATCACCATCAGGTAAATCATCCTTCATATCCAATGCTCCAGGTGACTAGAGACCATGGTGGAATCCCCAACAAGCCTCCCACTGGATCTCACGCAAGTTGTGGGCCAACAAGATTTGGGCCCTGGAATTCAGCAGTAGACCCCTCCAATTGGGTTTCTCACCGCCCCTCAGGCCCATCTTTTCAATTCTTTTATTTTCTTGTTTTAATTAGTTTATATTAATTAGTTTATTCATTTTTATAAAAAAATCAGAAAATGAGAAAATCACAAAAAATAGGATTTAGAGTTTTTCTTAATAAAATTAATTTTTGCAAATTAATTTAATTAACTTTAATTTGTTTTTCCTTAATTTAAAATTAATTAGAGAATTAGGTTAAATTCCAAATCTTTTTTCATAAAAAACTCCAAAAAATATTTTAATAGGCAATTAGATTTTTTTAGGGTTTATAACTTTTTCCCGTCTTAATTTTTGCGCGCTATTTTTTTTCCATACGATTATTTTTTATTATTTATGTAATTGCTCTCGGTTTGTAATAGTTAATTAGGGTTTTCAATTTTCGCATTTTTACTTTTCAATCATTACTCATGTATCTGCACCAAAGCCTTGAAATAGCTGTAGAAACTTTATTTCTCGCTTTATATTTCTTATATGCTTGTATATAAATTGCTAGTAAATTAGGTGTGCATGATAAGATTAAATCAAATAATCATTAGATCACTAACATAAGACAAAATATCTGAAAAAATCACAATGTTGCACACTTGCACCCTTAGGGTACTCCTCACTTGGTTGCCTCGGAAAACAATGGCCATGTCCCTCGAACGTAGGGTTATCTTATCAATGACCCTCAATTTAAAAGTCATCATAAAGATCATGGTCCCTTAATGTCCCTCGAGTTGCCTACGAGAAATGATCTTGTCCCTCGATGTTGCCTATATGATGACAGTCCCTTCGAAATGCTAAGGTATCCTTACATGTTGCCTTCAATGACCATAAGTGTCCCTTTCGATAGTCCCTCAACATTCGACGATAGGGCTACCTACTCACTAATAGTAGGATGGCACTATCTAAAGGAAAGGAGGAAAAGAACGTCCTTTTTTGAGTAGGTAGACAGTTCTTAAGTACTTGCTCAAATCTGATTTTTTACACTTATACACTTTCAAACTTCTTTTCAAAAATGCTTTATCACACTCTTGAGGACTGATACAAGAGTTATCATAAATCAAACAAAATCTTTCAAAACACACAAACACGAAAACAGTTTTCAAAAATGAGCAAGTACCTAAGAGCCCGTGGAAAACCACAGATGGAAAGGGTGCTAACACCTTCCCTTTCCATAATCTACCCCCTTACTCAGAAAATCTCGAAAAAGGTCTTTTTATGTTCTTTTCAACCTTTCCTTTGTTGGATAAAAGAAAAGTAGGTGGCGACTCTTGCTTAATGCAACCTTTGCAAACAAAAAATGAAAACCAGTATTAACAGTCGGTTCTTCAACCGTATCACAGGACAGGCGACTCTGCTGAGGAAATATAAAAGTGGGGTTTACCTTAGGGTCTAGATCGTTTCTAAACTATTTTATTTGTCTGTTTGATTGCTTTATTTTTAAGGGTACTGTTTGGGTTACTATAGATCCTACACCCGGATCTGGGGAAACCTTTTAGGTAAGTAGCAATAGATCGTGGAAATTGTGTGGGGTATACCGACACGGTTGAAGCGATGGCCATGTTGATGCGACACTTTGGTTGGTACCGGTAGCCCTTGAGTTAATTAAGGAGAATACGGGGCCGCTGCATGGTGTCATGAAGCGTGAACGAACCTTAGAACCTTTAATTGAACTACTTGGCCATTATGACTAGTGAGGTGGCCGTCTTTGGTGTATTCCCAAAGTCGGCAGATACTCGATGCTACACTCATTTAGATTTGGCTCCCGAGTTTTATTTGGTTGCAAGTCAGTTGCCAATCGGAACGAAACTTATGGGAAAGATCAGTGATATTGAGATCCCTTAGAACCCGATTACTATTTATAGGATAGGCTAAACCAATCCAAACTTCAAGAGGCTATTACCTTAAAACCCATGCAAGTCTTAAACCTAAGGTCTTTTGTGTGATTTGTTTGCGCTTTTTATATATATGATTTCTTAGCATAATCATGGCATCAATACCTGGAATATCATACTAACCATTTCAAGGATATTCTTAGGGCTTATCTTTGTCTTGTTTTGTAGGACATGACATCCGCTCGCAGGAATACTATCCAAGTCAACCTTGTGAAAGTACCTCCTCAACTCAAGGAGTTATCATCAAGGATTCCTGAAATCTCCCCCTTCATTGAAAAACATGGTCGACTTCTCAACTTGGTCACTTCAAACCCTGATGTAGAAATATTAAAGGTTCTCTTTCAGTTCTTTGACCCGTTACATCACTGCTTCACTTTCCCTGATTACCAGTTAGTGCCCACTATGGAGGAGTTTTCTCAGTTATTGGGGATACCTATCCTTAATCAGTTATCATTCAACGGTATGGAAAGAGACCCAATACTCGAAGAGGTTGCTCAAGCTTTGTCTTTACAATGGTCTGATGTAGTGGCAAATTGAGAAACCAGAAGAGGCGTCCAAGGATTTCCAACTAGGTTTTCATTTGATAAAGCTCACCATTTTTGAGATAGCCTATATTTACAAGCTTTTAAAGAAGTGTTGGCCCTTCTCATCTATGGGATGGTACTATTCCCTAACACGGACCAACTCATAGATGTGAATGCGGTTAAGGTTTTTCTGTCTCATAATCTGGTGCCTACTATTGTACCCCAAAATTTGCCCTCCCATATTCTTCAAAGTTTGTCAAGAATCATCTTCATATGGTTCAAGGTGTCTCAAGGGTTGCACAGTCCCAACCACCTCCTAAGCTAGTCAAAATTAGGGTTTTGGTTCCTTCAGTGAATTTGGAGTTTTCAATGGCCCGATCAAGTCCCATAGTCCTATATATATTGTCAAGCATCTACATGTCAAGTCTCAAGGCTCACAGGGTCAAGTTGCACAATCAAAAGCTTCATTTGCTTCACAGTCAACTGCAGGGGTAAAATGGTCATTTTGCAGTCCAAAGTCAGAATTTTTGGTCAACATCTCATTTTGAGAACACAATCATCATTTGATCAAGTCTTGATCATGATTCCTCAAGCATGGCACAAAGATCATCAAGGATGCAAAAGTTGCTATTTTTGGACAGCAGAAAAGTCAACTGTATCTTGACCAAGGCATAACTTTTTCATGGTTCATCAGAAAAATCCCATCCAATGCTCATTTTTAAGGGGATGACATTTCCCAAAACTCATCTTCACATTCCAAGTCCAAGAAATGCTCTCACAAAAAGTTATCAATTTCTACATTATAGGTCAATTTCAAAAGTCAACAAAAAGGCACTTTAAGTCAAAGACCATAACTTGAGATTGGTAAATCAAAATGACATGGGACCAAAGTAATTGGTTAGAGGACTTCAATACCTTTCCAAAATGTCCAAGAACATGTTCATATGATCAAAATTGAGCAAGATATGCATTGGAGAAGTTGGGAAATTTTTATGAATTTGCAAAAGTCAACTTTGCTCAAAACACATCATTTTTGCTAATGGGCCTCAAGTTTCTTCTTGAAACATTGTCCAAAGCCTATGCACGGCCCATTGAGCTCAAATTGATTTATTTTCTTATTTTTAATTAATTAATTGAATTTTTTATTAATATTAATTCATTTAATTGATTTAAAATGTAGAAAATATAAAGATATGGTTTTCAAATCTTTTTATGAAGCAAATAGGCTCAAGGCAAGCTGCCAAATTCGTGTGCCAATCAAAGATGTCAAAAACTCCAAAATTGGCAAGATTTTTCAATCAAAAAGAGGCAAAAAGATTTGATTGGAAATCAAATATTGAAAACATGAATGCAATGGATCTTTGGGCCAAACTTTGACCTAATTTTATTCCCATATATGCACACAAGTGAACCCTAATGAGAGAGACGTGCAAGCTGCTGCAAAAAGCCATTATCACATTAAAAAAATCCAAGGAAAAAGTGAAAATTGTTTGCTATCTTCCAAGCCAATTCAAGGCGTTTCAGTGATTCAAATACATTGCTAGCACTCCCAGGAACGGATTGGATACTTTGCCACATTGCTAGCACTCCTAAGAAACTGCTCCACAAGAACTCACGGTTTGCATACTTTTGCCATAATTGAAACTCGTTATTCCTGTGCATTTAACATGATTTGTTGTTTGTTTTGTGTTGCTTGCATCCATAGAAAGCTAATGGTACAGTTTAATTTGATTATGGAGCCCTGAATCAAAAGATGCCATTAACAAGTATTAGGGTTCCGAAGCTTTAATTTTGGGGTTTTCCACATCCAGTAAAATCAGGACCCCTAACGCATATGGTTGAGACCGCTGGGACATGACGAACACAATGGACATGTCGCGCCCTATTTATATTTAACGTACACCTAATCTCTATTTTTTGTCCATGAGGGTTTTGGGGGTTAAAAACCCCCGTTAATTATTTTTATTTTACAGGGAATCTGGGGAAGACGAAGGACGTGGTGCCATGCCATTGGTTCATTCAAACGCGCGCGCTATTTTATTTTCTCTTTCCAGCATATGATTGTTCTTTGTATATTATTTTCAATTGTTAATATAATATCAAATACAGGCGCATGGCTCAGTGGAAGATGATGTGGCTGGCAATCATTGGGACCTGGGTTCGATTCCCAGGTCCCCCAAATATTGTTTCTATTTTTTCATACCATAATCATGTGCAGGCTTGCTAATGTATTTCATCATGGACTCTCACAAATCAATGCGCCAAGTGGCCACAAAGCTCAATCCAATGGCCATGGGATGGATGACCATCATGTTCCCAGTCAAAGCCAGCGCAGCCAATTACAAAAGTCAAACAGGTTTGCACATCAATGGGCCAGAATTGCCAAATTCACCTCCAATGGGTCCATCAACCCCCCTGGTTTACTATTCTTTTTTTTCTTTCTTCTTATTTCCTTTTAATAATTATTATTACTATTATCTAATTAATTAATATTATTTTCATAATAAATCCAGTAAATATTTATATTATTATTATTATTACTAACTTTCACCTTAATAATTATTTTTGTAAATAAATACTAACATAAATTAATTTAGTTTAATTAGGTTTTATTTTAATTTTCTTTTACAAATAAAATAAATTAGACTTAGGGTTTTTTTACTAACTTTTAACCTTTTCTTTTTATTTCCATTAAAAAAACATAAAACATAAAAAATACTTTTTTTCTTTTAATTAATTAATTAATTAGCTATTAGGTTTAATTTTAATTGCAAAAAGGACCAAATTGCTTTCTTTTCTCAAAAAAAGGGTCAAAACCCTAAGGACGTCCCGATTTAATTCTTTCGCGTATATTTATTCATTATTTTGATTATATTTATGTAATTGTTTCCGAGGATGTAATAGTTAATTAGGCTTTTCTCGCTTTCTTTACTTTCCGCATTTATTTTCCAAACGGGTTTTGTTTTTGGCGATGTATAGACCTGCGCCTTGTAATAGCGTAGATTTACCTTTCCTCACTTTATTTCCCGCAAATTATTA
Source organism: Vicia faba (assembly GCA_948472305.1). Taxonomy (NCBI): domain Eukaryota; kingdom Viridiplantae; phylum Streptophyta; class Magnoliopsida; order Fabales; family Fabaceae; genus Vicia; species Vicia faba. The sequence goes on from OX451737.1 coordinate 485,470,192, forward strand.
AACTGTTAATTATGCCTGCAAGACTGTATGACAAATAAAATCAATCCGTAGCTCATAATGATGCATGTTCAAAGATAAACATAAACTGAATTTAACACACATGCACATGCCACTCTTAGGGTACGCCTCACTGGTTGCCTCGAGGTGGTCATCAAGTATAGGGTGTTTTAGAGGTCGCCCTCCTGTCTAAAGATCCAGTTGCCTTGAAACGGTTGCCTCGGATAAAAAGGATCTAGGACATTATGGTTACCGCTAAGGCGTCCTACCATTGCTTTGGTGACCACATGACCCGATAATCGAATTGACCCGAATAACTCCAACGACGGTGCTACCTACTTCTCAATAGTGGGATAGCACTGTCTAAAGGACTCTTACACAACTTATTTCCTTAGGGTAGGTAGATTTCTCCTGGGTACTTGCTCTTTCAAAAAACAAAAACTTCTTTTCGCACCTACACTTTCAAAAAGTTTTCAAACAAACACTTCATACACTCTTGAGGACTGATACAAGAGTTACCTAGAAGTTTTCAAACGAACTTTTTCCAAAACCCACAAACACTTGAAAAGCAAACAATTTTTGAAAACATAGTGAGCAAGTACCTAAGAGCCCGTGGATAACCACGGATAGAAAGGGTGCTAACACCTTCCCTTTCTATAAATCTACCTCCCGAACCGAGAAAAATCTCGAAAAGGAATTTTGATGTGCTTTTGTCCTTTCCTTGTTGGAGAACATAAAAGACGGTGACGACTCTTGCTTACCGCGACATTTCAAGATCCAGCTAAAAAACAGTCAGTTCTATTCCCACCGATCACAGAACTGGCGACTCTGCTGGGGATCTTTTATAAGTGAGGTGTACCTTAGGATTAGACCACTCTTATGTTTTCAATTATATGTCTTGATTGCTTTTATATTTGTGGGCTTGCATCGGAGTTTCATAGATCCTAACCCGGATCTGGGGAATACCCTTTAGGTAGCATAAGTTGTGAGGGACCTGTCCGGCGTAGACCGACACGGGTGAAGCAGTAGCTACGTTGGTGTGACACCTTGGTCTGTACCGATGTCCCTTGTGTTGGAACGAGGAGAATATGGGTCTTCTGAGGAGTCATTAAGCACCAACCGACCTTAGCACCTTAAATGACCCAACTTGGCCAATAGAACAGTACCAGTATGCTACACTCATTGAGGCTAAACTCTCGCGATGGTTCCGGCCGCAAGAAAAGATTGCGACGCTAGAGTTATGACCGATTGAGGGTAGTCAGTGATATTGAGATCCTCTAGAACCCAGTTACTTTTGATATGACAGGTTTTGAGCCCACCAACTTCAAGAGGGTAGTACCTAAACTTCATGCCAGCCTGAAATCTAAGGGCTCTCATGTGGGACTTGTGTGCCTTTAAACTTAAACAACTTGCACATACTTGTTATCTGACAACACGAGTTCCCTGCAGGTTTTGTTTACAGTCCTTAATCTGGGCTTATAACAGGGTTTACTTACATCACTCCATGCATAGCATAACATCATACCATTGCATACATCCTGCATAAGGGCTAATCCATTTCAAGGATCTCAAGGGTTTGTGATGCAGGTCATGATGAACCGAATGTCTAGCAAGGGGCAAATGGGATTTATTTTCCTCTAGCCAAGATTGTCAGGGGCTATGACCCACTCGATATGGTGAGCCTTGACTCTTGAAGAAGGACTCTCAAACAACACGAAGTTCCTTCAATCAAGCTACCGGATCCAAACTCTAACAAGTTTCTTGTTTACCCCGCGAGATCCTTGAAAACATTGCATACGTATGCATACATATCATTGCATTACAGGTACCCTTCTTTACAGGTCACTTACCTTCTTCGCTGTTTATTTCAGCAATCATCATGACTTCTGAACCTTCCACTGAACAAGCTGTCAAGGCCCTCCAGGCCCAGAATGCTCAGTTCCAGGAGTTGGTTATGAGCCTAGCCCAGGGTCAACAGGATTTAAAGACTATGATTCTGAAAGAGAGGAAGAAGAAGAAGAAGAGATCTGTTTTGTTCAACACTAGACGCAGATCTGGGAATGGATCACAAAATGAGGTTGAGCTGACTACCTCATCTGTAGGCAAGGACAGTCCCCGAGAGAGAAGAGTTCCTAGTCCAGTGGTCTCCGACAACGAGACAGATTATAATGATGAACAATACCCTCCTGCTGAGGATAAATACAAACAGTTGGAAGATCGCCTAAGCTCCATGGAGATACAGAAAATGCCCGGCCTGGACTTCGAAGATCTAGGTCTATCCTCTGGGGTGGTGATCCCACACAAGTTCAAGGCACCTACCTTTACAAAGTACGACGGAGCTTCATGTCCTAAGCTGCATCTAAGGTCTTACGTGAGGAAGATACAACCTTACACTGCTGACAAGAATCTATGGATCCATTTCTTCCAGGAAAGTCTTTCAGGGACTCAACTCGAATGGTTCTATCAGCTGGATGGAGCCAGTATTCGTAACTGGGAGGACTTGGCTACTGCGTTCTACAAGCAGTATAAGTATAATTCCGACCTCGCTCCTACGCGTACCCAACTCCAGGGTATGTCACTAGGAATGGGAGAAGGATTTAAGGAGTATGCGCAAAAGTGGAGAGACCTTGCTGGAAGGGTGCAGCCACCCTTAACTGATCGTGAACTTGTGGATTTGTTCTTGGGGACCCTGTCTGGTCCGTTCTTCAACCACCTGATTGGGAATTCTTCTGCTGGGTTTACAGATCTGATCTTGACTGGGGAAAGAATTGAAGCTGGTATCAAGTCTGGGAAGATACAGAAGGATGCTTCCTCGAGCACTTAAAAGAAGCCGTTCAAGAAAGAATCCAGTGCTGAAAACCGCCAAGCTGTCAACGCGGTAGTTATTTCAAAACCGGCCAGTGCTCCTCAGAATCGCAACCAGCAAAGGGAAGAGAGACCTAAAAGGCAGTTCACTCCCCTCGGCATGACCTTTTCCCAGATATTGCCGCAGTTGCTGACAACCAATTTGGTAACTCTAAGAGACCCTCCTAAGAATCCCAACAAGACACCTTCAAGGTATAACCCCAACGCCCGCTGCGCTTATCATTCTGACAGCCCGGGGCATGCTACAGATGATTGTTGGACTTTAAGGAACAAGGTTCAAGACCTGATCGATGCAAAGGAGGTCGAGTTCGAAGCACCCGAGACTCCCAATGTGATCACTGCTCCCTTGCCAAAACATGGCTAGGATTGAGAGGCTTTTGTTTATTTGAATTTTCAAGTTGTATTCTTTCTTTGCTTATTTAAACAAACAATTATCATGTTAAACTCTTTATTTCATGAATGCATTACACGTGTCTGTCTTGAATTAATTGTTTTCATTATGCTTAAAATTGCTTTATATTTCATTTTTTTGATGATCAACTCTCGTTAAAAATTCCAAGCCTGTTGAGGGAGGATGACGAAAACAATACCGCGATCTCTACAGTATGCTTTTGAACAGACCCCGCTGATGAGGTACAGGCATTGTTTCAAATCCTAAATAGGGGAGTTATAAGGAAGATAATCCCTAGTCAACCCCTTTGAGCCAAAGAAGTTGGAGTTTTTCTTTTCGCAAAAAAATTAAAACCCTTAATTATAACCTGGGGCAGGGTAGTTTTCTCAGTTGATCCAGGTGCACAACGAATGGCATCCAAGGAGTCCTTCCAAAACAAAAGACAGTGATGGTTCCCTACAATCTTCAAAACAGACAGTCATTATTTCTTAAAATAAAAGCCCAATAAGTCAAAACCTATGAAGGAGACTTACAAAACTGGGGCATCCCGCTGACTGTAATCACAAAAGAAACAGTTCAGGCAAAAAGACAGGGATAATAAAATCGAAAAGAAAGACGTCCTACAAACCCTCGACAAAAAAGAAATGACTGCCTATTCAAAATAGATTGTCAAAATCCGAACCATCACCGGAATATCAGAGCAAAGACTCAAACAGGCCTAACGCACGATTAGCTGAGTTTAGGGTCGAAGAACATCACGAAGAACGGGTGGGTACAAATAAAATTTGAGCCTTTATCCTTTGTTTCTTAAACCGTGAACCAGGCCACATTATAACTCTTAAAAGTCCTAGCTGAAGCATGGGTTAGTTCGAAAGCATACTGTTACAAAAGGTATCCTGACTCCTGTAGGGCTTACTGTAAATCCTGAGTTGACATCACATTTTATAAAATTCGCTTGAAAACTGCATTTTCAAAGAACTTCAAAACAGACATAAGCTTTGCATTCTTAAAATAACATTGTTTGCATATGACTATTTGTTCGAACAGCAGAGAAATTCGCACGAAGAATATCCAGTGAACAAAAATCTTCTCAACAAAAAGGGTCACCTCAAGTGGAAAAACACTTCCAACTAAGGGGCAGACATGATCATCACCCATCATTTGGGGCAGTTAAGTCAAGATTTAGGGAATCTCTCAAGATGTCAAATAGCCAGGGGCAAATCTCCGCCTGAGTCACTTGGGGCATTGGACTTGGATTCCAGCAACGAATCTTGCATGATCGAACGAAGATCTCCTGGTAGCAACACGACACTACTGATAGTGACAACTCCCTACTCTGAGAGCATGGACATAGTCGAAAAAATACTACGCATAATCAAAGACCCTATAGGTCGACTGGCCTAGGCAAAAATAAGGGCTTCCCGGCGAACCAAAAGGGTTCGGGCAAAAATAAGGGATGAAAATGAAAAAATCTGTACACCCGGCAAGTCGAAAACCTGAAAAGGCGGCTTGGGCAAAAATGGGTATCCCAGTGGACTGAAAACCCAAAAGGGCGGTCCAGGCAAAAATTAGGGATCAAAGCGTACGACTATGTCCCGTCATCTCGTCACTTGCCTACCAGAAGAAGATTTGTCTTTCCAACCGACAGGTATCAAGCACCTCATAGGCCTTCTTCTCCCGCAGAAACTGGGGCAATAAGAATTGTCTAAGCGATCTAAGTGCTCTGTCCACTAAGGTACCAAGGTAAGTTCAGCTGAAGAACATGACCAAGATACCTTCACTCCCCGTAGAGTAAGACAAGACTCAGCAGTACTCTCTTCGAGCAGAGTGGGTCTCCCATAAGCCTTAAGAAGGCACAATATCCCTAGCAAATCAACAGCATTCTCCCCAAGCAGAGTTAGGCTACTGTCAGCCCCAAAGAAGTTGGGTATCCCCAGCAGATCTTAATATTCTCCAGAAGAGTATACAAATATTCCTCAGCAAGCATCCCCGGCAGTTTTAACATAAGATTGTTCCCCGGCGGAATACCAGACACCCCAGTGGAGCCATTCCCCGGTGCAGTCCAAAGGAGTTTCCCCAGGAGAGTTGAATCATCCTCCCCAGTAGACTCTGGAAGCCTATCCCCAGTAGATTTTGGAAGCTTATCACCTGCAGATTCTGGAAGCTTATCACCTACAGAGTACAAATATCTCTCCCCGACCATATTCAAAGGTTATTCTCCACCAGAGCCTATAACTGGGTTATCCTCAGCTAATTGCAACGGAAAGATCGTCTTCAGCGAAGTTCTTTCTATCCCCCAGCGGAGTTCATCAAATTCCCTAACAGAGCTTACCAACAGAATCCTCGGCGGAGTTATCATCAAAACCTCAGCGAAGTATCTCTTCCCACAGAGTAATTCCCCGCAGAATAATCTCTTCGCCAAGTTTATTCCCCAACGAAGTCATCTTCTCCTACTGGGTTATTCTTGCAAACATCTTTGTTCATCATCCCCAGCAGAAACGAAGAACTCTACACTTCAAACGTCAACCCAGGATTTAACAAACTCCCGGCATTCGTCAAGGATTTATTTTCCCAGACGAAAATACATTCATAAACACCACATTTTCATACATCATGATACATGCATATACGCATCCTATTATACAATCTCATTTATGTTGAGACCATCGTTGCCTGATCCATATCATGCATTGCATATGACTAACCTTTACCTTTCAGGAAAGATGCAGTTAAGTTCTCAATCCTGTCGCCATAGACAATCCTGTCGCCATAGACAATCCTGTCGCCATAGACAACCCGTCGTTATAGACAACCTGTCGTTATAGACAACCCGTCGTTATAGACAACCCGTCGTTATAGACAACCCGTCGTTATAGGCAACCCGTTGTTATAGACAACCCGTTGTTATAGACAACCCGTCGTTATAGACAACCCGTCGTTATAGACAACCCGTCACAATAGACAAACCCGTCGTTATAGACAACCCGTCCTTATAGACAACCCGTCGTTATAGACAACCCGTCGTTATAGACAACCCGTTGTTATAGAAAACCCGTCGTTATAGACAACCCGTCGTTATAGACAACCCGTCGTTATAGACAACCAGTCGTTATAGACAACCCGTCGTTATAGACAACCCGTCGTTATAGACAACCCATCGTTATAGACAACCCGTCGTTATAGACAACCCGTCGTTATAGACAACTAGTCGTTATAGACAACCCGTCTTTATAGACAACCCGTCCATGAAGACAACCCGTTACAAGAGACAACTCGTCAAAAAAGACAAAACCTCCCCTGACTCAAGTTAAATCAATTCCTGAAGATTTTTTTTTTGAGATAACCTGTCAGTAGAGACAACCCATCAACCTTTTGAAGTTCCGGATTCAATACCTGTATCTAGCCAGGGCATATCTGTGAACGATTGATTGTAGATCTATACTTGTATCTAGCCAGGAAAGTATCTGCATGAAGAGTCTGAAGATCAACACCTGTAACAGGCCAGGAAAATATCTTTCTTTCTCAAGTATGCAAGTTCTCGCTAAGGAATCTCTTACGCGATCGACACCCCTGGATGACATCTTTAAGCCCATCTCCACAACTATCCATTACACTTCCAAATGGCTTCTATAAGCCCATTCCCGACAAGGTTCTGTCACATTTCCAGATGGCATCTATAAGCCCATCCTCCTATCCATCATCTCTCCAAATGGCATCTGTAAGCCCATTCCCGACATCACATTGCTGATACCACGTTATGCGAGTGCAAATTTCTGGGCACTTTAGTGTTCAATCATCTTCCACCCTCGGATCACGAAAGGCACGCAAGCCAATCTACATCCTCAGGTCTAAGAAGATTGAACAGGGGAAACTGTTGTACCCCAAAATTTTCCCTCCCATATTCTTCAAAGTTTGTCAAGAATCATCTTCAAATGGTTTAAGGTGTCTCAAGGGTTGCACAGTCCCAACCACCTCCTAAGCCAGTCAAAACTAGGGTTTTGGTTCCTTCAGTGAATTTGGAGTTTTCAATGGCCCAATCAATTACCATAGGCCTATATACATTGTCAAGCATCTACATGTCAAGTCTCAAGGCTCACAGGGTCAAGTTGCACAGTCAAAAGCTTCATTTGCTTCACAGTCAACTGCAGGGGTAAAATGGTCATTTTGCAGTCAAAAGTCGGAATTTTTGGTCAACATCTCATTTTGAGCACACAATCATCATTTGATCAAGTCTTGATCATGATTCCTCAAGCATGGCACAAAGATCATCAAGGATGCAAAAGTTGCTATTTTTGGACAGCAGAAAAGTCAACTGTATCTTGACCAAGGCATAACTTTTTCATGGTTCATCAGACAAATCCCATACAATTCTCATTTTGAAGGGGATGACATTTACCACAACTCATCTTCACATTCCAAGTCCAAGAAATGCTCTCACAAAAAGTTATCAATTTCTACATTATAGGTCAATTTCAAAAGTCAACAAAAAGGCACTTTAAGTCAAAGACCATAACTTGAGATTGGTAAATCAAAATGACATGGCACCAAAGGAATTGGTTAGAGGACTTCAAGACCTTTCCAAAATGTCCAAGAACATGTTCATATGATCGAAATTGAGCAAGATATGCATTGGATAAGTTGGTAAATTTTTATGAATTTGCAAAAGTCAACTTTGCTCAAAACACATCATTTTTGCTAATGGGCCTCAAGTTTCTTCTTGAAACATTGTCCAAAGCCTATGCACGACCCATTGAGCTCAAATTGATTTATTTTCTTATTTTTAATTAATTAATTGAATTTTTTATTAATATTAATTCATTTAATTGATTTAAAATGTAGAAAATATAAAGATATGGTTTTCAAATCTTTTTATGAAGCAAATAGGCTCAAGGCAAGCTGCCAAATTCGTGTGCCAATCAAAGATGTCAAAAACTCCAAAATTGGCAAGATTTTTCAATCAAAAAGAGGAAAAAAGATTTGATTGGAAATCAAATATTGAAAACATGAATGCAATGGATCTTTGGGCCAAACTTTGACCTAATTTTATTCCCATATATGCACACAAGTGAACCCAAATGAGAGAGACGTGCAAGCTACTGCAAAAAGCCATAATCACATTCATAAAATCCAAGGAAAAAGTGAAAACTGTTTGCTATCTTCCAAGCCAATTCAAGGCGTTTCAGTGATTCAAATACATTGCTAGCACTCCCAGGAACGGATTGGAATCAAAATCACACGTCAAAGCCTAAGAAACTGCTCCACAAGAACTCACAGTTTGCATACTTTTTCCATAATCGAAACTCGTTATTCCTGTGCATTTAACACGACTTGTTGTTTGTTTTGTGTTGCTTGCATCCATAGAAAGCTAATGGTACAGTTTAATTTGATTATGGAGCCCTGAATCAAAAGATGCCATTAACAAGTATTAGGGTTCTGAAGCTTTAATTTTGGGGTTTTCCATATCCAGTAAAATCAGGACCCCTAACGCATATGGTTGAGACTGCTGGGACATGACGAACACAATGGACATGTCGCGCCCTATTTATATTTAACGTACACCTAATCGCTATTTTTCGTCCATGAGAGTTGTGGGGGTTAAAAACCCCCGTTAATTGTTTTTGTTTTACAGGGAATCTGGGGAAGACGAAGGACGTGGTGCCATGCCATTGGTTCATTCAAACGCGCGCGCTATTTTATTTTCTCTTTCCAGCATATGATTGTTCTTTGTATATTATTTTCAATTGTTAATATAATATCAAATACAGGCGCATGGCTCAGTGGAAGATGATGTGGCTGGCAATCATTGGGACCTGGGTTCGATTCCCAGGTCCCCCAAATATTGTTTCTATTTTTTCATACCATAATCATGTGCAGGCTTGCTAATGTATTTCACCATGGACTCTCACAAATCAATGCGCCAAGTGGCCACAAAGCTCAATCCAATGGCCATGGGATGGATGACCATCATGTTCCCAGTCAAAGCCAGCGCAGCCAATTACAAAAGTCAAACAGGCTTGCACATCAATGGGCCAGAATTGCCAAATTCACCTCCAATGGGTCCATCAACCCCCCTAGTTTACTATTCTTTTTTTTCTTTCTTCTTATTTCCTTTTAATAATTATTATTACTATTATCTAATTAATTAATATTATTTTCATAATAAATCCAGTAAATATTTATATTATTATTATTATTACTAACTTTCACCTTAATAATTATTTTTGTAAATAAATACTAACATAAATTAATATAGTTTAATTAGGTTTTATTTTAATTTCCTTTTACAAATAAAATAAATTAGACTTAGGGTTTTTTTTACTAACTTTTAACCTTTTCTTTTTATTTCCATTAAAAAACATAAAACATAAAAAATACTTTTTTTCTTTTAATTAATTAATTAATTAGCTATTAGGTTTAATTTTAATTGCAAAAAGGACCAAATTGCTTTCTTTTCTCAAAAAAAGGGTCAAAACCCTAAGGACGTCCCGATTTAATTCTTTCGCGCATATTTATTCATTATTTTGATTATATTTATGTAATTGTTTCCGGGGATGTAATAGTTAATTAGGCTTTTCTCGCTTTCTTTACTTTCCGCATTTATTTTCCAAACGGGTTTTGTTTTTGGCGATGTATAGACCCGCGCCTTGTAATAGCGTAGATTTACCTTTCCGCACTTTATTTCCCGCAAATTATTAAACTGTTAATTATGCCTGCAAGACTGTATGACAAATAAAATTAATCCGTAGCTCACAATGATGCATGTTCAAAGATAAACATAAACTGAATTTAACACACATGCACATGCCACTCTTAGGGTACGCCTCACTGGTTGCCTCGAGGTGGTCATCAAGTATAGGGTGTTTTAGAGGTCGCCCTCCTGTCTAAAGATCCAGTTGCCTCGAAACGGTTGCCTCGGATAAAAAGGATCTAGGACATTAGGGTTACCGCTAAGGAGTCCTACCATTGCTTTGGTGACCACATGACCCGATAATCGAATTGACCCGAATAACTCCAACGACGGTGCTACCTACTTCTCAATAGTGGGATAGCACTGTCTAAAGGACTCTTACACAGCTTAATTCCTTAGGGTAGGTAGATTTCTCCTGGGTACTTACTCTTTCAAAAAACAAAAACTACTTTTCGCACCTACACTTTCAAAAAGTTTTCAAACAAACACTTCATACACTCTTGAGGACTGATACAAGAGTTACCTAGAAGTTTTCAAACGAACTTTTTCCAAAACCCACAAACACTTGAAAAGCAAACAATTTTTGAAAACATAGTGAGCAAGTACCTAAGAGCCCGTGGATAACCACAGATAGAAAGGGTGCTAACACCTTCCCTTTCTATAAATCTACCTCCCGAACCGAGAAAAATCTCGAAAAGGAATTTTGCTGTGCTTTTGTCCTTTCCTTGTTGGAGAACATAAAAGACGGTGGCGACTCTTGCTTACCGCGACATTTCACGATCCAGCTAAAAAACAGTCAGTTCTATTCCCACAGATCACACCTACTTTACTTAGGGATATTCTACACTCTCTGCATACTCGCTCTCTAAAGAGAAGAGGGACCCTTCTGTGTTGCACTCCTCTATTGGCTAGGTGGTTTATTTTGAACCTACCTCGGTCTGTTTTGAGAAATGAGCAGGGTATGATATGGTCTTATAGGTTGATGTCCCTTACACATTCAGATATTCATTGGTGTTCTCGGTTCTTGGAGAGTGTCACCATCATTGATCGCTGTGGGAAATTCCCTAATGTCCCTCTCTTAGGCATTAGGGGAGGAATCACTTATAATCCTTGTTTGGCGTTACAACAGTTTGGTTATGCTAGAAGGGATGGTCCTCACGACACACTCGTCCAAGGAATCACATTTGACTATGAGAATGATATTCAGGGTTATGGTAAGAGGTTCACTCGAGCTTGGGGCATGATAAACAGAGTTAATAGCAGGACACTGGGGCACAAGAATTCCATCCCTCTTGAGCCTTACCTCAAATGGGTGCGAGCTTGTGCTCAATGTCTTATGATTCCTTACCCCGCCATCTTACCTGTGATTATGGAGCCAATTGTTGAGAGAGACACTCCTTATATTGTTCTTCATCCTGACATGCCCACTGATTTTGAGGAGCTACGGAAATCCTGGATCCAACTCAAAGAGGAACGGGATACCTTTGAAACCCAATTCTATGCCAGCGAGAAGAAGGTTTTAGAGCTCACCAGGTTACTTCACGAGGAGAATAGTATAAATGCTTACATTGCACCAAAGAGGATGTGTCTGTGGGAAGCTTGAGTCTTCCTTTGCTTGGAGAGTTTTATTTTTGCTTTGTTCCCTTGTGAGCCTAAGAGGCATTATTTTCATCAATAAAACTTCTTAATGCAATTAACATTTGCTCTCTTTCATTTTAAGCAATTTCAAGTCTTAGAAATCCTTTAAAACATTGCATACATATACCATACATATCATTGCATAAGCAGGTTTCAAAGCAGGTCTCTCATGTTCTCGCTGTTTATTTCAGCAATGGCTCTCAAACAAGATACCAGAGATCTCCAAACTCAAGAGGCTCAGTTCATGGAAATGTTCCTAAACCTATACAAGGGGTAGGAAGAGTTGAAAGCACTCCTCATTGGGAACCTGGCCAAGAAAAATCCTGAAGACAATAAGGACGAACGATTGGAACAAATTCAAGCTGAGGTTGAAGCGATGAGAACCCAGATGCTGGGGCAGATGGATCTTATCCAAGGCCTAGCCCGGGGACAAGAAGAGCTGAGGGCCATTATCAACAAACTTCATCAAGACGGCTGCAGCCGTATAAAGCAAACAGTCAAGGTTGGGGACCAAGTCATTGATCAAACTCCGAGAAGACAAGAGGCTAGTTAGGTGATGAGTGGACCTTTCCAAATTGCTACTACACCATGGGTCCAACAACAACCTTCCCAAAAATAACAGGTTAATCAGAGTAAGTCGGATACATCCAAGAGGTAGTTTACCAAACTCAACATGCCGTTGTCTCAAGATTTACAATACATGTTAAGGATGAAGCTGATTACATTGATAGGGCCTCATCTGAATCCCAAGACTTCTTCCCCTAACTATAATCCTGATGCAAGGTGTGCGTATAACTCCAACAGTGTGGGGCATGATACTGATGATTGTTGGATGTTGAAATATAAAATTCAAAACTTGATTGATGAAGGAGTGTTGGAGTTTACACAAGACAGTCAGGCTGAGTTCTTACGCCATCCCTCCAAGGCACGCCATCTGAAGTGATAAGATCAGACGAAGAAGCTTTTGTTCATTAGAATTTTCAATTTGCAATTTTCTTTTGATTGTTCGAACATTTATTCATGTCAAACTTTGTTACTTTATCAATGCATTGCATAAGTCTGTTTTGAATCAATTCATTCGTATTCATTATATTTAAATTCCTTTCCTTTTTGTGATATTCAACTCTCGATCAAAAGCTCTAAGCCTTTAGAGGGAGGATGACGAAAATGATACCATAATCTCTATAGTATGCTTTTGAACAGCCCCCTCTAACGATGTACAAGCATTGATTCAAATCCTAAACAGTGGAGTTATAAGGAAGATAATCCCTAGTCAACCCCTTTGAGCCAAAGAAGTAGGAGTTTTTCTTTTCACACAAATTAAAACCCTTAATTATAACCTGGGGCAGAGTAGTTTCTCAGTCAATTCAGACGCGCATTCAGTCACAATCTTCCGCTTCGTATACAATGAATGGCATCGAAGACGTCATTCTGAATCAAAAGACATTGATGGTTCCTCATAATTATTGAAATAGGCAGTTATTATTTTTCAAAGAAAAAGCCCATCAAATCAAAACCTATGAAGGAGACTTAATAAAAACAGGGGCATCCCGCTGATTGTAATCACAAAAGAAACAGTCCAGGCAAAAGTAGGCATAACAAAAAAAAGGGGAGGTCTTACAAATCTTCAACAAAAAAAAGATTACAAAAATGACTTCCTCTTCAAAATAAACTTTCAGTATCTGAACCATCACCGGAACATCAAAGACAAGATGCCAGACTCAATTAGGATCTGGACGCACAATTAGCTGAGCATAGATCGAAGAACATCACGAAGAATGGGTTGGGTACAAATAAAATTTGAGTCTTTATCCTTTGTTTCTTGAACCGTGAACCAGGCCACGTTATAACCCTTAAAAGTCCTAGATGAAGCATGGGTTAGTCCGAAAGCATACTGTTACAAAAGGTATCCTGACTCCTGTAGGACTTGCTATAAATCTTGAGTTGACATCACACTTTTACAAAATTTGTTTGTTTTACTAAAATGAATTTTCGAACTTCAAGAAAGACATAATCTTTGCATTCTTAAAATACCATTATTTGCATATGATTATTTGTTCAACAACAGGGAAATTTGTACGACGGATCTTCGATGAACAGAAATCTTCTCAGTGGACAGAATCACTTCAGATAGAAAGACATTCCAGTGATAGGCCTTTCATAATCAAGGGGCATAGCATGATGTCCAGCTGATCTGGGGCAGTCTTGTCAAGGTTCAAGGAATCTCTCAAAAAAATTCCAAATAGCTAGGGGCAGATCTCAATCTGAATCACTTGGGGTATTGGACATGAATTCTAGCAACGAGTCATGTACGATCAAACATCTTCTGGCAGTGTGGCAACACTTACTACCATGGATGATGACAATTCCCTATACTCGGTGAACATGGACATAGTCGGAAAATACTACGCATGAACAAAGACCCGCTAGGTTGATTGGCCTAGGAAAAAATAAGGGCATCCCGGCGAACTAAAGGAGTTCGGGCAAAAATTAGGGATATACATATGAAAAAATCTATACACCCGGAAATTCGAAAACCTGAATAGGCAGCTTGGGCAAAAAAGGGTATCCCGGTGGACTGAGAACCCGAAAGGGATATCCAGGCAAAAGTTAAGGATTAAAGAGTACAACTATGTCCTGTCATCTTGTCACTTGTCTATCATTAGAAGACTTGTTATCCTGATTAGCATTTACCGAGCACCCCATTAGTTGGGATGAAACTCAATCCATCCACAAAGTCTCCGCAGGTACTTTCTCCAGCAGGTACAGGGGCAGAAACGTCCTGATGCAAAGTCACCTCTACATCCTCAGCGTACATCCTAGTGATGTCTATGTCCCCCCACAAAGTAGAAACAACCAAAGTTATGATCTCTTCTTCCCCAAGCAGGAATTATCTCCTCCAAAAAAGTTCCTTCAGAGAGCTGAAATCAGTATTCCCCAACCGAGCTTTATAATCTTAAACAGTTTATAAAACCTCCTCCCCAGAAGAGTTTATTTCTCTAACAACAGAAGTTTATTCCCCAACAGAGTTTATTTCTCTACATCGGCAAAATCTTCCAACAAAGCATTATCTCTCTCCACAGAGTCAATCCCCGGCAGAATATCCTCAAACTGAAAGAGGAAATCCCCAGCAAATCATATCCATTCATCATCCCCAGTAGAAATGAAGGATTCAACTTCCCAATACTCTTCAGCGGTAGTCCCGGATTTACTTTCCCAGACTATGAAATATCGCAATAGCATCCCATATTCATACATCATGGCATGAGCATACACATCGCATACAACATGACCTCATTTATTTTGAGACCATCATCACGATGCATTTCATACATCATGACATTGCATTCGACTAACTCTTTACCTTTTTCATGAAAAGATCAAATCAATAAACACCGTTGACTACTTACGTGACCTAGAGGTCTTCTCAAAAGCTAAGTCTGATGAAGGGATATTTCAGCATCGTTCTCAGGAAGACATTCTCAAAAGACCTTCTCTGGTTCAGTTAGATCGATACTAAGATCTTTCTGAATTCTATTCCAGTTGAAGATAATCCAAGACTTTTGTCTGGTTCAGTCAAATTGATACTAAGATTTTTCTGATTTCCATTCCAGTCAAAGTTAATTCAAGACCTTCTCTGGTCCAGTTAGATCGATACTAAGATCTCTCTGATTTCTATTCCAGTTGAAGACGTCCCAAGACCATTGTCTGGTTCAGTTAAATCGATACTAAGATTTTTATGATTTCCATTCCAGTCAAAGTCAACTCAAGACCTTTCTCTGGTTCAGTTAGATCAATACTAAGATCTCTCTGATTTCTATTCCAGTTGAAGAAACTGCAAAGCTTGGAGTCCGACCAGATAGCAGTTAATTTCATGTTTCCCCAGTAAGTTGCTACGAAGCCTGGAATCCGACTAGAGAGTAGTTAATTTCTTCAGACACTGAAGCTTGGAATCCGACCAGATAACAGTATAAGGTGCTGTGAAGCCTGGAATCCGACCAGATAGCAGTTTACTTTGTCAATTACTATGAAGCCCGAAACCCGACTGAATAATAGTCAACCAACAATAAAAGACATTGTGAAGCCTGGAATCTGACTAAATAACAGTATAAGGTGCTGTGAAGCATGGAATTCGACTAGATAGCAGTTTACTCTGTCAATTACTATGAAGCCTGGAATCCGACCAGATAATAATCAATCAACAATTCAAGACACTATGAAGCCTGGAATACGACCAGATAACAGTTAACTTCTTCAGACACTGAAGCCTGGAATCTGACCAGATAAAAGTATAAGGTGTTGCGAAGCCTGGAATCCGACCAGATAGTAGTTCACTTCTTCAATTACTGTGAAGCCTAGATTTCGACCAGATAACAGTTTAAGTTGCTACAAAGTCATGAATCCGACCAGATAATAGTTAACTTCTTCAGACACTACGAAGCCTGAAATCCGACCAGATAGCAATTTATTCTGTCAATTACTATGAAGGCTGGACTCGACCAGATAATAGTATACCTTAAATTTAAGTTGAAGCCTAGATTCGACCAGATAACAGCTTAATTTCTCCAAATCACTGAAGCCTGGACACGACTAGATAACAGTTCAAGTCACTGAAGCCTGGATCCCGACCACATAACAGTTTAAGAAACTGTAAATCCTGGAGTACGACTAGAAAACAGTTTAATCTCATTTCCCCAGTAAGTCACTGTGAAGCCTGGAATACGATCAGATAGCAGTCAACCTTATTATCCCCAGCAAGTCACTGTGAAGCCTAGATCCCAACCAGATAATAGTTCACTACCGTCTCTTCAATCAAGAGATGACGCCCCAGTAGAGTAACAGACAACAGAAGCTCCTAAACCCTATTTCCCAAGACAAAGATCAACATTCCTCAACGGAGTCCTCCTCAACAAAAGGAATAGGGATTCCCACAAAGTAATATCTCATGAAATCAACATTATCTGGATGGCATCTCTAAGCCCATCTCCGAAGACTCTCTGTCACATTCTCTGGATGGCATCTCTAAGCCCATCTCCGACGACTCTCTGTCACATTCTCTGGATGGCGTCTCTAATCCCATCTCTGACGATTTTCCATCACCTTCTCCAAATGGCATTTGTAATCCCATTCCTGATATTATCTACAGATTCAAATATCATTTCAGACGAGTGCAAATTTCTGGGCACTCTAAGGTTCAATCATCTTCCACCTTCAGATCACGAAAGGCAGACCAGGCAATCTACATCCTCAGATTTAAGAAGATTGAACAAGGGCAGTTGTTGTACCCAAAAATTTTCCCTCTCATTTCACTCAAGACATGACTCTAAAGGTCCCTAACTTTCCCAAATATGACCAAGAATTGACCAAACAAATTCTCCTCCTAAGGCAATAAACCTCAAATTAGGGTTTCAATTTTAAGCAAGATGTGTGAATCCCAAAGACCCAAAATGTTCTCCATTGTCCTAATATGTCCACAAGATCATCCATGCCAAATTTCATGCCTTGAACAAAAAGTTTGCTCAGTCAATTGCTCAAATGCCTATAAATCAACTGTATTAGGTCAAAAGTCAATTGTGGCCCAAATACAGTCAAACTTCAAGATTTTTGGTCAACATCAATATTTTGAAGTAATATTCATCATTTGATCAAGGGTTGATCATGTTTCCTCAAGAAAATCTCCTAACTCATCAAAAGTCAAAAATGGCAAATTAGGGTTTCTGTAGGAAAAGTCAACCAAACTTTGACCAAGCATAACTTTCTCATACTTTATCAGAAACTTTTCCACCAAGGCTCATTTTCAAGAGAATCCAATTCCCTACAACTCCTCTTCAGCCCTCAAGTTCAAGAAATGCCCTAATCAAAAGATACAGGCTCAAACATTATAGGTCCTTTAAAAAAGTCAACAAAAACACCTTTTGGGTTAAAGCTCCTTACATGAAAATGGAAGATCCAATTGAGATGAAACCAAAAAGGTTGTTTATAGGACATCCTAAGCTCTCTAAAAAGTCCAAGAACATCCTCTTAGGGTTAAAATTAAGAGAAATATGCATTGTTAAAGTTGACCAATTTTTGGAAAATACATAAAGCCAATATTGACCTAACTTGAATTTTTTCCAAATGGACCCATCTTTTCATGCTTGAAACTTGTTTCTAACATGGCCCACGACCCTTGAGATCAGTCATACATTATTTTATTATTTATACTATTTATTTTGATATTTTATCCATCAAAATGTAAAATTAAATAAAGTAAATAATAGAAATAATGGAAGATTTAATTGAGAATCTTTTTCTATTCAAATGATGGACGAAACATGCTTGCAAATCAAAGAAGAATCATGGAGAGAAGGAAGATTGTATTTGTTCCAAACTAAGCCAAAAATCAAATATTTAGAAAGAAGATATTTCTCATCAAGGCATGGATATTTTGCTACAAATATAAACCTAATGAGATTCATTACATATAGAGAACAACCCTAGACCTAATGCACATGCGCAACAACCACCAAAGAAGCATAACAAAGTGCAAAATTTCAAGAAAATCGTGAAAATCAAAAGCATTAGTTCCAGCCTTTGTTGATCAAAACAAAAGAGCCAATCTTCCTCCTGAAGGTCTCAGGAAGCCATATCAACCTTCATCCACGACTGAAGCAGCCTGCAACCGGCCAACCGAGTCACATCCTTTTGGTAAAATTTTCATATTTGAATCTCTTAACACGCGCAATTTAAATGAATCCAAAGCATACATTTGTGGTCATATGATTGTTTTGAATTGTTCTAAGATACTACATGAAAAGCTAGAAGCTTAGAATGCATGTTGCCATGGTTAGGGCTTGGAAACGGCCAAGGCACGAACAAGATGATGCAGGTCTCCCCAGGCCAAATGGCCATCACCATTGAATTTGTAGCATGCAAAATAGGGGGAGTAGCCTAAATTTAGGGCTTTGATTCTGCATATTTTTGCAGATCTAATTTTTGCTTGGTCGAAGAAGACGGCCGGAGCGCAGCACCGGCGTCGTTGACTTCTATGACCCAGGCGAAGACCTTGCATGGCTGTTTTATATGTTATGATTGGTTCATTTTAAATATCAGGGCCCCACAAGTGCACACGTGTCTTAATCACTCAACCATTGTCTTGTTTTTATATTATATTGTTTTTTTTGTTATTATATACATGAATGATGCAGCAACGCAGATGGAAAAGGTATAAGGGTGCAAAGGGAGAGACTTGCATTCGATTTCCAGGTCTTGTAGTTTATTTTATCTAATGAGTTTCTTGCAGATTCAGTGGCTCCATACCCAAGTGTGCATACCATATGCTCTATCATCATCACCATCAGGTCAATCATCCTCCAGATCCAACGCTCCAGGTGACTAGAGACCATGGTGGACATCCCAGCAAGCCTCCCACTGGATCTCACGCAAGTTATGGGCCAACAAGATTTGGGCTCTGGAATTCAGCAGTACACCCCTCCAATTGGGTTTCTCACCCCCCTCAGGGCCATCTTTTCAATTCTTTTATTATCTTGTTTTAATTAGTTTACATTAATTTGTCTATTCATTTTTTTTAAAAATCATAAAACCAGAAAATCACAAAAAATAAGATTTAGAGTTTTTCTTAATAAAATTAATTTTTGCAAGTTAATTTAATTAACTTTAATTTGTTTTTCCTTAATTTAAAATTAATTAGAGAATTAGGTTAAATTCCAAATCTTTTTCATAAAAAACTCCAAAAAATATTTTAATAGGCAATTAGATTTTTTTAGGGTTTAGAATTTTTTCCCGTCTTAATTTTTGCGCGCTATTTTTTTTCCACACGATTATTTTTTATTATTTATGTAAGTGCGCCCGGTTTGTAATAGTTAATTAGGGTTTTCAATTTTCGCATTTTTACTTTTCAATCATTACTCATGTATCTGCACCAAAGCCTTGTAATAGTTGTAGAAACTTTATTTCTCGCTTTATATTTCTTATATGCTTGTATATCAATTGCTAGTAAGTTAGGCGTGCATGATAAGATTAAATCAAATAATCATTAGATCACTAACATAAGACAAAATATCTGAAAAAAGCACACTGTTGCACACTTGCACCCTTAGGGTACTCCTCACTTGGTTGCCTCGGAAAACAATGGTCATGTCCCTCGAACGTAGGGATATCTTAGCAATCTCAATTTAAAATTCATCATAAAGATCATGGTCCCTTAATGTCCCTAGAGTTTCCTACGAGAAATGATTTTGTCACTTGATGTTGCCTATATAATGACAGTCCCTTCGAAATGCTAAGGTATCCTTACATGTTGCCTTCAATGACCATAAGCGTCCCTTTCGATAGTCCCTCAACATTCGACGATAGGGCTACCTACTCACTAATAGTAGGATGGAACTATATAAAGGAAAGGAGGAAAAGAACATCCTTTTTTGAGTAGGTAGACAGTTCTTAAGTACTTGCTCAAATCTGATTTTTTACACTTACACACTTTCAAACTTCTTTTCAAAATTGCTTTATCACACTCTTGAGGACTGATACAAGAGTTATCATAAATCAAACAAAATCTTTAAAAACACACAAACACGAAAATAGCTTTCAAAAATGATCAAGTACCTAAGAGCGCGTGGAAAACTACAGATGAAAAGGGTGATAACACCTTCACTTTCCATAATCTACCCCCTTACTCAGAAAATCTCGAAAAAGGTATTTTTCTATTCTTTTCACCCTTTCCTTTGTTGGATAAAAGAAAAGTCGCTGGCGACTCTTGCTTACCGCGACATTTGCAAAATAAAAACGTAAACCAATATTAACAGTCGATTCTTCCACTATATCACAATGAAAATCATAAAAAAAATTCCTAAATCATCTAAACCTAAATACTATAAGAAGGCCTAAAAAACCCTAAGCAAGGGGGAAGAGAATTTTACAGAGGAAATTTTTACAGAGAAAAATTTCTGAGAGAAATTGAATCACAAAGAAGGGAGCCTAAGAGAAGAAGGAGGCTTGAGTTCCGCCACTGTCAACCCTTGTTTATCTTTGCTTCGTGTAAAACTTAGGGATTCAACATCTGAAACCCTAGTTTTTCTTCGTTGCGCCGCTACTGCCTCCAGCACCATCATCCGGCACCTGTCAAACGTAAAACAAAAGGGATAAAAAAAGAGAGTCACGAAAAGGAGGCTCGAAGAACAGTCACGATCGGAGATAGATGGTCATACTGAGGAACGGAATAAATTGAGAATGTTCCACTTCACTTTGGCTGATGATGCTGAAGAATGGTTATTTTCTCTTCCGACTGATAGTAAAACAACTTGGGAAGAAATAGAGACTTCATTTTTAAAGGAATATTTTCCAGCCTCAGTGTTCATAAGAAAAAGGTATGATATATTGAATTTCAAGCAAAAAGAGGGAGAATCACTAGGGGATGCCTATAAAAGGTTCAAAGGACTCCTAGTCGCCTGCCGTACTCATAATCTGGTCTAGACTGATAAAAGACAAACGTTTGTAAATCATCTGAGAATTAAGACAAAGCAACTGGTAGACACGACAACTGGTGGCTCATCAAATTTCGCAACATCCACTAGTGTGAAGAAGATAATAGAAGCAATTGCTGCAAATGAGCATTTGGAGTTATATGACAGGGTTGCCAACAAGTCTGAGTCATTGATTTAAAGTTGGAGCCCAACAAACAATTAAAAATTGAAGAAAAAATTGTTGTAGAGGTAGAAAAAAAGCTTAAAGCACTGAATTTAGGTACTCATCAAGTTACCCAAGTTCAACAAACACAAAATGTTGTATATGAAATTTGTAATGGGCCGCACAATATAATGCACTGTTTAGTATCTACACAACAAATTGAAGACATTAAATTCTTGAAGCAGAATAATCCTTATTCAAACACCTACAATACTGGGTGGAAGAATCATCTTAACTTCTTCTGGAAAGATCAACAACAATAAGCTCCTCAAAAGACAGAGTGTGAGGTGGCTATCGGAAAGATGGATGCATAAACCGCTCAATTTCAAGGAGACAAGGAGTAATTACAAGAATAAGAAAGTCAGAAAACTTATGAGAATGTGAATGATGTCAAAATAAGGAGTGAGAAAGTTGATAGAGAAAAAGAAGATAAGGTAAAGTTTGATGACAATATCATAGAAGTAGAGCTGGAAGTAAGAGAGAACAATAACAAATAGGAAGAAGTGGTATCACCTATAAAGCCAATTAAAGAGAAGACTAAACCAGTGATCAAGTTACCATATCCATCTCGAGTGGCAAAGAAGGACAAAAAAGAAAAAGATTTTGAGAAATTTGTCAAAATTTTCAAAAGGTTGGAAATTCACATACCATTCGTTGAAGCACTCGATAAAATGCCATTGTACCAAAAATTCATGAAAGAGGTACTTTCAAAAAAGAAATCAACAGAAGATGGACAAGTACCCATTGATGAGAAATTATGTAAAATTACGCCCGAGAGAAAAATACCTGTCAAGCAGTGGGATCTGGGGTCAATTGCAATACTATGCACAATAAAAGACAGAGCTTTCAAGAGGTTCTGGTTGATTTTGGCTCCAGTGTGAGTTTAATGCCATTATCGATTTCCAAGAAGCTTGGTATTGCGAAGATAAGTGGGAGTGAGACAAAATTGAAATTTATTGATCACACTATCAAGCTTATGGGATAGCTGAAGATGTATTAGTGGAAATTGACAATTTTCCCCATTGATTTTCATATCATGGACATACCTGAAGATGAATAGACTCCTACCATTCTTGGTCGACCATTTATGCTGACTAGTCGATGTAATTTTGATATCGAGACAGGTAATCTAACAGTGAAATCATTTAATGAAGAGATAACCGTGAAGGTGTTAGAAATCAGGAAGCAAGGTGCATATCGAAAGGATAAATATTCGGTCGGAATGATCAAAGTAGAAGGAGAAGGCAACAACTCAAAATCACAGCTAGAAGAAGTCTCAGGAAAAATCTCTCAGGTGGCACCCATAAAAATTCCTAAATACAGTCAACAAGGAAAGAAGAGAAAGAAGAAGGAACACCAAGCTGAGAAGATGGAATTTATAAGTGGCTGGAAGCACAAATGGGTTGAGACTTTTGATCTGAATGAGTTCTGGGTTGCAGAAGAAACAAGCAACAAGGTGTGAAATAGGAAGTACCCCCATAAGGGGATGAACCGTTGAGCCACGCGACGTTAAAAGAAGCGCTTCATGGGAGGAAACTCACGCTTTTAATAACTTAGTTTTTCTTTTTCTTTTTTTGTGTTTGAAGGTAATAAAAAGGGAGTTTTACTGGTGAGACCTAGGAGACTGCAGCATGTGTTGCATTACCCTCTGTGAGTCAACTTCTCAAACTCATTCCTAAACATTGGGGTCAATGTTTAGTTCAAGTTTGGGGGGGTTTTATTGCTTTTCTTCTTTTCAAATTATTTGTCAGTTCTCTGCAAATTACTCTGTGAATTCAAAATCCACGAGTTGAAGTCCTCCAAATTTGGCTGGAATTTTTTGTTTTGATCAAGAACTTAGTTTTCATGGAGTTAGAGAATAGTATATAGAGACAAAGGGATGGTTGTTCGAGGGTAGGAATTTCATAATAACGTGACAGGAATACGAGTATAACGTGTAGATGTGTACCATAGTGCTTGAATCCTGAGAAGTACTCTTTAAGTAGTTTATCCTCATAGTCTGGCATAACATAGATTCACATGCATGTATGATTGAAGGAGAAAGAAATAAATTTGGAACCAAATGATGAAAAGGCAGTAAAAGGCAACTGGCTCGTTAAGTTAGGTAGCTCTCACCAGGTTATTCAGCCCAAAGGTGGTTGATCCCCAAACGTTGTTCATAAAGGACAATATATAAACTGAAATGTTTTAAAAATTTCATCTGAATTTATAAAGGAGCAAAAGCTCTTATTTGGTTCCTGAACCAAAAACTTTCTTGATTAATCTTATGCGTGTGATGATCATCATAATCCCCATTGCCTGAATGTGAGTGTCTGAATGAAAAAGGGGGGAAATCAGAAAGAGACTTAAGTACAAAGCATAGTTATAGAGGTATCTGAAGAGGAAACTCTAAATTTAAAGATTCTTAAACAAATTCTTCGCTTCATGTGAACATCGAACGAACTGCTTTTTGATCAATTTGAACGGATGTCTCACGTATGAGTACCAGGTTACTGTGATTTTCATGAGTTCTTGTAATGGTCGCTTGAGGTCAAGTAACGATTTAAGTTTGGGGGAGTTTGATCAATGGTTTTTACACAAGAATTATGCATTTATTTTAGTTATCGTTTCTTTTAATTGACTGGTGTTTTATTTCATTTTACCGCGTTTTATGCTTTGGTTTTGTATTTTAGTATTTTCAGGTTCAAAAGATTAAAACTGGACAAATTGGGGCAGAAAAGTGCAAAATTCAGAGTTCCGGAATAAGTGATTTAGGAGCCCTGACACGGGTGGTCGTGTCGCCTGACACGGGCCGTGTGAGGGGAAGGACTTGGAATAAGTGAAGTTTGAGCAAGACAGAAGGTGACACGGGTGCCCGTGTTACACGACACAGCCCGTGTCAAGTCAGCTGAAACATGAACTTTTTGAGGAAGGATCACAGACGTTGACACGGATGCCTGTGTCCACTTACACGGCCCGTGTCAGCTCAGGTGCTGATAATTCTTAAGTTTGGGAAATTCTAGTGTTTTTGAACCCTGGAGGCTTTTTTGGACTTTTTGGATCCACTAGGAAAGACCAGACTACTTAAACCTAATTTGGAGATGGAAAAAATGATTTTTTTAAGGAGATTGAAGAATTTCACGATAGAATACTGGAGATCCAGTGGAGCTTTGGGGATGGAAAAATCTTCATGCGCGATAGCAATTGAAGATCGAACCATCCAAACTTATTGCAATATCTACATCTAATATATGTGTTATTTTACTTTTTAATTCTATGAGAGGCTAAACCCCTCAATGCTAGGGGGTGTCCCTGTGCAATGTTAAGAATACTAATCTCTTTGTTTTATTCAATATAATAGTTTTTATGCATCAATTTGATTGTTTAGAAGAATTTATAGTTTTACCCTATGGGACCATAGGGTTTCATTGTTATTAACACATTAGAGTCGGACGATCGTATTAAGGTTTTCTAAATAATGATATTATAGATGATTTCACCTAGGACTAAGACAATCCTATGATAACCAGAATAGTTCTTGATAATTGAATGCTTAACTTCAAAACTAATTTGAATGGACATTGAAATTAGGGTTGAAGGTTAAAGGTTTTTCACTAAGGACTTAGGGAAAGATAATCTTAATAATCGGTAATTGAGGTTGATAAACCTGTTGAAAATATTCAAAGAGTGAATGTTATTTCATGGCACATCATACACTCATATGTAGCATCTTTTAATCAAACAGAAAAGTTACATTTTACATTCAGTCATTTAATCTTCCGCAAGGATTTATTTCAATCAAACCCAAAACTATTGTTTTTTTTAATTGAATTAATAATAAAACGCAGTATTTCCGATGTAGTCCTCGAGATCGATACTTTGGGAAAATCTCATTATTACTACATGGGTGAAAATAGTACACTTGATATTTTATCAATCAGCTGTCATATCCCAAATTTGCCCTACTGATTCCTAATCTTTCATCCTTTATTAATTTCTAGAATATTCATCTGCTTTATAATGTATTCATATATGTTCATGGGGGTTTACATTTATAAAAAGGGAATTTATCCTATTAGAGAATTAATGGACTTTTTCTAAATTAGGAAAGCCCATGAAAAAATAATGGTCCATTAGGTTTTTAGAGATGAGGTATATGGATTTCTTAGCTCATATTCATTTTTTCTTAATCCCATTAAAAGCTTCACCTAATAAAGGGCACGCCTTAGGTTATGGGGGTTAGCATTCAATTTGCTAAGCCCATTTCATTTTTGGGGCAAAGTTGTTGGTTTCAGCCCATTTATGAATAAATAGAAAAGGGGATATACTGATTGCAAGAAGGGTGTATTTGTTAAGCCCATTTAAATCACTTGGAATAAATATAAGGGGGTATGTTTTACATTTTTAGGGAAGGCCCAATAATTAAACAAATTAGGCCCGTTTCATTTTTTTGTTTTGTTGAGAAATTGTTTTGTTTTTTACAATGACATTATTAAAGTCATATTATTATGAGTTTAATTAAAATTGTGATTATTTTATTAATAAAAAAAACATTGACTAAAAGTTATAATTGAAATCAAAAGGCCTTCTAACCACTCAGTTCATCCCTTCAACATTTCAAGGCCCAAGCTCAATCAAGAAGATACACTGTGCAAATCAAAGAAAAGAAACACTTGTTTTAGGGTTATAACTATTACTGTTCGAATCAAACAAAATCAAAATCTTCCACATAGAACTGTCTGGAACTTTACAACAAAATCAAATCAAACCTTAATGTTGAACCCCAAAATTTGCCCTCCCATGTTTCTCAAGACATGTCAAGAATAAGCTTCAAGTTGCTCAAGTTGGCTCAAGGGTTGGACAGTCAAATCACCTCCTAAGGCAGTCAAGTCAAAATTAGGGTTTTGTGTTGCATTAAGGTCCTCACATCCAAATGATCTAAAGTTCTCCCCAATGTCCTAATATATTCTCAGTTTCATCCATGTCAAATTTCAAGCCTTGCAGAAGAAGTTTGGTCAGTCAATTGCTCAAGAGGCCCAAAAATCGATTGTGCTAGGGCAAAAGTCAACTGTGTCCCAAATACAGTCAAACCTCAAGATTTTATGTCAACATTCTCATTTTAAAGGATAATTCATCATTTGATCAAGGGTTGATCATGATTCATCAAGGATTGCTCAAGATTCATCAAGATTCAAAAGTTGCTAAATTAGGGTTTTGTAGGAAAAGTCAACTCAACTTTGACCAAGCATAACTTTCTCATACTTTATGAGAAATGACCCATCCAAATATCATTTTTAATAGGATATAATTTCCTACAATCCATCTTCACACCCCAAGATCAAGCAATACTCTCACAAAACGTTACAAATTTGGACATTATAGGTCATTTTTGAAAGTCAACAAAAACACCTTTTTTTCCAAAGCTTATAACTTGAGCATGGAAGATCAAAATGAGATGAGACCAAAAGGGTTGATTAGAGGACATCTCAAGGTTTCTAAAAAGTCCGAGAACACCTACAAAAGTTCCAAATTGAGGGAGTTATGTATTGTTGAAGTTGGGCATTTTTCCAAATTTGCCAAAAGTCAACTATCCTCAAAACTCCAATTTTTGACAAAAGGGCCCACTTTTTTCCACTTGATATAGTCTTGTCATGCCACACACGTGTCCCATATTTAATTTCATGGCCATTCATTTATTTTTCTATTTAATTTTATTTTTATTGATTTAATTCATTTTAAATCAATATTAAATCAAAATAAAATCTAAAAATTGATGTAAGGAGATTCTAGTGATCATTCCAGCGTGCAAATACCATGTGATACTCAATCAAACTCGTGCCAAGTCAAAACAAGCACAAAATCTCAGATTTGATGCAAATATGGCAACTTGGTTATGGTGATCATATCAAATCTCAAAACCTTCAATGCACTTGGATTATGGCCCATATTTTGACCTAAACACATTCCATTATATGCACACAAGTGAGGCAGACCTAGAACACGCATAGAACACTGCAGAAATGGCCAGAAGAATTTGAGAAAAAAGCTTGAAAACCTTGGATCTGAAATCGTACTTAGAGGCCTTTTCAGGATTAAACAAAGGTTCCAATCGCTTCCTTGGACCTCACTGAAGCAGTACCAATCATTATCGTGCGTCCTCCTGCCTCCAAAAGCCCTGTAAGTGTCGCTCAAAACCGCCATACTCATGGAATCGTAAAGCTTCAGTCTTGCATCCATTCTTTGAGATTATTGCATATTTGGATTCCTTACATCATTTGTGAAGTTTCTGTATTATTCAATTTCATTATCATGCCATATATATCACAAAATGCCATTGTAGATTGTTTTAGGGTTCTTTCAGGGGTTTTCGTTACAGGGCAAATTGGTCAATAAAAGGACCATGGTTGGAACCGGGGCGGAGAGGCGAGCAGAATCGCGCCTTTAGTTTTCATTTTGGTGGCTCGTGGTGGATTTTGAGACGACATGACGTATAGATATGGACAGTCGTCTGTTGGTATAAGTAAAAGGACCTTTAGCCTCAGTCCCCATGATAGGGATGATAACATGGCGTGACCAGAGTGGTGCGTTTGAATAGCGCGCCATATTTTCTTATTTTCCAGCATATTAATTAATTTGTCCATATATTATTTGTTTTATATTACAATAACGAATGAAGCAGTTTGGTGGAGTGGTTAAGCACGTTGGCATGTGAGCATTGGGACCTGGGTTCGAATCCCGTTTCCCCCAAAACACCTTATTTGATTTTTTTTCTTCAGATATTCCTATGCAACTCTCAAAGGATGGCTCACCATGTGATTCAAATCTCAATACGCCAAGTGGCTTCAGGCCAAGATCTAAAGGCCAGATTGGAGCATCCACCATACTCCCTGGTCAACGAGCATGCAGGGAGTCACAAGGGTCAAACAGGTTGGGCGCTAATGGGCCTCAAAATTGCAATTCTTACACCCAGATCAAGCCCAATACCCCCCTGAGTTTGTCTTTATTTTTATTTTCTTTTCATTATTTTTCCTATTTTGTTTTATTATTATTAATAAATTAACCAACTAACTTTTTTTCATAAAACTCAGAAAACAAAAAAATAATATTTTTTTAATTCCATTAATTTTATTATTTATTTTTGTAAATAAAAATTAATTAATTTAGTTAGTTTTAATTAGGTATAATTTTAACATATTTTTGCAATAAATTAAAATTGATTTAGAATTAGGGTTTTGATATTTTTTTTACCATTCTTATTTTATTGCCTTAAATAATAAAACCCCAAACATATTTTCATTTAATTAATTAATTCAATTATTAATTTAGACTAATTTTTTAATTCCAATTAATTCAAAAATAACAAAAATATGCTTTATTGAATAAAAAGGGTCAAAACCCTAGGACACTCCGATTCAATTTTCTCGCGCGCGAATTATCTTTGATCCATATTTTGTAACTGCTGCGAGAATGTAATAGTTTTTAACTTAGGACTTTATTTATTTATTTATCGCTTTTATCTACTTTTCGCAATTTAATTTTAAAAGGGTTTGTCTTTGGCGATGTAAATACCCGACGCCTTGTAATAGCTTAGATTTATTTTCCGCAATTTACTTTCCGTAACCATTAACTGTTAGATGTTTGATAGGCAATGCATGACAAGATTAAACTTTGACCTAAAATCAACAGTAGCTCACCATTAACATGTACAAAGATAATATAACTGAAAAATGACACACTCGTACATGCCACTCCTAGGGTACACCTCACTTGGTTGCCTCGAACATGGTCATTAAGTATAGGAAGTTTTAGAGGTTGCCCTCTTGTCCAAAGATCAAAGTTGCCTCGAAACGGTTGCCTTGGATAAAATGATCTAAGACATTAGGGTTACCGCTAAGGCATCCTAACATT
Source organism: Vicia faba (assembly GCA_948472305.1). Classification (NCBI taxonomy): domain Eukaryota; kingdom Viridiplantae; phylum Streptophyta; class Magnoliopsida; order Fabales; family Fabaceae; genus Vicia; species Vicia faba. The sequence continues at coordinate 485,499,342 of OX451737.1, forward strand.
GCTTTAGTGACCACACGTCCCTTAAATCGAATTGACCCGAAAACTCCAACGATGGTGCTACCTACTCTTCAATAGTGGAATAGCACTATCTAAAGGACATTTGCACAGTTTAATTCCTTTTTGAGTAGGTAGATGTTCTTAAGTACTTGCTCCTTTTAAAAACAAAAACAAAACTTTTCGCACTTACACACCTTTCAAACAAAAACTCTTTTCAAATCCACAAACACAAAGAAAAGCAAAATTTTTGAAAACATAGTGAGCAAGTACCTAAGAGCCCGTGAATAACCACGGATAGAAAGGGTGCTAACACCTTCCCTTTCTATAATCTACCTCCCGAACCCGAGAAACATCTCGAAAAGGAATTTTTCTGTGCTTTTGTCCTTTCCTTGTTGGATAAAATAAACGACGGTGGCGACTCTTGCTTCCGCGACATTTTGCAAAAACAAACGCAAAGGCGAACCAGCATTCCAAAACAGTCAGTTCTCATTCCCACCAATCACAGAACTGGCGACTCTGCTGGGGATATCTATAAGTGAGGTGTACCTTAGGATTAGATCAATATGTTTTCAATTGTATGCTTTGTATGCTTTAATTTTGTGGGCTTGTATCGGAGTTCTATAGATCCTAATCTGGATCTGGGGATACCCTTTAGGTAAGTAGCAATAAACTGTGAGGGATCTGTCCGGCGTAGACCGACACGGATGAAGCAGTAGCTACGTTGGTGTGGAACCTTAGTCTGTACCGATATCCCTTGTGTTGGAACGAGGAGAATATGGGTCTTATAAGGAGTCATTAAGCACCAACTGACCTTAGAACCTTAAATTGACCAACTTAGCCATAGAACAGTAGCAGTATGTGTGATCGGTGGATCTGGAACTGACTGTTTAAAGTTGGTTCGCGAAATGTCGCGGAAGCAAGAGTCGCCACCGTCTTTTATTTTCTCCAAATGGAAAGGACAAAAGCACAAAAAAATTCCTTAAAGAGATTGCTCTCGGTTCGGGAGGTAGGTTATAGAAAGGGAAGGTGTTAGCACCCTTTCTATCCATGGTTATCCATGGGCTCTTAGATACTTGCTCATTTGTGTTTTCAAAATGTTTGTTTGCTTTTCAAGGTGAGTGGGTTTGAAAAAGTTTCTTTGAAAGTTTCAGATCGACTCTTGTATCGGTCCTCAAGAGTGTTTGAAAAGTTTCTTTCGAAAGCTTTTTGAAAAGGTGTCGGTGTGAAAAGTATTTTTGATTTGTTTTGAAATTAGAGCAAGTATCTAGGGTCGTCTACCTACCCTAAGGAATTCGTCTGTGTAGATGTCCTTTAAAGTAATGCCATCCCACCATTGAGAGGTAGGTAGCACCACTATTGGAGTTGTTCGGGTCAATTCGAAGGTTCGGGACATGGTGATCACCAGAGCAATAGGAAGATACCTTAGAAGCTACCCTCATGCCAGGTTCCCGGATCATGAGGACTTACTAAAACATCCTCCACTCGACGATCACCTTTCGAGGGGCAAGGCAACAGTGAGGCGTACCCTAGGGGTGGTGTGTGATTTGTGTGTCGTTTTCAGATATTTTGTCTTGTTCATGTCATGGGTGATCTGCGCTTATGTTTTTATTTTAACATTCATTCTTGCATGCAATTTATTAGCAGTTAAAAAGTTGCGAGAAATATAAAGTTCCTAAACTATTACAAAGGCGCGGGTCCACATCGCCAAATTAAATCCAGGACCCGATTTGACATAAAATAAAGTAAAGTGCGAGAAATATAAATATCGAATTTACATGGCTTTGGGAGAATTACATAAAAAATTATAAGAAAGGACAAAATTGCGCGAAACGAACTAATAATCGAAAGCGAGGGTGTTGGACCCTTTTTAACGACATTAAATTACGACTTAACAAATTAATTAAGTTAAATGAGAAAGGAAATTATTTTTTTGAGTTTTTTATATTTATGAATTTTTAATAAGAGAATTAAATGAAACTAAGAAATTAATTAACCCTAATTCTAACTATTTTTATTTATTAAGAAAAAAATATTAAAATTGAACCTAAAATTAAACCTAATTAATTAATGCGATTTTATTTACAAGAAAATAATTAATAATTAATAATGATAAAAGAAAAGAAAAAGATAAAAGTAATTAAAACCTAATTCTACAAATTTTAAATTTATTAAGAAAATGTTAAAGTTAACCCTAGAATAAAAAAAAACTAATTAATTAATAAGACCTTTTTTACAAAAAATAACATTAAATGAAATATATTTTAATTTTTATGACTTTCTGATTTTTATCATTTTTTTTATGTTATGAAAATATTGATTTAAAGAATTAAATTAAAATTAATTAAAATAAATAAAAGTAGAAAAAATACAAAAAAGATGAAAGAGCAAACCAATGGGGGGTTCTGTCCCCAAACTGGAGGTCTTTGGCTAACATGGGGGACCTGGGGATCGAACCCAGGTCCCAGAGTTTACCATACTGATGCCCTGCCAATCGCGCTGTTGTGCTTCTTTGTTATTATAACGCTACATAAATAATATAATGAAAAGTAAGCGCAAGTGGTCTGAAATAAAAAACGCGCGCCAAGCTTTGAACCAACCAATCACTGTCTTCCACGCATCATCTTCTTCATTTTTCTGAAACAAAAAACATTTAAATAGCGGGGGTTTTAAACCCCCACAAAACGATGAACATGAAAATAGCGATTAGAAATCCATCGCTCATAAATTGAGCGCGACTAGTGTATTGGATTTGTCATGAGCTCCTGATTCCAACGATGCCACTTAGGTTAGCTAATTTTTTCCCAGGCGTAAAGCCCTAATTCGTGGCTCCTGCAACCCTAAAAAACAACAATGGCAAATCTCTATACAAGCAGTTTTAATTTAATTCAGTGATGCCATGAGTTTTGTTGAGTTCATATTAGCATAAAATAAACGTTAGAATGCATGAATATGGCCTGAATGATAAAACACGATTATGCAAAAAAGATGGAACAGCTTGACTTCTATGTACCAATTCCTGAGGTTGGAAGCGTGGAAAAGTATTCAGGCAGGTTCAAAAGTGTCCTAGGAAGCTTTTGGGATCAATATTTTCCTTTGAATCGTCCTCCAAGGCAGATTTCAGTTTTGCATTTTTTTGATAAAATTGCAAAGTTCTTTCTTCAGATGGGGCGCAGCTTGGAACTCCCTTGGCATTAGGTTTTTTGATCAGTCTTATATGAGGATGGATTAGGGTTGAGTTTTCAATCAAAAGATCCTTGCATTGATGAGAACAAATATTTGATTTTCATGCATAATTCTTCAAATCTTTTTCACATGTTTTTGATGCCAATTATGTCCAAACTTCCCAATTTGAGTTGTGCACGAATCTTGAGTGAATCATGAGTGATTATACTGCATAAAAAGATTTGATCACATTAGTTTAGTATTTTTTCCACATTTTAATTAATTAAATGAATTAATTGTAATTAAAAATTCAAATAAATAATAAAAATGATGAAAAAAAATCCCCTTTGGGCCAAATGGTCGTGCACATGCTTTGGATGATGAATCTTGGAAGAAAATGTGGCCCATTAGCAATTTTAAGGCTTTTGAAGCAAAGTTGACTTTTCAAAATACCCAAACATTTCCCAACTTCCACAAGGCATATCTTGCTCAATTTTTAAGCTTTGATCATGTTTTTGGACATTTTGGAAAGGTCTTGAAGTCCTATAACCAATGCCTTTGGTCCCATGTCATTTTGATTTACCAATCTAAAGTTATGGCCTTTGACTTAAAGTCCCTTTTTGTTGACTTTTGAAAATGACCTATAATGTTGAAATTGATAACTTTTTGTGAGAGCATTTCTTGGACTTGAAGTGTGAAGAGGAGTTGTAGGAAATGTTTGTCTCTTCAAAATGAGCTTTGGATGGAATTTTTCTGATAAACCATGTGGAAGTTATGCCTTGGTCAAGTTACAGTTGACTTTTTCAACTGTCCAAATATGGAAACTTTTGCATCTTGAGAATTTTTGAGCCAAGCTTTGAGAATCATGATCAAGCATTGATCAAATTATGTTTGTGGCTTCAAAATGAGATGTTGACCAAAAATTTGAACTTTTGACTGTCAAATGACCATTTTGCCCCTGCAGTTGACTGTTGAGCAATTAGGGTTTTTGACTGTGCAATTTTGTGTTGTAAGTCTTGAAACTTGACATGAAGATGCTTGACCATGTTTGTAGGCATGTGGGACTTGATTGGACCCTTGGAAACCTCATTTTCTTTGTCAGACCCAAAACCCTAGTTTTTGACTGTTAGGAGGCCCTTGAACTGTGCAACCCTTGGGGAGATTTTGAAGCATGCTCTTTGCAATTCTTGAAGAATATGGGAGGGCAAATTTTGGGGTACAACAGTTGCCCCTGTTCAATCTTCTTAGACCTGAGGATGTAGATTGGCTGACGTGCCTTTCGTAATCCGAAGGTGGAAGATGATTGAACACTAGAGTGCCCAGAAATTTGCGCTCACATAGTAGTGTGATGATGGGAATGGGCTTATAGATGCCATTTGGAGATTGATGGATAGGATGATGGGCTTATAGATGCCATGCTGAGATGCGATGGATAGGTGGATGGGCTTATAGATGCCATCTGGATGTAGATCGCGTAAGAGATTCCTTAGCGAGAGCTTGCGTACCTGAAAAAAGAAAATGATTACCTGACCTGTTACAGGAGCTGGTCTTCAGATTCTTTGTATAGATGTGTCCTGACTGGTTACAGGAGCTGGATCTAGAGCTTCAAAAGGTGATGAATGAACCAGGGATGGTTACTACCTCAACGGGAACGGTGAGAGAACCTTGGACGATTACTACCTCAACAGGAACGCTGAGAGAATCTTGGGCGACTTCAACCTCAACAGTAACGCTGAGAGAATCTTGGGCGACTTCTACCTCAACAGTAACGCTGAGAGAATCTTGGGTGACTTCTACCTCAACAGTAACGCTGAGAGAATCTGGGACGACTTCAACCTCAACAGTAACGCTGAGAGAATCTTGGGCGACTTCTACCTCAACAGTAACGCTGAGAGAATCTTGGATATCTTCTACTGAGTCTTTATCAGGAAAATCTGTTAGGGGTCGATTTAGCTGGACTAGAGAAGGCCTTTGACTGGATAAGAAACAGGAAAATCTTAGGGTCGATTTAACTGAACCGGTCAAGGTCTTGAAATCTTCAACTGGATAAGAAACAGGGAGATATTAGGGTCGACCTGACTGAACCAGAGAAGGCCTTTGACTGGATAAGAAACAGAGAAATCTTAGGGTCGATTTAACTGAACCGGTCAAGGTCTTGAAATGTCTTCAACTGGATAAGAAACAGGGAGATCTTAGGGTCGATCTGACTAAACCAGAGAAGGCCTTTGACTGGATAAGAAACAGAGAAATCTTAGGGTCGATTTAACTGAACCGGTCAAGATCTTGAAATGTCTTCAACTGGATAAGAAACAGGGAGATCTTAGGGTCGATCTGACTGAACCAGAGAAGGCCTTTGACTGGATAAGAAACAGAAAAATCTTAGGGTCGATTTAACTGAACCGGTCTAGGTCTTGAAATGTCTTCAACTGGATAAGAAACAGGGAGATCTTAGGGTCGATCTGACTAAACCAGAGAAGGCCTTTGACTGGATAAGAAACAGGAAAATCTTAGGGTCGATTTAACTGAACCGGTCTAGGTCTTGAAATGTCTTCAACTGGATAAGAAACAGGGAGATCTTAGGGTCGATCTGACTGAACCAGAGAAGGCCTTTGACTGGATAAGAAACAGGAAAATCTTAGGGTCGATTTAACTGAACCGGTCTAGGTCTTGAAATGTCTTCAACTGGATAGGAAACAGGGAGATCTTAGGGTCGATCTGACTGAACCAGAGAAGGCCTTTGACTGGATAAGAAACAGGAAAATCTTAGGGTCGATTTAACTGAACCGGTCTAGGTCTTGAAATGTCTTCAACTGGATAAGAATCAGGGAGATCTTAGGGTCGATCTGACTGAACCAGAGAAGGCCTTTGACTGGATAAGAAACAGAAAAATCTTAGGGTCGATTTAACTGAACCGGTCTAGGTCTTGAAATAGCTGAGAACTTAACTGGATCTTTCCTGAAAGGTAAAGGTCAGTCATATGCAATGCATGATGTGGATCAAGCAATGATGTTCTCAACATAAATGAGATTTGTAAGATATGATGCATATATGCATGCTACAATGTATGGAAGTGCGATGTTTATGAATGTATCTTTTCGTCTTAGGAAAATAAATCCTTGACGGGTGCCGGGAATTTACTCCTGGGCTGAGGTTTGAAGAATAGATCTTTGCTTCCGCTGGGGATGATAGTTGCAAGAATACCGGTAGGAGAAGATAACTCCGTTGGGGAATAAACTTGGAGAATGGATTACTCTGCGGGGAGAAAAGATACTCTAGTGATCTTGCTGGGGATGCAATACTCTGTGGGGAGAGAGGTACTTCGCTAAAATGTTAATGGTAACTTCGCTGGGGATACCGTTATTATGTTGGAAGTGTTAATAGACTTCGCTGGGGATAAGAAGACTTCGTCGAGGACGTTCTTTCCGTGGCTTTTGGCTGAGGATAACCCAGTTATATCCTGGTAGGAAAATAACTCTTTGAATAAAGTCGGGAGATGCGTTCGTGCTCTGCGAGGATGAGCTTCCAGAATCTACTGGGGATAAGCTTACTGCTTGGGGAGATGGATTCAACCTTTCCTGGGGAAATCTTGATTGGACTCTCCTGGGGGAATTTTTGAACTGTAATTTTTGTAAGCTGAAAGAGGGAACCTATGTAGGGTTGCCTGATGATGAGCTCGTGTAAAACCGCATCTTGGAAAGAAGAACACCTGTGTAGGGTTACTTTTGAGGTTGGGCTCGTGTGGAGCTGCATATGGGGTTGAAGGAAACCTGTGTAGGGTTTACTGACAATGAGTCCGTATAAAACTGCATCTTTGAAAATAGAGAACCTGTGTAGGGTTTCTAGGTGACGAGTTCGTGTAAAACTACATCTGGAGTTTTGAGAAGGGAACCTGTGTAGGGTTTACTGATGATGAGTCCGTGTAAGACTACGTCTGGAAAGAGATAACCTGTGTAGGGTTACTTCGGGATAAGTTCGTGTAAAACTTCTAGAGGAACCGGGGTAAGGTTATCTTGGAGGTAAGTCCGTGTAAGACTTCTGGAGGAAAATTGAGAAGGAACCGGTGTAGGGTTACTTTGATGATAAGTCCGTGTAAGACTTTTTCTGAAAGAAAGGGAACCGGTGTAGGGTTGCCTGTGGATGAGTCCGTGTAAGACTTTGTCTGAAAGTCGAGAAAGAACTGGTGTAGGGTCGCCTGTTGGTGATTAAGTGGATGATTGTCCTGTTTGGTTTCGGATGTTAACCCACGATCTGGAATTTGTAAAGGTAGATGGTAATCGTCTTTGTATTAACCTTTCTTTGGTACTTTGGTTGACAGAGCAACTGGATCGCCTGGACGACTCATTATTGCCCCTGTTTCTGAGGTGGGGGGAAAAGGTATCTTGTGGAGGTAGCTGACAAATCTTCTGGTAGACAGGTGATTATATGCCGGGACATAGTCGTACGCTTAAATCCCTAACTTTTGCCTGGACCGCCCCTTCGGGTTTTCAGTCCACCGGGATACCCATTTTTGCCCAAGCCGCCTTTTCAGGTTTTCGACTTGCCGGGTGCATAGATTTTTTTCTTTTCATCCCTTATTTTTGCCCGAACCCTTTTGGTTCGCCGGGAAGCCCTTGTTTTTGCCTAGGTGTGTCAGCCTAGCGGGTCTTTGATTTTGCGTATTTTTTTTTTCGACTATGTCCACGCTCTTAGAATGCAGGGAGTTGCCCCCGTTTGAAGTGTAGTGTTGCCATACTACCAGAAGATCTTTGGTCATGCAAGGTTTGTTGCTGGGAATTCATGTCCAATGCCCCAAGTGGCTCAGGCGGAGGTTTGCCTCTGGCTGTTTGGCATCTTGAGAGATTCCTTGAATCTTAACTGGACTGCCCCAGATGATGGACAATGATCAGGCCATGCCCCTTGATTGGAGGTGCTTTTGTTCATTAGGCATTCATCGTGCAAATTTCCCTGCTGCTCAAACAAAAAGTCATATGCAAACAACGTTATATCAAAAATGCAAAGCTTATGTCTGTCTTGAAGATTTTGAAAATGCATTCTTTTTCATAAAACAAGTGAATGTTTGTAAAACGTGATGTCAACTCCGTATTTACCATAGGCCTTAAGGAGTCAGGATACCTTTCGTAACATTATGCTTTCAAAATAACCCCTGCTTCAGCTAGGAATTTTTAAGGGTTATAACGTGGCCTGGTTCACGGTTTAAGAAACAAAGGATAAAGGCTCAAATTTTATTTGTACCCACCCGCTCTTCGTGATGTTCTCCAAACCTAAACTCAGTTGATCATACGTTAGACCTTGTTTGAGTCTTTGCTTTGATATTCCGGTGATGGTTCGGACATTGACAAGTCATTTCTTTTTTTTTTGTTGAGGGTTTGTAGGACCTCTTCCTTTTTCTTTCATTATCCCTGTTTTTTGCCTGAACTGTTTCTTTTTGGAATTACAGTCAGCGGGATGCCCCAGTTTTGTAAGTCTCCTTCATAGGTTTTGACTTAATGGGTTTTTATTTTGAGAAGTTAATGACTGCCTTTCTTTATTGATTATTCGGAACCATCACTGTCTTTCTTTGTTTTGTAAAGACCTCTTAGATGCCATTCGTTATGCACTTGGATCAACTGAGAGAACTACCCTGCCCCAGGTTATGATTAAGGGTTTTAAATTTTGAAAAGAAAAATTCCTACTTCTTTGGCTCAGATGGGTTGACGAGGGATTATCATCCTTATAACTCCAGTGTTTAGGGATTGAAACAATGCCTGTACCTCATCAGCGGGGTCTGTCCAAAAGCATACTATAGATTATGGTATCGTTTTCGTCACCCTCCCTCAAGAGGCTTAGCATCATTAACCAAGAGTTGATCATCACAAAAATATGAAAATTGTTTTAAGTATAGTAAACATAATTAATTCAAGACAGACATGTGTAATGCATTCATGAAATAAAAGAGTTTAACATGACAATTGTTTATTTGAACAAAAAGAGAAAAATACAACTTGAATTCAAATGAACAAAAATCTCTCAATCCTAGCCATGTTTTGGCAAAGGAGCAGTGGTCACAATGGGAGTCTCAGCAGGCTCGAATTCGATCTCCTTAGCGTCGATCATATTCTGGATCTTATACTTCAGCGCCCAACAGTCCTCAGTATCGTGCCCCGGGCTATCAGAATGATAAGCACACCTCGCCTCTGGATTGTAGTTTGGAGAGGAGGTCTTGGGATTTGCAGGAGGGTTGATCACCGCAATCAGGTTCATTTTCAACATGTGCTGCAATGCTTGTGACCATGACATGTTGATGTTGGTGAATTGTTTTTTAGGCTCGTCCAGCCTTCGCTGATTTCCCTTTTGTGGTTGTCGGCGTGGTGCAGAACCAGAGATCATGACTGCCCCTGCTTGTTGGTCACGACGACTCTTTTGACCGTATGCAGCATTAGACTCTTTCTTGCCCATGTAAGGCTTTTTGTGAGTATCAGAAGGTGTGGCCTCTTGAATCTTCCCACTTTTGATCCCAGCTTCAATTCTTTCCCCAGTCAGAATGAGGTCAGTAAACCCTGCAGATGAATTTCCAATGAGATGATTGAAGAACGGCCCAGATAGGGTCCCCAAGAACATATCAACGAGTTCCCGGTCAGTCAAAGGTGGTTGTACCCTCCCAGCAAGGCCTCTCCATCTCTGTGCATATTCTTTGAAACCTTCTCCCGATCCTAACGACATACCCTGGAGTTGGGTACGTGTAGGAGCGAGGTCGGCATTATACTGATACTGCTTGTAAGAAGCAGTAGCCAACTCCTCCCAGTTACGAACCTTGGTTCCATCCAGCTGATAGAACCATTCGAGATGAGTCCCTGAAAGACTCTCCTGGAAGAAGTGGATCCACAAGTTCTTGTCCATGGTGTATGGTTGAATCTTCCGCACATAAGATCTGAGATGCAGCCTGGGACAGGATGCCCCATCATACTTAGCAAAAGAAGGAACCTTGAATTTGTGTGGGATCACCACACCAGAAGATAGACCCAGGTCTCCGAAATCCAACCCCGACACTTGTTGAATTTCCATGGCATTCAGACGATCCTCTGGTTGTTTGTACCGGTCCTAAGCTGGAGGGTACCGCTCATCATTGAACTCCGTCTCGTTGTCAGAGACCACTGGACTAGGCACCTCTCTCTCATGGTGACTGCCTTCCCCCACAGATGGAGTGGTCCTCTCAGCTTCATTCTGTAGTGTGTTCCCAGATCTGCATCTAGGGTTGAACAAAACAGTCCTCTTGTTCCTCTTTTTCTGAATCAGAGTCTTCAATTCCTTTTGACCCTGGGCTAGACTCATAATCAGCTCCTGGAACTGGGCATTCTGGGCCTGGAGGGCCTTGATAGTTTGTCCCTCGGATGATTCAGGATTCATGATGACTGCTGAAATAAACAGCGAAGAAGGTAAGTGACCTGCAACAAGTGTACCTGTAATGCAATGATATGTATGATATGCATGCAGTGTTTTCAAGGACCTCGCGGGGTAAACAAGAAATTGGTTAGAATTTTGTAGCTTGATTGAAGGAACTTCATGTTGTTGAGAGTCCTTCTTCAAGGGTCAAAGGCTCACCATATCCAGTGGGTCATAGCCCCTGACTTAAGTCATCAACCTTGGTTAGAGGAAAATAAATCCCCTTTTTCCCCTTGCTGGATAGTTGATTCATCATGACCTGCATCACAAGCCCTTGAGATCCTTGAAATGGATTAGTCCTCATGCAGGATGTATGCAATGGTATGATGGTATGATGTTATGCTATGCATGGGGTAATCTAGGTAAACCCTGTTATGAGTCCCAATTAAGGGTTATAAACAAAACCTGCAAGAAACTCAAGTGTCAGATAACAAGTATGCAAATAGTCAAGTTGTAAGGCACACAAGTCACACAAGAGAAGCCCTTAAAGTTTAGGCCAGCATGAGGTCTAGGTATTACCCTCTTGAAGTTGGTGGGCTCAACCTGTCCTATTAGAAGTAACCGGGTTCTAAGGGTCCCAATATCACTGGATTGCTTTCATTGTTCATCGTTTCGATTTAGCCACTGAACTGGCGACCGAAATATTCCAGGAAAGCAACCCTCAATTGAGTGTAGTATCGAGTATCAACCAACCTCGGACTGCACCAAAGTCAGTTATCTCACTACCCTAAAGAGGCCAAGATAGTTCAATTAAGGTTCCTAAGGTCAGTTGATACTTCACGACACCACGCAGAGGCCCCGTACTCTCCTTGACTGAACTCAAGGGTTACCGGTACACACCAAAGTGCCACATCAACGTAGCAGACTGTTTCAACCATGTCGGTATACCCCGCACAGTTCCCTCACAGTCTTGTTGCTACTTTCTAAGAAGGTATCCCCCAGATCCGGGTTAGGATCTATAGAACTCCCAAGACAGTCCCACAATAATAAAGCAAGCAAGTCAATACAATTGAAAACACAGTTATTAACTATCCTAAGGTACACCTCACTTTAAGTTGAAGTCCCCAGCAGAGTCGCCAGTTCTGTGATCGGTGGATCTGGAACTGACTGTTTAAAGCTGGTTCGCGAAATTTCGCGGAAGCAAGAGTCGCCACCGTCTTTTATTTTCTCCAAATGGAAAGGACAAAAGCACAGAAAAATTCCTTAAAGAGATTGCTCTCGGTTCGGGAGGTAGGTTATAGAAAGGGAAGGTGTTAGCACCCTTTCTATCCATGGTTATCCATGGGCTCTTAGATACTTGCTCATTTGTGTTTTCAAAATGTTTGTTTGCTTTTCAAGGTAAGTGGGTTTGAAAAAGTTTCTTTGAAAGTTTCAGATCGACTCTTGTATCGGTCCTCAAGAGTGTTTGAAAAGTTTCTTTCGAAAGCTTTTTGAAAAGGTGTCGGTGTGAAAAGTATTTTTGATTTGTTTTGAAATTAGAGCAAGTATCTAGGGTCGTCTACCTACCCTAAGGAATTCGTCTGTGTAGATGTCCTTTAAAGTAATGCCATCCCACCATTGAGAGGTAGGTAGCACCACTATTGGAGTTGTTCGGGTCAATTCGAAGGTTCGGGACATGGTGATCACCAGAGCAATAGGAAGATACCTTAGAAGCTACCCTCATGCCAGGTTCCCGGATCATGAGGACTTACTAAAACATCCTCTACTCGACGATCACCTTTCGAGGGGCAAGGCAACAGTGAGGCGTACCCTAGGGGTGGTGTGTGATTTGTGTGTCGTTTTCAGATATTTTGTCTTGTTCATGTCATGGGTGATCTGCGCTTGTGTTTTTATTTTAACATTCATTCTTGCATGCAATTTATTAGCAGTTAAAAAGTTGCGAGAAATATAAAGTTCCTAAACTATTACAAAGGCGCGGGTCCACATCGCCAAATTAAATCCAGGACCCGATTTGACATAAAATAAAGTAAAGTGCGAGAAATATAAATATCGAATTTACATGGCTTTGGGAGAATTACATAAAAAATTATAAGAAAGGACAAAAATGCGCGAAACGAACTAATAATCGAAAGCGAGGGCGTTGGACCCTTTTTAACGACATTAAATTACGACTTAACAAATTAATTAAGTTAAATGAGAAAGGAAATTATTTTTTTGAGTTTTTTATATTTATGAATTTTTAATAAGAGAATTAAATGAAACTAAGAAATTAATTAACCCTAATTCTAACTATTTTTATTTATTAAGAAAAAAATATTAAAATTGAACCTAAAATTAAACCTAATTAATTAATGCGATTTTATTTACAAGAAAATAATTAATAATTAATAATGATAAAAGAAAAGAAAAAGATAAAAGTAATTAAAACCTAATTCTACAAATTTTAAATTTATTAAGAAAATGTTAAAGTTAACCCTAGAATAAAAAAAACTAATTAATTAATAAGACCTTTTTTACAAAAAATAACATTAAATGAAATATATTTTAATTTTTATGACTTTCTGATTTTTATCATTTTTTTATGTTATGAAAATATTGATTTAAAGAATTAAATTAAAATTAATTAAAACAAATAAAAGTAGAAAAAATATAAAAAAGATGAAAGAGCAAACCAATGGGGGGTTCTGTCCCCAAACTGGAGGTCTTTGGCTAGCAATCAGGCCCATTTGTCTCAAGGCCTTGTGGACTTCAGGTGATCGCGTGTAGACTCGTTGACCAACGCACATGGTACCCTTCAAACGTTGGCCTTTGGATTGCCCTCAGTGGCCATGTGGCGCTCTTGGATTATGGAGCGCATGGTGAACATTATGAGGCATGCTGCATAGGAAGATATTAGCAAGAAAAATAAGGAAATAACATGGGGGACCTGGGGATCGAACCCAGGTCCCAGAGTTTACCATACTGATGCCCTGCCAATCGCGCTGTTGTGCTTCTTTGTTATTATAACGCTGCATAAATAATATAATGAAAAGTAAGGGCAAGTGGTCTGAAACAAAAAACGCGCGCCAAGCTTTGAACCAACCAATCAATGTCTTCCACGCATCATCTTCTTCATTGTTCTGAAACAAAAAACATTTAAATAGCGGGGGTTTTAAACCCCCACAAAACGATGAACATGAAAATAGCGATTAGAAATCCATCGCTCATAAATTGAGCGCGACTAGTGTATTGGATTTGTCATGAGCTCCTGATTCCAACGATGCCACTTAGGTTAGATAATTTTTTCCCAGGCGTAAAGCCCTAATTCGTGGCTCCTGCAACCCTAAAAAACAACAATGGCAAATCTTTATACAAGCAGTTTTAATTTAATTCAGTGATGCCATGAGTTTTGTTGAGTTCATATTAGCATAAAACAAACGTTAGAATGCATGAATATGGCCTGAATGATAAAACACGATTATGCAAAAAAGATGGAACAGCTTGACTTCTATGTACCAATTCCTGAGGTTGGAAGCGTGGAAAAGTATTCAGGCAGGTTCAAAAGTGTCCTAGGAAGCTTTTGGGATCAATATTTTCCTTTGAATCGTCCTCCAAGGCAGATTTCAGTTTTGGATTTTTTTGATAAAATTGCAAAGTTCTTTCTTCAGATGGGGCGCAGCTTGGAACTCCCTTGGCATTAGGTTTTTTTATCAGTCTTATATGAGGATGGATTAGGGTTGAGTTTTCAATCAAAAGATCCTTGCATTGATGAGAACAAATATTTGATTTTCATGCATAATTCTTCAAATCTTTTTCACATGTTTTTGATGCCAATTATGTCCAAACTTCCCAATTTGAGTTGTGCACGAATCTTGAGTGAATCATGAGTGATTATACTGCATAAAAAGATTTGATCACATTAGTTTAGTATTTTTTCCACATTTTAATTAATTAAATGAATTAATGGTAATTAAAAATTCAAATAAATAATAAAAATGATGGAAAAAATCCCCTTTGGGCCAAATGGTCGTGCACATGCTTTGGATGATGAATCTTGGAAGAAAATGTGGCCCATTAGCAATTTTAAGGCTTTTGAAGCAAAGTTGACTTTTCAAAATACCCAAAAATTTCCCAACTTCCACAAGGCATATCTTGCTCAATTTTTAAGCTTTGATCATGTTTTTAGACATTTTGGAAAGGTCTTGAAGTCCTCTAACCAATGCCTTTGGTCCCATGTCATTTTGATTTGCCAATCTCAAGTTATGGCCTTTGAGTTAAAGTCCCTTTTTGTTGACTTTTGAAAATGACCTATAATGTTGAAATTGATAACTTTTTGTGAGAGCATTTCTTGGACTTGAAGTGTGAAGAGGAGTTGTAGGAAATGTTTTTCTATTCAAAATGAGCTTTGGATGGAATTTTTCTGATAAACCATGTGGAAGTTATGCCTTGGTCAAGTTACAGTTGACTTTTTCAACTGTCCAAATATGGAAACTTTTGCATCTTGAGACTTTTTGAGCCAAGCTTTGAGAATCATGATCAAGCATTGATCAAATGATGTTTGTGGCTTCAAAATGAGATGTTGACCAAAAATTTGAACTTTTGACTGTCAAATGACCATTTTGCCCCTGCAGTTGACTGTTGAGCAATTAGGGTTTTTGACTGTGCAATTTTGTGCTGTAAGTCTTGAAACTTGACATGAAGATGCTTGACCATGTTTGTAGGCATGTGGGACTTGATTGGACCCTTGGAAACTTCATTTTCTTTGTCAGAACCAAAACCCTAGTTTTTGACTGTTAGGAGGCCCTTGAACTGTGCAACCCTTGGGGAGATTTTGAAGCATGCTCTTTGCAATTCTTGAAGAATATGGGAGGGCAAATTTTAGGGTACAACAGTATGCTACACTCATTGAGACTAAACTCTCGCGATGATTCCGGCCGCAAGAAAAGGTTGCTAAACTGGAATTATGACCGATTGAGGGTAGTCAGTGATATTGAGATCCTCTAGAACCCGGTTACTATTTTTAGGACAGGTTTAAACCAACTGAACTGAAACAGGGTAGTACCTAAGCTTCATGCCAGCCTGAAATCTAAGGGCTCTTTTGTGTGACTTGTGTGCCTTTACCATGTTTGCTTTTTGTGGATACTTGTGGTGTGCGTTTACCATGACATCATAACATCATAAACATTGCATACATCTTGCATAAGGACTAACCTATTTCAAAGACAAGAGGGTTTCATCTTTGCTCTGTTTTATAGGTCATTATGATGCCCATGCGTAAGAATACTATCCGGATCAACTTTGTCCAAGTACCTACCCTGCTTAAAGAGTTGGTTGTCAGGATACCAGACACTACTTCCTTCATTAAGAGGCATGGTTCTCTTCTCAGTTTGGTCACCTAAAAGTTGGATGAACAAATGATGAGTGTCCTGGTCCAATTCTATGATCCGTTGTACCATTGTTTTACTTTCCAGGACTTCCAGCTGGTTCCTACCATAGAAGAGTTCTCTGAGCTACTCGGTATCTCTGTTCTGGAGAAAACCCCATTTACTGGATGGGAGAAGACTCTTAAGCCCGAAGAAATTTCTACAGCCCTTCACCTGACCAAAGAAGAGGTAATGGCTAACTGGGAGACTAGAAGTGGAGCTAAGGGTTTCCTGACTAAGTTCTTGGTTGGCAAGGCTAATTACTTCTGGGACAGCTTAGACTTCAAGGCGTTCGAGGATATTCTGGCTCTCTTGATTTATGGCTTGGTATTGTTTCCGAATCCTGATACTTTTGTTGATATTAATTCCATAAAGATCTTCATCTCTCAGAATCCGGTACCCACTCTCTTGGGTGACATCCTTCATCATCTCTATGCTCGTATTGCCCGAAAGTGGGGAACTTTGATGTGTTGTGCTCCTTTATTGTCGAGGTGGTTTATTTCGCACCTCCCTAAGTTCGTGCTGAAGAACAAAGAAGGAATGGGCTGGGCTTATAGGGTGATGTCTCTTTCTAATAATGACATTATCTAGACTCTTAAAGGTATGGATGAGGTGACTATCATTGATCGCTGTGGAGAGTATCCCAATGTACCCCTGCTAGGAACCCATGGAGGAATCTCTTACAACCCAAGCTTAGCTCTCCGTCAGTTTAGAAGAGCCAGAAGAGAAGGGCCTCATGAGATGTTGATGCCTCATATTATCTTTGATTTTCAGGGAGATAGCGACGAGTTGCGTCGTAGATTCATAAGGGCTTGGGACATAGTTCACCAATCTGATCCACATGAGTTGGGTCCAAAGACTTCTCTGCCAATGGAGCCATATCTCAGATGGGTCCGCATCCGTGCCCAGAAGCTAGGTATGCCATATGAAGCTGTTCGACCTGTCACTCTTGAAGTTGCTAATGAAGAGGGGGTTCTTCCAACTATTCTCCACCCTTATATGCCCACTGATATTGGGGCACCTAAGAGGTCTTGGATGCAATTGAGGGATGAACGCGATTCTTACCGGGAGAAGTTCAATGAACAAGAGCAGAAGATCCAGAAGCTGACTAGGCAACTGGAGAGTGAGCAGATTCTGAATGATTATGTCCGCACTGATAAGAAGAGACCATGGGAGCATTGATGGACCTTGGATGATTTCTTTTACAGTTTTTATTTACTTTTTAGTATTTCCATTCTTGTAACGCCTAAGGGATGTTTGTTGAACAATTTAAATTTTGAAGTTTAAATCTAATAAAGTGTGTTTCCTTGCTTGTTTACAAATTCGAATCCCGATTGTCTTTGAAATCATAAATCATACGCATTTCATCCCATGCATTCCATAAGCAGGTACCCATTACAGGTCTCTTATCTTCTTCGCTGTTTATTTCAGCAATCATCATGTCTGCTGAGCCATCCACTAAGCAAGCTATCCAGGCCCAGAATGCCCAATTTCAAGAGCTGGTCATGAGTCTAGCTAAGGGTCAGCAGGACCTGAAGACTCTGATTCTGAAAGAGAGGAAGAAGAAGAAGAAGAAAAGGACCATCCTGTTCAATACTGGACGCAGGTTTGGAAACAGGTTGCAGAATGAAGTTGATCTGACCACCTCATCTGGAGAGAACGATAGTCCACAAGAAAGGAGGGCTCCTAGCTCTGAAGTCTCCGACAACGAGACGGACTACGATGAAAAACAGTATCCTCCTGCTGAGGATAAGTACAAACAGCTGGAAGACCGTTTGAACGCTATGGAAATTCAGAAGGTGCCCGGTCTAGACTTCGGAGATCTAGGTCTATCCTCTGGGGTAGTGATTCCCCATAAATTCAAGGCACCTGCCTTTGCCAAGTATGACGGAGTTTCCTGTCCGAAGCTGCACCCCCGGTCATATGTGAGGAAGATCCACCCTTACACTGCTGATAAGAACCTATGGATCCATTTCTTTCAAGACATTCTCTCAGGGACTCAGCTCGAGTGGTTCTATCAGTTGGACAGAGCCAGTATCCGTAGCTGGGAAGACTTGGCTACTGCATTCTATAGGCAGTATCAGTACAACTCCGACCTCGCTCCTACGCGTACCCAACTCCAGGGTATGTCAATGGGAACGGGTGAAGGATTCAAAGAGTATGCTCAGAAATGGAGAGACCTTTCCGGAAGGGTGCAACCACCTTTGGTTGATTGTGAGCTTGTTGACATGTTTCTGGGGACCCTGTCTGGTCCATTCTTTAATCATCTGATTGGAAGCTCTTCAGCTAGGTTTACATATCTTATTTTGACTGGTGAAAGGATTGAGGTTGGTATTAAGGCTGGAAAGATACAGAAGGGTGCCTCATCCAGCACTGAGAAGAAGCTGTTTAAGAAAGAATCCAGTGTTGTCTACAGTTCGAGAAGACAGAATAGACCTGAGCACCGCCAAGCCGTCAATACGGTGGTCATTTCAAAACCTGCTGGTGCTCCTCAGCATCACAATCAACAAAAGGACGAGAGACCTCGAAGGCAATTCACTCGTCTCAGCATGAGTTTGTCTCAGATTCTACCACAGTTGCTGAAGACCAATCTGGTGACTCTAAAATAAGCCCCGAAGAATCCAAGTACCACATCACCAAAGTACAGCCCTAATGCCTGCTACGCTTTTCACTCTGATAGCCCGGGGCATAATACAAATGATTGTTGGGTTTTGAGGAACAAGGTGCAAGACCTAATTGATGCAAAGGAAATTGAGTTTGAGGCGCCCGAGAGGCCTAATGTTGTGACTGCTCCCATGCCGAAACATGGAGTAAATGCTGTAGAGGAAGACTTGTTTGTAGTTTCTGTGGATGATATTGTTACCCCTCTTATGACTGTTAAGAAGAACCTGCTGCTAGCCGGTTTATTTCCGTGTTGTGGCGAAGGTTGCCATATGTGTTCTGTTTTACCTACTGGTTGCCCATTTCTGAAGTCAGGTATCCAAAACCTGATGGATAATAAAGAAATTCTGTTTGAAAAGACTGTTGTTCCATCCGTTCATTCTGAAGAAGTTTCCATCATTACCTTTTTCAACAATTCTTCCAAGGCTCCCTCGAGGAAGCCTGTTAGAATTACATCTGTTCCGAAGATTGCACCTGTGATTATCACTGTTCCGGGGCCCATCCCCTACACCTCTGACAAAGTTGTCCCCTGGCACTATGGGGCTGATGTTTATGTTCTTGGAGTTAAGCAAGAGTTGGATGCTGATACCGGTGTCAGTAACATTACTGGACCTGCTAAAGTCACTCGCAGCGGTAGACTTTTCTCGCCTGATATTGCTCCACCAACTGTCCGAAGAACTGTTGTCATTACACCTACAAGTGTACCTATCACAATTCCTGATCAAGTTCCTATCCTTACCCCTGTCGTCGAGTCATCTAACGCTCGGGGCAAAGGGATCACCACTTATATGCCTGCCCAGACGGAGGCACCGAAGACTATTACTGTTGAAGTTCCAAACAGGAGATGGAAGAGATTCTAAAGATTATTAAGAAGAGTGATTACAACGTAGTTGAGCAGCTGGGGCAAACCCCATCCAAGATCTCTATGTTATCACTATTGCTGTGTTCAGAGGCCCATGCCAAGGCTCTGATTACCTTTCTGAAGACTGCCCACGTGCCACCAGAGACATCAGTTGATCAGTTTACCGATTGTGTGGCCAATTTAACTGCTGATAATGGTTTGGGTTTCTCCGACGCTGATTTGACTGTTAAAGGGAAGAACCACAACGACGCCCTGCATGTCTCCATTGAATGCAGGGGCACTACTCTTGCACATGTATTGGTTGACACGGGTTCCTCATTGAACGTCTTTCCCAAGAAAGCTCTAGACCGGTTGGATTGCGAAGGGTTGGAGCTAAATCCAAGTAACATCATTGCCAGGGCCTTTGACGGGTCTAAAAGAATGGTGCATGGTGAGGTTGATATTCCAATTAAGGTTGGTTCTCAGTTCTTCAATTCTACGTTCTATGTGATGGACATTCGGCCATCCTACTCTTGTTTGATGGGTCGTCCATGGATCCACAAAGCTGGAGCTGTGACCTCAACGCTCCTCCAAAAGTTGAAGTACCCAGTTAGAGGCAAGATTGTGACAGTACAGGGGGAGGAAGAGTACATGGTCAGCCACCTCAACTCGTTCTGATACGTAGAGATGGATGGGGAGTTCATTGAGACCCCATTTCAACACTTTGAAGAGGTTCCTCAGACACTGGCATCAACTGAGACTGTGGTTGAAGATGCTCCTATGAAGATGGCTTCCTTAAAGGATGCTCGGGCTGCTATTGAGAAGGGAGGGTATGCAAATTGGGGCCGACTTCCTGATTTCACTCAGAAGACTAACAAGTTTGGTTTGGGTTTCACTGCAGAAGCTCAAAGGACTATTCGAAGTGCAAGGATTGGAAGACCTCTCGTGTTCATCAGCAACTCGGGAGTGAATGCCATTGAGGATGATGTTGAAGAGTCGGAATTCGATAGCTGGATCTATCTTACGAACAACGGTGGACCAAGCAACTGGACAGCAAAGGACTTCATCCCTATTACTTTTGTTACCCAGTAATGAACTCTTTGTTTTGAATTTGTAACAGATAATGTTTGAAACTTTATGGCCCGGTGTCTTACCCGGGGCACCGTGGCTTCATTTGTGAGGGCTTTTGTGTGCCATTTTCATATATCATTCATAAAAGCATTGGACGTCTTTTGCATTTCAAATTTTGCGCTCCTTGTTTTTCTTTATTATATGTTGCAAAACAGCTATTTTACACACACTCACATATACAGGTCTCAATCCACTCTGGATCTCACTGGTAGCGACTCTGCTACTGCCAGTTATGACTTCGAAAATCCGATCAACTTAGCCGAAGACGAAGGTGAAGATGATTGCGAAGTGCCGGGTGAACTTGCAAGACTTCTACTCCAGGAAGAGAGAGCCATTCAACCACACGAAGAGCCAGTGGAAACAGTGAATCTGGGTACTGAGACAGACAAGAAGGAAGTCAAGATCGGTGCAAATTTGGAGCTTAGTGTGAAGCAGCGGTTGATTCAGATGCTGCATGACTATGTTGAGATTTTTTCCTGGTCTTACGAAGATATGCATGGGTTGGATACTGACATTGTGGTTCATCGCCTGCCTACCAAGGAAGATTGTCCTCCGATAAAACAGAAGGTTCGCTGTATGCGCCCAGAGATGTCTGAGAAAATCAAGGCCGAAGTTATGAAACAGTTTGACGCCGGTTTTCTAGAAGTGACTTCTTACCCTCAGTGGGTTGCCAATGTGGTCCCGGTACTGAAGAAAGATGGTAAGGTTCGAATGTGTGTTGACTACAGGAATTTGAACAGGGCAAGCCCTAAGGATGACTTCCCTCTACCTAACATCAACGTTCTAGTTGACAATACTGCTCAGCACAAGGTATTCTCCTTTATGGATGGTTTCTCCGGATATAATAAAATCAAGATGGCTCCCGAGGATATGGAGAAAACCACTTTTGTTACTCAGTGGGGTACCTTTTGCTATAAGGTCATGCCTTTTGGGTTGAAAAATGCTGGGGCAACGTACTAGCGTGCCATGGTTGCTTTGTTTCATGATATGATCCATCATGAGATTGAAGTATACGTCGACGATATGATTTCAAGGTCCCAGACTGAGGATGAACACCTTGACCATCTACAGAAGCTTTTTGACAGGTTGAAGTTGTACAAGCTGAGCTTGAACCCGAACAAGTGCACCTTCGGGGTGAGGTCTGGTAAGCTGCTGGGTTTCATTGTAAGCGACAAAGGTATTCAAGTGGACCCTACCAAAGTGAAAGCCATACAAGAGATTCCAGCTCCCAAGACAGAGAAAGAGGTCAGAGGCTTTCTGGGACGACTGAACTACATTGCCTGATTCATCTCTCACCTGACTGCTACTTGTGAACCAATCTTCAAGCTGCTGAAGAAAGATCAAGTGGTACGTTGGAATGATGAATTTCAGGCCGCTTTCGAAAGTATCAAAGAGTATCTCCAAGAGCCACCTATTCTGATGCCACTAGTTGAAAGGAGACCTCTGATCTTATACTTGACAGTACTTGACAACTCAATGGGATGTGTGCTGGGGCAGCATGACGAGTCTGGCCGAAAATAGCATGTTATTTATTACCTTAGCAAAAAGTTTACCGACTGTGAGACCCGATACTCACTGCTTGAGAAAACTTGCTGCGCTTTGGCATGGGCTGCTCGCTGGCTGAGACAGTACATGCTGACTCACACTACTCTGTTGATTTCAAAGATGGATCCAATCAAGTATATCTTCGAAAAGCCTGCTTTGTCCGGAAGAATAGCAAGATGGCAGATGATCTCGACTGAGTATGACATCCAGTACACAACTCAAAAGGAAATCAAGGAAAGTGTATTGGCATACCATTTGGCACATCAGGCAGTGGACGATTACCAGTCTATGAACTTTAAATTCCCGGATGAGAATATCATGTTGATAACTGATTGTGAGACACCTGGACCGAATGAAGGACCTGAGGAAGGATCCTGATGGTTTATGTACTTTGATGGCGCTTCAAACGCTTTGGGTAATGGAATTGGCGTTGTGATCATATCTCCTAAAGGCTCTCATACTCCGTTTACCGCCCGACTATGTTTCAACTGCACCAACAACATGGAGGATTACGAAGCGTGCATCATGGGTCTTCGAGCTGCAATTTACCTAAGGATTAAGTTTCTAAGTGTCTTCGGAGATTCCTCTCTCGTGATCAGTCAGATCAAAGGCGAGTGGGATACGAAACACCAAAATCTTATTCCTTACAAGGAGTATGTGTTGACATTGCTTCCCCATTTCGAGAAGATAACCTTTGAACACTTCCCTAGAGAGGAGAATCAGTTGGCGGACGCGCTAGCTACGATGTCTTCTATGTTCAAAGTCAATTGGGACAACGAGGCTCCCCGAATCATTATTGAAAGATTGGACGAACCTGCACATTGCTGTGATCTTGAGACTGAAGAGGTAACAGAAAAACCCTGGTATCATGAGGTGAAGAGGTACCTTGAAGCTCGAGAATACCCCGAGGGTGCATCTGTTAATGACAAGAAGTTTCTGAGGAGGTTCGCGACGAAGTTCTTAATCAGCAATGACATCCTTTACAAGCGAAACCATGATTAAACCTTACTGCGTTATGTGGATAAGAATGAAGCAGAAAGGATCATGGCAGAGCTGCATGAAGGTACCTTCAGAACTCATTCCAGTGGACACACCATGGCAAAGAAAATCCTCCAGGAAGGATATTACTGGTCCACCATGGAAGCTGACTGTCATCAGCATTCTCGGACATGTCACAAGTGCCAGGTCTATGCTGAAAAGGTGCACATACCTCCAATTCCTCTGAACATCTTGACAGCTCCTTGGCCTTTTGCAATGTGGGGCATTGATATGATCGGCGAGATCAGACCTACGGCATCCAACGGGCATCGTTTCATCCTGGTAGCAATTGATTACTTTACAAAGTGGGTTGAAGCAGCTTCCTTCGCAACCGTAACCAAGAACGTTGTGGCACGGTTTATTCGGCATAACCTGATCTGTCGGTACGGTGTACCATAGAGGATCATTACGGACAATGGTACCAATCTTAACAACAAAATGATCACTGAGCTCTGCGAGAAATTCAAGATACATCATCATAACTCTTCTCCTTACCGGTCGAAGATGAATGGGGCTGTCGAAGCGGCAAATAAGAACATTAAGAAAATTGTGCAGAAGATGACAGTAACATACAAAGACTGGCACGAGATGTTACCATTTGCTCTTCACGGGTACCGTACCTCAGCACGGACGTCAACAGGGGTAACACCCTATTCCTTGGTTTATGGCATGGAGGCAGTCTTGCCCATCGAAGTTCAGATACCCTCTCTTCGAATCATGAAGGATGCAGGTTTGAGTGAAGATGACTGGGTTCAGACCCGACTTGATCAACTGAATCTAATCGACGAAAAGAGACTTACTACTATTTGTCATGGTCAGACATACCAAAAACGGGTGATCAAGGCATTTAACAAGAAAGTCAGGCGACAAGAGTATCAAGTTGGGGACCTGGTAATCAAGCGCATTATCTTACCTCAAGGTGATCCCAGGGGAAAATGGACCCCTACTTACGAAGGTCCATTTGTGGTTAAGAACATTATCTCAGGAGGAGCTATGATTCTAACCACCATGATGGTGACGACCTTCCTCACCCCGTTAATGCAGACATAGTGAAAAGATACTACGCATAATCAAAGACCCTCTAGGTTGACTGGCCTAGGCAAAAATAAGGGCTTCCCGGCGAACCAAAAGGGTTCAGGAAAAAATAAGGGATGAAAATAAAAAATCTGTACACTCGACAAGTCGAAAACCTGAAAAGGCGGCTTGGGCAAAAAAGGGTATCCTGGTGGACTGAAAACCCGGAAGGGCGGTCCAGGCAAAAGTTAGGGATTAAAGCGTAACACTATGTCTCATTGGATCACCTGGCATCCAGACTTCGGTATCAACTATCAAGCTTGGACGGCGCTAATCAATCAGATTTATCTTCAACTAAGCAGCAAAGTGATGAGATGCTCGAAGATATAAAGGCAATAGCAGAGTTGGAACCCAGTGGGATTATTCACATAGCTGTTTTGTTTCTTTTTCATAAATTGTATAAATTCTACTCGTTCGGCGGCGTTCTCTTACTAGGACGTCAGCCTCTTGTACAAAAACACCTATTTACAGGCAAACTTCAAAATCAATACAAATTCATTTTCAGAGATTTCAAACTGTTTTTCCTTTATCCGTTTTGTTTTGCAAAGAATGTCCAATATTCACATTTGATATATGCATTTGACATTAATTATTGATCATAAATATTTGCATGTGAAACAAAAGATAAATTACTGGTAATATCAGAAGCAGGGACATAAGAAATGTCTGAACTGTGTAGTTGCTTTGTCCACCAGGTACCAAGGCAGGTTCAGCTGAAGAATATGACCAAGATACCATCACTCCCCGCAGAGTAAAACAGTAATGGTAGATCTCCCCACTGAGACTTGCAACTATGGACAAATCAGTAATACTCTCCCCAAGCAGAGTTAATCTACCATCAGCCCTAAAAAGGCTTGGTATCCCCAGAAGATCTTAATATTCCCCAGTGGAGTATAAAGATATTACCCAGCAAGCATAAGAGCATCCCCGGCAGTCTTAATATTCCTCAACAGAGTATAAGAATGTTCCCCAGCAGAATACAAGATACCCCTAGTGGAGCCACTTCCCCAGCGCAGTCCAAAAAGCTTCCCCGCCAGAGTTTGAATCATCTTACCCATTAGATTCTGGAAGCCTATCCCCTGCGGAGCACAAGTAGATCTCCCCAGCCAAATTCAGAAGGTTATCCTCACAAGAGCCTAACTAGGTTATCCTCAGCAAGCTGCCACAGAAAGATCATCCCCAGCGAAGTTCTTTCTATCCCCAGCGGAGTTCATCATTAAAATCCCCAACAGAGCTTATCGACAGAATCCCCAGCGGAGTTATCTATAAAATCATCAGTAAAACATCTTTCCCCCATAGAGTATTTCCCCTCAGAGTAATCTCTTCATCAGTTTATTTCCCCAACAGAGTTTTTTCTCTCCTACAGGTTTATCATCTTCGTTCATCATCCCCAGCGGAAACGAAGAACTCAACTTTATTCTCCAGCAGCTCCGGGATTTATTTTCCCCAGCTAAAACATCACATTTTCATACATCATGATACATGCATATACGCATCATACGAATACAATCTCATTTATTTTGAGAAAATCATTGCCTGATCCATATCATGCATTGCATATGACTGACCTTTACCTTTCAGGAAGGATATAGTTAAAGTTCTCAATTACGTCGAAGACCTGACCGATTCTTAAATCTCAATTGAATTATCCTCGGTTGAATTTCAGATAAGGTTCTCAATCTCGACAGTTTCCCTATGTCATAGTGTGGACGAGTACTATAACCTCGACGGTATACTCCGTGGAGCACGAGTCAGTTCCTAGATCTTGATGTTCTCCTCCGTCATAGTGTGGACGAGTACTATAACCTCAACGGTATACTTCATTGAGCACGAGTCAGTTCCTAGATCTTGATGTTTTCCTCCGTCATAGTGTGGACAAGTTCTATAACCTCAACGGTATACTCCATTGAGCACGAGACAGTTCCTAGATCTTGATGAAGATATTTCCCTACGTCATAGTGTGGACGAGTGCTATAACCTCAACGGTATACTCTATTGAGCACGAGACAGTTCCTAGATCTCAATGAAGATGTTTCCCTATGTCATAGTGTGGACGAGTACTATAACCTCAACGGTATACTCCATTGAGCACGATTCAGTTCCTAGATCTTGATGTTTTCCTCCGTCATAGTGTGGACAAGTTCTATAACCTCAGCGGTATACTACGTTGAGCACGAGACAGTTCCTAGATCTTGATGAAGATATCCCCCCCCCCAATTGAATTATTGACAGGTTCTTAAGACTCAGCCGAGGCATTCTCTCAGTTGAAGTACAGGCAGGTTCCTAAATCTCAACAAAGTTAGACTTCCCCAGCGGAATCTTCCACAACAACAGGTATAAAAGTTCTCGCTAAGGAATATCTTATGCGATCGACACTCCTACAGATGGAATATGTAAGCCTATCCTCCTATCAACAATCTCCAAATGGAATCTATAAGCCCATTCCCGACATCACAATGCTGATACTACACCATGCGAGTGCAAATTTCTGGGCACTCTAGTGTTCAATTATCTCCCACCTTCGGATCACGAAAGGCTTGAAAGCCAATCTATATCCTCAGGTTTAAGAAAATTGAACAGGGGCAACTGTTGTACCCCAAAATTTTCCCTCCCATGTTTCTCAAGACATGTCAAGAATAAGCTTCAAGTTGCTCAAGTTGGCTCAAGGGTTGGACAATCAAATCACCTCCAAAGGCAGTCAAGTCAAAATTAGGGTTTTGTGTTGCATTAAGGTACTCACATCCAAGTGACCTCAAGTTCTCCCCAATGTCCTAATATATTCTCAAGTTCATCCATGTCAAATTTCAAGCCTTGCAGAAGAAGTTTGGTCAGTCAATTGCTCAAGAGGCCCAAAAATCGACTGTGCTAGGGCAAAAGTCAACTGTGTCCCAAATACAGTCAAACCTCAAGATTTTTTGTCAACATTCTCATTTTAAAGGATAATTCATCATTTGATCAAGGGTTTATCATGATTCATCAAGGATTGCTCAAGATTCATCAAGATTCAAAAGTTGCTAAATTAAGGTTTTGTAGGAAAAGTCAACTCAACTTTGACCAAGCATAACTTTCTCATACTTTATGAGAAATGACCCATCCAAAGCTCATTTTGAAGAGGATGCAATTTCTTACAATCCATATTCACACCCCAAGATCAATAAATGCTCTCACAAAAAGTTACAAATTTGGACATTATAGGTCATTTTTGAAAGTCAACAAAAACACCTTTTTTCCAAAGCTTATAACTTGAGAATGGAAGACCAAAATGATATGAAGTTGGGCATTTTTCCAAATTTGCCAAAAGTCAACTATCCTAAAAACTCCAATTTTTAAAAAAAAGGCCCACTTTTTTCCACTTGATATAGTCTTGTCATGCCACACACGTGTCCCATATTTAATTTCATGGCCATTCATTTATTTTTCTATTTTATTTTATTTTTATTGATTTAATTCATTTTAAATCAATATTAAATCAAAATAAAATCTAAAAATTGATGTAAGTAGATTCTAGTGATCATTCCGGCTTGCAAATACCATGTGATACTCAATCAAACTCGTGCCAAGTCAAAGCAAGCACAAAATCTCATATTTGATGCAAATATGGCAACTTGGTTATGGTGATCATATCAAATCTCAAAACCTTCAATGCACTTGGATTATGGCCTGTATTTTGACCTAAACATATTCCATTATATGCACACAAGTGAGGCAGACCTAGAACACGCATAGAACACTGCAGAAACGGCCAAAAGAATTTGAGAAAAAAGCTTGAAAACCTTGGATCTGAAATCATACTTAGAGGCCTTTTCAGGATCAAACAAAGGTTCCAATCGCTTCCTTGGACCTCACTGAAGCAGTACCAATAATTATCGCGCGTCCTCCTGCCTCCAAAAGCCCTGTAAGTGTCGCTCAAAACCGCCATACTCATGGAATCGTAAAGCTTCAGTCTTGCATCCATTCTTTGAGATAATTGCATATTTGGATTCCTTATATCATTTGCGAAGTTTCTGTATTATTCAATTTCATTATCATGCCATATATCACAAAATGCCATTGTAGATTGTTTTAGGGTTCTTTCAGGGGTTTTCATTACAGGGCAAATTGGTCAATAAAAGGACCATGGTTGGAACCGGGGCGGAGAGGCGAGCAGAATCGCGCCTTTAGTTTTCATTTTGGTGGCCCGTGGTGGATTTTGAGATGGCATGACGTATAGCTACGGACAGTCGTCCGTTGGTATAAGTAAAAGGACCTTTAGCCACAGTCCCCGTGACAGGGATGATAACGTGGCGTGACCAGAGTAGTGCGTTTGAATAGCGCGTCATATTTTCTTATTTTCCAGCATATTAATCAATTTGTCCATATATTATTTGTTTTATATTACAATAACGAATGAAGCAGTTTGGTGGAGTGGTTAAGCACGTTGGCATGTGAGCATTGGGACCTGGGTTCGAATCCCAGGTCCCCTAAAACACCTTATTTGATTTTTTTCTTCAGATATTCCTATGCAACTCTCAAAGGATGGCTCACCATGTGATTCAAATCTCAATACGCCAAGTGGCTTCAGGCCAAGATCTAAAGGCCAGATTGGAGCATCCACCATACTCCCTGGTCAACGAGCATGCAGGGAGTCACAAGGGTCAAACAGGTTGGGCGCTAATGGGCCTCAAAATTGCAATTCTTACACCCAGATCAAGCCCAATACCCCCCTGAGTTTGACTTTATTTTTATTTTCTTTTCATTATTTTTCCTATTTTGTTTTATTATTATTATTAATTAATTAACCAACTAACTTTTTTTTCATAAAAATCAAAAAACAAAAAAATAATATTTTTTTAATTCCATTAATTTTATTATTTATTTTTGTAAATAAAAATTAATTAATTTAGTTAGTTTTAATTAGGTATAATTTTAACATATTTTTGCAATAAATTAAAATTGATTTAGAATTAGGGTTTTGATATTTTTTTACCATTCTTATTTTATTGCCTTAAATAATAAAAAACCAAAAATATTTTCATTTAATTAATTAATTCAATTATTAATTTAGACTAATTTTTTAATTCCAGTTAATTCAAAAATAACAAAAATATGCTTTATTGAATAAAAAGGGTCAAAACCCTAGGACACTCCGATTCAATTTTCTCGCGCGCGAATTATCTTTGATCCATATTTTGTAACTGCTGCGAGAATGTAATAGTTTTTAACTTAGGACTTTATTTATTTATTTATCGCTTTTATCTACTTTTCGCAATTTAATTTTAAAAGGGTTTGTCTCTGGCGATGTAAATACCCGACGCCTTGTAATAGCTTAGATTTATTTTCCGCAATTTACTTTCCGCAACCATTAACTGTTAGATGTTTGATAGGCAATGCATGACAAGATTAAACTTTGACCTAAAATCAACAGTAGCTCACCATTAACATGTACAAAGATAATATAACTGAAAAATGACACACTCGCACATGCCACTCCTAGGGTACACCTCACTTGGTTGCCTCGAACGTGGTCATTAAGTATAGGAAGTTTTAGAGGTCGCCGTCTTGTCCAAAGATCAAAGTTGCCTCGAAACGGTTGCCTCGGATAAAATGATCTAAGACATTAGGGTTACCGCTAAGGCATCCTAACGTTGCTTTAGTGACCACACGTCCCTTAAATCGAATTGACCCGAAAACTCCAACGACGGTGCTACCTACTCTTCGATAGTGGAATAACACTGTCTAAAGGAAATTTGCACAATTTAATTCCTTTTTGAGTAGATAGATGTTCTTAAGTACTTGCTCCTTTTAAAAACAAAAACAAAACTTTTCGCACTTACACACCTTTCAAACAAAAACTCTTTTCAAATCCACAAACACAAAGAAAAGCAAAAGTTTTGAAAACATAGTGAGCAAGTACCTAAGAGCCCGTGAATAACCACGAATAGAAAGGGTGCTAACACCTTCCCTTTCTATAATCTACCTCCCGATCCTGAGAAACATCTCGAAAAGGAATTTTTCTGTGCTTTTGTCCTTTCCTTGTTGGATAAAATAAAAGACGGTGGCGACTCTTGCTTCCGCGACATTTTGCAAAAATAAACGCAAACGCGAACCAGCATTCCAAAACAGTCAGTTCTCATTCCCACCGATCACACTTAACATAAACAAATCAATATAGAGAGGAATCAAATCTTAACAGGATCAAATTTATACAGATCTGTATCAAATTAAAAACTAATCTTCAAATTCCTAATTCACTAATAATTTCCTTAAATCAAATCTAAAAATAATGACAATCATAAAAAAGTTTCCTAAATCATCTAAACCTAAATACTATAAGAAGGCCTAAACAAATCCTAAGCAAGGGGGAAGAAAATTTTACAGAGAAATTAAAGAATAGAGAAGGGAGCCTAAGGGAAGAAAGAGGTTTAAGTACCACCACTGCCAACCCTTGTTTATCTCTGCTCCGTGTAAAACTTAGGATTTCAACATCTTAAACCCTAGCTTTTCTCCGCCGCGTCGCTACTGCCTCTAGAACCACCGTTCAGTACCTATCAAACACAAAAGAAAAAGGATCAAAAAAGAGAGTCACGAAAAGAAGGCTCGAAGAACAGTCATGATCGGAGGTAACCTCTTTTCCTCATGAGAACACCTTTTTTCCTTATTGTTCGTGTGTAAAATGAGTGTAGGATGTCCCCAAGCAATGTAGGTATAGGATTCCGGGATATGAAAATCTTGACAGCATTCACATCTATAAGCTGATCAGGGTTTGGGAACAAGACCAACCCATAGATGAGGAGTGCCACAATCTCTTCAAAGGCTTGCAGATCCAAAGAATTCCAGCATTCTTGAGCTTTCTCAAACAGAAACTTTGCCAAGAAACCCTTGACACCACTTCTGGTTTCCTAATGCCCCTTGATGTCAGATGGTTGCAAGTGTAATGCTTGAGCAACATCTTCGGGCTTTGGTTCTTTTTCCGTACCGTTGTAGGGTAGTTGATGAAGAATAGGAATTCTCAGGAGTTGAGAAAATTCCTCCAAAGTAGGTACTAGTTGGTAGTCAGGGAATGTGAAACAGTGGTCTAGGGGGTCAAAGAACTGGAAGAGAACTTTCACCATGTCTTCTTCAATGTTGGAGTTGACCAAGTTGAGAAGCCTACCATGTCTTTCACTGAAGAGAGAATTCTATGGAATCCTGGAAGTGAGCTCTTTGAGTTGATGAGGGATTCTCACAAGGTTGACTTGAATTGTTTTCCTGCGAAGAGATTCCATGACCTATAAAACAAGAAAAAAGATGAAGATCCAAACCCTTGAAATGGTTAGTGGATGCATATGATGCTTTATGATGTTCATGATGTATGCACAAATATATGTACTAGCAAGTCACAAAAAACCCTAGTTTCAGGCTTGCATGAGGTCTCATAGGTAAGTACCCTCTTGAGTTTAGTTGGCTCAAACTTGTCTTATAAATAGTAATCGGGTTCTAAGGAGCTCAATATCACTGGATTGTTTTCTATGTTCATTGTTTTGGTTTATCCACTTAACTAGCGACCAAAATATTCCAAGAAAACAACCCTTAATGAGTGTAGTATCGAGTATCTACCAACTTCGGACTGCACCAAAGCCGGTTATCTCACTACCCCTAAAGAAAGGCCAAGATGGTCAAGTAAGGTTCTAAGAGTTCATTAGTGCTTCATGACATCACTCAGCGGCCCCGTATTCTCTTTGATTGACTCAAAGGTTACCGGTACTCACAAATATGTCGCACTAATATAGCTATTACTTCAACCATGTCGGTATATCCCGCACAGTTTCCACAACGTATTTCTATTTACCTATGAATGTTTCCCAAATCCGGGTATAGGATTTCAAGCCCAAATAAGAGAACCAAATGTAAAACAAAACAATCAAGATAAGCATGCAAAAGGTGATCTAAACCCTAAGGTTACTCCACTTTTAGAGTTATTCCCCGACAGAGTCGCCAGTTCGGTGATACGGTGGGAGAACTGACTATAGGTTTTACGTTTGTGTTCGCAAATGTTTCAGTTTAGCAAGAGTCGCCACCGACTTTTTATTTTATCCTAAGGAAAGGTCAAAAAGCATAGGAAAGGCCTTTGAGATGTTTTCTTGGGTTAGGGGAGTAGATTATAGAAAGGGAAGGTATTATCACCCTTTCTATCCATGGTTATCCATGGGCTCTTAGTTACTTGTTTAGATCACTTGCTTTGCTTTTCAATTGTTTGAACTGGTGCTCTTCAATTGTTTGAAATGGTGTTTTGTGTGTGGTTTTGAAAGATGTTTTGAAAAGAGGCCATCGTTGTGGAAACCTTTGTAATGATTCTTGTTTGAATGTATACAAAGGTGTTTTTGTCTTTTGAAAAGTTTTCAATGTTTGAAAGTAGGGTTTTGAAATTGTGTGGTGAAGTGTGTTTTAAAGATAGCAAGGATGTTTTTGCAAGCTTTGATCAAGTAACTAAGAGTTGTCTACCCTATTTTACTCAAAGATCTTTCTTATGTTTTTAACCCTTTTAACAGTGTTGTTTCACCATTGTATTTAGTGAACAACCTTGTGTTAGGATGTTAAACGGGACAGGCGCGGGTCATTGTATAGACCATGATAGCAATTGTGTCAAGTATTTTTGGCAATTTTCTTGAGGGACATGATCATTTTGTTTAGGCAACATAGATAGCACCATCGAGGGACTATGATCTTTTGTTTTGTTTTTGTTTTGCCAAAGTACTTGACATGCATACTGTTGTACCCCAAAATTCGCCCTCCCTTTTTCACAAGAAATCACAACTTCAGGGTTTTCCATGACTTTTCAAGATTGGCTCAAGAATTGATCAGACAAATATTTCTTTGGCAGTAATCCAGAATTAAGGTTTTCTCTGATTTGTTAAAGTTGACTCAAGAATTGATCAAGCAGACTTTTCTTTGACAGTAATCCAGGATTAGGGTTTGCGCTCGCATTTCTCAGAAGAAATTGAATCCACGGTATTTCAATTGACTGTTACATGATTTTTACGCTTGTTCAAGATTACTGGTTGCTTCTCAAAACCTAAATATCTGGGATAGGAGCTGAGGCTTTTGATTGAAACTTTGAGGCATTGGTTTGATCAGTGGAGTGAAAGGTGTATGGAATGCTTGTTTGTTTAAACTGTACAACGCATATGTTAATTGGAATACCAGGCGTATTGTGATTAATGCAAGGTTGCGAGACGACAAAGTTTGTTGATTATTTATTTCATCTAGATTAAAGTTATTGGAATACATTTCCAGTTATTTTAATTTAAGAGTTTTTAATAATTAAATAGACAATACAAGGAAAAGTTGAAAGATATTTGACAAAGAATTTTTTTTTAATTTCAAATGTTGTTACAAATTTTATTCGGATATTGTGAATTTACAATTTGCAGTATTTACAGTAATATTTGTTTATAATATATGAAAAAACAATATAATAAATCTAAGTCTAAATCTCTGGAGATCTTTGACTTCTACTTCTACTATTTCCTCCATTATCCAACTGTTACTTACCTGCAAAAGACGGAAAGAAGTTAGTATGAGAATTTTCAAGCAGAAGCAGATAAATAATAAAAAAATCATCATTAAAGCTTGTTGGCCGGAATCTGAATATTATTGGATTCATCATGTTTTTACTTGTTCTCTTTGCAAATCACAAGAAGATTTCTCTTCTTGGTTCACAAAGAGAAAAGTAAAAATAATTGCAAGCATACAAGTTATTCAAAATGCAAAGGCACAAGGCTGCACACAATGTCAAACTGAACTGCCAAACTGAGTTTCAAAATGCCAACTAAATGTCAAACCAAGTTACAAAGCTGTCAAAGTACACAAAGTTGTCCAAGAAAGTACAATGCAGGAAATATGGAAACAAGTACAACAATGCAGAGATGAACCAAGTTACAAGCAAGTAGGCTTGTCAATTTTCATCATCATGTTCTGCCCAACAAGCTTTTCAGAATAAAAAATACATTAAGCAATTTAAAATGCTTTTATGGAGATGGAAAGAGAGAACCAGAAAAAGGTTTGCAGTTTTGGCAGGTTGTAAAAGACAGTAAGAGAACAAAAGATATAAGAGAACAAGACTGTAAACATTCCAGCAAGAGAGGAGATATAGAGCAAAAACTTCAAGCTTAAGAAACACACAGCCTGCCTTCCCAATACAACCAATACTGCAAGTAGCAAGCCTGCATCCCCAAAACCAGAAGCAAACCTATTCAAACCTGCAAAACTGCCTCCAAAACAGAAATACGAGCAAACCTGCAAAACTGCAAGTTTAAGAATCACACAAGCCTGCCTTCAACAAGCAAACCTGTAGCCTGCATAACTGAAACTCCAACCTGCTTAAACTGCACAAAACTGCAAAAACCAGTTTAAACAACAAACAACAAATCACTCAAGCCTGCATTCCCAAAACTCAACAGATGGCAAACCTGTAAGTACAGAAGCCAGCCTGCTTCTAAATCATAAAAACCAACAAGTTCAAAGCTTTACTCAAAAAACTCACAAACCTGTCCAACTACACAACAAACCTGTAAGTCCAAAACAAACCTACTATCAAGGCCAAAAACTGCCTAAACTTCAAACACAGTACAACCTCATCTCCAACAAGAGAAAGGAAGAACTTGCAGAACAAGCAAAACAACAATACTGACTTTCAGGTTCACCATCACAAAACATCAGCAAATTCAAATCCAAGCTAACAACAAGCAATATTTCAGAATACATATGTTCATCATCAAATAAACAGGGTAATCAAAGAAGAAGAGAGAATCAGAAACAAATATTCAAGTGTGTTCAGAACAACATCATCATCAGATAATCAGGGAGGAAGGATGTAGAGACAAAAACAAACAAAGACCAAATCTCAGAAAGTCATCATCATTGACACCAAATAACCCAGAAGAAAGAGGAAAAATCTAGAAGCAAAATATTCAAGTGTTTTCAGAACATACATTCATCATCAACAATCAATAGCCAACAAAGGCAAACAACAATTCAGAAACAAGTTTTCAGAACAACGTCATCATTAAACATTCAAAAAAGAGTCAAGTACAGAAATACCAGAAAAGCCAACACCATCGTCACGCTCCTCCTTCGCCTAGCCTCCTGGAAGCGCCGCCGGCCAACTCACCCTCCTTCTCCTTCAATTTACAGAACAAAACGCCAAGGTACATCTCTCAAAACTCCTACTACATGTAAATATTAAAAGAAACATGGATTAAAACTCGCATGTAGTGATCAAGCAAAATGAAAGCGTAAAATCACAAAACCCTAAAACAAAGGTTA
Organism: Vicia faba; assembly: GCA_948472305.1. Lineage (NCBI taxonomy): Eukaryota > Viridiplantae > Streptophyta > Magnoliopsida > Fabales > Fabaceae > Vicia > Vicia faba. The sequence goes on from OX451737.1 coordinate 485,534,835, forward strand.
ACAAATCGTAGCGTCACAAAGCGAGAACCCTAGACCGCTGCAAAGGGAAGGCAGGAGGTGGATGGAGGCGATGCTCCGGTGGCTAAGGCGAGGGGAGAGGATATCAGTTGTCCATGGCTGAGAACGAGGAAGAGAGAACGAAGAAGATGGGAGGAGCGGCGCTGTGAAAGCAAAATTGTAAACCCTAATTTACACCAAAATGAATTAACCCTAACAAACTTGTTCAAACATCAGATGGGCCTTCGCCCAAATAAAACATAAGGCCCAGCATTCTTACTAACGCGCACCTCCCTTCCCTCTTCATTAATTTGCTGTTTCTTTATCTTTTTTTATTTTATTTTTGGGCCATCCAAGATATTCCTTAGGCCCATTCATCTTTTTCTTCCTTTTAATGTTTTAAAACTAACATTTTTTTATCATTTTATTATCATTCTTTATAATCTTTTTCTTTTTTTTCTTTTTTTTGTTAGATAAAAAATATAGTAAATTTTTATATAAATTTTCTTAATAATTTTTCTTAATAATTATTACATTTAATAAACATACATAAATAATAGAACTTTAACTTAAATAATTTTTCTTTTCTTTAAAACTCTTTGTTTATATAATTAACAAAAATACAATAATAATTATACTTAATCTTTCTTAGGTTAAAATATTTTATTTGATCATTTGTAAATAAATATACGCATCTCATATTTTCTTTGATTTTTATTATCTTATACCTTGTTATAATTTTACATTGAAAATGCGACAGTTCAATTTGGTTGTAATATATACTTGGACATTATTATTCTGATAAAACTCATCCCCATTTGTAAACATTTGTACCCCCATCCCCGGATACTTATTTGTAATAACTTAGACTTTAAATTCCCGCAATTTACCGCTTTCAATATACTGTGTAGTAATTAGGGTTTGTATGCGAAGATTCAAAATCAATCGCTAGATGACCTAATAAAAGATAAATGCATGAAAATCAATACACAATTCACACTTTCACCTCTAGGGTAACCTCGCTTGTTGCCTCGGAAAATGCGATCATGTCCCTCGAGTATGAGACACTCTAGCAAATATCCCTTCAATAAACAAAGATCGTAGTCCCTCGATGACCCTCGATGTTGCCTTCGATAAAATGATCATGTCCCTTACAAAATTTCTAGAGCGTCTCACAAGTTGCCTTCAATGATTGTATACGATAACCCGCGCCTGTCCCGTTTAAAATCCTAACACAAGTTTGTTCACCAAATACAATGGTGAAGCAACACTTTTAAAAGGGTTAAAAACATAAGAAAGATCTTTGAGTAAAATAGGGTAGACAACTCTTAGTTACTTGATCAAAAATCTTGCAAAACATCCTTGCCATTTTCAAACACACTTCACAAACACAAAACAACTTCAAAACAACTTTCAAAACATTGAAATATCTTTTCAAAAAGACACACACCATTGTATATGTTCAAACAAGAATCATTACAAAGGTTTCCTAGATAAGGCATCTTTTTCAAAACATTTTCAAAACCACACACAAAGCACCATTTCAAACAATTGAAAAGCAAAGGCAAGTGATCTAAAACAAGTAACTAAGAGCCCATGGATAACCATGGATGAAAAGGGTGCTAGAACCTTCCCTTTTCATAATCTACCCCCCGAACCCAAGAACACATCTCAAAGGTCTTTCATGTGCTTTTTGACCTTTCCTTAGGTTAAAATAAAAAGTCGGTGGCGACTCTTGCTAAACCGCACAAATGCGAACACAAACGCAAAACCTCAAGTCAGTTCTCCCACCGTATCACAGAACTGGCGACTCTGTTGGGGATTTTTCTAAAAGTGGGGTTAACTTAGGGTTTTAGATCACCTTTACATTCTTACTTTGATTGCTTTACTTTTTGGGTTCCTTGTTTGGGCTTGTTTTAAATCCTACACCCGGATTTGGGGACACCTTTTAGGTAAGTAGCAATAAACTATGAGGGAACTGTGTGGGGTATACCGACATGGTTGAAGCAGTATCTATGTTAGTGTGACATATTTGTGGGTACCGGTAGCCTTTGAGTTAATCAAAGAGAATACGGGGTCGCTGAGTGATGTCATGAAGCACTAACGAACTCTTAGAACCTTACTTGACCATCTTGGCCTTTTTTAGGGGTAGTGAGATGACCGACTTTAGTGCAGTCCAAAGTTGGTAGATACTCGATACTACACTCATTGAGGATTGTTTTCTTGGAATATTTTGGTCGCCAGTTAAGTGGCTAAACCAAAACAATGAACACAGAAAAATAATCCAGTGATATTGAGCTCCTTAGAACCCGGTTACTATTTATAAGACAGGTTGAGCCAACTAATTTCAAGAGGGTACTTACCTATAAACCCTGTGCAAGCCTAAACCTAAGGACTTGTCTGCTTTGTGTGAATGTGATTACCTGTATATACACTTGCTTACTTTTGCATACATGTACATAACATCATAACATCATACCATAGCATTTTCAATAACCATTTCAAGGATCTTAAGGGTCTTTTGATACAGGGTCACGTTGAATCAGACATCTACCAAAGGGCAAGAGGATTTTCCTCTAAACAAACGCCGTTAGAGATCAAGTGCAACAACTTGAATCAGGGGATATGACCCACTCGACATGGTGAGCTTGATTATCGTGGAAAGACATCCACCGATACAAAGTTCTCCAGTCAAAGATGTTGATCAAAAGTTCAACCTCTAACATCTTCTTGTGTTTACCTCGTGAGATTCTTGAAAACATGCATCCACATATCATGCATTGTATCATGACAGGTTTTCCTTTTCAGTTTCCTTATTCTCCTACTGTTTATTTCAGTAGATATGGCTCTAGAGTGGATTGTCGAAGATATCTAGGCTCAAAATGCTCAACTTCAAGAAATGTTCTTGAACCTGTCCCAGGGGCAAGAAGAAGTGAAAGCTCTCCTCACAAGGGGCATGGTCCTGGGAAATCTAGGAGGCGTTAGGAATGGTCAGTTGGAAGAACTACAGATTGAGCTGGCAACAATGAAGATCCAGATGATGGGACAGCAGGTGGGCCAGATGGCTCTCATTCAAGACCTGGCTCAAAGACAAGAAGAGCTCAGGGTTCTCGTCAACAAACTGCTTCGAGATAACCAAGTGGGGCAAACAACTAGGGTTGAAGATCAAGTCATCATTCAACCTCCTTTGAGACAAGAAGACAAGGGAAAAGCTCCCCAACTTGCTTCAGGGTCACAAGCCCAACAACAACCTCGCCAGCGTCAACGGGGTAATCGGCGTAAGCAAAATACGTCTAGAAAACAGTTCACTGAGACCGACATACCATCATCTCTAATACTGGAACGCTTGTTGGAGGTAAATCTGACTGCTTTAAAGGATCCTATTCGGAAGCCCAATACCTCTGCTCCTAGCTATCACCCCGACCCATTTTGTGTATACCACTCATATAGTCCTGGACATGACACCGACGACTGTTGGGCTTTGAAAAACAAGATTCAAGATTTGATTGACAATGGAGTGCTGAAATTCATGCCGGATGGCGAGATGAAAATCTTCCGCTGAGGGTTCTCCGCCTGAAATGATAAAGTTCGAACTAAGAGACTTTTGTTTCATTTGAATTTTCAAGTTGTAATTTCTTTTGTTATTCAAACAATTATCTGTTGATGTCAAACTCTGTTTCATTAATGCATTGCATATGTTTGTCTTGAATTCATCCATTCATTTTCACTATTATGCTTCCTACTTTCTTTATGATATTTAACTCTTGATAAAAGTTACAAAGTCTTTAGAGGGAGGATGATGAAACAATACCATAATCTCATACAGTATGCTTTTGGACAGACCTTGCTGACGATGTACAGGCGTTTCTTTCAAATCCTAAACACTGGAGTTATAAGGAAGATAATCCCTAGTCAACCCCTTTGAGCCAAATAAGTAGAAGTCTTCTGTTTTAAACACAATTGAAACCTTTGATTAAAACCTAGGGCAGGGTAGTCTCTCAGTTAATTCAAAAGATGCACATCGAAGTCGCAAACTCTCAGTTCATAATACAACGAATGACATCAAAAACATTCCTTTGGAACCAAAAGACATTGACGGTTCCTTATCTCATAGGCACTCATTACCTCTTAAAAGAGAAAAGCCCATTGAGCCAAAACCTACAAAAGAGGCTTAAGAAAGTTGGGGCATCCCGCTGACTGTAATCCCAAAAACAGGAACAGTCAGGAAAAAATTAGGGATAACAAATCAAAAGAAAGAGGTCATTATAAATCCTCAACAACATGAAAAATGTTGCAAAAATGATGACTGCCTTCCAATAAATTCAACTTGTGTGAACCATCACCAAAACGTCATTCCAAACTCGAATAGAGTTCGACGCACAATTAACTGAGTTTAGGATCGAAGAACATCATGAAGAGCGGGTGGGTACAAATATACTTTGGGCCTTTCTCCTTTGTTTCTTAAACCGTGAACCAAGCCACGTTACAACCCTTTAAAAGTCCTAATTGAAGCATGGGTTAGTTCGAAAGCATACTGTTACAAAAGGTATCCTGACTCCTGTAAGGCTTTGCCCTAAATCTTGTGTTGAATTTGTCTTATAAAAAGTTTTCTGCTAAAAAACGCATTTTTCAAAACTTCGAGACAAGCATAAACTTTGCATTATTTGAATATCGTTGTTTGCACATGTTATTTGTTTGACAGCGAAGAAATTCACAACAGTGAATGTTCGGAAGAATGAAAGCTCTCTCAGTGAATAAAATCACTTCAAGTGGGATGACACTTCCGTTACAAAATTCTCCTATCAACAAGAAGGGGACTTGGTTTGGTATTGTCCAACAAACCTGGGGCAGTCCAGTCAAGATTTCCACAGATCTTTCAATATCCAGTAAACCTGGGGCAGTCCAGTCAAGATTTCAAGAAATCTCCCAATTACATATTAACCTGGGGAAAATCTCCGTCACCATCACTTGGGGCATTTAAACGTCAATCTCATCAAAGGGTTACATACAGTCCAAGTTTCTTGGCAGTGCCACAAGCACTTGATACTAGGGGCAGTAATGAACCTCTCCAAAATCTTTCTGAAAAGAAGTTCAAGCGTCCTCGAGAAGTTTATCACCTCTCTAAGCAGACCAACAGTCATGGGTTTATTTCTCCAACATTTATCAAGGGTTTATTCTCCATAACAAAATTACATTTCAAATTGATCGGTCGTTAAAAATTTCCTTCATCACCTGTTGGAATTCACGGTCGTTAAAAATTTCCTTCATCACCTGCTGGAAGTTACGGTCGTCATCAAAATTCCTTCATCACCTGTTGGAAGTTACAGCCACCAACAGAATAACGGACAACTGAAGCTCTTAAAAATCTGTTCCTCTCAAGAATGAAGATTCTCATCCTTGAAACCTCAGAAGATTGGTATACTCCCAACCTCCTGACCCTCTCAAGAATGAAGATTCTCATCCTTGAAACCTCAAGAGATTGGTATACTCCCAAGCTTCTGATACCATTAATAGAATGAAGATTCTCATCCTTAAAACCTTAGAAGATTGGTATACTCCCAAGCTCCTGACCCTTAACAGAATGAAGATTCTCATCCTTGAAACCTCAAGAGATTGGTATACTCCCAAGCTCCTGATACCGTTAACAGAATGAAGATTCTCATCCTTAAAACCTCAAGAGATTGGTATACTCCCAAGCTCCTGATACCCACCAACAGAATAACGGACAACTGAAGCTCCTAAAAATATGTTTCTCCCAAGACCCGAATGAAGATTCTCATTTTGGCTTCCCCGGTAGATTGGCATACACCCAACCTTCTGACCCAAGACTTGAATGGATTCTCATTTTGGCTTCCCCAGTAGATTGGCATACACCCAACCTCCTAATTTTCCCTGACATAATAAAGATTCTCATTCTCAAAGTGGTATACAATTCAACTTCCTGATATTCCCGACAGAATGAAGATTCTCATTCTCAAAGTGGCATACAACTTGACTTCTGAACTTCCTCCAAACAGGAATAAGCCCCTCCAACAGGATAGCTACATTTCAACAGTATGGCTATTCCCCACAAGAGTTTCTTATTCCCCAACAAAATCAAGACTCTCGTCTTTGATTCTCCGGAGATTTCTTTACTCTCAGTTTGAATTTATCAGAATTTCAAATCCCCTGCAGATCGAAGATTCTCGTTTCTTGGCTCCTCAGCACTAATTCCCCAAGCAGAATGAAGACTCTCATTCTCAAATCCTCACAGAGTGTTCAGATATTCCCCGGAGAAGATCTCCTCAAAGCAGGAATCCCCAGTAGATTGGCATACAACCCAAACTCCTAATTTCCCCAACAGCGGTCCCAGGACTTCTCATTTTCAACAATAAAAGGATTTTCAATCCCCAGCGGCAGTCAAGGATTTATTTTCCCCGACAGCGGTCAAAGATTTTATTATCTCCCGCCATCCAGGATTTATCCTCCTCAGCAAGACGGCTGATCAGCTTACATGCGCGGTCATTACATCATATAACACATACATTGCATCATACAACATAACTTTATGTTTCAGCTAATATTTTACCCTTTGCAGGATAAGTTTAGCAAGTTTCGAGCTTCAAAGATTTCTGAAAACAGTTTACAGATGCTTCCCAACATGGATGTCAATCTTTTGCTTATTCAGACCCCGGGGCTTAGAGACATTCCAAACATGGATACCTTTCTGATACTCACCCACTCACCTACAACATACAGTTCAACAAACATTCTTGGATGGCATCTTTAAGCCCATCTCCAGCAAGATTCTGTCACATTTCCAAATGGCATCTTTAAGCCCATTCCCTCAACTATGCTTTGACGAGTGCAAATTTTTGGGCACTCTAGTGTCCAATCATTCTTTTACCTTCGAGTCGCGAACGGCAAAATTGCCAATCTAACTCTTCAGGTTCAAGAAGATTGAACAGGGGCAACTGTTGTACCCCAAAATTCTCCCTCCCTTTTTCACAAGAAATCACAACTTCAGGGTTTTCCATGACTTTTCAAGATTGGCTCAAGAATTGATCAGACAAATCTTTCTTTGGCAGTAATCCAGAATTAAGGTTTTCCCTGATTTGTTAAAGTTGACTCAAGAATTAATCAAGCAGACTTTTCTTTGACAGTAATCCAGGATTAGGGTTTGCGCTCGCATTTCTCAGAAGAAATTGAATCCACAGTATTTCAATTGACTGTTACATGATTTTTACGCTTGTTCAAGATTACTGGTTGCTTCTCAAAACCTAAATATCTGGGATATGAGCTGAGGCTTTTGATTGAAACTTTGAGGCATTGGTTTGATCAGTGGAGTGAAAGGTGTATGGAATGCTTGTTTGTTTAAATTGTACAACGCATATGTTAATTGGAATACCAGGCGTATTGTGATTAATGCAAGGTTGAGAGACGGCAAAGTTTGTTGATTATTTATTTCATCTGGATTAAAGTTATTAGAATACATTTCCAGTTATTTTAATTTAAGAGTTTTAAATAATTAAATTGACAATACAAGGAAAAGTTGAAAGATATTTGACAAAGAATTTTTTTTTTAATTTCAAATGTTGTTACAAATTTTATTCGAATATTGTGAATTTACAATTTGCAGTATTTATAGTAATATTTGTTTACAGTATATGAAAAAACAATATAATAAATCTAAGTCTAAATCTCTGGAGATCTTTGACTTCTACTTCTACTATTTCCTCCATTATCCAACTATTACTTACCTGCAAAAGACGGAAATAAGTTAGTATGAGAATTTTCAAGCAGAAGCAGATAAATAATAAAAAAATCATCATTAAAGCTTGTTGGCCGGAATCAGAATATTATTGGATTCATCATGTTTTTACTTGTTCTCTTTGCAAATCACAAGAAGATTTCTCTTCTTGGTTAACAAAGAGAAAAGTAAAAATAATTGCAAGCATACAAGTTATTCAAAATGCAAAGGCACAAGGCTGCACATAATGTCAAACTGAACTACCAAACTGAGTTTCAAAATGCCAACTAAATGTCAAACCAAGTTACAAAGCTGTCAAAGTACACAAAGCTGTCCAAGAAAGTACAATGCAGGAAATATGGAAACAAGTACAACAATGCAGAGATGAACCAAGTTACAAGCAAGTAGGCTTGCCAATTTTCATCATCATGTTCTGCCCAACAAGCTTTTCAGAATAAAAAATACATTAAGCAATTTAAAATGCTTTTATGGAGAGAGAAAGAGAGAACCAGAAAAAGGTTTGCAGTTTTGGCAGGCTGTAAAAGACAATAAGAGAACAAAAGATATAAGAGAACAAGACTGTAAACAATCCAGCAAGAGAGGAGATATAGAGCAAAAACTGCAAGCTTAAGAAACACACAACCTGCCTTCCCAATACAACCAATACTGCAAGTAGCAAGCCTGCATCCCAAACACCGGAAGCAAACCTATTCAAACCTGCAAAACTGCCTCCAAAACAGAAATACGAGAAAACCTGCAAAACTGCAAGTTTAAGAATCACACAAGCCTGCCTTCAACAAGCAAACCTGTAGCCTGCATAACTGCAACTCCAACCTGCTTAAACTGCACAAAACTGAAAAAACCAGTTTAAACAACAAACAACAAATCACTCAAGCCTGCCTTCCCAAAACTCAGCAGATGGCAAACCTGTAAGTACAGAAGCCAGCCTGCTTCTAAATCAAAAAAACCAACAAGTTCAAAGCTTTACTCAAAAAACTCACAAACCTGTCCAACTACACAACAAACCTGTAAGTCCAAAACAAACCTACTATCAAGGCCAAAACCTGCCTAAACTTCAAACACAGTACAACCTCATCTCCAACAAGAGAAAGGAAGAACTTGCAGAACAAGCAAAACAACAATACTGACTTTCAGGTTCACCATCACAAAACCTCAGCAAATTCAAATCCAAGCTAACAACAAGCAATATTTCAGAATACATATGTTCATCATCAAATAAACATGATACTCAAAGAAGAAGAGAGAATCATAAACAAATATTCAAGTATGTTCAGAACAACATCATCATCAGATAATCAGGGAGGAAGGATGTAGAGACAAAAACAAACAAAGACCAAATCTCAGAAAGTCATCATCATTGACACCAAATAACCCATAAGAAAGAGGAAAAATCTAGAAGCAAAATATTCAAGTGTTTTCAGAACATACATTCATCATTAACAATCAGTAGCCAACAAAGGCAAACAACAATTCAGAAACAAGTTTTCAGAACAACGTCATCATTAAACATTCAAAAAAGAGTCAAGTACAGAAATACCAGAAAAGCCAACGCCATCGTCACGCTCCTCCTTCGCCTAGCCTCCTGGAAGCGCCGCCGGCCAACTCACCCTCCTTCTTCTTCAATTTACAGAACAACACGCCAAGGTACATCTCTCAAAACTCCTACTACATGTAAATATCAAAAGAAACATGGATTAAAACTCGCATGTAGTGATCAAGCAAAATGAAAGCGTAAAATCACAAAACCCTAAAACAAAGGTTAACAAATCATACTGTCACAAAGCGAGAACCCTAGACCGTTGCAAAGGGAAGGCAGGAGATGGATGGAGGCGATGCTCCGGTGGTTAAGGCAAGGGGAGAGGATATCAGTTGTCCATGGCTGAGAACGAGGAAGAGAGAACGAAGAAGATGGGAGGAGCGGCGCTGTGAAAGCAAAACTGTAAACCCTAATTTACACCAAAATGAATTAACCCTAACAAACTTGTTCAAACATCATATGGGCCTTCTCCCAAATAAAACATAAGGCCCAGCATTCTTACTAACGCGCACCTCCCTTCCTTCTTCATTAATTTGTTGTTTCTTTATCTCTTTTTATTTTATTTTTGGGCCATCCAAGATATTCCTTAGGCCCATTCATCTTTTTCTTCCATTTAATGTTTTAAAACTAACATCTTTTAATCATTTTATTATCATTCTTTATAATCTTTTTCTTTTTTTTTCTTTTTTTTTGTTAGATAAAAAATATAGTAAATTTTTGTATAAATTTTCTTAATAAATTTTCTTAATAATTATTACATTTAATAAACATACATAAATAATAGAACTTTAACTTAAATAATTTTTCTTTTCTTTAAAACTCTTTGTTTATATAATTAACAAAAATACAATAATAATTATACTTAATCTTTCTTAGGTTAAAATATTTTATTTGATCATTTGTAAATAAATATACGCATCTCATATTTTCTTTGATTTTTATTATCTTATACCTTGTTATAATTTTACATTGAAAATGCGACAGTTCAATTTGGTTATAATATATACTTGGACATTATTATTCTGATAAAACTCATCCCCATTTGTAAACATTTGAACCCCCATCCCCAGATACTTATTTGTAATAACTTAGACTTTAAATTCCCGCAATTTACTGCTTTCAATATATTGTGTAGTAATTAGGGTTTGTATGCGAAGATTCAAAATCAATCGCTAGATGACCTAATACAAGATAAATGAATGAAAATCAATACACAATTCACACTTGCACCTCTAGGGTAACCTCACTTGTTGCCTCGGAAAATGCGATCATATCCCTCGAGTATGAGACACTCTAGCAAATGTCCCTTCAATAAACAAAGATCGTAGTCCCTCGATGACCCTCGATGTTGCCTTTGATAAAACGATCTCTTCCCTTACAAAATTGCTAGAGCGTCTCACAAGTTGCCTTCAATGATTGTATACGATAACCCGCGCCTGTCCCGTTTAAAATCCTAACACAAGTTTGTTCACCAAATACAATGGTGAAGCAACACTGTTAAAAGGGTTAAAAACATAAGAAAGATCTTTGAGTAAAATAGGATAGACAACTCTTAGTTACTTGATCAAAAAGCTTGCAAAACATCCTTTCCATTTTCAAACACAAAACAACTTCAAAACAACTTTCAAAACATTGAAATATCTTTTCAAAAAGACACACACCTTTGTATATGTTCAAACAAGAATCATTACAAAGGTTGCCTAGATAAGGCATCTTTTTCAAAACATTTTCAAAACCACACACAAAGCACCATTTCAAACAATTGAAAAGTAAAGGCAAGTGATCTAAAACAAGTAACTAAGAGCCCATGGATAACCATGGATGAAAAGGGTGCTAGCACCTTCCCTTTTTATAATCTACCCCCCGAACCCAAGAACACATCTCAAAGGTCTTTCCTGTGCTTTTTGACCTTTCCTTAGGATAAAATAAAAAGTTGGTGGCGACTCTTGCTAAACCGCATAAATGCGAACACAAACGCAAAACCTCAAGTCAGTTCTCCCACCGTATCACACATACCATGGCCCATTTTTGAAGGCAACAAGTGGATTGTAACCCTAAGGGTGCAAGTGTGCATTGTGTTTGTTTTCCATGCATTTTTGTCTTTGATTAGGTCAAACTATTTGTTGATTTTGATTTTTGCATACAAACCCTAATTCTCTAATCATGGCATAATTGAAAGCTTAAAGGTGCGAGAATTTAAATTCTAAGCTATTACAACATGATATAGGGATGGGGGTACAAATTTGAATAGGGGGTTATTTTGCAAGAAATTAAAACCCTAAATTATTACAACCAAATTGAATTTGCAAGGCATAATATTTAAATGTATAATATTTAAATAAATACAATAAATAAATATTAAATAAAATGTATTATGCAAAAAAAAAAAGGTTTTTTAGGTAAGTAAAGTGTTTTCAATGGAAAGAAATGTAAGGAAATAAATAAAATAAAAAAAGTTAATTTTAGTTATTTTTAGGGTAAACCCTAATTCCTTAAAGAAATGGTTTTATATATTATTTATACAAAAAATATATCAATATGTACAAAAATTAAAAGTATATTGAAAAAAAAGTAATTTTTCGTATAAAATATCAATAAAAATAAAATGAATTATTTTTGTGTTTTTTATTCTATGTTTATAATAAAATAAAGTATATATATATATATATATATATATATATATATATATATATATATATATATATATATATATATATATATATATATATATATATATATATATATATATATATATATATATATATATATATATATATATATATATATATATATATATATATATATATATATATATATATATATATATATATATATATATATATATATATATATATATATATATATATATATATATATATATATATATATATATATATATATATATATATATATATATATATATATATATATATATATATATATATATATATATATATATATATATATATATATATATATATATATATATATATATATATATATATATATATATATTAAGTGTGTAAAAAAAATAAGATAAATTATTTACAAAAATGTGCATATTTCAAGAAAATATTTTCAAATGTGAATAAAAATAATAAATGAAAATAAAAGTATTTTTTACATTATTTTTAAGCTTAAACAAAAATAATATAAAGTATTTAAACATTTTAATGTTAGAAATAATTAAAATAAATACCAAATAAATGTAAAAATTTATGAAAATATTTTTTTAGGCATTTTTTATGTTTGGAAATAAAATATCAAAGTCAGAAAAGAAATAAAAATGCAAAAATAATAAAAATACAAAGAAATGGGCCAGGGGGTGTGAAACTGAAAAAGGAGGTGTTAATAGTAAGAACAAACAGGCCCAGCCCATTTCCACTTCATCTTCTTCCCTGAGACAAAAACGCGCGCTTGCCCTGTTCAAATGCTAACTCCTGGAAACGTGATCTTTTGACAAAACTCAAAACATGAAACTTGTAGAGCATCAAACAATGATTTCAACCATATAAAACATTAAATCTAACTCTCAAAGACAAGAGAGAATTTCTCTGGCCCTAATTTCTAACCTAGTTTTTTCAGAAAGTTCATGGGTGAAATTCTCCTAGCACGATTAATATAAATGAAAATTAAGCACATGTATGGTTTCAGGGCAATGAGTACAACATCTTTCATTCACAAATCTAAGACTAAATGTTCCTAAATAGAGAGATAGAAGTTCATGAAATACCTGTTTCAGTTGAGTTCGAGTTGGACAGTGCAGCAACTTTCAACAAGGCCTGAGGTTCTTTTGATCTTGCTTGATGTCCTCTGAACCTTTCCCAATGCTTAGTTTGTTTTGAAGTGGCCTGAATTGTGCTACAAAACTCAACCTGCAAAGCTTCCAAACAAAAATTGTGATCACTATAAATGGAGTTACAGTTGCTTATGAATGGTCTGGACAGCTTAGGTGTATTGTTTAGAATGTGTTTGAAGTGATTTGGGACAAAACGCACGAGGGGATTTGGTTGTGGCTTGTGATTTGCAGAACTGGCCCTGTTTTGGGCAGAAATGAAGATTTTGTGCACAAGGAGGTTTGAGAGGTGAGAGGCTCGTGTTTTTGGCTTGCAAGGATGAGTGTAACCTGTTTGCAATCTTTGTGTAAGCTGACTATGGCTGGTTTTTGAGTTGGGAGGATTTAGACAAGTTTCTTCTTTGTGAAGCAAGAAATGTGTAACTTGTTCTCACAGGCCTGCACAAGTCATGTATTATGCTGCATACAATCTTCTTGATACTTGCAATTTGTGGATTTGATTTGGCCTCAGAGATATGGCCCTATGCTTCAAAGATCATGGTTTGACATAAAGCATACCTTTTCAAAAATGGAAATGTACCTTTTTCTAATTAAGGATTAGTTTTGTGTGCAATGTCCAAATGGCCTAGATAATGCATTAGCTCGGTAGATTTGCATTTAATTATGGAGTGTGAATTGGTTTAGAGACCTGTAATTGTGTACTAAGCTAGTTTGGTCAGATTTGCAACTTGTATGAAAATGTATTGGCCATGGTTTCCAAGTGAGTTTTTTCCAACTTCAAGCTTTCGATTCTCTCTAACCACAAAGGTGTTTGAGGAGTTCTTGAATAATTTGGAAAGCTTGAAACATGTACTATAATTCATATTTGAAATTAAACTTGAGACTCCAAGTTGAACTATGTGAAAAATGGCCAAGAAGATGGGTCAAAATCCTGCCTAAACTAGGGCAAAATTTCTCTAAGTTAAAAGTTTTAGGGACCCTTGTTCCAAAAATCATAACTTGAGATCCAAGCTTCTTTTGAGAAAACTTTGTGAATCAAAGTTGTAGACTTTGTGATGGACTACAACTTTCATGTTTCAAGTTTTGTTTGAATCCACTTGCATCTTGGTGAAAATGTGGGACAAAGTTAGGAAAAATTAAGAAAATTTCATAACTTAGAAAATTTCTAAGTTATGAAATTTTTTCAATTTCAAACCCTAATTTGTAATTTTGGGTTTCTTTATGATAAAGTTTCATAATTTGACATATCTTGATGAAAAATGACCCTTGGCACTTGATTTTGACCGAAAAGTCAAAGTTTGACTTTTCAGTGTACAGTCAAATTTTGATCAGTTGATTGAAAAATTCATCTGTCAATTCTATGCATTTGATATCTTTTGAACTTGTTGAATAAGTCAAGATGATGTCATTGAGTCCTTGTGTCCATGGTTGAGCTTGATTTGCCATTGGTTAGGTTAAACAGTCAAAAATTGCCCTTGTGCAGTCAAAACCCTAAAAATGACCATTTTGCCCTTTTGGTGATCTGATCAAATTTCTTGTGGAATTGTGATCCAAACTTGATCAAATGGTTAATATGAGTTCATAATGTTGATGTGGGTCAAAATTCATGAGTTTTGACTGTCAATTGGCCACAGTTGACTTTTCCCCAATATAGTTGATTTCTAGGTCAACTGTCCAATTGACTGGGCAAAAATTTGATTCAAGGCTTGAAACTTGGTATGGGAAAACTTTTGAGTCCAACATGAAGTATGAAAGTCACTTTTGGAATTGTGGGTCAAAACATCCCTGTGCAAACTCAAACCCTAATTTAGGTCAACAGTGTAAGGAGGTGTCTTGAGCAGAGCAAACCCTAGCTTGATCTTGAGTTCCAAGAGTCTTGTGATGAGAAATGTTGATGAAATGAGAGGGAAATTTTTGGGGTACAACAGTTGCCCCTGTTCAATCTTCTTGAACCTGAAGAGTTAGATTGGCAAGTTTTGCTTTCGCGACTCGAAGGTAAAAGAGGATTGGACACTAGAGTGGCCGTAAATTTGCACTCGTCAAAATATAGCTGAGGAAATGGGCTTAAAGATGCCATTTGGAGATGGTGGAATCTTGCTGGAGATGGGCTTAAAGATGCCATCCAAGAATGTTTGTTGAATTGCAATGTTGTAGGTCAGAAGAATGAGCATCAAAATGGTATTCGTGTCTGGAATGCATTTGAACTGTATCTGGAGACTGAGTCTATATGAGCAAAAGAATGGTGTCCGTGTCTGGAGCATATCTGAGCTGTAACTGAAGTTGAGATCTGTATGAGTAGTAAAATGACTTCCGTGTCTCGAGTGTATCTGAAACTGTAACTGGGATCTGAATAAGTGACAGAATAACTTCCGTGGCGTCTGCACTGGGGAAAATCAAACTTCTGATGTAAGGGCCAGAAAGGCATCCGTGTTTGGAGCGTATCTGAACTTGAAGTTGATAGTTGAATCTGAATGAGAGATAGAATGGCCGCCGTGTATGGAGCGTATCTAGTCTGTATTGGATTGCTGAAGTCTGAATGAGTAGTAGAATGACTGTCGTGTCTGGGGTGTATCTGTACTGTATTTTGACTTGAAATTATGAATGAGTAATAGAATGACCGTTGTGTCCGGGGTGTATCCATATTGTATCTGAATAATTATTATTGATGGCATTTTAATCTTATCCTGAAAAGGGTAAAATGTTATCTTAAACACAAAGTTATGTTGTATGATATGTATGATGCAATAACCTGTGTTTCATCAATGTTTATGATATATGAATGTAATGGATGTGCATGTAAGCTGATAAGTTGTCTTGCTGAGGAGGATGAATTCTGGATAGCTGGAGATAATAAAATCTTTGACTGCGGTCGGGGAAAATAAATCCTTGATTAATGTTGAGGATTCAAAAATCTTTGATTGTTGAAGATGAGAAATCCTTGCTGACTGCTTGGAGATTAAAGATCTTTGATTGTTGAGAATGGGAAATCCTGGGACCATTGCTGGGGATTGAAAATCCTTGGTGACTGGTGGGGATTAACAAGAGCTTTGACAACTTCTGCGGGGAATGAGGATCCTTCATGACTTTCCTGGGAAATAAGGAAAACTCTGAAAATCTCTACTGGGGAGTTAAAAACCTGGGAGGCTTCTGTTGGAGAAATGAGACCAAGAATCTTCGATCTGCTGGGAAATAACTCTATGGGGAGAATGTTTACTCGGCCGGGGAAATCAGGAGCTTTGGGTTGTATGCCAAACCACTGGGGAATCATCCTAGTTGGGGATAAGACAAGAAGTTAACTGTTATCTGCTTGGTTCTCAGACTTTTAAGATAACCTGCTAGGGGAATTGGGGGAAGTTGAATGGTTCCCACCGGGGGTTGATAGTTGGAAAATTGACTTCGCTGGGGAAGAAGGTTTAGAATATTCTGGTTCCGCTGGGGATATGTATTTCAGGGTTTTTGGGCTCCACTGGGGATCTTGAATTTTAACTCCACTAGGGACATATACTCTAAGGTTTTAGCTTTGTTGATGATCTGAACGACGTACTGTAGGGGATTTCTTCTGGAATAGCACAAAGATATCTTCCTACACCTTCAACCCATCAGTAATTATCCTTTCTCAATTTCATTTTATTTGTAAGCAATGACTATATTCAAATGCATATGCCTATTTAACAAAATATTGGATGTTTTCAAATAAAACATAAGTGTAAAAGAGAATGAAAGGTAAGCAAATTTCTGCACTTTGAAGTATCTTTGTATTAACTTTTGTAAGTATCTTTATACAAAGGAGACATACATCCTAGTAAGAGAATGTTGTCGTAAAAATTGAAAAAATTTATACAAAAGGAAAGATGTATATGTGTAACAAAACTCCATGGGGTTCCCATTCTGCTATAGCCTTCACGACTTTGAGTATCTTGTCCATTTGCTGCTTCGTCCGCCGATGATTGGATTGATCAGAAGCTTGGAGCTTGTTGGTGAAGAGATTGTCCTTAAAGTGATCCGACGAGACATAGTCATACGCTTTAATTCCCTAACTTTTGCCTGGACCGCCCTTTCGGGTTTTCAATCCACCGGGAAACCCTTTTTTTCCCAAGTCGCCCTTTCGGGTTTTCAACTTGCCGGGTGTACAGATTTTTTTGTTTATCCCTAATTTTGCCTGAACCTCCCTTTCGGGTTTTCGATTCACCGGGATGCCCATTTTTTCCCAAGTCGCCCTTTCGGGTTTTCAACTTGTCGGGTCGTTTTATGCGTAGTATCTTTTGACTATGTCTGCGTTCGCAGGGTGCGGCAAGTCGTCGTCGTCCATGGTGGTCAGAATCATTGCCCCACCAGAAAAAATGCTCTTGATCACAAATGGTCCTTCGTAAGTAGGAGTCCACTTGCCCCTGGGATCACTTTGCGGCAAGATGATCCGCTTGATTACAAGATCTCCGACTTGATATACTTGACGCCTGACTTTCTTGTTGAAAGCCTTGATCATTTGTTTTTGGTACGTTTGACCATGACAAACAGCGGTAAGTCGTTTCTCGTCGATCAAGTTAAGTTGATCAAGCCGGGTCTGAATCCAATCGTCTTCACTCAAACCGGTATCCTTCATAATCCTCAAGGAAGGAATCTGAACTTCCATAGGTAAAACAGCTTCCATGCCATATACCAACGAAAAGGGAGTTGCCCCTGTTGAAGTACGTGTCGTGGTATGATATCCATGCAGAGCAAACGGTAACATCTCATGCCAGTCCTTGTAGGTGACCGTCATCTTTTGAATGATCTTCTTGATATTTTTGTTCGCGACTTCAACAGCACCGTTCATCTTCGGCCGGTAGGGAGATGAATGGTGATGATAAATCTTGAACTGTTCGCATAGAGAGGTGATCATAGTGTTGTTCAAATTTGTATCGTTATCTGTGATGATCCTGTCGAGGATACCATACCGGCATATGAGGTTCTGCTTGATGAAGCGGGCAACCACATTCTTTGTAACTGAGGCATAGGAAGCTGCTTCGACCCACTTGGTGAAGTAATCAATAGCCACCAAAATAAAGCGATGTCCATTGGACGCTGTGGGCTTGATGTCTCCAATCATGTTGACTCCCCACATTGCGAATGGCCAAGGAGCTGTCAGAATGTTGAGAGGAACAGGAGGAATATGTACCTTGTCGGCATAGACTTGGCATTTGTGGCAGGTACGGGAATGTTGATGACAATCAGCTTCCATGGTAGACCAGTAGTAGCCTGCCCTTAGAATCTTCTTAGCCATCGTATGTCCACTCAAGTGGGTGCCAAATGTGCCACTATGTATTTCGGTCATGATCAACTCTGCTTCAACCTTGTCCATACAACGAAGTAGAACACAATCATGGCTGCGCTTATAAAGGATGCCATTGCTTAGGAAGAACTTGGCAGCAAATTTCCTTAAGAACTTTTTATCATTGACTGAAGCTCCTTCAGGATATTCCCTAGTCTGGAGATACCTTTTGATTTCATGAAACCAGGGTTGTTCCACTACTTCGGTGTTAATCTCGTGACAGTGCGCAGGTTCGTCCATTCGTTCAATGGTGATTTGGGGAGCCTCGTTATCCCAGTTGAGTTTAAACATGGAAGACATTGTAGCCAGAGCATCGGCTAACTGATTTTCCTCTCGCGGGAAATGCTCGAAGGTAATCTGCTCGAAATGAGGCAACAATGTCAAGACATGTTCTTTGTATGGGATAAGATTAGGATGTTTGGTGTCCCACTCTTCGTTGACTTGGCTGATAACCAAAGCCGAGTCCCCAAATACGACCAAAGATTTGATTCCTAAGTCTATAGCAGCCTTGAGACCAAAGATGCAAGCTTCATATTCAGCCATGTTGTTGGTGCAGCTAAAGCAAATTCGGGCAGTGAAGGGTGTATGGCAACCTTCCAGCGAAATGAGTACCGCACCGATACTGTTGCCAAGTGTATTTGAAGCACCATCAAAGTACAGGGTCCATCGGGATCCTTGTTCAGGTCTGTCATACGGTTCGTTACCTTCAATGTTGTCCAATGTCATGATGTCCTCGTCAGGGAAGTCGAATCTCATAGATTGGTAATCTTCGACGGCTTGATGAGCTAGATGGTCAGCTAGTACACTCCCCTTTATAGCTTTTTGGGTAGTATACTGGATATCATACTCAGTCAGGATCATTTGCCATCTAGTGATTCTTCCAGATAAAGCAGGCTTCTCGAAGATATACTTGATCAGATCCATCTTGGAAATCAGCAAAGTGGTATGAGTCAACATATACTGCCTTAGTCGGCGAGCAACCAATACCAAAGCGCAACAAGTTTTCTCGAGCAGTGAGTAGCGAGTCTCATAGTCGGTAATCTTTTTGCTAAGGTAATAAATGGCATGCTCTTTTCGGCCAGACTCGTCATGTTGGCCCAGTACGCACCCTATTGAGTTATCCAAAACAGTCAGATACATGATTAACGGCCTTCCTTCAACGAGTGGCATCAAGATAAGAGGTTCCAGCAAATACTCCTTGATCTTATCAAAAGCAACTTGACAATCATTGTTCCATTCAACTACCTGATCTTTCTTCAACAGCTTGAAGATTGGCTCACAGGAAGATGTCAGGTGAGAGATGAACCTCGCAATATAGTTTAAGCGTCCCAAGAATCCTCTAACCTCCTTTTCACTGCGGGGGGTAGGCATTTCTTGTATAGCCTTTACTTTAGCTGGATCAACCTCAATGCCTTTGTTGCTGACAATAAATCCCAAAAGTTTACCAGACCTAACTCCAAAAGTACACTTGCTTGGGTTCAGTCTGAGCTTAAACTCTTTCAACCTGACAAACAGCTTTTGCAGATGATCGAGGTGTTCTTCTTCTGTCTGTGATCGGGTGTGATACGGTGGGAGAACTGACTATGGTTTTGCGTTTGTTTTCGCAAATGTTTCGGTTGAGTAAGAGTCGCCACCGACTTTTTATTTTATCCTAAGGAAAGGTTAAAAGGCACAGCAAAAACCTTTGAGATGTTTTCTTGGGTTCGGGGAGTAGATTATAGAAAGGGAAGGTATTATCACCCTTTCTATCCATGGTTATCCATGGGCTCTTAGTTACTTGCTTAGATCAACTTGCCTTGATTTTCAATTGTTTGAAATGGTGCTTTGTGTGTGGATTTTTGAAAATGTTTTGAAAAGAGGCCAATGTGGTGGCAACCTTTGTAATGATCCATGTTGGGATGTATACAAAGGTGTATGTATTTTGAAAAGGTTTTCAATGTTTTTGAAAGTTGTTTTGAAAGTGTAGTGATGTGTGATTTGAAAAAATAGGCAAGTGTTTTTGTTTTGCAAGGGGGCAAGTAACCAAGAGCCATCTACCCTAAATTTCTCAAAGATCTTTGCTATGTTTTAACCCTTTTAACAATTTTGTTCCACCATTGTATTTGGTGGACAATCTTGTATTAGGATGTGAAAGGGACGGGCGCGGGTCATCGTTTAGACCATAATTGCAATGGTGCCAAGTATCTTTGGGCAATTTTTCCTTGGAGGGACTTGATCATTTTTTAGGCAACTTTCGAAAGCGTCATCGAGGGACTATGATCATTTGATTGTTTGTTTTGCCCAAAGAGACCTAACATGCAATATGGCCCATTTATTGAAGGCAACAGGTGGAATACCCTAGGGGTGCAAGTGTGATTAGTGTTGTCCATTTTCATGCTTGATTATCTTGAAATTAGGTCAAACTATTTTGTTGCTTTTTGATTCGCATACAAATCCTAATTCTAGCATGGTATAGTTAGAAAGCATTAAAGTGCGAAAAGTAAAGTTCCTAAGTTATTACAACACAAAATGGGAAGGGGGGTACAAATGTTCAAATGGGGGGTATTTTGACAAGGAATTTAAATCTAGACTATTACATCAAATTGAGAATTTACAAGATATTTAATGTACAATAATTAAATAAAATAAGAATAAATATGCAAGATGCAAAAAATGTTTTTATGTGGATGAAAAAAGTATTTTTTATGTCAAATAAAAAAAATAATAAAAAAAGTATTATTTTTGGAGTTTTTATGCATTTAGGGCAAAAACCCTAATTTATTAGATAAAAGATATTAATTATTTAATATGTACAATATTTATTTATTATATACAAAAATAAAATAAAAATGAAGTATATTTGTCAAAAAGGTATTTTTAATATTAAATATTAATAAAAGTAAAAATGTGTATATTTTGTATTTTTTACCTAAATATACTAATAAATATATATGTATTTATATTATATGATAAATATATTAAACATGTATAAAAATAAAATGTTTATTATTTAAAAAGAAAGTATTTTTGATATAAAATGTTTTCAAGAGAGAAAATAAAATAAAAATCAGAAATAAAATAAGTTTGTATTATTTTTAGTATTTTTTTTTAAATAAAAGTGTTTATGTATTTATTTATGTACAAATATCTATTTTAAACAAATAAATGCCTAATAAATTCAAAAATGGTGTAAAAAATGTTTTTTATATTTTCAATATTATGAGGAAAAATAAATAAGTCAGGAATAAAAAACAAAAGTCAAAAAATCATAAAAATAAGCAAAATGGGCCTAGGGGGTGTCAAAGTAAAAATGGTGTGTAAACAGAAATGACAAATCAAGCCCAGCCCAAGTGGAGCTTCTTCAACCTCCAGCATTTCTGTTTGAACAAAAACACGCGCCTCTTTGCTTCCATTACAAGGACCTGATTCTTTGACTTTTAATGAAAACTCACAACACAAAAAATGTCAAGCATCCTCTCACGAGTCCATACATATAAAGAACATGATTTAACTCTCAGAAATGAGAGAGAATTTCTTCTCCCCCAATTCCTAACCTAATTTTTTATCAATGTTCAGACATCAAATTCTCACAGCACATGCAAAATAAATGGAAAGTAAAGATATGTACAGTTTCAGGGGCATGAGTAGAACACTTTTCATTCACAAACCTAGAGCTAACAATGCCTATATTGAGAGATAGAAGTTCATGAATATACTTGTTCAGTTGGAGTCGTGTCTGGCAATGGAGGAGCTTTCAGAGCAAGATGATGATTTGTACAGCTTGCTTGAAGTGTGAGGATGCTATTCCAATACTTGGTATGCTTTGAAACCTTCTATATCAAGCTGCAGAAGTCAACCTGCAAGAGGAAGAAATGAAAATGGCCAAACTGATTAGAGGAGTTACAGTCTACTTCTAATGCTTTGGATAGTTTGGATTGATGGTAAGGAAAGTGTTTGAACTGGTTTTGGCCAAGATGCACGATGGAAATGAGTTGTGGGATTCAAGTTGCAGGAATGCCCTGTTTTGGGCAGTTCAATGGTGATTCTGTGAATGGGAAGGTGTTGGAGATGGTTTGCTCGTGTTCTAGCTCAGAATGGATGTTTTGAAAGTGTACAAAGTCTTTTCTTAAGCCTGTGTTAACTGAGATCAAAGTTGTGTTATGTTATGCTAGTTTTCTTCACACTTAAGCAAGAGATGGCCACTTGAGTTTTTAGACAGGTAGAGGCCCCCTAATGTGCTGCAAACCTTGGCCTTGATCAGTGCAATTAGCCCATAAACTTGTGCCAAGGAGATTTGAACTGTACTTGCTTGGATTGTTAATTGACATAAAGTGAAACTTTTCTAAAATGGATATTATGCTTTATCTAAAAATGGATTAATCTTGCATACAATGTCCAAACTCATAGAACAACACCTTGGCACAAAGGATTGGCATTAAATTATGGAGTGTAGATGAGATAAAAGATCTGTAATCTAGCTTAAGGCATGCTGAGTTCAAAAATGCAAGGTTATGGACATGTAACTTGGTCATGAACAAAGTGAGTTTTTCCTAACTTGCCAAATTCGATTCTCTCTAACCATGAGGTTGTTTGATGAGTTCTTGGACATTTTGGAAAGCTTGGAATGTGTACTACAATCCATCTTTGAAATGCAAATTTAAATTCCAAGTGGAAGTATATTAAAAATGGTCTTGAAGTTAGGTAAAAACCTTGCCTAAAATAGGTCAAATTTTCTCTAAGTTAAGAATGGTTTGGTACCCTTGTTCCAAAAATTGTAACTTGAGCTACAAGCTTCTTTTGGGAAAACTTTGTGTATCAAAGTTGTAGATTTTTCAATAGGCTACAACTTTCATGTTTTGACTTTTGCTTGAATCCAAATGAATCTTGGTGAGAAAGTGGGACAAAGTTAGGAAAAAATTAGGGTTTTTTCATAACTTAGAAAAATTCTAAGTTATGAAAAATCTTCATTTCAAACCCTAATTTGCAATTCTTGATTTCTTGATGAACAAGTTTCATGATTTGGCATGTTTTGATGAAAAATGAATCTTGACACTTGATTTTGACCAAAAAGTCAAAGTTTGACTTTTCAGTATACAGTCAAAATTGATCAATTGACTGGGAAATTCAACTGTCAATCTTGTGCATTTGGGATCTTTTGAACTTGTTGAGCATGTCAAGGCAATTCCATGGGTTCCTTGAGTCCATATGTGAGTTTGGTTTGCCATTGGCTAGGTCAAACAGTCAAAAATTACTTTTGTGCAGTCAAAACCCTAAAAATGACCATTTTGCCCTTTTGGTGATCTGATCAAATTTCTTGTGGAATTGTGATCCAAACTTGATCAAATGGTCCATGTGAGTTCATAATGTTGATGTGGGTCAATTTTCATGAGATTTGACTGTCAATTGGCCACAGTTGACTTTTTCCCCAATACAGCTGATTTCTAGGTCAACTGTCCAATTGACTGGGTAAAATTTGGAATCAAGACTTGAAACTTGGTATGGATAAACTTGGGAGTCCAACATGAAGCATGAAAGTCATCTTAGGCATTTTAGGTCAAAATATCTTTGTGCCAACACAAACCCTAATTTGGGTCCACAGTGCAAGGAGAAGTCTTGAGCAGAGGAAATCCTAACTGGATCTTGAGCTCCAAGGGTCTTGTGATGAGAAAATGTTGAGGAAATGGGAGGGCAAATTTTGGGGTACAACAGTTGCCCCTGTTCAATCTTCTTGAACCTGAAGAGTTAGATTGGCAAGTTTGCCTTTCGTGACTCGAGGGTAAAAGGAGATTGGACACTAGAGTGCCCGGAAATTTGCACTCGCATGTTGGAGTATTAGCAATGTGATGTCGGAAAGGGGCTTATAGATGCCATTTGGAGAGATGGTGGATAGGGAGATGGGCTTATAGATGCCATCTGGAGACGTGACAGAACCTTGTCGGGAATGGGCTTATAGATGCCATTTGGAAACGTTGATCGCATAAGAGATTCCTTAGTGAGAACTTGTGTATTTTGAGAAAGACAGATGTTTTCCTGGCTTGTTACAGGTGTTGATCTTCAATCTCTTCACGCAGATATGCCCTGGCTAGATA
This sequence comes from Vicia faba, assembly GCA_948472305.1. Classification (NCBI taxonomy): domain Eukaryota; kingdom Viridiplantae; phylum Streptophyta; class Magnoliopsida; order Fabales; family Fabaceae; genus Vicia; species Vicia faba. The sequence continues at coordinate 485,559,291 of OX451737.1, forward strand.
CAGGTATCGAATCTACAATTGGTTGCTCACAGATGTGCCCTGGCTAGATACAGGAATCGAATCTGGAACTGTTGTCTACAGATATGCCCTGGCTGGATACAGGTATCGAATCTGGAATTGTTGTCGACAGATATGCCCTGGCTGGATACAGGAATCGAATCTGGAAATAGTTGTCAACAGATATGCCCTGGCTGGATACAGGAATCGAATCTGGAACTGTTGTCAACAGATATGCCCTGGCTAGATACAGGAATCGAATCTTTGAACTCTTCAGACATGCCCTGGCTAGATACAGGAATTGAGTCCGGAATAGTGACAGTTGATAGATATGCCCTGGCTGGATACAGGAATCGAATCTTCAAACTCTTCAGACGTGCCCTGGCTAGATACAGGAATCGAGTCTGGAAACTGATCACTCACAGATGTGCCCTGGCTAGATACAGGAATTGAATATGGAATTGTGATAGTTGAAAGTAGTTGTCTTTTGGGTTGTCTTTTTCCCTGAAAAGACAAAACATTAATTGTATGCAATGTCATGATGTATGAAATGCATGATGTCATGATGTTCAACATGAGATAGTGTTGTATGCACTTTATCATGTATGTAAGCAAGATGTATGAAATGTGAAATGTTTATGAATGTATTTTCATCTAGGAAAATAAATCCTTCGCTGAAGTTTGACGAGAGCTTCACTGAGGATTGCAATGATGGATTCCTCTGGGGATAAGAATGATAAACTCCGCTGGGGATTGCGTTGATAAGTTATGTTGGGGAACTTTGATGAACTCCGCTGGGGATAGGAAGAACTTCGCCGAGTACGATCTTCCGTGGCAATTAGCTGAGGATAACCCAGTTATAAGCCCTTGTGAGGAATAACTTTGAATAAAACTCGGGAGAGACGTCCGTACTCTGCAGGAGATAAGCTTCCAGAATCTACTGGGGATAAGCTTTAAGACCTGCTGGGGATATGAATTCCACTTTCCTGGAGAAATTTTTAGACTGTACTGGTAAATGGTTCCACTGGGGTGTTTGTATTCCGCCGAGGAACAATCTTAGACCAAGACTGCCGGGGATGCTTGCTGATGAATACCTATACTCCGCTGGGGAATGTTGTTATCTTGTCTTACTCTGTGGGGAGTTGAGATAACTTGGTCACATTCTTCAGTTGAACCAACCTTGGTACCTTGGTGGACAAAGCAACCAGACTGCATCAGACAACTTTATATTGCCCCTATTTCGGATGTCACCTGTAATTAGTCTTTTGTTTCATATGCAAGTATTTATGAATTAGCAATTTAATGTCAAATGCATATATAAAAAATGAACATTGGACGTTCTTCGCAAGACAAAACAGAAAAAGGGAAAAACAACTGGCAATTTGTTTGGAAAACTGAATCTGTATTGATTTCGAAATTTGCCCGAAAATAGGCGTTTTTTGTACAAGAGGTTGACGTCCTAGTAAGAGAACGTCGTCGAATAACACAAAGTCTATACAATTTTGAAAAGGAAACAAAACAGCTATGTGCATAATATTCCCACTGGGTTCCAACTCTGCTATCGCCTTTATGTCTTCAAGCGTCTCATCACGTTGCTGCTTAGTTGAAGATGAAGTTGATTGATCGATGCCGAAGTCTGAGCCAGATAGTTGATGCCGAATTCTGGATGCAAGGTGATCCAATGAGACATAGTGTTACGCTTTATCCCTAACTTTTGCCTGGATTTCCCTTTCGGGTTTTCAGTCCACCGGGATACCCATTTTTGCCCAAGCCGCCTTTTCAGGTTTTCGACTTGCCGGGTGTACAGATTTTTTCATTTCATCCCTTATTTTTGCCCGAACCCTTTTGGTTCGCCGGGAAGCCCTTATTTTTTCCTAGGTATGTAAACCTAGCGGGTCTTTTATTCATGCGTAGTATCTTTTTACTATGTCTGCATTGGCGGGGTGAGGAAGGTCGTCACCATCCATGGTGGTTAGAATCATGGCTCCTCTTGAGAACACATGTTTAACCACAAATGGCCCTTCGTATGTAGGGGTCCATTTGCCCCGGGGATCACTTTGAGGAAGGATGATGCGCTTGATTACCAGGTCCCCAACTTGATACTCTTGTGGTCTGACTTTCTTGTTAAATGCCCTGATCATCCGTTTTTGATACGTCTGACCATGACAGATAGCAGTGAGTCTCTTTTCGTCAATCAGATTTAATTGATCAAGTCGAGTCTGGATCCAGTCATCTTCACTCAAGTCTGCATCCTTCATTATCCGAAGAGAGGGTATCTGGACTTCAATTGGCAAGACTGCCTCCATGCCATAGACCAAGGAAAAAGGAGTTGCCCCGGTTGACGTCCTCGCTGAGGTACGGTACCCATGAAGAGCAAATGGTAACATCTCGTGCCAATCTTTGTAGGTCATTGTCATCTTCTTCACAATCTTCTTGATATTCTTATTAGCTGCTTCTACAGCCCCATTCATCTTCGGCCGGTAAGGAGAAGAGTTATGGTGCTGTATCTTGAATTGCTCGCAGAGCTCAGTTATCATCTTGTTGTTGAGATTGGTACCATTTTCCGTAATGATTCTTTCCGGGATGCCGTATCGACAGATCAGGTTATGCCGAATGAAACGTGCAACGACGCTCTTGGTTACCGTGGCGTAGGAAGCTGCCTCAACCCACTTCGTGAAGTAATCAATCACTACCAAGATGAAGCGATGCTCGTTGGATGCCGTTGGTCGGATGTCACCGATCATATCGATGCCCCACATTGCAAAGGGCCAAGGTGCCGTCAGGACATTCAGAGGAACCGGAGGGATGTGCACTTTGTCCGCATAGATCTGGCATTTGTGACAAGTTCGAGAATGTTGGTAACAGTCGGCTTCCATTGTGGACCAGAAATATCCTGCCCAAAGGATTTTCTTTGCCATGGTATGTCCACTGGAATGTGTTCCAAATGTACCTTCATGCAGTTCTATCATGATCTTCTCTGCTTCAGCCTTATCCACACAACGCGGTAAAGTTGAATCATGATTCCGTTTGTAGAGAATGTCGTTGCTGAGGAAGAATTTTGCAGCAAACCTCCTCATGAACTTCTTGTCATTGACCGACGCACATTTAGGGTATTCCTGAGCTTCCAAGTACCTCTTCACCTCATGATACCAGGGTTTTTCAGTCACCTCTTTGGCCTCAAGATCGCAGCAGTATGCGGGTTCGTCCAACTTCCAGATAATGATCCGGGGAGCTTCATTGTCCCATTTAACTTTGAACATTGAAGACATCGTAGCTAGTGCGTCCGCTAGCTGATTCTCTTCTCTTGGGAAGTGTTCAAAAGTTATCTCTTCAAAGTGGGGGAGCAAAGTCAGCACATACTCCTTGTAAGGAATAAGATTTGGGTGTTTCGTATCCCACTCGCCTTTGATCTGATTGATCACGAGAGCAGAATCTCCGAAGACACTCAGAAACTTGATCCTTAAGTCGATTGCAGCTTGAAGACCCATGATACATGCCTCATATTCTGCCATGTTGTTGGTGCAGTTGAAACACAGCCGGGCAGTGAGTGGAGTATGAGTTCCTTTGGGGGATATGATCACAGCGCCGATACTGTTACCCAAAGCGTTGGAGGCTCTGTCGAAATGCATAGACCATTGGGATCCTTCCTCAGGTCCTTCGTCCGGTCCAGGCACTTCGTAATCTGTTACTACCATGATATCTTCGTCCGGAAATTCAAAGTTCGATGATTGGTAATCATCCACAGGTTGGTGTGCCAAATGATCTGCCAATACACTTCCCTTGATTGCTTTTTGAGTTGTGTACTGGATATCATATTTTGTCAGGATCATTTGCCATCTTGCTATTCTTCCAGACAGAGCAGGCTTTTCGAATATGTACTTGATGGGATCCATCTTTGAGATCAACAAAGTAGTGTGAGTCAGCATATACTGTCTCAACCGGCGAGCAGCCCATACCAGAGCGCAGCAAGTTTTCTCGAGCAGTGAGTACCGAGACTCACAGTCGGTAAACTTTTTGCTCAGGTAATAAATAGCGTGCTCTTTTCGGCCAGACTCGTCATGCTGCCCCAGCACACACCCCATTGAATTGTCAAGTACAGTCAAGTATAGTATTAGAGGTCTCCCTTCCACTGGTGGCATAAGAATGGGTGGCTCTTGGAGATACTCTTTTATCTTTTCAAAAGCGGCCTGACATTCATCGTTCCAACGTACTACTTGATCTTTCTTCAGTAATTTGAAGATTGGCTCACAGGTAGCAGTTAGATGTGAGATGAATCGGGCAATGTAATTTAGTCGTCCCAGAAAGCCTCAGACTTCTTTCTCTGTCTTGGGAGTCGGCATCTCTTGTATGGCTTTCACCTTGGCAGGGTCCACCTGAATACCTTTATCTCTTACAATGAAACCTAGCAATTTTCCGGACCTCACCCCAAAGGTGCATTTGTTGGGATTCAACCTCAGCTTGTATAACTTCAATCGGTCAAACAGCTTCCGCAGATGGTCAAGGTGTTCCTCCTCAGTTTGAGACCTTGCAATCATGCCGTCAATGTATACCTCAATCTCATGATGGATCATATCATGAAATAAAGCAACCATGGCACGTTGGTAGGTTTCCCCAGCATTTTTCAACCCGAATGGCATGACCTTGTAGCAGAAGGTGCCCCACTGAGTCACAAAGGTAGTCTTTTCCATATCTTCCGGAGCCATCTTGATCTAATTATACCCTGAAAAACCATCCATGAAGGAGAACACCTTGTGTTGAGCAGTATTGTCAACAAGAACGTCGATGTGAGGTAGAGGGAAATCATCTTTGGGGCTGGCCCTGTTCAAATCCCTGTAGTCAACACACATTCTGACTTTACCATCTTTCTTCGGCACTGGCACCATGTTGGCCACCCACTGAGGGTAAGAAGTCACTGCTAGAAACCCGGCATCGAATTGCTTCATAACCTCAGCTTTGATCTTTTCGGACATCTCTGGACGCATACGGCGGACCTTTTGCTTTACCGGAGGGCAGTCTTCCTTGGTAGGCAGGTGATGAACCACAATGTCGGCATCCAAACCGGGCATGTATTCGTAAGACCAAGCAAAGATTTCCATGTAGTCATGCAGCATCTGGATCAATCGTTGCTTCATGCTGAGCTCTAGATTGGCACCAATCTTGACTTCTTTTCTATCTGTCTCAGTACCCAGGTTCACTGTTTCCACCGGCTCTTCATGCGGCTAAATGGCCCTCTCTTCCTGGAGTAGCAGTCTTGCGAGTTCACCATGCACTTCGCAATCATCTTCACCTTCTTCTTCGGCCAAGTTGATCGGATTCTCGAAGTCATAACTGGTGGTAGCAGAGCCATTACCAGTGAGATCCAGAGTGGATTGAAACCTGTATAAGTGAGTGTGTGTAAATATAGCTGTTTTGCAATATATAACACAGAAAGAAAAAGAGCACAAGATTTGAAATGCAACAAACATACAATGTTTTGATTAATGATATATGGAAATGTCATACAAAAAGCCCTCACAAATGGAGCTACGGTGCCCCGGGTAGGACACCGAGCCAATAAAAGTTTCAACATATTGTTTGTTACAAATTGGAAATCAAAAGAGTTAATTACTGCGTGACAAATGTAATAGGTGTAAAATCCTTTGCCGTCCAGTTGCTTGGTCCGTTGTTGGTGGTTGGATAGATCCAACTGTCAAACTCTGCTTCCTCCACGTCCTCCTCGATAGCATTCACCCTTGGGTTGGTGATAAAAACTGGAGCCTTTCTGATCCTCTCTTTGCGCACAGCCCTCTGAGCCTCTGCAGTGAAGCCCAGCCCAAACTTGTCGTTCTTTTGAGTGAAGTCAGGAAGCTGACCCCAGTTTGTGCATTTGCCTTTCTCGATTACAGCCCGGGCATCCTTCAAGGAAGCCATCTTCAGAGGGAAGTCTTCTTCAACCACTGTCTCAGCCGACGCCAACGTTGGAGGTACCTCCTCAAAATGCTGAAAGGGGGTTTCAATAAACTCCCCGTCCATCTCGATATACCGGAATGAATTCAAGTGACTAACCATGTATTCCTCCTCACCCTGCACAAAAACAATCTTCCCTTTGACAGGGTATTTGAGCTTCTGGTGTAGAGTGGATGTTACTGCCCCAGCCTTGTGAATCCAGGGTCGACCCAACAAGTAGGAATAAGATGGACGAATATCCATCACGTAGAACGTTGAGTCGAAGACTTGGGAACCCACACGAATAGGAATGTCTACCTCACCATGCACCATCCTCTTAGAACCGTCGAAGGCTTTAACAATGATGTTACTAGGTTTCAATTCCAGACCCTCACAATCCAAGCGATCCAATGCCTTCTTGGGCAAAACATTCAGGGAAGAACCGGTATCCACCAACACGTGTGCGAGAGTAGTGCCCCTGCATTCTATGGAAACATGCAGGGCATCATTGTGATTTTTCCCTTTGGCGGTAAGGTCAGCATCTGAGAACCCCAAACCATTGTCAACTGTCAAATTAGCCACACAGTCAGTGAATTGATCTGCAGAGGTCTCTTGCGGCACATGAGCCGTTTTTAGAAATGAAATCAGGGCCTTTGCATGGGCCTCTGAGCATAACAGCAATGATAGCATAGAGATTTTGGAGGGGGTATGCCCCAACTGTTCAACAACATTGAAGTCACTCTTTTTAATGATTTTAAGGATTTCCTCCATCTCTTGTTGGGAGGCTTCAACAGCAGTATTTTTTGGTGCCTCCGTCCTGGCAGGCAAATCGGTAGCAACTTCTTTGCCCCGAGCATCAGAGGACTCGGCGGCAGTAGTAGACACAAGAACTTGATTTGGAACATGCACACTTGCGGGTGTGATGATAAGAGGCTTTCGGATAACTGGCGGTGCAATGTAAGGCGAGAAGAGCCTGCCACTGCGAGTAATCTTGGCGGGACCAGTGATGTTACTGATATTGGTACTGGTGTTGAATTCCTACTTCACTCCAAGCACATACACGTCTGCCCCATAATGCCAGGGGACATCCTTGTTAGATTCATAGGGGAAAGGCCCCGGAACAGTAATTGTAATAGGTGCAACAGATATAATTTGGACTGGCTTCCTTGGGGGAGTCTTGATAGGATTGTTGAAAATTGTGACGACAGATACTTCTTCAGTGGAAACAAACGGAACAGCAGTTTTCTTGAACATAATTTCTTTGCTATCCATCAGGCTTTGGATGCCTGATTTCAGCAGCGGACAACCGGTAGGGATAACAGCACACAGGAGGCAACCCTTGCTACAACCCGGAAATAAACCGGCTAGTAGTAAGATCCTCTTAACAGTCAAAAGAGGGGTAGCAACATCATTTACTGAAACAGCATACAAATCTTCCTCGACGACATTTACTCTATGTTGGGGCATATGGGCAGTTACAACATTTGGCCTCTCAGGCGCCTCAAACTGAATTTCCTTCGCATCGATAAGGTCTTGAACCTTATTTCTCAGGGCCCAGCAATCATCAGTAGTATGCCCGGGGCTATCAGAATGATAAGCACAACGGGCATTTGGGTTATATTTAGGAGATGCAGTGTTCACGGCCTTCGGAGCCTCTTTGATGGTCACCAAGTTGGTTGATAACAGTTGCGGTAAGATTTGTGACAAGGTCATACTCAGCCGAGCATACTGCCTCTTGGGCATTTCACCTCTTTGTTGATTGTACTGCTGAGGAGCAGCAACAGGTTTTGAAATGACTAAGGCATTGACGGCTTGGCGGCTTTCTGGCTTGACTTTTCTTCTAGGACCATAGACGGCACTTGCTTCTTTCTTGAAAGGCCTCTTCTCAATACTTGCGGAGGCAGCTTTTTGTATCTTTCCTGACCTGATGCCAGCTTCTATCCTTTCACCCGTCAGGATCAAATCCGTAAACTCGGCTGAGGAATTGCCAACCAGATGATTGAAAAATGGACCAGACAAGGTCCCTAGAAACATATCAACCAGCTCACGATCAGTCAATGGAGGTTGCACCCTGCCAGCCAAATCTCTCCATTTTTGTGCATATTCTTTGAACCCTTCGCCCGTTCCTAGAGACATACCCTGAAGTTGGGTACGCGTAGGAGCGAGGTCAGAATTGTATTGATATTGTCTATAAAATGCGGTCGCCAAATCTTCCCAATGTCGGATACTAGTTCCATCTAGTTGATAGAACCACTCAAGCTGTGACCCCGAAAGGCTATCTTGGAAGAAGTGGATATAAAGATTTTTGTCTGTCGTGTAAGGTTGGATCTTCCTTACGTACGACCTTAGATGCAGCTTTGGACAGGAGGCCCCGTCATATTTGGCAAAGGCAGGCGCCTTAAACTTGTGTGGGATTACTACCCCAGAAGATAAGCCCAAATCTCCGAAATCCAGCCCCGGCACATTCTGAATCTCCATGGTGCTCAAGCGATCCTCTAATTGCTTGTATCTGTCAGTAGCAGGTGGGTATTGTTCGTCATTGTAATCCGTCTCGTTGTCAGAGACTGCAGGACTAGGAGCTCCTCCCCCTTAGGGACTGCATTTCTCTGCAGAGGAAGTAGTTGGATCAGCCTCGTTATGGAGTGTGTTCCCAAACCTGGGTCCAGTGTTAAATAACGCAATTCTCTTCTTCTTCTTCTTCTTTAGGAGCAAAGCCTTCAACTCTTGCTGACCTTGGGCTAGGCTCAGGACCATCTCTTGAAACTGGGCACTTTGGGCCTGAAGGGCCTTGATTGCTTGCTCACTGGATGAATCTGGATTCATGATGACTGTTCAAAATAAACAGCGAAGAGGATTAAGCAACCTGTAAAAAAAAGGGTACCTGTTATGCACATGATGCATGAGATGCTATCTATGCAATGCATTCGAGGGTTTTAGAAATTCACAATTGTTGCAGACAAAAAGAACGCACGTCATATTAATAAGAAAAGATTTGTTAGTACATAAATGCCCCATGGGCCAAATATTACAAAAACAACTTCTCAAGGTAAAAATACGTTGCGCATCCTCTTTGGCGCAATGTAGGTGTTGAGGGCCTCTTGCTCATGGAGTCGGCGGGTGAGCTCTAAAACCTTCTTCTCGCTGGCGTAGAAGCTGGCTTCAAAAGTGTTTTGTTCCTCCTTGAGTTGGATCCAACTCTTCTGCATCTCCTCCCACGATGTAGGCATGTCAGGATGTAGGATGGTGTAGGGAACCTCTCCTTCCTTGACGGGCTCTTTAATCACGGGGAGAACATGAGGATAAGGCATCATTAGACTCTGGGCTCGGGCTCGTACCCACTTGAGATAAGGCTCAAGAGGGATGGAGTTCTTGTGTCCCAGAGTCTTGCTATCAACCTTGTTGGGCCTCCCCCAAGCTCTGATGAATCTTTGGCGAAGTCCTTGCGCATCGTTGTCGAAGTCAAAAACTAGGTCAGGAATCAACATGTCGTGAGGGCCATCTCTTCGTGAATATCCAAATTGCCTTAAAGCTAGGCAAGGGTTGTAGGTGATACCTCCTCTGATTCCAAGTAAAGGAACATTAGGAAACTCTCCACAACGATCGACGATGATGACATTTTCTCTGGACCGAGAACACCAATGTACATCAGAGTGAGTAAGAGTCATCAACCGTTGGGACCACCTTGAGCCTTGGTCATTCTTCAAGACAGATTGTGGAAGGTGCAAAATAAACCACCTTGCAAGGAGGGGAGTACAGCACATGAGAACACCCCTCTTTCTCATTGTTCGTGTGTAAAATGAGTGAAGGATGTCCCCAAGCAATGTTGGTATTGGATTTCTGGACAAGAAGATTTTGACGGCGTTGACATCTACCAATTGGTCAGAATTTGGGAATAAGACCAACCCATAGATGAGGAATGCCACAATTTCTTCAAAGGCTTGCAGGTCCAATGAATTCCAACACTCTTGTGCCTTCTCGAACAAGAACTTTGCTAAGAAGCCTTTGACACCGCTTCTAGTTTCCCAATGCCCCTTAATGTCAGAAGGCTGTAGATGTAATGCTCGAGCAACATCTTCCGGCTTTGGTTCCTTTTCCGTACCATTGAAAGGTAGTTGATTGAGGATAGGAATTCTCAGGAGTTGACAAAATTCCTCCAAAGTGGGTACCAACTGATAGTCAGGGAAAGTGAAACAGTGGTGAAGAGGGTCAAAGAACTGGAATAGCACTTTCATCATGTCTTCTTCAATGTTGGTGTTGACTAAGCTGAGCAGTCTACCATGTCTTTCACTGAAGGAAGAGCTTTCCGGAATTCTTGAGGTGAGCTCCTTGAGTTGAGGAGAGATTCTCACAAGGTTGACTTGGATGGTTTTTCTGCGAGGAATTTCCATGACCTACAAAGCAAGAACAAAGATGAAGATCCAAACCCTTGAAGTGGTTAGTAAATTCATATGATGCTTTATGATGTTCATGATGTATGCACAAACATATGTACAAGCAAATCACACCAAACCCTAGTTTCAGGCTTGCATGGGGTTTCATAGGTAAGTACCCTCTTGAGTGTAGTTGGCTTAAAAACCTGTCCTATAAATAGTAACCGGGTTCTAAGGAGATCAATATCATTGGATTGCTTTCATTGTTCATTGTTTTGGTTTAGCCACTTAACTAGCGACCAAAATATTCCAAGAAAGCAACCCTCAATGAGTGCAGTATCGAGTATCTACCAACTTCGGACTGCACCAAAGTCGGTCATCTCACTACCCCTAATAAAAGGCCACGATGGGCAAGTAAGGTTCTAGGTCATTAGTGCTTAGTGACATCACTCAGCGGCCCCGTACTCTCCTTGATTGAACTCAAGGGTTACCGGTACTCACAAATATGTCGCACTAATATAGCTATTGCTTCGACCGTGTCGGTATACCCCGCACAGTTTCCACAAGGTATTGCTATCTATGAATGTTTCCCAAAATCCGGGTGTAGGATTGCAAACCCAAACAAGAGAGCCAAGATAAAAAGCAATCAAGACAAACAATTAGTCATGCAAGAGGGTGATCTAAGCCCTAAGGTTACTCCACTTTTAAAATAACTCCCCAGCAGAGTCTCCAGTTCTGTGATACGGTGGGAGAACTGACTATGGTTTTGCGTTTGTTTTCGCAAATGTTTCGGTTGAGCAAGAGTCGCCACCGACTTTTTATTTTATCCTAAGGAAAGGTTAAAAAGCACAGCAAAAACCTTTGAGATGTTTTCTTGGGTTCGGGGAGTAGATTATAGAAAGGGAAGGTATTAGCACCCTTTCTATCCATGGTTATCCATGGGCTCTTAGTTACTTGCTTAGATCAACTTGCCTTGATTTTCAATTGTTTGAAATGGTGCTTTGTGTGTGGATTTTTGAAAATGTTTTGAAAAGAGGCCAATGTGGTGGCAACCTTTGTAATGATCCATGTTGGGATGTATACGAAGGTGTATGTCTTTTGAAAAGGTTTTCAATGTTTTTTAAAGTTGTTTTGAAAGTGTAGTGATGTGTGATTTGAAAAAATAGGCAAGTGTTTTTGTTTTGCAAGGGGGGAAGTAACCAAGAGCCATCTACCCTAAATTTCTCAAAGATCTTTGCTATGTTTTAACCCTTTTAACAATTTTGTTCCACCATTGTATTTGGTGGATAATCTTGTGTTAGGATGTGAAAGGGACGGGCGCGGGTCATCGTTTAGACCATAATTGCAATGGTGCCAAGTATCTTTGGGCAATTTTTCCTTGGAGGGACTTGATCATTTTTTAAGCAACTTTCGAAAGCGTCATCGAGGGACTATGATCATTTGATTGTTTGTTTTGCCCAAAGAGACCTAACATGCAATATGGCCCATTTATTGAAGGCAGCAGGTGGAATACCCTAGGGGTGCAAGTGTGATTAGTGTTGTCCATTTTCATGCTTGATTATCTTGAAATTAGGTCAAACTATTTTTGTTGTTTTTTGATTCGCATACAAACCTTAATTCTAGCATGGTATAGTTAGAAAGTATTAAAGTGCGAAAAGTAAAGTTCCTAAGTTATTACAACACAATATGGGAAGGGGGGTACAAATGTTCAAATGGGGGGTATTTTGACAAGGAATTTAAATCTAGACTATTACATCAAATTGAGAATTTACAAGATATTTAATGTACAATAATTAAATAAAATAAGAATAAATATGCAAGATGCAAAAAATGTTTTTATGTGTATGAAAAAAGTATTTTTTATGTCAAATAAACAAAATAATAAAAAAAAGTATTATTTTTGGAGTTTTTATGCATTTAGGGCAAAAACCCTAATTTATTAGATAAAAGATATTAATTATTTAATATGTACAATATTTATTTATTATATACAAAAATAAAATAAAAATGAAGTATATTTGTCAAAAAGGTATTTTTAATATTAAATATTAATAAAAGTAAAAATGTGTATATTTTGTATTTTTTACCTAAATATACTAATAAATATATATGTATTTATATTATATGATAAATATATTAAACATGTATAAAAATAAAATGTTTATTATTTAAAAAGAAAGTATTTTTGATATAAAATGTTTTCAAGAGAGAAAATAAAATAAAAATCAGAAATAAAATAAGTTTGTATTATTTTTAGTATTTTTTTTAAATAAAAGTGTTTATGTATTTATTTATGTACAAATATCTATTTTAAACAAATAAATGCCTAATAAATTCAAAAATGGTGTAAAAAATGTTTTTTATATTTTTAATATTATGAGGAAAAATAAATAAGTCAGGAATAAAAAACAAAAGTCAAAAAATCATAAAAATAAGCAAAATGGGCCTAGGGGGTGTCAAAGTAAAAATGGTGTGTAAACAGAAATGACAAATCAAGCCTAGCCCAAGTGGAGCTTCTTCAACCTCCAGCATTTCTGTTTGAACAAAAACACGCGCCTCTTTGCTTGCATTACAAGGACCTGATTCTTTGACTTTTAATGAAAACTCACAACACAAAAAATGTCAAGCATCCTCTCACGAGTCCATACATATAAAGAACATGATTTAACTCTCAGAAATGAGAGAGAATTTCTTCTCCCCCAATTCCTAACCTAATTTTTTATCAATGTTCAGACATCAAATTCTCACAGCACATGCAAAATAAATGGAAAGTAAAGATATGTACAGTTTCAGGGGCATGAGTAGAACACTTTTCATTCACAAACCTAGAGCTAACAATGCCTATATTGAGAGATAGAAGTTCATGAATATACTTGTTCAGTTGGAATCGTGTCTGGCAATGGAGGAGCTTTCAGAGCAAGATGATGATTTGTACAGCTTGCTTGAAGTGTGAGGATGCTATTCCAATACTTGGTATGCTTTGAAACCTTCTATATCAAGCTGCAAAAGTCAACCTGCAAGAGGAAGAAATGAAAACGGCCAAACTGATTAGAGGAGTTACAGTCTACTTCTAATGCTTTGGATAGTTTGGATTGATGGTAAGGAAAGTTTTTGAACTGGTTTTGGCCAAGATGCACGATGGAAATGAGTTGTGGGATTCAAGTTGCAGGAATGCCCTGTTTTGGGCAGTTCAATGGTGATTCTGTGAATGGGAAGGTGTTGGAGATGGTTTGCTCGTGTTCTAGCTCAGAATGGATGTTTTGAAAGTGTACAAAGTCTTTTCTTAAGCCTGTGTTAACTGAGATCAAAGTTGTGTTATGTTATGCTAGTTTTCTTCACACTTAAGCAAGAGATGGCCACTTGAGTTTTTAGACAGGTAGAGGCCCCCTAATGTGCTGCAAACCTTGGCCTTGATCAGTGCAATTATCCCATAAACTTGTGCCAAGGAGATTTGAACTGTACTTGCTTGGATTGTTAATTGACATAAAGTGAAACTTTTCTAAAATGGATATTATGCTTTATCTAAAAATGGATTAATCTTGCATACAATGTCCAAACTCATAGAACAACACCTTGGCACAAAGGATTGGCATTAAATTATGGAGTGTAGATGAGATAAAAGATCTGTAATCTAGCTTAAGGCATGCTGAGTTCAAAAATGCAAGGTTATGGACATGTAACTTGGTCATGAACAAAGTGAGTTTTTCCTAACTTGCCAAATTCGATTCTCTCTAACCATGAGGTTTTTTGATGAGTTCTTGGACATTTTGGAAAGCTTGGAATGTGTACTATAATCCATCTTTGAAATGCAAATTTAAATTCCAAGTGGAAGTATATTAAAAATGGTCTTGAAGTTAGGTAAAAACCTTGCCTAAAATAGGTCAAATTTTCTCTAAGTTAAGAATGGTTTGGTACCCTTGTTCCAAAAATTGTAACTTGAGCTACAAGCTTCTTTTGGGAAAACTTTGTGTATCAAAGTTGTAGATTTTTCAATAGGCTACAACTTTCATGTTTTGACTTTTGCTTGAATCCAAATGAATCTTGGTGAGAAAGTGGGACAAAGTTAGGAAAAAATTAGGGTTTTTTCATAACTTAGAAAAATTCTAAGTTATGAAAAATCTTCATTTCAAACCCTAATTTGCAATTCTTGATTTCTTGATGAACAAGTTTCATGATTTGGCATGTTTTGATGAAAAATGAATCTTGACACTTGATTTTGACCAAAAAGTCAAAGTTTGACTTTTCAGTATACAGTCAAAATTGATCAATTGACTGGGAAATTCAACTGTCAATCTTGTGCATTTGGGATCTTTTGAACTTGTTGAGCATTTCAAGGCAATTCCATGGGGTCCTTGAGTCCATATGTGAGTTTTGTTTGCCATTGGCTAGGTCAAACACTCAAAAATTGTCTTTGTGCAGTCAAAACCCTAAAAATGACCATTTTTCCCTTTTGGTGATCTGATCAAATTTCTTGTGGAATTGTGATCAAACTTGATCAAATGGTCCATGTGAGTTCACAATGTTGATGTGGGTCAATTTTCATGAGATTTGACTGTCAATTGGCCACAATTGACTTTTTCCCCAATACAGTTGATTTCTAGGTCAACTGTCCAATTGACTGGGTAAAATTTGGAATCAAGACTTGAAACTTGGTATGGATAAACTTGGGAGTCCAACATGAAGCATGAAAGTCATCTTAGGCATTTTAGGTCAAAATATCTTTGTGCCAACACAAACCCTAATTTGGGTCCACAGTGCAAGGAGAAGTCTTGAGCAGAGGAAACCCTAACTGGATCTTGAGCTCCAAGGGTCTTGTGATGAGAAAATGTTGAGGAAATGGGAGGGCAAATTTTGGGGTACAACATCGAGATATCATGTCGTCTACATAAACCTCAATCTCATGATGTATCATGTCATGAAATAAAGCTACCATGGCGCGTTGATAAGTTATCCCGGCATTCTTCAGTCCGAATGGCATCACTTTGTAGCAGAAGGTACCCCATTGCGTGACAAAAGTAGTTTTCTCCATGTCTTCGGGGGCCATTTTGATTTGGTTGTATCCCGAGAATCCATCCATGAAGGAAAAAACCTTGTGTTGAGTTGTGTTGTCAACCAAGATGTCAATGTGTGGTAGAGGAAAACCGTCCTTAGGGCTAGCCCTGTTTAAGTCTCGATAGTCCACACACATTCTGACTTTGCCGTCCTTCTTAGGTACAGGCACAATGTTAGCAACCCATTGTGGATAGGAAGTAACAGCCAGAAATCCAGCGTTGAATTGCTTCATTATCTCAACTTTGATCTTCTCAGACATGTCAGGTCTCATTCGGCGGACCTTTTCCTTGATCGGTGGACAGTCTTCTCTTGTAGGGAGACGATGAACCACGATATCTGTGTCTAGTCCCGGCATGTCTTCATAGGACCAGGCAAAGATTTCAACATATTCATTCAACAATTGCACTAAGCGCTTTTTGACACTTGCTTCCAGGTTAGCACCCACTTTCACCTCTTTCTTGTCTTCCTCTGTTCCCAAGTTGATGGTCTCTAGCAACTCTTCATGGGGCAGAATAGCCCTCTCTTCTTGTTGCAAAAGTCTGGGTAACTCTCCCGGCACTTCACAATCTTCATCAACTTCGTACTCAGCATGATTGATCCAATCCTCAGAGTTACCGAAGGCTAAAGCAGAATAGTCACTCATGGAATCCGGAGTGGATGGGTACCTGTATTTGTGAGTGTGGGTGTGTGTAAGGGATAGCCATCCTTAAACAAAACAAAATGCAAAAGGAAAGAAAATGAACACAACAGTTTATAGATGAAAACGTCCGATGATTCATTAAAACATGGCATATGATAATGAAGAAAATCAAGCCCTCACAAATGGACCTATATGTCCCAGGCAAGGCATAAGGTGAAAATAGTGTACGAATTTTTTAGTTATTACAGACCAAAATAGGAAATTGTTCAAAGATAAATTTACTGGTTGATGAAGGTGATGGGAATAAAATCCTTTGCTTCCCAGTTGCTTAAACCCCATTCGACGGTTGGAAAGATCCAATCTTCAAAGTTGTCCTCTTCATCATCATCTTCTACAGCATTAATTCCATGGTGAGTGATTTTGATGGGTGGTCCTCCAACCTTGGAGCGACGCATAGCTTTCTGGCCTGCAGCAGTAAACCCTAATCCAAACTTGTCCGTCTTATGGGGAAAATCAGGCAGTTGCCCCCATATTGTGCTCTTTCCTTCTTTGACTACAGCCTCTGCGTCCTTGAGAGATGCCATCCTAGATACATGTTTGGGAATGATAGGCACCTCAACCATTATCTTCGCAACTGCGACCTCAGGAGAAACTTCCTCAAAATGTTGGAAATGCGTTTCTATGAACTCGCCATCCAACTCCACATAGCGGAAGGAGTTGAGGTGACTTATCATGTACTCTTTCTCGCCGTGCACCGTTATAATCTTACCCTTAACAGGATACTTCAGCATTTGGTGTAAAGAGGAGGTACCGCCCCAGCATAATGGATCCACGGTCTTCCCAACAAACACGAATATGAAGGACGGATGTCCATCACATAAAAGGTGGAGTTGAAAACTTATGTGCCCACTTTGATAGGAATGTCAACCTCTCCGTGAACCATTCTTTTGGACCCATCAAAGGCCCTAACAACGATGTTACTGGGTTTGAGGGTCAATCCTTCGCAGTCCAAACGGTCTAACGCTTTCTTCGGCAGCACATTCAAGGAAGAACCGGTATCAACTAAGACATGGGCGAGGGTGGTTCCCCTTCATTCGACTGAGACATGTAGCGCGACGTTGTGTTTCCTTCCCTTGGGAGTCAAATCAACATCGGAAAAGCCAAGACCATTATCAGTAGTAAGGCTGGCCACGCACTCCTGAAACTGGTCAGCCAAAGTTTCTTGGGGCACGTGTGCCGTCTTTTAAATTTTATTAAGGCCTTAGAATGGGCCTCAGAGCAGAGTAGAAGAGCCAGCATGGATATTTTGGAAGGGGTCTGCCCTAGTTGTTCCACGACGTCGAAATCGCACCTTTTGATTATTTTCAAGATTTCGTCCATTTCTTTCTGGGTGGTTTCGGGGATAACCACAGTATGAGCCTTCGTCCTGACATGCGCTTCTAGTATCCCCTTACCCCTATCGGTAGTATCAACAGATGGTCTAACTTCAGGAGTATCCAATTCTTCAATTATCGGGTCTTGCACAGATGGCTTAACAGGCACAGAAGCTTTTGAGGGTCCGAAGACTGCTCTGGGGGGAGAAATCTCCGGAGAGAAAATTCGTCTGTTGCGTGTTATCTTTCTTATTCCCGCAATGTTCCCTATATCGGGGGTTTCATCATCAGAGTTCTCTTGGACTGATTCTATCTGTTTGATACCATGATAGAAGATTTCTCCTTCGTAGTTCCATGGTATCGTTTTGTTAGATTGATACGGGACAGGCCCCGGCATAGTGATTTTTAATGGTACAAACTCAGGATCAGGTGTAATCTTGATAGGCCTTTTGCAAGCCTTGGGAAGATTTTCGGAGATGGTTATAATTGCAATGTCATTGGTTGAAGTAGCAAAAGTAGAAGGAGTAACAGGAGTGAAGGTATCAACAGGAGTCTTTTGGAAGAGTATCTCTTGGGTATCCATCAGGCGTTGGATACCTGATTTCAACGTTGGGCAGTCAGCTTGTATGTTTAAACAAAAGTTACAGTCTTTTCCACAGCCTGGGAATATCCCGGCTCTCATCAAATTTTCTTTAATCACCGGTAACGGAGTCAAGAGGTCAGCAACATTGGTAACATGAAGGTCTTCCATAACGGCATGAACATTATGACCGTGCTTGGGCATTGGGGAAGAAATTACATTTGGCTTTTCGGGCGCATCGAATTCTACTTCCTTGGCGTCAATCAGGTCTTGGATTTTGTTCTTAAGAGCCCAACAGTTTTTGGTATCATGCCCTGCACTGTCAGAGTGGTAAGCACACTTTGCATTGGAGTGGTAATATGGAGAAGATGTATTAGGGTTCTTTAGCGCTTCCTTCAAATTGGTAAGATTCAGTTTTAGCAAATGAGGGAGTACTTGAGTCGGTGTCATGTTAATTCAGGTGAACTGTCGTTGTGGCCTTTCTACCCGTTGCTGACTAGATCTTGGCGGATTATTGCGAGGTTGATCATTTGAAGAGTTTTGAATCATCACAGCCCCTACCGTTGGTCGGCGCCCCATTCCTCCTTGACTTTTCTGAGAATAAACATCGGAAGCTTCCTTCTTAGCTGGGAAGGTCTTCTTAACAGCAGCGGACGCGGAGGCATCTTTATGAATCTTACCACTTTTAATCCCCGCCTCGACTCTTTCACCGGTCAAAATTAACTCGATAAATCCTGCAGAGGAACTCCCGATTAAATGTTAGAATAAAGGGACAAACAGGGTCCCTAAAAACATGTCAACCAGCTCTCTATCCGATAACGGTGGCTGCACCCTTCCAGCCAGATCACGCCACTTCTGGGCATACTCTTTAAATCCTTCATTAGAAGCCATACCCATACTCTGAAGCTGAGTACGAGTGGGCGTTAAATCAGCGTTGTATTGGTATTGGCGGTAGAAAGAAGCAGCTAAGTCTTCCCAGTTATGAACCTCTGATATCTTGAGTTAATAAAATCAATCCAATTGTGTGCCTGATAAACTGTCTTGAAAGAAATGGACCCAAAGATCCTTATCAGATGAGTGGGGTTGGATCTTTCGGACATAGGATCTCAGATGCATCTTTGGACACGACAAACCGTCATACTTGGAAAATGTAGGAACTTTGAACTTGGGAGGAATGACGATCCCAGCGACCAATCCTAGTTCTTCGAAGTCTAAACCAGGTACTCTCTGCAACTCCATGGCTGCCAATCGATCCTCCAGATTTTTATATTTAACATCCGCCAGGGGATATTGCTGTTCTGAGTAGTCTTCGTCTTCTTCGTCTTCCTCTTCTTCAACTTCAACTTCAGATTCAGAGGGAATTGTAGGCCATTTTCCCTTGCCAGCCCCTTCATCATATGTTAAGGGGAATTCGAGAACTTTTCTGGCATTGCTTTCAAACCTTCTTCCAAAAGTGGCTACTCCGGGCCTCTTCTTCTTTTTCTCTTTATTTTTCTCCAACAGTGCTTTAAGGTCCTCTTGACCCTTTGCTAAGGTCGTGAGGAGTTGCTGGAATTGAGAGTTCTGGGCTTGCATATCTTTAATCGTCTGCTCCAAATCCATCTTGCTGAAATAAACAACAGAAAGATAAGGAAACCTGGTGTGAAGACTTGTTTATGCATATGATGAATGATATGTTATTCATGTAATGCATTCAAGGATTCAGAAAGTCAAATTTGTTGCAAACAAAAAGAACACACGTCATATTAAGAAATATGTTAGTACATAAGTGCCCCATAGGCAAAATATTACAAAATTCTTAATGTAAAAAGACATTGCACATCCTCTTTGGTGCGATGTAGGTGTTGAGGGTTTCCTCCTCATGAAGTCGGCGGGTAAGCTCCAAAACCTTCTTCTCACTGGCATAGAAGCTGGCTTCAAAAGTATTTTGTTCTTCTTTGAGTTGGATCCAACTCTTTTGTAATTCTTCCCATGATGTTGGCATGTCAGGATGTAGGAGGGTGTATGGAACCTCTCCTTCCATCACAGGCTATTTGATCACGGGGAGAATGTGAGGGTATGGCATCATAAGATTTTGGGCGCGGGTTCGTACCCACTTGAGGTAAGGCTCAAGGGGGATGGAATTCTTGTGCCCCAGTGTCTTACTATCCACCTTGTTGGGCATCCTCCATGCTCGGACGAACCTTTGTCGAAGTCCTTGTGCATCATTGTCGAAGTCAAAAACTAGGTCAGGAATCAGCATGTCATGAGGGACTTCCCTCCGAGCATATCCAAACTGTCTTAGAGCTAAACAGGGGTTGTAGGTAATGCCTCCCCTAATGCCAAGTAGTGGGACATTAGGGAATTCCCCACAACGATCAATGATGATGACATTTTCTCTGGACCGAGAACACCAATGAACATCAGAATGTGTGAGGGTCATCAACCGTTGTAACCACCTTAGACCTGCTCATTCTTCAAAACTGATTGTGGAAGGTGAGAAATAAACCACCTTGCTAGGAGAGGAGTACAACACATGAGAACACCTCTTTTCCTCATTGTTCGTGTGTAAAATGAGTGTAGGATGTCCCCAAGCAATGTAGGTATAGGATTCCGGGATATGAAAATCTTGACAGCATTCACATCTATAAGCTTATCAGGGTTTGGGAACAAGACCAACCAATAGATGAGGAGTGCCACAATCTCTTCAAAGGCTTGAAGATCCAAAGAATTCCATCATTCTTGAGCTTTCTCAAACAGAAACTTTGCCAAGAAACCCTTGACACCACTTCTGGTTTCCCAATACCCCTTGATGTCAGATGGTTGCAAGTGTAATGCTTGAGAAACATCTTCAGGCTTTGGTTCTTTTTCTGTACCGTTATAGGATAGTTGATGAAGAATAGGAATTCTCAGGAGTTGAGAAAATTCCTCCAAAGTAGGTACTAGTTGGTAGTCAGGGAATGTGAAACAGTGGTGTAGGGGGTCAAAGAACTGGAAGAGAACTTTCACCATGTCTTCTTCAATGTTGGAGTTACCAAGTTGAGAAGCCTACCATGTCTTTCACTGAAGAGAGAATTCTCTGGAATCCTGGAAGTGATCTCTTTGAGTTGAGGAGGGATTCTCACATGGTTGACTTGAATTGTTTTCCCGCGAAGAGATACCATGACCTAGAAAACAAGAAAAAAGATGAAGATCCAAACCCTTGAAATGGTTAGTGGATTCATATGATGCTTTATGGTGTTCATGATGTATGCACAAACACATGTACTAGCAAGTCACACAAAACCCTAGTTTCAGGCTTGCATGAGGTCTCATAGGTAAGTACCCTCTTGAGTTTAGTTGGCTCAAACCTGTCCTATAAATAGTAACCGGGTTCTAAGGAGCTCAATATCACTGGATTGTTTTCTATGTTCATTGTTTTGGTTTAGCCACTTAACTAGCGACCAAAATATTCCAAGAAAACAACCCTCAATGAGTGTAGTATCGAGTATCTACCAACTTCGGACTGCACCAAAGCCGGTCATCTCACTACCCCTAAAGAAAGGCCAAGATGGTCAATTAAGGTTCTAAGAGTTCATTAGTGCTTTATGACATCACTCAGCGGCCCCGTATTCTCTTTGATTGACTCAAAGGCTACCGGTACTCACAAATATGTCGCACTAATATAGCTATTGCTTCAACCATGTCGGTATACCCCGCACAGTTTCCACAATGTATTGCTATTTACCTATGAATGTTTCCCAAATTCGGGTAGAGGATTTCAAGCCCAAACAAAAGAACCAAATGTAAAACAAAACAATAAGATAAGCATGCAAAAGGTGATCTAAACCCTAAGGTTACTTCACTTTTAGAGTTATTCCCCAGCAGAGTCGCCAGTTCTAAGATACGGTGGGAGAACTGACTTGAGGTTTTGCGTTTGTGTTTGCAAATGTTTCAGTTTAGCAAGAGTCACCACCGACTTTTTATTTTATCCTAAGGAAAGGTCAAAAAGCACAGGAAAGACCTTTGAGATGTTTTCTTGGGTTTGGGGAGTAGATTATAGAAAGGAAAGGTATTAGAACCCTTTCTATCCATGGTTATCCATGGGCTCTTAGTTACTTGTTTAGATTACTTGCTTTGCTTTTCAATTGTTTGAAATAGTGCTTTTCAATTGTTTGAAATGGTGCTTTGTGTGTGGTTTTGAAAGATGTTTTGAAAATAGGCCATCGTTGTGGCAACCTTTGTAATGATTCTTGTTTGAATGTATACAAAGGTGTTTTTGTCTTTTGAAAAGTTTTCAATGTTTGAAAGTAGGGTTTTGAAATTGTATGGTGAAGTATGTAATGAAGATAGCAAGGATGTTTTTGCAAGCTTTGATCAAGTAACTAAGAGTTGTCTACCCTATTTTACTTCAAAGATCTTTCTTATGTTTTTAACCCTTTTAACAGTGTTGTTTCACCATTGTATTTGGTGAACAACCTTGTATTAGGATGTTAAACGGGACAGGCGCGGGTCATCGTATAGACCATGATAGCAATTGTGTCAAGTATTTTTGGCAATTTTCTTGAGGGACATGATCATTTTGTTTAGGCAACCTAGATAGCGTCGTCGAGGGACTATGATCTTTTGTTTTGTTTTTGTTTTGCCAAAGTACTTGACATGCATACCATGGCCCATTTTTGAAGGCAACAAGTGGATTGTAACCCTAAGGGTGCAAGTGTGCATTGTGTTTGTTTTCCATGCATTTTTGTCTTTGATTAGGTCAAACTATTTGTTGATTTTGATTTTTGCATACAACCCCTAATTCTCTAATCATGGCATAATTGAAAGCTTAAAGGTGCGAGAATTTAAATTCTAAGCTATTACAACATGATATATGGAGGGGGATACAAATTTGAATAGGGGGTTATTTTACAAGAAATTAAAACCCTAAATTATTACAACCAAATTGAATTTGCAAGGCATAATATTTAAATGTACAATATTTAAATAAATACAATAAATGAATATTAAATAAAATGTATTATACAAAAAAAAAGGTTTTTTAGGTATGTAAAGTGTTTTCAATGGAAAGAAATGTAAGAAAATAAATAAAATAAAAAAGTTAATTTTAGTTATTTTTAGGGTAAACCCTAATTCCTTAAAGAAATGTTTTTATTTATTATTTATACAAAAATGTATCAATATGTACAAAAATTAAAAGTATATTGAAAAAAAAGTAATTTTTAGTATAAAATATCAATAAAAATAAAATGTATTATTTTTGTGTTTTTTATTCTATGTTTATAATAAAATAAAGTATATATATATATATATATATATATATATATATATATATATATATATATATATATATATATATATATATATATATATATATATATATATATATATATATATATATATATATATATATATATATATATATATATATATATATATATATATATATATATATATATATATATATATATATATATATATATATATATATATATATATATATATATATATATATATATATATATATATATATATATATATATATATATTAAATATATTAAGTGTGTAAAAAAAATAAGATAAATTATTTACAAAAATGTTCATATTTCAAGAAAATATTTTCAAATGTGAATAAAAATAATAAATGAAAATAAAAGTATTTTTTACATTATTTTTAAGCTTAAACAAAAATAATATAAAGTATTTAAACATTTTAATGTTAGAAATAATTAAAATAAATACCAAATAAATGTAAAAATTTATGAAAATATTTTTTTAGGCATTTTTTATGTTTGGAAATAAAATATCAAAGTCAGAAAAGAAATAAAAATGCAAAAATAATAAAAATACAAAGAAATGGGCCAGGGGGTGTGAAACTGAAAAAGGAGGTGTTAATAGTAAGAACAAACAGGCCCAGCCCATTTCCACTTCATCTTCTTCCCTGAGACAAAAACGCGCGCTTGCATTGTTCAAATGCTAACTCCTGAAAACGTGATCTTTTGACAAAACTCAAAACATGAAACTTGTAGAGCATCAAACAACAATTTCAACCATATAAAACATTAAATCTAACTCTCAAAGACCAGAGAGAATTTCTATGGCCCTAATTTCTAACCTAGTTTTTTCAGAAAGTTCATGGGTGAAATTCTCCTAGCACGATTAATATAAATGAAAACTAAGCACATGTATGGTTTCAGAGTAATGAGTACAACATCTTTCATTCACAAATCTAAGACTAAATGTTCCTAAATAGAGATATAGAAGTTCATGAAATACCTGTTTCAGTTGAGTTCGAGTTGGACAATGCAACAACTTTCAACAAGGCCTGAGGTTCTTTTGAACTTGCTTGATGTCCTCTGAACCTTTCCCAATGCTTAGTTTGT
The DNA here is from genome assembly GCA_948472305.1 of Vicia faba. NCBI lineage: Eukaryota > Viridiplantae > Streptophyta > Magnoliopsida > Fabales > Fabaceae > Vicia > Vicia faba. The sequence continues at coordinate 485,583,572 of OX451737.1, forward strand.
TTTGAAGTGGCCTGAATCGTGCTACAGAACTCAACATACAAAGCTTTTGTGATCGGTGGAAATAGAACTGACTGTTTTTTAGCTGGTTTCGCGAAATGTCGCGGAAGCAAGAGTCGTCACCGTCTTTTATGTTCTCCAACATGGAAAGGACAAAAGCACAGCAAAATTCATTATTCGAGATGTTTCTCGGTTCGGGAGGTAGATTTATAGAAAGGGAAGGTGTTAGCACCCTTTCTATCCGTGGTTATCCACGGGCTCTTAGGTACTTGCTCTTATGTTTTCAAAAATTGTTTGCTTTTCAAGTGTGTGTGGGTTTTGAAAAAGTTTCGTTTGAAAGATTTCTAAGTAACTCTTGTATCTGTCCTCAAGAGTGTATGAAAAATTTGTTTGAAAACTTTTGTTTGAAAGTGTAGGTGCGAAAAGTATTTTTGTTTGTTTTTGAAAAGAGCAAGTACCCAGGAGTCATCTACCTACTCTAAGGAATTAGGTTGTGTAAGAGTCCTTTAGACAGTGCTATCCCATCATTGAGAGGTAGGTAGCACCATCGTTGGAGTTATTCGGGTCAATTCGATTATTCGGGACATGTGGTCACCAAAGCAATGGTAGGACGCCTTAGCGGTAACCCTAATGTCCTAGATCCTTTTTTTTTATCCGAGGCAACTGTTCGAGGCAACTGGATCTTAGACCGAAAGGCGACTTCTAAAACACCCTATACTTGATTACCACCTCGAGGCAACCAGTGAGGCGTACCCTAAGGGTGGCATGTGCAAGTGTATTGTTTTTCAGTTATATTATCTTTGTACATATTATGGTGAGCTACGGTGGATTTTAAATTAAAGGTTAATCTTGTCATGCATCACCTATTTATTGACAAGCATATAAAAGTAATAAAGTGCAAAAAGATAAAATCCTACACTATTACAACCATATCGAATTGCATGAAAATATAAGGGCAAAAATAAAATAAAAGCAAAAAAATGAGGATCTTTCGATTGAGGCAGAAAACCCTTCGATTCTGCACTTTCTGGCTCTCTTCGATTTGGCCTGAAAAAGGGTGAAGGCATGACTTTCGACTGAAGCCTCACGGTCAGCATGTTTGTGCCTTTCGATTGGGACCAGTGGGATAGCATGTGGTGCCTTTCGACTAGGCCTGGAATCTGCGCAAGATGTAAGCTGCCTTTCTGCCTCCTTCGATTGGGCCTGGAGTCAGTGAGGAAGCCTGAGGCTTCGTTTCATATTCATGTTTCCTGCTTATTTAGTTTGAGATATTAAATAGCAACATGGCCTAAGGCCATGCTATCATTACCTCAGGGCCAGGTTAGTTCTTAAAGCATCTGTAACCAACCAAAGAACCAAGCCAAAAGGAGCAGCAATAAAAACAAAATAGTGGGCTGAAGCTTTTGGAGGGAAAACAAAATAGTTTGAACAATTTGGGTAAACTGCTCTTTGTAGCCTTTGAGGGGCAGTGCTTTATTGCCATTTTGGTGCAAGGAACTGGGCGGTTGTGCAGGACTGTTGTGCAACATTTTTTGGAGTTTTATGGCAGAGCCTGACAGCGCATGTGACTTGGTCGACAAACGCCTTTGTCCTTTTCGTCCTTTTGTCTTGACTCCCTAGACTCACCTTTCGAACAGACTTTCAGTAACCATCTCCTTTTTTCAATTGAAGTGACGTTCAAATGACTCCCCTAGACAATCCTTCGAATGGGCCAAAATAATGCTCTTGGGATGGAAGGCTCAATCGAAACTTGCAACATTGGAGAAGTCACTCCCCCAAACGAAAGAGGCGTGCAAGGGTACGATGTGTGATCGAAAGAGGGCAAAAGAGAGGCTTTTTCCTCCTGGATCGAAGGACATCAAAAGGGAGCTTTTTTCCTTGGAATCGAAGGAAGTCTTTGCCTCAGTCGAAGCTTGTAACAAGTTGTTCTAAAAGGTGATCTTGGCCTTGTGCATGCTAGCATGGTAAGGAATTATGTCTTGTAAATCTTGGCTAACACGCAGGAAAGAGGCTATATGGCCAAGTGAAATATTTGTACTAAGAGAATACAACATTCAAACAAAATCCAATGTCCCAATGAAACAAGAAATGAACTTGCCCAACAGGAGTCCAACGCCCAATCGAAGGATGCAACCAAGCCTACATCGAAGGAGCCAAAGTTCCCAATCGAAGGATGCAAGTCAAGCTTGTGTCGAAATAGGCCAAAAGGCCAATCGAAAGAGCTGAAATGAAGAGCACTTGTATTTCTCCAATTTTTGTCAAAAATATTATTTTTATCTGTTTTCTCCCTTTTTGACAGTTTCCAAAGCACTTGTGCAAGCTTGAACCTTGAAAATCCTTGTGAGAAAGGCCTTGAGAATGAGAGGGCAAATTTTGGGGTACAACAGCTTCCAAACAAAAATGGTGATCACTGTAAATGGAGTTACAGTTGCTTGTGAATGGTCTTAACAGCTTAGGTGTATTGTTTAGAATATGTTTGAAGTGATTTGGGACAAAACGCCCGAGGGGATTTGGTTATGGCTTGTGATTTGCAGAACTGGCCCTGTTTTTGGCAGAAATGAAGATTTTGTGCACAAGGAGGTTTGAGAGGTGAGGGGCTCGTGTTTTTGGCTTGCAAGGATGAGTGTAACTTGTTTGCAATCTTTGTGTAAGTTGACTATGGCTGGTTTTTGAGTTGGGAGGATTTGGACAAGTTTCTTCTTTGTGAAGCCAGAAATGTGTAACTTGTTCTCACAGGCCTGCACAAGTCATGTATTATGCTGCATACAATCTTCTTGATACTTGCAATTTGTGGATTTGATTTGGCCTCAGAGATATGGCCATATGCTTCAAAGATCATGGTTTGACATAAAGCATACCTTTTCAAAAATGGAAATGTACCTTTTTTTAATTAAGGATTAGTTTTGTGTGCAATGTCCAAATGGCATAGATAATGCATTAGCTCGGTGGATTTGCATTCAATTATGGAGTTTGAATTGGTTTAGAGACCTTTAATTGTGTACTAAGCTAGTTTGGTCAGATTTGCAACTTGTATAAACATGTATTGGCCATGGTTTCCAAGTGAGTTTTTGCTAACTTCAAGCTTTTGATTCTCTCTAACCACAAAGGTGTTTGAGGAGTTATTGGACAATTTGGAAAGCTTGAAACATGTACTATAATTCATCTTTAAAATGCAAATTGATACTCCAAGTGTAACTATGTGAAAAATGGCCAAGAAGATGGGTCAAAATCCATCAGTAATCTTACAAGAGTCTGACCTTCACTCGGTCCCCTTTTAGATATGACTACCATTGACCTAATAGAATCTGATCCCGCGAGATCTCCTATCAGGGTTTCCTATAATGACCGCAACCATTATCTTCTTGAGATCCTACTTTCACCAAGTCTCCCAAGGAATTAATCAAGAACAGTTGATGGTGATCTTGTGTTTACATGAATGATTCTTCTAAGCAGATTACACAAGTATTTTAAGAACATATTGTTTAACACTTCTTCGAGCAACAACTCAAGTGTTAAAACAATTTACATGAAGAGATTCAAACAGAAATACTATATGAGAAATAACTCTAGTGTTTATTACAATGTTCTAAAAATATGTATATGATCAGAAGTTGAGTAACATCTTGTAGTGTTCTTCTTCATCTTCTTGTTTAGCAAGTTCTGAGCAACAACTCCTTGCTTCTTCTGAGATCTACCAAGATGTATGTGATTGGAAGTTTAATAGCATCTTGTAGTCTTCTTCTTGAGCAAGCTACAAGCAACAACTCCTTGGTTCTTCTGTTTTAATCAAGATGTATATTATGATAGTTGTATGACATCTTGATGAAATCTTCTTTCTTTCTTTTCTCTCTTCTTTAGTGATCTTCAAAATGTGTAGCATTACAGCTTTAACATCTTCAGCATCCACTGCTTTCCTTTCACAGAATGAAGCTTGATGGCCAACGACAACTTTCTTTAAATCTTCAATCTTCTTTTATAGCCTTTGACAGAGAGAGACATTGTGAGGATAGAAAGGACTTTTCCTGCACCAACGGTTAGTTCCCAATGGATAGAATAAGGTCTAAGAGTTTAGACAGTATAAAATAATATTTAAGTATCATGTCATTGTTTAATGATAGCTTTCGACCTTTTCTATGAATGATATTTTTCTATTAAGCTTTGTAAACAGAGATTCATTAAATAAAGAAAGATAGTTGTAAATCCAGCCGTTTGTTCCCAACAATCACAATTAGAGTGGTTGACAATATAGTATAAAGGACTTTCCTTACACCACCCTAGAGGGTAGAGGTCACAGACACTTTATGTACCTTTTGTACAATATCACACGTTAACCATTTGAACTTTCTTCTTATCACCAGAGGCTTCAGATATTTGAGTGTTGAACGTTGAAGCTTGTTGTAGAAGAATCTTTCTTTAAGTCTTAGAACATAAGTCTTGGAGTCTTCAGAACTTGTCACACATAACCTTGTCTTCAGAGTCTTCAGCACTTGGTTGTAATAACTTGCTTTTCTTCAGATCATCATAACTTGTTCAGCAGAACCTTGTCTTCATAATCTTCAAAAATTGTAACATATAGAAGCAAAGCTTTAGAAGGCCTCCAAATCTTAACCACAAAGTCACGATCAGAACCTCCTGTACTAATGTTCCTTAGACACGTTGCAGATGATAGATTCAGATCCTTGACTTCAACTATAAAATTTAACCACATGTTTTCTTCTAGTAGTGTATGTTTAAAACCTGATGACGTCACACGCCTTGTACCAGAGTCAGAACATTATAGCAATAGCTACACACTAGAACAAAACTATTAGTGTATACAATTGTTCTCTAAGATAACATATAAAGTTATCATCAAAATCTCAAGGCCAGGTTTAGAAACACTTCTTGTTCTTACATTTTAGACCTCAAATAAATACTCATTTGGTCGAATTTTCTCATCGTGAACCCGAAACACCGATTAAGTTTATGCCCGAATGTCAAGTTCCACAATTTTCAAATAAAAAAATATTACAATTGAAAGAGAAGAAAGGTATTCAGTAAAATTAAAATAACTCAAGAGCTATTTATAAGGGATGAAGATACATTTCTCATGCAATTATATCTCAATGTTTCCAAGGATCCAATAGTGGGAGTTGATAAAAAAAGCCGACATTTTTTATCAAAAATCGCCTCCAATTATTCAAAAGGTTGCTTACAGACGTGCCCTGGCTGGATTCAGGTATCGAATCTACAAACAAATATTCACAGACGTGCCCTGGCTAGATACAGGAATCGAATCTAGAACTTCAAAAGGTTGCTTACAGACGTGCCCAGGCTAGATACAGGTATCGAATCTACAAACAAACGCTCACGGACGTGCCCTGGCTAGATACAATAATCGAATCTGGAACCGCAAAAGTTGATGATAATATCTTTTGATTGACCTTTTCCTGAAAAGGCAAAACATTAGCTGTATGTAATGTCATGATGAATGAGATGCATGATCTCCTCAAAAATAAATGAGATTGTATGATGCGTATACGCATGTATCATGATGTATGAAAATGTGATGTTTGTGAATGTATTTTTGTCTAGGAAAATAAATCCTTGACGAATGCCGGGAGTTAAGTCCTGGGTTGATGTTGAAGAGTAGGGTTCTTCGCTTCCGCTGGGGATGATGATTGCAAGGATAAACCGGTAGGAGAAGCTGACTCCGTTGGGGAATAAACCTGGCGAAGAGATTATTCTGCAGGGAATTACTCTGTGGGAAGAGATACTTTGCTGAGGTATTGATGATAACTCCGTTGGGGATTCCTGTTGATGAGCTTTGTTAGGGAATTTGATGAACTCCGTTGGGGGATAGGGAGAACTTCGCCGAGGACGATCTTTCCGTGGCAATTAGCTGAGGATAACCCATTATAAGCTCTGGTGGGGAATAACCTTCTGAATAAAGCCGGGGAGATGCGTTCGTACTCTGCAGGGGATAAGCTTCCAGAATCTAATGGGGATAAGCTTCCGGAATCTACCGGGGAGGATGATTCAACTCTCCTGGGGAAACTTTTGAACTGTACAGGGGAATGGCTCCACTGGGGTGTCTGGATTCCGCCGGGGAACAATCTTATATTCTTGTCGAGGAATATTAAGACTGTCGGGGATACTCGTTTAGGAACATCTATACTTCGCTGGGGAATGTTGAGATCTTCTGGGGATACCCAACTTCCTTAAGGCTGACAGTAGCCTAACTCTGCTTGGGGAGAGTGTTGCTGACTTGCTGGAGATACTGTGCCTTTTCAGGGCTGATGGGAGATCAACTCTGCTTGGAGAGAGTATTGTTGATTTGTCTTACTCGACGGGGAGTGAAGGCATCTTGGTTACATTCTTCAGCCGAACCTACCTTGGTACCTTGGTGGACAGAGCAACTAAACCGCTTAGACAATTATTATTGCCCCTGTTTCTGATGTCACCTGTAATTAGTCCTTTGTTTCGCATGCACATATTTTTGAGTTAGCAATTAATGTCAAATGCATATATCAAAAATGAACATTGGACGTTCTTCGCAAGACAAAACAAAAAAAAAGGAAAAACAATTGGCAATTTGTTTGGAAAAATGAGTTTGTATTGATTTTTGAATTTGCCCGTAAATAGGCGTTTATGTACAAGAGGCTGACGTCCTAGTAAGAGAAGGCCGCCGAGAAAAATCGCGTTTATACAATTTGAAAAGGAAACAAAACAGCTATGTGAAAATTCCCACTGGGTTCCAACTCTGCTATCGCCTTTATGTCTTCGAGCGTCTCATCACTTTGCTGCTTAAATGGAGATGAAGTTGATTGATCGATGTCGTCTGAACCTGATAGTTGATGCCGAAGTCTGGATGCAAGGTGATCCAATGAGACATAGTATTATGCATATCCCTAACTTTTGCCTGGACTGCCCTTTCGGGTTTTCAGTCCACCGGGATACCCATTTTTGCCCAAGCCGCCTTTTTAGGTTTTTGACTTGCCGGGTGTACAGATTTTTTCAATTTCATCCCTTATTTTTGCCTGAACCCTTTTGGTTCGCCGGGAAGCCCTTATTTTTGCCTAGGTGTGTCAACCTAGAGGGTCTTTAGTTATGCGTAGTATCTTTTTACTATGTCTTCATTAGCGGGGTGAGGAAGGTCATCACCATCCATGGTGGTCAGAATCATCGCTCCTCCTGAGAAGATGTTCTTAACCACAAATGGCCCTTCGTACGTGGGGGTCCATTTGCCCCTGGGATCACCTTGAGGTAGAATGATGCGTTTAATTACCAGGTCCCCAACTTGATACTCTTGGCGTCTGACTTTCTTGTTAAATGCCTTGATCATCCGTTTTTGGTACGTCTGACCATGACAGATAGCGGTGAGTCTCTTTTCGTCGATCAGGTTTAATTGATCAAGCCGAGTCTGGATCCAGTCATCTTTGCTCAAACCTGCATCCTTCATTATCCGGAGAGAGGGTATCTGGACTTCAAAAGGCAAGACTGCCTCCATGCCATAGACCAAGGAAAAGGGTGTTGCCCCTGTTGATGTCCGTGCTGAGGTACGGTACCCATGAAGAGCAAACGGTAACATCTCGTGCCAATCTTTGTAGGTCATTGTCATCTTCTGCACAATCTTCTTAATATTCTTATTAGTTGCTTCTACAGCTCCGTTCATCTTCGGCCTGTAAGGAGAAGAGTTGTGATGTTGTATCTTGAATTGCTCGTAGAGCTCAGTGATCATCTTGTTGTTAATATTGGTACCATTATCCGTAATGATCCTCTCAGGTACACCGTATCGACAGATTAGGTTATGCCGAATGAATCGTGCCACGACGTTCTTGGTTACGGTAGCATAGGAAGCTGCTTCAACCCACTTTGTAAAGTAATCAATCGCTACCAGGATGAAGCGATGCCCGTTGGATGTCGTAGGTCTGATCTCGCCGATCATATCAATGCCCCACATTGCAAAAGGCCAAGGTGTTGTCAAGACGTTTAGAGGAACTGGAGGAACGTGCACCTTATCAGCGTAGATCTGGCATTTGTGACATGTCCGAGAATGTTGGTAACAGTCAGCTTCCATTGTGGACCAGTAATATCCTGCCCGAAGGATTTTCTTTGCCATGGTATGTTCACTGGAATGTGTTCCGAAGGTACCTTCATGCAGCTCTGCCATGATCCTTTCTGCTTCAGTCTTATCCACACAACGCAGTAAGGTTGAATCATGGTTTCGTTTATAGAGAATGTCATTGTTGAGGAAGAACTTCGCCGCGAACCTTCTCAAGAACTTCTTGTCGTTAACAGATGCACCCTCGGGGTATTCTTGAGCTTCCAAGTACCTATTCACTTCATGATACCAAGGTTTTTCTGTTACCTCTTCCGTTTCAAGATCACAGCAATGTGCAGGTTCATCCAGTTTCCAAATAATGATCCGGGGAGCCTCGTTGTCCCATTTGATTTTGAATATAGAAGACATCGTAGCTAGCGCGTCCGCTAACTGATTCTCCTCTCTTGGGAAATGTTCAAAGGTTATCTCTTCGAAGTGCAAAAGCAACGTCAACACATACTCCTTGTAAGGAATAAGATTTGGGTGTTTCGTATCCCGCTCGCCTTTGATCTGATTGATCACGAGAGCGGAATCTCCGAAGACACTCAGAAACTTGATCCTTAGGTCAATTGCAGCTTGAAGACCCATGATGCACGCCTCATACTCCTCTATGTTGTTGGTGCAGTTGAAACATAGTCGAGCAGTGAACGGAATATGAGATCCATTAGGAGATGTGATCACAGCGCCGATGCCATTACCCAAAGCGTTTGAGGCTCCATCAAAGTGCATAGACCATCGGGATCCTTCCTCAGGTCCTTCATCCGGTCCAGGTACTTCACAATCAGTCACTACCATGATATCCTCGTCTGGAAACTCAAAGTTCATGGATTGGTAGTCATCCACTGCCTGGTGTGCCAAATGGTCTGCCAACACACTTCCCTTGATTGCTTTCTGAGTCGTGTACTGGGTGTCATATTCCGTCAAGATCATTTGCCATCTTGCTATTCTTCCGGACAAGGCAGGCTTTTCGAATATGTACTTTATTGGATCCATTTTTGAAATCAACAGAGTAATGTGAGTCAACATATACTGTCTCAGCCGGCGAGCAGCCCATACCAAAGCGCAGCAAGTTTTCTCGAGCAGCGAGTATCGAGTCTCACAGTCGGTAAACTTTTTGCTAAGGTAATAAATGGCGTGCTCTTTTTGGCCAGACGCGTCATGCTGCCCCAGCACACACCCCATTGAGTTGTCAAGTACTGTCAAGTATAATATTAGAGGTCTCCCATCAAACGGTGGCATGAGAATGGGTGGCTCTTGGAGATACTCTTTGATTCTTTCGAAAGCAGCCTGACATTCATCGTTCCAACGTACTACCTTATCTTTCTTCAGTAGCTTGAAGATTGGTTCACATGTAGCAGTTAGGTGCGAGATGAATCGGGCAATGTAGTTCAGACGTCCTAGAAAGCCTCTGACTTCTTTCTCTGTCTTGGGAGTTGGCATCTCTTGTATGGCTTTCACCTTGGCAGGGTCCACTTGAATACCTTTGTCGCTCACGACGAAACCTAGCAATTTTCTAGATCTCACCCCGAAGGTGCACTTGTTCGGGTTCAACCTCAGCTTGTACAACTTCAGACGGTCAAACAGTTTCTGTAGATGGTCAAGGTGTTCCTCCTCAGTTTGGGACCTTGCAATCATATCATCGACGTATACTTCGATCTCATGGTGGATCATGTCATGAAACAAAGCAACCATGGCACGTTGGTAGGTCGCCCCAGCATTTTTCAACCCAAAAGGCATGACCTTGTAACAAAAAGTGCCCCACTGAGTAACAAAAGTGGTCTTCTCCATGTCTTCAGGAGCCATCTTGATTTGATTATAACCAGAGAACCCGTCCATGAAGGAGAATACCTTATGTTGAGCAGTGTTGTCAACCAGAACATCGATGTGAGGTAGAGGGAAGTCATCCTTAGGGCTCGCCCTGTTCAAATCCCTGTAATCAACGCACATTCTGACTTTACCATCTTTCTTCGGCACTGGAACCACGTTGGCAATCCACTGAGGGTAAGAAGTCACTGCTAGAAAACCGGCGTCAAATTGTTTCATAACCTCAGCTTTGATTTTCTCGAACATCTCTGGACACATACGGCGGACCTTCTGCTTTACCGGAGGACAGTCTTCCTTGGTAGGCAAGTGATGAACCACAATGTCGGTATCCAACCCAGGCATGTCTTCGTAAGACCAGGCAAAGATTTCCACATAGTCATGCAGCATCTGAATCAACCGTTGTTTCACACTAGACTCCAGATTTGCACCAATCTTGACTTCCTTTCTGTCTGTCTCAGTACCCAGATTTACCGTTTCCACTGGCTCTTCATGTGGCTGAATAGCCCTCTCTTCCTGGAGTAGCAGTCTTGCAAGCTCGCCAAGCACTTCACAATCATCTTCACCTTCGTCTTCGGCTAAGTTGATCGGATTTTCGAAGTCATAACTGGCAGTAACAGAGTCGTTACCAGTGAGATCCAGAGTGGATTGGAACCTGTATAGGTGAGTGTGTGTAAATATAGTTGTTTCGCAATATATAAAAAAGACAAGGAGCGCAAGATTTGAAATGTAAAAACGTCCAATGCTTTCATTAATGATATATGAGAGTGACACACAAAAGCCCTCATAAATGAAGCCACGGTGCCCCGGGTAAGACACCGGGCCATAAAGTTTTCAAATTATTGTTCGTTACAACTTTAAAACAAAGGAGTTCATTACTGAGTGACAAAAGTAATAGGTATGAAGTCTTTCGCAGTCCAGTTGCTTGGTCCACCGTCGGTTGTTGGGTAGATCCAGCTGTCGAATTCAGATTCTTCCACGCCGTCTTCAATAGCATTTACTCCCGGGTTGGTGATGAACACAGGAGGTCTTCCAATCCTTGCCTTACGAACAGTCCTCTGAGCCTCTGCAGTGAAACCCAAACCAAACTTGTCGGTCTTTGGAGTGAAATCAGGAAGTTGGCCCCAGTTTGCGCACTCACCCTTCTCAATAACAGCCCGAACATCCTTTAGGGAGGCCATCTTCAACGGAGAATCTTCTGCAGTCACAGTCTCTGCTGACGCCAGTGTTTGAGGCACCTCTTCAAAGTGTTGAAAGGGGGTTTCAATGAACTCCCCATCCATCTCTACATACCGGAACGAGTTGAGGTGGCTGACCATATACTCTTCCTCCCCCTGAACTGTAACAATCTTCCCTCTGACTGGGTACTTAAGCTTCTGATGTAGTGTGGAGGTCACAGCTCCAGCCTTGTGGATCCATGGACGACCCAGCAAACAAGAATAGGATGGTCAGATGTCCATCACATAGAAAGTAGAATCAAAAACTTGAGAACCAACCCTGATTGGAATGTCAACTTCCCCATGTACCATCCTTTTCGAACCGTCAAAGGCCCGGACAACAATGTTACTAGGTTTGAGCTCCAAAACCTCACAATCCAACCTGTCTAGGGCCTTCTTGGGTAATACGTTCAATGAAGAACCGGTGTCTACCAACACATGGGCAAGAGTAGTGCCCCGACATTCAATGGACACATGCAGGGCGTCGTTATGGTTCTTTCCTTTGGCAGTCAGATCAGCGTCAGAGAAACCCAACCCATTATCAGCAGTCAAGTTGGCCACACAATCGGTAAATTGATCAGCAGACGTTTCTTGTGGCACATGGGTCGTCTTCAGGAAGGAAATCATGGCCTTGGCATGGGCCTTTGAACACAACAACAGTGATAGCATAGAGATCTTAGAGGGGGTGTGCCCCAGCTGCTCAACCACATTGAAATCACTCTTCTTGATAATTTTGAGAATCTCTTCCATCTCTTGCTTGGAAGCCTCAGCATTGGTTGTCTTTGGTGCCTCCATCCGGGTAGGCACATCGGTAGCAGTCCCTTTGCCCCGAGCATCAGATGACTCGGCAGCAGAGGTAGAAACAGGAACTTGATCAGGAAGGGGAGCAGGCACACTTGCAGGTGTGATGATAAGAGGTCTCTGAATAGCTGGTGGCGCAATATCAGGCGAGAAGAGCCTACCACTACGAGTGACTTTAGCAGGCCCGGTGATGTTGCTGACACCGGTACTAGTATCAAACTCTTGTTTAACTCCAAGCACATAAACGTCTGCCCCATAGTGCCACGGGACAGCTTTGTCAGACGTATAGGGGAGGGGCCCCGGAATAGTGATGATGATAGGAGCAATCTTCTGAGTGGACATGATTTTGACAGGCTTCTTTGAAGGAGCCTTAGGAGGGTTGTTGAAAATAGTAACAATAGACACTTCTTCAGCAGGGATAGCAGGAACAGCAATCTTCTCGAACAAGATCTCTTTGCTATCCATCAGGTTTTGGACGCCTGACTTCAGCAAAGGGCAACCAGCAGGTGAAACAGCACATAAATGGCAACCTTTACTACATCCCGGAAATAAACCAGCTAGCAACAGGTTCCTCTTGACAGTCAACAATGGAGTAACAATATCATCCACAGAGGCCACATACGGGTCTTCTTCCACAGCATTCACTCCATGCTGGGGCATGGGAGCAGTCACAACATTGGGCCTTTCGGGCGCCTCGAACTATATTTCTTTAGCATCAATAAGGTCCTGAACCTTATTCCTCAGAGCCCAACAATCGTCAGTAGTATGCCCCGGGCTATCAGAGTGATAAGCGCAATGGGCGTTGGGGTTGTACTTTGGAGAAGCTGTGTTCACTACCTTCGGAGCTTCTTTGACAGTTATCAGATTGGTTGACAGTAGTTGCGGAAAAATCTGAGACAGGGTCATGCTGAGTCGAGTGTACTGTCTTTTAGGTCTCTCACCCCTTGGCTGGTTATACTGCTGAGGAGCAGCAGCAGGCTTTGAAATTACCATCGCTTTGACAGCTTGGCGGCGTTCTGGTTTGTTCTGTCTCCTTGGACCATAAACAGCACTGGCTTCCTTCTTGAAGGGCTTCTTTTCAGTACTCGAGGAGGCACCTTTCTGTATCTTCCCCGACTTGATACTAGCTTATATCCTCTCACCGGTTAAGATCAGATCTGTAAACCTGGCAGAAGAATTCCTAATCAGATGGTTGAAGAACGGACCAGACAGGGTCCCCAGGAACATGTCAACAAGTTCACGGTCAGTCAAAGGTGGCTGCACCCTTCCAGCCAGGTCCCTCCACTTTTGCGCTCACTCCTTAAAACCTTCGCTCGTTCCTAGTGACATACCTTGGAGTTGGGTACGCGTGGGAGCGAGGTCGGAATTGTACTGATACTGCCTATAAAATGCAGTAGCCAAGTCCTCCCAGTTTCGAATACTGGCTCCATCCAGCTGATAGAACCATTCGAGTTGAGCTCCCGAAAGGCTATCTTGGAAGAAATGGATCCATAGGTTCTTGTCTGCAGTGTAAGGTTGGATCTTCCTTACATATGATCTGAGATGCAGCTTAGGGCAGGAAGCCCCGTCGTACTTCGCAAAGGCAGGTGCCTTGAACTTGTGTGGGATCACCACCCCAGAAGATAAACCTAGATCTCCAAAATCCAACCCCGGCACATGTTGAATCTCCATGGCACTTAAACGGTCCTCTAGTTGCTTGTACCTATCTTCAGCAGGAGGGTACTATTCATCATGGTAATCTGTCTCATTGTCGGAGACCGCAGGACTAGGAACCCTTCCCCCTTGGGGACTATCCTTCCCTACAGAGGAAGTAGCCTGATCAGCCTCATTCTGCAGTGTATTCCCAAACCTCCGTCCAGTGTTAAACAGCGCAGTCCTCTTCTTCTTCTTCTTCTTCAAGAGCAAAGGTTTCAACTCCTGTTGACCCTGGGCTAAGCTCATGACCAGCTCTTGAAACTGGGCATTCTGGGCCTGGAGGGCCTTGATAGCTTGTTCGGTAGTGGGCTCGGAAGACATGATGATTGAGTGCTGAAATAAACAGCGAAGAAGATTAAGCAACCTGTAGAAGAAGGGTACCTGTTATGCATATGATGCAATGAGATGCGTATGATTTATGTTTTCAAAGACAATCGGGATTCAACTTTGTAGACAAAAAGGAAACACACTTCATTAGATTCAAACTTTAAATTGTTCAACAATTGGCCCTTAGGCATTACAAGAATGAAAATATTGAAAAGGAAATAAAAGCTGTAAAAGAAACATCTAAAACCCATCAGTGCTCCCATGGCCTCCTCTTCTCAGTACGGATATAGTCATTCAGGGTCCGCTCATTCTCCAATTGCTTTGTCAGCTTCTGGATCTTCTGTTCCTGCTCGTTGAATCTTTCCCGATAAGAATCTCATTCTTCTTGCAGTTGCGCCCAAGACCTCTTTAGTGTATCAACATCAGTGGGTATCTGAGGAGGGAGTACAGTTGTAGGGACCCCGTCTTTATCAGGAAACTCAAGAATGACGGGCCTGACAGCTTCGTATGGCATACCTAACTTCTGAGCACGGATGCGGACCCATTTGTAGTAGGATTACATAGGCAGAGAAGTCTTCGGTCCCAACTCATGTGGGTCGGCTTTGTGAATTCTGTCCCAAGCCAGGATGAATCTACGACGTAGCTCGTCACTGTCTACCTGAAACTCAAAACTGATGTGAGGCACCAACATCTCATGAGGCCCTGCTCTTCTGGCTCTTCCAAATTGACGGAGAGCTAGACATGGATTATAAGAGATTCCTCCCTGGGTACCATTCAATGGAACATTAGGATATTCTCCGCAACGATCAATAACAGCTACCTCATCCAAACCTCTGAGAGTCCAAATAATGTCATTATCAGTGAGAGACATTAACCTATGAGCCCAGCCTTTTCCTTCTTAGTTCTTCAGCACGAACTTAGGGAGGTGTGAAATAAATCACCTCACTAACAAAGGAGCACAACACCACAGAGTTCCCCGTCTTCGGGCGATACGAGCATAAAGTTGTTGCAGGATATCACCCAAGAGAGTGGGTACAGGGTTCCGAGAGATGAAGATCATTATGGCATTGATATTGACAAAGTTATCAGGATTTAGAAACAATACTAGACCATAGATTAGGAGAGTCGGGATGTCTTCGTACTCCCTGAAGTCTAAGTCATTCCAGAAGCTGTTAGCTTTACCAATCAGAAACTTAGCCAAAAAGCCCTTAACTCTGCTTCTAGTCACCCAGTTATCCATTACCTCTTTGGTGGTCAAGGGAAGGGCTGCAGCAATCTCCTCAAGCCTAAGAGTCTTTTCCCAACCATTAAAAGGAGTCTGCTCCAAAACAGGGATACCAAGCAAATCAGAGAATTCTTCCAGGGTAGGGACCAGCTGGAAGTCTTGAAAGGTGAAGCAATGGTATAGTGGATCATAAAACTGGGTCACGACACTCATCAGTTGTTGGTCCCACTTTGAAGTGACTAAACCGAGAAGAGAACCATGCCTCTGGATGAAGGAAGTAGTATTTGGAATCCTGTCAACCAATTCTTTAAGCAACTCAGGTGGGTGAACAAAGTTGAGCCGGATAGTGTTCCTTCGCACAGGCATCATGATGTCCTACAAAACAGTAGCAAAGATGAAACCCTCTTATCTTTGAAATGGGTCAGTCCTTATGCAGGATGCATGCAATGTTTATGATGGTATGATGTTATGATAAAGCACACCACAAGCATTCACAAAGGCAAACATGACAAGGCACACAAGTCACACAAGACAGCCCTTAGAGTTTAAGCCAGCATGAAGTTCAGGTACTACTCTCTTTCAGTTTGTTGGTTAAGACATGTCCTAGAAAATAGTAACCGGGTTCTAGAGGATCCCAATATCATCGACTACCCTCAATCGGTCATAACTCCAGTGTCGCAATCTTTTCTTGCGGCCAGAACCATCGCGAGAGTTTAGCCTCAATGGGTGTAGCATACTGCTACTGTTCTATGGCCAAGTTGGGTCAATTTAGGGTTCTAAGGTCAGTTGGTGCTTAATGACTCCTTGGAAGACCCATATTCTCCTTGTTGCGACACAAGGGATATCGGTACAGACCAAGGTGTCACACCAATGTAGCCACTGCTTCACTCGTGTCGGTCCACGCCGGACAGGTCCCTCACAGCTTATGCTACCTAAAGAAGGGTATTCCCCAGATCCGGGTTAGGATCTATGAAACTCCAAAACAAGGCCCACAATTTTAAATCAAGCAAAAGCATTCAATTGAAAACATGAGTGGTCTAATCCTAAGGTACACCTCACTTTAAAGTTATCCCCAGCAGAGTCGCCAGTTCTGTGATCGGTGGAAATAGAACTGACTGTTTTTTAGCTGGTTTCGCGAAATGTCACGGAAGCAAGAGTCACTACCGTCTTTTATGTTCTCCAACATGGAAAGGACAAAAGCACAGCAAAATTCCTTATTCGAGATGTTTCTCGGTTTGGGAGGTAGATTTATAGAAAGGGGAGGTGTTAGCACCCTTTCTATCCGTGGTTATCCACAGGCTCTTAGGTACTTGCTCTTATGTTTTCAAAAATTGTTTGCTTTTCAAGTGTGTGTGGGTTTTGAAAAAATTTCGTTTGAAAGATTTCTAAGTAACTCTTGTATCTGTCCTCAAGAGTGTATGAAAAATTTGTTTGAAAACTTTTGTTTGAAAGTGTAGGTGCGAAAAGTATTTTTGTTTGTTTTTGAAAAGAGCAAGTACCCAGGAGTCATCTACCTACTCTAAGGAATTAGGTTGTGTAAGAGTCCTTTAGACAGTGCTATCCCACCATTGAGAGGTAGGTAGCACCATCGTTGGAGTTATTCGGGTCAATTCGATTATTTGGGACATGTGGTCACCAAAGAAATGGTAGGACGCCTTAGCGGTAACCCTAATGTCCTAGATCCTTTTTTTTTATCCGAGGCAACTGGATCTTAGATCGAAGGGAGACTTCTAAAACACCCTATACTTGATGACCACCTCGAGGCAACCAGTGAGGCGTACCCTAAGAGTGGCATGTGCAAGTGTATTGTTTTTCAGTTATATTATCTTTGTACATATTATGGTGAGCTACGGTGGATTTTAAATTAAAGGTTAATCTTGTCATGCATCACCTATTTACTGACAAGCATATAAAAGTAATAAAGTGCAAAAAGATAAAATCCTACACTATTACAACCATATCGAATTGCATGAAAATATAAGGGCAAAAATAAAATAAAAGCAAAAAAATGAGGATCTTTCGATTGAGGCAGAAAACCCTTCGATTCTGCACTTTCTGGCTCTCTTCGATTTGGCCTGAAAAAGGGTGAAGGCATGACTTTCGACTGAAGCCTCACGGTCAGCATGTTTGTGCCTTTCGATTGGGACCAGTGGGACAGCATGTGGTGCCTTTCGACTAGGCCTAGAATTTGCGCAAGATGTAAGCTGCCTTTCTGCCTCCTTCGATTGGGCCTGGAGTCAGTGAGGAATCCTGAGGCTTCGTTTCATATTCCTGTTTCCTGCTTATTTAGTTTGAGATATTAAATAGCAACATGGCCTAAGGCCATGCTATCATTACCTCGGGGCCAGGTTAGTTCTTAAAGCATCTGTAACCAACCAAAGAACCAAGCCAAAAGGAGCAGCAATAAAAACAAACTAAAGGGTGGAAACGAAAAGGTAGCAAACACTACGTATATATTTGAAACGAAGAGGAAGTTTATTTACATGTTATGCTAGAAATGAAGGGTTCAAGGTTAAGAACGACTTACCTTGTTTGAGGCTGGAGCGTGTGCTGAGCCTTTAAGTGGTTTCCTTGAACGCTTCTGGATTCGAAGGGAGGAACCAGGGGTTATGTCTTTGACACTGAATTCGAAAGAGAAGAACAAGGGTGAGGTTCTTCATGCTGGATTTGAAGGGTAACAAGGTATAGGGATGTTTCAGATCCTAAGGGGATAAGTGTTTGGATTCTGGATATGTGTTTTGATTCTGGATATGTGCTTGGATTCTGGATATGTGTTTGGAGCGTTTAAGTGTTTGAGAGTTTTTATGATGTTAGAGAATTTTCTGAAGATTCCTTCGACTGGCCAAAAGGTCCTCCCCTAGCTTTGCATAAATTCTTCTATTTATAGAGAAAAAGAATGGATTTGTTTGAAAACAGCCAGCCTTGCAAAAATAATAATGTGGCGTGAAAGTATAAGTGGGCTGAAGCTTTTGGAGGGAAAACAAAATAGTTTGAACAATTTGGGTAAACTGCTCTTTGTAGCCTTTGAGGGACAGTGCTTTATTTCCATTTTGGTGCAAGGAACTGGGCGGTTGTGCAGGACTGCTGTGCAACATTTTTTGGAGTTTTATGGCAGAGCCTGACAGTGCATGTGACTTGGTCGACAAACGCCTTTGGCCTTTTCGTTCTTTTGTCTTGACTCCCTAGACTCACCTTTCGAACAGACTTTCAGTAACCATTTCCTTTTTTCAATCGAAGTGACGTTCAAATGACTCCCCTAGACAATCCTTCGAATGGGCCAAAATAATGCTCTTGGGATGGAAGGCTCAATCGAAACTTGCAACGTTGGAGAAGTCACTCCCCCAAACGAAAGAGGCGTGCAAGGGTAGGATGTATGATCGAAAGAGGGCAAAAGAGAGGCTTTTTCCTCCTGGATCGAAGGACATCAAAAGGGAGCTTTTTACCTTGGAATCGAAGGAAGTCTTTGCCTCAGTCGAAGCTTGTAACAAGTTGTTCTAAAAGGTGATCTTGGCCTTGTGCATGCTAGCATGGTAAGGAATTATGTCTTGTAAATCTTGGCTAACACACGGGAAAGAGGCTATATGGCCAAGTGAAATATTTGTACTAAGAGAATACAACATTCAAACGAAATCCAATGTCCCAATGAAACAAGAAATGAACTTGCCCAACAGGAGTCCAACGCCCAATTGAAGGATGCAACCAAGCCTACATCGAAGGAGCCAAAGTTCCCAATCGAATGATGCAAGTCAAGCTTGTGTCGAAATAGGCCAAAAGGCCAATTGAAAGAGCTGAAATGAAGAGCACTTGTATTTCTCCAATTTTTGTCAAAAATATTATTTTTATCTGTTTTCTCCCTTTTTGACAGTTTCCAAAGCACTTGTGCAAGCTTGAACCTTGAAAATCCTTGTGAGAAAGGCCTTGAGAATGAGAGGGCAAATTTTGGGGTACAACAGCTTCCAAACAAAAATGGTGATCATTGTAAATGGAGTTACAGTTGCTTGTGAATGGTCTGGACAGCTTAGGTGTATTGTTTAGAATGTGTTTGAAGTGATTTGGGACAAAACGCACGAGGGGATTTGGTTATGGCTTGTGATTTGCAGAACTGGCCCTGTTTTGGGCAGAAATGAAGATTTTGTGCACAAGGAGGTTTGAGAGGTGAGAGGCTCGTGTTTTTGGCTTTCAAGGATGAGTGTAACTTGTTTGCAATCTTTGTGTAAGCTGACTATGGCTGGTTTTTGAGTTGGGAGGATTTGGACAAGTTTCTTCTTTGTGAAGCCAGAAATGTGTAACTTGTTCTCACAGGCCTGCACAAGTCATGTATTATGCTGCATACAATCTTCTTGATACTTGCAATTTGTGGATTTGATTTGGCCTCAGCGATATGGCCCTATGCTTCAAAGATCATGGTTTGACATAAAGCATACCTTTTCAAAAATGGAAATGTACCTTTTTCTAATTAAGGATTAGTTTTGTGTGCAATGTCCAAATGGCATAGATAATGAATTAGCTCGGTGGATTTGCATTCAATTATGGAGTGTGAATTGGTTTAGATACCTGTAATTGTGTACTAAGCTAGTTTGGTCAGATTTGCAACTTGTATAAACATGTATTGGCCATGGTTTCCAAGTGAGTTTTTGCTAACTTCAAGCTTTCGATTCTCTCTAACCACAAAGGTGTTTGAGGAGTTATTAGACAATTTGGAAAGCTTGAAACATGAAATATAATTCATATTTGAAATTCAACTTGATACTCCAAGTGGAACTATGTGAAAAATGGCCAAGAAGATGGGTCAAAATCCTGCCTAAACTAGGGCAAAATTTCTCTAAGTTAAAAGTTTTAGGGACCCTTGTTCCAAAAATCATAACTTGAGATCCAAGCTTCTTTTGAGAAAACTTTGTGAATCAAAGTTGTAGACTTTGTGATGGAATACAACTTTCATGTTTCAAGTTTTGTTTGAATCCACTTGCATCTTGGTGAAAATGTGGGACAAAGTTAGGAAAAATTAAGAAAATTTCATAACTTAGAAAATTTCTAAGTTATGAAATTTTTTCAATTTCAAACCCTAATTTGTAATTTTGGGTTTCTTGATGATCAATTTTCATAATTTGACATATCTTGATGAAAAATGACCCTTGGCACTTGATTTTGACCGAAAAGTCAAAGTTTGACTTTTCAGTGTACAGTCAAATTTTGATCAGTTAATTGAAAAATTCATCTGTCAATCCTATGCATTTGAGATCTTTTGAACTTGTTGAATAATTCAATATGATGCCATTGAATCCTTGTGTCCATGGTTGAGCTTGATTTGCCATTGGTTAGGTCAAACAGTCAAAAATTGCCCTTGTGCAGTCAAAACCCTAAAAATGACCATTTTGCCCTTTTGGTGATCTGATCAAATTTCTTGTGGAATTGTGATCCAAACTTGATCAAATGGTTCATATGAGTTAATAATGTTGATGTGGGTCAAAATTCATGAGTTTTGACTGTCAATTGGCCACAATTGACTTTTCCCCAATATAGTTGATTTCTAGGTCAACTGTCCAATTGACTGGGCAAAAATTTGATTCAAGGCTTGAAACTTGGTATGGGAAAACTTATGAGTCCAACATGAAGTATGAAAGTCACTTTGGGCATTGTGGGTCAAAACATCCCTGTGCAAACTCAAACCCTAATTTAGGTCAACAGTGCAAGGAGGTGTCTTGAGCAGAGCAAACCCTAGCTTGATCTTGAGTTCCAAGAGTCTTGTGATGAGAAATGTTGATGAAATGAGAGGGAAAATTTTGGGGTACAACACCCACCTCCCTTTATTTTCACTTTGCTACTGCGTTAAGGGATCACACCCCCATCACCCTAATGGGCCAAGTCCAATATCTGGACTTGGACCCTTACTCCCTGCACACCCCACTTTTATTGTGTAGTTCAAATATACTCCCCATGGAATTTGGGCCTGAATTCAACATCTGAATTCAGGACCCTACTATCTATACCCCCCCCCCCCCCCCCCTGTTTTGCTAGCCCAACATTATTTTCACCCCCTGCATTTTTTAATTTAATTCCTTTTATATTTTTATTATAATTATTTTTTATATTTCAATATATTTATAAATTTTAATATTATTTAATTAATATTATAAATCGAATATTATTTTCTAAGATCATCCAAATATTTATCTATTGCATTAAAATCATTTTAATCATGCATTAACAAGATGTTTTATAATTAATACATTAAAAAATATTTAACCAACACTAAACTTTTTTTATTAAATCAAATTAAATCTAAGATCATTTTCAAAAAGGATTATGAAGATACTTTAAATTGACTACGAACTTCGTCTAACAACTCCTCTATTCACACACCTAAACTTTGAATAAGGGAAATTCAAAACATCTTCGTAATCCATAAAAAACATCAACAAACTGTGAACTATGAATTGGAACTCTGATTCCTTATAAGAGGATATGTATGCATACGACTAAAATCGTGGCGATTTCCCCTAATAAAAATTAAAACCTTATTTCCTAAGTCTCAATTCTAAACCATAGTATCCTTGTGAACAAGGTAGATGAGGGGTGTCTAACACCTTCCCTTCGTCTCAGAACAAGTCCCACAACTTAGAATCTCTGTCCACGTTAGGGTTATCCTTTATATTCCATTCCTAAAGATAAAAATTAAGGGTGGAGACTCTCAAATCAAAATCAGTTATAACACACGTAACCACATGTTTTCTTCCAGTAATGTATACTTAGAACCTGATAACGTCACACGCCTTGTACCAGAGCCAGAATATTATAACAACAAATACACACTAGAATGAAACCATTATTGTATACAATTATTATATAAGATAACAACTAAAGTTATCATCAAAATCTCAAGGTCAGGTGTAGAAACACTTCTTATTCTTATAATCTCCCTCTTTTTTATGATGACAAAACCATGTATTTTGATAGGACAATTTATAAGGGTAATCACTGTAATCGACAAATTCAGAGTTAAGTTCACATCTCCCTCTGAATCTGTTAAACCCAAAAAATTCATTTAAGCTTGTTCAGAGTCTCCCACTGAGCCCAAGACTCACAAAAACAAATTTGAGCATTCAGAACATATAATAGAAAAGTAGCACTTCCCTAAAACAACTCATCGGAGTCTGACAAGAACACCTGGTCTTCATCTTAGAACCTGGTTTCTATCAGCACTTGATGAAGAATCAAAACTTGATTTTGAGCCTGATTAAATAATTCCATACATCATGTATCAGCACTTTTGTATAAAATCATATAACATCAGCACTGATTTAATATACATATATTCACAAAGTGTACAACATCTTCTGTATAAATCAGAGTTGATTTCATCCATAAGGTTTTCAACCTTTGCATCAGGATCTTCATCTTCAACTTGTCTTAGAATAAACTCGGTGATACCAATTAAAGGTAGAGAAAACACAAGAAGGGGGGGTTAAATTGTGTTCTTAGAAAACACCCCCTTTAGAAATTCTAAGCACTCACATTATAATAGCTATGAAGACAATGAAGAGAAAAGGACACAAGTATTTTATCTAGGTTCGCAGTTAGCTAGGCTACTCCTGTCCACCCCCGCAAGGATGATTTCGCCTTATCCAAGGACTTAATCCACTATAACCAAACTGATTACAAGTGCACGGGCAATCATCGGTGACTAACACACAATGAAACGTTTAGTGATCCAACCAGATATAACAATCATTGACCCAATAGAATCTAATCCCTCAAGATCTTCTACCAAGATTTCCTTTCAATGATATCCATCAGTGATCTTACAAGAGTCTGACCTTCACTCGGTCCCCTTTGAGATATGACTACCATTGACCTAATAGAATATGATCCCGCAAGATCTCCTATCAGGGTTTCCTATAATAACCGCAACCATTATCTTCTTGAGATCCTACTTTCACCAAGTCTCCCAAGGAATTAATCAAGAACAGTTGATGGTGATCTTGTGTTTACATGAATGATTCTTCTAAGTAGATTACACAAGTATTTTAAGAACATATTGTTTAACACTTCTTCGAGCAATAACTCAAGTGTTAAAACAATTTACATGAAGAGATTCAAACAGAAATACTATATGAGAAATAACTCTAGTGTTTATTACAATGTTCTAAAAATATGTATATGATCAGAAGTTGAGTAACATCTTGTAGTGTTCTTCTTCATCTTCTTGTTTAGCAAGTTCCGAGCAACAACTCCTTGCTTCTTCTGAGATCTACCAAGATGTATGTGATTGGAAGTTTAATAGCATCTTGTAGTCTTCTTCTTGAGCAAGCTACAAGCAACAACTCCTTGCTTCTTCTGTTTCAATCAAGATGTATATGATGATAGTTGTATGACATCTTGATGAAATCTTCTTTCTTTCTTTTCTCTATTCTTTAGTGATCTTCAAAATGTGTAGCATTACAGCTTTAACATCTTCAGCATCCACTGCTTTCCTTTCACAGAATGAAGCTTGATGGCCAACGACAACTTTCTTTAAATCTTCAATCTTCTTTTATAGCCTTTGACAGAGAGAGACATTGTGAGGATAGAAAGGACTTTTCCTGCACCAACGGTTAGTTCCCAATGGATAGAATAAGGTCTAAGAGTTTAGACAGTATAAAATAATATTTAAGTATCATGTCATTGTTTAATGATAGCTTTCGACCTTTTCTCTAAATAATATTTTTCTATTAAGCTTTGTAAACAGAGATTCGTTAAATAAAGAAAGATAGTTGTAAATCCAGCTGTTTGTTCCCAACAATCACAATGAGAGTGGTTGACAATATAGTATAAAGGACTTTCCTTACACCACCCTAGAGGGTAGAGGTCACAGACACTTTATGTACCTTTTGTACAATATCACACGTTAACCATTTGAACTTTCTTCTTATCACCAGAGGCTTCAGATATTTGAGTGTTAAACGTTGAAGCTTGTTGTAGAAGAATCTTTCTTTAAGTCTTAGAACATAAGTCTTGGAGTCTTCAGAACTTGTCACACATAACCTTGTCTTCAGAGTCTTCAGCACTTGGTTGTAATAACTTGCTTTTCTTCAGATCATCATAACTTGTTCAGCAGAACCATGTCTTCATAATCTTCAGAAATTGTAACATATAGAAGCAAAGCTTTAGAAGGCCTCCAAATCTTAACCACAAAGTCACGATCAGAACCTCCTGTACTAATGTTCCTTAGACACGTTGCAGATGATAGATTCAGATCCTTGACTTCAACTATAAAATTTAACCACATGTTTTCTTCTAGTAGTGTATGTTTAAAACCTGATGACGTCACACGCCTTGTACCAGAGTCAGAACATTATAGCAATAGCTACACACTAGAACAAAACTATTAGTGTATACAATTGTTCTCTAAGATAACATATAAAGTTATCATCAAAATCTCAAGGCCAGGTTTAGAAACACTTCTTGTTCTTACATTTTAGACCTCAAATAAATACTCATTTGGTCGAATTTTCTCATCGTGAACCCGAAACACCGATTAAGTTTATGCCCGAATGTCAAGTTCCACAATTTTCAAATAAAAAAATATTACAATTGAAAGAGAAGAAAGGCATTCAGTAAAATTAAAATAACTCAAGAGCTATTTATAAGGGATGAAGATACATTTCTCATGCAATTCTATCTCAACGTTTCCAAGGATCCAATAGTGGGAGTTGATAAAAAAAGCTGACATTTTTTATCAAAAATCGCCTCCAATTATAACAGTGATGTGTAAAATTGCGAGAAAAGCTATGCAACCAATTAAAATGTTGATGGCATCATATAAATAGTCTTGTTCAAAAATTTATTGGGTGTTACAAACAAGTTGTTTATAGAAAGAAAAGTGGCACATCGAAGAAAGATATATTTGTCAATGCACATGGTTTTTTTCTTAGGATGAAGGTGCATCATTCAATCTTGAGTATATGCATGGTGATTGTTAAAATATTAACCTAAACGGATGGGAGCATCCACAAAAAATTATTTAAAAAGAACAAAGAACTCTGCTAACGGGGCATAGACATCATCGCCTAACCCAAAAACACCTTCAAGTTATGAGTATAGCTCATCATCTCTTATGAAGCGTTCAATGGGGGAAAAGGCAGCAAAAAGAAAGGATGAGGCAAAGGAAAATGCAAATGCAAATGCAAATGCAACTGAACCTCTTTCTAATGTTGTACATAATACAATGAATAAAAGAGTAGTGGTAATGGAAAATCTAACAGGACTTAAGGAGGAAGAACACAAATTAACCAATGAAAAGATGGAGTTTGAAGCAATACAATTCATCATGTCACACACTTCGAATATAAAAGATAGTCAACGTGAATTTCATGAAAAATATTGTAATAAGCAAAAAGAAAAATATGGATTTTAGTTAAGATGAAATGTTCTAGTATTATCAAAATTAAATATTATTTAGTATTTGTTTTTTTTACAAGATGTAGTATTTGTTATGCATCAACACCTAAATAAAATAGTAATTAGTATCACTTTAATTCAAACTAGTCATTATTCAAAATAGTTGTTACTTATATATACTTTCATTCTTCTCTCACTTTTTATCACTCTTCTCTCACTTTTGCATCACTCTTTTCTCATTTTTCTATCACCCATCTCTCATTCTTATCTCATTTTTCTATCACCTTGTATCACTTTAATGGGTTCAAACAATTCAAATAATCTCAATAAACTATTTTGGGACGTGATTGAAGATGAAATTATGAACAACAGTTGGAGAACTACTGTCGTCAATGCTTGAGAAGGAATGTTAGTCTAGAAGTACCTCTAGGCCAATGAGAAGAATAATGATAGATCAGAAACTTGAAGAAGGGCATATACGACTATTCAATGACTTCTTCTAAAAATTCTAGTATACACAGAGGCTCAATTTCGTAGAAGGTTTAGAATGCATAGGCATGTGTTTCTTCGAATTATAGAAACCCTTGGAAACTATGATGAATATTTTCAAATGAGGGCCAATGCAATTGGTAAAATGAGCCTTTTACCATTGCAGAAATTCACTTCTACTATTCGTACGCTGGCATATGGATCTTCTACTGACATTATAGACGAATATGTTCGAATTGGTGAAAGTAATACAATCGGGTGCTTAGAGAGATTCGTAAGAGGCATGAATGAGGTATGTTGGATTGAGTATCTGAGAAGGCCAAACAACAATGATGTTGAACATATTTTACAAATTAGGGAGTCGTGTCGATTTCCAGGCATGCTAGGTTCCATTGATTGTATGCATTGTGAAAGGAAAAGTTGTCCCATTACATGGAAAGAACAGTTTTGTTGAGGTCATCATGGTAAATTCACAATCATGCTTGAAGCAGTGACATTACAAGACTTAGGGATTTGACATGCATTTTTTAGTATTGTAGGTTCAAACAATGACATGTGTATTAAACATACCCAACGTGTTTAAAGATATTTTTGAAGAACATGCTCCCACTATGCAATATACAATCATCCTATAATATGGGATATTTAACGGATGGTATATATCCTAAGTGGACAACATTTATCAGAGCCATTTTAATATTATTTGCACAACACAAAGAATCAGCTTGAAAGGATGTGGAGCAGACATTTGGAGTGCTTCAATCTCGATTTACAATTATACGTGGTCCAGTGTATTTCTAACACATAGAAACTTTCAAACATACCATATATGTTTGCATCATATTGCACAACATAATTGTTGAAGACGAATGACACAATATGGAGATGATTGTGATTACTCTTACGATAATATAGATAACCACTCAACAACCGAAACATTTAATGGTCCTCATTCATATCTTGTAACAAGACTACAAAGAGGAACAAGTCTTCGTGAAAAATAAATTCATCGTTAACTTCAAGGAGATTTAGCCGACTATATGTGAGAACATTTTTTACATGAGAATGACGAAATATAAGTTTGACTAATTATGTGATGTTAAAAAACAAACATCTCATCGATTTTTTATGAAAATATGTGTGATGGAGACTAAAACTGTTTGAATTTAAAATAAGAAGACCAAAAATGTTTGAATTTAAATTAGGAGAGACTAATTTTATAAATCAGTTAAAATCAGAGAACCAAAACTATAATTTAACCTATTTATTTTTATTATTTTTAATTATATATCATGTATTTGAGATCAATTTTAATTATTATTTTAAATGTTAAATTTAATTTGATTTTTATTTATTTTATATTAATATAAAATTAAATTATTATTTTAAACTAAAATAAACTTTAATATAAATAAAATATTAATATATACGACAAAGTTGTGAGATCTAATGAGTTTTTTTTTATAGTTGCATTATTGAAGTAAAAAATTGAATATATTACTTCAAAATAATTTAACTTAATAAATCTTATTAAGAAAATTAAAAAATAAGTAGTACCATTGATTTAAATTTGAGGTGGCAAATGTGGGATAGAGTAGACAAGTCGGAATAGTGTGTGTGACATCTTCATTGACATGGTGGGTCTTCTCCGTAAAACACGGGAACTTAATTACCACAGTTTCACACTGAACCACCTCAACTACAACCTAAATTGGCTGCACTTACATTTCACCATAATCATTCTCAATCATCACCATACTCACCTATTTGTCATATTTGCAATCACCACTTCTGAGGAGTTTAAATTGTCAACCACGTCTTCTTATTTCTAAAACTATTTTCTACTGTAACCAAAAAAAAAAAAACTATTTTCTACCTTTTCTCACTCTATTAATACAAAGTTCTTTATGATATTTATTGATGACTTGTAAAAAATTCTGATCCAACTTATGTTTATCCTTTAATTAATTTTTAGATGCTAAATATAAAAATAAATAAATAAATAAATAATTTATTCGAGAGTGTAAATTCAAATAAAAAATTTAAAACTAAATTACAAATGAAACTCGTATAAAGTAAATTTCTAAAATTTCACGATAATATTCAATATTAAAGGAAGGATCAGTCCATTGAGTTTATTATGATGACAATGGATAGAGTTTGAGTAGTGTACTATAATATTCATCTTTATATATATAATTTAAAAAAAATTCCGTACCCGAGCTCAAATCTGCGGGAGTACTAATGTTCATACTCGTATTTATATATTATGAGTATCTCAATACTCATATTCGTGTCCGTTTATCCGTATTTGTAGTAAAAATAAATCAATTAATTATAAAATATTATATAATCTTAATTTTTTTAACAATATTAAAAAAATTATGGATGTTAATAAATAAACACTTTTATTAAAATCTGTAATAGTTTAATAGTAATTTATTATTAAAAAATTGATAAACGTAAATTTTTATATAATAATATAAATGATATTATATAAATATGTAATACGAGTATGAGATGGATTAGGTAGTAAGATACCCGCATACACATCTGTTTATTTTAATGGATAATTACTTGTTATGTATCTATACTCATTTTGCAGGTCTTTATTCTACCCGTTATGGATCTTTTTTTCGGATATCCATAACATATGAGCCGAATTGTCACCCCTAAGTTAATACCATAAAAAATCTCTAATCTTTTAGCCTTAAATAAAGATAATGGATCGGATTTGAATAAGATATTATAGTATTCGTTTTTATATTTATGATTTTAAAAAAAATCTTCGTATTTAAACTTATATTTACATGAAAACTGACATTTATTTTCGTACTCTATAAATATTTAAGTATCTATATTCATACTCATATCCGTTTACCGGTAATAAAAAAAAGTAATAGATTAACTATAACTTATGTGGTTTTAATATGTTTACAACATTAATAAAAATTAAAAAATGTTTTTATTGAAATAAAAAATAAACAAACAATTATATTTAAATACATATAATTTTAATACTGATATATTTAATAAAATTGATAAAGTATATGTGTATATAATAATAATATTAAAAATAAATAAATATATATCTTATAATTATAAGACGAGGTGTATATTAAAGTATTTATATTCGAATATTTATTTGTTTATTTTAACGGACAATTTTCGGTGATCATGCCTGAATTCTTGTTAAAAAAATTTTACCTAATTTTTAGGTGTAACCACTGGATATGAGATATGTCTCATTGTTATCCTTAACCTTAAGCCATCACAAATAAAATATTTTGATTTTGTCAACCAATTGTAAAATTATTGTTCATTTATTGCTAAAGGTTTGTTAATTTATTTATTTTTCAAATAACTCAGATATTTGTTGACCATATGATTTGAAAGCATTGTTCAGGCCTCTGAGCGGGAGTCGTAGAATAAGAGGGCAAGATGCATGGATGATTTTCGTAAGAACGAAGAGAATCTCCAAAATCTTTGACATCAAAATGACATAATTCTAAATATAACAACAACTAAAAAAACCTCACGCTTGTGGAATAAATGAAGGATATTATCGTATGGGTCCCGTCTGAATTCATATCATAATTCTCTTATTTTTATTTGTCAAATTTATATTTATTTATTCAGTTGGATAATATTTATATAGTTACAAACATAATAAGAATTTTGAACTTGTGCGTCTATTTATTAAAAAAATGATAATTTATTCTCGTTTATAAAAATAATTGTATCAATGGTTGGATTTTTTTGTTTATAAAAATATTAATAACTTATTTTCGTTTATAAAAATTATTGTAACTTATTTTCGTTCATAAATGATCTTACCAGATCAGACTTGGACCGTTACGACTGGCTCCGAGCGAAAGTTGAACGAGGTGGGGGGTACCTGCAAGGCACTCCGATGCTAAAGTGAGTGATGGTACGAGCAGGCAAAAAGTGTGTGTATGGTAAAAGAAAATAAATACCTGACCCTCTAGGAACATAGGGTATTTATAGCCCCCAGCGCGGGGCCAAGGTCCCTTCATTGGGCCGACCAGAACTGGCCCAATAAAGGAACTGTCAGGTTCTACGTGTGTAGTGGGGACCCGCACGTGGTCCATTCCCTGGTGGTGCTCTGCGAGAAGTACGGAGGGACGAGGACGCGGTCTTTCCGGAGTTCAGGCGATGGAGTAACGGTCATAGTCTGCCCTACGAGCAGGGTGCTCGAGCTGGACTTCATGTGGTCGAGGACGTCATGTTCGCGGGCAGCGGCGGGCATGGCTGCGGCTTCTGGTCGGCGCGCGGGAGTCTTCGGGCGTGCGCTCCTTGAAGAATTGCTTGGATTAGGCCTTCGTTCTTGCTCTTGGGCCAGGACGGGCCCAGTCCAGAACAGGAGCCCCCCAAGACGTGGCTCCTGGAGCAGGAGTTATGACTTGATCTCAGCTCGTCTTTGTCACGGGGCCTTATGTTAGGCTAGGATATTTTGCTTCCCCGTGGTTGCTCGAGGAGTTTCTCATGTGTTGAGTTCGTGAGATAATCCCGTTCGTGGCGTGCGCGGGAGATTCTTTGCGGGTTGTTCTCGTTGGGTATACGAGGCAACCCTTGGGAACCGTGACGCCACCCTAGTGAAAGTAGAGTCATCATTGCCTAGGGGAGTAGACGTCGAGGAGGGGAAGCTCGTGGTTCCCCCGGGGTGACGTTTCGTATTCCACGTCATCCCTATAAATAGGATCCTTGGGTCCCATAATCTATTTTTCCTCTTCGCGCTTCTCCTCCTTCCTCTGCCTTTGCCGCCGCTGTTTTTCCAAAATTTCATAGGACCACCGTGCTTTCCGCCTTTGATTCTCTTCCCTGCCGCCGTACATCCTTCCTAATTTCCAAGTAAGTGTTTTATCCCTCGTGTTTTTCTCTGTGGTAGGTGATTTTTTCCGTTATTTGTATGTTAGAAATCCGCATCTGGGATTAGCGCCCGGTACATTCGTGTTCACGCCCGGTATGTTCATGTTTTTGCCCGGTAAACGCATGTTTGTGCCCGGTGAACGCATAGCTTTAGGTATGTGATTTGCGATGCTGCCTGGGATCTTCATGGTTTTGGGCGTATAACTTATGATACTGCCTGGTAAACCCATAGTTCTAGGTTTAGGATTCATGATATTGCTCGTCATATCCATAGTCTAGGTCGACGTACTCATGACTGGCCGGGATGTTGGCCCATTTAGGCGGTATGTAGGATGACTCGTCGTGGCACCTTGACGTCGGGGAGGTGAAACCAAACTCTTGTTCGAGTCCTCAACGTTTTAACGTGTGCGGAGTATGACTTGGCTTGTCGTGCCCTTCTCCCCGTCAGTTGTGGCGAGCGTATGGATTTGCTCCCGAATTGACCGCTTTCCTGTGCTTTGCAGGTAAAATGGCTGATGAACCGGAGTCCTCGGGGTGCCACGAGGTCGAAGACCAGAGTGCCGAGGAAAATGTAACTCTGATCGATACCCTTGATGATCCTTTGCTGGATTGGGTGGGCGCCGAGCCCAGAGGGATTGCCTCGGCATATAGTCGGCGCAGTCGGAGCGCCTATACTATCGTCGAGCACGGCGGTAGTCAGCCGGGCTTCTAGAAAAACTTTGTGGTCACCAGACCGTCTCTTAACGCGCGGATATGCTCGGAGTTCTCTGAGTATGGGTTTCCCATGTATGAAATCGCGTTCAAGGACCTTGGTCTCAAGCTCCCCTTTAGTGATTTCCAGGTCGGGGTATTCAGTCATCTGGAGTTGGCCCCCTCGCAGCTTCACCCCAACTTGATTGCCTTTCTTCGGGCGTTCGAGCTGACGTGTCGCTTTTTAAGGATTGGGGCGACCATCCCTCTCTTCTTCAGAGTCTTTCATTTGCAACTCCAGTCTCGGGGAGGTAGGCACAGTTGGGTTTCCCTGAAACAGTCGAAGAGGCTGTGCAGGATGTACATGGATTCTGTCTGGGGTTTTAAGGACAAATGGTATGCCGTGCGGCCTATCACCTAGACTGCTCTAGATTCTGTATATGAAGAAGAGACTACAGTGACCGATGATAACGGGGAGCCTCTTATGGATGATGAGGGTCGCCCGGTGTTAGGACGCGTAGCTAAGTTCCCATTGCATTGGAGCTCGCGCAACTATGAGCATGGTACCGGGCATTACCATACGTTCGTGGGAGGGATGAGTACCAAGGACGAGGAAACCTACGGTACCCTTTGCAGATATGTCGAAAGTTTCTTCCCTGCCCGGTGGGCCACGAGGGAGGTAAAGGACATCCTCGACGAGGATGGTTACCCGACCTTCGAGGCCCGTCCTATAGATACCAAGGCGCTTGTGGAGTGTCAGTCCTACGGGCAGGCCGCGAACCTACTAGGTTACTTTTTGTCTTATAGTTTTGTTCTAGTTTCTTCGTTCGTTACTTGCTCGTAACTAACCCGAGCTTTCTTTTTTGCAGGTCATATGGTCGGGCGAAAGGAGAGGCTTCTAAAGTTGACACAGGATAAGAAAGTCAACAAAAGGATGGTGCGGGCTCCACAGTCGACGTTGATGGGCCCGCCAACTAGTTTGGGTGACGCTTCTGGTGGGTCCCCGGACTCCCAGGACGTCGAGCAGCATATTGATCTGATACCGAGGAAGAGAAACTGGGTGGAGAGCCATCCGGAAGTCGGCAACGAATCTAGCGCGGTGAGGTCCTTTGGCTTGCCCCCCTGCTTTAAAGAGGGAGGCTTCTTCGAGGGGTTTCCCTTGACTGTAAGTGCCGAGGAGGCTGACACCATCAGGCGGCTAAGTAAAGAAAGTCGAAGAAAGCATCTGGCCGCCAACATGGTCGGAATGGTTAAGATGGCCGTTGTCCTCGCCGAGGAGGGGGCAGACTCTGACCGCGTCAAAGAACTAGAGCAGGAGAAAGCTGCCCTTGATGCGGGCTCTCGAAAGTTGAAGGCTGCTTTGGAGCGATCTGAGGAGATGTTCCGCGAGCAAGCCGAGCTGCTGGCCGCGAAGAAGGAGAACTCGGGGAAGGTTGCCGAGGAGAGGGACTACTTTCGACTGGACCGGGAACGTTTGGAGGCCGACAACGGGCGTCTGGCCAAAGAAGTCGAGGATCTGAAGGCCGCCATGCTTCCCGCCGAAGATGAGTCAGAGGAGACAGCCCCCTTGCGGAGTCGCTCGGAATTGGTCGCTCGTATTCAACTCCTCGAGATGGACTGTGTTGGCGCCTTGGCGGATGGTTTTGAGGCCGCGGTTAGCCAGCTCACTTTATTGAATCCTGGTCTAAATACCGAAGGGGCGGGCTTCATGTCCCAGATCATCGACGGCCAGGTCGTGCCTCCGCCCGAGTCTCCTGTCGTCGATGCTGGTAGCCCCGGGGAAGTCTAGCCGTGAAATTCTGGTCGGGTCTGCGCGCCTGTTTATTGACAGTTGCTTTTTGGGGCCTGCGTGCCCATGCATATTTTTTGGGGCCTGCGTACCCGTGACTGTAATTTCTGAACATCGCCGTCCTTCTTGGTCGATTTATTTTTATTTGTTTTTTGCTTACGAGCTCTGAATGAATGTTTGTTTCAACCTTTATTGTTTGCCCGTGTCTATGTTTCTACATTTTGTGATAAAATTTGCCTGTTATGTCCCCGAGTCTCGTCTTTGCTCGGCTATTACTTTGTAGCGAAATTCGCCTAAGTGTTTTCCTCGGGGAATGCTCGTGCTCGGCTTGCCATTTTGTTGGATAAACTAGTCTAAGTGTTTTCCTCGAGTGGAGATTCTTTCGACCCATTTGGTGGTCCGACGTACTTCGAAATGCGTCGGGCGTGCGGAGCAAAGCCGCTTATTTAGGCGTATGACCCAGATCAGGGTAGCTTGCCCGTGGTGTGAACTGCCCATCGCGAGCTGGGTGTTATGTCGTACGGGTACTTCGACGGTGGAGCTCGATTGAGGTGTCCATGTCGGGCACTGTCGTTCGTGCTCGTTTTGGTCGAACGACGTCGTGTCGTTTGGGCGCAGATCGGGCCTGTACCTTGGCCTTTCTACGTGGTCGAGACATTTCTCTCTGTTGACTAGATGAGGATGTCCGACGATGAGAGTCCTTAGGTGTTAAGGGTTTTTAACTATAGTACTGCTTTAGTTTAGCAGCGCTCCAGGGTCGTGGTAGTGGTTCTCCGTCTAGTTGCTCGAGGTAGTATGCCCCAATACCTGTGGTGTCGTGGACGCGATAAGGTCCTTCCCAGTTCGCGGGAGTCTTTCTGGTTTCTTCTTAACACCAGGCTTCCGATTTCAAACTCGCGTCTAACGACCTTGTCGTTGTGACACAGGGCCACTCGTTGTTTTAGGGTGGCCTCGCGCAGGGCCGCCCCCAATCGAATTTCCTCGACTAAGTCGAGCTCGTCTCTGAGCGCCTCGTCATTCATTTCTTTGTCGAGGGGAGTTTTTGTCCGCATGGAAGGTTCCCTGATTTCTACTGGGACGGCCTCGGTGCCATAAGTCAGTCGAAAGGGGGTCTCACACGTCTTCGAATGGGGCGTGGTGCGGTATGCCCACAAGACACTGTGCAGTTCCTCGACCCAACCTCTCTTTGCTTCGCCAAGCCGGCGTTTGATTCCTCGGAGGATGACTCTGTTCGCAGCCTCGGCTTGCCCGTTGGTTTGAGGGTGCTCGACCGAGGTGAAGTGTTGTTTTGTTCCCAGTTTGGTGACGAAGTCTTGGAATCCGTGGTCGGTGAATTGGGTGCCGTTGTTGGTCATCAGTGCTCTCGGGATCCCGAATCTGGCGAGGATGTTTCTTTTGTAGAAACGGAGGATGTTGTGCGAGGTGATCTTCGCGAGAGCCTCGGCCTCTATCCATTTCGTGAAGTAATCCACGGCCACAATGAGGAATTTATTTTGGTAAGTTCCTTGCACGAAAGGACCGGGGATATCCATCCCCCACCACGTGAACGGACACGGGGATGTCAGTATGCTCAGCTCGTGAGGGGGAGCGAGGTGCATGTCGCCGTGCATCTGGCATTTGTCACACTTCTTAACGTGTTCCTTGGCATCCTGCTGCATTATCGGCCAGTACTACCCCGCCCGAAGGGCTTTCCTCGCCAAGGACTTACCGCCCATGTGTTGGGCGTTAATCCCTTCGTGTATCTCCCGCAGCACCTCGGGGACCGCGGATTCGTCGATGCATTTCAAGAGGGGAATGGAGAATCCCATGCGGTATAGTTTGTTCTCGAGCACCACGTAGGAGCACGCTCGTCGCTTCGTGATGGTTGCATCTGTCTGGTTCGAGGGGAGTTCACCCTTCGTCAGAAAATTGTATACCGGGGTCATCCAGGACGAGGCGTCTCCTATGGCGTGTACCTCGACTGGTGTCGAGGACCTTTCGATGCTCGGGCGTGACAAGGATTCTTGTATGACGGATTTGTTTCCGCCCTTCTTTCTCGTGCTCGCGAGTTTGGACAATATGTCTGCCCTCGTGTTTTGCTCGCGCGGGACGTGTGATATTTCTGCTCGCTCAAACTTTGTCATGTGTTTTTTGACTAAGTTTAAGTATTCAACGAGGCTGTCGTTTTTAGCTTGGTAACTCCCTTGGACTTGGGAAGCAACAAGTTGTGAGTCCGTGAAGATTTGTATCTCACGGGCTCCCAGGTCCTCGGCTAGCCTTAGTCCGGCGAGCAGGGCCTCGTACTCTGCTTGGTTATTCGACGTCGGGAAGGAGAGGGTTAACGAGTGTTCGATCACTACGCCTTCCTCATTTTCCAAGAGGATCCCCGCACCACTTCCGGACGAGCTGGAGGCTCCGTCGACGAAGATGGTCCATTTATGTTCCTTACCGGTGGGCGGGTCGTGAGCGGTCATTTCCGCGACGAAGTCGGTCAGGGCTTGTGCTTTCATAGCTTTCCTGCTCTCGTATTGAATGTCGAATTCGGAGAGCTCTAAGGACCATTTCAACATTCGGCCCGCCATGTCAGGTCGACCCAATAGTTGCTTCACCAGTTGATCGGTTCGAACGATGACCGTGTGGGCCAGAAAATAGTGTCTGAGTCTCCTTTCCGCGTTGCGAGGGCTAGATCTACCTTTTCTATCTGTTGGTACCTGCTCTCAGGTCCTTGTAGGGCTTTGCTCGTGAAATAAACGGGTTTCTTCCCGTCGGTGGCCTCGCGGATGAGAGCCGCGCTGACGGCTTCGTTTGAGACGGCTAAGTATAGGAATAGTGGCTCCCCGACGATTGGTCGAGATAGCACGGGTGGTTGAGATAGACTCTATTTTAGGTGGTGCAGTGCCCGTTCATATTCCTCGGTCCATTCGAAGGCTGCTTCTTTGCGGAGGAGTCTGAAGAAGGGGAGGGCGTGCTGAGCGGACCTTGCGACGAAGCGGGACAATGACGTGAGCATGTCGTTCATGACTTGTATAGATTTCTTCAACGTAGGGGTAGGGAGGTCGGAGAACGCTCGACACTTGTCGGGGTTGGCTTCAATTCCTCGTTTCGTAAGGTAGAATCCGAGGAATTTCCCCGCCTTGACTCCGAACGTGCATTTTTCGGGGTTGAATCTCATCTTACATTGTCTTGCTTGGGCGAAGACTGCTTTGAGGTGTGCTGCGTGATCGGTGTCTGCTCGGGATTTGACGATCATGTCGTCCATGTAGACCTCGAGCATGTCTCTGATCTGCTTGTGGAATACCCTGTTCATCATACGTTGGTAAGTTGCCCCGACGTTTTTTAGTCCGAAGGGCATTACGTTGTAGTAATAATTGCCCGAGTTGGTCATGAAAGTCGTGCAATGTTTGTCGCCCATGACCATTGGGATTTGGTTATAGCCCGAGTAGGCATCCATGAACGATAATGTTTTGTAGCTGGTCGAGTTGTCGACCAGCATATCTATGTTCGGTAAAGGGAAAACATCTTTCGGGCAAGCCCGGTTGAGATCGGCATAGTCAACACACATCCTCCATTTTCCATTATTCTTTTTAACTAGTACAACGTTTGACAGCCAGGTTGAATACCGGGCTTCAGAAATAAAATTCGCCTCTAGGAGGTCTTTTACATCTTTTTCAGCAACCTCCGTTTTCTCCAGAGACTGCCTACGCCTACGTTGTACTACGGCCTTAGCGGCAGGATCTATGGCGAGACGGTGACAGGCGACCTCAGGGTCGAGTCCGGGCATCTCCGTGGCGCTCCAGGCGAACAGGTCAACATTCTCACGCAAGCAGGCTTTGATCTGTTTCCGCGCCAGGTCGGGGAGGTCGGTGCCAATCTTCACTCCCTTGCTCGGGTCTGCATCGAGGGGGACGAGCTCAAAGTCCCCGTCCGGGATTGGTCGGAGGGGAATTTGCTCCCCGTTGGGAGGTTCGTCCTGATCGAAACGAGCATCCAGAGCTATAGAGTCGACCTTTGGTGGAGCTCTCTGGATTTCCTCTTTGGCGGGCTCTGGCTTGTCGGGTTCCTGTCGCGTCGTCGCCGGTCTCTTGGCAGGCCTTGTCCCGATGTCGACGGTGTCGCGTACCTTAGATGCAGCGTTGAAACACCTTCAAGCAGCGGCTAGGTCTCCTTGGATGGTAGCTACCCGTGCCCTCTTGGTGTAGAACTTCATCTTCAAGTGGACGGTGGAGGGTACCGCTGTCAGTTCTGCTAGTGTTGGTCTCCCCAGGATGCAGTTGTAGAGGGACGGGCAGTCGATGACGAGGAAGCGTATTTTAACCTGCCTTGTCGCCGTGCCCTCGCCGAAGGTAACCATGAGCTCGACATATCCCTAAGGTTTGGAGGTCGAGTCATTGAAGCCCTGCAAGTACGAACCTACATATGGCGAGAGATGTGAATCGTCCAGCTGCAGAGTCCGGAACAATTGGCTGTACATTACGTCGACGGAACTTCCTTCGTCGACGAGGATGCGGTGCACATCAAAATTAGCCATTCTTGCCCTTATCAGCAGGGGAATGACTGCGTTGGGGGCTCCTCCGGGGAGCTCTTCTAGGTAAAAGGTGATAGGCTCCGACCTACCTTTTACCCTCTCAAAGGTCACTGTTTGCGGGGGTGCCGTGTCGACCAGTTCATCCAGCTTCCTTTTGGCCAAATTGATAGTCAGGTCGTTGAATCCTCCACCATTGATGACCATGGCGGAGGGAAAGTATTCCCACCTGATGTGGGTCGTAAGCGGCTCCTACAGGTGCTCGGGGACGCATAAGTCCTCGGGTCTGGTGACAGAGAAGGCGGTCTGGACGGGGACCGACTCGTCAGATGGTCGGGCGTCTTCCTCCGATTCCCTTGCTTCTCAGGCGTCACGACGAGGAGCATTGTTTCGCCGGTATTGGGCGAGCCTCCCTCCCTTGATGAGGGTCTCGATGGCGTCCTTAAGGTGGACGCAATCTTCAGTCAGATGACCATGGCTCCTGTGGTACTAACAATACTTGATCTTGTCTGCTCCGGGCTTGGT
The DNA here is from genome assembly GCA_948472305.1 of Vicia faba. Lineage (NCBI taxonomy): Eukaryota > Viridiplantae > Streptophyta > Magnoliopsida > Fabales > Fabaceae > Vicia > Vicia faba. Next base: position 485,621,999 of record OX451737.1, read on the forward strand.
GGGAGAAGGTCGGGGGCGTTTGACGCTGTCGTCTTTGAAGTCTGTGCTGGCACACTCTGCCAAAATGCGCTCGCGGGAAGCTGTGGGCGGAGTGTATTCGGTAAAGCGCCCTGAGGGTCCTCTTTGCTCTCGGACTTCTCGGGGTCTATCCTCTTTTCTTTTCTCCCCGGTTCGTCGAGGAGGAGCAGCTTCCTGGCGCGGGTTGCTGCTGGATCCGCGAGTCTTGGGGTCTCGGGCTCTGTTGGCCGTCTCCCTCTCCTCGTAATCCATGTACGCCCGGGCCTTCTCGAGGAGGGCATCGAATGTTCTAGGTGGCTCGATGCCCACTGCCTTTCTGAATTCTGTGCCGGGGAGGAGCCCCATCTCCAACAAATATCTTTTCATGTGGTCCGCGCAGGGGACCTGTATGGCTTCGCGGTTGAAGCGATTGATAAACTCTCTCAAGGTTTCGTCCTGTCTCTGGATGATGGCCTCGAGAGTCGCCTCGGTCTTTGGGTGTCGCCGAGACGCGGTGAACGAACTTATGAATTGGTTCTTCAGGTTTCGCCACGAGGTGATTGATCCCGGAGCGAGGCCTTTGTACCAGTCCATTGCTGCCTTTTGGAGGGTCGTGGGGAACAGCCGGTATTTAATGGGTCCCTTGACATTATGGTAGTGCAACATAGCCTCGAACCTGTCTATGTGGTCGATCGGGTCTGCGACTCCGTCATACTCCTTCAGATGTGGAGGCTTCTCCATGCCCGAGAGAATGGGCGCCTCCATGATTGCTTGTGACAGGGGACCGCGGGGGTCGTCCTCGTCGCTTCGCTCAGGGGAAATGGATGGGGACCTGTAATATTGTCGAGCCTGACGGTCCTGGTCGTGCTGGGCATCTCTCGAGCATGGTGCTCGTTGGTTGATTCTTCCATGCCCGTCTCCGGAGTGTCTTCTTTCTTGTCGTGTGGGGGCGTGGCCGTGTCCCCCGACTTCAATGATGGGTTGCCTCTCCAAAGGGGGCCGTCTCCCCGTGGGTCGGGGTGACGGGCTTTGGGAGGTGTCTCTGTAGTGTCTCTGCGGGGGAGACGGGAGATGTACCTCCGTTACTCGAGGAGGTGGAGTTTGAGGCCTCCTGTGTCTCCTCGCGGGCCTTCGATCGTCTTCTATTGCCCTCAATCTTTCCTCTTGGGCGAAGATGAGGTAATTCGTCTGATTGATCACCGCGAACAGCGCGCGGGTTGTGGCATCTGCCTTGGCGGGGACAGGGACTTCCTGAAATTGGGCAGCTCGATAGTTTGTGGGAGCTGCGTTGTTTTCTTCGAGCGGCGGAGGGAATGAAGAGGATGATGCAGTAACTCCGTCGCGGTGGACTGAGGGCCCGGGGTTGGCGCCCCCGGGGAGTGTGCTATGACTGGGGTTACCGGCGTTGTCGGTGAGTCCATTCTTATCTGCGAGGCCGTTGTTGGTGTCGACGACGCGGATGTTTTGTTCATCACGAACTTGGTCAGCCGTGACGGTAGGGGTGATTTGAGCTTTGGTCTTCGAGGTTTTGCAAGACAGGGAAGCTAGATTCCCACAGACGGCGTCACTGATCTTACCAGATCAGACTTGGACCGTCACGACTGGCTCCGAACGAAAGTTGAACGAGGTGGGGGGTACCTGCAAGGCACTCCGATGCTAAAGTGAGTGATGGTACGAGCAGGCAAAAAGTGTGTGTATGGTAAAAGAAAATGAATACCTGACCCTCTAGGAACAGAGAGTATTTATAGCCCCCAGCGCGGAGCCAAGGTCCCTTCATTGGGCCGACCAGAACTGGCCCAATAAAGGAACTGCCAGGTTCTACGTGTGTAGTGGGGACCCGCACGTGGTCCCTTCCCTGGTGGTGCTCTACGAGAAGTACGAAGGGACGAGGACGCGGTCTTTCCGGAGTTCAGGCGATGGAGTAACGGTCATAGTCTGCCCTACGAGCAGAGTGCTCGAGCTGGGCTCGAGTTGGACTTCATGTGGTCGAGGACGTCATGTTCGCGGGCAGCGGCGGGCATGGCTGCGGCTTCTGGTCGGCGCGCTGGCGGGAGTCTTCGGGCGCGCTCCTTGAAGAGTTGCTTGGATTGGGCTTTCGTTCTTGCTCTTGGGCCAGGACGGGCCCAGTCCAGAACAATAAAAATAATTATATTAACACGCAAATTTTTTCTATTTATAAGTGCCTTGAACCCATGTGACAATTTATAAAATTATTTTTATTATTCCTGTTAAAACAATTGTATCAATAGTTGAATTTTTTTCGTTTATAAAAGTATTTGTAACTTATTTTGGTTTATAAAAATTATTGTAACTTATTTTCGTTTAAACAAATAATTATATCAATACGTAAACTTTTTCCCGTTTATAAGTGTTTTTTTACCCGTGTGATCATTTATAAAAATATTTTTAATTTATTCTTGTTAAAAACAATTTTATCAATAGTTGAATTTTTATCATTTATAAAAATATTTATAATTTATTTCCGTATACAAAAATAATTATAAAACTAAATATTTATCGTATTATATTAAATTTATTTATTCAATAATGATAAATATGTGTCTCATATTTAATCATGTTTATAAATAGATATCGAATATTAGTAATAAATATTGAATTTATTATTTTAATGCCTAATTAATTTACTGTCATGTAAAATAAATATTTTAATTAATTAAAATAAATATTATATATAAAAAAAGACAAACTTAAAAAAATTTCATTATATTATAAAATTTTATTGATAAAAAGATAATTTATTTTTTATTATATTAAATAAAAAAATGTAGTAATTGATTTAGTTTTAGTTGACCAAATGTGATGTATGTAGTAAGATTGTGATTGAGGTTGTTAAGCAATTATAAATTGTACTATGCTTCTCAAAAGATTCTTGTAAAGATTAGGCCCTCAGAATTGAATATACAATTAATAAGACTACGGTTGCAACACTATCCTAGCCAAAAGCAAAAATAGACAACTGTTGTACCCCAAAATTTGCCCTCCCATATTCTTCAAGAAATTGCCAAGCCAAGTCACAAAATTCCCCAAGGGTTGCACAGTGCAAGGGCCTCCTAAACAGTCAAAATTAGGGTTTTGAGTCTGATCAAGAAAAGGAAGTGTTCAAAGGCTCAATCAAGTCTCACATGCCTACAAATATGGTCAAGCATCCTCATATCAAGTTTCAAGGCATTCAGCTCAAAATTGCACAGTCAAAACCCTAAATTGCACTACAGTCAACTGTAGGGGCAAAATGGTCATTTGGCAGTCAAAAGTTCAAATTTTTGGTCAACATATCATTTTGAAGCCACAAACATCATTTGATCAATGCTTGATCATGATTCTCAAAATCTGGCTCAGAAAATCATCAAGATGCAAAAGTTTCCTTATTTGGACAGTTGAAAAAGTCAACTGAAATTGACCAGGGCATAACTTTCACATGGATTATCAGAAAAATTTCATCCAAAGCTCATTTTGAAGAGAAAGACATTTCCTACAACTCATCTTCATACTCTAAGTCCAAGAAATTCTCTCACAAAAAGTTATCAATTTCAACATTATAGGTCATTTTCAAAAGTCAACAAAAAGGGACTTTAAGTCAAAGGCCATAACTTGAGATTGGAAAATCAAAATGACATGGGACCAAAGGCATTGGTTAAAGGACTCAAAGACCTTTCCAAAATGTCCAAGAACATGAGAAAAGCTTAAAAATTGAGCAAGTTATGCATTGGAGAGGTTGGGAAATTTTTGTGAAATGGCAAAAGTCAACTATCCTTGAAACTTCAATTTTTGACAAAAGGGCCCACTTTCTTCCACTTGATTCAGCCTTGTCATGCCACACACGTGTCCCATGATTAATTTCAAGATCAAACATTGATTTTTCTATTTTATTTAATTTTTGATAATTTAATTCATTTTAAATCTTTAAAAATTCAAATAAAATTTAAAAATCAATGGAATAGTGTCATTTGAATTGGAATGGCTTCCATATATCATGTGCCAGCTCACAAACTCATGCTAGGGTTAGGTTGTACACCAAATCTTGGTTTTGCTTAAAAAAGGGAAAGTTTGTTAATGGTAAAAGACCTAAGACTAATTCTCTCACGGGCATGGATCAAGGCCAGCTAATGACCTAATTCCCTTCCCTCATAAGTACTGAGTCAAACCCTAATCACAAGACACTGAATGCTGCGCTAGAGACCAATTGGCAAACTTGAAAAATTGTCATAAAAACTCAAAACTGAAATCAGTGCTAGAGAGCGATTCAAGGCACAAAACCTATTCCAAAAGCTTCCTTGACAATTCCTGAACGTATTCCAATCCCTAACATCAACTCAAACCCCAGGAATTGGTATATAGAACCTTCCCTGGACAGCAAAAAAGTGATGATCGTGTTTTCAGTTTTAGACATCCTCATTGCATTTTAATTATATATTATTGTTCCTTGTGATGTTTTAAAGCTAACCAGCACCTTTAATTGTATTTTTATTTGCCATACACGATGATGCCATGGGTGAAATTTGGGGTTTTCAGAGGTTGAATTTGGGGCTTTTGCAAAGAGGAAAAATCAGGACTCCAAACCACCACCGTTCAATTTGGCATGCTTAGACGAAGAAGAAGCCAGGGTCGCGATTAATTTATGAGCTGCATAGCTCTAATCGCTATTTTCTGAAAACATCCCTAAGGCCACACGCATAAAACCGTTGCTTTTGTTTTTGTTTTACAGGGATAATGGAGAAGATGACTGCATGTCACGCGTTGATTGGCACGTTTAAAATTCGCGCGCGTTTTCCAGCCTTCATCCACTTTTGTTTTATATTGTTTATTTGATAATATATATTAAATGTGATTAAAGTGGATCAGTGGCAGATACCTAAGCATGCAACGTCCAAGACCTGGGTTCGAGTCCCAGGTCTGTGTAACTTTCAATATTATTTTTCCATATTAGTTCCTATGCAGGCACAACATTGTGGATCACCATACGCTCGCCATATCAAGCCAGCCACGTGTTTAATGAGTCCAGATCAAGGGCTCAGAATTAAAGAGCACCATGTACCATAGTCAAACGCATCACACGCTATGCAAAAAGTCAAACGGATCCAAGCTTAATTGGGCCAGAATGCTAAGGCCAACACCTCACTTTGGGGCCTGAACCCCCCCTGGTTTGCTTTCTCCATATTTTTTCTTATTTTATTTTTAATTGCTATTATATTTTCTTTACTTGTTTTAATTAATAAATTATTTTTACCATATATATAATAGTATCACAAAAAATCAGAAAAGATGTCAAATATAATAAATATTTAATTTAATTATTTTCATCAATAAATTAACATGTAAATTGATTTAGTATTAATTTAGGTTGCAACTTTAATTCTTTTCATAATAAAAATATAAAAAAATATAGAATTTAGGTTTAATTGTAATTTTATTCCTCTCAATTTTTCCTTTTTCATAATAATAATGTTACTTATTTTATTTTCATAATTAAATTGTACATAAATTAACTTAGGTTTAATTTAGGTTATATTTTAATATTTTCATAACAAACTTAAAAACCATTAGAATTAGGGTTAGATAATTTCAATTAATTCTTTTTTTCTTTTAAATCTTAAAAAACATAAAAAAACACCAAAATACATTTTCTTTTAATTTTAATTCTAATTCCTTATTAATTTTAAAATTTTGCAAAAGGGTCCAACGCCCATGTTTTTAATTCTTTTATTTCGCATATTTATTTTATGTCGTTTAAATAATCATGTATCTCTCCCAAAGCCGTGTAAACAATTGCTCGCACTTTTATTTCTTTCGCTTTATTTACTTTCCGTCAAATCGGGTCCGGTTTAATTTTGGCGATGTGGACCCGCGCCATTTGTAATAGTCTTAGATTTACTTTTCCCGCAACTTTTAACTGTTAACAAAAGCATGAAAGAATGTATGGCCTTAAAAATAAAATCAAGCGTAGAACACCAATGAACATGACAAGATAAATGCAAATGAAAACGACACACAAATCACACACCACCCCTAGGGTACGCGTCACTGTTGCCTTGCCTCGAAAGGTGATCGTCGAGTAGAGGATATCTTAGTAAGTCCTCATGATCCGGGAACCTGGCATGAGGGTAGCTTCTAAGGTGTCTTCCCATTGCTCTGGTGATCACCATGTCCCTACAAACTCGAATTGACCCGAACACTTCTAACGGTGGTGCTACCTACCTCTCAATGGTGGGATGGCACTACTTTAAAGGACATTTACACAGACGAATTCCTTAGGGTAGGTAGACGAATCATGGATACTTGCTCTCTTCAAAACAAACTGAAATCTTTTCACACCAACACTTTTCAAAAGCTTTCAAAGCAAATTTTTCAAACACTCTGACGTACGAGTCGAACTGAAATTTTTCAAAGAAACTTTTTAAAACCCACAATTGAAAAGCAAGCAAACATTTTTGAAAACACATTGAGCAAGTATCTAAGAGCCCATGGATAACCATGGATAGAAAGGGTGCTAACACCTTCCCTTTCTATAACCTACCTCCCGAACCGAGAGCAATCTCTTTAAGGAATTTTTCTGTGCTTTTGTCCTTTCCATGTTGGAGAAAATAAAAGACGGTGGCGACTCTTGCTTCCGCGACATTTCGCGAACCAGCGTTAAACAGTCAGTTCCAGATCCACCGATCACAACAACCTATGTTATACTTTCCCTTGTTGTTGGCAGGAATTCCAATATCAACATATTTCATAGGAGAATCAGTGTCATATTTAACAATTGTGCGAATATTTCCAATAGCAGTTTCTGCAATTGCCTACAGACAAACAACCATAAATACAGTCCCACAATCTAAACTATACTGCACAAATAACAATCAATAAGTTTAGCCTAAATGCTATTACTTTGTTCTCTAGAGTTCTACATTGTTTTATGTTCTTAGGGTAAATTCCCAATCCACTCCTCATAAACTTCCTTACATTTTTTATTTAATTTTTGTCTAATTATCAAATTATTATTATTATATTATTATTATATTATCAAATTAGATTCCCAATTCATTTTGTGGTTATTAGTGTCATCAAAGAAAACACAGGTGATTGAAAAATTGTTATGATGCTTTTAATGCAATTTTGGCTTTGAGTGCCAAAACTTTGTTTGAAGATGAACCTTTTCACTATAACCTAACTGACCCTATAGTACTTGATTTTTCTTGTAATCTTATAAGGACTAAGGTATGATTTAGTACAATAGTTATCAAGGAGACTAAAAAATATGAACACTTGTATTTGTTTCAGTCTATTAGGAACATCCTCTGCTTCTAATTTTTTATAGAGTTGCCAACGAAATTGTGAATTAAGCTAAATTCTCAACAAAATCAAGCAAACACATTTCTCAAAGGAGAAAATACTAGCATAATTACAATCAAATATACTAACCCTAATAAACTAAAAAAATGGACAAATTATAATCTAAATCAAAAGAACAACATAAACAAATTAAAGAGCAACCATTTAGTAGAACAAAACTAAAACCATGAGTTAACTCATCATAACCACTTAATAAGTTAAGTTGTGATTAAAAACCATAATCACTTCCTTACATAATAAATATTAATCTCAACAGAGAATAACCATCAAAATATTAAAAACTCTAAAGTAAAAGTTGTCTCTTCCAAACGAAAACAAAAAACTAAACCAAGTAACCATAGAACCTCAGAATTCAAGCTTGGTACGACACCAGTGACGACGTTGTTCTTGATGTTGTCATTGTAAGACGGAAAACTAAATTGGGTTTTCAATACAACGTTGTTCTTGTTGTTGTCGTTGTAAGAAGAAAAAATTACTTGATGGTGTTGTCGGTTCTCATGCGGATCCAGTAAGGGATGGGTTTGTTCTGCCTCAGCTTCTTGGAGAGCTTCTTGATGATGAATGTCTCGTGTGAAGTCTGTAAATAAGATTAAACAAAAATCCTAAATCAGAAACTAAATCGGAATTGAGAATTAGATGAATGAGTTGTTGAGAAGTTTCAATTTCGTTACCATTTTGGCGGCGACAGCTTCTTCCTCTGGAGATGAAATGTTTCCCGTGAAACCCTAGTTGGAAAGAATACTTTTGATATGATTTGAATTTGTTGTCATACCAATCGATTAGCAATATGGGAAAACACAATAACTTTCTATTGTCCAACAATTACATTTATCGTTGGTTTGTGATTCCCATATATAGAAGAATTCTAATAGTCATCATACAATACAATTACACATTAAAATAAATACAAATTATTTAGAATAATTAATGTGGTGACACATCAGACGTATTTAATGTCAAATGCATATGGTTATAACAATTTAATAATAAGTCACCTTTATCCCTGGAATCAGAAAAACTAAAACTTAAAGTTAGAAGGTGTTCTGGACTAGGCCTGCCCGTGGCCCAATTACCAGCGAGGCCCAATCCAAGCCTTACAACATACCATGGAGTATTAGAATCCCCGACACGCCTCGATCATGGGTGTCGTCAAACACAATTGTGTCCGCCGATGACCATGAAGAGAGTCCCCGATAAGGGACGTCCCAGACGAGGAACGTCTCAATCCAGGCCCTGCTCGAACACACTCCTTGTAGGGCAGACTCAACCTCTCCGAATATCTCAGAGTCCTCAGGATCCCGAGAAGACTGCGTCTTCACCTCCCTATTTCTGCGGAGAGCATCATCCAGGTAGGGGACCACGTGCAGGTCCCCACTACTCCACGTAGAACCTGGCAGTCTCTTTGTTGGGCCTGTTTGGTCAGCCCAATAAAGGGACCTTGGCCCAGCGATGAGGGCTATAAATACTCTCTATTTCAAGAGGGTCAGGTATTCATTCATTCACACCTACATACAATTTCCCTGCTCATTCTGTTTCTCACTTTATCATCGGAGCGTCTTGCAGGTACCCCCCCCCCCCCACCTCCTTCAAATTTAGTTCAAACTAGCTGTGACGGTCCAATTCTGATCAGGTACGATCAGTGGCGCCGTCTGTGGGAAACTAAGCTTCCCCGTCTTACAAACTTACAAAGACCAAAGCTAAAACCATCCTCGACCGTCATGGCTGACCAGATTCAGGACAACCAGAACGTCCACGTCATTGAAGCTAACAACAACCTCGCCGACAAAAACGGTGGCCCCGACAACGTCGGCATCGCCGGCCATAGCATACTCCCCCGGGGGCACCATCCTCAGGCCCTCTAACTACCTGGACGGAGCCACGGCTTCATCTTCATCAGTCCCTCCTCGGCTCGAAGAAGATAATCCAGTTCCCCCGAACTATCTAGCCGCCCAATTCCATGAAGTTCCTGTCCCCGCCAGGGCAGACGCCACGACCAGGGCATTGTTCGCGGCAATCAACCAGACCAACTACCTCATCTTTTCCCAAGGGGAAAGACTGAGAGCACTAGAGGACGACAAAAGGCCCCCGAGGAGACACAGGAGGCCTCAATCCCCACCTCCTCGAAGAATGGAGGAACGTCCCTGATCTCCCCCGCAGAGACAGGATCGGGACACCTCTCGAAGCCCGTCACCCCGACAACCCGGGCGACGACCCGCCTTGGAGAGAGAGAGCCACTCATTAAGACCGGAAGGCGCGACCATGGCCCTTCACGGCAAGAACAAAGACCTCCCAGAGACAGACACAGAGGAACCTATCAACGGACACATCGCTCGAGGAACGTCCAGCACGACCAGAGCCATCATGATCGATAATACATCAGGTCCCCGTCCGGCTCCCCGGAACAAAGTGATGAGGACGATCCCCACGGTCCCCTATCACAAGCTATCATGGAGGCGCCCATCCCCCCGGGCATGGAGAAGCCTCCACACCTGAAAGAGTATGACGGAGTCGCCGACCCGGTCGATCACATAGACAGGTTCGAGGCAATGCTGCACTACTACAACGTCGAGGGACCAATCAAATGTCGGTTGTTCCCCACGACCCTGAGGAAAGCAACTATGGACTGGTACAAGGGTCTCGCCCCGGGGTCAATTACCTCGTGGTGAAACTTGAAGAACCAATTCATAAGCTCATTCACTGCGTCTCTGCGACATCCGAAGACCGAAGCGGCGCTCGAGGCCATCGTCCAGAGACAAGATGAGACCTTGAGAGAGTTCATCAACCGCTTCAACTGGGAAGCCATCCAGGTCCCTTGCACGGACTGTATGAAGAGATACCTGCTGGAGGGGGGCCTCCTCCCCGGCATGGAATTCAGGAAGGCCGTGGGCATCGAACCACCCCGAACGTTTGGTGCTCTCCTCGAGAAGGCCAGGGCCTACATGGACTACGAGGAGAGGGAAGCGGCCAACAGAGCCCGAGACCCCAGGAATCGCAGATCCAGCAGCAACCCGCGCCAAGAGGCCATCCCTCCTCGACAAACCGGGGAAAAAAGAAAAGACGACAAACCCTGGGACATCCGAGAACAGATGGGGCCTTCAGGGAGTTTCACAGAGTACACTCTGCTCACGGCTTCCCGCGAGCACATCTTAACGGAGTGTGCAAGTACGGACTTCAAAGATGGCGGTGTCAAGCGTCCTCGGCCAGCTCCTGCCAAACCCGGGGTGGACAGGAGCAAATACTGTCAGTACCACAGGAGCCACGACCATCTGACTGAAGACTGTGTCCACCTCAAAGAAGCCATCGAGACCCTCATAAAAGGGGGGAGACTCGCCCAATACCGGCGAAACGATGCTCCTCATCGTGACACCCGTGAGACAAGAGAAGCGGAAGAGGATGCCCGACCATCTGACGAGTCGGTCCCCATCCAAACAGCCTTCTCCATTACAAGACCCGAGGACTTCTAAGTCCCCGACCACATGCAAGAACCGTTGTCGATGCACAGCAGGTGGGAGCATTTTCCCTCCGCCATGGTCATCAATGGTGGAGGTTTCAATGACCTGACCATAAATTTGGCCAAGAGGAAGCTGGACGAGTTGGTCGACACGGCCCCCCCCTTAAACGGTGACTTTTGAAAAGGTGAAGGATAGGTCAGAACCTATCACCTTTTATCTCGAAGAGCTCCCCGGAGGGGCCCCCAATTCGATCATTCCTCTGCTGATAAGAATGAGGATGGCCAACTTTGACGTACATCGCGTCCTCGTCGATGAAGGAAGTTCCATCGATGTAATGTACAACCAACTGTTCCGAACCCTGCGTACTTGGAATGTTTCCTTTGAAGTGAAAAATACGAGCTTCTCAAATGTTTTATGGTTGCACATGTAATATACGTTCCATATTTACCACAAGGGTAGAAATAGACACAAAATGTACCAGTTTTCCATAGGTGTCAAGATGGGGGTAAGTGGTATTAAGGAGTTAATCATAACCTAAGATTTTCTTATATGGTGGATTGTTATATATTTGTTTTGTACTAACTCTATCCTCCCATAAAAATTATATTAGAGCTTTTTAAACCTCATTTCAACCTTATTTTTAATTAGAATACATCATGATATCTTTTCTATACTACCTACATTAATTAGAATATATCATGGTGTATTTTCTATACTATCTACATGATTATATTAGGATGAAACGTTTTAATTTAAAATTAAGTCAAACGAGCAACTTTTGTTTGATATTTATACCTTTATAATACCAAAAAAAATTAAAATACATAATATCCAAATTGTTTATAGCATATCTAGAATTTCATCACTTTGGACATCGAAATTGTCCATTTATACAAATTGACCATTTATACTACATGGGTTCAAAAAATAAGGTATAAATTGTTTATGCAAATTGTTTATACCTTTCTTTACTAACACTATATCTAGAAATTCATACATAATCAGTTTTAATTTTTTTTTATTTTGTTTAATTTTTTATGAATTAGGAAAGAATAATTTCTAATTATATTAAAATTTTGAATTTTTTCGGGCCGGCGGGCTACCCATTGCCTATACGGATTGGCCCATATTTTTCAAGGCTTTTTTGGGCCGGGCTAAAGAAGACCCGAAAGTAAATGGGCTCGAAAAATAAGGCTCAGGCCCTAATTTTTCCAGGTCCTAATGGGTCGGCCCATGGGCTTCGGCCCATTTTGACAGCTCTATGTATGGGTACTTAGGTACCTATAGGGTATGGGTACAAACATTGGTGTCTACGCGGGTATGGGCTCGGGGACGGGGATTTTTTCAAATTACAGGTATGGGGATGGGTGCTATAGTACCCTGCCCAAATCCTACCCATTGTCATCCATACATATTACCATCATAAAAGTAATTATATTAACAAATGACAACACAAGTTGAAACCACGATTAGGGGTGTAATCGGATCGATTTGAATAAGCTTTTGGTGAAAAAAGATTTGAACTGATGATATCTCTAACAGTTTGATTTTTAGTTCACTTTTTAACAATTTTCAGAAATGGAACCGAACCACACTAACCGGTTTGGTTCAGTTTGATTTAGTTCGATTAATCGGTTTACAATGTTTTTTTAAACATTATATTCATCAGTGTATTCTCAATTATCGTGTTTCTCGGTGTATTTTATGCTATTAATTATTAAAATAATATATTTCATGTAATTTATTTCATTCTCTATTTTTTCAAACAAATTATAAATTGCTCTTAATCCATGGAAAATAATGACATGATTTATGTTGCATCATGAAGTAAGTTCACGATCAAATATAAAAGTTGACACTTAACACTAAAAGATTAGAAAGGATTTGAAAGCTTGACAAATAAAATACAACAAAGCACACATCAATTAACATGTTTCAATCCTCAAACACACACTAAAACTATTTTGAACAAGACTAAAAGATATTTTGTTGAAGAATGAGAAACAAAAAAGGTATAAAAAAATGAAAATTAACGAAGAGAAATTGAACAGAAGAACATGACCATAATAACGGTAGAGATTGAAATAGTTGTAGTAAGCAGCGAGAGTAGCAGTTTAGTGAAAACAAGTTTTTATGACTTATGGTTTATATTTTCTAAGTTTTGGTGTTTGGTTCTAGATGTGTGTTTTCCTGATAGGAAAGAAGTGTGAACAAAGATGGAGAATGGTTGGACCGATAAAAAATTTGGACTTAATGATGGGTGGAATAAAAGATTTAGAGCGTAATTATTTCTATTGGTTCGGTTCACCGATTTACCGGTTCTTAAAAACTAAAATCGAAAACCAAACCAAATCACATTGATTTTTATTGGTTCGGTTCGGTTTTCTAATCGAACCAAAAATAATTAATTTTATTTCGATTTAATTTGATTTGAATTACCTCTCTACATCTGAGTCAATCTTCATTAAAGAATTAAATAATTTTTATTAAAGAGAAATTAAATCAGTTCAAATATTGAATTTTTCTTATACTATATTGATGATTATACATACTAAACTTAGACAATTGTTAGTATGCGTTTTCAGAATATATATTTATATATGTTTTTAATAGTTTATTTTATGTTAAAATAAAATTATATGATAAAATGTTGTATATTTTTAAAATTCTATACATTTTTTAGATATTTTATCAACTTAATGAGAATTGTCACTACTATTGAGTTAGTTTAAATCATGTTTTATAAAAAATGTGAGATATTGGATCGAACTCTATTGAATCAAAGTATAGTTTTTTTATTTCAATAGTTCGACAAAGTTGTAGCGTGTAGTCGAAGGTTGCTCACATGCTGGTATCGAAGTATTGTATGTTGTAGTCGAATAAGGATCAAGCATGCAGTAGTGGAAAAATGCTAGGATTGTTAGCATCGAGTTGGATATTTTGCGTTTGTTCGCAATTGTTGCGGTTAGCAATAGTCGCCACCGACTTTTCTTTTATCCAATAAGGAAAGGGTGAAAAGAACGGGAAAGACCTTTCGAGATTATTTCTTGAGTTTGGGGGGTAGGTTATGAAAAGGGAAGGTATTAGCACCATTTCCATCCGTAGTTATCTACAGGCTCTTAGTTTCTTGCTAGATCAACTTGCTTTTGTTTGAAAGTGTGCTTGTGATGTGAGTTTGAAAGTATTTTGAAAAAAATGTCTTTGTAATGATTCTCGTTTCTAGAAGAATGCGTACAAAATGTTTGTTTTTGAAAATAGTTCAAAGAGGTGTTTGTGGAATGTGTTTTTGAAAGTGATTCTGAAAAGGTGTCTTTGTAATGGTTCTCGTTTCTATAAGAACGCGTACAAATTGTTTTAACTTTTGAAAATGTTTCAAATGAAAGTGTTGGTGTATACAATTTTGTTGTTATGAGCAAGCGAGCAACTAGGAGCATCCTACCTACTCAAAAGGTCTTAATGTTCTTTTCCTACTCCTTTAGATGTTGCTATCTTACCATTGTTTTGGTAACCCATCATTGGATGTGAAGGGACGAGCGTGGGTCGTTTGTATAGTCATAGAAGATAATTGTGATGCGGTGGGAGAACTGACTTGAGGTTTTGCGTTTTTTGTTCGCAAATGTTTCGGTTTAGCAAGAGTCGTCATCGACTTTTATTTTATCCAAAAGGAAAGGTAAAAAAGCACAGGAAAGACCTTTGAGATTGTTTTTGGGTTCGGGGGTAGATTATGAAAAGGGAAGGTGCTAGCACCCTTTTCATCCATGGTTTTCCATGGGCTCTTAGTTGCTTGTTTTAGATCACTTGCTTTTGCTTTTCAATTATTTGAAATGGTGCTTTTGTGTGTGGTTTTGAAAATATTTTGAAAAGAGGCCTTTGTTTAGGCAACCTTTGTAATAATTCTTGTTTGAATGTATACAAAGGTGTTTGTCTTTTGAAAAATGTTTCAATGTTTGAAAGTTTGTTGGGAAAATGTTTTGAAATTGTGTGTTTTTGAAAATAGCAAGGATGGTTTGCAAGTTTGATCAAGTAACTAGGAGTTGTCTACCCTACTCAAAGTTCTTTCCTACACATTTTTAACCCTTTGACCTTGTTGTTTTACTATTGTATTTGGTAAACAACCTTGTCTTTGGATGTTAAATGGGACAGGCGTGGGTCATCGTATGACCATGATAGCAATTGTGCCAAGTATCTTAGCAAGTTTTTTGAGGGACTAGATCATTTTTGTATAGGCAACCAAGATAGCGTCATCGAGGGACTATGATCTTTTTGTTTTGTTTTTGTTTTGCCAAGATACCTAGCATGCATACCATGGCCATTTTTAAGGCAACAAGTGGATGAAACCCTAGGGGTGCTTGTGTGCATTGTGTTGTCATTTTTCATGCATTTTTGTCTTGTGTTTAGTCATGCTAATTGTTTGATTTTGGTTTTTTGCATACAAACCCTAGTTTACTATCATGGCATTTGAAAGCGATAAAATGCGTAAAAGTACATCTAAGACTATTACAACATAATTATGGGGAGGGGATACAAGTTTGAATAGGGGGATATTTGCACAAAAATAAAACCCTAATTCAACTATTACAACCATATTGAATTCATTGTACAAATAATAAATTGACAATATTTAAATATGCAATTAAATATAAATATGCAAAATGTTTTTTGGTATTTATTTTATGTATGTAAAATAAATTATTTAATGTCTCAAAAATAAGAAAAATATTAATGATTATTTTTGGAAGGGTGGAAACCTAGTTTTTGGTTTTAAAAGAAAATGTATTATATTATTTATTTATTCATTTTTATGTACAAGAAAATAAATAAAAATATTCAAAAAAATATTAAAAAATAAAATATGTGAGAAAATATTATTTTATATGTATAAATAATAAAAATAAAAATATATAATATTTTTGTATTAATTATAAGTTTTTATTTAAGAAAATAAAAGTATTAAACCTAATAAACTAAATATTATACCAAAAATAAAATAAAAATAATAAAATAAAATGTGAAAATTTAAGAAAATATTTTTGGTGATTTTTAATATTTAGAATAAATAAATAAAAGTCAGAAATGTAAAGGAAATAAAAAAATATACAAAAATAAATCAAATGGGCCAAGGGGGTGTGAAAAGCAAGCTAGGGGGTGCCAATAGTCAGAACAAACAAACCCAGCCCAAAGTCCTCTTCATCCCTGTCCTTGAGACAGAAAAATGTGTGGATGTACAAATTTGTATCTCCTGCATACGTGCTTAAAAACAAAAACTTGCAACATGAAAGTTATAGAGCATTAAACCACGATTCTAACCATATAAAAAACTTAATCTAACTCTAAGAAACCAGGGAGAATTTCATTGGCCCTAAATCTTGACCTAGTTTTTTCAGAAAGTTCAACTATCAAATACTCCTAGCTCAGTTAACATAAATGAATTCTATGCATATGTACAGCTCAAGGACAATGAGGACTATATTTTTGCTTCACAAACCTAAGCCTAATGATTCTTAAATAAGGAGATAGAAGTTTGAGAAATACCTATTTCAGTCAAGCTCGAGTATGGCAATGTAGGGGTTGTGAGTGAGGCCTGAGATACTTGTGAGCTTCCTTGAAGTTCCTTTGATCTTTTCCAATGCTTAGCTTGCTTTGAACTTGTCTGAATCTCCCTATAGAACTCAACCTGCAAACTCAGAATTTAAAAATGGTGAAGTGTGAAAATGGAGTTACAGTTGCTTGAGAGGGGCTGGGATAGTTTAGGTATGTTGTATGGAGTGTGTTGAAAATGGTTTGGGACAAAACGCACGAGGCAATGTGAAGATGGCTTGTGATTTGCAGAACTTGCCCTGTTTTTGCAAGAACTTGTGTTTTGGTGTTTTGGAGGGTTTGAGAACTTGTTAGCTCGTGTTTCTGGCTTGGTGTGATGTGTTGAACTTGTTTGAAATGAATACAACACTTGCTCTTATCAGATTGAAGAGTTGTTGACCTTTTGCACAATTGCTTGTTTTTGAAGTAAAAGGTGGAATTGACAATGCTATGGCCTGTACAGGCTAGCTCAAAGCCTGCACATAGTTGGTGTACTTTGCCCCAAGTTTGTGGACTTTGTTTGCTGCAAAAGATTAGGTTCAAGGCTCAAGGGAAACAAAATTGCCAAAACCATGCTTTATGTAAATGGCATTGTTGCCTTTTTGCCAAAAATGGATTAAACCTTTGTATAATGCTTCATAGATCAGAACAAAGCCTTAATCCAATGTGTTTACATTTAAGAGATTCCTTTGCGAGAGTCCGTATACCTGTTGTTGAGGAGGACTATACAGGGGAATGTTGGCCTCTGTCGTGGTAGAAATAAAATTTTATGAGCTTCAGTCGCCCGTTATTCTACTGGGGAATCATCCTTCGGTTGAAGAGGTGAAAATGAACTGCTATTTGGTCGTGCTCCAGGCTTTACAGTGACTTACTGGGGGGATGAGATTAAACTTGCTATCTGGTCGTTCTCCAGGCTTCACCATTTCTCAATTCTTATCTGGTCATACTCCAGGCTTTAGAAGGAATTAAGTTGTTATCCGGTCGCCTCCGGGCTTCAACTTGAATTTAAGGCCCACTAATATCTGGTTGATTCCTAGCTTCTTAGTAATTAGCCAAGTAAACTGCTATTTGGTCTAAATCTAAGCTTCGCAGTGTCTTAAATTGTTATTTGGTCGAGTCCAGGCTTCAGTGTCTTTTACCATTATCTGGTCGTGTCCAGGATTCATGGTACTTGGAGATATCAAGATAATATCCGATCGAACCCGAGCTTCATAACTTGAATCACTATCTGGTCGAGTCTAGGCTTCATGGTACTTGGAGATATCAAGATACTATTTGGTCAAACCCTGGCTTCATAACTTGAATCTAAGGTGTATCGCTATTTGGTCGAGTCCAGGCTTTATGGTACTTTATACTGCTATCTGGTTGATTCCAGGCTTCACAGTAATTTGCTGGGGATTCAACTATTTTCCGGTCGATCTCCGGACTTCATAGTATGATGGAGAAAAAAATCAAGATATTATCCGGTCGAATCCGGGCTTCATAACTTAAACTAGAACAGGAATCTGAGCATTAATTTGACTGAACCAGAGATCTTGTGAGAATTTGATTGTATCTTTCCCTGAAAGGTAAAGAGTTAGTCCTATGTAATGTCATGATGTATGCCATATGTTTTATCAACGTTCAATATATGAATGTAATGTATGCACATGTAAGCTGATTAGCTGTCTTGCTGAGGAAAATAAATCCTTGATAGATGGAGATAATAAAAATCCTTGACTGCTGTCGGGGAAAATAAATCTTTTGATTGCTGAGGATGAGAAATCCTTGGACCACTGTTGGGGATAGAAAATCCTTGGCAACTCGCAGGAATTATCAAAAACTTTGACAACTTCTGTGGGGATGTGAGAATCCTTCATGACTTTCCTGGAGATATAGGGATCCTTCAAGTCTGCTTGAGAAACCTGCTTGGGGAATCCCGATAACTTTGATGACTATGGCTGGGGATTACACCATGGGGATCCTTACTCGGCTGGGGAATAAGGAAATTCTGATGATTTCTATTGGGGATCAAACAAAGGAGAACCTTGATAAGGAAGGCTCGGATGGCTTCTGCGGGGAGTTGAGAATGAGAATCTTCAATCTGCTAGGGGAATTTGAATCCTTGGGGATTTCAAGCTGGGAAGTCAAGAATGAGAATCTTCGATCTGTAGGGGATTAAAAATTCTGACAAATTCAAGCTGGGGAGTAATGAAGGCTCGGGCAACTTTACTGGGAAATCAAGAATGAGAATCTTCACTCTGTTGGGGAGTAAGAATTTTGTGGGGAATAGCTATACTGCTGGGGAGTAGCTATCCTGCTGGAGAGTAAGTTCAGGACTCTGGGGGAAAAGCTTATTCCTGTTTGGAAGAAGTTCAGGAGTTTGGGTTGTATGCCAATCTACTGGGGAATTATCCTAGTTTGGGGATAAGACAAAAGTTAATTGTTATCTGGTTGACTTCCAGACTTCAAGACAACTTGTTGGGGAAATTGGATGGTTTCTGCCGGGGATTGATAGTTGGAAATTTGACTTCCTTGGGGAAGAAGGTTTCATCTTTGTTGGGGATTTATAACCCAAAGTTTTCACTCTGCTGGGGATTGGGAGTTTGAAGACTTAACTCTGGTGGGAATTAAGGATTTAAAATTGTAACTCCGTTGGGGATATGTATTTCAAGGTTTTAGCTCCGCTGAGGATCTAGATGATGTGCTGCAGGGGATTTCTCTTGGAATAGCCTAAAGACGTTTTCCTATCCTTTCAACCTGTCAGTAATTATTCTTTCACATTTCGTTTATTTGTAAACAGTGATTGTATTCAAATGCATATGCTCATTTAATAAATCATTGGACGTTTTCAAATAAAACACAAGTGTAAAGAAAAAGAAAAGGCAAATAGTTTTCTGCACTTTGAAGTATCTTTGTATTAACTTTGTGTAAGTATTTTGTACAAAGGAGACAGACATCCTAGTAAGAGAATGTTGTCATAAAATGAGAAAAATTTATACAAAGAAAGATGGCTATTGTAAAAATTCCATGGGGTTCCCATTCTGCTATAGCCTTCGTAACTCTGAATATCTTGTCCATTCGTTGCTTCGTCCGAAGATGATTGAATTGATCAGAAACCTGGAGCTTGTCTGTGAAGAGATTGTCCTTAAAGTGATTCGATGAGACATATTCATACGCTTTAGTTTCCTAACTTTTTCCTGGACCGCGCTTTCGGGTTTTCACTCCACCGGGAAACCCTTTTTTGCCCAAGTCGCCCTTTCGGGCTTTCAACTTGCCGGGTGTACAATTTTTTTTTGTTTATCCCTAATTTTTGCCTGAACCGCCCTTTCGGGTTTTCGATTCACTGGGATGCCCATTTTTTCCCAAGTCGCCCTTTCGGGTTTTCAACTTGTCGGGTCATTTATGCGTAGTATCTTTTAACTATGTCTGCATTCGCAGGGTGCAACAAGTCGTCGCCGTCCATGGTGGTTAAAATCATTGCCCCACCAGAAAAGATGTTTTTGATCACAAATGGTCCTTCATAGGTAGGAGTCCATTTGCCCCTGGGATCACTTTGCGGCAAGATGATCCGCTTGATTACAAGATTCCCGACTTGATATGTCTGGCGCCTGACTTTCTTATTGAATGCCTTGACCATCCGTTTTTGATACGCCTGACCATGGAAAACAGCAGTAAGTCTCTTTTCGTCAATCAAGTTAAGTTGATCAAGCCGGGTCTGAATCCAATCGTCTTCACTTAAACCAGCATCCTTCATGATTCTCAAGGAGGGAATCTGAACCTCGATAGGTAAAACAGCTTCCATGCCATATACCAAAGAATAAGGTGTTTCCCCAGTTGATGTACGTGTCGTGGTACGGTACCCGTGCAGAGCAAACGGTAACATCTCATGCCAGTCCTTGTAGGTGACTGTCATCTTTTGAATGATCTTCTTGATATTTTTGTTTGCAGCTTCGACATCACCGTTCATCTTTGGCCGATAGGGAGATGAATTGTGATGTTGAATCTGGAATTGCTCGCACAGAGCGGTGATCATAGTGTTGTTAAGGTTTGTACTGTTGTCAGTGATAATCCTTTCGGGGATACCGTATCGGCAAATGAGGTTCTGCTTGATGAAGCGGGCAACAACATTCTTTGTGACGAATGCGAAGGAAGTTGCTTCGATCCACTTGGTAAAGTAATCAATGGCCACCAGGATGAAGCGGTGTCCATTGGATGTTGTAGGCTTGATCTCTCCAATCATGTCGATTCCCCACATAGCGAATGGCCAAGGAGCTGTTAAGACATTGAGAGGAACTGGAGGTATATGTACCTTGTCCGCATAGATTTGACATTTGTGACAAGTTCTGGAATGTTGATGGCAATCAGCTTCCATGGTAGACCAGTAATAGCCTGCCCGTAGAATCTTCTTAGCCATCATATGTCCGCTAGAGTGAGTGCCAAAGGTATCATTGTGCAGTTCAGCCATGATTTGTTCGACTTCAACCTTGTCCACACAACGGAGTAGAATGCAATCATGATTGCGCTTGTATAGGATACCATTGCTCAAGAAGAACTTAGTTGAGAATCTCCTTAAGAACTTTTTGTCGTTGACTGAAGCTCCTTCAGGGTATTCTTGTGCTTCGAGATACCTTTTGACGTCATGAAACCAAGGTCGGTCCACCACTTCTTCGGTATTAATCTCGTGACAATGTGCAGGTTCGTCCATCCGTTCAACGGTGATTCACAGAGCCTCATTATCTCAGTTAAGTTTAAACATGGAGGACATTGTAGCTAGAGCATCTGCTAGATGATTTTCTTCTCGCGGGAAGTGCTCGAAGGTAATCTGCTCAAAATGTGGTAGCAATGTCAGGACATGTTCTTTGTAAGGGATGAGGTTTGGATGTTTAGTATCCCACTCTCCTTTGATCTGACTGATGACCAAAGCTGAGTCCCCAAACACAATCAAGGATTTGATTCCCAAGTCAATGGCAGCCTTGAGACCAAAGATACAAGCTTCATACTCGGCCATGTTGTTGGTGCAGCTGAAGCAAAGTCTGGCGGTGAAAGGTGTATGGCAACCTTCTGGAGAGATGAGTACCGCACCGATGCCATTGCCAAGTGCATTAGAGGCACCATCAAAGTACAGGGTCCATCGGGATCCTTGTTCAGGTCCGTCATATGGTCTGAAATCTTTAATGTTGTCCAAGGTCATAATGTCCTCGTCGGGGAAGTCAAACCTCATGGATTGGTAATCTTCGACAGCTTGATGGGCCAGATGATCACTAGAACACTTCCCTTTATAGCTTTTTGAGTAGTGTACTGTATATCATATTCGGTCACGATCATCTGTCATCTAGCTATTCTTCCAGATAAAGCAGGCTTCTCAAAGATGTACTTGATCGGATCCATCTTAGAGATCAACAAAGTGGTATGAGTCAACATATATTGCCTTAGCCGGCGAGCAGCCCATACCAAAGCGCAACAAGTTTTCTCGAGCAGTGAGTATCGGGTCTCACAGTCGGTAAAATTTTTGCTAATGTAATAAATGGCATGCTCTTTTCAGCCAGACTCGCCATGTTGGCCTAATACGCACCCCATTGAATTCTCTAGGACAGTCAGATACATGATTAATGGCCTTCCTTCGACGGGTGGCATCAAGATAGGAGGTTCTAGCAAATACTCCTTGATTCTATCGAAAGCAAATTGACAGTCATCATTCCATTTAACCACCTGATCTTTCTTCAACAGCTTGAAGATTGGTTCACAGGTAGATGTTAGGTGAGAAATGAACCTTGCAATGTAGTTTAGGCGTCCCAAGAAACCTCTGACCTCCTTCTCAGTGCGAGGAGCAGGCATTTCTTGTATAGCTTTGACTTTGGAAGGATTAACCTCGATGCCTTTGTTGCTGAATATGAAACCCAAGAGTTTATCAGACCTGACTCCGAAAGTGCACTTGTTAGGGTTCAGTCTGAGCTTGTACTCCTTCAACCTGACAAACAGATTTTGCAGATGGTCGAGGTGTTCTTCTTCAGTTTGTGAACGGGCTATCATGTCGTCTACGTAGACCTCTATCTCATGATGTATCATATCATGAAACAAAGCCACCATGGCGCGTTGATAGGTTGCCCCGGCATTCTTCAGTCCGAATGACATCACTTTGTAACAGAACGTACCCCATTGTGTAACAAAAGTAGTTTTCTCCATGTCTTCAGGGGCCATTTTGATCTGGTTGTACCCTGAAAATCCGTCCATGAAAGAAAATACCTTGTGTTGAGTTGTATTGTCAACCAAGATGTCAATGTACGGTAGTGGAAAGTCATCTTTAGGGCTGGCCCTGTTTAAGTCTCTATAATCCACGCACATCCTCACTTTGTCGTCCTTCTTAGGCACGGGCACAATGTTAGCAACCCATTGTGGATAGGAAGTAACAGCAAGAAATCCAGCATTAAATTGCTTCATAACTTCTGCTTTGATGTTTTCAGACATGTCGGGCCTCATGCGGCGAACTTTCTGTTTAATTGGTGGACAGTCTTCTCTTGTGGGGAGACAGTGAACCACAATATTTGTATCAAGTCCCGGCATGTCTTTGTATGACCAGGCGAAGATCTCAACATATTCATTCAAAAGCTGAATAAAGCGCTCCTTGACACTTGGCTCTAGGTTGGCACCCACTCTAACTTCTTTTCTGTCTTCCTCAGTTCCCAAGTTGATTGTCTCTAACAACTCCTCGTGAGGTAGAATAGCCTTTTCTTCCTGTTGTAGCAGTCTAGCCAATTCTCCCGACACTTCACAGTCTTTATCACCTTCGTACTCGACATGGTAGACTAGATCTTCAGAGTCACTGAAGGCCATAGAAAAATTGTTACCCATGGAATCCAGAGTGGAAGGGTACCTGCATTTGTAAGTATGGGTGTGTGTAAGGGATAGCCATATTTAAACAAATAAAATGAAAAAAGAAAGAAAATGAACACAAAAATTTATATGTGAAAACGTCCATGATTCATTAAAATGACATATGAAGATGAAAAATCAAACCCTTACAAATGGACCTATGTACCTCGGGTAAGGCACAAGGTTAAAAGTGTACGAATTGTTTAAGAATTATTACAAACCAACAGAAATGTTTGAAAGATAAATTACTGATTGATGAAAGTAATGGGAACAAAGTCCTTTGCCTCCCAATTGCACAGTCCTCCGTCCACAGTAGGGAAAATCCAGTCTTCCAGGTCGCTCTCTTCTTCACTATCCTCCAAAGCATTGACTCCATGATGGGTGATCTTCACTGGTGGCCCTCCAGCTCGGGAGCGATGCACAGCCTTTTGACTAGAAGAAGTGAAACCCAAGCCGCATTTGTCTGTCTTGAAAGGAAAACCAGGGAGCTGCCCCAGATTGTGCTTCCTCCTTCTTCAATTACAGCCTTTACATCTTTGAGAGACGACTTTCGAGGCGTAGGTCGGGTAATCATGGGTACAGAAGGCACTGTCTTGGTTGCCGCGATCTCCTGAGCTACCTCTTCAAAATGCTGAAAGGGGGTTTCGATGAATTCACCATCCAATTCCATATAGCAGAAAGAATTAAGATGGCTTATCATGTATTCCTCTTCACTGTGAACTATTACAATTTTCCCCTGGACAGGGTACTTGAGCTTTTGATGAAGAGTTGAAGTGATGGCTCCAGCATGATGAGTCCAGGATCTTCCCAACAAGCAAGAATATGAGGGACGGATGTCCATGACATAGAATATGGAGTTGAAGGTTTCAGTTCCCACTTTAATCGGGATGTCCACCTCCCTATGGACCATCCTTTTAGAACCATCAAAGGCTCTGACAATGATGTTGTTGGGCTTCAAGTTTAAACCTTCACAATCTAGTCTATCCAATGCCTTCTTTGGCAAGACATTCAGCGAAAAACCAGTGTCTACCAGAACGTGTGCCAGAGTAGTCCCTTTGCATTCCACCGAGACATGCAAATCGTCATTATGTTTTCTCCCTTTTGATGTTAAATCGGCACCGGAGAACCCTAGACCATTATCAGCTGTTAAGTTAGCTACACATTCCTGGAACTGATCCGCGGAGGTTTCTTGTGGCACGTGGGCCGTCTTCAAAAATCTGATCAAGGCTTTAGCATGAGCCTCTGAACAAAGAAGCAAAGCCAATATAGATATCTTTGAGGGGGTTTGCTCCAGTTGCTCCACAACATTATAATCGCTTTTCTTGATTATTTTCAAAATCTCTTCCATTTCTTTTTGAGAGGTTTCAGGGATGATCAACGGCTGAGCCCTCGTTCTGACGGGCGCTTCTTGGATCCATTTCCCTCTATCATCAGCAGTAGAAGAGGGGATAACCACAGGAGTTACAACTTCTTTAATGACTGGTGTTCTCGCAGATATGTTGACCGGTGCAGGAGTAACCTTAGGAGCAGCTGAGGGTCCGAAGATTGCCTTTGGAGGCGCAATCTCCGGAGAGAAAATTCTTCCATTGCGGGTGATTTTACTCATTCCAGTAATGTTTCCAATGTCGGAAGTCTCTTCATCAGAACTCTCTTCAGTTGATTCAATTTGTTTAACACCGTGGTAAAATATCTCTCCCCCATAGTTCCATGGTATTGATTTGTTGGACTTGTACAGGATAGGCCCCGACATAGTTATCTTCAAAGGTGCAATCTTCGGATCGGGTGTAATCTTAACAGGTCTTTTGGAGACCTTGGAAAGATTGGCGGATATGGTAATTATCGAAACATCATTGACAGGAGTCGGTGTAACAGGAGTCTTTTCAAAAAGGATTTATTGGTTATCCATTAGCCGTTGGATGCCTAACTTCAACAACGGACAGTCGGTTAGTAAGGATGAACAAAGGTAGCAATCTTCTTTACAACCTGGGAAAATTCCAGCCTACAGCAAATTCAACTTGATTATCGATAGCGGAGTCATCAAATCATCAACAGTAGCAACAAAAAGATCTTTTTCAACAGCATGGACATTGTGGCCATGCTTTGGCATCGGAGCAGAGATCACATTAGGTTTTTCAGGGGCGTCAAATTCAACTTATTTAGAATCTATTAAATCCTGAATATTATTCTTGAGGGCCCAACAATTGTTGGTGTCGTGCCCCAGGTTGTCTGAATGATAAGCACACTTGGCATTCGCATGGTAGAACGGAGAAGATGTATTCGGATTCTTCGGGGCCTCTCTCAAACTAGTAAGGTTTAACTTCAAGATATGGGGTAAAACCTGAGCGGGAGTCATGTTTATCCGGGTAAATTGTCGTGCAGGCATTTCCACCCTTGCTTGGTTGGTTCTGGGTTGATTGTTTCTAGGTTGATCAGCTGCAGACTTCTGAATCATTACGGCCCTCACTGCTGGCCGGCGCTCAACTCTTCCTTGACTTCTTTGGAAGTAGACAGCTGAGACTTCTTTCTTTGCTGGAAAAGCCTTTTTGATGGCAGCGGAAGCAGATGCATCCTTTTGAATTTTCCCGCTCTTGATTCCGGCTTCAACTCTCTCACCAGTTAGAATCAACTCGGTGAACCCTGCAGACGAACTTCCAATCAGGTGATTGAAAAAGGGGCCTGACAGTGTACCCAAGAACATATCAACCAACTCCCTCTCAGATAGAGGTGGTTGTACTCGTCCCGCCAAGTCTCTCCATTTCTGGGCATACTCTTTGAAACCTTCATTTGATACCATGCCCATACTCTGTAATTGAGTACGGGTTGGTGCTAAGTCTGCATTATATTGATATTGTCTGTAAAAGGCAGCTGTCAAATCCTCCCAATTATGCACATCAGACCTCTCTAGCTGGTAGAACCAATCTAACTGCGTCCCTGAAAGACTGTACTGGAAGAAATGGACCCAAAGATCCTTGTCAGAAGAATGCGGTTGGATTTTCTGACGTAAGATCGCAGATGCATCTTTGGACAAGACAAACCATCGTACTTAGAAAATATGGACACCTTAAACTTAGGGGGAATGACAATTCCAGATACCAGCCCTAGATCTTCAAAGTCCAGCCCAGGCACTCTCTATACCTCCATAGCTGCCAGACGTTCTTCCAGATTCTTGTATTTGTCGTTTGTAGGAGGGTACTGCTGTTCAGAATAGTATTCATCCTCTTCTTCTTCTTCTTCCTCAAACTCAGTTGGCACTGCAGCTCCCTTTCCTTTTCCTACCCCTTCATCAGATGTTGAGGGGAAATCCAGGACCCTTCTAGCTTGACCTTCAAATCTTCTACCCAAGGTAGCCACTCCAAATCTTTTTATTTTTCTCCTTTTCCTTCTCCAGCAAGGTTTTGAGCTCCTTCTGCCCCTTTGCCAAGGTCAGAAGTAGCCATTGAAACTGAGAATTCTGCGCTTGTAAGTCTTTAACCGTCTGCTCAATATCCATCTTGCTGAAATAAACAGCAGAGAGATAAGGAAACCTGGTGTGAAGACCTGTTTATGTATATGATGAATGATATGTATTCATGTAATGCATTCAAGGATTCAGAAATTCAAATTTGTTTTAAACAAAAAGAACACACGTCATATTAATAAGATAGAATTTGTTAGTACATCAATGCCCCATGGGCAAAATAAAACAAAATTCTAATGTAAAAAGACGTTGCGCATCCTTTTTGGTGCAATGTAGGTGTTGAGAGTCTGCTCTTCATGAAGTTGACGAGTAAGTTCCAAAACCTTCTTCTCACTTGCGTAGAATTGGGCTTCAAAAGTATCGTTTTCTCCCTTGAGCTGTATCCAACTCCTTTGCAAATCTTCTAGTGATGTTGGCATGTCAGGATGCAGGAGGGTGTATGGAACCTCTCCTTCCATAACAGGCTCTTTGATCACAGGCAGAATGTAGGGGAAAGGCATCATAAGACTTTGGGCGCGGGTTTGTACCCACTTGAGGTAAGGCTCAAAGGGGATAGAATTCTTGTGTCCCAAAGTCTTACTGTCCACTTTGTTGGGCATCCTCCAAGCTCGGATAAACCTTTGTCGAAGTCCTTGATCGTTGTTGTCGAAGTCAAAAACCAAGTCTGGAATCAGCATGTCATGTGGTCCATCCCTTCGGGCATACCCAAACTGTCTCAGAGCCAAGCAAGGGTTGTAGGTAATTCCTCCCCTAATGCCAAGTAGAGGGACATTAGGGAATTCCCCATAACGGTCAATGATGATAACACTCTCTTTTGATCGAGAACACCAATGAATATCTGAATGTGTAAGGGTCATCAACCGTTGTGACCACCTGAGGCCTTGCTCATTCTTCAAAACTGATTGGGGAAGATGAGAAATAAACCATCTTGCCAGTAGATGAGTACAGCACATGAGAACACCTCTTTTCCTCATTGTTCGAGTGTGAAATGAGTGGAGGATATCCCCAAGCAATGTAGGCACCGGGTTGCGAGCCATGAAGATTTTGACAGCATTGACATCTATAAGCTGGTCAGGGTTTGGGAACAAGACCATCCCATAGATGAGAAGAGCTACAATCTCCTCAAAAGCTTGTAAGTCCAATGAATTCCAGCAGCTTTGGGCCTTCTCAAATAGAAACTTTGCCAAGAAACCCTTGACATCACTTCTAGTTTCCCAATGCCTTTGACATCAGATGGATGCAAGTGTAGGGCTTGAGCAACATCTTCAGGCTTTGGATCTCTTTTCGTACCGTTGTAGGGTAGTTGATGGAGAATAGGAATCCTCAGGAGTTGAGAAAATTCCTCCAAAGTAGGCACAAGCTGGTAGTCAGGAAATGTGAAGCAGTGGTGTAGGGGGTCAAAGAACTGGAAGAGAACTCTCACCATGTCTTCCTCAGTGTTGGTGTTGACTAAGTTGAAAAGAAGACCATGCCTCTGGGTGAATGGAGAATTCTCGGGAATCCTTGAATCTAGCTCCTTGAGTTGAGGAGGAATTCTTATTGGGTTGACTTGAATTGTTTCCCTGCGAAGTGAATCCATTACCTACAAAACATGAACAAAGATGAAGATCCAAATCCTTGAAATGGTTAGTGGATGAATATGATGCTTCATGATGTCCATGATGTTATGCACAAGTATATATATACAGACAAATCACACAAGATCCTAGTTTCAGGCTTGCATGGGGTTTCATAGGTAAGTACCCTCTTGAAGTTTAGTTGGCTCAACCTGTCCTATAAATAGTAACCGGGTTCTAAGGATCTCAATATCACTGAATTATTTTCTGTGTTCATTGTTTCAGTTTAGCCACTTTACTGGCGACCCAAATATTCCAAGAAAACAGCCCTCAATGAGTGTAGTATCGAGTATCTACCAACTTCGGACCGCACCAAAGCCGGTCATCTCACTACCCCTAAAAAAGGCCAAGTTGGTCAAGTAAACGTTCTAAAAGTCCATTAGTGCTTCATGACATCACTCAGCGGTCTCGTATTCTCTTTGATTAACTCAAAGGCTACCGGTACCCACAAATATGTCGCACTAATATAGATATTGCTTCAACCATGTCGGTATACCCCGCACAGTTTCCATAATGTATTGCTATTTACCTATGAATGTTTCCCAAATCTGGGTAGAGGATTCAAACCCAAACAATAGAACCAAAGTGTAAAGCAATCAAGTCAAACAAGATAAGCATGTAAAGGTGATCTAAAACCCTAAGGTAACCCCACTTTTATATAATTCCCCAGCAGAGTCGCCAGTTCTGTGATACGGTGGGAGAACTGACTTGAGGTTTTGGGTTTTTTGTTCGCAAATGTTTCGATTTAGCAAGAGTCGCCACCGACTTTTATTTTATCCAAAAGGAAAGGTAAAAAAGCACAGGAAAGACCTTTGAGATTGTTTTTGGGTTCGAGGGGTAGATTATGAAAAGAGAAGGTGCTAGCACCCTTTTCATCCATGGTTTTCCATGGGCTCTTAGTTGCTTGTTTTAGATCACTTGCTTTTGCTTTTCAATTGTTTGAAATGGTGCTTTTGTGTGTGGTTTTGAAAATATTTTGAAAAGAGGCCTTTGTTTAGGCAACCTTTGTAATAATTCTTGTTTGAATGTATACAAAGGTGTTTGTCTTTTGAAAAATGTTTCAATGTTTGAAAGTTTGTTGGGAAAATGTTTTGAAATTGTGTGTTTTTCAAAATAGCAAGGATGGTTTGCAAGTTTGATCAAGTAACTAGGAGTTGTCTACCCTACTCAAAGTTCTTTCCTACACATTTTTAACCCTTTGACCTTGTTGTTTTACCATTGTATTTGGTAAACAACCTTGTCTTTGGATGTTAAATGGGACAGGCGTGGGTCATCGTATGACCATGATAGCAATTGTGTCAAGTATCTTAGCAAGTTTTTTGAGGGACTAGATCATTTTTGTATAGGCAACCAAGATAGCGTCATCGAGGGACTATGATCTTTTTGTTTTGTTTTTGTTTTGCCAAGATACCTAGCATGCATACCATGGCCATTTTAAAGGCAACAAGTGGATGAAACCCTAGGGGTGCTTGTGTGCATTGTGTTGTCATTTTTCATGCATTTTTGTCTTGTGTTTAGTCATGCTAATTGTTTGATTTTGATTTTTTGCATACAAACCCTAGTTTACTATCATGGCATTTGAAAGCGATAAAATGCGTAAAAGTAAATCTAAGACTATTACAACATAATTATGGGGAGGGAGATAAAAGTTTGAATAGGGGGATATTTGCACCCAAAAAAAACCCTAATTCAACTATTACAACCATATTGAATTCATTGTACAAATAATAAATTGACAATATTTAAATATGCAATTAAATATAAATATGCAAAATGTTTTTTGGTATTTATTTTATGTATGTAAAATAAATTATTTAATGTCTCAAAAGTAAGAAAAATATTAATGATTATTTTTGGAAAGGGTGGAAACCCTAGTTTTTGGTTTTAAAAGAAAATGTATTATATTATTTATTCATTTTTATGTACAAGAAAATAAATAAAAATATTCACAAAAATATTAAAAAATAAAATATGCGAGAAAATATTATTTTATATGTATAAATAATAAAAATAAAAATATATAATATTTTTGTATTAATTATAAGTTTTTATTTAAGAAAATAAAAGTATTAAACCTAATAAACTAAATATTATTCCAAAAATAAAATAATAAAATAAAATGTGAAAATTTAAGAAAATATTTTTGGTGATTTTTAATATTTAGAAAAAATAAATAAAAGTCAGAAATGTAAAGGAAATAAAAAAATATACAAAAATAAATCAAATGGGCCAAGGGGGTGTGAAAAGCAAGCTAGGGGGTGCCAATAGTCAGAACAAACAAGCCCAGCCCAAAGTCCTCTTTATCCCTGTCCTTGAGACAGAAATATGCGCGCGCCATGTACAAATTCGTATCTCTTGCATACGTGCTTAAAAAGAAAAACTTGCAACATGAAAGTTATAGAGCATTAAACCACGATTCTAACCATATAAAAAACTTAATCTAACTCTAAGAAACCAGGGAGAATTTCATTGGCCCTAAATCTTGACCTAGTTTTTTCAGAAAGTTCAACTATCAAATACTCTTAGCTCAGTTAACATAAATGAATTCTATGCATATGTACAGTTCAAGGACAATGAGGACTACATTTTTGCTTCACAAACCTAAGCCTAATGATTCCTAAATAAGGAGATAGAAGTTTGAGAAATACCTATTTCAGTAAAGCTCGAGTATGGAAATGTAGGGGTTGTGAGTGAGGCCTGAGATACTTGTGAGCTTGCTTGAAGTTCCTTTGAGCTTTCCCAATGCTTAGTTTGCTTTGAACTTGCCTGAATCTCCCTATAGAACTCAACCTGCAAACTCATAATTTAAAAATGGTGAAGTGTGAAAATGGAGTTACAGTTGCTTGAGAGGGGCTGGGATAGTTTAGGTATGTTGTATGGAGTATGTTGGAAATGGTTTGGGACAAAATGCACGAGGCAATGTGAAGATGGCTTGTGATTTGCAGAACTTGCCCTGTTTTTGCAAGAACCTGTGTTTTGGTGTTTTGGAGGGTTTGAGAACTTGTTAGCTCGTGTTTCTGGCTTGGTGTGATGTGTTGAACTTGTTTGAAATGAATACAACACTTGCTCTTATCAGATTGAAGAGTTGTTGACCTTTTGCACAATTGCTTATTTTTGAAGTAAAAGGTGGAATTGACAATGCTATGGCCTGTACAGACTAGCTCAAAGCCTGCACATAGTTGGTGTACTTTGCCCCAAGTTTGTGGACTTTGTTTTCTGCAAAATATTAGGTTCAAGGCTCAAGGGAAACAAAATTGCCAAAAGCGTGCTTTATGTAAATGGCATTGTTGCCTTTTTGCCAAAAATGGATTAAACCTTTGTATAATGCTTCATAGATCAGAAAAAAGCCTTAATCCAATGTGTTTGCATTTAATTTATGAGTGTATAAGAGATTAGATCCTGTAAATCAAGTACAAGCATGCTTTGGAAAGGAATGCAAGTTGTAGCAATGGTGCAAAATGCCTTAGCCAAAAGTGATATTTTACAATTTTCAATCCTTCGATTCTCCCTAACCACAAATGATCTTGGAGAGTTACTTGACATTTTGGAAAGCTTGTAATATGCTCTACAATCCATCTTTGAAATGCATTTTTAGATTCCAATTGCAACTATGTGAAAAATTGCCATGAAGATAGGTCAAAATCCTGCCTAAATTAGGGCAAAATTTCAATAAGTTAGAAAGTTTTTGGCCCTTTGTTCATAAAATCATAACTTGAGATCAAAGCATCTTTTGGGAAAACTTTGTGAATAAAAGTTGTAAAATTTATGGAAGAATACAACTTTCATGTTGGAAGTTTTCTTTGAATCCAATTGCAACATGGTGAAAAAGTTGGGAAAAGTTGGGAAAAAATAAGAAATTTTCATAACTTAGAAAATTTCTAAGTTAATAAAATTTTCCATTTTAAACCCTAATTTTCAAAATTAGGTTTCTTGATGAACAAGTTTCATTTTTTGACACATCTTGATGAAAAATGACCCTTGGCACTTGATTTTGACATAAAGTCAAAGTTTGACTTTTCAGTGTACAGTTGATTTTTGATCAGTTGACTGGAAAATTCATTTGTCAATCCAATGCATTTGAGATCTTTTGAAACTTGTGATTAAGTCAAGATGATGCCATTGAGTCCTTGAAATCATGCTTGAACCCAATTTTCCATTGGCTAGGTGAAAAATCAGAAATTGCCCTTCTACAGTCAAAACCCTAAAAATGACCATTTTGCCCTTTTGATGATCTGATCAAATTTATTGAGGAGTTGTGGTCCAAACTTGATCAAATGGTTCATATGAGTCTATAATGTTGATGTGGATCAAAAATTATGAGGTTTGACTGTAAATTGGCCACAATTGACTTTTTCCCCAATACAGCTGATTTTTAGGTCAACTGTCCAATTGACTGGGCAAAAATTTGATTCAAGGCTTGAAACTTGGTATGGGAAATCTTATAAGTCCAACATGAAGCATGAAAGTCACATTGATCATTGTAAGTCCAAAAATCCCTGTGCAAACTCAAACCCTAATTTTAGGTCAACAGTGCAAGGAGATGTCTTGAGCTGAGCAAACCCTAATCTGGTCCTGAGTCTAAAGAGTCTTGTGAGGGGAAAATCTTGATAAAATAAGAGGGAAAATTTTGGGGTACAACAATAACCTATGGGACGTTTTAGAAATGTCGTTTAGGGACTAGATCGTTTACCGAAGGCAACATTAAGGGTCATTGAGGGACTACGATCTTTTATCTAGGGTCTTTGCTAAAACGCCCATATTCGAGGGACATGACTATTTTTTCGAGGCAACAAGTGAGATTATCCTAAGGGTGCATGTGTGAATAGTGTGTTTGATTTGCATGCATTTAGTCTTTGATTAGGGGTTGTCTACTTGTTGTTTTTATCTTGCCATACATACCTTATTTTACTAGCAATCATACAAAAGTAATAAAATGCAGAAAGATAAAATCCTACACTATTACAACCATATTGAATAGCATGAAAATATAAAGGCAAAAATAAAATAAAATAAAAAAAATGGGTCTTTCGATTTAGGCAGAAACACCCTTCGATTCTGCATTTTCTGGCTTCCTTCGATTTGGGGCCTGAAGTCATGCCCTTCGATTTTCCTTTCTGCCTCCTTCGACTGGGGGTTAGAATCAGTGTAGGCGTTCCTTTCGTCTGGGCCTGGAAGTCAGGATGGTGTGCCTTCTGACTACCTTTTTCGGTTTGACCTGGAGGTTAGTGTGGAAGCCAAAGGCTTTGTTTCCTACTTCATGTTTCCTGTTTCTTTCGTTTGAATTCTTGAATAGAAACATGGCATAAGGCCACGCTAGCATTACCTTAAGGTCAGATTAGTACTTAAAGCATGTTTAGGTAAACAAGAAGCAAAAATAAAAGGATTAGCTCTGGAAACATATTAAAAGGGTGGAAACGAAAAGAAGAACAATGGTATGTACATGTTTGAAATGAAAAGAAAGTTTATTCACATGTTATGCTGGAAACGAAGGATCCAAGGTTAAGAATGACTTACCTTGCTTGAGGCTGGGACGCGTGTTGGGCCTTTAAGTGGTTTCCTTGAATGCTTCTGGATTCGAAGGGGGGAATCAGGGGTTAGGCCTTTGATACTGGATTCAAAAGAGAAGAACAAATATGAGGTTCTTCCTACTGGGTTCGAAGGGTAACAAGGTATAGGGATGTTTCAGATTCGAAGGGGACAAGTGTTTGGATTCTGGGTTTGTGTTTGATGAGTGTTTAAGTGTTTGAGAGTTTTATGGTGTTTGAGAATTTTTTGAAGATTCGTTCCTCTGGCCAAAAAGTCATCCTAAACATGTTGTGGAGCCTCTTATTTATAGGCAGAGCTGGATGAAGCTTTTGGAGGGAAAACAAAAAGTTTGAACAATTTGAGTAACCTGCTTTTGTAGCTTTTGAGGGGCAGTGCTTTGTATTCTACTTTGATGCAAGAATAGGGCAGTGTTTCAGGACTGTTATGCAACAGTTTTGGCCAGTGTACTAGGTCTGAACTTGGCAGCAAGCATCTTTGAACATTTCATTCTTTCGTCTTGACCCTCCTTCGACCAGATTCCTCTTCCAACAATGTTATTTGATTTTCCTCCAACAAGTGTCCTTCGAATCAGTTACTTTTGTGCATCCTTCGATGGAGCCAAAGGTGTTACCCTTGGATGGGTCATCAAAACATACCTTAAGGTGGGCTTTGTAAATCCTTCAAATGGGCCATCAAGCATGTCCTTCGAATGGGATGCCCAGACGTGTCCCTTGAATGGATCATGTATGCTTCTTTGAAAAGGTCCAAATGTGTCCTTCAAATGGACTAGTAAGGTGTACCCTTCGACAGAGACTCATATGTATGCCCTTCAAGTCCACCACTATATGTCTTTTGAAATGGCCATCAACCATGTATGCTGAAGTTCGTCAAGGCTGGAAATGCAGCATACTAAAGAGAAATGTTGTCCAATCAAAGCTAGTACAAACATAGTCAATGTCCTATCGAAGCCTGCATGCTGGAGGTCTAAACTTTGTGACTCCAAGCAAGCACACAAAAGGTCCATGCTCAAACGAAGACTTGCATGAAGGGAGCCATATGCCCAAACGAAAGAGGCGTGCAGGAGGCAAAATGTCCATATTCGGAAGAGGCATACAGGAGGCAAAAAAGTGCAAATCGAAGGATGCCAAAAGGGAGCTTTTTGCGTTGGGATCGAAGGAAGTTATATGAGGCTTTGTACCTTGTGCATGCTATCAACGAGGAAGCCTTTTGCGTGCAAGTTATGGCTCAAATGAAAGCTTGTATGTAACTAGTCATTACTTGCGAGTCAAGGCAAGCATGGAGGGGAAAGTTTGTATAGGCATGCAAGCATCAAACATATAAACGAAACAAGCATATAGGCAGTCATGGCATTGTGAACCTTGTGAGGCCAAATGTGCAATCGAAGGTGGCCTACAGGAAGCTCCTGCCTTGTGAACCAAAACCAACGCGCAAAAGGCACATGCCCAGTCGAAGGATGCAAGCCAAGCTTGCATCGAAAGAGGCCAAAAGGCTAATCGAAGAAGCTGAATCGAAAGACTTGTTTCTCTCCAATTTTATCAAAAAGATTATTTTTATCTGTTTTCCTCCTTTTTTGACAGTTTCCTTTTTAACTTGGTACTGGAAGATCCAAATGTAATTGTGCAAGATTGAACCTTGAGAATCCTTGTGAGAAATGCCTTGAGAAAAGAGAGGGAAAATTTTGGGGTACAATAGCTTGTAATGGATATTTGTGAAAAAACCTATTAGTTTAGTATGTTAGGTTTATTATAAATGGCATACTAGGTTTATTATAAATAGAATACTTGTAATCTAATTTAAATAGAAAGTAAAGAATAGCAGTTAATAATCAATTCTTTGTGTTCTTCTTGTGTTTTCCATATTTTCTACCCTTATTTGTTTCTTGATCATAAAGTAACAAGTTTATACTTTGTTTCAAGGTATCGTTTTTCATAACAAACTAGTGCGGTGAGCATAGAGAAGATGCCTTCAACAAAGTATGAGATTGAAAGTTTCACTGGAGTGAATGATTTTGGTCTATGGCGCTTGAAGATAAAAGCCCTACTGGTTCAGCAGGGTTGTTTGGAAGTGTTGAAGGGAGAGGCATCCATGAACGTTGTGTTAACAGAAGCTGAGAAGACGGCGATGATAGAAAAATCCCACGGCACAATATTGTTGAGTCTTGGTGATAAGGTTCTTCGACAGGTATCAAAGGAGATGACGGCGACAGGGTTATGGGTGAGACTTGAAAGTTTATACATGACCAAATCGCTGGTAAATCGACTCTACTTGAAGCAAGCTTTGTATTCATTCAATATGATTGAAGATAAAGTGTTGGATGATCAATTGTATATATTCAACAAGATGATTCTTGATCTTGAAAATATTGATGTGAAGATCGATGATAAAGATCAAGTGTTGTTGTTGTTGTGCGCTTTGCCCAGAATACATGCTCAATTCAAAGAAACTCTCTTGTATGGAAGGGAGTCCCTAACCTTTGAAGAAGTCCAATCAGCCTTGTATTCTAAGGACTTGAACGAGCGAAAGGAGCATAAACCTTCGACGGTTGGTGAAGGTTTTGTCGTTAAGGGAAAATTCTTGCAAAAGGATGGTAAGTTCAATAAGAAGAAGAGTAAAAGTCAGTCGAAGTCTTATAGGGGTGAGGCATTTAATATACGATGCTATCACTGTAAGAAGAAGGTTCATACAAGAAAAGTGTGTCCTGAACTCCTAAAATATCATGGAGGAATGGATAATAGCAACGCATCTATTGTTTAAGATGATTTCAACTCATCTGATTATCTTGTGGTTTCGAGCAGCAACCCGTCGAAGGAGTGGATTATGGATTATGGGTGTACTTGGTGCATGACTCCAAACAAAGACTTGTTCGAAGACTTATGTGACCAAATGGTGGATTTGTATTGCTGGGAAACAACAATTCTTGCAAGATTACAGGTGTTGGATCTGTGAGATTCAAGCTCCACGATGAGTCAATAAAGTTATTGACTGAAGTCATGTATGTACCTGATTTGAAGAGAAATTTGATTTCTCTTGGTGAATTTGACAAGAAAGGGTATGTTTTCCAAGGAGAGAAAAGTATCCTAAGAGTCATGAAGGGTTCGAAGGAAGTCTTGAGAGGCGTGAAGAAGCAAGGCTTGTATACCCTTGAGGCTGAAGTTGTAAGTGGTTTGACAAATGTTGCATCCACGAAATCTTTGTCGAAGACAGAAATTTGGCACATGAGATTGGGCCATGTCAGTGAAAGGGGTCTGATGTAATTTGGGAAACAAAACTTGCTTGGTGGAGACAAAGGCGAAAAGATGAAGATTTGTGAACCATATGTACTTGGAAAATCTTGCAGAGTGAAGTTCAACAAAGGCAAACAAAGAACACATGGATCCCTTGATTACATCCATGCTGATCTTTGGGGGCCTGCAACGTGTACATCACATTCAGGAGCAAGGTATTTTCTATCCATAGTAGATGATTATTCCATAAAGTTATGGGTATTCATCCAGAAGACTAAGGATGAAACTTTTGAGAATTTCAAAAGTTGAAAGACTCTGGTGGAAAATCAAATTGGCAGAAAGGTCAAGAGGTTGATAATAGACCTTGAATTTTGCAATGAGCCTTTCAACGGTTTTTATGCTGCCTCTGGTATTGCAAGGCACAGAAGTACTGCAGGTACTCCAGAGCAAAATGGTTTGGCAGAAAGGTTTAATCGAACTATTTTGGAGAGAGTTAGATGCATGTTGGCTAGTACTGGATTAAAGAAGGTGTTTTGGGATGAGGATGTTTCGATAACAACATATCAATAAACAGATGTCCTTAGAATGCGTTAGATATGAAGACACCTGAAGAAGTTTGGTCGAGACATCCACCAGAAATCAACAAACTGAGAGTTTTTGGCTATGTAGCCTATGCTCACATTAGGCAAGACAAGGTCGAACCTAGAGCTCTGAAATGCATGTTCATGGGATACCCTGAAGGAGTCAAAGCTTATAGACTATGGTGCCTAGAGCCAGGTTACAGGATGTATATCACCATTCGAGAAGTAGTTTTCAATGAAGTTGAAATGGCTTTCAAGAAAACTGACGATGTTGATTGAAGTGCAAAAATATCTGACGAAGAGGTGGAACGGGTAGAGATTCTTGTTGAGGTAGAGCATGTTGATGTTGAATTGTGTATCCCATAGGAAGTTAAGGAAATTGTCGATGACTACCGATTGGCAAGATATAGGACGAGAAGATTCATTAAACCA
Source organism: Vicia faba (assembly GCA_948472305.1). Taxonomy (NCBI): domain Eukaryota; kingdom Viridiplantae; phylum Streptophyta; class Magnoliopsida; order Fabales; family Fabaceae; genus Vicia; species Vicia faba. Next base: position 485,660,090 of record OX451737.1, read on the forward strand.
CCTCAGAGACTTGGGTATACAGATCTTATAGCTTATGCCTTAATCTCTACAAGTGAGGTTCTAGACGAAAAACCCAGAGACCATAAGGAAGTTATGAGGAGTCAAAATAAGATTGAATAGCTGAAGGCCATGGATGATGAGATTAAATCTATTCATGACAACAACACTTGGGAACTGATTAAGAAATATGTTGGATCCGGATTAGTAAGCTGTAAATGGATTTTCAAAGTTAAGGAAGGATTCGAAGGAGTGACATCAAAAAGATACAAGGAAAGATTGGTTGCAAGGGGTTTCACTCAGAAATAAGGTGTCGACTTTAATGATGTGTTTTTCCAGTTGTAAAGCACAGGTCCATTCGAATGTTGCTTGCCATGGTGGCACAGTTCGACCTTGAACTGAAACAAATGGATGTGAAGATTGTATTCTTGTATAGTGATCTAGATGAAACAATCCTGATGAGGTAACCTAAAGGGTATGTCGAAAAGGGAAAAGAAGATTATGTGTACAAGTTGAAAAGATAATTATATGGGATGAAAAAATCTCCTCGACAGTGGAATAGGAGATTCGACAAGTTCATGGCACGCATAAGTTTCATTAGAAGTCAGCTTGACCACTGTGTTTACTTCAGATTTTGACCTGGTAATTCATTTGTTATTTTGTTGCTTTATGTTGATGATATTCTCATAGCAAGCAACAATGTCAAAGATGTAATGAGGGTGAAGGATGAACTCAATAAGGAGTTCGAAATGAAGGATTTGGGAGTTGCATCTAGGATTCTTGGGATTCACATTCGAAGAGATAGAAAGCAGTCGAAATTATGCTTATCTCAAGAGGCATACCTACGAAAGATTCTTGAGAAGTTTGGTATGTCGAATTTAAAGCCTGTTGTGACTCCAACAAACCCTCAATTCAAGTTGAGTATAGATAAGTGTCACAGTACTGATGTCGAAAGAGCTTATATGAATAGCATTATATATGCTAATATAGTGGGTTCTTTGATGTATGTTATGGTATGTACTAGATCCGATATAGCTTATGCAGTAAGTCTTGTAAGCAGGTACATGGTGAATCCTGGAAAGGCTCACTGGCAAGCATTGAAATGGATTCTAAGGTACATAAATGGGTCTCTAAACAGAGTCCTTATTTATGGTGGAGCCTTGGGTGAAGATAATAAAACAGTAATCGAAGGATATGTCGACTTTGATTATGCAGGTTGTATGGATTTCAGAAAATCCATTTCTAGATATGTTTTCACTATGCTTGGCACATCAATCAGTGGAAAGTGACACTTCAGAAGGTTGTTGCCTTATGAACCACTGAAGTAGAATATATTTCCCTCACTGAAGTTGTGAAAGAAGCATTGTGACTTGAAGGTTTTTCTAAGGAGCTGAAACTTCAAGGTCAAGTTATCATTGTTAAATGTGATAGTCAAAGTAATACACCTGTCAAAGAATTCAGCTTATCATGAGTGAACCAAGCACATTGATGTGAGGTTGCATTTCATTAGAGGGGTAATTGAGCATGGAGAAGTCCAAGTGCTGAAGGTTTCGATAAATCATAATGTTGCTGATACAATCACCAAGACATTGCCAAGTTGCAAGTTTTTCCACTGTATGTAGTTGGTAAAGATGCATGAAGAAAGATAACGTGTTCCTTTGATGTTAGAGTTTGTTCCAAGGTGGAGATTTATGAGATATTAGATCAAACTCTATTGGGTCGAAGGTTAGCTTCTTGGTTTCGACAATTCGACAAAGTTGTAGCATGCAGTCGAAGGTTGCTCACATGCTGGTGTCGAAGTATTGTATGTTGTAGTCGAAGGAGGATCAAGTATGCAGTAGTTGAAGAATGCTAGGATTGTTAGCATCGAATTAGGCCTGTTTGTTATGTCCAATTGTTTAAGTTAGCTTGTACCCTAAGTTAGCTTGTAATGGATATTTGTGAAAAAACCTATTAGTTTAGTATGTTAGGTTTATTATAAATAGCATACTAGTCTCTCATCATTGCATACTGCAAATCCTAATTTAAGGTGAGAGAGTTATTTGTTATTCTTGAGTACTTGTAATCTGATTTAAAGAGAAAGTAAATAATATCAGTTAACAACCAATTTCTTGTATTCTTCTTGTTTTTCCATCTTTTCTACCCTTATTTATTTCTTGATCATAAAGAAATAAATTTATACTTTATTTCAAGATATCATTTTTCACAACAAAACGTTATTAAAAACATGAATGTGTTCAATTTTAAATTTTTTATCAAGAGATTAAAACTCTTATTGTTTACAATTTTAAAAAGTATACTAGTTATGCATCAAAATAAATTGAATGCTTTTGCGTACAATTATAAACTATGTGTTCAAGGTTGAATTTAAATTCAGAATATTTTGTTAAAAAAATAATTTCTGAAATCTCACCAAAATGTTTTTTAATAATACAATCACGATTCTATAATTTATATCAAATATGTTTTATGTTAAAATCTAAATTGTATTCACACATTAGGATTTGCTTTCTAAATTAATAGGTTAGATAAAAAAATAAACAAATTCATTCTAGTTTCTTGCACTTTACTTGAGAAATGTGAATTGTAAGTTGTTTAAGTCAGAAACAAAGATAAAAAATTGGTCAGTTATATTAAAAAAAAAATACATTTAATAAAATATAATTTTGTAGTATTTATTGGTTTTATATCTTAACCATATTATTGTCTTACAAAATAAACATTTTTATTCACCTAATTAAATAACTAGGAAATCTAATTTATTCTTCTAACAATTTTCTCTTGTTATTCTACATTATTTCCACCCGATTCTTTATCTTCTTATTCATTCAACCCAAAAGCAAAGTGTTAAAAGGGGGAACAATGAAGTGTTGCTTTAGCTCATTCAATGATTTTACTTTACCCCTACAAACTACAGTTATATTTATGAGTAGTTTACTACCATTAGATCAACCAATTCAGATCCCACCAAAGTTACACACACCACACAAAATATAGAAAAAATATGCTATATCTAGCTGTACTCATTACTAGTCCTTTCCATTTTCCACAGACAAAGCCTGATCCTTGATCTGGTTTCTGCTAAATTCCAAATAAAACCAATCCACTCCACACTCCCTAGTGGTCCTTCGTCTCCTTTTTCTTTGTAATTTTGATGCATGTCTATATACACAAATTTACATTTAAAAAAATCATGTTCAAAAATGATTTCTCTAAAATAAAAGGTCACAATCACAAAACTACATACCAAAGCTTTACATATTTGACAACCTCAAACTCTCATATCACCAAAACCAAAAGAAGAGGTATGTCTATTCATTTCCTCTGACACTTTCTCATCTTCTTGTCCTTCTTCCATCACACTCTCACTTTCCTCTTCACACTTCTCCACCTTTATAGGAAACAAACACAAAACCATCCTTAACCTTGTCTCTCAACTTTGGTCCTAAAAACATGGGCAATCAAAAACTTGAAACCCATCATCAATTTTACAACCACCATCAAAAAAACACATTCCTTCCAATGCTTTGTTCAAAACCCTCCATCAAAGAAGTGAATCTTCCAAGATGTAATAGAATCAATCCACCGTCTTGTTCCAATGACCCTTTATCACCAAAAATAGGTTGCATGGGTCAAGTCAAAAGAAACAACAAAATTGCTGGATTTCCATCTTCACAATACAAACTACTCAGTTTCAGCAACAAAACCATTTCTAGTTCCATCATTTCACCTGTTGTGAAATACTCCAAACTCAAAAAACTTTTCTCAGGTAAGAATCTTATTAGCACCCCCTCAATTACTTCTACCACCACCACCACCATAACCAAACAAAGGGTTATAGCTAATAATAATAGTAGTAATATTGTAAATGTTCCCAAAAATATTCAAAAGTGTGTCAGAAATGAGAACATTGTTGTTGGCATAAGAATTGATGAAATGGATCCTCCTTTGCCTGTGATCAAGAAAATGAATAATTTGGAAGAAGGAAGCAAAAGTGATAACAGTCTTTGGAAAAGAAGATCAGGATCAAGTGGTGTTCAATTGACAAGTTTACAGGTTCAACAGATTCAAGTTCAAAATCCAAAGATTTGTATTCAACCTACAACTGTTTGATGGATCAGGAGTTTTATTTTCTTTTCAGATTTTTACATAGATCAGAATCAGATACTATAATGTAAATTGTTTATTCATCTTCTTATTTTATTTTTTTAAGTTTAATGAGCTTCCAATTATGAAGAGTTATGTTTTGATTTCTTGGAACATCTCACATGGGGTGATGCATAACATTGTGATCATATTTGTTTGATACTATATTTTTTCATGGAACACAAGTCAAAGTCAAATTTTCATAAAATCAATGTTGTTGTATTAATTAATTTTCTTGTTCAAACAGTGTAAATAATTAAAAACAAGTCTGAAAAACTTATACATGTATTATGAAAGGATGTTTATAGTAAGATATACAAATTTAACAAGGTTTATTTGAAAGAGTGCCGCGATTGTTGAAAAATGAGTAAACTAAGTTGGTTGGTGCATCATTCATTTCCAAATGCAATGTAACAAAATAGTATTCAACAACCATTAACATGATGTAAGCAATTGGTTTGGTATTTTTGTTCAATAGTTAAACTTACTAGCCAATTAAAGTTGGTTTAGTCGGTAAGAAATTTACTTACACAAATGTCAAGATTTTTTAAGTGAGTAATTCTAAGTATATCTCTATTAATATTTTTTGGTTTTGAGTTTTGTTATCTGCTCGATTTTTTAAAATAAATCTATTTAAAAGAAAATTTGAATTTTGAAGTGAGTCTTGACTTTGGTGAGTGATTGAAAATTCAACACTCAGTTAGAAAATAAGACTAACAAAATTTGTCTATTCACTGAACCCAAGACTACGGACAAAGATAAATTCCTTTGTTTCCTTCCTTCAACTTATAGAATGAAACCCGGACTCCTAACTGTTAAAATATTAAATTAGATTTAATATTTAAATATAATTCAAGTTGTGTTAACCCAAATTCAATTAGGGTTGTATATAAATAGTCATAGTGTATCATTATTTGTACAATTAAATAATACAAATTCTTATTTCTTTTATTATTCTCTCTTTTTCTCCTCACTAAAAGTGTCTCACGCACTAGCAAATTGGTATCCAGAGCTTCCGGTTATTATTCTTGATCAAGTTTTCAAGAATTTCACATCAGAGATTGTTTTTTCTAGAGCAGGGGAATCAACCGCTGCGAAGATGGCTAGTGATAAAGGCATTATGAATTCTCTTCCGATGTTTGACGGCAAAAATTGGATTTGATGGAAAAAACAGATGCAATCCTTGTTTGGCTTCCATGAAACCCTAGAAGTGGTTACCAACGGCGTTCCTGCGTTGGCTGCAAATGCAACCGACGAACAGAAAAAAGCCCACAACAAAGTCAAGAAGAAAGATTGCAAGGCTGTGTATTGCATTCAAACGGTTGTCGATGCTGCTAATTTTGACAGAATCTCTCATGCTGAAACGGCGAAGGAGGCATGGGATATTCTGGTGAAGTATTACGAAGGAGGTGAGAAAGTCAAGGTTGTCAAATTACAAACCTTGCGTCGACAATATGAGTTGTTGTCGATGGGAGAAGATGAAAAAGTTGCAAAATATGTGTCGAATATTCAGAAACTCGTCCATCTCATGAAGGATTGTGGTGAAACCATTACTAATAAGATGATAGTTGAGAAGGTAATGAGAACATTGACCTCTCACTTTGATCACGTTATCGTAGCTATTCAAGAATCCAACAATCTTGAAACCATTAAAGTGGAAGATTTGGTTGGTTCGTCGGAGGCGCGTGAGATGAGGATTGTCAAAAGGAAAGGAGTTCAGGACTCGATACAGGCACTGCAAGCTCAGTCATGGAAAAAGGATGATGGTTCCAACAAATTCAAAGGCAAGTTCGACAAGACTCGTGGTAAGAAGTCTTGGTCGAATCCCCATAAGAATAAGGTCGAAGATAGATCTTCTGAATCCTCGGAAAGGGGAGGAGGAAACTATCGAAAGGACAAAGAAGATAAGAAAGGTATGTAGTGTTATAATTGTGAAAAGTGGGGACACTTGGACAAGAATTTTTGATACAGAAAAGACAATGGATCAAAAGGCAAGGACGAAAGAGCGAACCTTACACGCCAAGATTCAGATGATTCTGAAGGTGGTATGGTGGTTATGGCTGAAGTTGCAGATAATCATGTCGAATCCAATATCTGGTTTCTCGACTCATGTTGCTCGAACCACATGACTGGTCGAAAGGAGTGGTTGGCAGATTTTGGCGATTCGAAGAAGAGCAAGGTAAAACTTGCTGATAATAGTTTGTTGCAAGCAGAAGGTACTGGCAACATAGTCTTTCAAATGAGTAATGGAGGGAAAGATGTGATCAAAGATGTGCTCTATGTACCTGGAATGAAATGCAACTTGCTAAGTGTTGGACAACTAGTCGAAAAAGGTTTCTCAGTTGTCATAAAAGATGGAGTTTTGATGACACCAACAATAATTTGGTCTTAAAATCTCCATTGTCGAAGAACGGGACATTTAAGACTATGATCAGTTCGACAGAAGTTCAATGTTTGAAAATTGTTCTCAACCACAAGGATAGTTTGTTGTGGCATTTGAGGATTTGGACATTTGAACTTTCGATCACTTAATCAACTGATTACTCAAGATATGGTTACTGGTATTCTAAGTCTTGAGATGCCTAAAAAACTTTGTGAAGGTTGTTTAGTGGGAAAGCAATCCAGAAATTCTTTTGTTTCAACTATGTCAATAAGATCATCCTGCATTCTCGAAGTGGTGCATTCAGATGTATGTTGTCCATTCGAAGAATATACAATTGGTGGAAACAGATATTTTGTTTCATTTGTTGATGAGTTTAGTCCAAAGTTGTAGATCTATGTGATAAAACGAAAGGACAAAGTATTCGAAATCTTTAAGAGATTCAAGATACTTGTCGAAAACCAAAGTGAGGAGAAGATCAAAGTTCTGCAAACAGATGGAGATGGTGAATACACATCCAAGATGTTTGAAGATTTCTATGCAGAACATGGTGTTGATCATGAGGTAACTGCTCCTTATACACATCAACATAATGGAATTGATGAAAGAAGAAATAGAACCATATCAGATATGGCGAGATGCATGCTGAAGCAAAAGAATTTGCCAAAGTCTTTACGGGGAGATGTTGTTTCGACTGTAGTTTATATTTTGAATAGGTGTCCTACTAAAATACTGAATAACAAGGTTCCCGAAGAAGTGTGGAGTGGCAAACGACCATCAGTAAGTCATTTGAAAGTGTTTGGCTCTATGTGTTACAAGCATGTTCCTGATGCAAGGAGAAGGAAGCTTGATGACAAGAGTGAACATATGATTCTGATAGGATATCATAAAACCGGTGCATACAAACTATTCAATCCAGTTAATAAGAAGATTTTATTGAGTCGAGATATTATGATTAATGAAAATTCTGCCTGGGATTGGAATTCTAGCAACAAGCCATTAATGAACTTTGATTTCGACGAAGAAACTAATGAAGTAGAGGTCGAAGGAATTATTGAGAATTCAGTCGAAGGAATTGTTGAGAATCCAGTCGAAGTCGAAGAAGAAATAGTTGTTGACACTCCCAACATAATCGAAGTCGAAGAGGATGTGGATGAAACAAGCCAAAGACCTCATCGAAATAGAGTTCTTCCAACAAGACTTCATGATTATGAAGTGGTGGGTGATGATGAAATCACACCAGATGGAGAATTAGTTCATTTTGTTTTACTTGCAGGTGTTGAACCAATCAACTATAGCGAAGCTTTGAAGATTAACAAGTGGAAGTTAGCTATAGTCGAAGAGTTACAGGCAATCGAAAGAAACAACACATGGGAGTTAGTCGAATTGCCAGCACATATAAAAGCTATCGAAGTAAAGTGGGTGTTCAAGTTGAAACACAATGCAGATGGGTCAATAGCAAGACATAAAGAAAGATTAGTAGCTCGAGGTTTTCTTCAAAGAGAAAGACTCGACTACTCTGAAGTATTTTCTCTAGTAGCAAGATTAGAGATTGTTCGACTAGTGGTAGAATTGGCATGCAACCAAGGCTGGTCGACATTCCATCTAGATGTGAAATCGGCATTTCTGAATGGTCCTTTAGACAAAGAAGTTTATGCCACACAACCTCCTGGATTTGTGATTTAGAAGGAAGCGAGTAAAGTATATAGATTGTACAAAGCGCTATATGGCCTCAAGCAGGCACCTAGGGCATGAAACAAGAAGATCGACTCATATTTAGTCGAATTGGGATTTGTCAAATGCAAATCAGAGTATGGTGTCTATGTTCAGGTTGTAGCACAAGATATAACAATCATCTGCTTGTATGTTGATGACTTGCTAGTAATTGGAAATAGTTTGGAGAACTTGTTGAAGTTCAAAGAGATAATGACGAAGTAATTTGAAATGTCGGATCTAGGAAAATTGTCTTATTTTCTAGGCATGGAATTTCAAATGTCGAAGTAAGGTATGGTGCTTCATAAAAGAAAGCATGTCAAAGAGATACTCAAGAGATTCAGAATTAATGATTCGGATCCTGCATTCTCACCTGTCGAACCAAATGTGAAGTTGGAGAAGAATAGAGAGGAAGACAAAGTCGATAAAACTTTGTTCAAGCAAATTGTGGGATTACGGAGGTATGTGTGCAACAGTCGACCTAATATAGGTTTCGCAGTCGGATTACTAAGCAGATATATGGGTGAACCAAGAGTGTCACATATGAAGGCTGCAAGAAGAATCCTGAGATGTTTGAAGGGTTCAATAAATTACGGAATACTCTTTCGAGGAGATTCTGAAGGCAAAGAAGAAATAGTTAATTGTTTTTCAGATGCTGATTAGTGTGAAGATAAGGAAGATCGAAGAAGCACAACTGGATATTTCTTTCAAGTATTTGGTGCCCCGGACTCATGGTGTTCGAGAAGCAACTTGTGGTGGCATTGTCATCGTGTGAAGTTGAATATTGTTCTGGATTGGGCCCGACTGGCCCAATAGCATTGATAAGGCCCAATCCAAACGGACTTGCTAGGGGTCACGCCGACCAAAGGATCACAGTCGTGCCCGACGTACTCCCTGGGGCTACTTGCTCGACCTCCTACTGTCCAGCTCGACCTCAGCTCGAGCACCCCTCCTAGGGCAGACTCAGTCCACTGCACTCTCAACGGGACTCCGAAAAGACCGCGTCTCTGTCCGCCGGCACTTCACGCAGAACATCCAGGGAGGGGACCACGTGCAGGTCCCCACTACGCACGTAGAACCTGGCAGTTCCTCCATTGGGCCAAACCTGCCCGGCCCAATGAAGGAACCTTGGCCCAGCGCTGGGGGCTATAAATACCCTCTGTTTCCAGAGGGTCAGGTATTCATCATTCTACCCATACTCTTGCTATTGCCTGCTCATGCTCTTACTCACTTCAGCATCGAAGTGTCTTGCAGGTACCCCCCCCCCCTACCTCGTTCAAAACTTCAGCTCGGAGCCAGCCGTGACGGTCCAAGTCTGATCAGGTTAGATCAGTGGCGCCGTCTGTGGCAAACTAGCTTCCCCGTCTTGCAAACTCAAAGACCAAAGCTCAAATTCAACTACCTGTCATGGCTGATCAAGCTCGCGACGAGAAGAACGTCCGTGTCGCCGACACTAATAACGGCACCACGGACAAAAATGGACATCTTGGCAACGCCGGCAATCCCGGCCACAACACCATTCCTGCAACAACCGCCCCCGGAACTTCCTCCTACAGGGACGGAGCTACTGCATCATCCTCCTCGCTCCCACCACCACTCGAGGACGACCCGGCGGCCCTCGCGCACTACAGAGCCGCCCGGTTCCAGGAAGTCCCCGTCCCCTCCGGGGCGGATGCCACAACACAAGCGCTATTCGCAGCAATTAATCAAATGAACTATCTCATCTTCGCCCAAGGAGAGAGACTAAAGGCGCTTGAAGACGAGCGAAGACCCCCGAGGAGGCATCGGAGACCACATACTCCCCCTCCTCGAGTGACTGAAGCTCGACACCCTTCTCCCCCGCGGAGACATTACAGGGAGACCTCTCAAAGCCCATCTCCCCGGCCAAAACAGAAACGACCTTATCTGGAGAGGCAGCCCATCATTCAGGCCGGAGAGCCCAGTCGTGACCCGGCGGTACTAGAAAGAAGGCACTCCGGAGATGGGCGTGTGAAATTCAACAGCCGAGCATCCCGCTCGAGAGAAACTCAGCACGATCTAGACCGTCGTGCCAGACAATATTACAGGTCCCCATCTCTGTCTCCGGAGAGAAGCGACGAGGACGACCCCCGCGGTCCCCTGTCACAGGCTATTATGGAGGCACCCATTCCCCCGGGCATGGAGAAGCCCCCACACTTGAAGGAGTACGATGGAGTCGCGGACCCGGTCGACCACATAGACGGGTTCGAGGCTATGCTTCATTATCACAATGTTGGGGGCCCCATCAAGTGCCGTCTATTCCCCACGACTCTCAGGAAGGCGGCGATGGACTGGTATAAAGGACTCACCCCATGCACAATCACCTCGTGGCGGAACCTGAAGAACCAGTTCATCAGTTCCTTCACAGCTTCTCGGCGCCATCCGAAGACCGAGGCGGCCCTCGAGGCCATCATTCAAAGACAGGATGAAACCTTGAGGGAATTCATCAACCGCTTCAACCGGGAAGCAATACAGGTCCCCTGCACGGACCATATGAAAAGATACTCGCTGGAGAGAGGGCTCCTCCCCGGCACGGAATTCAGAAAGGCCGTGGGTATCGAGCCACCTCGGACATTTGATGCCCTCCTCGAAAAGGCCCGAGCATACATGGACTACGAGGAGAGGGAGGCGGCCAACAGAGCCCGAGATTCCAGGACTCGTGGTCCCAATAGCAGCTCGCGCCAAGAGGCTCCTCCTCGATGATCCGTGGAGAAAAGGAAGGAAGACAGACCCCGGGAAGTCCGGGAACAAAGAGGACCTTCGGGGCGTTTCACCGAGTACACTCCGCTCACGGCTTCCCGCGAGCGCATTCTGGCGGAGTGTGCCAGCACTGATTTCAAGGACGGCGGCTTCAAACGTCCCCGACCTGCTCCCGCCAAGCCCGGAGCAGACAAAAATAAATATTGTCAGTACCATAGGAGCCATGGTCACCTGACTGAGGATTGCGTCCACCTCAAGGACGCCATTGAAACCCTTATCAAGGGAGGGAGGCTCGCGCAGTACCGGCGAAATGACGCTCCCCGTCGTGACGCCCAAGAAACCAGAGAGCCAGAAGAAGACGCCCAACTATCTGACGAGTCGGTGCCCATCCAAACTGCCTTCTCCGTGACCAGGCCCGAGGATTTCGACTTCCCCGAGCACCTGCAAGAGCCACTTACAACGCACAGCAGGTGGGAATACTTCCCCTCCGCCCTGGTCATCAACGGCGGCGGGTTCAACGACTTGACCATCAATTCAGCCAAGAGGAAGCTGGACGAACTGGTCGACGCGGCTCCCCCGCAAACAGTGACGTTCGAAAGGGTGAAGGGCAGGTCAGAGCCCATCACCTTCCACCCGGAAGAACTCCCCGGCGGAGCCCCGAACGTGGTCATCCCCTTACTAATAAGGGCAAGAATGGACAATTTTGATGTACATCGCATCCTGGTCAATGAAGGGAGTTCCGTCGACGTCATGTACAGCCAACTGTTCCGGACCCTTCAGCTGGACGACTCACATCTTTCGCCATATGTGGGTTCGGACTCACAAGGCTTCAACGGCTCGACCTCCAAACCCTGGGGATATGTCGAGCTTCTGGTTACGTTCGGGGAAGGGACGGCTACAAGACAAGTTAAAGTACGCTTCCTTGTCATCGACTGCCCGTCTCTATACAACTGCATCTTGGGGAGACCGACACTGGCAGAGCTGACGGAGGTACCCTCGATCGTCCACCTGAAGATGAAGTTCTACACCAAGAGGGCACGGGTAGCTACTATCCAAGGAGACCTAGTCGCTGCCCGCAGGTGCTTCAACGCCGCTTCTAAGGAACGTGATACTGTCGACATAGGGACCAGACCCGCTAAAAGGACAAGATAAGAGCCCGACAGGAAAGCATCCCCCGAGGAAGAAGTCCAGAAAGCTCCACCAAAAGTCGATTCCATAGCTCTGGACACCCGCTTCGACCAGGACGAGCCATCCAGCGGTGAGCAAATCCCACTCCGACCAATACCGGACGGGGATTTTGAACTCGTCCCCCTCGGCACAGATCCGACCAAGGGAGTGAAGATTGGCAAAGACCTCCCCGATTTGGCCAGGAAGAAAATCAAGGCCTGTTTGCGCGAGAATGCTGATCTGTTCGCCTGGAGCGCCGCGGAGATACCCGGACTCGACCCTGAGGTCGCCTGTCACCACCTCGCCATTGATCCAGCCGCTAGGGCCGTAGTACAACGTAGGCGTAGGCAGTCTCCAGAAAAAACGGAGGCTGCTGAAAAAGCTGTAAAAGACCTCCTAGAGGCAAATTTTATTTCTGAAGCCCGGTATTCCACCTGGCTGTCAAATGTTGTACTCGTGAAAAAGAATAATGGAAAATGGAGGATGTGCGTTGATTATACCGATCTCAACCGGGTTTGCCCGAAAGATGCTTTTCCTTTGCCTAACATAGACATGCTGGTCGACAACTCGGTCGGCTACAAAACGTTGTCGTTCATGGACGCCTACTCGGGCTATAACCAAATACCGATGGACCTGGGCGACAAACACTTCACGGCATTCATGACCAGCTCGGGCAACTATTACTACAACGTAATGCCCTTCGGACTGAAAAATGCCGGGGCAACTTACCAGCGCATGATGAACAGAGTTTTCAACAAACAGATCGGCGACATGCTCGAGGTCTATATGGACGACATGATCGTCAAGTCCCGAGCAGACACCGACCACGCAGCACACCTCAAGACAGTCTTTTCCCAAGCAAGACAATGTAAAATGAGGTTCAACCCCGAGAAATGTACGTTCGGGGTTAAGGCAGGAAAATTCCTTGGATTCTATCTAACAGAACGGGGAATTGAAGCCAACCCCGACAAATGTCGCGCATTCTCCGACCTCCCAACACCAACGTCGAAGAAGTCGATACAAATCATGAACGGCATGCTCACGTCTCTATCCCGCTTCGTCGCGAGATCCGCTCAGCACGCCCTCCCCTTCTTCAAACTCCTTCGAAAGGAAGCGGCCTTCGAATGGAATGAGGAGTGCGAGCAGGCACTACGCCACCTAAAGCAAAGCCTATCTCAACCGCCCGTGCTATCCCGACCTGCTGACGGAGAACCATTGTACTTGTACTTGGCCGTTTCGAACGAAGCCATCAGCGCGACTCTCGTCCGCGAGACCCCCGACGGACAGAAACCCGTTTACTTCACGAGCAAAGCCTTGCAAGGACCCGAAAGCAGATACCAACAGATAGAGAAGGTGGCCCTGGCCCTCGTCAATGCGGCGAGGAGGCTCAGACACTATTTTCTGGCCCACACGATCGTCGTGCGAACCGACCAACCGGTGAGGCAACTCCTGGGACGACCTGATATGGCACGCAGGATGTTGAAATGGTCCCTAGAACTCTCCGAATTCGACATTCAGTACGAGAGTAGGAAAGCCTTGAAAGCGCAGGCCCTGGCCGACTTCATCGCGGAAATGACCACTCATGACCAACCCCCAGGGAAGGAACACAAGTGGACCATCTTCGTCGACGGAGCATCCAGCTCGTCCGGAAGTGGCGCAGGAATCCTTTTGGAAAATGAAGAGGGCGTAGTGATCGAGCACTCCCTAGCTCTTTCCTTCCCGACATCAAACAACCAAGCAGAGTATGAGGCCCTGCTCGCAGGATTGAGGTTAGCCGAGGACCTAGGAGCCCGCGAGGTACAGATCTACACCAACTCCTAACTCGTCGCCTCCCAAGTCCAGGGGAATTACCAAGCCAAAAACGACAACCTCATCGAGTACTTGAACTTGGTCAAAAAACACATGACAAAGTTCGTACGGGCGGAAATCTCACATGTTCCCCGCGAGCAAAACACGAGGGCAGACATATTGTCCAAACTCGCGAGCACGAGAAAGAAAGGCGAGAACAAATCCGTCATCCAAGAATCTCTGGCACGCCCGAGTATCGAAAGATCCTCGACACCGGTCAAGGTCCACGCCATTGGAGACGCCTCGTCCTGGATGACCCCGGTTTACAATTTCTTGACAAAGGGCGAGCTTCTATCAAACCAATCCGAGGCAACCGTCACAAAACGGAGAGCATGCTCCTACGTGGTGCTCGAGCACAAACTGTACCGCAGTGGATTCTCCATCCCCCTCCTAAAATGCATAGACGAATCCACAGTCCCCGAGGTACTGCGGGAGATACACGAAGGGATCAATGCCCAGCACATGGGCGGTAAGTCCTTGGCGAGGAAAGCCCTTCGAGTAGGATATTACTGGCCGAAGATGCAGCAGGATGCCAAGGAGCGCATTAAGAAATGCGACAAGTGCCAGAAACACGGCGACATGCACCTCGCCCCGCCTCACGAGCTGAGCATACTATCATCCCCGTGGCCATTCGCGTGGTGGGGTATGGATATCCTCGGACCCTTCGTGCAAGGGACTTATCAAAATAAGTTCTTAATCGTGGCGGTCAATTACTTCACGAAGTGGATCGAGGCCGAGGCCCTCGCGAAGATCACCTCGCACAATATCCTCCACTTCTACAAAAGAAACATCCTCGCCAGATTTGGGATTCCGAGTGCACTGGTGACCGACAACGGAACCCAATTTACCGACCACGGGTTCAAAGACTTCGTCACCAAACTAGGGACAAAACAACACTTCACTTCGGTCGAGCACCCTCAAACCAACGGGCAGGCCGAGGCCGCGAACAGGGTCATCCTCCGGGGACTCAAACGCCGACTCGGCGAAGCGAAGAGGGGATGGGTCGAGGAGCTCCACAGCGTCTTGTGGGCTTACCGCACCACGCCCCACTCAACGACGGGCGAGACCCCATTCCGACTAACATACGGGACTGAGGTCGTCATCCCGGTCGAAATCATGGAACCATCCAGACGGACCGAGAGCCCCCTCGACGAAGAAATGAACGACGAGGCGCTAAGGGACGAACTCGACTTAGTCGAGGAAATCCGATCGGGTGCAGCCCTGCGCGAAGCCACCCTAAAACAACGAGTGGCTCTACGCCACAACGACAAGGTCATCAAGCGCGAGTTCGAAATCGGCAGTCTGGTATTACGAAGGAACCAGAAGGATTCCCGCGAAGGGAAGCTGGCCGCGAACTGGGAAGGACCTTATCGCGTCCACGGCACCACTGGTACCGGGGCGTACTATCTCGAGCAATTAGACGAAGAGCCATTACCAGGACCCTGGAACGCTGCTAAGCTAAAGCAGTACTATAGTTAAAAACTACCAACGACAACTAGGACCCTCGACCGTCGGCACCCGCGCTCGGTCAACGAGGAAAAAACGTCTGACTCCATAGAGAGGCTGAGGTACAGGCCCGACCTACGTCTAAACCGCACACATCGTTCAACAAACGAGACCAATCGATAGTGCCCGACGTGGACACCTACAACGAGCTCCACCGTCGTAGTACCTGTAAGGCAGAACACCCAGCTCGCGATGGGCAGTTCACGCCAAGGGCAAATAGTCCCTATCGGGTCGTGCGCCCGACCGAGCGATTCTACTCCAGCTGCCCGACAAATCTTCAAGAATGTCGGGCCATCTAAAAGGGTCAAAAAGGAGTCTCTCCCCTCGAGTGCACCACTTAGGTGACTCTGGCCATCGAGAAGAGGCCGGGCACATATACAAACAAAAGACGGGCATATTCGCCAGCTAAGTCACAGCCACTTACGGGCACTCCTCGGGCCCATAACTTAGGCCAGTTTTTGTGCAAAAACATAAAACACAAGCACGGGCAAACAAACAAAAATTGAAACAAAGCATTCATTCAAAAATGCCCGTGGGCAACAAAGCAAGTAAATATAAACTGACCAAGAAGGCCGGTGATGTTCAGGAAGTACAACCAACGGGCACGCAGGCCCAAAAAATACGAACGGGCACGCAGGCCCAAAACAAATATCAGCAAGGCACGCAGGCCCATCATCATCTTACAATTCAGTTTCCCCGGAGCCATCATCACCGACAACGGGAGAGTCGGGCGGGGGCATGATCGTGCCATCCACGA
Source organism: Vicia faba (assembly GCA_948472305.1). Taxonomy (NCBI): domain Eukaryota; kingdom Viridiplantae; phylum Streptophyta; class Magnoliopsida; order Fabales; family Fabaceae; genus Vicia; species Vicia faba. Next base: position 485,676,322 of record OX451737.1, read on the forward strand.
TCTGAGACATGTAGCCCGTCCCTTCAGTGATCAAACCGGGATTCATTAAGGAAAGTTGGCTGACCGCGGACTCGAACCCCTCCTCCATAGCGCCGACACAATCCGCTTCGAGGAGCCGGATGCGGGCGACCAGCTCCGATCGACTCCTCAAAGCGGCTATATCCTCCGGCTCATCCTCGGCAGGAAGCATGGCGACTTTCAGGTCCTCGATCTCTTGGGTTAGGCGCCCGATGTTGGTTTCCAGACGCTCCCGGTCCGCACAGAGAAGCTCTCTCTCCTCGGCTAGCTTCCCCGAGTTCTCCTTCTCCAGAGTCAGCATCTCTCTCTCGGCAGCCAGCAGCGATGCTTGCTCGCGGAACATCTCCTCGGAGCGCTCCAGGGCAGTCCTTAACTTTCGCGAACTCGAGGTGAGGGCCGCTTTCTCCTGTTCCAATTCTTCAATGCGGACAGGATCCTCCCCTTCCTCGGACAGCACAACAGCCATTTCATCCATTTTCACCAGCCCGGCCATATTGGCGGCCAGGTGCCTCCTCCGGTCTTCCTTGCTCATCCTCCTGATAACCTCAGCCTCATCGGCAGTCATGGACAAAGGGAACCCCTCGAAGAAACCCTCCTCTTTGAAGCAAGGGGGCAACCCGAAGGACCTTACGACGCTGGAATCCTCGCCGACCGCCGGCCCACTTTCCACCCGGTTCCTTTTTCTTGGTATCAGATCGGCATGTGGCTCGACCTCCTGGACCTCTGGGGTCTCTTCCGAAGCAGCCCCCGAGCTAGGCGACGAATCCACCCTCACCACATGAGGAGCGCCCGGACTATGCGGCGGGCCCATCCTCGTTGCTTGAGGAGCCTTCACCACCCTCTTGCTCGACCTCCGGTCACAAGACAGCTTCAAGAGTCTCTCCCGTCGCCCGGCCATCGAACCTGCACAAATAAAAAACCGGGTTAGTGTCGAGCAAATAAGCAAATAAATGGCAAGCAAATTCAAGCAATAAACAACCTAGCAGACGAGCGGCCTGCCCGAATGACTGGCACTCCACGAGTGCCTTCATATCGATCGGTCGGGCCTCGAATGTCGGATAACCCTCCTCGTCCAGGATATCTTCCCCCTCCCTCGTGGCCCATCTGGCGGGGTGGAAGCTATCAACGTACCGACAAAGGGTGTCGTAAGCCTTCTCATCCTCGGAACCCATGTCGCCCGCAGAAGTATGATAATACCCAGTACCGTGCTCATAATGCCTAGAAATCCAATGCACGGGGAACTTGGCCGTGCGTCCCAACACCGGATACCCGTCGTTGTCTGAAAGTGTCTCCCCGTCATCGTCGCTTATCGCCGCTTCCTCCTCGTACAGGGACTCTAAAGCGGTTGTGGTAACCGGCCTCACGACATACCACTTGTCTTTAAAACCCCGCACGGAGTCCATGTACATCTTGAAAAGTCTCTTCGACTGTTTCAGGGAGACCCAGCTGTGCTTTCCTCCCCGGGACTGGCGCTACAGATGGAAGATTCTGAAGAAGAGAGGTATAGTCTCCCCAATCCTCAGAAAATGACAGGTCAGCTTAAACGCCCGGATAAAGGCGAGCGAGTTCGGGTGTAGCTGCGACGGGGCCAGCCCCAAATGGGCGAAGACCCCGTCCTGAAAGTCGCTGAAGGGCAGTTGCGACCCAAGGTCTTTGAATGCAATTTCGTACATGGGGAAACTGTACTCGGGGAACACCGAGCAAATCCGAGCAGTGAAGGTAGGTCTAGTAACGACGAAATTCTTTTGAAAATCAGGCTGGCCGTGGCCCGCCTCAAGGACAGCATATGGCCTTCGGCTACGCCGACTATAGACCGAGGCGATTCCTCTAGGCTCGGCGCCCACCCAGTCCAACAGAGGGTCTTCTACGGTGTCGATCAAACTCACAGTCTCATTGGCACTTTGTTCCTCCCTTTCGGGGCGTCCTGAAGAGCACGGCGCGTCCGCCATGGTTACCTACAGAGCACGGGAAACCAGTCAATTGGGCACGAAACCATACGCTCGTCGTAACGGACAAGATGGAGTGCGCGACAAACCACGTCGCTCCACGCACGACCACAAAGTTGGTTTGAAACAAAAATAGCAGTCGCCTCCCCGACTTCCAGATACCTCGACGGGTCCTTCTGCAAGCCGCCTAAACAAACCGACAACGCGGTCACTCATGAATACGCCGACCCGGGGTATGAACATGGCGAGCAACATCATAAAGCCTAAAGCCAGAGCCATGAGTATACCGGGCACGATCATGAATTAGGCGCCCTGGATCATGAAGACCCCAGGCAGCGCTGCAGATTATAACCTAAACCATGTATCTACCGGCCACGAGCATGTGTTTGCCGACCTCAAGCATGAATTTGTCGAGCTAAACATGAATTTACCGGGCTAGTCCCATGCGCACAGCCTCTAAAAACATCTAAAACGATGAAAATCATGCATCACAACAGAAAAACAGAGAAGACAAGTCACTTACTTGGAATCAAGGAGTAGATTCGGCAACGGAGGAAAGGAATCGGTGACGGAGATCGCGGCGATGCTATGAGAATCTGGGAAGAACAACAGCAGCAGAAGCGCGAAGAGTAGTAACACGTTATGGGGCCCAAGGATCCTATTTATAGTGATGACGTGGAATACCAAACGTCACCTCGGGCAACCACAGAGTTTCTCCCCTTGACGCACGGCTCCCTAGGCAATAATGACCCTATCCTCATAGGGTGGCGGCACAGTTCCCAAAAGATACCTCGCGTGCTCGACGGACGCGTGCCGTTGAGGAATCCCCGAGCATTCCCCGCGAAGGACTTGTCCCCGAGCACGATACGGGGAAGCCCTCGAGTACCCCCACGAGGAGCTGCGTCTCTGGCCCGGGCACGAGGCCCCGAAACGGAAGCAACCTAAGATCAAGCCATGGCTCCTAACCCAAGGAACCACGACTTGGGGGGCTCCTGTTCTGGACTGGGCCCGACTGGCCCAATAGCATTGATAAGGCCCAATCCAAACGGACTTGCTGGGGGTCACGCCGACCAAAGGATCACAGTCGTGCCCGACGTACTCCCTGGGGCTACTTGCTCGACCTCCTACTGTCCAGCTCGACCTCAGCTCGAGCACCCCTCCTAGGGCAGACTCAGTCCACTGCACTCTCAACGGGACTCCGAAAAGACCGCGTCTCTGTCCGCCCGCACTTCACGCAGAACATCCAGGGAGGGGACCACGTGCAGGTCCCCACTACGCACGTAGAACCTGGCAGTTCCTCCATTGGGCCAAACCTGCCCGGCCCAATGAAGGAACTTTGGCCCAGCGCTGGGGGCTATAAATACCCTCTGTTTCCAGAGGGTCAGGTATTCATCATTCTACCCATACTCTTGTTATTGCCTGCTCGTGCTCTTACTCACTTCAGCATCGGAGTGTCTTGCAGGTACCCCCCCCCCCCCCCACCTCGTTCAAAACTTCAGCTCGGAGCCAGCCGTGACGTCCAAGTCTGATCAGGTTAGATCAAATATATAGAAGGATCCTATACTGCATGTCAAGCAATTTGGATCAGATTTGTACTTAAAGAAATGACTGTCAAAGTGAAGAAACCTCTAGTATTGCAAATTGACAACAAGTCAGTCATAAATCTGGCGAAGAACCCAATCTGCATGGAAGAAGTAAACATATTGAAGCAAGGTTTCACTTCTTGAGGGAAAAAGTAAATCAAGGTGAACTTGAAGTTAGGCATTGCTCAAGTGAAGCACAGTTGGCTGACATTTTCACCAAAGGATTGAAGATCGAAAGATTCCTGAATTTGAGAAAGAAATTAGGAATAGTTCAGATTGACTATTTTTGAGGATTTCGACAACTTGGATTATGGGGGTGTGTTAAAATATTAAATTAGATTTGATTAAATTTAATATTTAAATATAATCCAAGTTGTGTTAGCTCAAACCTAATTAAGATTGTATATAAATAGTCATAGTGTGTATCATTATTTGTACAATTGAATAATATAAATCTTTATTTTCTTTATTATTATTTTTTCTCTCGTCACTAAAAATGTCTCACGCACTAACACTAACTAAACCCTCTTCTGAATGATTGTCTCGATTTCATTGTCTTGGTTGGCCACCATACGTACTTCTCTCTTCGACTAAACTTTCTGACTCGCATCAAATTTATGTAACTAAGTCATTTAGGTTATGTTTACTAAGATAAGATAAAAGGAGTAAAAGAGAGGAAGGAATATAATTGAAAAGAAGTGCAGCAGCACCTTTCTTTTATTATTAGGCTATGCCTACCAAAATGGGAAGGAAATGAGGAAAACCCAAACATTATCATATTGTTTTCCATCCAAATTCGTTCCTTCCCTTCCCACCAAGCAAAAGACCATAATTATTCTTGCTCCCTTTTATATTTCTCATTTCACTTGAAATCTTCAATTGTGAAAATATCAAACTATTTTTAATTTTTGTATAATCATATCTCGTAAACTTTTTTTGTGAATACTTATCGCTTTGTTTAAAATAAGTGAGATTTCATGTTAAAATACAAATAAGTTTATTTACACTTACAATCCATCGAATTTGGATAACATGCGACTTTTATCACTCTTTTTTTCTAATGATTTTAGTAATTCTAATTTGAAAAGTATGTAAATACGATTTTACATTAATTTTCTTTAACTATCCAGAAAGAAAATTAAATACGAGATTTATAGAGTTTTGAGAGAAGAAAGGAATCATTAGTCAGTATCTTAAGATATTACATGTCTATAGATTATATATGTTGGTCTAATTCATTAATAGAAATAATAAAGAGAAAATCTTAAATATATACTGTTTGCAAATAATAAAAAGTGTCTTCAGTCTTGTGATCATGTCAAACTTTACATTCATATTCTTAACAATTTTACTAAAAAGAATACTCGTCAAAATATGTTGTACTTTAGAAAGAACGATGTTCTTATTAGTAAAAAATTTATATATAATTTAAAATATATATAAAATTGTTAAAAGTTAATACACTTTATTAAATTAATTTTATTAACTTGTTAGTGTAGTTTACGTGTTAATAATTAATTGAAATAAATAATAGACAATAATTATATTATTTTAAAATAAATTTATTTGTTAAAAAATCAATATTTTAAAATTAAGGGAGCTATGATTTACTTGTTTGTTCATGTTATCAGCTTTTGTTATTTTATATAGAAGGAGGAGAAGGAGAAAGAGAAAAGAAAAACGCATCAATCACCGATAAAGAAATAGGTTAACTCTCATTCATAAATATCATAGAAATATGATTTTCATTCCATCATGGCCGTTGATTAATATTAATTGATTGTTCGCGTTTCTCGTCAAATAAATTGAGAACGACTTTATTTGTTTCATATATGTGTCACCTTGAGTCACGGTTATACTAATGTATTTTTTCACTCTTATTGGAAAATTTCATCTTATTCATACATTAACTTAAGCGTTAAAATATTAATATTTTGCATACCATACTTTCATCACCACATATCTATAATCAATGCTTTGTAAACCTCACTAAGGTAGTCATCATCAATTTCACATCTATTTTATGGAATACTTTAATTATTTATTTTAAAATTAAATAATAATATTGACAAAAGTAACTTTAAAAAGAAAAATGCACATTATATAAGAGTAGAGTTGTATTTGGATCAGATTACTTGAAATTTACTTGGAAACCGATTCAGTTGAACTAAATCAATGAATCAATCAAAATGCTACTTGATTTGGAAATGGATAATTTTTTAATCGGATACTCAAAACAAGAATCGGAATATATATCCAATAAGTATTTGATCGTATTTAATATATATTGTTGGAATTTTTTTTATTAATAACCATGTATTAAAATAATATTTCACAAATAACCGCGTTTTGGAAAAAATTACGCAAATAACCATGTTTCAGATGACTCCCCAAATGAGGAGCCATCTGAAATGGCGCATGCACCTATCTTTTAAGGGGAGGCGCCATCTCACTTGGCGCCTATGTGCTTAGGGCATGCCCTAAGCCAAGTGAGATGGCGCCTAGGTGTTATTTTAGGGCAAAATGTGATTATTTTTTTTGTCCGGTGCGTTGCGTGTTGGATACAGGATCAACAAAATGGACTTTTTATTTAAAAAAATAATTACATCCAACTGTATTACATTATAAAAAAAGATTAAAAAAACGGATAAAAAAATACAGGAAAAAAAAACAGATAAATCAGTGATCTTCCGGAACCCGGTAATGTCCCCCGGTTCCGCATCCCCGTCCTCGTCTTTCTCGTGCTGGGTGTCGTCGTGTTTCCTGCTGCGGCAAGGTCGATGGCCCAACGAAGTCAATGCGGTCCGGATCCATAAAATCAGTCAGATCTCCATATCTAAAAGATCCGCTTTGGTACAGTCGGTTACCCATACCCTCAAAGTTTGGTCGTGTTGGCGGTGGGTGGGGTTCCGTAGTAGGTCTGTAGCATTGGTCGTCTGAGTACGGTGGGTAGAAAGGAAATGAATCTTGGGGTGTTTGGTATTGAGGATGTTGGGTGGTTTGGTGATATTGTGGTTGATGGTAGGCTGGGTCGGTTTGTTCGTAATCTTCCGACATTCCCATATCAGGGCTAAGGCTGGACGTTGAGGGGCCCATATTGGGATATACGGAAGACTGAAATTGTGTGTGGGGTATGCGGGTGTGATGATATTGGGATTGGTATTGTGGTTGGGTGTGAGGCATATCGGGGTATTGGTAGTGTGGTGGTGATTGTGGTTGGTTGTGTGGCATTTGAGTGTAATTGTGTTGTGGTGGGGACTGTGGTTGGGTGTTTGTGGGTCTGTTTCTTCTTGGGGGTTGGTGGGAGGTTGATGGGTTTTGGGTTTGTTGTTGGGGAAACGAGGGTTGTGCCCATTGTGTGCGTGGGTCTACCAAGTACCTTGGATGAGACACGTGCATTTCAGGGTTACTAACCGACCTGTACCAAGAAAAATATTGATCTGTGTGTCGCATATTACCTTGATTAAGGAAAATCGGGAATTGCAAGACATAGCGGTGACGCCTCTGCCACATCTTACACCATTTCGGAGCGAAGTCTTTCCAGTTGGTAAGACCCCACTGGGCGTCGACCCTTTTAAGATGCCATGGGGACAAACAAGTTGGATCACTTGGTATCTCTTGATGCATTCCGAACTGCATCTTCACACGGTCGTTGTGGTGCATCTCCACAATGTGGAATCGAATGATTGCAGTCTTCGCGGTCCAAGTTGCTGCATCCTCCGGGTTTGGATCATGGCCCAAACCCAAATATGGTCTCCAGACGAACTGCGATAAAATTTAAATCAGGTTAACACAAAAGTAATGTATAAATAATTTAAATGAAGAAAAGTTAAAAGCTACGACGTACGTCATCCGGGCCTAAGTGATCCAACAGATTGCGGTATAGTGCGACATTGAATCTTGGATTCTTGCCGTAATCCATACCCCTCATGCAGTACCTAAAGGAAATGAAAAACATTTTATTCTTAGCATATATTTGGGGAAGAGATGAATAGTAATAAATGATATAACTTGATGACTTACTTTGTTGCGTACGGGAAACCGAAAGTGTTGTTGTTGACGGGGTTTAAGGACTCCATCCTCCACCAACCCCAGGCTTGTAGTAAAAAAGCGCACCCATAAAATGTACATTTTTCCTTGACTATATTTTTGCACAAGGAACTGTATAGGTGAGCTAAAACTGCAGAACCCCAACTATATTTTCTTGTTTTTTCAAAATTTCTTAGTAAATGTAAATACATAAAATTTACACTATTTCCCGTACTTTCGGGAAATAAAAAGGTACCAAATAGTATCATAAGATAAGTTCTGGCTTTTACTACCCTGTCATTCTCAAAGGAATTTTCGTTTAATTCCAAACTTGCATAATGACTTTTCAGCTCAGTGAGTAGTATTCCCTGACCTCTCGCACCAACACCTTCTACCATATCCCTGCCCAACAGTTCTTCACACTGAGAGTTGGATTGTTGAACCGACCCGTTCACGGCCTTACCGTCGACAGGGAGACCTAGTAGCATGTACACATCCTCTAGCGTGATGGTACATTCACCTATTGGTAGGTGAAATGTATGGGTCTCTGGTCTCCACCTTTCCAACATTGCAAGAATGAACTTCGAGTCAATGGTGCAGTTGAAGATCTTTATGACATGTCCAAAACCTGCGTATTCCAGATATGGTACGATAAATGGGTCGGGAGTCAGGTAGTTGTGAGAACGGATTCTGAATCTTTTTGTGTCCTGAGTTCATAATGTAACATGTGTAAGATTAAGTAAGACGAACAACGCAATATTTGAAGTATGAAAAATGTATAACCAAAATAGAAACTTACAAATGTGGCAATGTTTTCCCTTGTGCCTCTGTGAGTATCGCCCATTGTTAGAAGAGCCATTGTTTAAAATGCTTGAGATTATGAAAGACTTAGGAAGAGATAGAGAGTATGAAAGACTTATAAAGTGTAAGAGATTATGAAAGATTTCGTAGCAGAGAGTGAGACTTGTTTGGGTGTGAGAGATGTATGATATGGTATGTATTTATAGGCAAATAAATTTCATATAGTGGTTGCTGGTGCTTGCATGCATGCGAAGTGTCACTCTTGCAGGCTAGGTGGCAGCCTAGGGGGTTACATATATGCATGCATGCATGTACAAAAAATGAAAGGTGTCACTCTTGCAGGCTAGGTGGCAGCCTAGGGGGTTACATATCTGCATGCATGTATCACGATTGGACAGTAAGGGAGGCGCCATTGGACTTGGCGAAAGAGTACAAAAATGAATGGTGTCGCCATCCCAATTGGCGAATAAGTGGTGTCCTTTGTTGCAGGCTAGGCTCAGGCTACGTGACAGCCTTTGGGATTCCTTTTCTGAATGCATGTAAGCCCATTGGAGGTGATGGGAGGAAACTTACAACATACAGTATAGGTGCAGAGTAGGCGCAGGCTAGGTGGCAGCCTAGGGGGTTACATATCTGCATGCATGTATCACGATTGGACAGTAAGGGAGGCGCCATTGGACTTGGCGAAAGAGTACAAAAATGAATGGTGTCGCCACCCCAATTGGCGAATAAGTGGTGTCCTTTGTTGCAGGCTAGGCTCAGGCTACGTGACAGCCTTTGGGATTCCTTGCCTGAATGCATTTAAGCCCATTGGAGGTGATGGGAGGAGACTTACAACATACAGTATAGGTGTAGAGTAGGTGCAGGCTAGGTGGCAGCCTAGGGGTTACATATTTGCATGCATGTATCACGATTGGATAGTAAGGGAGGCGCCATTGGACTTGGCGAAAGAGTACAAAAATGAATGGTGTCGCCACCCCAATTGGCGAATAAGTGGTGTCCTTTGTTGCAGGCTAGGCTCAGGCTACGTGACAGCCTTTGGGATTCCTTGCCTGAATGCATGTAAGCCCATTGGAGGTGATGGGAGGAGACTTACAATATACAGTATAGGTGCAGAGTAGGCGCAGGCTAGGTGGCAGCCTAGGGGGTTACATATCTGCATGCATGTATCACGATTGGACAATAAGGGAGGCGCCATTGGACTTGGCGAAAGAGTACAAAAATGAATGGTGTCGCCACCCCAATTGGCGAATAAGTAGTGTCCTTTGTTGCAGGCTAGGCTCAGGCTACGTGACAGCCTTTGGGATTCCTTGCCTGAATGCATGTAAGCCCATTGGAGGTGATGGGAGGAGACTTACAACATACAGTATAGGTGCAGAGTAGGCGCAGGCTAGGTGGCATCCTGGGGGGTTACATATCTGCATGCATGTATCACGATTGGACAGTAAGGGAGGCGCCATTGGACTTGGTGAAAGAGTACAAAAATGAATGGTGTCGCCACCCCAATTGGCGAATAAGAGGTGTCCTTTGTTGCAGGCTAGGCTCAGGCTACGTGACAGCCTTTGGGATTCCTTGCCTGAATGCATGTAAGCCCATTGGAGGTGATGGGAGGAAACTTACAACATACAGTATAGGTGCAGAGTAGGCGCAGGCTAGGTGGCAGCCTAGGGGGTTACATATTTGCATGCATGTATCACGATTGGACAGTAAGGGAGACGCCATTGGACTTGGCGAAAGAGTACAAAAATGAATGGTGTCGCCACCCCAATTGGCGAATAAGAGGTGTCCTTTGTTGCAGGCTAGGCTCAGGCTACGTGACAGCCTTTGGGATTCCTTGCATGTAACGCTATTGGCAGCCTTGGGGGTTGCATCCTTACTTAATTGAAATTTTTAGTCTTACGTTTATCATAACATTCATTCACTTAATCTGTCAAACCTTCCAACCTTCAAACGTTCTTACAATCAAACCTTCAAACCTTCAAACAATCAAACATATAAACTTTCGAATCACTCATAAAGTTCAAACATTCCAACCTTCAAACCTTACAGCATTCAAACCTTCATACAATCAATAAACCTCAAACATTCCAACCTTTGAATCACTCATAAAATTCAAACATTCCAACCTTCAAACCTTAAAACAATTCTACGCAATGGCCTCTGCACCATAATTTGTCGTCAAAGCACATTTCAACGGTGAGACATACATTTGTCCCACCGCTGGGTTTTTGTTTAGAGACACAGACAACATTTGATTTCTCTTAAACGGGAAAGCCAATTTCTCGTACTACAAAGAAAGATTGGAGGCCAAACTTGAACGAGGCCCGGTGTCCCAGATATTTTATCAGAATCTAGTTTTCTTTAGAAACAACCAAGTAATTTTTTATAAGGTTGAAGTTCAAGATGACGAGGATCTCCAGAATATGTTTTCCAGCCATGTCTATTCTGGGTACGACTCTATTGAGTTGTACGTTATGCTGCGAGAGCCTCAGGTGACACAAGAGGTTGATCCTTTGGAGAATGAACAAGCTGAGGTAGATGCAGTTCATGATGAAGAAGAAGATAACGAGTTAGAGTTTGATGAAATGGTGAATGATGATTCCGACGATGATGGCATCCCTAGTATTCCTGCAAACAAAATCTACACACCACCTCCGCACATGACAAACTTCAACATGGGCGGAGATGAACCTTCTACTGACTTATTTTTCAATCTGTATATGCAGTCGGATGAACCTTCCACATGCTCAACTCGGTTGATTTTAAGGTGGATCGTGTCAACCCGGAAAGGTACAAGATCAAGTGTGTCCACCCTGACTGTATGTTCAAGCTGACCGCATCATACAGATTAAGGGGTGACTGCTGGGTCATAGGTTCCATGACTACCCACACTTGTGTAAGTTCCACTCAATCACAGGACCACCGAAAACTCAACTATGATCTCATCTGTCAAGAAATCATACCCCTGGTCAGCAACGACCCATCTTTGAAGGTGAAAATAATCATCTCCCACATCACCACGGTTTTTAACTACACTCCGTCTTACCGTAAGGCGTGGTTAGCAAAGACTAAGGAGATTGAAAGGGTGTGCGGAAACTGGGAGGAGTCATACCAAGAACTTCCCTGCTACCTGAATGCACTCAAGACGTATTCTCCAGGTAGTGTTTACGTTCTGGAAACAGTGCCAGCATACGCCCAAGATGGTAGTCTACTAAATGGCAACGGAATATTCAGTCGCGTGTTTTGGGAATTTCAACCATGCATCACAGGGTTTGCATCATGCAAACCAATTATAAAAATTGATGGGACTTGGTTGTATGGGAAGTACAAAGGCACGCTACTGATGGCAGTGTCACAAGATGGCAACAACAACATTTTCCCCATTGCCTTTGCCCTTGTCGAGGGGGAGACCGGTGGTGCTTGGAGGTTTTTCCTGAAAAATCTGCAGATACACGTGGCTCCTCAACCAGATCTTTGTTTGATCTCGGACAGATATGCCTCCATTGAAAGTGCCTACAATAATCCAGCAAATGGTTGGCATGACCCTCCTTCTACGCATGTCTATTGCGTTAGGCATATCGTCCAGAATTTCTCGAGGGAGATCAAGGACAAAACATTGAGGAAAGTGGTTATGAATGCGGGATATGCATTGACACAATCCATATTCAAATATTACCGCAACGAGATTCGTTTGTCGAATTCGAAAGCCGGTAGGTGGATCGACAATATTCCGGTGGAAAAATAGACTAGGTCATACGACAATGGCCAAAGGTGGGGCATATGACAACGAATCTTATTGAATCAATGAATGGGGTATTCAAAGGCATACGAAACCTCCCAATCACTGCCTTGGTAAAATCTACGTATTTTAGGATGGCTGTGTTATTTGCCAAAAGAGGTGAAATATGGAATGCGGTATTGCAATCTGGACAACTATGGAGTGAAAGCTGCATGAAATACATTAAGGCTGAAAGTGCTAAAGCCAACACTCATATGGTTATACGGTTTGACCGACACAGCCACAACTTCATTGAGAAAGAGACAATCGACCACAATGAAGGCCTGCCAAGACAAGAATATAGGGTTATGCTACCTTCTCAATGGTGCGATTGTGGCAGGTTTCAAGCATTTCGTATTCCTTGCTCTCATGTCATTGCTGCTTGTGCTCATACCCATCAAGACGCGCTACAACTTCTGTCAAACATTTACAAATCTGAAATGTTGCTCAACGTTTACAACAACAACTTTCCTTTGGTAGCAAAACCAGATTATTGGCCTGCATACAACGGCGAAATAGTGTGGCACAATGACCAAATGTGAAGGAACAAGAAGGGTCGTCCCAAAAGTAAGCGCATCATAACAGAAATGGACGATCTTGACAGGTTGGAAAGAAAGTGTGGTTTATGCCGTCAGGTCGGACACAATCGCAAAAACTGTCCGAATCGGGTGTCTGGATCGACCACATAAATATTGTAATATATAAAATCTTTTCTTAATTGTGTTGTAAACATTTGGGTTTTCCGTTAACAGATTTTGCTACAATTAATAAAACGCGTACAAGAATAATTAACGATATTCCATCTAGGAAATTACAACTGTTAACACAATTTCATCTGACTCATGCATCATCAACATTACATCGCTGTCTGTTTTGACTTCCTCCAACCACACATTAGGTCTTCCTGTCGCATGTGAGGTTGTTGTTCGTTTTCGCTGGATCCTTCGAATTTTTTTCCCCTCCGCAATGTCTCCATCTAGCCATCGCATCAACTCCCGCTTCAGACGCTCCATGGAGTGAATGTGCCAGAATTTCATTTTCATCGCATGTTTCGTGGCGGAGAAGATAACGTAACCATCTCTGCTAAAAATCATAGGCGACGTCATGACGCAAATAACAGAGTACAAAATAAAAATACAGTGCGAGAAAGTGTGAGAAATTTCAGAGAAATAGACGAATTATTTATAAAACAGCATTTTGCCCTAGTTTTGTCCTAGGAGCCAAGTGAGATGGCGTCTCCTCTCACTTTTAAGGAGCATGCGCCATCTCACTTGGCTAAAAGCCAAGGGAGGCGCCAAGTGAGATGGCGCCTAGGACAAAAGTGTAGGTGCATGCGCCAATTCAGATGGCTCCTCCTTTGGGGAGTCATCTGAAACATGGTTATTTGCGTAATTTTTTCCGAAACCCTGTTATTTGCGAAATATTATTTTAATACATGGTTATTAATAAAAAAAATTCTATATTGTTATCTCGAATATTCAATAAATTTTATTTTATGAGCGAGTTGTCTAGCGGAGTATCCGAGAACCAGTCTAATGAAACCGGACTAATGGAATGACCGAAATACTATTTGGTCCGATTTCGATCCTAAAAAAATTATTTATCTCTATTTTAATTCAGTCTTAGATTATCCAATTACAATTTTGATCTACTTTTTAGAATGACTTATATCCGAACTCGATCGGACTAAAAACAACCCGATATAACAGCACATATTTATAAATAACATATTTTTATACATCACTTCCTAAGAAAATAGTTTCGTCTCTTCTTCTTCACCTCCTAAAAAGAGGTGATTTATAATTAATTTAATTTAAAATCACATCTCTTCTTCTTTTTCACCTACTAAAAAGAGGTGATTTATAATTAATTTTAATTTAAAATCACATATCTTCATCTATGTGAAGCAACATCTTTATAAAGATATGTTGCATTATTCAACACGTGTCAGTGTTTAATATTTATATAACACTCATATGATATCTGTTAAATAAGTGTTAGAAAAATTAATTAAATATTTTTTAAAAAAATTAATTTTTTTTTACTTCGACACATTTTAAATCAATGTCTAATATCCATATAACACTCATATAACACGTGTCTTATAATTTAGACCAATTTTCTTTAAAAAAATGTATTTTTCTTTTCTTCAACGCACTTTATATATTTTATAAACAAATCTCACCCACGATTAAAATAGTTTAGTATGTATTAAACAATATTATCAATAAAAAATTAAAAATATTAATTTTAATTAAAATATTCTTAACTCATTTAATATTAGATATATAAATAAAATATATAGAGCGTTGTTAGTATCCTAGATTTTTAATATATTGGTGTCGGAATATCTGTGTCGTGTCGATAATTGTAGTCAACAATTTCTTGTCCATTGTATAAATATTACTCCCTCTATTTTAAAATAATCGTGATTTAAGGTTTTTGTCCACAAATTAAAAAATGCAATGATGTTGTCATAAGATATTACACTTTTATAAGATTAACCATATTCATGTATTGGAAGTACTGTAGAGAGTAAAAAATAAAGAGTGCAATTGAAAAAATTATTATTATTATTATATTGAAAAGTGAAAATAACAGTCATTTTAAAACAAAATTTATTTATTAAAACGACACATTTTAAAATGGTGAGAGTATTTAAGAATACCAAAGTCAACAATTTTATGTCCACTGAATAAAACATAAACGTGATTGAAAGTTGTACAAAATCAATTCAGTTAGGTTATCGAAAGTTGTACAAGATCAATTCAGTTAGATTGAATAATTTAATATGCAATATTCTCTCTGATCTTATTTATAAGAAAAAAAATTTTAAATATTTGGTCTTAAATATAAATAAATGTTAACAAATCTAGACACATTTAATATTTTTATTTTAAAACTATTCTTACATTAATTATTTAATATTGTTATGGATTGACAATTTAATTAAAAATACATGCCTAATTATGTTATTTCTCTTACATAAAATCAAGACAAATAAATACAATCAACTATATTTCTTAATAAATGTAAAACTTATTATTCTTATAAATTATGTCGGATTACTGTCTTAAGAAACAGTGTAGATGGACTACTACGCATAAAACATTTTAAAAAATAGAGCATTTTGTTCAAAATGATTATCCTTTTATAAACAAGATGGTCAGCGTAAATTTACATCCATAATCAACAAACTTAAAATATTATCAAGAATCATTAGAGTTTGTCAATTGCGAATTGAAAAAACCCTATTAGGACTAAAAAACAGTATGGTCAGCGTGAATTTCTAGTATTTTATTTTCTAGCAGAAGAGCGTCACGTGATCTTTAATCTCTTCAAGTCGTACTTATGGTATAAATCATCAATGGTTGACCATTTCACACAAATTATGAAACTTTATTATTATTTTAAAGGAAAGACAAATTATATGTGGCTTTACATTAATACCCCCTCATAATTACACAGGAGAGATAAATTAAGAGTTGGAAGATAAAATAATAATAAATACTCGAGGGTTTCCGAAAAAGATTATAAATGTTACATTTTTTTTTTGAAAAACATCTTATAAGTTGGGATGGAGGAAGTATGAAGGAATGGAAAATTATCTCAACTAGACAACATTCAACCAATAACCACAGCTCACAGCTTAACACAACTAAAACTAAACAAACATTTTCTTTCTCTAGCATAAATAATTTGCCAGAATAAAAAAAAACATAAATAATTGGTAATGATGATAAATATACACAAATGTTGATGCCAGATGGTTGAGCGACTGAACGAGCTCAAATGCTTATTGTTGTACGCTTATCATTAACTACATAAAAATACAGTCAAAATTATTACAAATGACAAATCAGTGTTAAGATCGATTAGTAGAATGCAGTATAAGGAAAGAAAAAAATTAGGAGGTTTACATAATATATGCTCGGTACAATATGATGCCAAGTAATATGATGGATGCCTTTCAGAATAAATGCGACTGTCATAATATGTACATCAACTTTACATATCTTCCCTAGTATGGTTTACAAGTGGGAATGCTTTTGTTTCAATGCACCCCCTTCCAAACACAAGTAAATGCAAGAAATTCCCATCCACTATACAGCAATGAATGTACAACAATGTTAACGAAACTTCCTTGCCAGAGCAGAATGCAGTGTTCTGCAACAATACAGTAACCAGTCTTGTTCCTACATTTTGCCATACTCATACATTTCCCCGTGCAAAATGGCATGGCATCGTATATTGTGGATGTCAGCCTTGTGGGTGAGATAAAAAAAAACCAGACTGACCAGGTTAGGATTCGTCACTCTACCTGTCATGTTCCCCTGGTCTACTAGCATATACATCTTCATTAGACTGCTTGCCATTTGAAAGGCAATCTGCGGGAACATATGCATATCCTTTAGGTAGCCTTGAATTCTTCATAGATGCTTCATCTGACGTCATGACAAGCTCTTTTCCAAATGTTTCAGTAGTCTGTAACTGCAAATAAGAAGATGGATGAGATCTTTTCCAGCTAAATCCAGAATTCACCCTTCCGATTAAATATTTCCAAGTAAAAAGTGAGGGAAAACAAAAAATAAAAATTAAAGATATCAGTGTCTTAATTTATTGCAGACCTTTCGAGATTTGGTTCTCCATCCATCCTCCTCAGAGATATTGCGTGATGTAGCAGAAGCTCTACGAGGAATCTGTTTGCCAGAAAATTGCATCTTCTCTGGAATCTGGTGGTTATATTGACTTTGAGAGGTTGAGCAGTCATCATCCAATTTTGGGTCTGTGTCCATGGATACGGCAACTCTGACACGGTGCTTAGCTGAAACTGAACTATCCACAGTTACATCATCTGATCTTTGGAGCGCGCTGCATGATCTGTATCCCTCTGTGGTGGCTTTAAGGGATGTTGTAGCTGATTCTGAACTACCATCTGGAAGGACGAAAGGACTCTGAACAAGCACAGACCTAGCAATATGATCTCTTTTGAAGGCAAGTATGTCATGTGAGCATAGAACCAACTCCCGCTGCATTGTTAAAAGAGCCACAAGTCAATAATCAAAATGACCATACAAGACAGATACCATATATAGAGACTTCACACATTACTCTAGAAATGACACAATAAAAGTCATCAAGAACATAGTGTGAATGGTGAAAAACCCACTAAAGCCTTGACAGAGCTTTGAAAAATGCTCAATTTTTACCTTTATCTTTTCCCGTTTGACAATTCTTTCGCAAAGGAGACGTAATCTCTCTAGTTCAACCTGTTTCAAATGCATTTAGAAATAATCAAGCTATTTGAGAAACAAAAAAGATCTGTGCAGTCGTGATATTAATTATACCTCCACTCATTTATATACATGACATTGTTACATAAATAAAATACTTGAATAGAAACAATCATGTGTTGAACTAAAAAAGTAAGAATTTCCAGGTTATGGAATTATTGTTTCCTTTCAGCCATGTAATTTATATTTTCTATTAATAAGAGAAAAAATGCATTGGCATGCTGAATTTGTAGAAATGAGGAACAAGATTTGAGTGTTAACAAAGGCCGGCAATTTCATCCTGCAACCTCTTCCCAGACAGACCAACTAATTCTTGCCATGTCCATCTCATCTCTGATCATAATCAACAACCAATGCCAACATACAATTCTTAATATTGAATGTATAAATGTCAAGCTACTACCCATTTCAGCTGAAGGGAGCTGAACTAAAGTTGCACTCACAAAGATTCCCATGTTGCAGTCATAAGACTAGTTTTTCAGCAATGTTGTACTTCGCCAAACTAATTTTAAAAAATTGACAGGAAATTAACTCTAGGGGCGGTTGTTTCAAGAATTCAAAAATGATTCTCATGAATAAGTTATCCAGGAATAAAAATATGAAAATTTAATTCCCGGGTATTTTTCTAAAAAAATGTATGGCATATAATTTCATGTTCCTAGGAATGAACATCAAATAATTATGTGCAATTTCGTGGGAATGAACATTCCCGCCTTCTTCTCATGGGAATGAACATCCCCACCTTCTAATGGGAATAAAACCATGGGAATTATGGAAGTTATTTTATCCCAATGAACCTTTATTCCAAGGAATAATTTTTCTCAAACGTGTAACAAACGTGGGAATAACTATTTTTTAGCCATGTATTCCCGGAAATGTAATTCTTAGACTTGAAACAAGCACCCCCACGGAAGTTGAATATAAGGCTTAGCCTTGCAATGATGCCAAGCACTTCCATTCCAAACCAGGCAACCATTTGCTACAAAACTGACACAATCCTACGCCCACAATATACTTGCAAACCCTGATAAACCTTTAAATTTCCTAAATATGGAGACACTCGACAATCTCAATAATAGATGTGATTGATTACAAGATTCAACAAATGTCAGCTGTTAGAACATCATGGTTTAAATGAACAGCATTCCAAACTATGCAAAACAAAATTGCAAAACTTACTCCACATTATCCAATGACAATATATCCCATTACCAAGCCATAAAAAAATGAGTACGGAATCAAGATGAAAAATTGATGGGAAAGTCTCACCCTAATTTGCTTGATACTTTTTAACTCTTCTACTCCATGCTTTTGATTTTCAGACTGGAAAAGTGAGGAATAGAAACTTAAGATGTCGCTATGGTTGGCCAAAAAAGTGAAAATTATACAACAAAAGACAAACATGAAAACCTTTGCTCTCTGCTCTGGACTATGCTTTTCACAGTAAGCCTTGTGTTGCATCTTGCCCCCAGCAGTCCTCACAATCATGAACAAACCAGCACTTCTAGCACAGGATGGATGGAATGTGGTCAGGCAATGACCATAACAACACTGCATACATGTGAACATTGCTAAGAAATTAGAAATCTTAGTTCCAAAATCAATTGAGAAAAGGATAGAAGTGGAAAATAGTATCTGAGTTTAACATTACTTTAATACAAACACCATGCCTGCGGTGGCAGACACAACAAATATCAACTCCTTTTCGCACAGTCTCCTGTCATTCAAAAATATACAAAGATAGGTTTAAGACAAGATGATTATATGATCGTTTTAAGTAAACAAGCAAGAGATAAGTAGTTGGAGTCCAAGATGTAAGAATCATTTGTTCCACCAATGCACATACCATTCCTTCAATCGCATCTATTTGTCCTCTTCTGAATGTAGACTCAAAAAGCCACTATAAAATATTGTAAATATCACAGTTAAAACAAATGTTAGGCATAAAAGGATGACAAGAACACTTGCAAATAAACTATATATATATATATAAAGTAACCTCGGCACAGAAGGCATGAACCCATTGACCATCAGAAGACTTCCTAAAAGCACCGGTAGTACCACCACAGAGAGCACATTCTGCAATAAAATAAGGCTTCTCCCAGCTATTTATAGCAGATGCCTCAGAACTTTTGGACAAGTCTTCACACAATTCACAGAACCATGGACCTGTTGTTTCTTTCACACTACGATAGCAAACAGAGTGCACCGCAACCTGCAACCAGAAAATAATAGTGAGGAAAAGAACAGAGAAACAAGTGCATGAAAAAGGATGAGGGATAAGTTCTAAAACCTTGCAACCAGAACAGACTAGGATAGGATTTAACATATTCTCAAACCGTCTGCAGATATCACATGATTTACGTTGCTCCTTAGAAAAATCTGAGCCTGGCAGAGAAAAATCCGAATATTTTTCTGATGAAGCTCTAGTGACAGCAACTCTCGAAAGAGTCTCTTTAGCGCGTGGCATTGGCTGAGAACATGTACCAGTCCGCCCGCCTAAAGCATCCAACTTAAATGAATTCTGAAAATTATTATATTTTACTGTCAATAAAAGCCAAGTGTTAAAAAAATTATTGACAAAAGAAGCGCATATGACCTCGTGTTGCACAGATTCATCAATGGTATCTTTACGAAAAGAAGATACCCTGGAAGATGCTGCAGCTGCTGCAGTTGCAGCAGCCAACACTGCCTGCGCTTCCTGGTGCTTTTTTTCTTTTCTACCCAGTTTCTTTGCCTCCCTAAGATCAAGCAGATATTGATTAGCAATCACAGCATCCCATCTTTGTTGATGTGTTTTATCAATCTCCTGAGGCAACCCCTTCGCAACATTGTAGACTAAGTTTTCTGCAATTAGAAAATAAGAATAAGAATAACGAACACAGTAAAATATAGCTATAACTTTAAAATTGAACGAAGATACAAAACAAATGATATTCAAACTTCAGATCAACTAGAAAAATGAAGTAGGTAATAATTCAGGACAACATGACGCACACACCAGTAAGGCTCTTTTTTGCAACTGCTCTCTGCAGCAGTTTATGCTGAAAATATAAAAGTTCCGTCTCCAACTCATCTTCTGAATAAAATTCGAAAAGTTGTGTATTTTTATCCCTAACCAACTGTTCTATCTTTACTTCATCAGGGTTGGAAACGTCGGTGCAAATTAATTGCTGATTTTCACTACTTGAGGGGCTATTAGCTCCAGAGGATTCAACCAAAGAATTTCTGTAGCCACTTAAACCTGCAGAGAGAGAAATTTATTAGACTAGTCCAAGTAACATTGAACAAAAATCTGAGGAGTCATTTGGTATGTGGTCACTCTAATTTCCCAATCACGTGGAAACCTATTAATTTCAAACTTGAGTATAAATACCATATCCCAAGGAGGATTTTGACATTTTAGACAGTGAGATTTGGATTTTTTTTAATATACCTTTTTCCAGATATATTATATAAACAGGTTGTATCTTTTAAATAAACAAGTTTAGGCATATTCAGGAAATTCAAACAATCACGCCAAATACCTCCTAGAGATAATGTTCAAATCTATCTCACCTATAAGATCCTCCGGGGCCAAGCAATTACGAATCTGCAGCAATTTCTTGTTAATGTATGGGTGAATGTAACTAGAGATTGCTTCCATTTTTCTGCATTCAGAAAACGAACTTTGACTTTAAAGGAGAATGCCACAACCTAAGTAAGTCACATCAATGGTTTCTACTGATAGTCTGATACACATAGACATAGCAGTACAAGCTGAATATAATAAAATAGCCACATTGAGAAGCTCACCCGGAACCAGGAACACGTAGTTCTGAAGCCGAATGAGCTGGATGGTGCTGATCAGAAACTGTGGAAGCATTCTGCAAATTAGTAGACTTTTGTTCTGGAACGCATACAGATAAGCTGGGTTTGTAGGGCTCATCAGCATTGCCTGCATAACATAGCTATAAGTACTCATAACATAGGAAGAAAATATGTCATAAATACTCATAAAATCAACTAAAGCATGTTCGCAGTCAAAGTAAATCAAAATCAAATCCTCAAAAAAAATTGCATTTTGATTTCATAAAATGATAGCTTCCAAGACGAAATCGTACCTTGAACCTGATGAAATTTATCATCAGACTTCGTTAAGTTCTGCATGGAATAAAAAACAGAATATAGTAAACAAAATGAGTTCTAACATTGCTAAGATTTGTCAAGATCAAGAATGAAGAAGTGCCATCAGAAAAATGAGCAAAAACTATCTCCCCCAGTAAACAGGAACCAAGTGTAATCCCACTAAGCAAGTACCACTATTACATGAATAACATAAACTCCACTAGGTTTTAAAGATAGATATTATTTAGATCAGCATTGTCAAATATCAATAGCGGAAAATAACGGATCACCAAAAAACCAATATGAGAAATATCGGATCGCTTAGCAGGCAAATAGCGGAAGCCGCAGAGCGGTTAAAATAAATATTTATATAGAAAATAAAACATGCCACACACAAATAAAAGCAACATAAACAAATATTAAAAAAAGTGGACATTAAACTAAAAATTTCAAGTTCCAACATCTAAAACAGAAAACTAAAAATAGAAATTAAAAATGAATTAGTACCCAGGAACCGACTTAGTAGCAGACACATTTTACTTTTTCGATGTTCCACCTCTTAACATTTTAATTTTTTAATGTTCTTTTTTCCACCTCTTCACGTTCTACTTTATCCACCTCTTCACATTCTCCTCTTTAATGTTTCTTAATATGGTTTATTATAAAATAAAAAATAAAATAAAAAATAATAATAATAGTATTGGTTCCGATATTCAATTCATAACCGGTATACCGGAAAAGTGCCGATATCTTGAGCATCACAAAATTGAAATGCTATACTGGTTTTCGTATCGGATAGCCAACATTCTGATACGCAATACCGGTATAGCGCGCTATACTGGATATTTAACAACACTGATTTAGATTCGGACTTCTCCCAATGGTGTTAAAGATAGATCTCTTGCTTATCCTACTCATTAAGCAAGTGAAACAACGAAACTTCCCATTATGAAATGGTAATACTAATACACTGTAACGTCTGCATTCAACCAATTCTCACAAAATATGTACATATGATTTTGAAAGATATGATTTTGAAAGACATGATTTTGAAAGATGGGTTCCAAAGAACAAAAGGAAAGAAAGAAGAAAAAAATTGACCATATGTTACAAAAATGACAGAAAAGAACCACGAATGCTTATCTAAATAATCCAGTACTTAAGGAGTGAAGAGAAGATGAATTTTAGCCAAAACAATGACCTGTTTGGTTTGAGAAAATATTTTCTACTCATTTAAAGCTTTCAGTTTTCCCAAGTAACTACAAATCCGTTAGGATTTTTTACTTTGTTACAGTTGAAGTATTAGTTATACTTAAAATCAGCAAAATAAAAATAAAAAATGTCATGGATTTGCCATCCCAAATAGGCCATGTTATAATATTACCGTTTCAGTGGCATCAGATGCTTTGTTGGAAATTCCTGGATTTTCACACTCATGAACTAGGAGCTTATCAATTGATACCCCATTCTCACTAGTAGTAACCCCCTCTGATGAACATATTACTTTATTATCCTTCAAAATCCTAATGTTACTGATAGTTCTTCTCCTTGGTGGTACAGACTTAACATTAACAGCAACCGGATTTGGCAAGCCTGAATCAGATAACAGTGAAATATCAGAACCGTCTGAAGCTCCACTTTCATCCATAGATACATTGGTGGGTTTTAATTTGGCTTTTAAACCTTTGTGAAATGCTCCAGTATACACATGGGCTTTTAGCCAATTGACTATTTTGTGTTGCACATCAGAGGCCATATAAGCTTCCTGCAACTATAATGTATGAAGCATAAAAACAACATATATTTTGTTCAAATTCAAACAATCATTTTTCACAGAGGATATGATAAAATTTGAGCATTACATTGATATTTGCAGTTAATGTATCTGGTGAAATGCCAATCTCCAATGCTACTTCGTTTACATCAACCTTCCCTCTCTCAATCAACTGGCAAAAAGTGAATGTCAGCTTAGAATAAGCAAGGCAAAAAATAATTGTTGACAAAACATTAGTTTCACTGTAAACAGTGACTGTTAATAATGTGCAGATTACCTTTTTCAAAACAAGTGCAAAACTGGGGGAATCAGAGGCATTAACATTCCCGTTGGTTCTCCCTGCCACCTCAATATTATGTGGTGGCACAGCGCCACATCCCAACATATTTCGCGCACTATCCGTGCAGACAGACAATCCTCCGTCAGGAGGTTCATTATGGTTCAAAACGTTTGGATTGGTATCAGATTCCAACCCTCCATTTCTGCAACCACTTTTTACATTGTGTTCACTCTTTACTGGCAACGTCACTGGAAGGTTATTAGCTTCTGGAAATTCATTGCCAACTGCAATAGAGCCTCCCAATGGCAAGATGCTTCTGTTCTCTTGTAGATCTGAGTGTTTCAAGCAAAAAGCCCGCAACTCAATCTGACAAAGTATAACATAAAAAGGTACATGACAATCAACTCCTGCAGCAAAAAGTAACGAAAAAAAAGAGGGGACTATTTACTATGGCCTATTATTAATAATAAACTACTTGCTAGATTTGTTGTTTCCTTGTTTACTGGACAGAAAGGGGAGGCAATTTAGTTCTGAAAATTACAAGAACTTACATTATCATTACCGTACTTTGCCCAAACCTCCATTCTATGTCTAGCTTCCCTTGCACATAAAGGATGAAAAGAAGTTCTGCATGATCCTAAAACACCATATAGAAGGAAACAGTTATGAGCTAAAACAACGTGAAGAAGAAAAGATAGTTATGAATGCCAACTAGAAACAACAAGTTACACACCAAGTCAAAAGGAGAACATTGAGATACTTGCGACTTACATTAGAAACATGGTAAGAGACAATAGCTGCAGTGCAAATTACCACAGAATCTTAATCAAACATGACTCCTCACAAAAAATGAAAACAGAAGAAAAGAAAAGAAAAAAGTCTGTTTATGCTACAAAGTCACCCATGCTTTTCATTTTTCAATCCATGAATAGGCATAAACAACAAGTTGATTGTCCAGATAAGATACTACTGTCAATATTCTGTACAAGATTGGAAAAGTAAAGAACTGGGATATTCACTTCAAAATTGAATTGTATGAAACTGCAATAAGAAAAATTGAAAGAAGTTAACCTTCAATTTTATTAATAACACAATTGTTTGGGACTTGTAGTCTGGTACAATTGAGAAATCAAAACACATAACTAATTACAAAAAAATATGTTCTTCAAGACAAGGAACATGAAAAGTCTCCAAAAAATTGCATTCTTGAAGCAGGCATGTAATGTATAATACAACTCTAATGTCAAACCAAATTAGTATTTTAACAGTTACCACTAGAATAGGCCAGGCAGAATAACTAATGTTCTTCAACTTTAGTCAGGCAAAACAATGCTTAGCGATTTTATCAGTCATAACACTTAACCGGCACTGGATTATCATGTGGAAGCAAGTAATTAATTAATAGCAGGTTTTTGAGCAGACATACTGCCAAGATGTAAAAGTATATGTGCTGCGCCAATATAACACAAAAATGAAAATAGTATATCAATACGGATTGCAAATAATCAGGGTGGAAATGGAACTTATTTTCATCCACTGTCTAAAGCTTAATACATAAAAATCCTCTTTGAACAGCTTAAGCAGACCCTCAATATTACCACAAGCAAGCAAGAAAGATGTGAAATCAAATGACAATAGACAAATATAAGGAATTTTGTGAGTAGAAACTCCAAAACGTTGTGCTAAACAGATCATCGCCATAGCAGTTGCACAATAAGCTATAGCTTTGAGACACTAAAATGCTGGCCAAAGAAATGAAAATTGCATATTACAAGACAACAAAACATACCATGACTGCACCGAACACACGCGCCGCATTTTAATTTGCAAACATTACACACCAATTTTCTTCTGGTTTCCTTGATACCTCCCAGATTCATAACAGGCTCCATCTTCTTCAAATCATCAATGTAAACCTCCGGCATCCACAGACAACAATACAGGTGCACAAACTGGGCAGACTCAACAGCTTCATCAACACTATTAACTGGTTTTAAAGCACCGCCCTTCTTTGAGCAAAGAACACATGGACTCACCGAATCATCAACATCACCCTTTTGCTTACACCAAGAGCACAACCAAGACTCATCTACATCATCATGTATACCATAGCACTTCCAATGAACTGCAACTTTACAAAAAGCGCAGACTATTAACCTGTTTGAATCCGTGCCAGAATCTCCTCTGCCACAATAATGACAACAAGGTTGGTCCCCATGACAAGAACTAGTCATCAAAACCTTCTCCAAACCAGCATCACCACCCAAAAGCTTCCTTTTCTTGGATGGACGCTCAGAAGCTAAAAAAATCCTATTCCTACTACCTAAAAACCACTCTAAACTATCACAGGAATCAGAAGCATCACAATTCTTGTCATCATTAGGCAAAGCTTTTTCCAATTCAACTACGTCACTTAACTCAATTCCCAAGGGACCATTCTCCTTGTTTATCTCTTCAACAACATTCTTCTCATTCTCACTACTAACTACATTGAATAATGAAACAGACTTCTTCTCATCCTCACTACTAACTATATTAAACCTTGGAGAATTTCCCAAAGGCGGAATTGTATAGCACTCACGAGAAGCTAAACTATAAGAAGTAGAAGCTTCCAATAACGTGTCAATATCAGACAAGTTCAAGTCCCTAAAACACTCCTCCGTCTCAACCCAAACATCAAAACCGCGCAACTTCTCGCCAGGTCTAGAGGATTTCTTCTTCTTATCACCGCCACCGGAATGAGACTTCTTTTGCCGCTTCCGGTTATCCCCGTGGCGGCTCAACAAACTTGCTAACCCACTCGGCAGAGTAACAGCAGCAGAAGTCGAGGTCTCCTCGGCAACATCGAAAGGACAACGCTCGCTGAGCGCTTTCCTCGCCTGGGAGAAGTAATCAATTTCCAAAGAGGCCGGAAAACTGGCCGGTGAGGGCCTCGAGGCGTCTTCCACCATATTCTTGCGGCGGTAACATCGTTCCCCGGTCATCGCCGGCAATAACAAGGTGCAGATGAACGAAAGCATTCCATTATAGAAATTGAAACCCTATCGTGGAGTGGAGAGAGTGAGAAACGCAATCGAAGTTGAATTCGGTTTGGGAGTGAAAGAACGAACGGAAAAGGGAAGAAGAGGATAAGCCCCGTTTTCTAGGGTTAGGGTTCAGTTATTGTTTGGGATCCGTTTTCTTAGACTCGTTAATATTTTTGTTTCGTGCACTTCGATTTCGCTTTCATGGGGCTAGAAAGAGAAATCAAAAATAAAATAAAAATTAAATGAAAAAATAAAACGTAAGAGAGAGAGAGAGAATTCGCGTTTTTTGCAGGCTGTTGGAAGGTGTAGATATTTTTATAAGCAGGGTTTTTTATACGGTGTGATGACGACATACGCTACTAATCGTGGACCACATACTTATATACACGTGGCACGCATGATGCTGAGGGAGAAAACGTGCAACTTACCTGCTATCTACTGTGTCTACCAGATATGCATCTGACTCATACGAGCAATGCAAAAAGTAGAATATTCATCTTTTAATTGAATTAAAAACTCAAACTATTCAACATGCTAAAATAGTTAATTAGTTTATTTTAGTAAATTATTATCGTTATTTACGGTATAAAAAAATTTAGAATTTTTTTTTAAATAATCACTTTTTTTAAAAAAAATTATTAAATAATTACTTTTTTCAAAAAATTTATCAAAATGACCACTTTTCAAATAAAATTTTTTATATAGAGGAGTAGGCACTCTGTGTGGCTCATGCATTTATTTTTAAGAGGAGGCGTCACACTGCATGGCTTGTCCTCCTCTGTAAAGTCATGCAGTGTGGCACATGCATGTGTTTTTATAGAGGAGACGTCACCCTCCTTGGCTTGACAGTGTTATTATAATTTCTTTAAATAAAATAAAAATAATTAAAAATATTTTATATTAATATTTAATATTACACAACGCATGGATATAGTTTTTTGGACGTCCCATCAACCTAAGCAAGTCCCAGTATGACATAAACGGTTGCGCCTTTGCCTCGCCCCTTGTCTCACTCCTCTTTGTTGATTTTCCTGAGGTGTTTGTGGTATGTTCTGACTCGCTTGATTATGAGGTGCTTGATGTGATTGGTGCCCATGTTGTTGAAGTTTGGTCTTGTTGGTTGGGATATGTGTGGGTGGTGGGGTGGTTGTTAGTATTGGGATGTTGAATCGTGATGGAAACGAAGCAACGGCTCTTGTGGTGTATGAAATATGTATAATGGTTGGGTACTTCGATGGTGTGATGTTTGATTGTATGTAGGTTGGGTGGTATGGTAGGAAGGAGATGTATCGTATGTGTCTTGGGTGTTGTAATAGGTGAGGATGGTGCATATTATTGGTGGTGGGTCGGGCCATGCTTGTTGGGGGGAGATTATTAGGAGCATTGATGCATAGTGTAGGAACAAGCACCTTTGAGAGAGACACGACACTTCTCCACCTAAAACCTTAAGGTGATAGGTAAGTGGGTTCGCTCACTTATATATACTTAAGTCTCCACATTCTCATCTAATGTGGGACTATTTCCTCACTTACTCACACTTGTTATATTATTCCAATAATGCTCTTGGTATTGTGTTTGTGTGTGTGGCATGAATTGATGACGGGTTTGGTTGAATGAGGTGGTGTATGGTTGTTGGGTTTGAGTGGGTTGCCATTTTGGTATGGTTTGGTATTGTTGAGGGGTTGGTTGTTGGGTTTGGTATTGTCAAGGGGTTGGTTGTTGGGGTTGTTGTTGGGCGTATATTGCAGCTCTTTGGCGTGGGTCGATCAAATAAGTCTCTTGAGACATAAACAAATTTGTTGAAACCGATGTGTACCATCTCAAATATTGGAGCATCAGTTTTACGTCATCTTGCAAGATCGGCTCCCTTAGGATCAATTCACGTTTTTGCCTCTATTGACGACATTGATTTTTAGCGAAGTCTCTCAAATCATTAAATCCCCATTGGTCGTCAACTCTGAGTAGATGACATTGGCCCAAACGTGTTGAGGGGTCGGGGATACCCTGTTGCATGCCGAACTGTAACTTCACACGACCACTGTGGTGCATCTCCACAGTAGTGAACCTGATGAGTGTTATTTTTGCAGTCCAGACTTCAGCATCATGAGGGTTAATCTCATGGTCGAGATCCTTATACGGCCTCCATACAAACTGTAGAGTAAAAAAGATATAAAATATTAAACTTAATTAAACTATTTAATGTGTTATATATAAGTTTAATACCTCTTCGGGTCCAACATGATCAATAAGATTTCGGTAGATTACTATTGCGTTTCTAGGGGATTTGTTGTAATTCATCCTATGAACAGACCACCTACATAGAAAAATAGGTAATAAATTAATACACTACATGTCTCGGTATATAATATGTAAAATTTATGGTTTTGTAATCTTACTTTGTAGCAAAGGGGAAGACGAATGGCCTTGTGTTGTAGGGGGCGAGTGTCGGCATTCTCGACCAGCATCATGTCTGGAGCAAAAAGGCGCAAGTATAGAAAGAACAGCTACCGTTCGATGCATTTTTACACAAGGAACTATACAGATGGGTCAAAACAGCTGAACCCCAACTATATGTGTTTATTTTATCAAATTGTCTTAACAAGGGTGTTGTACCCCAAAATTTGTCCTATCATGTTTTCCAATGTTTTCTTTTACATGGGTGGTCACAAACACTTAATTAAAGAAAAATAAAGATTTTGAAGACGAAGGAGTCTTCGATTGGCATTGGGGCAAGGCGCCTTCGATTGGCATATGGACAGGAGTCCTCGATTGGCCTTGGGACAAGGTCTTTCGATTGGCATTTTAACAAGGTCCTTCGATTGGCATCTGAACAAGATATCTTTCAATTGACATCTGGACAAGGAGATTCGATTGGGTATCTGATCTAACCTGATCAGACTTGGACCGTCACGGCTGGCTCCGAGCTGAAAGTTTTGAACGAGGTGGGGGGGGGGGGGGGGGGTACCTGCAAGACACTCTGATGCTGAAGTAAGTAAGAGCACGAGCAGGCAATAGTGAGTATGGGTAGAATGATGAATACCTGACCCTCTGGAAACAGAGGATATTTATATCCCCCAGTGCTGGGCCAAGGTTCCTTCATTGGGCCGGACAGGTTTGGCCCAATGGAGGAACTGCCAGGTTCTACATGCGTAGTGGGGACCCGCAAGTGGTCCCCTCCCTGGATGTTCTGCGTGAAGTGCGGGCGGACAGAGACGCGGTCTTTTCGGGGTCTCGTTGGGAGTGCAGTGGACTGAGTCTGCCCTAGTTTGGGTGTTCGAGGTGAGGTCGAGCTGGACAGTTGGAGGTTGAGCTGGGCAGCAGGAGGTCGAGCAAATAGTCTCGGGGAGCACGTCGGGCACGACTGTGACCCTTTGGTCGGCGTGGCCCTCAGTAAGTCCGTTTGGATTGGGCCTTATCAATGCTATTGGGCCAGTCGGGCCCAGTCCAGAACAGGAGCCCCCCAAGTCGTGGTTCCTTGGGTTAGGAGCCATGGCTTGATCTTAGGTTGCTTCCGTTTCGGGGCCTCATGCCCGGGTCAAAGACGCAGCTCCTCGTGGGGTGCTCCTCGCGGAGAGTGCTCGGGGATTCCTCAATCGGTGCGCGTCTGTCGAGCGTGCGAGGTATCTTTTGGGAGCTGTGCCGCCACCCTATGAGGATAGGGTCATTATTGCCTTGGGAGCCGTGCGTCGAGGAGAGGAACTCTGTGGTTGCCTGAGGTGACGTTTGGTATTCCACGTCATCACTATAAATAGGATCCTTGGGCCCCATAACGTGTTACTACTCTTCGCGCTTCTGCTGCTGTTGTTCTTCCGGATTCTCATAGCACCGTCGCGATCTCCGTCACAGATTTCTTTCCCCCGTTGCCGAATCCACTCCTTGATTCCAAGTAAGTGACTTATCTTCTCTGTTTTTCTGTTGTGATGCATGATTTTCATCGTTTTAAACGCTTTTAGAGGCTGTGCGCGTGGGACTAGCCCGGTAAATTCATGTTTAGCTCGACATATTCATGCTTAGGACCGGCAAACACATGCTCGTGGTCGGTAGATACATGGTTTAGGTTATAATCTGCAGTGCTGCCCGGGGTCTTCATGATCCAGGGCGCCTGATTCATGATCGTGCCCGGTATGCTCATGGTCCCGGCTGTAGGCTTTATGATGTTGCTCTCCATGTTCATACCTTGGCTCGGCATATTCGTGAGTGACTGCATTGTCGGTTTGCTTAGGCGGCTTGGAGAAGGTCCCGTCGAGTTATCTGGACGTCGGGGAGGCGACTGCTATTTTGTTTCAAACTTACTTTATGGTCGCGCGTGGAGCGACGTGGTTTGTCGCGCACTACATCTGGTCCGTTACGTCGAGCGTATGGTTTCGTGCCCAATTGACTGGTTTCCCGTGCCCTGCAGGTAACCATGGCGGACGAGCCGTGCTCTTCTGGACGCCCCGAAAGGGAGGAACAAAGTGCCGATGAGGCGGTGAGTTTGATCGACACTGTCGAAGACCCTCTGTTGGACTGGGTGGGCGCCGAGCCTAGAGGAATCGCCTCGATCTATAGCCGGCGTAACCGAAAGCCATATGTTGTCCTTGAGGCGAGCCACGGTCAGCCTGATTTTCAAAAGAATTTCGTCATTACGCGACCGACCTCCACTGCTCGGATATGCTCGGTGTACCCCGAGTACAATTTCCCCATGTACGAGATTGCATTTAAAGACCTTGGGCTGCAGCTGCCCTTCAGCGACTTTCAGGTCGGGGTCTTCGCTCATCTAGGGCTGGCCCCGTCGCAGCTACACCCGAATTCGCTCGCCTTTATCCGGGCGTTTGAGCTGACATGTCGCTTTCTGAGGGTTGGGGCGACTATACCTCTCTTCTTCAGAATCTTTCATCTGCAGCGTTAGTCCCGGGGAGGGAAGCACAGTTGGGTCTCCCTGAAGCAGTCGAAGAGACTATTCAAGATGTATATGGACTCCGTGCGGGGTTTTAAAGACAAGTGGTATGTCGTGAGGCCGGTTACCACGGCCGCTTTAGAATCTCTGTACGAGGAGGAAGCGCCAATGAGCGACGATGACGGGGAGGCGATTTTAGACAACGACGAGTATCCCGTGATGGCACGCACGGCCAAGTTCCCCGTGCATTGGATGTTTAGGCATTACGAGCACGGAATTGGGTATTATCATACTTCTGCGGGCGACATGGGTTCCGAGGATGAGAAAGCTTACGACACTCTTTGTCGGTTCGTTGACAGCTTCCACCCCTCCAGGTGGGCTACGAGGGAGGGGGAAGATGTCCTGGACGAGGAGGGTTACCCGACATTCGACGCCCGACCGATCGATACTAAGGCACTCGTGGAGTGCCAGTCGTTCAGGCAGGCTGCTCGTCTGCTAGGTCGTTTATTGCTTGAATTTCTTTGCTTGTCATTCGTTTACGTTTTTGCTCGACACTAACCCAGTTTTTATTTTGTGCAGGTTCGATGGCCGGGCGACGGGAAAGACTCTTGAAGTTGTCTTGTGACCAGAAGAGGGGCAGGAGGGTTGTGAAGGCTCCCCAAGCAACGAGGATGGGCCCGCCGCATAGTCCGGGCGCTCCTCATGTGGTGAGGGTGGATTCGTCGCCTAGCTCGGGGGCCGCGTCGGAAGAGATCCCAGAGGTTCAAGAGGTCGAGCTACATGCCGACCTAATACAAAGAAAAAGGAACCGGGTGGAAAGCGGGCCGACGGTCGGAGAGGATTCCAGCGCCGTAAGGTCCTTCGGGTTGCCCCCTTGCTTCAAAGAGGAGGGTTTCTTCGAGGGATTCCCTTTGTCCGTGGTTGCCGACGAGGCCGAGACTATCAGGAGGATGAGTAAGGAGGACCGGAGGAGGCACCTGGCCGCCAATATGGTCGGGCTGGTGAAAATGGCCGAAATGGTCGTTGTACTGTCCGAGGAAGGGGAGGATCCTGTCTGCATTGAAGCATTGGAACAGGAGAAAGCGGCCCTTGCCTCGAGTTCGCGCAAATTAATGACTGCCCTGGAACGCTCCGAGGATGTTCCGCGAACAGGCATCACTGCTGGCTGCCGAGAGGGATATGCTGATTCTGGAGAAGGAAAACTCGGGGAAGCTAGCCGAGGAGGGAGAGCTTCTCTGTGCGGACCGGGAGCGTCTGGAGACCGACATCGGGCGCCTAACCCAACAGATCGAGGACCTGAAAGTCGCCATGCTTCCTGCCGAGGACGAGCCGGAGGATATAGCCGCTTTGAAGAGTCGATTGGAGCTGGTCGCCCACATCCGGCTCCTCGGAGCAGATTGCGTCGGTGCTATGGAGGAGGGGTTCGACTTCGCGGTCGGCCAGCTTTCCTTGCTGAATCCCGGTTTGATCACCGAAGGGACGGGCTACATGTATCAGATCGTGGATGGCGTGATCGTGCCCCCGCCCGACTCCCTTGTTATCGACAATGATGGTTCCGGGGAAACTGGATTATAGGATGACGGGCCTGCGTGCCTTATTGATATTTGTTTTGGGCTTGCGTGCCCGTTCGTATTTTTTGGGTCTACGTGCCCGTTGGTTTTGTACTTCCTGAACATCGTCGGCCTTGTTGGTCAGTTTTACTTTTATTTGCTTTGTTGCCTTCGAGCGTTTTTGGAATGAATGCTGTTTCAAATTTGATTGTTTGCTCGTGCTTGATTTTTATATTTTTGCATAAAATTTAGCCTAAGTTATGGGCCCGAGGAGTGCCCGTAAGTGGTTGTGACTTAGCTGGAGAATTTGCCCGCCTTTTGTTTGTATATGTGCCCGGCCTTTTCTCGATGGCCAGAGTCACCTAATTGTTGTACTCGAGGGGAGAGACTCCCTTTTGACCCTTCTAGATGGCCCGTCATTCTTGACGATTTGTCGGGCAGATGGAGCGGAGTCGCTCAGTCGGGCGCGAGGCCCGGTAGGGACTATTTGCCCTTGGTGTGAACTGCCCATCGCGAGCTGGGTGTTCTGCCTTACAGGTACTGCGACGGTGGAGCTCGGTACAATTGTCCACGTCGGGCACTATCGATTGGTCTCGTTTGATCCGCGATGTCGTGCGGTTTAGCCGTAGGTCGGGCTCGTACCCCAGCCTCTCTACGGAGTCGGATGTTTTTTCCTCGTTGACCGAGCGCGGGCGTCGATGGTCGAGGGTCCTAGGTGTTGGTAGTTTTTAACTATAGTACTGCTTTAGCTTAGCAGCGCTCCAGGGTCGTGGTAATGGCTCTCCGTCTAATTGCTCGAGGTAGTATGCCCCGGTACCAGTGGTGTCGTGGACGCGATAAGGTCCTTCCCAGTTTGCGGCCAGCTTCCCTTCGCGGGAATCCTTCTGGTTCCTTCGTAATACCAGGCTGCTGATTTCGAACTCGCGCTTGATGACCTTGTCGTTGTGGCGTAGAGCCACTCGTTGCTTTTGGGTGGCTTCGCGCAGGGCTGCACCAGATCAGATTTCCTCGACTAAGTCGAGTTCGTCCCTTAGTGCCTCGTCGTTCATTTCTTCGTCGAGGGGGCTCTCGGTCCGTCTGGATGGTTCCATGATTTCGACCGGGATGACGGCCTCAGTCCCGTATGTTAGTCGAAATGGGGGCTCGCCGGTTGTTGAGTGGGGCGTTGTGCTGTAAGCCCACAGGACGCTGTGGAGCTCCTCGACCCATCCCCTCTTGGCTTCGCCGAGTCGACGTTTGAGTCCCCGGAGGATAACCCTGTTCGCGGCCTCGGCCTGCCCGTTGGTTTGAGGGTGCTCGACAGAAGTGAAGTGTTGTTTTGTCCCGAGTTTGGTGACGAAGTCTTGGAATCCGTGGTCGGTGAATTGGGTGCCGTTGTCGGTCACCAGCGCCCTCGGAATTCTGAATCTGGCGAGGATGTTTCTTTTGTAGAAACGGAGGATGTTATGTGAGGTGATCTTCGCGAGAGCCTCGGCCTCGATCCATTTTGTGAAGTAATCCACGACGACGATGAGGAATTTGTTCTGATAGGTTCCTTGCACGAAGGGCCCGAGGATGTCCATACCCCACCGGGCGAATGGCCACGGGGACGACAGTATGCTCAGCTCGTGCGGAGGAGCGAGGTGCATGTCCCCGTGTTTCTGGCACTTGTCACATTTCTTGACGTGTTCCTTGGCATCCTGCTGCATCGTCGGCCAGTAGTATCCCGCTCGAAGGGCTTTCCTCGCTAAGGATTTACCACCCATGTGTTGGGTGTTGATCCCTTCGTGTATCTCCCGCAGTACTTCGGGGACTGCGGACTCGTCGATGCATTTTAGGAGGGGGATGGAGAATCCCCTGCGGTACAGTTTCTGCTCGAGAACCACGTAGGAACATGCTCGTCGCTTTGTGACGGTAGCTTCGGCCTGGTTCGATGGGAGTTCGCCTTTTGTCAGGAAATTGTAAATCGGGGTCATCCAGGACGTCACATCCCTGATGGCATGGATCTCGACTGTAGTCGAGGGTCGTTCGATACTTGGACACGCTAGAGATTCCAGGATGACGGATTTGTTCCCGCCCTTCTTTCGTGTGCTCGCGAGTTTGGACAATATGTCCGCCCTCGTGTTTTGCTCGCGGGGAACATGTGAAATTTCTGCTCGTACGAACTTTGTCATGTATTTTTTGACTAAGTTCAAATACTCGATGAGGTTGTCATTTTTGGCCTGGTAGCTCCCCTGTACTTGAGAGGCGACGAGCTGGGAGTCGGTGTAGATCTGTACCTCGCGGGCTCCCAGGTCCTCGGCCAGTCTCAGTCCTGCGAGCAGGGCTTCGTATTCTGCCTGGTTGTTTGACATCGGGAAGGAGAGAGCTAAGGAGTGCTCGATTACTATGCCTTCTTCGTTTTCCAGAAGGATTCCTGCGCTGCTTCCGGACGAGCTGGATGCTCCGTCGACGAAGATGGTCCACTTGTGTTCTTTCCCCGGGGAAGGGTCGTGAGTGGTCATTTCCGCGACAAAGTCGGCCAAGGCCTGTGCTTTCAGAGCTTTCCTACTTTCGTACTGAATGTCGAATTCGGAGAGTTCCAAGGACCATTTTAGCATTCTGCCCGCCATATCGGGCCGACCCAGGAGTTGCCTCACCGGTTGGTCGGTTCGCACGATGATCGTGTGGGCCAGAAAGTAGTGTCTGAGCCTCCTCGCCGCATTGACGAGGGCCAGAGCCACCTTTTCTATCTGCTGGTATCTGCTTTCGGGCCCCTGTAAGGCCTTGCTCGTGAAGTAGACGGGTTTCTGCCCGTCGGGGGTCTCGCGGACAAGAGTTGCGCTGATGGCTTCGTTCGAAACGGCCAAGTACAAGTATAGCGGTTCTTCGTCGTCTGGTCGAGATAGCACGGGCGGCTGAGACAGACTTTGCTTTAGGTGGCGTAGTGCCTGCTCGCATTCCTCATTCCATTCGAAGGCTGCTTCCTTTCGAAGGAGTTTGTAGAAGGGGAGGGCGTGCTGAGCGGATTTCGCGACGAAGCGGGACAGCGACGTGAGCATGCCGTTCATGATTTGTATCGACTTCTTCGACGTCGGTGTTGGAAGGTCGGAGAATGCCCAACATTTGTCGGGGTTGGCTTCGATTCCCCGTTCTGTTAGATAGAATCCAAGGAACTTTCCTGCCTTAACCCCGAACGTACATTTCTCGGGGTTGAACCTCATTTTACACTGTCTTGCTTGGGCAAAGACTGTCTTGAGATGAGCTGCGTGGTCGGTATCTGCTCGGGACTTGACGATCATGTCGTCCATATATACCTCGAACATATCGCCGATCTGTTTGTTGAAAACTTTGTTCATCATGCGCTGGTAAGTTGCTCCGGCATTTTTCAGTCCGAAGGGCATTACGTTGTAGTAATAGTTGCCCGAGCTGGTCATGAATGTCGTGCAATATTTGTCGCCCAGGGCCATCGGTATTTGGTTATAGCCCGAGTAGGCGTCCATGAACGACAAAGTTTTATAGCCGGCCGAGTTGTCGACCAGCATATCTATGTTAGGCAAGGAAAAAGCATCTTTCGGGAAAGCCCGATTGAGATCAGTATAATCAACGCACATTCTCCATTTTCCATTATTCTTTTTCACGAGTACAACATTTGACAGCCAGGTGGAATACCGGGCTTCAGAAATAAAATTTACCTCTAGGAGGTCTTTTACAGCCTTTTCAGCAGCCTCCGTTTTTTCTAGAGACTGCCTACGCCTACGTTGTACTACGGCCCTAGCGGTTGGATCAATGGCGAGGTGGTGACAGGCGACCTCAGGGTCGAGTCTGGGCATCTCCGCAGCGCTCCAGGCGAACAGATCAGCATTCTCGCGCAGACAGGCCTTGATTTGCTTCCTGGCCAAGTCGGGGAGGTCTTTACCAATCTTCACTCCCTTGGTCGGGTCTGTGCCGAGGGGAACGAGTTCAAAATCCTCGTCCGGTATTGGTCGGAGTGGGATTTGCTCGCTGCCGGATGGCTCGTCCTGGTCGAAGCGGGTGTCCAGAGCTATGGAATCGACCTTTGGTGGAGCTTTCTGGACTTCTTCCTCGGGGGATGCTTTCATGTCGGGCTCCTGTTTTATCCTTTTGGCGGGTCTGGTCCCTATGTCGACGGTATCACGTCCCTTAGAAGCGGCGTTGAAGCACCTGCGGGCAGCGGCTAGGTCTCCTTGGATGGTGGCTACCTGTGCCCTCCTGGTGTAGAACTTCATCTTCAGGTGAACGGTCGAGGGCACCGCTGTTAGTTCTGCCAGTGTCGGTCTCCCCAAGATGCAGTTGTACAGAGACGGGCAGTCAATGACGAGGAAACGGACTTTGACTTGTCTTGTAGCCGTTCCTTCGCCGAACGTAACTAGGAGCTCGACATATCCCCAAGGTTTGAAAGTCAAGCCGTTGAAGCCTTGTAGATCCGACCCCACATACGGAGAGAGATGTGAGTCGTCCAGCTGTAGGGTTCGGAACAGTTGGTTGTACATCACGTCGACGGAACTCCCTTCATCGACCACGATGCGATGCACATCAAAATTGATCATTCTCGCCCTTATCAGTAAAGGGATGACCACGTTCAGGGCTCCGCCGGGGAGCTCTTCTAGGTTCCTTCATTGGGCAGGTTTGGCCCAATGGAGGAACTGCCAGGTTCTACGTGCGTAGTGGGGACCTGCAAGTGGTCCCCTCCCTGGATGTTCTGTGTGAAGTGCGGGCGGACAGAGACGCGGTCTTTTCGGGGTCTCGTTGGGAGTGCAGTGGACTGAGTCTGCCCTAGTTGGGGTGTTTGAGGTGAGGTCGAGCTGGACAGTAGGATGTCGAGCTGGACAGTTGGAGGTTGAGCTGGGCAGCAGGAGGTCGAGCAAGTAGTCTCGGGGAGCACGTCGGGCACGACTGTGACCCTTTGGTCGGCGTGGCCCTCAGCAAGTCTGTTTGGATTGGGCCTTATCAATGCTATTGGGCCAGTCGGGCCCAGTCCAGAACAGTATCTAAAACCCTTCGATCAAGAATTGGACCCCCTTTGACCAAGCTTGGTTCACAAGGATTCGACTACGCATTAACTACTTCAGGCTTGCCTTCGATTCACGAGGCAAGAATCTCCTACAAGTTTGTTTCAATTCACAAAGGCAAAGGCCCCTCAACTTGCCAGCACATCAGGCAGGAGGCCCATTCGAAGAAGCATTCAAAAGGTCCATTCAAAAAAGCATTCAAAATACCCATTCGAAGGGTACATAAGAAGTTCATTCGAAGAAGGCAACTCAAGGCCAATCGAAGAGCATGGCCTGAAGGCATTCGAAAATCAAAGGTGTCTAAGTTCATTCAAGATTCCAAAGAGACATCAATATTTCAAAAAGGAAATCTTTTAATATGTCTGATTCTTGTCTCATAGATTTAAAAGCCTAGTTAAATGGTTGTCTCTTGTCGTTACTATGCACCATCACACTCCTATAAATACAAGGCCAATGACACAGTGCCAAGGGGGACGAAAAAGAGGAGAGATCACACATATTGCATCACACATATACAGATTGCCCATCGAAGCTCCCCAAAATCTCAAAATCTTCACCAGGTTCCAGGAGACGCTTCCAAGCACTAGGAAGATCCAACACACGCTCCTTCCATTTGGTAATTTGTTCGATCTCAAATTAGCTAAATATGCAGTTTATTTTAAATCCATATTAATCATTACATGCATGTTATTGTTAATGTTTGTGATTGTTTCAATGTGTTATATACAAGTTTAAGTGCATAGAGGAGATCGTGCCATTGCTAGGGCACGATCTGTATCTTCTTTCGAATATCAGGATTCTTGGTATTGCAGGATAAAATAACCTCAGATCCAAATTAGAGAGGGAATCGGAGGACCTGGGTTTGACACCCAGGTCTATATTTGTTTTGTTGCTAACACTTGCTGCAGGTATAGCCTGAAAAGACCCAGCGCGCGCAAGACCGAAGGACTTGCGTTTCGATACCCAGGTCCTGCGCTTTATTTCGCTAACATATTTTTGCAGATGCAGTGTCTCCACAGGTGATCCTTCAGGCCTTTCCAGCAACACCCTTTATAGAATCGAAAGGCAACCTTTTTCCTCTGAATCAGAGCCCCCCCTTTCTCCCTGCAATCAAAGTTTACCCATATCCTTCCTAAACCCAGTCGAAGGAGGCAGGAAAGGGTACAAATCGAAGCTTTCCCCATCAATTATCAAGCCCAACCAAAGGCTACTCACACCCATTCCCTAGCTCAATCGAAAGAAGGCCAAAGAAGGGTAAATCGAAGGAGTCCATAGCATGGATAGAAGAAGTCTTTTCTCTTCTTTATTTTTACTTTTTACTTGTCTTTCGATTTGGTTGTAATAGCGCAGGACCTCTATTTTCTATGTTTTTTTACTGCTTTTCATATTAACTGCTAGTAACTAGGCGTGTATGAAAATACTAATAATCAAACGTTAGCAAACTTAACAAAAAGACAAAAAAAAATTGAACATAACACAATTGCACACATGCACCTCTAGAGTATCCCACTTTGGTTGCATTTAAAAAACAGTCATGGGGCAGGAATGCTTTAGCAAAGACCCGTAAACCAAAAGATCATAGTCCCTCGATGATCCTACAGTTGCCTTCTCGGTAAATGATCTAGTCCCTAAAATATAATTGATAAAACGTCTCCACAAGTTGCCTTCGTGATTGTAATGTCCCTCCAATTGTCCCTCAAAACATCCAACGATAGGGCTACCTACTCACTAATAGTAGGATAGCATTGTCTAAAGAAAAAGAGGAAAAGAACAACATTTTCGAGTACAAAAGTAGATAGTTGTTAGAAGTTTTCTCAAACTATTTTTTGCACTTACACATAACTACTATTCTTTTCAAAAGACATTTTCAAACACTTTCTATACTTTCTCCACTATTCGGAGAAAAATTACAAAGTTCGTCGTACTAAGGCGTCTTCAAAACATTTTCAAACACAAAGCATAAAAGCATCTTGAAAAATGAGCAAACCTCTAAGAGCCCGTAGAAAACTACGGATGGAAAAGGTGTTAACACCTTCCCTTTCCATAATCTACCCCCATTAGTCAGAAAACTCTCGAAAAGGTCTTTTTTTGTTCTTTTCACCCTTTCCTTTGTTGGATAAAAGAAAAGTTGATGGCAAGTCTTGCTTACCACAACATTTGCAAACACAAATACAAACCAGTATTAAACAGTCGGTTCTGCCACCGTATCACAGAACTGGCGACTCTGTTGGGGAATACAAAAAGTGGGATTACCTTAGAGTTAGTTCATTATTTAACTGCTTTGTTGTGCTTTGTTTACTTTAACCTTGGAGGGTTGTTTGGGTTGTTTCTATAGATCCTACACCTGGATTTGGGGCACACTTTTAGGTAAACAATAATAGATCGTGGAGATTGTACGACATAGACCGATATGGTTGAAGCAATGGCTGTGTTGGTATGACGCTTTGGTTAGTACTGGTATCCCTTGTGTTGAATCGAGGAGAATATGGGTGTAATACCCCAAATTTGTCCTACCCCTTTTACTTTTATCTGGCTTATGCATTTTGTACTTTTCTCATGTGCATAACTCCCATTAGGTCATCTAACACATCATTCATTCATTAATCAATAAAATGTGGCATATGATCAAAGATATTAAAGAGTTAGGGTTTCTCTGTACTTTTAAGCCCTCATCTTCATTTAGGGAGAATCAACTGATTTCTTCAACAATCAATGCTTTGCGAGTTTTTTCAACGATCAATGGTTTGAAGCTAGGGTTGTGTATTCATGGTCATTGCGGACTTCTGTCTTCATCAAATTTCCATCCCGAGACAAGTGTATTAAGGTTTCATTTGTGGCTCTTAATGACTGCATCAATATTCCAATTGAACCTCTTTCCTTTGATGTTTCTAAAGCTTAGTTTTCATCTGAGGATTTCATAGGGAAAAGAGTCATGTTGAACCTTCTTATGATTGATCAAGATTAATGTCAAGAGGCTTGTTATTAACTGGATATAATTCATTTATTCATCAAGCCAAGGTCTTCGGCATATTCTCTAATAAATTGAGGCTCGAATTATAAGGGATGGTGGCATCGCATTCTATGATTCTATCTTTTACTAATTCAATCCAAGATTTTTGGGTTAGAAGGCAATAATTACGGTTTGTATGAAGAGTGGATTCAATTTCCTCTTGATACAATAAAAATCAAGGAGTTGTGGGAACAAAGTGTAAGTCGACGCGGATTTAAGCATGAGTTAGGGATTACTTTAAAAAAGGGATGTGTTGAAAGTGACTCTATGAATTCAAGTTGTCAAAAATGGATCAAAGTGGGAAAAATGTTTAAATGGCTTTCATACAAGAGAAGAGATGGATTCATTTATGCATCACTTAATCAATTAAGTTTTGTGTATGGTTCCAAGATATGTTTGACTTGGAAAGACAAATTGAAACATGAAAGTTACTGGTAAGAATAACCAGGTTATTCAGTTATTCATTACTTGCGTTCATCAGAGTCATCAAGATTCAAAGATTCATGATCATTTTTACGATATCTAAACATCAAGCCAAATTCATCAGAGTTCTATCCAACTTCAGATATTCATGTTTGTTCAAGGTCATAATCGTTCAAATTTACAAGCCATGTTGATGTTATACAAAAAACAAGTTATAATTCACAAAGAAAATTACAAGAGGTGACAATATTCTCTAAGTTACATAAGTCTTTTCAATTTGCTACAAGAATATCTTCAGTCATCTCCATGCGACATTGGTTCTCAAACCCCATAAACGAAGACTTACTCATATCTTCATGTTGCTGCCTTCATTACCGAACCGCTGACATTCAAGATTCCTTCTCATTGCTTTCGTTTGCTTTCATCAAGGCCGTGGCACTATGCTCCCACAACCTGCAAAACCAAACCACCTGTTCAAGGAAAAGGCCAGCAGAACTGTCAAAAGTAGAATTTCTAAACAACATTTTCCTAACCATTTTCTGTAAATAACTTCCAAGAAAACTTCCATCCAGCCAACTTTCTATCCTAACTGTTCTAACAGAATTGAATAACAGTTTCAACCAATTCCAAAACAACCCTTAAC
The DNA here is from genome assembly GCA_948472305.1 of Vicia faba. Classification (NCBI taxonomy): domain Eukaryota; kingdom Viridiplantae; phylum Streptophyta; class Magnoliopsida; order Fabales; family Fabaceae; genus Vicia; species Vicia faba. The sequence goes on from OX451737.1 coordinate 485,718,451, forward strand.
TGTTTTCCTAAACAGAACTAACAAATTGTAACCAACTGATTCACAATTCTCAACCAAGTATAACAGAATTTTGAACTAACTTGCAACTGAATTATCATACTCCTCTAACTCCAGCTAATTCCCATAACAACTTCCCATAACAGAAAACTCTAACTTAATCTAACAAAAGACCTATAACAGACTTCTCAACTAACTTCTAACTGATCCAACAGAAAAGAGGGAGAGATTCAGCAGGATACGATTATTTACATTGAGAATTTTCACAGAGAAACAGGTACGCAGAGATCACTTATCATTATTCAGATCCAGAATTCATTCATATCTCGTACAGAAAAATCGGTAACAAAACTAAAGAAAGAAAACCAGAAAACTCACCTTGACACTCTCGGAATAAAACCACAGAAAATTGCACTCTCTAATTCAATCCACCAATATTCTTCACTCTCTCTCTGAGTTTCATCTTCATCTTCCTCACATCACTCCATCTTCAACCTTCACCTTCTTCACACCTTAAACCACAAAAACAACACTTATGCAATCTTCCCTCTGCTCCATAACCGAATTTTTGAACATCACCTCACCCTTACTGATTTGACACCAGCCTCACGCTCTCAACAATTTCCTCACTTCACGCATCTCTCTGCATCTCAGAGCAATTCGAAGAACGACAGAGCAACAACGCACACAGAAGTCAAAACAACAACATGTAACAGTAATGACAAACACGCGCAAGAACAACAGCGCAGCAAATTCGAAGAAGATCAGAAGCGTAATTACCTTGAATATTGGCTAAAATATGGGTCTCCGCTTGATTTTGACACCATCTAAGACGCGTCGAACAGTCTCTGATTGGTAAACTCTTTGAATTTCGTGATTGACAATTCCTTTCATTGATTCTTGCTAGAAGATGTTCGTTTCAATACGTGTTTCTTCAATCTTTCAATACCATAGTTAGAAATGTTGATCAATGATTCCGAATCTAGCCTCGATCAAAGCTCTTACACTGACCTAATGTGTTTAATTTGAGAAGGAGTTAGGAAAAAAGAATTAAAACGTCTAATATGTCGTTTGTGGCGGACGGGAGGCCGAGCGTAAGGTCGTAGCAGCGTTTAGAGAAAAGACAAAGTAAGGTGGAATCAGGGCGGGAGAGTAGTGTGACAATTTTTGAGGAATGTATCACTTGGATTCAAGGGTTTGAAAAGTATGCTTCTTTTACAAAATCCAGCATTTTGTTCATTATGACTTGAAGACCTTTTCACCATGAGAAGTTAATCCTATCAATATTCCAATTACATCCCATACATCAAAAGAATATCATATTCCAAATCCCTTAAACCAGTACAAGGTCAAGCCAATACAAAACTAGCTCATTGCAATTTTTAGTTTAAGGATCTTCGTCATTCAAGGCATGGTCATTACAGATTCAACAAAATTACAAAGACAATAGAAAAGAACGATTCATTACATGGAAAATCTATCCAAAACACATCCATACTGCTACAAATGTTATGAAAGATTTCAAGTTTTATGCCATCATCAACTTCATGACATATGCCATGCTTTAACCAATCTTGAATGCTCCCTAACCGACCTCCACCTTCAATCTTCTTCACGTTGCTCAAATTCTAAGATCTACATTGTTGTACCCCAAAATTTGCCCTCCCATTTCCTCAACATTTTCTCATCACAAGACCCTTGGAGCTCAAGTTCCAGTTATGGTTTCCTCTGCTCAAGACTTCTCCTTGCACTGTTGACCCAAATTAGGGTTTGTGTTTGCACAAAGATATTTTGACCTAAAATGCCTAAGATGACTTTCATGCTTCATGTTGGACTCCGAAGTTTATCCATACCAAGCTTTAAGTCTTGATTCCAAATTTTGCCCAGTCAATTGGACAATTGACCTAGAAATCAATTGTATTAGGGAAAAAGTTAACTGTGGCCAATTGACAGTCAAATCTCATGAAAATTGACCCACATCAACATTATGAACTCACATGGACCATTTGATCAAGTTTGGATCACAATTCCACAAGAAATTTGATCAGATCACCAAAAGGGCAAAATGGTCATTTTTAGGGTTTTGACTGCACAAAGGCAATTTTTGACTGTTTGACCTAGCCAGTGGCAAATCAAACTCACATATGGACTCAAGGACCCCATGGAATTGTCTTGACATACTCAACAAGTTCAAAAGATCCCAAATGCACAAGATTGACAGTTGAATTTCCCAGTCAATTGATCAATTTTGACTGTATACTGAAAAGTCAAACTTTGACTTTTTGGTCAAAATCAAGTGTCAAGATTCATTTTTCATCAAAACATGCCAAATCATGAAACTTGTTCATCAAGAAATCAAGAATTGCAAATTAGGGTTTGAAATGAAGATTTTTCATAACTTAGAATTTTTCTAAGTTATGAAAAACCCTAATTTTTTCCTAACTTTGTCCCACTTTCTCACCAAGATTCATTTGGATTCAAGGAAAAGTCAAAACATGAAAGTTGTAGTCCATTGCAAAATATACAACTTTGATTCACAAAGTTTCCTAAAAAGAAGCTTGTAGCTCAAGTTACAATTTTTGGAACAAGGGTACCAAACCATTCTTAACTTAGAGAAATTTTGAACCATTTTAGGCAGGATTTTTGCCTAACTTCAAGACCATTTTTCACATGCTTCCACTTGGAATTTCAATTTGCATTTCAAAGATGGATTATAGTACACATTCCAAGCTTTCCAAAATGTCCAAGAACTCATCAAACAACCTCATGGTTAGGGAGAATCGAATTTGGCAAGTTGGGAAAAATTCACTTTTGTTATGACCAATTTACATGTTCATACACTTGTGCCATTTTGAACTCAACTTGCATTCCTTGATTACAGGTCCTATATCCCATTTGCACTCAATAATTTAATGCTAACTCATTGTGTCAAGGCCTTGTTTTATGAGTTTAAGCATTACATGGAAGTTTAACCCTTAAATAGAAAAAGCTAATTATCCATTTTTGAAAAGTATGGCTTTATGTCAAAGTTGCAAATCAAGAAGTACAAGGCCATATCTTTGGGCACAAGTTCAGAAGCAAAACACACTGATCAAGGGGTAAGGTTGCAGCATAGATTGGGGGCCTGTACAAGCTAGAAACACCACTTGACACTTTGTTGCTTAAAGTTGAAGAAACATTGCATAACAATACACAACTCTCATTCCTGTGAACCAGAGCTTAAGCAAAGTTATCAAACACTTTCTAATCATCAAATCTAATCTGAAACACAAGCCAACCAAGTTCTACACCTTCTCAAACACAGAATCACCCTAAAACTGCCAAAACAGGGGACCCGCTGCAGATTGAGTTCCATAACTCAATCCATTCGTGCATTCTTGCTGAAACCACTTCAAACACATCCCACATCATCCCTTGAAACTGTTCCAAGCCCTAAACACGACCTGTAACATCCCTAGCTAACATCACCATTTTCATTTTTTTGTTTTGCAGTTGAAGTACCATAGCACGATTCTTTTGGTTTCCAAGCAAACTAAAGGTTGGAATAGCATCCTGAGACATCAAGGAAGCTATACAAATCATTACCTTGCCTTGTACTCATCTCCATTGTTGCACACGATTCCAACTGAACAGATAAGTTCATGAACTTGTATCTCTCTATCCAAGCATTGTTAGGTTTAGATTTGTGAAGAAATTGTGTCACATTCATAGCCCTGAACATGCCCATGTGTTGTACCCCAAAATTTGCCCTCCCATAATCTTCAAAGTTTTGCCAAGCATCACCTCAAATGGTTCAAGGTCTACTCAAAGGCTACACAGTCAACCATCCTCCCAAGCCAGTCAAACTAGGGTTTTGGTTCTTGCAAGGAATCTGAGGTTTTCAAGGGCTCAATCAAGTCCCACATGCTCATACACATTGTCAAGCACCTACATGTCAAGTTTCAAGGCTCACAAGGTCAAGTTGCACAGTCAAAAACCCTAATTGCTCCACAGTCAACTACAAGGGCAAAATGGTCATTTGGCAGTCAAAAGTCAAAATTTTTGGTCAACATCTTATTTTGAAGCCACAATCATCATTTGATCAAGTCTTTATCATGATTTCACAAGAATGGCTCAAAAATCATCAAGGTGTCAAAAGTTTCCATTTTTGGACAGCTGAAAAGTCAACTGTAACTTGACCAAGGCATAACTTTTTCATGGTTCATCAAAAAAATTCCATCCAATGCTCATCTTGAAGGGGAAGACATTTCCTACAACTCATCTTCACATTCCAAGTCCAAGAAATGCTCTCACAAAAAGTTATCAATTTCAACATTATAGGTCATTTTCAAAAGTCAACAAAAAGGGACTTTAAGTCAAAGACCATAACTTGAGATTGGTAAATCAAAATGACATGGGACCAAAGACATTGGTTAGAGGACTTCAAGACCTTTCCAAAATGTCCAAGAACATGTTCATAACTTCAAAATTGAGCAAGATATGCATTGGAGAAGTTGGGAAATTTTGTGAAATGGCCAAATTCATTTACCCTTGAAATTTCATTTTTTGACAAAAGGGGTCCACTTTTTCCACTTGAATCAGCTTGGCCATGCTTCCCACGTGTCCCACCTTTTATTTCAATATTTAAAATTAATTTTTTCATTTTTATTAGATTTTTTTGGATTTAATTCATTTTAAATCCTTTAAAATCAAATAAAAATCAAAAAGGTTAATTAAGGGGGATATTTGGCTTTGATTAACTTTGAATCACCATTATGCATATTCCAAATTCGTGCAAAAGGCCAAATGAAGTAAGAATTCAAAATTGGCTCAAAAATGGAAGGTGTGTTAATGGAGGTTTATGTCAAAATCCTAAGCATCAATGCAAGGCATTATTGGCCTTAATTCTCATCCAAACACATTGCATAAGATGTATAGAAGCTATCACAAACAAAAGGAAGACCGAAGCTGCGCCCAAAACTCAGAAGCAAACTTGCATTTTTGGCCAAAATTTTCAAAACTGAAAACACTCCTAGAGCTTGTTTCAAGTCCTCATTCCTATCCAAACACGTTGCTGACATCCCAAGGAAGCTATTCCAATCAAATTCAACCCTCCATACGCAAAGAATCGGTATACCCAAGTCTGACCTTCTTTGAAAATTTTGATATTCGTATTTCATTATTCATACAACATTTTTCATTTTTAATCATGGATTTGGACTAATGTGAATATTTTGAAGCTGATAGCATGATTTAATTGAGTTTTCAAGGCCTGTAGCGAAATATGCCATGGGAATTTTCTAAGGTTGCAGGAGCTGTGAATTGGGGTTTCTTTCCTCTGAAAAAATTGGACCACGAGACCACTACCATTGCACTCGTGACATCCCAGTGATTCCAAATCACCCATCACGCTCAATTTATGGGTGAACATGAGCTATTCGCTATTATTCATAAGCCTGCGTTTTAGGGGGGTTTAAAACCCCCGCTATCCTTTTTGTTACAAGAACAATTGGAGAAGAAGAGCGTGTGGCAAGATGTGATTGAAGGCTTTGAATTTCAGCGCCTTTTTTTTTATTTTCATAACATGGATCTTGATTTTATTTTATATTATTTATTTTCAATTTCCATACAACGCGCGCTCCACAGCTCACTTGGCAAAGGATGTATTTGGTAAACATTGGGACCTGGGTTCGATTCCCAGGTCCCCCACTTTATTCCATAATTTTTCTTGCAATATATTCTTATGCAGTGCTTCATCAGGGGACCATCATACAACCACATCATCTGGCCTGCCACGCGCCTGGAAAGTTCAATCCAAAGGTTATCATGTGAGTCCCACCATACGCATCAGTCAAACGTTCCCCACGTGATTCAAAAAGTCAGCAAAGGGCCTCCTCCTGTTGGGCCAAAATTCATCAAACCACCTCCTCAATTGAGGTCATCACCCCCATGGTTTGCATATAGTTTTCTTTTCTTTTTTCATTTTTATTTATTTGTTTTATTTATTTTAATTAATTCATCAAAATTAATTTTCATAAAATACAAAAAAAATCAGAAAATCATAAAATAAAAATATGCTTCATTTATCTTTTTTAATTCATTAATATTTTGTAAATAAATTTCATAATCAATTTAGTTTAATTTTAGGTTTAATTTTAATGTTTTTCTTTAATAAACTAAAAAAAACATAAAAATTAGGTTTTTAGCATTTCATTCTTTTTCTCAATAAATATTTTTTTATAATTATTATTAACCATTAATTATTTTTGTAAATACTTGTAATTAATCAATTAGGTTTAAACTTAAACAATTTTCTTTAATAAATTAAAAACAATTAGAATTAGGGTTTATTTAACTTTTAATTCCAATTTAATTCTCTGTAATTTCATAAATACAAAAACACCAAAAAAAATATAAGTTCTTTTCTTCATTTAATTATTAGTTAATTTCTTAATTTCAATATTTATTTCTTTAAAGGGTCCAACGCCCTCGCATTCGATTATAATTTCTTTTCGCGCGTTTATTTTATTTCTTTTATGAGTGTAATGTAATTGCCCCAAGGCCTTGTAATAATAATTAGAGACTTATTTACTTTCAGTACTTTTTTTCAAATCAGGTCTTGGTTTAATTTGGCGATGTAGATCCGCGCCTTTGTAATAGCGTAGGACCTTTATCTTCTCCGCACTTTAAATTCCCGCACCTTTTAACTGTTAATAATCACATGAAAGAATGTATGCCCAAAAATAAAATCAAAGCGTAGATCACCAATGCATGACAAGACAAATAATAACTGAAAATGACACACAATTCACACACCACTCTTAGGGTACGCCTCACTGTTGCCTTGCCTCTCGAAACATGGTCGTCGAGTATATGACGTTTTAGTGAGTCCTTATGTCCATGAACATGACATAAGGGTAGCTTCTAAGGTGTCCTACTATTGCTCTGGTGACCACATTGTTGCCTTGCCCCTCGAAATGTGGTCGTCGACTATAGGACGTCTCAGTGCGTCCTTATGTTCCATTGATCTAGTTGCCTCGAAACGGTTGCCTCGGAACAAGTTGCCTCGGAATAGTTGCCTCAGAATAAAAAGATCAATGGCATAAGGGTAGCTTCTAAGGTGTCTTACTGTTGCTCGGTGGCCACACTGTCTCTAAACTCGAATTGACCCGAACACCTCCAACGGTGGTGCTACCTACCTCTCAATGGTGGGATAACACTACCTTAAGGACATTTACACAGCATAATTCCTTAGGGTAGGTAGATGACTCGTAGATACTTGCTCTAATTCAAAACAAATCAAAAACTTCTTTTCACACCAACACTTTGCAAAAAGCTTTCAAAAACAACTTTTCAAACACTTTTGAGGACTGATACAAGAGTCGATCTGAAACTTTCGAAGAAACTTTTTCAAAACCCACTCACTTTGAAAAGCAAACAAACATTTTGAAAACACAATGAGCAAGTATCTGAGAGCCCATGGATAACCATAGATAGAAAGGGTGCTAACACCTTCCCTTTCTATAAATCTACCTCCCGAACTGAGAACTAATCTCAATAAGGAATTTTTCTGTGCTTTTGTCCTGTCCATGTTGGAGAAAATAAAAGACGGTGGCGACTCTTGCTTCCGCGACATTTCGCGAACCAGCGTTAAACAGTCAGTTCCAGATCCACCGATCACAGAACTGGCGACTCTGCTGGGGAATAACTTTAAAGTGAGGTGTACCTTAGGACTAAGATCACTGTGTTTTCAATTGCTTTGACTTGTTTGCTTTAAATTGTGGGACTGTCTTGGGAGTTCTATAGATCCTAACCCGGATCTGGGGATACCTTCTTAGAAAGTAGCAACAAGGCTGTGAGGGAACTGTGCGGGGTATACCAACATGGTTGAAACAGTCTGCTACGTTGATGTGGTACTTTGGTGTGTACCGGTAACCCTTGAGTTCAGTCAAGGAGAGTACGGGGCCTCCATGTGGTGTCGTGAAGCATCAACTGACCTTAGGAACCTTAATTGAACTATCTTGGCCTCTTTAGGGTAGTGAGATAACTGACTTTGGTGCAGTCCGAGGTTGGTTGATACTCGATACTACACTCAATTGAGGGTTGCTTTCCTGGGATATTTTGGTCGCCAGTTCAGTGGCTAAATCGAAACGATGAACAATGAAAGCAATCCAGTGATGTTGGGACCCTTAGAACCCGGTTACTTCTAATAGGACAGGTTGAGCCCACCAACTTCAAGAGGGTAATACCCAGACCCCATGCTGGCCTAAACTTTAAGGGCTTGCCTTGTGTGACTTGTGTGCCTTATCATGTTTGCCTTTGTAAATATTTGTGGTGTGTTTAATCATAGCATCATGACATCATACAGCATCATATGCATTGGCTAACCATTTCAGGGGTTCGAATCTTCATCTTTGTTCTTGTTTTGTAGGACATGGAAACTGTTCGCAGAAAGACAATTCAGATCAGCCTTGTAAGGATCCCTCCTCAGCTTAAAGAGCTTATATCCAGGATTCCTGAGAGCTCTTCATTCAGTGAGAGACATGGAAGACTCATTAGCCTGGTCAACACCAACATTGAGGAAGACATGATAAAGGTCCTGTTCCAGTTCTTTGACCCTCTGCATCACTGTTTCACTTTCCTGGATTATCAGCTGGTACCTACATTGGAAGAGTTCTCCCGGGTTCTGAAGATCCCTATCCTTGATCAACTACCCTACAACTGTACGGAAAAGGAACCCAAACTTGAAGAGATTGCTAAAGCCTTACACCTACAATCTTCTGACATCAAGGGGCATTGGGAAGCTAGAAGTGGTATCAAAGGGTTCTTAGCCAGGTTTCTGTTTGAAAAGGCCCAGGAATGTTGGAACTCCCTTGACCTACAAGCTTTTGAAGAAGTTTTGGCCCTCATTGTCTATGGTTTGGTGTTGTTCCCTAATCCAGATCAGCTTATAGATATCAGTGTTGTCCAGATCTTCATGTCTAGAAATCCTATACCTACGTTGCTTGGGGACATCCTTCACTCATGTTACACTCGAACCATGAGAAAAAGAGGTGTTCTTATGTGCTGCACTCCTCTCCTGGGAAGGTGGTTTATTTCGCACCTTCCGCAATCAGTTTTGAAGAATGAGCGGGGTTTGAGATGGTCACAACGATTGATGACCCTTACACATGCTGATATACATTGGTGCTCTCGGTCCAGAGAGGATGTCACTATCATTGATCGTTGCGGGGAGTACCCTAATGTTCCTTTACTTGGAATCAGAGGAGGTATTACTTACAACCAGTGCCTGGCTTGGAGACAGTTTGGTTATGCTCGGAGGGATGGCCCTCATGACATGTTAATTCCTGACATAGTTTTTGACTTCAACAACGATGCACAAGGACTTCGCCAGAGATTTATCAGAGCTTGGAGGATGCCCAGTAAGATAGACAGCAAGACACTGGGGCACAGGAACTCCATCCCGTTGGAACCTTATCTCAAGTGGGTACGCGCCCGCTCCCAAAAGTTAGAGATGCCTTATCCTCATGTTCTCCCTGTAATCAAAGAGCCAGTCTTGGAAGGAGAGGTGTCCTACACCATTCAACATCCTGACATGCCCACATCCTGGGAAGAAATGCAGAAGAGCTGGGTCCAGCTTAAGGAAGAACGGAATTCTCTTGAGACCGGTCTACATGCTAGTGAAAAGAAGGTCTTAGAGCTCACCCGCCTACTGCATGAGGAAAGGAATCTCAACACCTACATTGCTCCAAAGAGGATGCGTAGTGTCTTTTGGGATTGATTTGCTTTTGTAATGTTTTGCCCATGAGGCTTTGATGTACCAAACAGTTATTTTCTTAATGATAACGGGTGTTCCTTTTTGTCTACAACAAATTTGAATTTTCGAACCCTTGAATGCATTGCATAAACACATATCATTCATCATGTGCATAGCAGGTACTCTTCTTTTCAGGTTGCTTACTGTTCTTCGCTGTTTATTTCAGCATCATGAACCCTGAATCATCTACCGAGCTGTCTATCAAGGCCCTTCAGGCGCAGAACGCACAATTTCAGGAGCTGATCATGGGTTTGGCTCAAGGTCAACAAGAGCTGAAGGCTATGCTCCTGAAGAAGAATAAGAAGAAGAAGAGGACTGTGCTATTCAACACTAGGCGCAGGCTCGGGAATACTTTTCAAAATGAAGCTGAGAGGACTACTCCATCTGTGGGGGAAGGTAGTCACCAAGAAAGGGAGGTCCCTAGTCCTGTGGTCTCTGATACTGAGACAAACTTCAACGACGAACAGTACCCTCCTGCTGAGGACCGGTACAAGCAGCTGGAGGACAGACTAAATGCTATGGAAATTCAGCGTGTGCCTGGACTGGATTTCGGAGACTTGGGGTTATCTACCGGGGTGTTGATTCCACACAAGTTCAAGGCACCTGCCTTTGTGAAATATGACGGGGCCTCCTGTCCCAAGATGCACCTCCGTTCTTATGTAAGGAAGATCCAGCCTTACACAACAGACAGGAACTTATGGTTTCACTTCTTCCAGGAGAGTCTTTCAGGGACTCACCTCGAATGGTTCTATCAGCTGGATGGAACCAACATTCGTAACTGGGAGGATCTGGCCACTGCTTTTTACAAGCAGTATCAATATAATTCCGACCTCGCTCATACGCGTACCCAACTCTAGGGTATGTCGCTAGGATCGGGTGAAGGTTTTAAGGAGTATGCACAGAAATGGAGATATCTGGCTGGCAGGGTGCAGCCACCATTGACGGACCGAGAGCTGGTGGATATGTTCTTGGGGATCCTATCTGGTCCATTTTTTAATCATCTCATTGGTAATTCCTCTGCTGGGTTTACTGATCTGATCCTGACTGGTGAGAGGATCGAGGCTGGTATAAAATCGGGGAAGATACAGAAGGGTACCTCCTCCAATGTTGAAAAGAAGCCCTTCAAGAAAGAGGCTAGTGTTGTGTATGGTCCAAGAAGGAAAGACAAACATGAACGCCGCCAAGTTGTCAACGCGGTGGTAATTTCTAAGCCTGCTGCTGCTCTGCAACAGTACAACCAACCCAGAGCTGAGAGGCCCAAACGGCAGTATACTCGACTCAGAATGACTCTCTCTCAAATCCTGCCACAACTGCTGTCAACTAGCCTGGTAACTGTCAGAGAGGCTCCGAAGGTTGTGAACACTACCTCTCCCAAGTATAATCCAAATGCCCGCTGTGCTTATCACTCCGATAGCCCGGGGCATTCTACTGATGATTGCTGGGCTCTAAGGAACAAGGTGCAGGACCTTATTGATGCAAAGGAGGTTCAGTTTGAGGCGCCTGAGAAGCCTAATATGGTGATTGCGCCCATGCCTAACCATGGAGTAAATGCTATTGGGGATGAAGATGAAGTGGAAGAATCTGAGTTCAAAAGTTGGATATACCCGACAACCGAAGATGGACCTAGCAAATGGACTTCTAAAGACTGCATGCCTGTTACTATTGTCACGAAGTAATGAACTTCTTTGTTTTGAAATTGTAATAAACAATAATTTGAAACTCTATTGGCTCGGTGTCTTACCCGGGGCACCGTGGTTCTATTTGTGAGGGCTTTTGTTTGTCACTTTCATATATCATGAATAAAAGCATTGGACGTTTTTCACATTACAAATCTTGCGCTCCCTTTCTTTCTTTCCTTACATATATTGCAAAACAACTGTATTTACACACACTCACTCATACAGGTTTCAATCCACTCTAGATCTCACTGGTAACAACTCTACTACTGCCAGTTATGACTTCGAAAATCCAATCAACTTAGCCGAAGACGAAGGTGAAGATGATTGCGAAGTGCCTGGCGAGCTTGCAAGACTGTTACTCCAGGAAGAGAGGGCAATTCAACCACATGAAGAGCCAGTGGAAATAGTAAATCTGGGTACTGAGACAAATAGGAAGGAAGTCAAAATTGGTGCCAACCTGGAGCTCAGCGTGAAGCAACGGTTGATCCAGATGCTGCATGACTACATGGAAATCTTTGCCTGGTCTTACGAAGACATGCCTGGGTTGGACACCGACATTATGGTCCATCATTTGCCTACTAAGGAAGACTACCCTCCGGTTAAGCAAAAGGTCCGCCGTATGCGTCCAGAGATGTCCGAGAAGATCAAGGCTGAGGTTATGAAACAATTTGATGCTGGGTTTCTTGCTGTGACTTCTTACCCTCAGTGGGTTGCCAACGTGGTGCCGGTGCCGAAGAAAGATGGTAAGGTCAGAATGTGTGTTGACTACAGGGATCTGAACAGGGCCAGCCCCAAAGATGACTTCCCCTACCTCACATTGGCGTTCTGGTTGATAATACTGCTCAGCACAAGGTGTTCTTCTTCATGGACGGTTTTTCAGGGTATAATCAGATCAAGATGGCTCCTGAAGACATGGAAAAGACTACCTTTGTTACTCAGTGGGGCACCTTCTGCTACAAGGTCATGTCATTCGGGTTGAAAAATGTTGGGGCAACCTACCAACGTGCCATGGTTGCTTTATTTCATGACATGATCCATCATGAGATAGAAGTATATGTCGACGACATGATTGCAAGGTCCCAAACTGAGGAGGAACACCTTGACCATCTGCAGAAGTTGTTTGACCGTCTAAAACTGTACAAGTTGAGGTTGAACCCGAACAAGTGCACCTTCGGGGTAAGATCTGGAAAGTTGCTAGGCTTCGTCGTAAGTGATAAGGGTATTCAAGTGGACCCTGCCAAGGTTAAAGCCATTCAAGAGATGCCAGTTCCTAAGACAGAGAAAGAGGTCAGAGGCTTTTTAGGACGCTTGAATTACATTGCTCGATTCATCTCGCACCTAACTGCTACCTGTTAGCCAATCTTCAAGCTGCTGAAGAAAGATCAGGTAGTACGTTGGAATGATGAATGTCAGGCCGCTTTTGACAGAATCAAGGAGTATCTCCAAGAACCACCCATTCTTATGCCACCGGTTGAAGGGAGACCTCTGATATTATACCTGACAGTACTTGACAACTCAATGGGGTGTGTGCTGGGGCAGCATGACGAGTCTGGCCGAAAAGAGCATGCCATTTATTACCTTAGCAAAAAGTTTACCGACTGTGAGACCCGATACTCACTGCTTGAGAAAACTTGCTGCACTTTGGTATGGGCTGCTCGCCGACTGAGACAGTATATGCTGACTCACACTACCTTGTTGATTTCAAAGATGGATCCCATAAAGTATATATTTGAAAAGCCTGCTCTGTCTGGGAGAATAGCAAGATGGCAAATGATCTTGACGGAATACGACATCCAGTACACGACTCAGAAAGCTATCAAGGGAAGTGTATTGGCAGACCACTTGGCACACCAGGCAGTAGACGACTATCAGTCAATGAACTTCGAGTTTCCAGACGAGAGCATCATGATAGTGACTGATTGTGAAGTACCTGGACCGGATGAAGGACCTGAGGAAGGATCCCGATGGTTTATGCACTTTGACGGAGCCTCCAATGCTTTGGGTAACGATATCGGCGCTGTGATCATATCCCCTCAAGGCACTCATACTCCACTCACTGCCCGACTATGTTTCAATTGCACCAACAACATGGTGGAGTATGAGGCATGCGTCATGGGTCTCCGAGCTGCGATCGACTTAAGGATCAAGTTTCTGAGTGTCTTCGGAGATTCCGCTCTCGTGATCAATCAGATCAAAGGGGAGTGGGATACGAAACACCCGAATCTTATTCCTTACAAAGAATGTGTGTTGACCTTGATCCCCCACTTCACAGAGATAACTTTTGAACATTTCCCAAGAGAAGAGAACCAGTTGGCGGACGCGTTAGCTACGATGTCTTACATGTTCAAAGTCAAATGGGATAATGAGGCTCCCCGGGTCATCATCTGGAAGCTGGATGAACCGGCATACTGTTGTGACCTTGAGACTGAGTTGGTGACTGAGAAGCCTTGGTACCATGAGGTGAAGAGATACTTGGAAGCTCAGGAGTACCCTGAAGGTGCATCTGTCAATGATAAGAAGTTTCTGAGAAGGTTCGCAGCAAAGTTCTTCCTCAGCAACGACATCCTGTACAAGCGAAACCATGATTCGACCTTACTGCGTTGTGTGGATAAGACTGAAGCAGAAAGGATCATGGCAGAGCTACATGAAGGTACCTTCGGAACACATGCCAGTGGACACACTATGGCAAAGAAGATCCTTCGGGCAGGGTATTTCTGGTCCACCATGGAAGCCGACTGTTACCAACACTCTCGGACATGCCATAAATGCCAGATATATGCAGACAAGGTGCATGTTCCTCCAGTTCCTCTGAATGTCTTGACAGCACCTTGGCCGTTTGCAATGTGGGGCATAGATATGATCGGCGAGATTAAACCTACAGCATCCAATGGGCATCGCTTCATCCTGGTAGCGATCGATTACTTTACAAAGTGGGTTGAAGCAGCTTCCTACGCTACGGTAACCAAGAACATCGTGGCACGGTTCATTCGGCACAATCTGATCTGTCGATACGGCATCCCCGAAAGGATCATTACAGACAATGGTACCAATCTCAATAACAAGATGATCATTGAGCTCTGCGAGCAATTTAAGATACAACACCACAACTCTTCTCCTTACCGGCCGAAGATGAATGGGACTGTAGAAGCAGCGAATAAGAATATCAAAAAGATTGTGCAGAAGATGACAGTGACCTATAAAGATTGGCACGAGATGTTACCGTTCGCTCTTCATGGGTACCGTACCTCAGCAAGGACGTCAACCGGGGCAACCCCTTTCTCCTTGGTCTACGGCATGGAGGCAGTCTTACCGATCGAAGTGCAGATACCCTCTCTCCGGATAATGAAGGATGCAGATCTGAGCGAAGATGATTGGATCCAGACACGACTTGATCAGCTAAACCTGATTGACGAAAAGAGACTTGCTGCTATTTGTCATGGTCAGACGTATCAAAAACGGATGATCAGGGCATTTAATAAGAAGGTCAGACCACAAGAGTATCAAGTTGGGGATCTGGTAATCAAACGCATCATCCTTCCTCAGAGTGATCCCAGGGGAAAATGGACCCCTACGTACGAAGGGCCATTTGTGGTTAAACATGTGTTCTCAGGAGGAGCCATGATTCTAACTACCATGGATGGTGACGACCTTCCTCACCCCGCCAATGCAGACATAGTAAAAAGATACTACGCATGAAAAAAGACCCGCTAGGTTGACATACCTAGGCAAAAATTAGGGCTTCCCGGCGAACCAAAAGGGTTCGGGCAAAATGAAGGGATGAAATGAAAAAAATCTGTACACCCGGCAAGTCGAAAACCTGAAAAGGCGGCTTGGGCAAAAATGGGTATCCCGGTGGACTGAAAACCCGAAAGGGCGGTCCAGGCAAAAGTTAGGGATAAAGCGTAATACTATGTCTCATTGGATCACTTCGCATCCAGAATCCGGTATCAATATCAAGTCCAAACGGCATCAATCAATCAGCTTCATCCTCGACTAGGTCATCAAATGATGAGACGCTCGAAGATATAAGGGCGATAGCAGAGTTGGAACCCAGTGGGATCATTCTTTTCACATAGCTGTTTTGTTCTCCCTTTGTACAAATTTGTATAAACTCTTTTGTTCGGCGGCGTTCTCTTACTAGGACGTCAGCCTCTTGTATATAAAACGCCTATTTACAGGCAATTCAAAAATCAATATAAATTCACTGTTCAGATCAATTGCCAATTGTTTTTCCTTTTCTGTTTTGTTTTATGAAGAACGTCCAAGATTCAATTTGTGATATATGCATTTGACACTAACTGCTAACTCATAAATATTTGCATACAAAATAAAGGATTAATTACAGGTGACATTAGAAACAGGGGCAATAATGAGTTGTCTAAAGCGATCTAATTGCTCTGTCCACCAAGGTACCAAGGTAATTTCAGCTGAAGAATGTAACCAAGATACCTTAATCCCCCAGAGAGTGAGCCAGCAAGTCAATGCACTCTCCCCAAGCAGAGTTATACTATCAGCCTTAAGGAAGTTGGGTATTCTCCAGCAGATCTCAACATTCCCCAGCGTAATATACGAACATTCCTAACAAGTATCCCCGACAGTCTTGGTCTAAGATTGTTCCCCAGTGGTATACTAGACATTCAGTGGAGCCACTTCCCCGGTATATCTCAAGAATTTCCCCAAGAGAGTCCAGTCCAGAAGTTTTCCCAGGAAAGTTCAATCCATCTCCCCAGCACGAAGCTTATCCCCAGTAGATTCTGGAAGCTTATCCCTCGCAGAGCACGAACGCGTCCCCCAGCTTTATTCAAAGGTTATTTCCCTACCAGGATATAATTGGGTTATCCTCAGCCAAAAGCCACGGAAAGATCGTCCTCGGCAAAGTCTTCTTATCCCCAGCGGAGTCTATTCAACTTCCAACACATCAATGGTATCCCCAGCGAAGTTATCACCAACATCTCAACAGAGTACCTCTCTCCCCACAGAGTACTGGTTCCCCAGCAAGATCGCTAGAGTAGTTATTCCCCGCAGGGTAATCTCTTCATCAAGTTTATTCCCCAACGGAACTATCTTCTCCTGCCGGTATTCTTGCAACCATCATCCCTGGCGGAAACAACAAAGCACTATTCTCCAACATCAGCCCAGGATGTGACTTCCCGGCACCCGTCAAGGATTTGTTTCCTAAGACGAAAACATACATTCATAAACAACACGTCTTCATACATTATAGCATGCATATACGCATCATGAACATACAATCTCATTCATTCTGAGAGCATCTCGCATGTCATACATCATGACATCACATACAACTAACGTTTTGTCTTTTCAAGACAAAAGTTAATACAAAGATAATTGCTATCAATTGTCGTGATTCCAGATCCGATTCCTGTATCCTGCCAGGGTGTATCTGTTGACGACTACAGTACCAGACCCGATTCCTGTATCTTGCCAGGGTGTATATGTTGACGACTACAGTACCAGACTCGATTCCTGTATCTTGCCAGGGCACGTCTGAAGAGTTCGAAGATCCGATTCCTGTATCTTGCCAGGGTGTATCTGTTGACGACTACAGTACCAGTCTCGATTCCTGTATCCTGCCAGGGCACGTCTGAAGAGTTCGAAGATCCGATTCCTGTATCTTGCCAGGGTGTATCTGTTGACGACTACAGTACCAGACTCGATTCCTGTATCTTGCCAGGGCACGTCTGAAGAGTTCGAAGATCCGATTCTTGTATCTTTCCAGGGTGTATCTGTTGACGACTACAGTACCAGACTCGATTCCTGTATCCTGCCAGGGCACGTCTGAAGAGTTCGAAGATCCGATTCCTGTATCTTGCCAGGGTGTATTTGTTGACGACTACAGTACCAGACTCGATTCTTGTATCCTGCCAGGGCACGTCTGAAGAGTTCGAAGATCCGATTCCTGTATCTTGCCAGGGTGTATCTGTTGATGACTACAGTACCAAACTCGATTCCTGTATCCTGCCAGGGCACGTCTGAAGAGTTCGAAGATCCGATTCTTGTATCTTGCCAGGGTGTATCTGTTGACGACTACAGTACCAGACTCGATTCTTGTATCTTGCCAGGGCACGTTTGAAGAGTTTAAAGATTCGATTCCTGTATCCAGCCAGGGCACGTCTACATAAAAAGTTTGAAAATCAACTCCTGTAACAGACCAGGTAACCATTTTCTTTCTCAGGTACGAAAGTTATCGCTAAGGAATCTCTTACGCGATCGACACCTTCCGATGGCATCTATAAGCCCATCTCCACAATTATCCATAACAGTTCCAAATGGCATCTATAAGCCCATTCCCGACAAAGTTCTGTCACACTTCCAGATGGCATCTATAAGCCCATACTCCTATCCACCATGTGATCGGTGGATCTGGAACTGACTGTTTAACGCTGGTTCGCGAAATGTCGCGGAAGCAAGAGTCGCCACCGTCTTTTATTTTCTCCAAATGGAAAGGACAAAAGCACAGAAAAATTCCTTAAAGAGATTGCTCTCGGTTCGGGAGGTAGGTTATAGAAAGGGAAGGTGTTAGCACCCTTTCTATCCATGGTTATCCATGGGCTCTTAGATACTTGCTCAATGTGTTTTCAAAATTGTTTTCTTGCTTTTCAATGTGGGTTTAAAAAGTTTCTTTGAAAAATTTCAGATCGACTCATACATCAGAGTGTTTGAAAAATTTGCTTTTGAAAGCTTTTGAAAATGTGTTGGTGAAAAGATGTTTTTGATTTGTTTGGAATTAGAGCAAGTATCCTTGAGAACCTACCTACCCTAAGGAATTCGTCTGTGTAGATGTCCTTAAAAGTAGTGCCATCCCACCATTGAGAGGTAGGTAGCACCACCGTTGGAGGTGTTCGGGTCAATTCGATTTTGAGGGACATGGTGATCACCAGAGCAATGGGAAGACACCTTAGAAGCTACCCTCATGCCAGGTTCCCGGATCATGAGGACTTACTAAGACGCCCTCTACTCGACGATCACCTTTCGAAAGGCAACAGTGAGGCGTACCCTAGGGGTGGTGTGTGCGAATTGTGTGTCATGTTTCCGTCATTTGTCTTGTCATGTTTGTTGTGTTCTACGCTTGATTTTAATTTGTCCATTCATTCTTGCATGCATATTTAACAGTTATAAAATTTGCGGAAAAATAAATCTAAGGCTATTACAAATGGCGCGGGTCCACATCGCCAAAATTAAACCGGACCCGATTTAGCGGAAAATAAATAAAGCGAATAAATAAAAGTGCGAAAAGTAAGGTTACATGGCTTTGGGAGATTTACATAATTATAATTAAACGACATAAGATAAATGCGCGAAATAAAGAAATTAAAACAAAAATTAGGGCGTTGGACCCTTTTGCAGATAATTAAAATTAACAAGGAATTTAAAATTAAAATTAAATGAAAGATGGTATTTTTGTGTTTTTTAGATTTAATGAGAAAAAGAATTTATTGAAATTAAATTAAAAGACAAACCCTAATTCTAGTATTTTTTTATTTATTATGAAAGGAATTAAATTAACCTAAATTAAACCCTAAATTATTTATGTACAATTTTTAATTCATAAAAATAAATAAATAGATAATAATGATTATTGGAAAAAAGGGAAAAATACAAAAGAAAAATAATACAAAAGGATATTAAACCTAAACTCTATTTTTGGTGCTTTTCATTAAAAAGATTAAAACTATAACCTAATTAAACTAAATATTCACATATATTAATTTATTGATAAAAATAATTAAAATTAAAAATTATATTTTTATTTGGACATTTTTTTATTTTTTATGATTTTTTTTTTGTATTTTTGTAAAAAAGGGGATATTTAATTAAATCAGAAAATAACTAAACAAATAAATAGCTAAAAATAATAAAAGATAAAAGAAAATTAGAAAAGATAGAACCAGGGGGTTTTTCTGTCCCATTATGGAGGTGCAGGCCTTGAATTTCTGGCCCAACAAGATTTGAATTTGCTGACTTTTTGGATTATGTATGATGCGTTGACTTGCCTTATAGTGGACTTTCAATATCAGCCCTTGATCTGGGACCATCAGGCATGTGTACGCTTGGATGAGAGGACGTATGGTACGTACGTATTCCTGAAGCTGCATAGGATTTATAATTGAAAAATAATATGAGATTTTTGCCAGACCTGGGACTTGAACCCAGGTCTTGAGGGTCATTCACGTCACGTGTTACCAACTGCGCTGCTGTATTTCATTTAACATATAATAAACAATGAATAATATAAGAAGAACATGTGAGCGCTTTTGGAAATTCGCGCGAAATTCAAAAGATCCAATCACCAGTTGACACGATGCCTTCGTCTTCCCCACCCTGTAAAAACAAAACACTATGGGAACGGTTTTTGAAGCGTTGTTTTAGAGGGGCTATCAGAAAATAGCGAATAGCTCCATGAGCTTCATAAATTGTTCGCGAGGTATGTGTTTGCTTCGTCTTAACCTGCTCAACTCAACCATGATACTCACGAGCCCTAATTTCTCCTCTACGCAAAAGCCCTATTTCAAGAAACCTGTAACCCTAAGTTTTGGCAATGGCATAATCGTATATGGTCAATAAAAACGCAATTAAACACCACAGTTAGCTTTAGAATTTCACAAAGAATAAGAATCAACAAACAAAATTCATGAAAAATGCTTAGAATATGATATGCGATTTGGAAATTTTTGCTTCACAGTTTGAGGTCGTGATACCGTTTCAGGGGGTTTTTGCTGAGGTTAATGATTGAGAAATGTTCAAGACTGTCTCAGGATGCTATTGGAATGAAACTTGAGGCTTGAATCCACCTAAAACCTTGATTTCAGATTTGAACTTTTTAAGAATTTTTGCAAGTTTGTAATGTCAATTGCTGCACAGTATGGAGTCTAAGATCATTAGGGTTGTGATGCTGAGTATGTATAGAGCATGTTAGGTCAAAAAGATTGAATAAAATCCATTGAATTCATTGTTTGAAGATTTGATTTGCTTAAGAATCTTTTCTAATCTTTTCATGTGCATTTTGGTGTCAATTAGTTCCAATCAAGCCAAAACCTTCTATATTAGCATGTGCACGAAATCTCAAGTTCAAATCATGCATAAAAAGATTTGTTTAGGTCAAATTTATATTTTTCATATATTAAAATGATTTAAATGAATATAAATTAATATAAATTCAAATAAATAATTAAAAAATATGAGAATACTTCCCTTTGGGCCTAATGGTCGTGCATAGGCTTGGCATGAAGAAACTTGGAAGAAAAATGGGCCCATTTGCATTTTTAGGCCTTTTGCATCAATGTTGACTTTTCAAAATTCCCAAAAATTTCCCAACTTCCACAAGGCATAACTTGGTCAATTTTTAAGCTTTTCACATGTTCTTGGACATTTTGGGAAGGTCTTTGAGTCCTTTAACCAATGCCTTTGGTCCCATGTCATTTTGATTTACCAATCTCAAGTTATGGCCTTTGACTTAAAGTCCCTTTTTGTTGACTTTTGAAAATGACCTATAATGTTGAAATTGATAACTTTTTGTGAGAGCATTTCTTGGACTTGGAACATGAAGATGAATTGTAGGAAATGTCTTTCTCTTCAAAATGAGCTTTGGATGGAATTTTTCTGATAATCCATGTGAAAGTTATGCCCTGGTCAATTTCAGTTGACTTTTTCAGCTGTCCAAATATAGCAACTTTTGCATCTTTGATGATTTCTGAGCCAAATTTTGAGAATCATGATCAAGCATTGATCAAATGATGTTTGTGGCTTCAAAATGATATATTGACCAAAAATTTGAACTTTTGACTGCCAAATGACCATTTTGCCCCTACAGTTGACTGTAGTGCAATTTAGGGTTTTGACTGTGCAATCTTGAGCTGGATGCCTTGAAACTTGACATGAAGACACTTGACCATCTTTTTAAGCATATGAGACTTGATTGGGCCTTTGAAAACTTCCTTTCCTTGATCAGAACCCAAACCCTAGTTTTGACTGTCTAGGAGACAGTTGAGCTGCATAGTCCTTGGGGGGAATTTTGTGACCTTGACTTTGACAATTCTTGATGAATATGGGAGGGCAAATTTTGGGGTACAACAGTTGCCCCTGTTCAATCTTCTTAGACCTGAGGATGCAGATTGGCTGACGTGCCTTTCGTAATCCGAGAGTGGAAGATGATTGGACACTAGAGTGCCCAGAAATTTGCGCTCACATGGTAGCAATGATGATGAGGGAATGGGCTTATAGATGCCATTTGGATGTTGCTTGGATAGGATGATGGGCTTATAGATGCCATCTGGACGTTGATCGCGTAGGAGAGTCCTTAGCGAGAACCTGCATACCTGCAAAAGAGAAAATGAGTACCTGACACGTTGCAGGAGCTGATTTTAGATGCTTGATATAGATATGTCCTGACTGGTTACAGGAGCTGGGTCTGGAGCTTCAAACGTTGATGAATGAACCAGGGATGGTTACTGCCTTAGCATGGATGGTAAGAGAATCCTGAATGATTTCAACCTCAACAACGCTCGTTGAGAAAATCTTGGTGAGAATTATCATCTTCGTAGCGTCAGGAAGAGAACCAAAGGGCATTATAATCTCAAAGGGAGTCACCTCACTCACCGTTGGAGAGGGAACTATAGGAAATTATAATCTGGAAGGAAATATCACCTCACTCGCCGTTGGAGAGGGGACTATAAGAGAATATTACCTCACGCTCATGCCGGAGAGGGAAACATCTGAAGAAGGAATTACCACCTCACACGCCGTTGGAGAGGGGACCATAAGAGAATATCACCTCACGCTCATGCCGGAGAGGGAAACATCTGAAGAAGGAATTACCACCTCACACGCCGTTGGAGAGGGGACCATAAGAGAATATCACCTCACGCTCATGCCGGAGAGGGGAACATCTGAAGAAGGAATTACCACCTCACACGCCGTTGGAGAGGGGACCATAAGAGAATATCACCTCACGCTCATGCCGGAGAGGGGAACATCTGAAGAAGGAATTACCACCTCACACGCCGTTGGAGAGGGGACCATAAGAGAATATCACCTCACGCTCATGCCGGAGAGGGAAACATCTGAAGAAGGAATTACCACCTCACACGCCGTTGGAGAGGGGACCATAAGAGAATATCACCTCACGCTCATGCCGGAGAGGGGAACATCTGAAGAAGGAATTACCACCTCACACGCCGTTGGAGAGGGGACCATAAGAGAATATCACCTCACGCTCATGCCGGAGAGGGGAACATCTGAAGAAGGAATTACCACCTCACACGCCGTTGGAGAGGGGACCATAAGAGAATATCACCTCACGCTCATGCCGGAGAGGGGAACATCTGAAGAAGGAATTACCACCTCACACGCCGTTGGAGAGGGGACCATAAGAGAATATCACCTCACACTCATGCCGGAGAGGGGAACCTCTGAAAAAGGAATTACCACCTCACACGCCGTTGGAGAGGGGACCATAAGAGAATATCACCTCACGCTCATGCCGGAGAGGGAAACATCTGAAAAAGGAATTACCACCTCACACGCTGTTGGAGAGGGGACCATAAGAGAATATCACCTCACGCTCATGCCGGAGAGGGGAACATCTGAAGAAGGAATTACCACCTCACACGCCGTTGGAGAGGGGACCATAAGAGAATATCACCTCACGCTCATGCCGGAGAGGGGAACCTCTGAAAAAGGAATTACCACCTCACACGCCGTTGGAGAGGGGACCATAAGAGAATATCACCTCACGCTCATGCCGGAGAGGGAAACATCTGAAAAAGGAATTACCACCTCACACGCCGTTGGAGAGGGGACCATAAGAGAACTTCTACTGAGTCTTTATCGGAAAAATCTGTTTGGAGTCGATTTAACTGGACTAGGGAAGTCCTTGAAATATGTTTGAGAATTTCAACTGCATCTTTCCTGCGAGGTAAAGGTCAGTTATATGCAATGCATGATATGGATCAAGCAATGATGTTCTCAATATGGATGCGATTTATATGATATGATGCGTACATGCATGCTATAATGATGTATGTGATGATTCATGTATGTGTTTCGTCTAGGAAAATGAATCCTTGACGGGTGCCGGGAAGTCATATCCTGGGCTGATGTTGAGGAAGAGATTTTGCTTCCGCTGTGGATGATTGTTGCAAGAATACCGGTAGGAGAAGATAACTCCGTTTGAGGAATAAACTTGGCAAATGAAATAATTCTGCGGGAGAAAAGATACTCTAGCGATCATGCTGGGGAGTGCTACTCTGTGGGGATAGCGATGCTTTGCTGAGTTGATGAAGATAACTCTGCTGGGGATATCCTTGTTGTCGGAAGTGTTGATAGACTTCGCTGGGGATAAGAAGATTCTGTCGACGATGCTCTTTCCGTGGCTTTTGGCTGAGGATAACCCAGTTATATCCTGTTAAGGAAATAACTCTTTAAATTAAGCCGGACGACGCGTTCGTGCCTTGCTAGGGGATAAGCTTCCAGAATCTACTGGGGGTACGCTTATTGCTTGGGGAGATAGATTCCGTCTTTCCTGGGGAACTGGATTGGACTCTCCTGGGGAGGTTTTGAATTGCGTTGGCTATGTTCTTCAACGGAGCTTACCCTGATACCTTGGAGGACAGAACAATCAGATTGCTTAGACCGACCTTTATTGCCCCTGTTTCCATGGGGGAGGCACATGTGGGATGCTAATAATTGTTGAGGGTCAAACCTTCTTCCGGTAGGCAGGTGACAAGATGACAGGACATAGTCGTACGCTTTGATCCCTAACTTTTGCCTGGACCGCCCTTTCGGGTTTTCAGTCCACCGGGATACCCATTTTTTCCCAAGCCGCCTTTTCAGGTTTCCGACTTGCCGGGTGTACAGATTTTTTCATTTCATCCCTTATTTTTGCCCGAACCCTTTTGGTTCGCCGGGAAGCCCTTGTTTTTGCCTAGGTGTGTCAACCTAGCGGGTCTTTGATTTTGCGTAGTATTTTTTCGACTATGTCCACGCTTTCAGAATGTAGGGAGTTGCCCCTGTTTAGAAGTGTTTTGTCATGCCACCAGAAGATTTTTGATCGTGCAAGTTTTGTTGCTGGAATGCCCCAAGTGACTCAGGCGGAGATTTGCCCCAGGCTATTTGGCCTTTTGAGAGATTCTCCGAATCTTGATTGGATTGCCCCAGATAATGGACAATAGTCATGTCCTGCCCCTTGATTGGAAGCGCTTTTGTTCACAAGGTGTTCATCGTGCGAATTCCCCTGCTGTTCAAATAAATAGTCATATGCAAACAAAGTTATGTTTAAAAATGCAAAGCTTATGTCTGTCTTGAAGATTTTGAAAATGCAGTTTTTTTTTCATAAAACAATTGAATGTTTGTAAAACGTGATGTCAACTCCGTATTTACCGTAGGCCTTAAGGAGTCGGGATACCTTTTGTAACAGTATGCTTTCGAACTAACCCATGCTTCAGCTAGGACTTTTAAGGGTTATAACGTGGCCTGGTTCACGGTTTAAGAAACAAAGGATAAAGGCTCAAAGTATTTGTACCCACCCGCTCTTCGTGATGTTCTCCAAATCTAAACTCAGTTGATCGTGCGTTAGACCTTGTTTGAGTCTTTGCTTTGATGTTCCAATAATGGTTCAGCTGTCGATGATTTATTCTGAATAGGCAGTCATTTTTTTGCTTTGATTGAGGGTTTGTGAGACCTCTTTCTTGATTTTGTTATCCCTTTCTTTTTTTTTTGCCTGAACTGTTTCCTTTTTGGAATTACAGTCAGCGGGATGCCCCGGTTTCATAAGTCCCCTTTGTAGGTTTAGACTTTTTGGGCTTTTCATTTATGAATTTTGATGATGACTGCCTGTCCTTTTGATTGTTCTGAACCATCACTGTCTTTGTTCGTTTTGTAAAGATGCACTTGGATCAACTGAGAGAACTACCCTGCCCCAGGTTATGATTAAGGGTTTTGATTTTCGAAAATAAAAACTCCTACTTCTTTGGCTCTGATGGGTTGACGAGGGATTATCATCCTTATAACTCCAGTGTTTAGGGGTTGAAATAATGCCTGTACCTCATCAGCGGGGTTTGTTCAAAAGCATACCGTAATGATCGCGGTATCGTTTTCGTCATCCTCCTTCAAGAGGCCTAGAATTATTAATCGAGAGTTGAACATCAAGAAAAATATGAAAGCAATTTGCAATATAGTGAATACGAAATAATTACTTCAAAACAGACATGTGCAATGCATTAATGAAATAACAATGTTTGGTATGAATAAAATGTTTAAACAATCAAAGAAAAATACAACTTGAACATTCGAATGAACAAAAGTTTCTTAGTTTGAACTAGCTATCTCAGATGGAGAATTCTCAGCGGAAGATTTTCATCTCGCCATCCGGCATGAACTCTATCACCCCTTCGTCAATCAAATCCTGGATTTTGTTCTTCAAGGTCCAACAGTCGTCTGTAGCATGCCCCGGGCTGTCTGAATGATAAGCGCAGCGGGTGTCGGGGTTATACCTCGAAGCTGTCCTGTTGGGATTTTTGGGAGGGTCCTTTAGAGTGATCAGATTGACCTCCAGCAAGCGCTTCAGTATAAAGGATGAGGGTATATCAGTCTCCGAGAAATGTCTTCCGGGCGCATTTCGTTTACGTTGACTACCCCGTTGAGGCTGGGCTCGTGACCCTGAAGCAAGCTGAGGAGATTTTCCTTTGTCTTCTTGCCCCGCATGTGGTTGAATGATGGCTGGAGCTTCCACCTTGGCTGTTTGCCCTACTGGATTATTTTGAAGCAGCTTGGTGACGAGGACCCGGAGCTCTTCTTGTTTTTGAGCTAAGTCCTGAATGAGAGTCATTTGGCCCACCAACTGCCCCATCATTTGGATCTTCATGGTTGCCAACTCAATTTGTAGCCCTTCCAGCTGATCGTTCCTGATGCCCCCTGCATTCCCTAAGGTCAAGTTCCTGGTGAGGAGAGTCTTTATTTCTTCTTGCCCCTGGGATAGGTTCAAGAACATTTCTCGCAGTTGGGCGTTCTGAGTACGGAGATCTTGGTTGTCTGGTTGGAAAGCCATTGCTGAAATAAACAGCGAAGATGGTGAGTGACCTGCAAAAGGGATACCTGTAATGCAATGATGAGTATGACATGTATGCAATGATTTCAAGGACCTCGCGGGATAAACAGAGAAATTGTTAGAGTTGAGAACTAGCAACTTGATTGAAGGAACTTCCTGTTGTAGAGAGCCCTTCGTCAAGGGTCAAAGGCTCACCATATCCAGTGGGTCCTAGCCCCTGACAACCTTGGCTAGAGGAAAATAAATCCTCTTTGCCCCTTGCTGGGATAGTTGTTCATCATGACCTGCATCACAAGCCCTTGAGATCCTTGAAATGGGTTAGGATGTATGCAATGGTATGATGTCATGCTATGCATGGGGTGATGTAGGTAAACCCTGTTATGAGTCCCAGTTAAGGACTATAAACAAACCCTGCAAGAAATTTAGTATACTTTGTTATGAGTCCCAATTAAGGACTATAAACAAAACCTGTAAGAAATTTGGTAAACCCTGTCATGAGTCCTAGTTGAGGACTATAAACAAGACCTGCAAGAAACTTAGTAACCCTGTTATGAGTCCTAATTAAGGACTATAAACAAGACCTGCAAGCAATTTGGTAAACCCTGTCATGAGTCCTAGTTAAGGACTATAAACAAGACCTGCAAGAAATTTGGTAAACCCTGTCATGAGTCCTAGTTAAGGACTATAAACAAGACCTGCAAGTGGTTAGTACACCTTGTTATAAGTCCTAATTAAGGACTATGAACAAAACCTGCAAGGCATCAAGGGTCAGATAATAAGCATGCAAGTAGTCAAGTACGAAGGCACGCAAGTCACACAAAAGAGCTCTTAGGGTTTAGGCCAGCATGAGGTCTGGGTAGTACCCTCTTGAAGTTGGTGGGTTCAACCTGTCCTAATCAAAGTAACCGGGTTCTAAGGTTCCCAATATCACGGGATTGCTTTCATTGTTCATCGTTTCGATTTAGCCACTGAACTGGCGACCGAAATATTCCAGGAAAGCAACCCTCAATTGAGTGTAGTATCGAGTATCAACCAACCTCGGACTGCACCAAAGTCAGTTATCTCACTACCCTAAAGAGGCCAAGATAGTTCAATTAAGGTTCCTAAGGTCTGTTGATGCTTCACGACACCACGCGGAGGCCCCGTACTCTCCTTGACTGAACTCAAGGGTTACCGGTACACACCAAAGTGCCACATCAACGTAGCAGACTGTTTCAACCATGTCGGTATACCCGCACAGTTCCCTCACAGCCTTGTTGCTACTTTCTAAGAAGGTATCCCCAGATCCGGGTTAGGATCTATAGAACTCCCAAGACAGTCCCACAATAATAAATCAAGCAAGGAAAGCAATTGAAAACACAGTTATGAACTAACCCTAAGGTACACCTCACTTTAAGTCTCCCCAGCAGAGTCGCCAGTTCTGTGATCGGTGGATCTGGAACTGACTGTTTAACGCTGGTTCGCGAAATGTCGCGGAAGCAAGAGTCGCCACCGTCTTTTATTTTCTCCAAATGGAAAGGACAAAAGCACAGAAAAATTCCTTAAAGAGATTGCTCTCGGTTCGGGAGGTAGGTTATAGAAAGGGAAGGTGTTAGCACCCTTTCTATCCATGGTTATCCATGGGCTCTTAGATACTTGCTCAATGTGTTTTCAAAATTGTTTTCTTGCTTTTCAATGTGGGTTTAAAAAGTTTCTTTGAAAAATTTCAGATCGACTCATACATCAGAGTGTTTGAAAAATTTGCTTTTGAAAGCTTTTGAAAATGTGCTGGTGAAAAGATGTTTTTGATTTGTTTGGAATTAGAGCAAGTATCCTTGAGAACCTACCTACCCTAAGGAATTCGTCTGTGTAGATGTCCTTAAAAGTAGTGCCATCCCACCATTGAGAGGTAGGTAGCACCACCGTTGGAGGTGTTCGGGTCAATTCGATTTTGAGGGACATGGTGATCACCAGAGCAATGGGAAGACACCTTAGAAGCTACCCTCATGCCAGGTTCCCGGATCATGAGGACTTACTAAGACGCCCTCTACTCGACGATCACCTTTCGAAAGGCAACAGTGAGGCGTACCCTAGGGGTGGTGTGTGCGAATTGTGTGTCATGTTTCCGTCATTTGTCTTGTCATGTTTGTTGTGTTCTACGCTTGATTTTAATTTGTCCATTCATTCTTGCATGCATATTTAACAGTTATAAAATTTGCGGAAAAATAAATCTAAGGCTATTACAAATGGCGCGGGTCCACATCGCCAAAATTAAACCGGACCCGATTTAGCGGAAAATAAATAAAGCGAATAAATAAAAGTGCGAAAAGTAAGGTTACATGGCTTTGGGAGATTTACATAATTATAATTAAACGACATAAGATAAATGCGCGAAATAAAGAAATTAAAACAAAAATTAGGGCGTTGGACCCTTTTGCAGATAATTAAAATTAACAAGGAATTTAAAATTAAAATTAAATGAAAGATGGTATTTTTGTGTTTTTTAGATTTAATGAGAAAAAGAATTTATTGAAATTAAATTAAAAGACAAACCCTAATTCTAGTATTTTTTTATTTATTATGAAAGGAATTAAATTAACCTAAATTAAACCCTAAATTATTTATGTACAATTTTTAATTCATAAAAATAAATAAATAGATAATAATGATTATTGGAAAAAAGGGAAAAATACAAAAGAAAAATAATACAAAAGGATATTAAACCTAAACTCTATTTTTGGTGCTTTTCATTAAAAAGATTAAAACTATAACCTAATTAAACTAAATATTCACATATATTAATTTATTGATAAAAATAATTAAAATTAAAAATTATATTTTTATTTGGACATTTTTTTATTTTTTATGATTTTTTTTTTGTATTTTTGTAAAAAAGGGGATATTTAATTAAATCAGAAAATAACTAAACAAATAAATAGCTAAAAATAATAAAAGATAAAAGAAAATTAGAAAAGATAGAACCAGGGGGTTTTTCTGTCCCATTATGGAGGTGCAGGCCTTGAATTTCTGGCCCAACAAGATTTGAATTTGTTGACTTTTTGGATTATGTATGATGCGTTGACTTGCCTTATAGTGGACTTTTAATATCAGCCCTTGATCTGGGACCATCAGGCATGTGTACGCTTGGATGAGAGGACGTATGGTACGTACGTATTCCTGAAGCTGCATAGGATTTATAATTGAAAAATAATATGAGATTTTTGCCAGACCTGGGACTTGAACCCAGGTCTTGAGGGTCATTCACGTCACGTGTTACCAACTGCGCTGCTGTATTTCATTTAACATATAATAAACAATGAATAATATAAGAAGAACATGTGAGCGCTTTTGGAAATTCGCGCGAAATTCAAAAGATCCAATCACCAGTTGACACGATGCCTTCGTCTTCCCCACCCTGTAAAAACAAAACACTATGGGAACGGTTTTTGAAGCGTTGTTTTAGAGGGGCTATCAGAAAATAGCGAATAGCTCCATGAGCTTCATAAATTGTTCGCGAGGTATGTGTTTGCTTCGTCTTAACCTGCTCAACTCAACCATGATACTCACGAGCCCTAATTTCTCCTCTACGCAAAAGCCCTATTTCAAGAAACCTGTAACCCTAAGTTTTGGCAATGGCATAATCGTATATGGTCAATAAAAACGCAATTAAACACCACAGTTAGCTTTAGAATTTCACAAAGAATAAGAATCAACAAACAAAATTCATGAAAAATGCTTAGAATATGATATGCGATTTGGAAATTTTTGCTTCACAGTTTGAGGTCGTGATACCGTTTCAGGGGGTTTTTGCTGAGGTTAATGATTGAGAAATGTTCAAGACTGTCTCAGGATGCTATTGGAATGAAACTTGAGGCTTGAATCCACCTAAAACCTTGATTTCAGATTTGAACTTTTTAAGAATTTTTGCAAGTTTGTAATGTCAATTGCTGCGCAGTATGGAGTCTAAGATCATTAGGGTTGTGATGCTGAGTATGTATAGAGCATGTTAGGTCAAAAAGATTGAATAAAATCCATTGAATTCATTGTTTGAAGATTTGATTTGCTTAAGAATCTTTTCTAATCTTTTCATGTGCATTTTGGTGTCAATTAGTTCCAATCAAGCCAAAACCTTCTATATTAGCATGTGCACGAAATCTCAAGTTCAAATCATGCATAAAAAGATTTGTTTAGGTCAAATTTATATTTTTCATATATTAAAATGATTTAAATGAATATAAATTAATATAAATTCAAATAAATAATTAAAAAATATGAGAATACTTCCCTTTGGGCCTAATGGTCGTGCATAGGCTTGGCATGAAGAAACTTGGAAGAAAAATGGGCCCATTTGCATTTTTAGGCCTTTTGCATCAATGTTGACTTTTCAAAATTCCCAAAAATTTCCCAACTTCCACAAGGCATAACTTGGTCAATTTTTAAGCTTTTCACATGTTCTTGGACATTTTGGGAAGGTCTTTGAGTCCTTTAACCAATGCCTTTGGTCCCATGTCATTTTGATTTACCAATCTCAAGTTATGGCCTTTGACTTAAAGTCCCTTTTTGTTGACTTTTGAAAATGACCTATAATGTTGAAATTGATAACTTTTTGTGAGAGCATTTCTTGGACTTGGAACATGAAGATGAATTGTAGGAAATGTCTTTCTATTCAAAATGAGCTTTGGATGGAATTTTTCTGATAATCCATGTGAAAGTTATGCCCTGGTCAATTTCAGTTGACTTTTTCAGCTGTCCAAATATAGCAACTTTTGCATCTTTGATGATTTCTGAGCCAAATTTTGAGAATCATGATCAAGCATTGATCAAATGATGTTTGTGGCTTCAAAATGATATATTGACCAAAAATTTGAACTTTTGACTGCCAAATGACCATTTTGCCCCTACAGTTGACTGTAGTGCAATTTAGGGTTTTGATTGTGCAATCTTGAGCTGGATGCCTTGAAACTTGACATGAAGACACTTGACCATCTTTTTAAGCATATGAGACTTGATTGGGCCTTTGAAAACTTCCTTTCCTTGATCAGAACCCAAACCCTAGTTTTGACTGTCTAGGAGACAGTTGAGCTGCATAGTCCTTGGGGGGAATTTTGTGACCTTGACTTTGACAATTCTTGATGAATATGGGAGGGCAAATTTTGGGGTACAACACACCACCTCTCCAAATGGCATCTGTAAGCCCATTCCCGCTATCACACTGCTGATACTCTACTATGTGAGTGCAAATTTCTGGGCACTCTAGTGTTCAATCATCTTCCACCTTCGGATTACGAAAGGCACGCCAGCCAATCTACATCCTCAGGTCTAAGAAGATTGAACAGGGGCAACTGTTGTACCCCAAAATTTTCCCTCCCATAATCTTCAAAGTTTTGCCAAGCATCACCTCAAATGGTTCAAGGTCTACTCAAAGGCTACACAGTCAACCATCCTCCCAAGCCAATCAAACTAGGGTTTTGGTTCTTGCAAGGAAGCTGAGGTTTTCAAGGGCTCAATCAAGTCCCACATGCTCATACACATTGTCAAGCACCTACATGTCAAGTTTCAAGGCTCACAAGGTCAAGTTGCACAGTCAAAAACCCTAATTGCTCCACAGTCAACTGTAGGGGCAAAATGGTCATTTGGCAGTCAAAAGTCAAATTTTTGGTCAACATCTTATTTTGAAGCCACAATCATCATTTGATCAAGTCTTGATCATGATTTCACAAGAATGGCTCAAAAATCATCAAGGTGTCAAAAGTTTCCATTTTTGGACAGTTGAAAAGTCAACTGTAACTTGACCAAGGCATAACTTTTTCATGTTTCATCAGAAAAATTCCATCCAATGCTCATCTTGAAGGGGAATACATTTTCTACAACTCATCTTCACATTCCAAGTCCAAGAAATGCTCTCACAAAAAGTTATCAATTTCAACATTATAGGTCATTTTCAAAAGTCAACAAAAAAGGACTTTAAGTCAAAGACCATAACTTGAGATTGGTAAATAAAAATGACATGGGACCAAAGACATTGGTTAGATGACTTCAATACCTTTCCAAAATGTCCAATAACATGTTCATAACTTCAAAATTGAGCAAGATATGCATTGGAGAAGTTGGGAAATTTTTGTGAAATGGCCAAAATCATTTACCCTTGAAATTTCATTTTTTGACAAAAGGGCCCCACTTTTTCCACTTGAATCAGCTTGGCCATGCTTCCCACGTGTCCGACCTTTTATTTCAATATTTAAAATTAATTTTTTCATTTTTATTACATTTTTTTGGATTTAATTCATTTTAAATCCTTTAAAATCAAATAAAAATAAAAAAGGTTAATTAAGGGGGATATTTGGCTTTGATTAACTTTGAATCACCATTATGCATATTCCAAATTCGTGCAAAAGGCCAAATGAAGCAAGAATTCAAAATTGGCTCAAAAATGGAAGGTGTGTTAATGGAGGTTTATGTCAAAATCCTAAGCATCAATGCAAGGCATTATTGGCCTTAATTCTCATCCAAACACATTGCATAAGATGTATAGAAGCTATCACAAACAAAAGGAAGACCGAAGCTGCGCCCAAAACTCAGAAGCAAACTTGCATTTTTGGCCAAAATTTTCAAAACTGAAAACACTCCTAGAGCTTGTTTCAAGTCCTCATTCCTATCCAAACACGTTGTTGACATCCCAAGGAAGCTATTCCAATCAAATTCAACCCCCCATACGCAAAGAATCGGTATACCCAAGTCTGTCCTTCTTTGAAAATTTTGATATTCGTATTTCATTATTCATACAGCATTTTTCATTTTTAATCATGGATTTGGACTAATGTGAATATTTTGAAGCTGATAGCATGATTTAATTGAGTTTTCAAGGCCTGTAGCGAAATATGCCATGGGAATTTTCTAGGGTTGCAGGAGCTGTGAATTGGGGTTTCTTTCCTCTGAAAAAATTGGACCACGAGACCACTACCATTGCACTCGTGACATCCCAGTGATTCCAAATCACCCATCACGCTCAATTTATGGGTGAACATGAGCTATTCACTATTATTCATAAGCCTGCGTTTTGGGGGGGGTTTAAAACCCCCGCTATCCTTTTTGTTACAAGAACAATTGGAGAAGAAGAGTGCGTGGCGAGATGTGATTGGAGGCTTTGAATTTCAGCGCCTTTTTTTTATTTTCATAACATGGATCTTGATTTTATTTTATATTATTTATTTTCAATTTCCATACAACGCGCGCTCCACAGCTCACTTGGCAAAGGATGTACTTGGTAAACATTGGGACCTGGGTTCGATTCCCAGGTCCCCCACTTTATTCCATAATTCTTCTTGCAATATATTCCTATGCAGTGCTTCATCAGGGGACCATCATACAACCACATCATCTGGCCTACCACGCGCCTGGAAAGTTCAATCCAAAGGCTATCACGTGAGTCCCACCATATGCATCAGTCAAACGTTCCCCACGTGATTCAAAAAGTCAGCAAAGGGCCTCCTCCTGTTGGGCCAAAATTCATCAAACCACCTCCTCAATTGGGGTCAACACCCCCATGGTTTGCATATAGTTTTCTGTTTTTTTCATTTTTATTTATTTGTTTTATTTATTTTAATTAATTCATCAAAATTAATTTTCATAAAATACAAAAAAAATCAGAAAATCATAAAATAAAAATATGCTTCATTTATCTTTTTTAATTCATTAATATTTTGTAAATAAATTTCATAATCAATTTAGTTTAATTTTAGGTTTAATTTTAATGTTTTTCTTTAATAAACTAAAAAAAACATAAAAATTAGGTTTTTAGCATTTCATTCTTTTTCTCAATAAATATTTTTTTATAATTATTATTAACCATTAATTATTTTTGTAAATACTTATAATTAATCAATTAGGTTTAAACTTAAACAATTTTCTTTAATAAATTAAAAACAATTAGAATTAGGGTTTATTTAACTTTTAATTCCAATTTAATTCTCTTTAATTTCATAAATACAAAAACACCAAAAAAAATATAAGTTATTTTCTTCATTTAATTATTATTTAATTTCTTAATTTCAATATTTATTTCTTTAAAGGGTCCAACGCCCTCGCATTCGATTATAATTTCTTTTCGCGCGTTTATTTTATTTCTTTTATGAGTGTAATGTAATTGCCCCAAGGCCTTATAATAATAATTAGAGACTTATTTACTTTCAGTACTTTTTTTCAAATCGGGTCTTGGTTTAATTTGGCGATGTAGATCCGCGCCTTTGTAATAGCGTAGGACCTTTATCTTCTCCGCACTTTAAATTCCCGCACCTTTTAACTGTTAATAATCACATGAAAGAATGTATGCCCAAAAATAAAATCAAAGCGTAGATCACCAATGCATGACAAGACAAATAATAACTGAAAATGACACATAATTCACACACCACTCTTAGGGTACGCCTCACTGTTGCCTTGCCTCTCGAAACGTGGTCGTCGAGTATAGGACGTTTTAGTGAGTCCTTATGTCCATGAACATGGCATAAGGGTAGCTTCTAAGGTGTCCTACTATTGCTCTGGTGACCATATTGTTGCCTTGCCCCTCGAAACGTGGTCGTCGACTATATGACGCCTCAGTGAGTCCTTATGTTCCATTGATCTAGTTGCCTCGAAACGGTTGCCTCGGAACAAGTTGCCTCGGAATAGTTACCTCGGAATAAAAAGATCAATGGCATAAGGGTAGCTTCTAAGGTGTCTTACTGCTGCTCTGTGGCCACACTGTCCCTAAACTCGAATTGACCCGAACACCTCCAACGGTGGTGCTACCTACCTCTCAATGGTGGGATAGCACTACCTTAAGGACATTTACACAGCATAATTCCTTAGGGTAGGTAGATGACTCGTAGATACTTGCTCTAATTCAAAACAAATCAAAAAATTCTTTTCACACCAACACTTTGCAAAAAGCTTTCAAAAACAACTTTTCAAACACTCTTGAGGACTGATACAAGAGTCGATCTGAAACTTTTGAAGAAACTTTTTCAAAACCCACTCACTTTGAAAAGCAAACAAACATTTTGAAAACACAATGAGCAAGTATCTGAGAGCCCATGGATAACCATGGATAGAAAGGGTGCTAACACCTTCCCTTTCTATAAATCTACCTCCCGAACCGAGAACTAATCTCAATAAGGAATTTTTTTGTGCTTTTGTCCTGTCCATGTTGGAGAAAATAAAAGACGGTGGCGACTCTTGCTTCCGCGACATTTCGCGAACCAGCGTTAAACAGTCAGTTCCAGATCCACCGATCACACCATGTAATTAGTTTTCATTTATGTTATGTGTGCTATGAGAATTTGATGTCTGAACATGGAACAAAAACTAGGTCAGGAATTGGGGGAGAAGAAATTCTCTCTCATTTCTGAGAGTTAGATTGATTTCTTTATATGTCTAGAATCGTGGCTTCAAGCTCTACAGGTTTCATGTTGCAAGATTTGGCAAAAGATCAAGGAATCTGGAGATAGAAAACGCGCGTGGATGGTTGTTCAAACATGTTCTGAGGTTGAAGACTGTGATCGGTGGATCTGGAACTGACTGTTTAACGCTGGTTCGCGAAATGTCGCGGAAGCAAGAGTCGCCACCGTCTTTTATTTTCTCCAAATGGAAAGGACAAAAGCACAGAAAAATTCCTTATAGAGATTGCTCTCGGTTCGGGAGGTAGGTTATAAAAAGGGAAGGTGTTAGCACCCTTTCTATCCATGGTTATCCATGGGCTCTTAGATACTTGCTCATTGTGTTTTCAAAATGTTTGTTTGCTTTTCAATGTGGGTTTAAAAAGTTTCTTTGAAAAAATTTCAGATCGACTCATACGTCAGAGTGTTTGAAAAGTTTGTTTCGAAAGCTTTTGAAAAGTGTCGGTGTGAAAAAAGTTTTGTTTTGTTTTGAGATTAGAGCAAGTATCCTTGAGAACCTACCTACCCTAAGGAATTCGTCTGTGTAAATATCCTTAAAAGTAATGCCATCCCACCATTGAGAGGTAGGTAGCACCACCGTTGGAGGTGTTCGGGTCAATTCGAGTTTTAGGGACGTGGTGATCACCAGAGCAATGGGAAGACACCTTAGAAGCTACCCTCATGCCAGGTTCCCGGATCATGAGGACTTACTAAGACGTCCTCTACTCGACGATCACCTTTCGAAAGGCAACAGTGAGGCGTACCCTAGGGGTGGTGTGTGACTTGTGTGTCGTTTTCAGATATTTTGTCTTGTTCATGTTTGTTGTGATCTACGCTTGATTTTAATTAGGGCCATTCATTCTTGCATGCATATTTAACAGTTATAAAGTTTGCGAAAAATAAATCTAAGACTATTACAAATGGCGCGGGTCCACATCGCCTAAATTTCCAGAACCCGATTTGACGGAAAAGTAAATAATGCGAAGTAAATAAAAGTGCGAAAAGTAAAGTTACATGGCTTTGGGAGATTTACATAATTATAATGAACGACATAAAGTAAATGCGCAAATTAAATAATTAAAAAAAACAATGGGCGTTGGACCCTTTTGCAAAATATTTAAAGTTAATGAGAAGTAAAATTAAAATTAAATGTTTTTTGGTATTTTGTATTTTTTAGATTAAATAAGAAAAAGGATTAATTATAATTAAAGTAAAATGTCCAAACCCTAATTCTAATGTTTTCTTTATTTATTATGAAAGAATTAAATTAAAACCTAAATTAAACCCTAATTTTTATTTATATACAAAATTCAATTTATGGAAATAAACAAAATAATAATATTATGATAAAAAAGGAAATAAAAAGAATTAACAATTAAAACCTAAATTCTACATTTTTTGGATTTTAGGAAAAGAATTAAAGTTAAAACCTATTTTACTAAATTTATTTACATGTTAATTATTTACAAGAAAATAAATAAAATAAATATTTTTATTGTTTTTTATCCTTTTTCTGAATTTTAGTGTTTTTTATGTTTTTGTGAAAATAAATTAATTAAATTACACAATCAAGAAAACAAAATAATAGTTTAAATAAAATATGAGAAAAATAAAAAGGAAGGCAAACCAGGGGGGGTGTAACCCCAAATGTGAGGTTCAGGCCTAGCAATTCAGGCCCAATAAGCTGGAAATTGGTTGACTTTTCTGGATCCTATGTGATGCGCTTGACTAGGTGTAGCGTGTCCCTTGAATCTACGCCTTTGGTTTGATCGTTTAGGACGCGTGGACAATAGATGAGGAGGACGTATGGTGGTCCTTAAGAGCGTGCCTGCATAGGAATGAGCATTGAAAAATATTATGGAAATTGCCAGACCTGGGACTTGAACCCAGGTCTTTGATGTTACATACATCACGTGTTGCCACTGAGCCACTGAATGTTAATTAACATATTATGGTAAACAAATAATAAAAAACAAAACCAATGCATAGTAATTAAAAACGCGCGCAATTCAAACCAGCGAACCACTGGCTGACAACGCATCGTCTCTTTCGTTTTCCTGAAACATAAAGAACGAAGGCAACGGTTTTCGTTGTGTTCTCTTAGGGGACTTTTGGAGAAATAGCGAATAGCGCTATAATGCATATAAATTGATCGCGAGGCTTGAGTTTTCTTCGTCCAGACCTACTGCATTCAACCATGGTACTCATGAGCCCTAATTTTTCCTCTATGCAAAATCCCCAATTCAGAAAACCTGCAACCCTAATATTTGACAATGGCGAAAACGCATATATGGCACAAAAACACAATTGAACATGTTGGTTAGCTTAGAAACATCATTATAAGCAAGAATCCATAAAGAAAAATGCAAAAGGATGCTTGATTTATGCTATGCGATTTCAAGAATTTTGCTTCACAGTTTGACTTATGGATACCAATTCAGGGCGTTCTGGTTGATGTTAGTGATTGAGAATCGTTCAATGATGTCTCAGGATGATGATGGAACAAGAATTGGGGCTTGAATCGACCTAAAAACTAGTTTTCAGTTTTTGTGTTTTATGAAAAATTTTCAAGTTTGTATGTGGTTTCTGAGCGCAGCTTGCAGTCTTTTTGGCTTAGGGTTGTGTTCCTGATCATATAGTGAGGCT
This sequence comes from Vicia faba, assembly GCA_948472305.1. Taxonomy (NCBI): domain Eukaryota; kingdom Viridiplantae; phylum Streptophyta; class Magnoliopsida; order Fabales; family Fabaceae; genus Vicia; species Vicia faba. The sequence goes on from OX451737.1 coordinate 485,757,025, forward strand.
TTTAGGTCAACAAAAATCAACAAAATCTCATGAATTCATTGTTTTCAATATTTGATTTCCTTAATATCTTTTTGAATCTTTTTTCATGGTTTTTGGTTCAATCATGCTCAAATCTCATCAAAACTTGCCTAATTGGGATATGCACGTGATATTGAGAATAAACATGCATGAAAAGATTTTTTTAGGTCAAGTTTGATATTTTTCATGTATTTAATTAATTTAAATGAATTAATATTAATATAAATTCAAATAAATAATTAAAAAAATGAGAAAATACTTCCCTTTGGGCCTAATGGTCGTGCATAGGCTTGGCATGAAGAAACTTGGAAGAAAAATGGGCCCAATAGCAAATTTAGGCCTTTTGCATCAATGTTGACTTTTCAAAATTCCTAAAAATTTCCCAACTTCCACAAGGCATAACTTGGTCAATTTTTAAGCTTTTCACATGTTCTTGGACATTTTGGAAAGGTCTTTGAGTCCTCTAACCAATGCCTTTGGTCCCATGTCATTTTGATTTACCAATCTCAAGTTATGGCCTTTGACTTAAAGTCCCTTTTTGTTGACTTTTGAAAATGACCTATAATGTTGAAATTGATAACTTTTTGTGAGAGCATTTCTTGGACTTGGAATATGAAGATGAGTTGTAGGAAATGTCTTTCTCTTCAAAATGAGCTTTGGATGGAATTTTTCTGATAATCCATGTGAAAGTTATGCCCTAGTCAATTTCAGTTGACTTTTTCAGCTGTCCCAATATAGCAACTTTTGCATCTTTGATGATTTCTGAGCCAAATTTTGAGAATCATGATCAAGCATTGATCAAATGATGTTTGTGGCTTCAAAATGATATGTTGACCAAAAATTTGAATTTTTGACTGTCAAATGACCATTTTGCCCCTACAGTTGACTGTAGTGCAATCTAGGGTTTTGACTGTGCAATCTTGAGCTGAATACCTTGAAACTTGATATGAAGACACTTGACCATCTTTGTAGGCATATGAGACTTGATTGGGCATTTGAAAACTTCCTTTCTTTGATCAGAACACAAACCCTAGTTTTGACTGTATAGGAGACAGTTGAATTGCATAACCCTTGGGGAATTTTGTGACCTTGACTTGACAAATCTTTGATGAATATGGGAGGGCAAATTTTGGGGTACAACAGTTGCCCCTGTTCAATCTTCTTAGACCTGAGGATGTAGATTGGCTGACGTGCCTTTCGTAATCCGAGGGTAGAAGATGATTGAACACTAGAGTGCCCAGAAATTTGCGCTCACATAGTAGCAGTGATGATGGGAATGGGCTTACAGATGCCATTTGGTGATTGTTGGATAGGATGATGGGCTTATAGATGCCATCTGAATGTTGATTGTGGGGGAGATTCCTTGGCGAGAACCTGCATACCTTAGCATGAATGGTAAGAGAACCTTGGGCGACTTTAACTTCAACAACGCTCGTTGAGAAAATCTTGGGTGTCTTCTACTGGAATAAGAATCAAGGAGATCTTAGGGTCGATCTGACTGAACCAGAGAGGCCTTTGACTGGGTAGGAATCAGGAAAATCTTAGGGTCGATTTAACTGAACCGGTCTAGGTCTTGAAACATCTTCAACTGGATAAGTATCAGGGAGATCTTAGGGTCGATCTGACTGAACCGGAGAAGGCCTTTGACTGGATAAGCATCAGGAAAATCTTAGGGTCGATTTAACTGAACCGGACAAGGTCTTGAAATATCTTCAACTGGATAAGCATCAGGGAGATCTTAGGGTCGATCTGACTGAACCAGAGAAGGCCTTTGACTGGATAAGCATCAGGAAAATCTTAGGGTCGATTTAACTGAACCGGACAAGGTCTTGGAATATCTTCAACTGGATAAGCATCAGGGAGATCTTAGGGTTGATCTGACTGAACCAGAGAAGGCCTTTGACTAGATAAGCATCAGGAAAATCTTAGGGTCGATTTAACTGAACCGGTCAAGGTCTTGGAATGTGATTGAGACTTTAAACTGCATCTTTCCTGAAAGGTAAAAGTCAGTCATATGCAATGCATGATATGGATCAAGCAATGATGTTCTCAACATGAAGGGGACTTGTATGATGCAGTGCGTTATGCATGCTATAATGATGTATATGACGTGTTATGTATGTCTTCGTCTAGGAAAGTGAATCCTTGACGGGTGCCGGGAAGTTGTATCCTGGGCTGACGTTGAAGAATAGATTTTGCTTCCACTGGGGATGATAACTGCAAGAATACCGGTGGGAGAAGATGACTCCGTTGCGGAATAAACTTGGCGAATGGGTTACTCTGCGGGGAGAAAAAATGCTCTAGCGACCATGCTGGGAAGCAATACTCTGTGGGGAAATGCTTTGTTGAATGTTGATAGTAACTTGCTGGGGGAACCCTTGTCGTATAGGAAGTGTTGAAGGACTTCGCTGGGGATAGGAAAGAACTACGTTGACGACGACCTTTCCATGGCTTTTGGCTGAGGATAACCCAGTTATATCCTGTTAAGGAAATAACTCTTAAAATCAAGCCGGATGATGCGTTCGTGTGCTGCGAGGATAAGCTTCCAGAATATACTGGGGATAAGCTTATTGCTTGGGGATATGGACTCCATCCTTCCTGGGGAAACCGGATTGGACTCTTCTGGGGAGGTTTGAACTGCAGGGAAGTGATTCCTTTGAATATTGAGATATGCCGCCGGGGAACAATCTTTAGACCAAGACTGCCGGGGATGCTTGTATATTGCTGCTGGGGAAGTACTTGATATCTACGGGAGGATACTCAATTTCCTTTGATATTTGATGATAACTTGGAGGAGAATGTATTGTTTTGTTGAACCACTCTCTGGGGATTTAGTATGTACTGGTCGTGTTCTTTAGCTGAACCTACCTTGGTACCTTTAGAGGATAGAACAATTAGACTGCTCAGACAACTCTTTATTGCTCCTGTTTCTAATGTCGCCTGCAATTAATTCCTTTGTTTCGTATGCAAATATTTATGAGTTAGCAAATTATTGTCAATGCATACATCACAAATTGAACCTTGGACGTTCTTCGCAAAACAAAACAGGAAAAGAAAAACACTTGGCACGTTTAACTGAAAAATATATTTGTATTGATTTTTGAATGGCCTGAATAGGCGTTTTGTGTACAAGAGGCTGACGTCCTAGTAAGAGGAATGTTGCCGAGCAAGAGAGTTTATACAAGTTTTGTGCAAAAGAAAATAAAACAGCTGTGTGAAAGATGAATGATCCACTGGGTTTCAACTCTGCTATTGCCTTTACAACTCCGAGCGTCTCATCACTTGATGACCTTGGTTGAGGGTGAAGCTGACTGATCGATGCCGTTTGAGCTTGATGCAGATACCGGATTCTGGATGCAAAGTGATCAATGAGACATAGTATTACGCTTTTATCCCTTATTTTTGCCTGGACCACCCTTTCGGGTTTTCAGTCCACCGGGATACCCATTTTTGCCCAAGCCGCCCTTTCAGGTTTTCGACTTGCCGGGTGTACAGATTTTTCATTTTCATCCCTTCATTTTGCCCGAACCCTTTTGGTTCGACGGGAAGCCCTAACTTTTGCCTAGGCATGTCAGCCTAGCGGGTCTTTTTCATGCGTAGTATTTTTTAACTATGTCTGCATTGGCGGGGTGAGGAAGGTCGTCACCATCCATGTTGGTTAAGATCATTGCTCCTCCTGAGAACACATGCTTAACCACAAATGGCCCTTCATACGTAGGGGTCCATTTGCCCCTTGGATCACTCTGAGGAAGGATGATTCTCTTGATAACCAGATCCCCAACTTGATATTCCTGTGGTCTGACCTTCTTGTTAAATGCCCTGATCATCCGTTTCTGATACGTCTGACCATGACAGATAGCAGCAAGTCTCTTCTTGTCAATGAGATTGAGTTGGTCAAGTCGTGTCTGGATCCAATCATCTTCATTCAGATTTGCATCCTTCATTATCCGGAGAGAGGGAATTTGCACTTCGATTGGCAAGACTGCCTCCATGCCATAAACCAGAGAGAAAGGAGTTGCCCCGGTTGACGTCCTAGCTGAGGTACGGTACCCATGCAGAGCGAACGGTAACATCTCGTGCCAATCTTTGTAGGTCACTGTCATTTTTTGCACGATCTTCTTGATGTTCTTATTAGCTGCTTCTACAGCCCCATTCATCTTCGGTCTGTAAGGAGAAGAATTGTGGTGCTGTATCTTGAACTGTTCGCAAAGCTCAGCGATCATCTTATTGTTCAGATTGGTACCGTTGTCTGTAATAATCCGCTCAGGGACGCCGTACCGGCAGATCAGATTGTGCCGAATGAACCGTGCCACAACAGTCTTGGTTACCGTAGCATAGGATGCTGCCTCAACCCACTTCGTGAAATAGTCGATCGCTACTAGGATGAAGCGATGTCCATTGGATGCCGTAGGTTTTATCTCGCCGATCATGTCTATGCCCCATATTGCAAATGGCCAAGGTGCAGTCAGGACATTCAGTGGAACCGGAGGAACATGCACCTTGTCTGCATAGATCTGGCACTTGTGGCATGTCCTGGAGTGTTGGTGGCAGTCAGCTTCCATGGTGGACCAGTAATATCCTGCCCGTAGGATTTTCTTAGCCATAGTATGCCCACTGGAATGCGTACCAAAGGTCCCTTCATGTAGCTCTTCCATGATTCTCTCCGCTTCAATCTTATCCACACAACGCAGCAAGGTTGAATCATGGTTTCTTTTGTACAAGATGCCGTTGCTTAGGAAGAATTTTGCTGCGAACCTCCTCAGGAATTTCTTATCGTTGACAGAGGCACCTTCAGGGTATTCCTGAGCTTCCAGATATCTCTTCACTTCGTGGTACCAAGGCTTCTCAGTTACCAATTCAGTTTCGAGATCACAACAGTATGCCGGTTCGTCCAGTTTCCAGATGATGATCCGGGGAGCTTCATTATCCCATTTAACTTTGAACATTGAAGACATTGTAGCTAACGCGTCCGCTAACTGATTCTCTTCTCTTGGAAAGTGCTCAAAGGTTATCTCTGTAAAGTGGGGAATCAGGGTCAACACACATTCTCTGTAAGGAATCAAGTTTGGATGTTTCGTATCCCACTCTCTGTTGATCTGATTGATCACAAGAGCGGAATCTCCGAAGACACTTAGAAATTTGATCCTTAGATCGATCGCAGCTTGAAGACCCATAATACACGCCTCATACTCCGCCATGTTGTTGGTACAGTTGAAACACAGCCGGGCAGTGAGTGGAGTATGAGTACCTTGTGGGGATATGATTATGGCGCCGATACCGTTTCCCAAAGCATTGGAGGCTCCGTCAAAGTGCATAGACCATCGGGATCCCGGTTCAGGTCCTTCATCCGGTCCAGGTACTTCACAATCTGTTACTATCATAATGCTTTCATCCGGAAACTCGAAGTTCATTGATTGATAGTCATCTACAGCTTGATGAGCTAAGTGGTCTGCCAATACACTTCCCTTGATGGCTTTCTGGGTTGTGTACTGTATATCATATTCCGTCAAGATCATTTGCCATCTTGCAATTCTCCCAGACAGAGCAGGCTTTTCGAATATGTATTTTATCGGATCCATCTTTGAGATCAACAAGGTAGTGTGAGTCAGCATATACTGTCTCAGCCGGCGAGCAGCCCATACCAAAGCGCAGCAAGTTTTCTCAAGCAGCGAGTATCGGGTCTCACAGTCGGTAAACTTTTTGCTAAGGTAATAAATGGCATGCTCTTTTCGGCCAGACTCGTCATGCTGCCCCAGCACACACCCCATTGAGTTGTCTAGCACTGTCAGATATAGGATCAGAGGTCTCCCTTCAACCGGTGGCATAAGGATAGGTGGTTCTTGGAGATATTCTTTGATTCTGTCGAAGGCAGCCTGACATTCATCGTTCCAACGTACTACCTGATCTTTCTTCAATAGCTTGAAGATTGGCTCACAGGTAGCAGTCAGATGTGAGATGAATCGAGCGATGTAATTCAGGCGTCCTAAAAAGCCTCTGACTTCCTTCTCTGTCTTAGGAACCGGCATCTCTTGAATGGCTTTGACCTTAGCAGGGTCCACTTGAATACCTTTATCACTGACCACGAAGCCTAGTAACTTTCCCGATCTTACCCCGAAGGTGCACTTGTTCGGGTTCAATCTCAGCTTGTACAGTTTCAATCGGTCAAACAATTTCTGTAGATGATCTAGATGCTCTTCCTCAGTCTGGGACCTAGCGATCATGTCGTCCACATACACCTCTATCTCGTGATGAATCATATCATGAAATAAGGCAACCATGGCACGTTGGTAGGTTGCCCCAGCATTCTTTAATCCGAACGGCATGACCTTGTAACAGAAGGTGCCCCACTGAGTAACAAATGTAGTCTTTTCCATGTCTTCAGGTGCCATCTTGATCTGATTGTAGCCTGAAAAACCATCCATGAAAGAGAACACCTTGTGCTGAGCTGTATTATCAACAAGGACATCAATGTGAGGTAAGGGGAAGTCATCCTTGGGGCTGGCCCTGTTCAGATCCCTGTAATCAACACACATTCTGACCTTACCATCCTTTTTAGGTACCGGCACCACATTAGCAACCCACTGAGGGTAAGACGTTACTACAAGGAACCCGGCATCAAACTGTTTCATGACCTCGGCTTTAATCTTCTCGGACATCTCTGGACGCATCCGACAAACCTTTTGTTTAACTGGAGGGCAGTCTTCCCTAGTCGGTAAATGATGGACGACAATATCGGTATCCAACCCTGGCATGTCTTCGTAGGACCAGGCAAAGATCTCCATATAGTCATGTAACATCTTGGTTAACCGTTGCTTCACGCTGAGCTCTAGGTTGGCACCAATCTTTACCTCTTTTCTGTCTGCCTCAGTACCCAGGTTTATGGTTTCCACTGGCTCTTCATGGGGTTGAATTGCCCTCTCTTCCTGAAGCAACAGTCTAGCAAGCTCGCCCGGCACTTCGCAATCATCTTCACCCTCGTCTTCGGCTAAGTTGATCGGATTTTCGAAGTCATAGTTGGCATTAGCAGAGCCGTTACCAGTGAGATCCAGAGTGGATTGGAACCTGTATGAGTGAGTGTGTGTGTAAATACAGCTGTTTTGAAAATTATGTAAAGGAAAAGAAAGACAGAAAAGGAACACAATATTTGCAATGCGAAAAGTACGTCCAAGATTTTCATTCATGATGTATAAAATGACAGTTTGTATGCCCTCACAAATAGAACCACGGTGCCTCGGGTAAGACACCGGGCCATAGAGCTTATCACTGTTTATTACAAAATATCAAAACAAAGAAATTTATTACTTACTGCCAAAAGAAACAGAGAGATTGTCCTTCGCGCTCCAATTGTTGAGTCCACCATCAGCAGCCGGGTAGATCCAGCTATCGAACTCAGTTTCATCAACTTCCTCTTCATCACCAATAGCATTAACTCCGTGAGCAGGCAGGGGAGCTGTAACCACATTAGGCTTGTCAGATGCCTCAAACTGTACCTCCTTAGCGTCAATGAGGTCCTGCAGCTTGTTTTTTAGTGCCCAACAGTCATCAGTAGAGTGCCCCGGGCTTTCTGAATGGTAAGCACAACGAGCATTCGGGTTGTACTTGGGGGACGCAGTATTGGGGAACTTTGGCGCCTCCCTGACAGTCACTAAATTAGTTGAGAGTAACTGTGGCAGGATCTGCGACAAAGTCATGTTTAAACGGGAAAATTCTCTCCGGGGTCTTTCCACCTTCTGAGTATTGTTTGGCCGGGGAGCGGCAGCAGGCTTAGCAATCATGACCGCACTGACAGATTGGCGGTGTTCATTTCTCTCTGATCTCCTAGAACCGTACACGGCACTAGACTCCTTCTTAAATGGTTTCTTGTCCGAACTAGATGATGCAGCCTTTGCAATCTTCCCAGATTTCAGCCCAGCTTCGATTCTTTCTCCAGTCAAGATCAAATCAGTGAAACCAGCAGAAGAATTCCCAATGAGATGGTTGAAGAATGGCCCAGATAGGGTCCCCAAGAACATGTCAACCAGCTCCCGATCAGTCAATGGTGGCTGCACCCTGCCAGCCAGGTCTCTCCACTTCTGCGCGTACTCTTTAAAACCTTCGCTTGCGCCTAACGCCGTACCCTGGAGTTGGGTACGTGTGGGGGCAAGGTCGGCATTATACTGATACTGCTTGTAGAAAGCAGTAGCCAGCTCCTCCCAGTTACGAACTTTGGTCCCATCCAGCTGATAGAACCATTCGAGATGAGTCCCTGAAAGACTCTCCTGGAAGAAGTGGATCCATAGATTCTTGTCCGCAGAGTACGGCTGAATTTTCCGAACATAGGACCTTAAGTGCAGCTTGGGACAAGACGCCCCGTCATACTTCGAGAAGGATGGTGCTTTGAATTTATGCGGGATAACCACACCAGTCGACAAACCCATATCTCCGAAATCCAGCCCAGGTGCCTGTTGCACCTCCATAGCCTTCAACCTGTCCTCCAGTTGTTTGTACCTGTCATCTGCAGGAGGGTACTGCTCTTCATCAAAATCTGTCTCGTTGTCGGAGACGACCGGACTAGGAACCTTTACTTCTGCCTGAGAAGGACTCCTGCCAACAGAAGAACCAGCCTCTTCATGCTGCAGAGTATTACCCAACCTTCGGCCCGAGTTGAATAGAACCGTTCTTCTTTTCTTCTTCTTCTCCTTCTTCAGGAGCATAGTCTTCAGTTCTTCTTGGCCTTTAGCTAGACCCATGATTAGTTCTTGAAACTGCGCATTCTGCGCCTGGAGAGCCTTGATTGATGTCTCTGTTGATTCGGATCCGGGATTCATGATGCTGAAATAAACAGCGAAGAACTGTGAGCAACCTGAAAAGGGAAAAACCTGCTATGCACATGATGTATGAAATGCGTATGCAATGCATTCAAGGGTTCGAAAGTTCAAATTTGTTGTAGCCAAAAAGGAACACACGTTATTATTAAAGAAATCATTGTTTAATATATCAAGGCCTCATGGGCAAAAATACAAAAATCAAGTCAATCCCAAAATACACTGCGCATCCTCTTCGGAGCTATGTAGGTGTTGAGGTTCCTCTCCTCATGCAACAGACGGGTGAGCTCCAAGACCTTCTTTTCGCTGGCATGCAGACTGGTCTCAAGAGAATTCCTTTCCTCCTTAAGCTGGATCCAGCTCTTCTGCATCTCTTCCCAGGACGTGGGCATATCAGGGTGCTGAATAACATGAGACACTTCCCCTTCCAAGACAGGCTCTTTGATTACTGGAAGCATGTGAGGATAAGGCATCACTAACTTCTGGGAGCGGGCGCGTACCCACTTGAGATAAGGCTCCAAAGGGATGGAGTTCCTGTGCCCCAGTGTCTTGCTGTCTATCCTACTAGGCATCCTCCAGGCTCTGATAAACCTCTGACGAAGTCCTTGAGTATCGTTGTCGAAGTCAAAAACTATGTCGGGAATTAGCATGTCATGAGGACCGTCCCTCCGAGCATAACCAAACTGTCTCCAAGCCAAGCATGGGCTATAAGTAATACCTCCTCTAATTCCAAGTAAAGGAACATTAGGGTACTCCCCACAACGATCAATGATAGTGACATCTCCTCTGGACCTAGGGCACCAATGTATATCTGCATGTGTAAGAGTCATCAACCGTTGTGACCATCTCAAACCCCGCTCATTCTTTAAGACTGATTGGGGAAGGTGCGAAATAAACCACCTTCCCAGGAGAGGAGTGCAACACATTAGGACACCTCTTTTTCTCATGGTTCGAGTGTAACATGAGTGAAGGATGTCCCCCAGCAACGTAGGTATAGGATTCCTGGACATAAAGATCTGAACGGCACTGATATCAATGAGCTGATCTGGGTTAGGGAACAGTACCAAACCATAAACAAGGAGGGCCACAACCTCTTCAAAAGCTTGCAAGTCAAGGGAGTTCCAACATTCATGGGCCTTCTCAAACAGAAACCTGGCCAAGAACCCTTTGATACCACTTCTGACTTCCCAATGTCCCTTGAGGTCAGATGACTGTAGGTGCAAGGCTTTGGCAATCTCCTCAAGCTTAGGTTCCTTTTCTGTACCGCTGAAGGGTAGCTGATCAAGGATAGGGATCTTCAGGAGCCGGGAGAACTCCTCCAATGTAGGTACCAACTGATAGTCCAAGAAGGTAAAGCAGTGATGCAGAGGGTCAAAGAACTGGAACAAGACCTTAATCATATCTTCCTCAATGTTGGTGTTGACCAAGCTGATGAGGCTTCCATGCCTGTCACTGAATGAAGAGTTCTCGGGAATCCTGGATATAAGCTCCTTAAGCTGAGGAGGGATCTTTACAAGATTGACCTGAATTGTCTTTCTACGAGCAGTTTCCATGTCCTACAAAACAAGAACAAAGATGAAAATTCGAACCCCTGAAATGGTTAGTCAATGCATATGATGCTGGATGATGTCATGATGCTATGATTAAACACACCACAGATATTTACAAAGACAAACATGTAAGGCACACAAGGCACACAAGGCAAGCCCTTAAGGTTTAAGGCCAGCATGGGGTCTGGGTAGTACCCTCTTGAAGTTGGTGGGTTCATACCTGTCCTAATCAAAGTAACCGGGTTCTAAGGTTCCCAATATCACGGGATTGCTTTCATTGTTCATCGTTTCGATTTAGCCACTGAACTGGCGACCGAAATATTCCAGGAAAGCAACCCTCAATTGAGCGTAGTATCGAGTATCAACCAACCTCGGACTGCACCAAAGTCAGTTATCTCACTACCCTAAAGAGGCCAATATAGTTCAATTAAGGTTCCTAAGGTCTGTTGATGCTTCACGACACCACGCGGAGGCCCCGTACTCTCCTTGACTGAACTCAAGGGTTACCGGTACACACCAAAGTGCCACATCAACGTAGCAGACTGTTTCAACCATGTCGGTATACCCCGCACAGTTCCCTCACATCCTTGTTGCTACTTTCTAAGAAAGGTATCCCCCAGATCCGGGTTTAGGATCTATAGAACTCCCAAGCAACCCACAATTTAAAGCACACAAAGCAATACAATTGAAAACATAGTTATGAACTAGCCCTAAGGTACACCTCACTTTATAAAGATATCCCCAGCAGAGTCGCCAGTTCTGTGATCGGTGGATCTGGAACTGACTGTTTAACGCTGGTTCGCGAAATGTCGCGGAAGCAAGAGTCGCCACCGTCTTTTATTTTCTCCAAATGGAAAGGACAAAAGCACAGAAAAATTCCTTATAGAGATTGCTCTCGGTTCGGGAGGTAGGTTATAAAAAGGGAAGGTGTTAGCACCCTTTCTATCCATGGTTATCCATGGGCTCTTAGATACTTGCTCATTGTGTTTTCAAAATGTTTGTTTGCTTTTCAATGTGGGTTTAAAAAGTTTCTTTGAAAAAATTTCAGATCGACTCATACGTCAGAGTGTTTGAAAAGTTTGTTTCGAAAGCTTTTGAAAAGTGTCGGTGTGAAAAAAGTTTTGTTTTGTTTTGAGATTAGAGCAAGTATCCTTGAGAACCTACCTACCCTAAGGAATTCGTCTGTGTAAATATCCTTAAAAGTAATGCCATCCCACCATTGAGAGGTAGGTAGCACCACCGTTGGAGGTGTTCGGGTCAATTCGAGTTTTAGGGACGTGGTGATCACCAGAGCAATGGGAAGACACCTTAGAAGCTACCCTCATGCCAGGTTCCCGGATCATGAGGACTTACTAAGACGTCCTCTACTCGACGATCACCTTTCGAAAGGCAACAGTGAGGCGTACCCTAGGGGTGGTGTGTGACTTGTGTGTCGTTTTCAGATATTTTGTCTTGTTCATGTTTGTTGTGATCTACGCTTGATTTTAATTAGGGCCATTCATTCTTGCATGCATATTTAACAGTTATAAAGTTTGCGAAAAATAAATCTAAGACTATTACAAATGGCGCGGGTCCACATCGCCTAAATTTCCAGAACCCGATTTGACGGAAAAGTAAATAATGCGAAGTAAATAAAAGTGCGAAAAGTAAAGTTACATGGCTTTGGGAGATTTACATAATTATAATGAACGACATAAAGTAAATGCGCAAATTAAATAATTAAAAAAAACAATGGGCGTTGGACCCTTTTGCAAAATATTTAAAGTTAATGAGAAGTAAAATTAAAATTAAATGTTTTTTGGTATTTTGTATTTTTTAGATTAAATAAGAAAAAGGATTAATTATAATTAAAGTAAAATGTCCAAACCCTAATTCTAATGTTTTCTTTATTTATTATGAAAGAATTAAATTAAAACCTAAATTAAACCCTAATTTTTATTTATATACAAAATTCAATTTATGGAAATAAACAAAATAATAATATTATGATAAAAAAGGAAATAAAAAGAATTAACAATTAAAACCTAAATTCTACATTTTTTGGATTTTAGGAAAAGAATTAAAGTTAAAACCTATTTTACTAAATTTATTTACATGTTAATTATTTACAAGAAAATAAATAAAATAAATATTTTTATTGTTTTTTATCCTTTTTCTGAATTTTAGTGTTTTTTATGTTTTTGTGAAAATAAATTAATTAAATTACACAATCAAGAAAACAAAATAATAGTTTAAATAAAATATGAGAAAAATAAAAAGGAAGGCAAACCAGGGGGGGTGTAACCCCAAATGTGAGGTTCAGGCCTAGCAATTCAGGCCCAATAAGCTGGAAATTGGTTGACTTTTCTGGATCCTATGTGATGCGCTTGACTAGGTGTAGCGTGTCCCTTGAATCTACGCCTTTGGTTTGATCGTTTAGGACGCGTGGACAATAGATGAGGAGGACGTATGGTGGTCCTTAAGAGCGTGCCTGCATAGGAATGAGCATTGAAAAATATTATGGAAATTGCCAGACCTGGGACTTGAACCCAGGTCTTTGATGTTACATACATCACGTGTTGCCACTGAGCCACTGAATGTTAATTAACATATTATGGTAAACAAATAATAAAAAACAAAACCAATGCATAGTAATTAAAAACGCGCGCAATTCAAACCAGCGAACCACTGGCTGACAACGCATCGTCTCTTTCGTTTTCCTGAAACATAAAGAACGAAGGCAACGGTTTTCGTTGTGTTCTCTTAGGGGACTTTTGGAGAAATAGCGAATAGCGCTATAATGCATATAAATTGATCGCGAGGCTTGAGTTTTCTTCGTCCAGACCTACTGCATTCAACCATGGTACTCATGAGCCCTAATTTTTCCTCTATGCAAAATCCCCAATTCAGAAAACCTGCAACCCTAATATTTGACAATGGCGAAAACGCATATATGGCACAAAAACACAATTGAACATGTTGGTTAGCTTAGAAACATCATTATAAGCAAGAATCCATAAAGAAAAATGCAAAAGGATGCTTGATTTATGCTATGCGATTTCAAGAATTTTGCTTCACAGTTTGACTTATGGATACCAATTCAGGGCGTTCTGGTTGATGTTAGTGATTGAGAATCGTTCAATGATGTCTCAGGATGATGATGGAACAAGAATTGGGGCTTGAATCGACCTAAAAACTAGTTTTCAGTTTTTGTGTTTTATGAAAAATTTTCAAGTTTGTATGTGGTTTCTGAGCGCAGCTTGCAGTCTTTTTGGCTTAGGGTTGTGTTCCTGATCATATAGTGAGGCTTTTAGGTCAACAAAAATCAACAAAATCTCATGAATTCATTGTTTTCAATATTTGATTTCCTTAATATCTTTTTGAATCTTTTTTCATGGTTTTTGGTTCAATCATGCTCAAATCTCATCAAAACTTGCCTAATTGGGATATGCACGTGATATTGAGAATAAACATGCATGAAAAGATTTTTTTAGGTCAAGTTTGATATTTTTCATGTATTTAATTAATTTAAATGAATTAATATTAATATAAATTCAAATAAATAATTAAAAAAATGAGAAAATACTTCCCTTTGGGCCTAATGGTCGTGCATAGGCTTGGCATGAAGAAACTTGGAAGAAAAATGGGCCCAATAGCAAATTTAGGCCTTTTGCATCAATGTTGACTTTTCAAAATTCCTAAAAATTTCCCAACTTCCACAAGGCATAACTTGGTCAATTTTTAAGCTTTTCACATGTTCTTGGACATTTTGGAAAGGTCTTTGAGTCCTCTAACCAATTCCTTTGGTCCCATGTCATTTTGATTTACCAATATCAAGTTATGGCCTTTGACTTAAAGTCCCTTTTTGTTGACTTTTGAAAATGACCTATAATGTTGAAATTGATAACTTTTTGTGAGAGCATTTCTTGGACTTGGAATATGAAGATGAGTTGTAGGAAATGTCTTTCTCTTCAAAATGAGCTTTGGATGGAATTTTTCTGATAATCCATGTGAAAGTTATGCCCTAGTCAATTTCAGTTGACTTTTTCAGCTGTCCCAATATAGCAACTTTTGCATCTTTGATGATTTCTGAGCCAAATTTTGAGAATCATGATCAAGCATTGATCAAATGATGTTTGTGGCTTCAAAATGATATGTTGACCAAAAATTTGAATTTTTGACTGTCAAATGACCATTTTGCCCCTACAGTTGACTGTAGTGCAATCTAGGGTTTTGACTGTGCAATCTTGAGCTGAATACCTTGAAACTTGATATGAAGACACTTGACCATCTTTGTAGGCATATGAGACTTGATTGGGCATTTGAAAACTTCCTTTCTTTGATCAGAACACAAACCCTAGTTTTGACTGTATAGGAGACAATTGAATTGCATAACCCTTGGGGAATTTTGTGACCTTGACTTGACAAATCTTTGATGAATATGGGAGGGCAAATTTTGGGGTACAACAAAGACAAAGTCTTCTTGGGCTGGGCCTGAGTTGACTTCCTATTTGCACCTTGTTTTTACTTTTGAACCCCCCTGGCCCATTTTGAGTTTCATTTGCTATTTTTAATTTTTTCCTTTTGATTCTGATTTATTATTTTTCATTAAAGCATAAAAATATTAAAAAACATTTTTCCACATTTTTTTTGCATTTTATTTGATATTTATTTGTTTTAGTTAGTTATATACATAAATAAATACATAATGTTTTTTTTGTTTAGAATATTAGGAATAATACCAAATACATTTATTTTCTAATTTTTATTTTATTTTATCTTCTGAAAATATTTTATATAAAATATACTTTTTTTTATAAATATTAAATATTATTATTTTGTACATATTCAATATATTTGGTAAATAATACAAATACATACATATATATTAGTATATTTAGGTTAAAAAATACAAAATATATACATTTTTATTTTTATTAATATTTAACATTAAAAATACCCTTTTGACAAATATACTTCTCTTTTATTTATTTTTTGTACATAACTAATAAATATTGTACATATTAAATAATTAATACCTTTTATTTAATAAATTAGGGTTTTGCCCTAAACATGAAAAATACCCAAAAATTAATACTTTTATTTTTGTTTCCTTGACACATAAAAAACACTTTTTACATACACATAAAAAATCATTTTTTGCATCTTGCATATTTATCTTATTTTATTTAATTATTGCATATTAAATAATTTGTATAATTCCATTTGGATTGTAATAGTTTAGGATTTAATTCTTGTCAAAATACCCTCATTTGAACATTTGTACCCCCCTTCCCATATATTGTGCTGTAATAACTTAGGAACTTTATTTTTCGCACTTTAAAGCTTTCTAATTATGCCATGCTAGAATTAGGGTTTTGTATGCAAATCAATTAACCAAAAAAATAGTTTGACCTAACTTCAAGATAATCAAGCATGAAAATGGACAACACTAATCACACTTGCAACCCTAGGGTATTCCACTTGTTGCCTTCAATAATGGGCCATATTGCATGTTAGGTCTCTTTGGGCAAAACAAATACAATTCCAATGATCATAGTCCCTCGATGACGCTTTCAAAAGTTGCCTAAAAAATGATCAAGTCCCTCAAGGAAAAATTGCCCAAAGATACTTGGCACCATTGCAATTATGGTCTAAACGATGACCCGCGCCCGTCCCTTTCACATCCTAACACAAGATTGTCCACCAAATGCAATGGTGAAACAAAATTGTTAAAAGGGTTAAAAACATAGGAGAAATCTTTGAGAAATTTAGGAGTAGACAACCTCTTAGTTACTTGAATCAAACTTGCAAAACAAAACACTTGCCTATTTTCAAACCACACATCACCACACTTTCAAAACAACTTTCAAAAAAACATTGAAAACCTTTTCCAAAGACATACACCTCTGTATACATCCCAACATGGATCATTACAAAGGTTGCCACCACATTGGCCTCTTTTCAAAACATTTTTTAAACCCACACACACAAAGCACCATTTCAAACAATTGAAAATTAAGGCAAGTTGATCTAAGCAAGTAACTAAGAGCCCATGGATAACCATGGATAGAAAGGGTGCTAATACCTTCCCTTTCTATAATCTACTCCCCGAACCCAAGAAAACATCTCAAAGGTTTTTGCTGTGCTTTTTAAACCTTTCCTTAGGATAAAATAAAAAGTCGGTGGCGACTCTTGCTCAAACGAAACATTTGCAAAAACAAACGCAAAACCTCAAGTCAGTTCTTCCACCGTATCACAGAACTGGCGACTCTGCTGGGGAAATTTTTAAAAGTGGAGTAACCTTAGGGCTTAGATCACCCTCTTGCATGACTAATTGTTTGTTTTGATTGCTTTATATCTTGGCTCTCTTGTTTGGGTTTACAATCCTACACCCGGATTTTGGGAAACATTCATAGATAGCAATACGTTGTGGAAACTGTGCAGGGTATACCGACACGGTCGAAGCAATAGCTATATTAGTGCGACATATTTGTGAGTACCGGTAACCCTTGAGTTCAATCAAGGAGAGTACGGGGCCGCTGAGTGATGTCGCTAAGCACTAATGACCTAGAACCTTACTTGACCATCTTGGCCTTTCATTAGGGGTAGTGAGATGACCGGCTTTGGTGCAGTCCGAAGTTGGTAGATACTCGATACTACACTCATTGAGGGTTGTTTTCTTGGAATATTTTGGTCGCTAGTTAAGTGGCTAAACCAAAACGATGAACAATACAAACAATCCCGTGATATTGAGTTCCTTAGAACCCGGTTACTATTTATAGGACAGGTTTTTAAGCCAACTACACTCAAGAGGGTACTTACCTATGAAACCCCATGCAAGCCTGAAACTAGGGTTTGGTGTGAATTGCTTGTACATATGTTTGTGCATACATCATGAACATCATAAAGCATCATATGCATTTACTAACCATTTCAAGGGTTTAGATCTTCATCTTTGTTCTTGTTTTGTAGGTCATGGAAATTCCTCACAGAAAAACCATCCAAGTCAACCTTGTGAGAATCTCTCCTCAACTCAAGGAGCTCACCTCAAGAATTCCGGAAAGCTCATCCTTCAGTGAAAGACATGGTAGACTGCTCAGCTTAGTCAACACCAACATTGAAGAGGATATGATGAAAGTGTTATTCCAGTTCTTTGACCCTCTTCACCACTGTTTCACTTTCCCCGACTACCAGTTGGTGCCCACTTTGGAGGAATTTTCTCAACTTCTGAGAATTCCTATCCTCAATCAACTACCTTTCAACGGTACGGAAAAGGAACCAAAGCCTGAAGATGTTGCTCGAGCATTACATCTACAACCTTCTGACATCAAGGGGCATTGGGAAACTAGAAGCGGCGTCAAAGGTTTCTTAGCAAAATTCTTGTTTGAGAAGGCACAATAATGTTGGAACTCATTGGACCTGCAAGCCTTTGAAGAGATTGTGGCACTCCTTATCTATGGGTTGGTCTTGTTCCCAAATCCTTACCAGCTTGTAGAGGTCAGCGCCGTCAAAATCTTCTTGTCCAGAAATCCAATACCAACATTGCTTGGGGACATTCTTCACTCATTTTACACACGAACAATGAGAAAGAGGGGTGTCCTTATGTGTTGTACTCCTCTCCTTGCAAGGTGGTTTATTTCGCACCTTCCACAATATGTCTTGAAGAATGACCAAAGCTCAAGGTGGTCCCAACGGTTGATGACTCTTACTCACTCTGATGTACATTGGTGTTCTCGGTCCAGAGAAAATGTCATCATCGTCGATCGTTGTGGAGAGTTTCCTAATGTTCCTTTACTTGGAATCAGAGGAGGTATCACCTACAAACCTTGTCTAGCTTTGAGGCAATTTAGATATGCACGGAGGGATGGCCCTCGCGACATGTTGATTCCTGACCTGGTTTTTGACTTCAACAACGATGTGCAAGGACTTCGCCAAAGATTCATCAGAGCTTGGGGGAGGCCCAACAAGGTTGATAGCAAGACATTGGGGTACAAGAACTCCATCCCTCTTGAACCTTATCTCAAGTGGGTACGAGCCCGAACCCAGAGCCTAATGATGCCTTATCCTCATATTCTCCCTGTGATTAAAGAGCCCGTCAAGGAAGGAGAGGTTCCCTACACCATCCTACATCCTGACATGCCTACATCGTGGGAGGAGATGCAGAAGAGTTGGATCCAGCTCAAGGAGGAACGAAACACTTTTGAAGCCAGCTTCTACGCCAGCGAAAAGAAGGTTCTAGAGCTCACCCGCCGACTCCATGATCAAGAGGCTCTCAACACCTACATTGCGCCAAAGAGGATGCGCAACGTCTTTTTACCTTGAGAAGTTGTTTTTGTAATATTTGGCCCATGGGGAATTTATGTACTAACAAATCTTTTCTTATTAATATGACGTGCGTTCTTTTTGTCTGCAACAATTGTGAATTTCTAAAATCCTTGAATGCATTGCATAGATAGCATCTCATGCATCATGTGCATAACAAGTACCCTTTTTTCTACAGGTTGCTTAATCTTCTTCGCTGTTTATTTTGAACAGTCATCATGAATCCAGAATCATCCAGTGAGCAAGCAATCAAGGCCCTCCAGGCCCAGAGTGCCCAGTTTCAAGAGATGGTCATGAGCCTGGCCCAAGGTCAACAAGAGTTGAAGGCTCTGCTCCTAAAGAAGAAGAAGAAGAAGAGGACTGCGTTGTTCAATACTGGACGCAGGTTTGGGAACACACTCCATAACGAGGCTGATCCAACTACTTCCTCTGCAGAGAAAGACAGTCCCCAAGGGGGAGGAGCTCCTAGTCCTGCAATCTCTGACAACGAGACGGATTACAATGACGAACAATACCCTCCTGCTGCTGACAGGTACAAGCAATTAGAGGACCGCTTGAGTGCCATGGAGATTCAAAATGTGCCGGGGCTGGATTTCGGAGATTTAGGGTTATCTTCTGGGGTGGTAATCCCACACAAGTTCAAGGCGCTTGCCTTTGCCAAATACGACGGGGCTTCCTGTCCAAAGCTTCATCTCAGATCGTACGTAAGGAAGATCCAACCTTACACGGCAGACAAAAAACTTTGGATCCACTTCTTCCAAGATAGCCTTTCGGGGTCACAACTTGAGTGGTTCTATCAGCTAGATGGAACCAGTATCCGACATTGGGAAGATTTGGCTACCACATTTTATAGACAATATCAATACAATTCTGACCTCGCTCCTACGCGTACCCAACTTCAGGGTATGTCATTAGAAACGGGCGAAGGGTTCAAAGAATATGCATAAAAATGGAGAGAGTTGGCTGGCAGGGTGCAGCCTCCATTGACTGACCGTGAGCTGGTTGACATGTTTCTAGGGACCTTGTCTGGTCCATTCTTCAATCATCTGGTTGGTAATTCCTCCACTGGGTTTACGGATTTGATCCTGACGGGTGAAAGGATAGAAGCTGACATCAGGTCAGGAAAGATACAGAAAGGGGCCTCCGCAAGTACTGAGAAGAAACCTTTCAAGAAGGAAGCTAGTGCCGTCTATGGTCCTAGAAGACAAGTCAAGCCAGAACACCGCCAAGCCATCAATGCCTTGGTAATTTCAAAACCTGTTGCTGCTCCTCAGCAGTACAATCAACAAAGGGGTGAGAGGCCCAAGAGGCAATACACTCGGCTGAGTATGACCTTGTCATAAATCTTACCGCAACTGCTATCAACCAACTTGGTAACCATCAAAGAGGCTCCGAAAGTCGTGAATACTGCATCTCCTAAGTATAACCCAAATGCCCGTTGTGCTTATCATTCTGATAGCCCCGGGCATACTACTGATGATTGCTGGTCCCTGAGAAATAAGGTCCAAGACCTTATTGATGCGAAGGAAATTCAGTTTGAGGCGCCTGAGAGGCCAAATGTTACTGCTCTTATGCCCCAGCATAGAGTAAATGGCGTCGAGGAAGATTTGTATGCTGTTTCGGTGAATGATGTTGCTACCCCTCTATTGACTGTTAAGAGGAACCTACTACTAGCCGGTTTATTTCCGGGTTGTAGCAAGGGTTGCCTCCT
Organism: Vicia faba; assembly: GCA_948472305.1. Classification (NCBI taxonomy): domain Eukaryota; kingdom Viridiplantae; phylum Streptophyta; class Magnoliopsida; order Fabales; family Fabaceae; genus Vicia; species Vicia faba. The sequence continues at coordinate 485,777,412 of OX451737.1, forward strand.
GTGTGCTGTTATCCCTACCGGTTGTCCGCTGCTGAAATCAGGCATCCAAAGCCTGATGGATAGCAAAGAAATTCTGTTCAAGAAAACTGCTGTTCCGTTTGTTTCCGCTGAAGAAGTATCTGTCGTCACGATTTTCAACAATCCTACCAAGGCTCCCCCGAGGAAGCCAGTCCAAATTATGTCTGTTGCACCCATTACCATTACTGTTCCGGGGCCCCTCCCCTATGAATCTGATAAGGCTGTCCCATGGCACTATGGGGCAGACGTGTATGTGCTTGGAGTGAAGCAGGAGTTCAACACCGGTACCAGTATCAGTAACATCACTGGTCCCGCCAAGATTACTCGTAGTGGCAGGCTTTTCTCGCCTGACATTGCACCACCAGTTATCCGAAAACCTCTTATCATCAGACCCGCAAGTGTGCATGTTCCAAATCAAGTTCCTGTATCTACTACTGCCGCCGAGTCCTCTAATGCTCGGGGCAAAAAAGTTGCTACCGATTTGCCTGCCCGGACGGAGGCACCAAAAAAGACCGTTGTTTAAGCCTCCCAGCAAGAGATGGAGGAAATCCTTAAAATCATTAAAAAGAGTGACTTCAATGTCGTAGAACAGCTGGGGCATACCCCCTCCAAAATCTCTATGCTATCATTGCTGCTGTGCTCAGAGGCCCACGCCAAGGCCCTGATTTCATTTCTGAAAACGGCTCATGTGCCGCAAGAGACCTCTGCAGATCAGTTCACTGACTGTGTGGCTAATTTGACAGCTGACAATGGTTTAGGGTTCTCGGATGCTGACCTGACCGCCAAAGGAAAAAACCACAATGATGCCCTACATGTCTCTATAGAATGCAAGGGCACTACTCTCGCACACGTGTTGGTGGACACCGGTTCTTCCCTGAATGTATTGCCCAAGAAGGCCTTAGATCGGTTGGATTGTGAGGGCCTGGAATTGAAACCTAGTAACATCATTGTTAGAGCCTTCGACGGTTCTAAGAGGATGGTGCACGGTGAGGTAGACATTCCTATTCGTGTGGGTTCCCAAGTCTTCGACTCAATGTTCTACATAATGGATATTCGTCCATCTTATTCCTGCTTGTTGGGTCGACCCTGGATTCACAAGGTTGGGGCGGTAACATCCACTCTACACCAAAAGCTCAAATACCCTGTCAAAGGGAAAATTGTTACTGTGCAGGGTGAGGAGGAATACATGGTAAGTCACTTAAATTCATTCCGGTATATCGAGATGGACGGGGAGTTTATTGAAACCCCCTTTCAACATTTTGAGGAGGTACCTCCAACATTGGCGTCAGCTGAGATAGTGGTTGAAGAAGACTTTCCTCTGAAGATGGCTTCCCTGAAGGATGCTCGGGCAGTGATTGAGAAAGGCAAGTGCGCAAACTGGGGTCAACTTCCTGACTTCACTCAAAAGACCGACAAGTTTGGGCTGGGCTTCACTGCAGAGGCTCAGAGGGTTGTTCGCAAAGAAAGGATCAGAAAGGCTCCGGTGTTCATCACCAACCCAAGAGTGAATGCTATCGAGGAGGACGTAGAGGAAGCAGAGTTTGACAGTTGGATCTATCCAACAACCGACAACGGACCAAGCAACTGGACGGCAAAGGATTTTACACCTATTACATTTGTCACGCAGTAATGAACTCTTTTGATTTTCAATTTATAACAAACAATATGTTGAAACTTTTATTGGCTCGGTGTCCTACCCGGGACACCGTAGCTCCATTTGTGAGGGCTTTTTGTATGACATTTCCATATATCATTAATCAAAACATTGGACGTTTGTTGCATTTCAAATCTTGTGCTCTTTTTCTTTGTGTTATATATTGCAAAACAGCTATATTTACACACACTCACTTATACAGTTTCCAATCCACTCTGGATCTCACTGGTAACAGCTCTGCTACTGCCAGTTATGACTTTGAAAATCCGATCAACTTGGCCGAAGATGAAGGTGAAGATGATTGCGAAGTGCCTGGTGAACTCGCAAGACTGCTACTCCAGGAAGAGAGGGCCATTCAGCCGCATGAAGAGCCGGTGGAAACAATGAACGTGGGTACTGAGACAGATAGAAAAGAAGTCAAGATTGGTGCCAATCTAGAGCTCAGCGTGAAGCAACGATTGATCCAGATGTTACATGATTACATGGAGATCTTTGCTTGGTATTACGAAGACATGCCTGGTTTGGATGCCGACATTGTGGTTCATCACCTGCCTACCAAGGAAGACTGCCCTCCGGTAAAGCAAAAGGTCTGTCGTATGCGTCCAGAGATGTCCGAAAAGATCAAAGCTGAGGTTATGAAGCAATTCGATGCCGGGTTTCTAGCAGTGACTTCTTATCCTCAGTGGGTTGCCAACGTGGTGCCAGTGCCGAAGAAGGACGGTAAGGTCAGAATGTGTGTCGATTACAGGGATCTAAACTGGGCAAGCCCCAAGGATGACTTCCCCCTACCTCACATCGACGTTCTTGTTGACAATACTGCTCAACACAAGGTGTTCTCCTTCATGGATGGTTTTTCAGGGTATAATCAGATCAAGATGGCTCCTGAAGATATGGAAAAGACTACCTTTGTTACTCAGTGGGGCACCTTCTGCTACAAGGTCATGCCATTCGGGTTGAAAAATGCTGGGGCAACCTACCAACGTGCCATGGTTGCTTTATTTCATGATATGATCCATCATGAGATCGAAGTCTACGTCGATGATATGATTGCAAGGTCCCAAACTGAAGAGGAACACCTTGACCATCTGCGGAAGCTGTTTGATCGACTGAAGTTGTACAAGTTGAAGTTGAACCCAAACAAATGCACCTTTGGGGTGAGGTCTGGAAAATTGCTAGGTTTCATTGTAAGCGACAAAGGTATTCAAGTGGACCCTGCCAAGGTAAAAGCCATACAAGAGATGCCTACTCCTAAGACAGAGAAAGAAGTCCGAGGCTTTCTAGGACGTCTGAATTACATTGCCCGATTCATCTCACATCTAACTGCTACCTGTGAGCCAATCTTCAAATTACTGAAGAAAGATCAAGTAGTACGTTGGAACGATGAATGTCAGGCTGCTTTCGAAAAGATAAAGGAATATCTCCAAGAACCACCCATTCTTATACCTCAGGTTGAAGGGAGACCTCTGATACTATACTTGACAGTACTTGACAACTCAATGGGGTGTGTGCTGGGGCAGCATGACGAGTCTGGCCGAAAAGAGCACGCTATTTATTACCTGAGCAAAAAGTTTACCGACTGTGAGTCTCGTTACTCACTGCTCGAGAAAACTTGCTGCGCTCTGGTATGGGCTGCTCGCCGGCTGAGACAGTATATGTTGACTCACACTACTCTGTTGATTTCAAAGATGGATCCCATCAAGTACATATTCGAAAAGCCTGCTCTATCTGGAAGAATAGCAAGATGGCAAATGATCTTGACAGAATATGATATCCAGTACATAACTCAAAAAGCAATCAAGGGAAGTGTATTGGCAGACCATTTGGCACACCAACCTGTGGACGATTACCAATCTTTGAACTTTGAATTTCCAGACGAAGATATCATGGTAGTAACTGATTGTGAAGTACCTGGACCGGATGAAGGACCTGAGGAAGGATCCCGATGGTCTATGCATTTTGACGGAGCCTCGAACGCTTTGGGTAACGGCATCGGCACTGTGATCATGTCCCCCAAAGGCACTCATACTCCACTCACCGCCCGATTGTGTTTCAACTGCACCAACAACATGGCAGAATATGAGGCATGTATCATGGGTCTTCAAGCTGCAATCGACTTAAGGATCAAGTTTCTGAGTGTCTTCGGAGATTCCGCTCTCGTGATCAATCAGATCAAAGGTGAGTGGGATACGAAACATCCAAATCTTATTCCTTACAAGGAGTATGTGTTGACTCTGCTTCCCCACTTTGAAGAGATAACTTTTGAACACTTCCCAAGAGAGGAGAATCAGTTAGCGGACGCACTAGCTACGATGTCTTCAATGTTCAAAGTCAAATGGGACAATGAGGCTCCCCGGATCATTATCTGGAAGTTGGACGAACCCGCATACTGCTGCGATCTTGAGGCCGAAGAGGTAACTGAAAAACCCAGGTATCATGAGGTGAAGAGATACTTGGAAGCTCAGGAATACCCTGAAGGTGCGTCTGTCAACGATAAGGAGTTTCTGAGAAGGTTCGCGGCGAAATTCTTCCTCAGCAACGACATTCTCTACAAACAAAACCATGATTTAACTTTACTGTGTTGTGTGGATAAGACTGAAGCAGAGAAGGTCATGGTAGAACTACACGAAGGTACATTCGGAACACATTCCAGTGGACATACCATGGCAAAGAAAATCCTTCGGGCAGGATATTTCTGGTCCACAATGGAAGCCGACTGTTACCAACATTCTCGAACTTGTCATAAATGCCAGATCTATGCTGATAAGGTGCATATCCCTCTGGTTCCTCTAAACGTCCTGACGGCACCTTGGCCTTTTGCAATGTGGGGCATTGATATGATCGGCGAGATCCGACCAACGGCATCCAACGGGCATCGCTTCATCTTGGTAGCGATTGATTACTTCACGAAGTGGGTCGAGGCAGCTTCCTACGCCACGGTAACCAAGAGCGTCGTGGCACGTTTCATTCGGCATAACCTGATCTGTCGATACAGCGTCCCGGAAAGAATCATTACAGACAATGGTACCAATCTTAATAACAAGATGATCACTGAGCTCTGCGAGCAATTCAAGATACAGCACCACAACTCTTCTCCCTACCGGCCGAAGATGAATGGGGCTGTCGAAGCGGCTGTTGGCTCCTAAATTCGACACCCTTGTTTTATTAATGTCAGCCATTAAAGCTGAAGGATGTTTTCGACTAGCTAGGTCCGTCGAAATGCCCATCGAAAGATGGCAAGGTACTTAAAAGATTTCTTCCAAGGGAGAAGTTGGTTGCCTTCGACGTCGAGGGAGTTTCTCGTCGAAGATGCTTCTCGACGAAGGTGTTCGATGGTTCAGAGTGGAGCAGTTTGAAATTCAAGCGTTTGGAGGGAAAATGGTTTCCAGCGGTTACCAAGTGCGACGTGCGAAGATCTGGAGCGTCGGACGTTGAGAACGTGCCAAGTGGAATCATCTCGAAGCAGTGTAACTGCCCGACGGTTACTTGGGATGTTTTAGTATAAATAGTAGTAGTCATGTAGTTTCTCGTGTGTGTTCACAATTCTATACAAAGTCACTCATATAGATTCGAGTACCCAGCGTGTGAGAAAGAATTGTTGAGAAATGTATGTGTGAAACACCAACTTTATTAATCAAAGTCATTTACTTTCCCAGAAATTTATTTGCTTTCTTCTTTACTTTCCTGTCGAACCCTTTCATTTAAAGCCTTATTTATTTTACCAAGTCCTTTCTTCATGCAATTTATTTAAAGCCTCTTTATTTTATTGTCATTTAACCAATATCCAATTTAATCAAACTTCAAAATCAACCTATGTCCTAGGATCAATCTGATCGATCCTGCGAGTAACCAAATAAGTAACCATTTGGAGGATCAGCGGTTGTTTACCAAATACCAAGGTAAACAAATTGGCACACCTGGTGGGACTGTGTGTTGATTGTTGAAAATAATCTCATCTTTTCGAGGAGTGTTGTATGTTATTGAGAAGTGGTAGAATATACACTAACAATAACAATACTGCCAGAAGAAGGGAAGAGATGGCGAATCCGCCAAACAATAACGAAATCCCACAAACGAATGTGGGAGCAACGGTTAGTACGACCGTAAGTGAAGCGACAACTGTTGGTTCGACACCAGCAGTAACGGTCACAGCAACGGGGCCATTACTTTCGTTCACGGGCCCCAGGATGCCTTTGGGAACTCCCCCACCAAGGGGAAATTTAGGCACAAGGCCTTTTGTTCCCCCAGGATTTATGCCACTCTATGGTATGCCAACTTCTGAATTGGCTAGCCTGACGAATGCTGCGTCCACTTTTTCAGACCCTTTAGTGAGTGCCTCTTCGCCACTCCAGGGTTCTGGAGTAGGCATGGCGAATAGAAATAGGACCCAACTCTTAGGAGGAACGTCCCAAGTAGCCCATGGCCTTACAAATGCCTCCACAGCAGTCTTGAGGCAACAAATGGACGAAAGCAACCATGATATGGTGCAAATGTTGGCACAAACTTTGAGTACAGTGCTAAACCCTCTAATACAAAACACTACTCAATCGAATCAGCAAGTGACAGCGTAAATGACGCGTTTGACTGATTTCTTTGGAGTACCCCAACCTGTTCGACAGCCCCAAAGGGCGCAAATAAGGGGAAACCAGGGGATATTCTCAGAGGAAGAAACCACCATCAACCAGGCTCAACAGCCTGTCGAAGAAAACCTTAGGGCACGATTGGAGCAACCCGTCGAGGAACCTAGGGTAATAACCCCAGAGGTAAGGTTAATTAACAGAAACCAAAATGCTGACGAAGTAGTCCAGCATATCCAATACCAGAATACGGGTTTGGAAAATAATCTGGCAACCATGATCGAAAGGATCATGACTCAAAATGGGATGAACATGGGCTTTCGAAGGCCCAACTTTACATCTCCATTGTCAGAGTACGTGTTACAGACATACTTACCTCCTAGATGCAAAGTCCCCAAATTTACTAAGTTCTCTGGGGACACGACAGAATCTACTGTCGAGCATGTGGCGAGATACTTGATCGAAGCAGGTGACATTTCGAATAACGAAAACCTGAGGATCAAGTACTTCCCGAGTTCTTTAACAAAGAACGCTTTTACTTGGTTTACAACTCTTCCCCCCAATTCGATCCATCATTGGACCCAGTTGGAAAGATTGTTCCATGAACAATTCTACATGGGGCAAACCAAGATAAGCCTGAAAGAATTGGCCAGTGTGAAGAGACGTTTCACTGAACCTATAGACGAATATCTAAATAGGTTTAGGTTGCTCAAGGCGAGATGCTTTACACAAGTGCCAGAGCATGAGTTAGTCGAAATAGCCGCAGGCGGTTTAGATTATTCCATTAGGAAGAAGCTAGACACCCAATACCTGAGAGACATGGCCCAACTGGCCGATAGAGTTTGACAGGTAGAACGCCTCAAAGCTGAAAAAGCAAAGGCAACGAAAACTCACAAGAGAGAGAGGATAGCGTACGTTGAGATGGATGACGAAGATCCGGAATCCTTCGACGGTACTTTAGCTGTCGAAGAAGGAGAAGTCGATTTAGCAGAACTGAAACAAGGGCCACCATACTCTTGTAAACTGTTAGTCCCCTCAAGTGGGAAAAATCTCATTGGTCCAGAAAGGACCAACGATAGGTTCCCTAAAAAGACTTATAGTTTTGACATCACAAAATGTGATGAAATATTCGACTTGCTTGTTAAAGATGGCCAAATGATAGTACCCCCAGGGGTAAAAGTGCCTCCTCTTGATCAAAGAAAGAAGAGAGGTTTTTGCAAATATCATAACTTTTTGGGCCATAAAACTTCTTAATGTTTTCTTTTCAGGAATCTTGTGCAAGACGCTATCGAAGAAGGGAGGTTGAAGTTTGCTGACAAAACCCCCATGGCTGTCGACTCAAATCCATTGCAGGCTGAAGCCCACTATGCTGAGCCCTCTGAGGTGAACGTGATAGAGGAAACCAGGAGCCAGTCGAGGAAGCCAGGAATCACAATGGTCGAAGTCTCAAAGGACCACATCAACATGCCAATCTTTGGCAGTTTTTCTGGAAATTTATCCAGGAAGACAATTGAAGCAGTTCAGAAAGCGGTCGAAAGCCCGAAGTTGGAGACCGCTGAAGCACAAAAAACTGGACCAAAACCCAGTTCCCACTTGGCCACAGTTCAAGGCCAGACGGAGAATCTGGAGATACAAATGAAGCAGCTAACTCTTGCTAACAAAGATACAATGAATATCAACATGGTCAAACTTTCTGACCCAAAAGCATCAGAAGAGGCCATGAGGCAAGAACAAGCTAATAAGACTGCTTTCCCTCGGGAAAATGAAAATTTGGCAGATTTTCTACAAAGATGCCAGAAAAAGAAATCAGAGGTGATGCTGTGTCCAAGATGCAGTTCGATCTTTGACAAAAAAGCTGTTGAGCACATTCAAGGCGTAAGAGCAGCGAATAAGAGAAGGGAAAATGTTGATCTTCGACATGATCCCAGAAGAGCCTCCCAAAGAGGTTCAAACCAAGAAAAGAGGCCATTGACTTTTAGGCCTCCCACAAATGTGCCAGTAGATACTTGGTACAAAACCTCTGGTCGAAAAAGGCCAAGTGAGGAGAGATGGCACTCTTTCGACGTGCCAAGGGGTTCCTCTTTGACTCAAAAGAAAGAGCCTCAGTTTGCTGCACCTAAAGTTGCACAAGTGTCAAGCAACTACAAAGGTAAAAATCCCATGTCTCGATCTCAATGGAGGAGATACCAAAGGAGACGAAAAGCTGAAAGGGAGGCTGCCAACGAACCAAAGGCAGAAACCAGTTCGAACGTTCCTCAAAGGAAGCAAAGGAAACCTCTAGAAAGAGAGCCAGTAACCAACAGGCTAGTTTGGCCTAACCAAAGTGAAGTCGAAGACGAAGACGATTCTGAGTCTGATGATACTTTGGACATAATGGTGAATATAGTCTTAGTGCTGCCCAGAGAATTCAACCGACAGGTAGAGGTCGAAGTAAGTGACTGGGAAGTGGAACAAGAAATGGCCAAACACAGGCCAGTGTGCTATTTCGTCATGGACAATGGCACCACTGAGGAACAAAATGGGTTCTTCGAGCCACCTACAGAGGCGATGAAAAATCACCTCAAGCCTTTATTTATAAGGGCTAAACTCGAAGAAACTACTGTGAATAAAATTTTGGTGGATTGCGGGGCGACCATCAACATTATTCCTCACTCTATGCTAAGGAAAATTGGCAAAAGGGATGAGGACATTAAGCCTCACAACATGGTCCTGTCGAACTATGAGGGCGGCATAGGGACCACTATGGGAGTGATCCAGCTGGATATCAAAGTAGGATCTATCCTTCGACCAACGATGTTTATGGTCATATCGGCCAAACCTAACTACAATCTTTTGTTGGGCCGTGAATGGATTCATGGTGTTGGAGTTGTGCCATCATAAATGCACCAGAGGCTGCTCCTATGGCGTCCAGATGGGATGGTCGAAAACATAGAGGCAGATCAAAGCTACTACCTGGGCGAAGTGAATCACCTGGGTTTGGCAGATTTCGACAAGAACTTGGCTCACATAGGGTCATGTCCAACACCTGACTTCGACATGGCGCCAGCGCCAAACACTTTTTGTTCCCTATACCTGCATCCTGAGCATGGTTTCCAATGGGACAGAGAATACTTGTCCCACATAGACTTCAGTGGGTTAACTGATATCCAACCAACTGGTTGGGGAAGTGAATTCAGTGATAATGACTGAGTCACAATCTTTGAAGCGAATTTCGGATTATGTAGCCGAAACTAAGATGATAACGGCTCTCAAAGCCGAAGTGAAGTACATGGCCACACAGGCCAATGATCAACAGTTATCTGCTGCAGGTCCAAGAAAGGATTTCGATCCAAGACCCCCTGATATCATGCCAGAAGAAATGCAGGAACAGAGGCTCGACGCCATCTATGACGATGAGCCTTTGGGCTTCGAAAAGGACCCCTTGGCGAACAACATTAAAATGTTAGCGCAAGATCCTTTAGAAGAAATCAACTTAGGCGAAGGGTCAGAGAAAAGGCCAACTTACATCAGCGCCAAAATTGATCCAGAACTTAGGTTGGAAGTAATCCAATTGCTGAAAGAGTTCAAAGACTGTTTTGCATGGGATTATGACGAAATGCCTGGTCTCGACAGAGGATTGGTAGAACTTCAGTTGCCAATCAAACCTGGGAAGAAGCCAATCAAGCAAAATCCAAGGCGCTTCGCTCCAGAAATACTGTCGAAGATCAAGACGGAGGTCGAAAGACTGCTGAAATGCAAATTCATACGTGTTACAAGGTATGTCGAATGGATTGCAAACATTGTGCCAGTAATTAAGAAAAATGGTACGTTAAGGGTGTGCATAGATTTCAGAGATTTGAATGCTGCTACACCCAAAGATGAATATCCTATGTCTGTGGCGGAAATGCTAGTCGATTCTGCCGCTGGCTTTGAATACCTGAGTATGCTCGATGGTTATTCAAGATATAATCAAATATTCATTGCTGAAGAGGATGTGTCGAAAACAGCTTTTCGATGCCATGGGGCCTTAGGCACTTACGAATGGGTAGTGATGCCTTTTGGCCTAAAGAACGCTGGGGCAACGTACCAGCGAGCAATGAATACTATCTTCCATGATTTTATTAACACTTTTATGCAAGTATATATTGATGACATTGTTATAAAGTCTGTTTCCAGGAAGAATCATATTGACCACCTTCGACAATCATTCGAAAGAATGAGAGAACATGGTCTGAAGATGAACCCTTTGAAGTGTGCATTCTGTGTGAAAGCTGGAGATTTCTTGGGCTTCGTTGTCCACAAGAAAGGAATCGAAATCAACCAGAACAAGACGAAGGCAATTCTGGAAGCGAAAGCGCCATCGAATAAGAAGGAACTGCAATCTCTGTTAGGCAAGATAAATTTCTTAAGGAGATTCATATCTAATCTAAGTGGGAAAGCTCAGGCCTTTTCACCCTTACTTCGACTGAATAAAGAAGGGTTCGAATGGGGGCAAGAGCAACAAGAAGCCTTTGACAAAATCAAAGGGTACCTCACTAATCCACCTATTTTGGTGCCTCCTTGTAGCAATAGGAGTATGAGATTGTACATAGCTGCATCCGACAAAACTTTGGGAAGCATGTTAGCCCAAGAGGATGAGAATGGAGTCGAAAGACCCATTTACTATCTCGGTAGAGTTTTGAACGATGCAGAAACTAGATATAGTGAAGTTGAAAAATTGTGTCTATGTCTGTATTTCTCTTGTACAAAACTCAAGCAATATATAAAACCAGTTGATGTGTATGTTTCGTCTCATTTTGATGTTTTCAAGTATATGTTGTCGAAACCTATCTTGCACAGTCGAATTGGCAAGTGGGCATTAGCATTAACTGAATACTCCTTGACCTTTATGCCTCTTAAGGCAGTAAAAGGACAAGTGGTTGCAGACTTCATAGTTGACCACTCAATTCAAGTTGAGGATATTAATTATGTGGAGATAGAGCCTTGGAAATTCTACTTCGATGGTTCCAGCCATAAAGATGGAACAGGGGTAGGAGTCTTGATTATTTCTCCAGATAAAATTCCAACAACATTCAAGTACAAAATATCAGGTTCTTGTTCGAACAATGAGGCTGAGTATGAAGCTCTAATTACTGGCCTTGAGATATTGTTGGAATTGGGGGCAACTCGAGTCGAAATAATGGGAGACTCAGAGTTAGTCATTAAGCAAGTCACAAAGGAATATAAATGCATAAGAGAGAATCTCATTATGTACTTTGTGATAGCTAATCGTTTATTGAAAAAATTTGAAACGATCAATATTCGACACATACCCAGAGTCGAAAATCAAATAGCCAACGACTTGGCACAGATTGCATCTGGGTATAAGATTTCAAAAACGAGATTGCAAAGAGCAATCGAAGTTCGAGAAAATATAAAAGCAACTTGTCTATCACCAACAGACTTGGAATCGACGAGACTAGGATATGCTGATCAAAGTAACTTCGAAATTTCGTTCATAGATAATTTATCAGAGCAAGATTGGAGGAAACCCATTGTGGACTATCTTCAAAATCCAGGAGCTTTGACAGAATGAAAAACAAAGTACAGGGCGTTGAGTTATGTACTCATGGGTAATGAGTTATTCAAGAAAACGCCTGAAGGGGTATTGCTAAAATGCTTAAGTGAAACTGAGGCATACATAGCCCTTTCGACTACGCACGCTGGAGCATGTGGGGCTCACCAAGCAAGCCATAAGATGAAATGGTTGTTGTTTCGACAAGGACTATATTGGCCCACTATGCTAAAAGATTGTGTTGAGTTCGCCAAAGGTTGTCAAGAGTGTCAAGTCCATACATGCATCCAACATGTACCAGCAAGCGAACTTCACTCGATAGTGAAGCCTTGGCCCTTTAGAGGATGGGCGTTGGACCTCATTGGAGAGATTCGACCAGCATCATCAAAGAGTCAGAAATACATACTGGTAGGCATTGATTACTTTACTAAGTGGATCGAAGCTATCCCTTTAGTCAATGTAGACCAAGAAAATGTCATTGAATTTATTCAAAAGAACATTATCTTTAGGTATGGAATCCCTGAGACGATAACAACTGATCAAGGATCAGTTTTCACTGGTCGAAAGATGCAGGAATTTGCTCAGGAAACAGGTTTCAAACTCCTAACATCAACGCCTTATTATGCACAGGAAAATGGTCAAGTCGAAGCAGCAAACAAAGTAGTGATTGGCTTGATAAAAAAGCATGTTGGGAAGAAACCAAAGAATTGGCACAAGACGTTAGACCAGATTCTGTGGGCTTGTCGAACGTCCCCAAAAGAAGCCACAGGTACGACACCATATAGGCTGACTTTTGGCCATGATGCAGTGTTGCCAGCAGAAATTTGTCTTCAATCTGCAAGGGTTCAGAGGCATTATGATATTCCCTCTGAAATTTATTGGAACATGATGTTAGACGAACTGGTGGATTTAGACGAAGAGAGATTGCGCGCTCTTGACCTACTCAGGCTTCAGAAGAAAAGGGTAGAAGACTCTTATAATAAAAAGGTAAAACCTAAGGTATTTTTGCCTGAAGAACTAGTTTGGAAGGTAATTCTTCCCATGGATCGAAGGGATCGAAGCATGGGGAAATGGTCACCCAAATGGGAAGGACCATTCAGAGTTATCCAAACTTTTTCTGGTGGAGCCTATGAAGTCGAAGAGTTAGGTGAAGATAAAAGGCTCTTGAGAGTAAATGGTAAATATTTGAAAAAATAAAAACCTACACTCCAAGAGATAAAAATAAAATAATAAAATAACAAGACTAAATTAACCATAAAAAGCCAAAATGGAAATTTTTTAAAATTTTAGCCAAGATGGCAATGTTGTCGAATATAGATTACAAAATATGGTTACAAAAGCTGAATCAATCAGAAGGGAATAGAGTCCTTGAGTCGAAGGTATTTGACTTACTGCAGCTCCAATCTTTTCTTGCACCAGGCATTCGCCTGCACAAGCTTGGCAATCTGATCGTCGAAGCCTTGGGCCTTCTCAGCAAATTCCAAGCCCTATTTGATTCAGTTTGACTCTCGGTGTCGGGGACGGTCGAAAGAAGTTCCTCCTTGCGTTTAGTGTTGGCATTTATCTTAGCCTCTATTTCTTCGATTTGTGCCCTGAAGGAAGCATTCTCTCGATCGATGGCATCGACTTCTTCCTGCGTAGATGCTTTTTGCTTCGACAACTCCGCAATTCGAGAAGTCGTCTCCGAAACAGCAGTCCATGCAGAAGAGCTTTTGCCATATAACACCTCAAGCTGACTATTAAAGCCCCTTTGGCGCCTATAATCTGCTGAGACTTGATCAATAATGGAGTGTAACTCCATGATCAAGCCTGAAACTTCTGGAGCTACAGCTAACAAGTCGACAGCATTCAAAACATCCCTCAAGTATGATGGAGCGGTGGGGTCCCCCTCTAAAGCCTTCATCAAGTCCTTCTTGAAAAACTGGGCCTTAACCTTCGCTAAAGCTTCATCAAGAGGAGAGGTTTCAGTGGACTTCCCCGACAGGGTAGGAACCTCCTGACTAGCATCGGACGAACTCTTGCTCTCGATGATTGCGTTGAGATAGCTAACAGGGTCAGTTTGTTTCAAGAGTTCTAAGTCCTCTTTCGACCTGTGCTTCGTTGAGGTAACAGCCCTTGCAACAACATTGTCTTGGGTTTGAGGCTGTTGAGTGTTAGGTGTCTCGACTTGTTTCCCTTCGACTCGGACTGGGGCAGTACCAGCGTCATCTTGGTGCCCTTCGCCAGCGTCATCTTGGTGCCCTTCGCCAGCGTCACCTTGGTCCCCTTCGCCAGCGTCACCTTGGTTCTCTTCGCCAGCGGCACCTTGGTTTTCTTCGCCAGCATTGCCATGGTCCCCTTCGTCACGATTCTCTTCCGACAGATCCACCACCTGAACCTCTTTTGGCTGTTGTTCTTCCGTTTGAGGATCTTCTGTGGGTTTTTCTACCGTCTCAGCATTGGCCTCATTTATTTCAGTATAGGCTTCGTCATTTTCCAAGCCTTTTTCTTGTGGCCTGCTGAGTTCAGCAGACTCCAGTGTTTCAGAGGTCCTTGGCGGTGAGCTTTCAGTGGTGTCCTGAGAAAGGAAAGAGGAAGAATCTTCAGAAATCGAAAGAGACATAATCGAATGTAGGTATCTACACCTAAGTTACAAAAAGGTCTAAGAGATTACCTGTAAATTAGCTTCAGCCCCAGGGCTGGAATTGTCGCTTTCGACAGGCTTATTGAGAAGAACGTTTAGTTCCTCCTCCGTTGGCTCCTCAATGATCACTGGAGGTGGCCTGGGCTTTCTCCCAGCAACCTTTATTCTAATTGTTCGACCCTTAGGAGCAGGAGCAGGAGCAGGAGCGTCCTTCGTCAGCTTTCGCCTTTTTAGAGGAGCAGGGGGAGAATCACCTTCTTCATCGCTCCCAGATTCGACCACCAGTGCTGGCCGTTTCTTGGGCGAAGGTGCCTAAAAAACCAATGGGAATTCGATTTAGCAATTGCATCGAAAGTCAAAAGTCGAAAGCCAGAAGAAAATAATGAAAGTCTGGTTACCGATACAGAAGGCTTCTTCGAAGGGCCTTCCCCCTGTTGGTTGGTTGTGGTCTTCGCCGGCGCTGTAGTCTTCGCCGGCGGTGGAGGTTTTGTTGAGAGGCCTCCTCCCTGTTGGCTTTCTGCAGCCTTCTTGGCTACAGGCTTTCGAACAACTGAAATCAAATAAATAGTTAACAGGCTAGCAGTCGAAAGAGAAAGACAAAGTAATGTGAAAGGATGAACTTACATTTCTTTATTTTGTCCAACACAAGGACAAAAGATTTCTGAAGCTCATCCACGAAGTCCTTCTCGTCGAAAAACTCCTCAGCGTAATAACTTTTCCACCACTCCTCGAAGGATGGTGAGCAAAGAAAGTTGAGCTGATAGTCAAACAACGAGAGAACTGTTCGACCAGCATATCTTCCGATATGTTTAGTGGCAGCTTCTTCGGTGTAATCATTGCAGAAGTACAACATAGACTTCTCTCTTGGAAAAATTGGAGAAGGTAGGGTTTGAATAATACCAAACTGGCGAGATACCAGGTTTGGTTGGTATGCAATCAGACTCAAGTGAGTCTTAGAGCTCCTGAATCGAAGAGGCATGATCCTTGGTGTGAGGAACGCCTCCCACATTGTTGTATGTTCGTCAACTTGAGGACCACTCGACGTCCTTGGATGTGGCCTTGTGAACCATGCCGGGCCTACCTTCCGTCGAGCAAACGAAGCCATAGTCGAAACAAACTCTTTCCTTCGAGCAAACATCAGAACGAAGTTGGTGAAAGTTTGCTGAAACTCCAGTCCATCTTCCATAGGCGTCAACAGAGCCAGTCTGGTTCCTTCGACGCGTCTGTTCGTTATCTCTGGAGCCTGCTCATTTATTTGAACCGTCTTAGGCAAGAAAGATTCGAAGGTGGCATTGAGCCACAGTTGGAGCAGCCAAAAAGGCCCAGCAAGTAGCAAACTGGCCCTGTTCTCGATAATTTTTAGAAGAGTTTCCCCATTACTAATCGAATCATAGAGGCTAGCCAAAATCAATTCTGCCAAACAGATATTTTGGCCATGATGGAGTTGAGTGGCGAGAGTGACCATCTTCTTGGTCACCTGTAAGGACTTCGAGCAAAATACAAAGCGAGTCAGCCATAAGGCTAGAAACGCTATGTGTTCGACATCCGACACAACATCTGTCGACCTGTCGTGGTAGTGATTGATGAAGGTGGTATAGGTTGGTTTGGTGGCAGAGAATCCAATTTGATCCTCCGACATCTCCTCCGGATCGAAGTAGTCCCCGGTGGGTCGAAGGCCAGTGATAGCAGCCACATCGAAGAGTGTAGGTGTCAGCATCCCACAGGGAAGATGGAAAGTAAAGTGGGAGTAGTCCCAGAAAAGTAGAGAAGCTATCAACATCTCCGGAGAATAGTTCAAACCTGTCTTCGACAGCATCACCAGGTCGAAAATCCCCATATCTTTCCAGATCGAAGCTTGGCGTTTCTCCATCTTTTCCAGCCAAGCAACGTAATCAGGAGTAAGGCTAGGGCCAGACCTGAAATCCCTAACACCTTTGTTGAAAAAACGAAGGTCGATTTTCTCTTTAGCAGGCTCTTCATTATCCTATGCATCTTTCTTGGCGCATGCAACCGGTTTGAGTCTCTCAACTACCGGAAAATAACTCTTGATCTTCATGGCCTCAGCAATACTTGGATACAAGGGGCCAGACATAGCAAAGATCTGGTTGGAATATCCAACCGGGATCATAAGGTGGTGTGAGTAAGCATCACGTACGGCGATGTCCAAGGGTTCAGGGACCCTTCGTTGGCCCGTAGAAGTTACTACTGGAGCGGTGACGAAAACCTTAGGTTTGACGTTTCCAGATGGTACGGTAGCGCTAGGAGCATTGGAACCAGATGCCATTGTTAATGATGAGGTTGAAGACGAAGTGAAGGAGGAAAGGTTTTTGCAAAGATGACAAGTTTGTATGAAAATAGAGAAGTCTGAAAGCTAGATGGCGTAAAAAGTCCCACAATGGGGTACTTACTGCTATTTATAGTAGTGGGGGAAAATCCCCAAAACCGAGGACATTAAATGCCATTTAATGTTGCAGGAGATAGTGGGACACGTGGCATCCCCCTGTTGTTTTAGCCGTTCTGCAGAAATAGAGGGACGCAGCGTGCGTCCTCGTTTTTGGGAATTGTCATAATGACAAATTCTGAAATGACGTTTGGCACTGCACGCCGTACTGAAGTGACGTCTTAGGTACGGATAAATGATGGTTTTCTTGGGATTGCCAGTGGTTGGTAGAAGACAACAAAAAGTGCACAATTTAATTTGTGACTAAGCGTGAAAAGACAGGTGTCGAATGGCGTTTCAAAGAATGCCTTTTTCTTTCAGAGTCGAAATAAGGCATTCTTGGGGGGCAATTTGTTGGCTCCTAAATTCGACACCCTTGTTTTATTAATGTCAGCCATTAAAGCTGAAGGATGTTTTCGACTAGCTAGGTCCGTCGAAATGCCCATCGAAAGATGGCAAGGTACTTAAAAGATTTCTTCCAAGGGAGAAGTTGGTTGCCTTCGACGTCGAGGGAGTTTCTCGTCGAAGATGCTTCTCGACGAAGGTGTTCGATGGTTCAGAGTGGAGCAGTTTGAAATTCAAGCGTTTGGAGGGAAAATGGTTTCCAGCGGTTACCAAGTGCGACGTGCGAAGATCTGGAGCGTCGAACGTTGAGAACGTGCCAAGTGGAATCATCTCGAAGCAGTGTAACTTCCCGACGGTTACTTGGGATGTTTTAGTATAAATAGTAGTAGTCATGTAGTTTCTCGTGTGTGTTCACAATTCTATACAAAGTCACTCATATAGATTCGAGTACCCAGCGTGTGAGAAAGAATTGTTGAGAAATGTATGTGTGAAACACCAACTTTATTAATCAAAGTCATTTACTTTCCCAGAAATTTATTTGCTTTCTTCTTTACTTTCCTGTCGAACCCTTTCATTTAAAGCCTTATTTATTTTACCAAGTCCTTTCTTCATGCAATTTATTTAAAGCCTCTTTATTTTATTGTCATTTAACCAATATCCAATTTAATCAAACTTCAAAATCAACCTATGTCCTAGGATCAATCTGATCGATCCTGCGAGTAACCAAATAAGTAACCATTTGGAGGATCAGCGATTGTTTACCAAATACCAAGGTAAACAGCGGCTAATAAAAACATCAAGAAAATTGTGCAGAAGATGACGGTGACCTACAAAGATTGGCACGAAATGTTACCATTTACTCTTCATGGGTACCGTACCTCAGCAAGGACGTCAACCGGGGCAACACCCTTTTCCTTGGTCTATGGCATGGAGGCAGTCTTGCCAATTGAAGTCCAGATACCCTCTCTCTCCGGATAATGAAGGATGCATATTTGAGTGAGGATGACTGGATCCAGACTCGACTTGATCAATTAAACCTAATTGATGAAAAGAGACTCACTGCTATTTGTCATGGTCAAACGTACCAAAAGCGGATGATCAGGGCATTTAACAAGAAAGTCAGACCACAAGAATATCAAGTTGGGGACCTGGTAATCAAGCGCATCATTCTTCCTCAAAGTGATCCCCAGGGCAAATGGACCCCTACATACGAAGGGCCATTTATGGTTAAACATGTGTTCTCAGGAGGAGCCACGATTCTAACCACCATGGATGGTGACGACCTTCCTCACCCTGCCAATACAGACATAGTAAAAAGATACTACGCATAAATCAAAGACCCGCTAGGTTGACATACCTAGGCAAAAATAAGGGCTTCCCGGCGAACCAAAAGGGTTCGGGCAAAAATAAGGGATGAAATGAAAAAAATCTGTACACCCGGCAAGTCGAAAACCTGATAAGGCGGCTTGGGCAAAAATGGGTATCCCGGTGGACTGAAAACCCGAAAGGGCGGTCCAGGCAAAAGTTAGGGATAAAGCGTAACACTATGTCTCATTGGATCACCTTGCATCCAGAATTCGGCATCAACTATCTGGCTCAGACTTCGGCATCAATCAATCAACTTCATCCTCAACTAAGCAGCAAAGTGATGAGACGCTTGAAGACATAAAGGCGATAACAGAGTTGGAACCCAGTGGGAATTTTGTTCACATAACTGTTTTGTTTACTTTTCAAAATTGTATAAACTTTATGATATTCGGCGACGTTCTCTTACTAGAACGTCGGCCTCTTGTACAAAAAACGCCTATTTACAGGCAAATTTCAAAATCAATACAAGTTCACTTTTCTAAACAAATTGCCAATTGTTTTTCCTTTTTCTGTTTTGTCTTGCGAAGAACGTCCAATGTTCATTTTTTATATATGCATTTGACATTAAATTGCTAATTCATAAATACTTGCATATGAAACAAAAGACTAATTACAGGTGACATCAGAAGTAGGGGCAATGTAGAATTGTCCAGGCAGTCTAGTTGCTTTGTCCGCCAGGGTACCAAGGTAGATTCAACTGAAGAATGTGACCAAGTTATCTCAACTCCCCACAGAGTAGGACAAGATTCAGCAATACTCTCCCCAGGAAGAGTTAGTCTATCATCATCCCTACAATAGGCACCCTATTCCCCTAGCAAGTCAACAATACTCTCCTCCAGAAGAGTTAGTCTACGGTCAGCCTAAAGGAAGTTGAGTATCCCCAGAAGATATCAACATTCCCCAGCGGAGTATAGGAATTCATCAGTAAGCATCCCCGACATCCTTGATCTAAGATTGTTCCCCGGCGGAATACAGACACCCCAGTGGAACCATTTACCAGTACAGTCTGAAGGTTTCCCCAAGAAAGTGCAATTCATATCCCCAGCAGGTCTTAAAGCTTATCCCCAGTAGATTTTGGAAGCTTGTCCCCTGTAAAGTACGGACGTCTCTCTCGGGCTTTATTCAAAGTTATTCCTCACAAGGTCTTATAACTGGGTGTTGTACCCCAAAATTTGCCCTCCCATTTCTCATTGATTTCTCATCACCAAGCCCTTGGAGATCAAGATCCAGTTAGGGTTTCATCTGCTCAAGACTTCTCCTTGCACTGTTGACCCAAATTAGGGTTTGTGTTTGCACAAAGATGTTTTGACCTAAAATGCCTAAGATGACTTTCTTGCTTCATATTGAACTCCCAAGTTTATCCATATCAAGTTTCAAGTCTTGATTCCAAGTTTTGCCGAGTCAATTGGACAATTGACCTGGAAATCAGCTGTATTGGGGAAAAAGTCAACTGTGTCCAATTGACAGTCAAACCTCATGAAAATTGACCCACATCAACATAATGAACTCACATGGATCATTTGATCAAGTTTGGATCACCATTCCACAAGAAATTTGATCAGATCACCAAAAGGGCAAAATGGTCATTTTTAGGGTTTTGACTACACAAAGGCAATTTTTGACTGTTTAACCTAGCCAATGGAAAACCAAGCTCACATATGGATTCAAGGACCCCATGGAATTATCTTGACATGCTCAACAAGTTCAAAAGATCCCAAATACACAAGATTGACAGTTGAATTTCCCAGTCAATTGATCAATTTTGACTGTATACTGAAAAGTCAAACTTTGACTTTTTGGTCAAAATCAAGAGTCAAGATTCATTTTTCATCAAAACATGCCAAATCATGAAACTTGTTCATCAAGAAATCAAAAAATGCAAATTAGGGTTAGAAATGAGAATTTTTCATAACTTAGAATTTTTCTAAGTTATGGAAAACCCTAATTTTTCCCAACTTTACCTTACTTTCTCACCAAGATTCATTTGGATTCAAACAAAAGTCAAAACATGAAAGTTGTAGCTTGTTGCATAATCTACAACTTTGATTCACAAAGTTTTCCCAAATGAGGCTTGTATCTCAAGTTACAATTTTTGGAATAAGGGTACTAAACCATTCTTAACTTAGTGAAATTTTAACCTATTTTGGCAAGGTTTTCTACCTAACTTCAAGACCATTTTCCATACACTTCCACTTGGAATTTCAATTTGCATTTCAAAGATGGATTGTAGTACACATTCCAAGCGTTCCAAAATGTCCAAGAACTTCTCAAACAACCTCATGGTTAGGGAGAATCGAATTTTGCAAAATGGGAAAAAGTCACTTTTGTTCTTGGCCAAGACATGTTCATACATTGGTGCCATTTTGAATTCAGCATGCTTAAGCTACATTGCAGGCCTCTAATCCCATTTTCACTCAATAATTCAATGCAAAACCATTGTGCCAAGATGTTGTTCTATGCATTTGGACATTACATGGAGAATTAACCCTTAATTAGAAAAAGCATTATTTCCATTTTGAAAAAGTAGAACTTTATGTCCATTTTGCAAATCCAAGTGGTACAATCCAAATCTTCTTGGCACAAGTTTATGAGCAAATTGCACTGATAAAGGCCAATGTATGCAGCATAGTGTGAGGGCCTGTACAGGCTAGAAACATCAAGTGGCCTTTGCTTGCTTAAGTGTGAAGAAATATAGCATAACAGATACCAACTTCCATTCCTGCAAACGAGGCCTTAGAGAAAGTTGTCACACACATTCTAAACATCAAACACAAGCTGAAGCACGACCCTAAGACCACCAATACATCCCCATTTCCAAAATCACTCTCAAATTGCAAAAACAGAGCAACCTCTGCAGATTGAGTTCCAACTCTTAATCCTTTCAAGCATTCTTGCCCAAACCACTTCAAACATCTTCCCTACCATCAATCTAAACTATCCAAAGCATTAGAAGCAACCTGTAACTCCTCTAATCCTTTTGGCCATTTTCACTTTTCTGATTTGCAGGTGAAGTGCTATAGCACGATTCAAAAGGTTTCAAGATAAAGTAAAGCTTGGAATAGCATCCCTGGACATCAAGGAAGCTATACCAATCATCACCTTGCACTGAAAGCTTCTCTATTGCCAGATAGAACTTCAACTGAACAGGTAAGTTCATGAACTCGTATCTCTCTTATTAGGCATTGTTAGCTTTAGGTTTGTAAAGAGAATATGTCACATTCATAGCCCTTAACATGCCCATGTAATTAGATTTCATTTATATTATGTGTGCTGCAAGAATTTTGAGTCTGAACATGGCATAAAAACTAGGTCAGAAATTGGGGGAGAAGAAATTCTCCCTCATCTTAGAGAGTTAAGTCAAGTTCTTTACATGGTTGGATTCGTCTTCTCATGCTCTACATTTTTCATGTTGTGAGTTTTGCTTGAAAGTCCAGGAATCAAGAGATGGAAAACGCGTGTTCTGGTTGTTCATACAGGTCTGAGGTTGAAGACAAAGTCTTCTTGGGCTGGGCCTGAGTTGACTTTTCTATTTGCACCCTTTTGTTACTTTTACACCCCCCAAGCTCATTTTGCTTATTTTTATGATTTTTTGACATTTTCTTTTTTGTCCTGACTCATTTATTTTTTCTAACAAAATTAAAAATATAAAAATAATTTTTTACACCATTTTTGAATTTATTACGTATTTGTTTGATTAATTTAGTTTTATACACAAATAAATAAATATGTACATTTTATTAAAGAATACTAAGAAATATGCAAAAACATTCTTATTTTCATTTTTTTATTTTGTTTTACCTTCTGAAAATATTTTATAGGAAAAATACTTTTTTTATTAAATATTAAATATTATTAATTTGTACATATAATATATATTTAGTAAATAATATATATATATATATATATATATATATATATATATATATATATATATATATATATATATATATATATATATATATATATATATATATATATATATATATATATATATATATATATATATATATATATATATATATATATATATATATATATATATATATATATATATATATATATATATATATATATATATATATATATATATATATATATATATATATATATATATATATATATATATATATATATATATATATATATATATATATTTAGGGTTAAAATGCAAATACATATACTTTTTATTTTTATTAATATTTAAATACAAAAATGCTCTTTTTACAAATATACTTCATTTTATTTTATTTTTGTATACAATAAATAAATACTTGTACATAATAAATAAATAATGCATTTTATTTAATAGAATTAGGGTTTAACCCTAAACATGAAAAACTCCAAAAAAATAATACTTTCCTTTTTGTTTATTTTGACATATAAAAATACTTTTTTTTTCATACATTCAAAAAACCATTTTTGCATCTTGCATATTTATTTTATTTAATTTATGCAATTAAATTATCTTGTAAATAATTCAATATTGATGTAATAGTTTAGGTTTAAATTCCTTGTCAAAATCCCCATTTGAACATTTGTACCCCCCTTCCCATATGTGGTTTTGTAATAGCTTAGTAAATTTATTTTCGCACTTTATTGCTTTCTAATTATACCATGTTAGAATTAGGGTTTTGTATGCGAAAAAACAACAAAAATAGTTTGACCTAATTTCAAGATAAACAAGCATGAAAATGGACACACAAATCACACTTGCACCCCCTAGGGTATTCCACTTGTTGCCTTTCAAAATTGGGCCATATTGCATGTTAGGTCTCTTTGGGCAAAACAAACACAAATCAAATGATCATAGTCCCTCGATGACGCTTTCAAAATGTTGCCTAAACAAATGATCAAGTCCCTTAAAGAAAAATTGCCCAAAGATACTTGGCATCATTGCAATTATGGTCTAAACGATGACCCGCGCCCGTCCCTTTCACATCCTAACATGAGATTGTCCACCAAATACAATGGTGGAACAAACTTGTTAAAAGGGTTAAAACATAGCAATAAACTTTGAGAAATTTAGGAGTAGATAACCTCTTAGTTACTTGAATCAAACTTGCAAAAACAAAACACTTGCCTATTTTCTAAAACCACACCTCACAACACTTTCAAAACAACTTTCAAAAACAAATGAAAACCTTTTCAAAAGACATACATCTTTGTATACATCACAACATGGATCATTACAAAGGTTGCCACCACATTGGCTTTTTTTCAAAACATTTTCAAACCCACACACACAAGCACCATTTCAAACAATTGAAAACAAAAGGCAAGTGATCTAAGCAAGTAACTAAGAGCCCATGGATAACCATGGATAGAAAGGGTGCTAATACCTTCCCTTTCTATAATATACTCCCCGAACCCAAGAAAACATCTCAAAAGGTTTTTGTTGTGCTTTTTAACCTTTCCTTAGGATAAAATAAAAAGTCGGTGGCGACTCTTGCTCAACCGAAACATTTGCGAAACACAAACGCAAAACCATAGTCAGTTCTCCCACCGTATCACAGAACTGGCGACTCTGCTGGGGAAAAATTTAAAAATGGAGTAACCTTAGGGCTTAGATCACCCTCTTGCATGAATAATTGTTTGTCTTGTTTGCTTTACATTTTGGCTCTCTTGTTTGGGTTTGCAATCCTACACCCGTATTTTGGGAAACATTCATAGATAGCAATACGTTGTGGAAACTGTGCGGGGTATACCGACACGGTCGAAGCAATAGCTATATTAGTGCGACATATTTGTGAGTACCGGTAACCCTTGAGTTCAATCAAGGAGAGTACGGGGCCGCTGAGTGATGTCACTAAGCACTAATGACCTAGAACCTTACTTGACCATCTTGGTCTTTTATTAGGGGTAGTGAGATGACCGGCTTTGGTGCAGTCCGAAGTTGGTAGATACTCGATACTACACTCATTGAGGGTTGTTTTCTTGGAATATTTTGGTCGCTAGTTAAGTGGCTAAACCAAAACAATGAACAATGAAAACAATCCCGTGATATTGAGCTCCTTAGAACCCAGTTACTATTTATAGGACAGGTTTTTAAGCCAACTACACTCAAGAGGGTACTTACCTATGAAACCCCATGCAAGCCTGAAACTAGGGTTTGGTGTGAATTGCTTGTACATATGTTTTGTGCATACATCATAAACATCATGAAGCATCATATGCATTCACTAACCATTTCAAGGATTTGGATCTTCATCTTTGTTCTTATTTTGTAGGTCATGGAAATTCCTTGCAGAAAAACCATCCAAGTCAACCTTGTGAGAATCTCTCCTCAACTCAAGGAGCTCACCTCAAGAATTTCGGAAAGTTCATCCTTCAGTGAAAGACATGGTAGACTGCTCAGCTTAGTCAACACCAACATTGAAGAAGACATGATGAAAGTGCTATTCCAGTTCTTTGACCCTCTTCACCACTGTTTCACTTTCCCTGATTACTAGTTGGTGCCCACTTTGGAGGAGTTTTCTCAACTCCTAAGAATCCCTATCCTTAATCAACTACCCTTCAACGGTACGGAAAAGGAACCAAAGCCGGAAGATGTTGCTCGAGCATTACATCTACAACCATCCGACATCAAGGGGCATTGGGAAACCAGAAGCGGCGTCAAAGGATTCTTAGCAAAATTCTTGTTTGAGAAGGCACAAGAATGTTGGAATTCATTGGACCTACGAGCCTTTGAAGAAATTGTGGCACTCCTTATCTATGGGTTGGTCTTGTTCCCAAATCCTGACCAATTGGTAGATGTCAGCGCCGTCAAAATCTTCTTGTCCAGAAATCCAATACCGACATTGCTTGGGGACATTCTTCACTCATTTTACACACGAACAATGAGAAAGAGGGGTGTTCTCATGTGCTGTACTCCTCTCCTTGCAAGGTGGTTTATTTCGCACCTTCCACGGTCTGTCTTGAAAAATGACCAAGGCTCAAGGTGGTCCCAACGGTTGATGACTCTTACTCATTCTGATGTACATTGGTGTTCTCGGTCCAGAGAAAATGTCATCATCGTCGATCGTTGTGGAGAGTTTCCTAATGTTCCTTTACTTGGAATCAGAGGAGGTATCACCTACAACCCTTGCCTAGCTTTGAGGCAATTTGGATATGCACGGAGGGATGGTCCTCATGATATGTTGATTCCTGACCTAGTTTTTGACTTCGACAACGATGCGCAAGGACTTCGCCAAAGATTCATCAGAGCCTGGGGAAGACCCAACAAGGTTGATAGCAAGACACTGGGACACAAGAACTCCACCCCTCTTGAGCCTTATCTCAAGTGGGTACGAGCCCGAGCCCAAAGTCTGATGATGCCTTATCCTCATGTTCTCCCTATGATTAAAAAGCCCGTCAAGGAAGGAGAGGTTCCCTACACCATCCTACATCCTGACATGCCTACATCGTGGGAGGAAATGCAGAAAAGTTGGATTCAGCTCAAGGAGGAACGTAACACTTTTGAAGCTAGCTTCTACGCCAGTGAGAAGAAGGTTCTAGAGCTTACCCGCCGACTCCATGAGCAAGAGGCCCTCAACACCTACATCGCACCAAAGAGGATGCGCAATGTCTTTTTGCCTTGAGAAGTTATTTTGTAATATTTGGCCCATGGGGCATTTATGTACTAACAAATTTCTTCTTATTAATATGACGTGCGTTCTTCTTTGTCTGAAATAATTTTGAATGTCCTAAATCCTTGAATGCATTGCATACATAAGCATACCATTCACCATGTGCATAAGCAGGTCTCACTCCAGGTTTCCTTATCTGTCTGCTGTTTATTTCAGTAGGATGGATCTCGAGCAAACAGTCAAAGACCTGCAAGCTCAAAATGCACAGTTCCAGCAACTCCTGATGACCTTGGCTAAGGGTCAGGAGGATATCAAGACCCAATTGGGGAATAAAGACCCAGTGAAGAAGAAGAAAAAGAGACTCGGGGTGGCTACTTTAGGGAGAAGATTTGACGGAGAAGCTCGGAGAGTGCTTGAATTTCCTCCTATTTCTGATGAAGGAACCAGCAAAGGAGGTGGGGCTGCGGTACCTTCCGAGTCCGATGCGGAAGAAGAAGAGGTCGAAGAGGATGAAGATTATTCTGATCAGCAATACCCTCCAGCTGATGATAAATACAAAGGGCTAGAAGACAGGTTGGCTGCCATGGAGCTACAGAGAGTACCGGGTTTGGATTTTGAAGACTTGGGTTTGGTTGCCGGGATTGTGATTCCCCCAAAATTCAAAGTGCCAGTGTTTGTGAGGTATGATGGGCTGTCCTGTCCAAAAATGCATCTCAGGTCCTACGTGAGAAAGATCCAACCCTATACGGCAGATAAAAACCTTTGGATTCATTTCTTTCAAGACAGCCTTTCTGGAGCTCAGTTGAAGTGGTTTTATCAGCTAGAGGGAACCAGCGTCCGAAATTGGGAAGATTTGGCCACCGCTTTTTACAAACAATATCAGTATAATTCTGACCTTGCTCCTACTCGTACCCAACTTCAGGGTATGTCATTAGGAACAGGCGAGGGATTCAAAGAATATGCACAAAAATGGAGGGATTTGGCTGGCAGGGTGCAGCCTCCTTTAACCGATCGTGAGCTCGTTGATATGTTTCTTGGGACCCTATCTGGGCCGTTTTTCAATCATCTGATTGGTAACTCTTCCGCGGGGTTTACCGATTTAATCTTAACAGGCGAAAGAATAGAAGCTAGCATCAAGTCAGGAAAGATTCAGAAGGGTGTTGCTGCAAGTGTTGAGAAGAATCCTTTTAAGAAGGAAACAGTTGTGGTATATTCTCAGAGAAGAGCAGGGAAGACGGAGCGTCGGCCGACTGTGGGGGCCGTAATGATTCAAAACTCTGCAAGTGAGCAACCTCGCTATAACCAGTCCAGACCAAATCAACAACGGGTGGAACGGCCACAACAGCAGTTCACCCGCATTAATATGACTCCAGCGCAAGTGCTTCCCCATCTGTTAAAGTTGAATCTCGCCACCATCAAGGAGGCACCAAAGAATGTGAATACGTCCTCTCCGCATTATCATGCTAATGCTAAATGCGCCTACCATTCAGACAGTGTTGGGCACGACACCAATGATTGTTGGGCACTCAAGCATAAAATCCAAGACCTGATAGAGGCGAAGGAGGTGGAGTTTGACGCTCCGGAGAAGCCTAATGTGATATCTGCACCCATGCCGAAGCACGACCAAAATGTCAATGCCATTGAAGAAGATTTGTATGTTGCTGATGTTAATGATCTGGTAACTCCTTTGTTAACCATTAAGCTGAATCTGTTAAGGGCCGGGATCTTCTCGAGATGTAAAGAAGACTGCTATTGTTGTTACTCTCTGCCGTTTGATTGTCCGTTACTGAAGAAAGGCATCCAAGGCCTTATGGATAGTCGACAAATTTTGTTT
This sequence comes from Vicia faba, assembly GCA_948472305.1. NCBI lineage: Eukaryota > Viridiplantae > Streptophyta > Magnoliopsida > Fabales > Fabaceae > Vicia > Vicia faba. The sequence goes on from OX451737.1 coordinate 485,805,366, forward strand.
GAAAAAGTTTCTGCTGTTCCAACCCATACTGAAGATGTCTCAATCATAACCATTCACGCCAATCTTTCCAAGGCCGTCAAAAAGCCTGTTAAGATTACACCAGCTACGAAATATGTTCCTTTAAAGATAACAATGCCAGGGCCTGTTCCCTATGTTTCTGAGAAGTCGATACCATGGAACTACGACGGCGACGTCTACTACCATGGTATTAAACAAATCGAAATAACTGAAGAAAGTTCGGATGATGAAGAAGTCAGCATTGGTAACATTGCAGGCACGAGTAAAATCACCAGGAGCGGGAGAATATTTTCTCCAGAGATTGCCCCTCCAAGAGCAATCTTTGGACCCTCATCAGCTGATAAAGTCATCCCGGCACCAATAAAACTTTCGGCTAGAACTCCTTTGATTGAAGACGTTGTTGTTCCTAGTACTGTCTCTCCTACCGCTGCTGACAAAGGTAAGGGAATCCAAGATGAGCTCGTCAGGACGAGGGCTCAACCCTTGGTCATCCCGGAAACCTCCAAGAAGGAAATGGATGAGATTTTGAGGATAATCAAAAGAAGTGATTACGATGTGGTAGAACAACTGGGGCAGACCCCCTCAAAGATCTCCATGCTGGCACTGCTACTTTGCTCGGAAGCGCACGCTAAAGCCCTGATAAAATTCCTGAAGGCAGCCCATGTGCCCCAGGAAACCTCTGCAGATCAATTTCAGAATTGCGTGGCTAGCCTGACTGTGGACAATGGATTAGGTTTCTCCGATGCCGACCTAACTCCTAAAGGTAGAAACCACAATGATGCTTTGCACATTTCAGTCGAGTGCCGAGGAACTACTCTCGCACATGTCTTGGTCGATACTAGTTCGTCGTTGAATGTATTGCCTAAGAAGGCCTTGGACCGACTAGATTGTGAAGGGTTGGAATTGAAGCCGAGTGATATTGTTGTCAGAGCTTTCGATGGTTCGAAGAGAATGGTCCATGGAGAGGTTGAAATTCCCATCAAGATAGGCACTGAGGTGTTTAAATCTACTTTCTATGTGATGGACATCCGTCCGTCATACTCTTGCTTGCCGGGTAGACCTTGGATACACCATGCTGGGGCAGTCACCTCCTCCTTACATCAGATGTTGAAGTATCCTGTCAAGGGAAAGATCATTACTGTCCATGGCGAAGAGGAGTACATGATTAGCCACTTGAATTCTTTCCGGTACGTGGAGGTAGAAGGAGAGTTCATTGAGACGCCTTTTCAGCATTTCGAAGAAGTCCTTCCTGAGATAACAGTAGCAAAGTTGGCAGCTGAGACACCGAGGCAGATGGCCAGGATGGCATCTCTGGAAGATGCAAGGGCCGCCATAAAGGAAGGGAATAATTCAGCATGGGGGCAGTTACCTGATATTCCGCATAAGACAGACAAATTCGGTTTAGGGTTCACTACCGCAGGCCAAAAAGCTATGCGCCGGTCGAAGATTAAAAGAGCGCCAGTCAAAATTTCTCCCTACGGAATCAACGCTTTGGAGGATGAAGACAAAAAGAGCAACATCGAAGAGTGGATTTACCCAACTGTCAAAGGAGGATTGAGCAACTGGGAGGCAAAAGACTTTGTCCCCATCACTTTTATTCATCATTAATTTATCTGTTAAACATTTCCTATTTGGTCTGTAATATTTATTTTCAAAACAATCCGTACACTATCCTTTCACCTCATGCCTTGCCCGGGGCATGTAGGTCCATTTGTAAGGGTTTTGATTATTTTTATATCCATATGCCATGTTTAATGATTCATTGGACGCTTTTCATTTGATAAATTGCTTGTGTTCATTTTCTTTCCTTTTGCATTTTTTGTTTAAGGATGGCTATCCCTTACACACACCCATACTCACCAATGCAGGTACCCATCCACTCTGGATTCCATGGGTGACTATTCTGCTGTATCTTTCAATAACTCTGAAAATCTGGTCAATCAAGCCGAGTATGAAGATGACGAAGGTTGTGAAGTACCAGGGGAACTGGCCAGACTTCTACAACAAGAGGAAAGGGCCATCTTACCGCACGAAGAGTCATTGGAAACTGTCAACTTAGGGACCGAGGAAGACCGGAAGGAGGTGCAAGTGGGTGCCAATCTGGAATCAAGTGTCAAGGAACGCCTGATACAGTTGTTGAATGAGTATGTTGAAATCTTCGCTTGGTCTTATGAAGACATGCCGGGTTTAGACACAAACATCGTGGTTCATCGTCTCCCCACAAGAGAAGACTGTCCACCGATCAAGCAAAAAGTTCGCCGAATGAGGCCTGACATGTCTGAAAAGATCAAAGCAGAAGTAATGAAGCAATTCGATGCTGGCTTTCTGGCTGTTACGTCCTATCCTCAATGGGTCGCTAACATCGTGCCAGTACCTAAGAAAGATGGCAAAGTCAGGATGTGTGTGGACTACCGGGATTTGAATAGGGCCAGCCCTAAAGATGATTTTCCACTCCCACATATTGACATTTTGATCGACAACACAGCTCAACACAAAGTGTTTTCCTTCATGGATGGATTCTCGGGCTACAATCAAATCAAAATGGCCCCCGAGGATATGGAGAAAACAACTTTTGTCACACAATGGGGCACTTTCTGTTACAAGGTGATGCCGTTCGGGCTGAAGAACGCAGGGGCAACTTATCAACGCGCCATGGTAGCTTTATTTCATGATATGATACATCATGAGATTGAAGTTTACGTAGACGATATGATAGCTCGGTCACAAACAGAGGAAGAGCACCTTGAACATCTGGAGAAGCTGTTTGCCAGATTGAAAGAATACAAGCTCAGGCTGAATCCAAGTAAGTGCACTTTTGGAGTTAGGTCTGGCAAACTCCTGGGATTCATTGTAAGCAACAAAGGCATTGAAGTCGATCCAGTAAAAGTGAAAGCCATACAAGAAATGCCTGCTCCCCGTACTGAAAAGGAGGTTAGAGGGTTCTTGGGGCGCTTGAACTATATTGCCAGATTCATCTCTCATCTGACTTCTACCTGTGAGCCAATTTTCAAACTCTTGAAGAAAGATCAGGTAGTCGAATGGAACGACGATTGCCAAGCTTCTTTTGATAGAATCAAGGAGTATTTGCTAGAACCTCCTATTCTGATGCCACCCGTCGAAGGAAAACCACTGATCATGTATTTGACCGTCTTGGATAACTCAATGGGGTGTGTTTTGGGCCAGCATGACGAGTCTGGTCGAAAAGAGCATGCTATTTATTACCTTAGCAAAAAGTTTACCGACTGTGAGACTCGCTACTCGAGAAAACTTGCTGCGCTTTGGTATGGGCTACTCGCCGACTAAGGCAGTATATGTTGACTCATACTACCTTGTTGATTTCCAAAATGGATCCTATCAAGTATATCTTCGAAAAGCCCGCCTTATCTGGAAGGATAGCTAGATGGCAAATGATCCTGACTGAGTATGACATCCAGTACACCACCCAAAAAGCTATAAAAGGGAGTGTACTAGCTGACCATCTGGCTCATCAAGCTATCGAAGATTATCAACCCATGAGATTTGACTTCCTAGACGAGGACATCATGAATTTGGACAACATTGAAGGTAACGGACCGTATGACGGACCCGAAAAGGGATCCCGATGGACCCTGTACTTTGATGGTGCTTCAAATGCACTTGGAAATGGTATCGGCGCGGTACTCATTTCTCCGGAAGGCTGTCACACACCTTTCACGGCCCGACTTTGCTTCAGCTGCACAAACAACATAGCTGAGTATGAAGCTTGCATCTTTGGTCTCAAGGCTGCTATAGACTTGGGGATCAAATCTTTGATCGTATTTGGGGATTCGGCTTTGGTTATCAGTCAAATCAAAGGAGAATGGGATACCAAGCATCCTAATCTTATCCCATACAAAGAACATGTCTTGACATTGTTGCCTCATTTCGAGCAAATTACCTTCGAGCATTTCCCGCGAGAAGAGAATCAGCTAGCAGATGCTCTAGCTACAATGTCCTCCATGTTTAAACTCAACTGGGATAACGAGGCTCCCTAAATCACCATCGAGCGAATGGATGAACCTGCGCATTGTCACGAGATTAATACCGAAGAAGTAGTGGAACAACCTTGGTTCCATGAAATCAAAAGGTATCTCGAGACTAGAGATTATCCCGAAGGAGCTTCCGTAAATAACAAGAAATTCTTAAGGAAATTTGCTGCTAAATTCTTCATGAGCAACGGCATCCTTTACAAACGAAGCCATGATTGTGTATTACTCCGATGTGTAGACAAAGCTGAAGCAGAGTTGATCATGACTGATATACACAGCGGCACATTTGGCACTCACTTGAGCGGGCATACAATGGCTAAGAAGATCCTAAGGGCAGGCTATTACTGGTCTACCATGGAAGCTGACTGCCATCAACATTCCCGTACTTGCCACAAATGCCAAGTTTACGCTGATAAAGTTCATATCCCTCTGGTTCCTCTCAACGTTCTGACTGCTCCGTGGCCCTTTGCAATGTGGGGCATTGATATGATTGGAGAGATCAAGCCCACGGCTTCCAACGGACATCGCTTTATCCTGGTTGCCATTGACTATTTCACCAAATGGGTCGAAGCAGCTTCCTTCGCCTCTGTTACTAAAAATGTGGTTGCCCGCTTTATCAAGCAAAATCTCATATGTCGGTATGGTGTTCCAGACAGGATCATCACAGATAACGGTACAAATCTAAATAACACAATGATCACCGCATTGTGCGAACAGTTCAAGATTTATCATCACAATTCATCTCCCTATCGGCCGAAGATGAACGGTGCTGTTGAAGCTGCGAACAAAAACATTAAGAAGATCATTCAGAAAATGACAGTCACTTACAAAGACTGGCATGAGATGTTACCGTTTGCCCTGCATGGATACCGTACGACGGCACGTACTTCAACCGGGGCAACCCCATTTTCTTTGGTATATGGCATGGAAGCTGTCTTGCCTATGGAAGTCCAGATTCCTTCTCTAAGGATTATGAAGGATGCAGGTTTGAATGAAGATGATTGGATGCAGACCCGACTTGATCAACTCAATCTGATCGACGAGAAGCGACTCGCTGCTATATGCCATGGTCAGGCGTATCAAAAGCGGATGATCAAGGCCTTCAATAAGAAAGTCAGACGTCAAGTGTATCAAGTCAGAGATCTCGTAATCAAGCGGATTATCTTACCGCAAAGTGATCCTAGGGGCAAATGGACTCCTACATATGAAGGACCATTTGTGATCAAGAGTATATTTTCTGGTGGTGCAATGATTCTGACCACCATGGACGGCGACGATTTGCCTCACCCTGCGAACGCAGACATAGTCAAAAGATACTACGCATAAAATAACCCGACAAGTCGAAAACCCGAAAGGGCGGCTTGGGCAAAAATGGGCATCCCGGTGGACCGAAAACCCGAAAGGGCGGTTCAGGCAAAAGTTAGGGATAAAAACAAAAAAAATCTGTACACCCGGCAAGTCGAAAACCCGAAAGGGCGGCTTGGGCAAAAAGGGGTTTCCCGGTGGATCGAAAACCCGAAAGGGCGATTCAGGCAAAAGTTAGGGAATTAAAGCGTATGACTATGTCTCGTCGGATCACTTCAAAGACAATCTATTCATCAACCAGTTCCAGGTTTCTGATCAATCCAGTCATCGGTAAACGAAGCATTGAATGGACAGATATTCAGAGTTGTGAAAGCTATAGCGGAATGGAATCCCATGGAATTATTTCACATAGCCATCTTTATTTTGTATAAATCTTTCAATATTTACGACAAAATCCTCTTACTAGGATGGTTGTCTCCTTTGTACAAATATACTCATAAAAAGTCAATACAAATACTTTTCCCAAAAATTTGTGTCATTTCCTTTTCTTTTCTCTTGCACTATTTGTTTTATTTTGAGAAACGTCCAATGTTTTGTTAAATAGGCATATGCATTTGAACATAATCATTTCCTTACAAGAAAGAGGATTACTGATAGGTTGAAGATGCAGTTGGATATCTTGATACCCCTTCAAAGGAAACCCCCAGGAGATTTGGAATCTATATCCCCAGCAAACCCTGAAGCTTATCCCCTGCAGAGTACGGACGTCTCTCCCGAGTTTTATTCAAAGTTATTCCTCACAAGGGCTTATAACTGGGTTATCCTCAGCTTATTGCCATGGAAGATCGCACTCGCCAAAATTCTTCCAATCCCCAGAGGAGTTTATCTTTGTTATCCCCAGCCGGAGAATCCTCCAGAACTCAATTCCCCTCAGAATTTAAGTTTCAGTATCCCCATCCGAGCTAAAACTTCAAATTATCAATCCCCAGCGAAGTCAGACTAATGAACATTCTCCCCACAGAGTTTTGGGAGGGCAAATCTTGAGTTCCCCAGTGAAGTCGCCAGAGATACTTCCCACCAAACTGAAGATTCTCAGCCTTACATCCCCGGCATGGGTCTATTAGATTGGAACTCCCCAGTAGAAGTCATCAGGAATTCCCCAGAAGATTGGTATACAACCCAAGCTCCTTATTCTCCAGCAACAACCAGGAATTATTCTTCCCGGCAGTAGTCAAGAGACTTTTATCTTCAGCCATCTCAGATTTATCTATCCTTTGCAAGACAGCTCTCCAGCTTACATGCGCATCCATTTACATTCATATCATATAACATACATTGTATCATGCATCATGACATTGCATATAACTAACTCTTTACCTTTTCAGGTAAGATCAGTCGAAAGACTAAAATCATTATCTTCCGAGATTTCTTTCCAGGAATAGTTCGGATGTGACCCAGACACGACAACATTCTAATGCTTATTCCAGATTTATCCAGATGCAGCTTTACACGAGCTCATCATCAGGGAACCCTACACCGGTTCCTCCTCTTCAACTCCAAGATTTCTGAAAACAATTCACGGGTTCTCCAAGTAACGGATGTTAACCTATCACTTGTTCAGTTTCTTCTCAAGACTTCTGAAAACAGTTTATGGATTCTTCCCAACAACGGATGTTAATCTATCGCTTGTTCAGATGCGACCTTTGAAAACAATTTACGGACGCTTCCCAATAACGGATGCTGCTCTATTGCTTATTCAAACTCCAAGATTTCTGAAAACAGTTCACGGGTTCTCCAAGTAACGGATGTTAACCTATCGCTTGTTCAGATTCTTCTCAAGACTTCTGAAAAGAGTTTATGGATTCTTCCCAACAACGGATGTTAATCTATCGCTTGTTCAGATGCAACTTTTGAAAACAGTTTACGGATTCCTCCCAACAACGGATGTCAATCTATTGCTTATTCAGATCCCCAGTTCAGAGATGGTCCCAAGCATGGACACCTCCCTGATACTCATTCCAGATGGCATCTTTAAGCCCATCCCCTACAAGTTTCTGTCACTCTTCCAGATGGCATCGTTAAGCCCATCTCCAAATGGCATCTCTAAGCCCATTCCCGCATCCATTGCTTTGACGAGTGCAAATTTAAGGGCACTCTAGTGTCCAATCTCCTTTTACCCTCGAGTCACGAAAGGCAAACTGGCCAATCTAACTCTTTGGATTCAAGAAGATTGAACAGGGGCACCTGTTGTACCCCAAAATTTTCCCTCCCATTTCTCATTGATTTCTCATCACCAAGCCCTTGGAGATCAAGATCCAGTTAGGGTTTCATCTGCTCAAGACTTCTCCTTGCACTGTTGACCCAAATTAGGGTTTGTGTTTGCACAAAGATGTTTTGACCTAAAATGCCTAAGATGACTTTCTTGCTTCATATTGGACTCCCAAGTTTATCCATATCAAGTTTCAAGTCTTGATTCCAAGTTTTGCCCAGTCAATTGGACAATTGACCTAGAAATCAGCTATATTGGGGAAAAAGTCAACTGTGGCCAATTGATAGTCAAACCTCATGAAAATTGACCCACATCAACATCATGAACTCACATGGATCATTTGATCAAGTTTGGATCACCATTCCACAAGAAACTTGATCAGATCACCAAAAGGGCAAAATGGTCATTTTTAGGGTTTTGACTGCACAAAGGCAATTTTTGACTGTTTAACCTAGCCAATGGCAAACCAAGCTCACATATGGATTCAAGGACCCCATGGAATTATCTTGACATGCTCAACAAGTTCAAAAGATCCCAAATACACAAGATTGACAGTTGAATTTCCCAGTCAATTGATCAATTTTGACTGTATACTTAAAAGTCAAACTTTGACTTTTTGGTCAAAATCAAGAGTCAAGATTCATTTTTCATCAAAACATGCCAAATCATGAAACTTGTTCATCAAGAAATCAAAAAATGCCAATTAGGGTTAGAAATGAGAATTTTTCATAACTTAGAATTTTTCTAAGTTATGAAAAACCCTAATTTTTCCCCAACTTTACCTCACTTTCTCACCAAGATTCATTTGGATTCAAACAAAATTAAAAACATGAAAGTTGTAGCTTGTTGCATAATCTACAACTTTGATTCACAAAGTTTCCCAAATGAGGCTTGTATCTCAAGTTACAATTTTTGGAATAAGGGTACTAAACCATTCTTAACTTAGTGAAATTTTAACCTATTTTGGCAAGGTTTTCTACCTAACTTCAAGACCATTTTCCATACACTTACACTTAGAATTTCAATTTTCATTTCAAAGATGGATTGTAGTACACATTCCAAGCTTTCCAAAATGTCCAAGAACTTCTCAAACAACCTCATGGTTAGGGAGAATCGAATTTTGAAAAATGGGAAAAAGTAACTTTTGTTCTTGGCCAAGACATGTTCATACATTTGTGCCATTTTGAATTCAGCATGCTTAAGCTACATTGCAGGCCTCTAATCCCATTTTCACTCAATAATTCAATGCAAAACCATTGTTCCAAGATGTTGTTCTATGCATTTGGACATTACATGGAGAATTAACCCTTAATTAAAAAAAGCATTATTTCCATTTTGAAAAAGTAGAACTTTATGTCCATTTTGCAAATCCAAGTGGTACAGTCCAAATCTTCTTGGCACAAGTTTATGAGCAAATTGCACTGATCAAGGCCAATGTATGCAGCATAGTGTGAGGGCCTGTACAGGCTAGAAACATCAAGTGGCCTTTACTTGCTTAAGTGTGAAGAAATATAGCATAACAGATACCAACTTCCATTCCTGCAAACGAGGCCTTAGAGAAAGTTGTCACACACATTCTAAACATCAAACACAAGCTGAAGCACGACCCTAAGACCACCAATACATCCCCATTGCAAAAATAACTCTCAAACTGCAAAAACAGAGCAACCTCTGCAGATTGAGTTCCAACTCTTAATCCTTTCAAGCATTCTTGCCCAAACCACTTCAAACACCTTCCCTACCATCAATCCAAACTATCCAAAGCATTAGAAGCAACCTGTAACTCCTCTAATCCTTTTGGCCATTTTCACTTTTCTGATTTGCAGGTGAAGTGCTATAGCACGATTCAAAAGGTTTCAAGACAAAGTAAAGCTTGGAATAGCATCCCTGGACATCAAGGAAGCTATACCAATCATCACCTTGCACTGAAAGCTTCTCCATTGCCAGATAGAACTTCAACTGAACAGGTAAGTTCATGAACTCGTATCTCTCTTATTAGGCATTGTTAGCTTTAGGTTTGTGAAGAGAATATGTCACATTCATAGTCCTGAACATGCCCATGTAATTAGATTTCATTTATATTATGTGTGCTGCAAGAATTTTGAGTCTGAACATGGCATAAAAACTAGGTCAGAAATTGGGGGAGAAGAAATTCTCCCTCATCTTAGAGAGTTAAGTCAAGTTCTTTACATGGTTGGATTCGTCTTCTCATGCTCTACATTTTTTATGTTGTGAGTTTTGCTTGAAACCCTTTTGTTACTTTTACACCCCCCAAGCCCATTTTGCTTATTTTTATGATTTTTTGACATTTTCTTTTTTGTCCTGACTCATTTATTTTTTCTAACAATATTAAAAATATAAAAATAATTTTTTACACCATTTCTGAATTTATTAGGTATTTGTTTGATTAGTTTAGTTTTATACACAAATAAATAAATATATACATTTTATTAAAGAATACTAAGAAATATGCAAAAACATTCTTATTTTCATTTTTTTATTTTGTTTTACCTTCTGAAAATATTTTATAGGAAAAATACTTTTTTTATTAAATATTAAATATTATTAATTTGTACATATAATACATATTTAGTAAATAATATATATATATATATATATATATATATATATATATATATATATATATATATATATATATATATATATATATATATATATATATATATATATATATATATATATATATATATATATATATATATATATATATATATATATATATATATATATATATATATATATATATATATATATATATATATATATATATATTAATATATTTAGGGTTAAAATGCAAATACATATACTTTTTATTTTTATTAATATTTAAATACAAAAATGCCCTTTTTACAAATATACTTCATTTTATTTTATTTTTGTATACAATAAATAAATACTTGTACATAATAAATAAATAATGCATTTTATTTAATAGAATTAGAGTTTAACCCTAAACATGAAAAACTCCAAAAAAATAATACTTTCCTTTTTGTTTATTTTGACATATAAAAATACTTTTTTTTCATACATACAAAAAACCATTTTTGCATCTTGCATATTTATTTTATTTAATTTATGCAATTAAATTATCTTGTAAATAATTCAATATTGATGTAATAGTTTAGGTTTAAATTCCTTGTCAAAATCCCCATTTGAACATTTGTACCCCCCTTCCCATATGTGGTTTTGTAATAGCTTAGTAAATTTATTTTCGCACTTTATTGCTTTCTAATTATACCATGTTAGAATTAGGGTTTTGTATGCGAAAAAACAACAAAAATAGTTTGACCTAATTTCAAGATAAACAAGCATGAAAATGGACACCCAAATCACACTTGCACCCCCTAGGGTATTCCACTTGTTGCCTTTCAAAATTGGGCCATATTGCATGTTAGGTCTCTTTGGGCAAAACAAACACAAATCAAATGATCATAGTCCCTCGATGACGCTTTCAAAATGTTGCCTAAACAAATGATCAAGTCCCTTAAAGAAAAATTTCCCAAAGATACTTGGCATCATTGCAATTCTGGTCTAAACGATGACCCGCGCCCGTCCCTTTCACATCCTAACATGAGATTGTCCACCAAATACAATGGTGGAACAAACTTGTTAAAAGGGTTAAAACATAGCAATAAACTTTGAGAAATTTAGGAGTAGATAACCTCTTAGTTACTTGAATCAAACTTGCAAAAACAAAACACTTGCCTATTTTCTAAAACCACACCTCACAACACTTTCAAAACAACTTTCAAAAACAAATGAAAACCTTTTCAAAAGACATACATCTTTGTATACATCACAACATGGATCATTACAAAGGTTGCCACCACATTGGCTTCTTTTCAAAACATTTTCAAACCCACACACACAAGCACCATTTCAAACAATTGAAAACAAAAGGCAAGTGATCTAAGCAAGTAACTAAGAGCCCATGGATAACCATGGATAAAAAGGGTGCTAATACCTTCCCTTTCTATAATCTACTCCCCGAACCCAAGAAAACATCTCAAAAGGTTTTTGCTGTGCTTTTTAACCTTTCCTTAGGATAAAATAAAAAGTCGGTGGCGACTCTTGCTCAACCGAAACATTTGCGAAAACAAACGCAAAACCATAGTCAGTTCTCCCACCGTATCACACTGGGTTATCCTCAGCTAATTGCCACGGAAGATCGCCCTCGGCAAAGTTCTTTCAATCCCCAGCGGAGTTCATCAAAGTTCCCCAACATAACTTATCAACACAATCCCCAGCGGAGTTTAACATTGTTATCCCCAGCCGAGTCCATCATTGAAACCCTCAGCGGGGCTCTCTTCAAAACTTCAGCGAAGTAATTCCCCTCAGAGTAATTTCCCTCACAGTAATTACCCTCAGAGTAATTTCTCCAACAAGTTTATTCCCCAACGGAGTCATCTTCTCCTACCGGTGTATTCTTGCGATCCTCATCCCCAGCGGAAGCAAAGAGCTCTACTCTTCAACGTCAGCCCAGGATTTAATTCCTCGGCCGGTCGTCAAGGATTTATTTTCCTAGACGAAAATTCATTCATAAACATTTCATATTTCATACATCTTGCTTACATACATGATAAAGTGCATACAACACTATCTCATGTTGAACATCATGACATCATGCATTTCATACATCATGACATTGCATGCAACTGATGTTTTGCCTTTTCAGGGAAAAAGACAACCCAAAAGACCACTACCTTCAGCTGTCACAATTCCAGATTCGATTCATGTACCTAGCCAGGGCACATCTGTGAGTGATCAGTTTCCAGATTCGATTCCTGTATCCAGCCAGGGCATATCTGTTGACGACTATTTCCAGATTCGATTCCTGTATCCAGCCAGGGCACATCTGAAGGGTTTGAAGATTCGATTCCTGTATCCAGCCAGGGCATATCTGTTGACGACTATTTCCAGATTCGATTCCTGTATCCAGCCAGGGCATATCTGTTGACGACTATTTCCAAATTCGATTCCTGTATCCAGCCAGGGCATATCTGTTGACGACTATTTCCAGATTTGATTCCTGTATCCAGCAAGGGCATATCTGTTGACGACTATTTCCAGATTCGATTCCTGTATCCAGCCAGGGCATATCTGTTGACGACTATTTCCAGATTCGATTCTTGTATCCAGCCAGGGCATATCTGTTGACGACTATTTCCATATTCGATTCCTGTATCCAGCCAGGGCACATCTGAAGAGTTTGAAAATTCGATTCCTGTATCCAGCCAGGGCATGTCTATCAACTGTCACAATTCCAGATTCGATTCCTGTATCCAGCCAGGGCATATCTGCATGAAGAGATTGAAGATCAACACCTGTAACAGGCCAGGAAACATCTTCCTTTCTTAAAATACGCAAGTTCTCGCTAAGGAATCTCTTACGCGATCACCACTTCCAAATGGCATCTATAAGCCCATTCCCGACAAGATTCTGTCACGCCTTCAGATGGCATCTATAAGCCCATCTCCCTATCCACCATCTTTCCAAATGGCATCTATAAACCCATTCCCGACATCACATTGCTGATACTCCTACATGCGAGTGCAAATTTCCGGGCACTCTAGTATCCAATCTCCTTTTACCCTTGAGTCACGAAAGGCAAACTTGCCAATCTAACTCTTCAGGTTCAAGAAGATTGAACAGGGGCAACTGTTGTACCCCAAAATTTTCCCTCCCATTTCCTCAACATTTTGTCATCACAAGACCCTTGGAGCTCAAGTTCCAGTTAGGGTTTCCTCTGCTCAAGACTTCTCCTTGCACTGTTGACCCAAATTAGGGTTTGTGTTTGCACAAAGATATTTTGACCTAAAATGCCTAAGATGACTTTCATGCTTCATGTTGGACTCCCAAGTTTATCCATACCAAGCTTTAAGTCTTGATTCCAAATTTTGCCCAGTCAATTGGACAGTTGACCTAGAAATCAACTATATTGGGGAAAAAGTCAATTGTGGCCAATTGACAGTCAAATCTCATGAAAATTGACCCACATCAACATTATGAACTCACATGTACCATTTGATCAAGTTTGGATCACAATTCCACAAGAAATTTGATCAGATCACCAAAAGGGCAAAATGGTCATTTTTAGGGTTTTGACTGCACAAAGGCAATTTTTGACTGTTTGACCTAGCCAATGGCAAATCAAACTCACATATGGACTCAAGGACCCCATGGAATTGTCTTGACATACTCAACAAGTTCAAAAGATCCCAAATGCACAAGATTGACAGTTGAATTTCCCAGTCAATTGATCAATTTTGACTGTATATTGAAAAGTCAAACTTTGACTTTTTGGTCAAAATCAAGTGCCAAGATTCATTTTTCATCAAAACATGCCAAATCATGAAACTTGTTCATCAAGAAATCAAGAATTGCAAATTAGGGTTTGAAATGAAGATTTTTCATAACTTAGAATTTTTCTAAGTTATGAAAAACCCTAATTTTTTCCTAACTTTGTCCCACTTTCTCACCAAGATTCATTTGGATTCAAGGAAAAGTCAAAACATGAAAGTTGTAGTCCATTTCAAAATCTACAACTTTGATTCACAAAGTTTCCTCAAAAGAAGCTTTTAGCTCAAGTTACAATTTTTGGAACAAGGGTACCAAACCATTCTTAACTTAGAGAAATTTTGAACCATTTTAGGCAGGATTTTTGCCTAACTTCAAGACCATTTTTCACATGCTTCCACTTGGAATTTCAATTTGAATTTCAAAGATGGATTGTAGTACACATTCCAATCTTTCCTAAATGTCAAGAACTCATCAAACAAACTCATGGTTAGGGAGAATCAAATTTGGCAAGTTGGGAAAAATTCACTTTTGTTATGACCAATTTACATGTTCATACACTTGTGCCATTTTGAACTCAGCTTGCATTCCTTGATTACAGGTCCTATATCCCATTTGCACTCAATAATTTAATGCTAACTCATTGTGTCAAGGACTTGTTTTATGAGTTTAAGCATTACATGGAAGTTTAACCCTTAAATAGAAAAAGCTAATTATCCATTTTTGAAAAGTATGGCTTTATGTCAAAGTTGCAAATCAAGAAGTACAAGGCCATATCTTTGGGCACAAGTTCAGAAGCAAAACACACTGATCAAGGGGGAAGGTTGCAGCATAGATTGGGGGCCTGTACAAGCTAGAAACACCACTTGACACTTTGTTGCTTAAAGTTGAAGAAACATTGCATAACAATACACAACTCTCATTCCTGTGAACCAGAGCTTAAGCAAAGTTATCAAACACTTTCTAATCATCAAATCTAAGCTGAAACACAAGCCAACCAAGTTCTACACCTTCTCAAACACAGAATCACCCTAAAACTGCCAAAACAGGGGACCTGCTGCAGATTGAGTTCCATAACTCAATCCATTCGTGCATTCTTGCTGAAACCACTTCAAACACATCCCACATCATCCCTTGAAACTGTTCCAAGCCCTAAACACGACCTGTAACATCCCTAGCTAACATCACCATTTTCATTTTTCTGTTTTGCAGTTGAAGTACCATAGCACGATTCTTTTGGTTTCCAAGCAAACTAAAGGTTGGAATAGCATCCTGAGACATCAAGGAAGCTATACAAATCATTACCTTGCCTTGTACTCATCTCCATTGTTGCACACGATTCCAACTGAACAGGTAAGTTCATGAACTTGTATCTCTCTATCCAAGCATTGTTAGGTTTAGATTTGTGAAGAAATTGTGTCACATTCATAGCCCTGAACATGCCCATGTAATTAGTTTTCATTTATGTTATGTGTGCTATGAGAATTTGATGTCTGAACATGGAACAAAAACTAGGTCAGGAATTGGGGGAGAAGAAATTCTCTCTCATTTCTGAGAGTTAGATTGATTTCTTTATATGTCTAGAATCGTGGCTTCAAGCTCTACAGGTTTCATGTTGCAAGATTTGGCAAAAGATCAAGGAATCTGGAGATAGAAAACGCGCGTGGATGGTTGTTCAAACATGTTCTGAGATTGAAGGCAAAGTCTTCTTGGGCTGGGCCTGAGTTGACTTCCTATTTGCACCTTGTTTTTACTTTTGAACCCCCCTGGCCCATTTTGAGTTTCATTTGCTATTTTTAATTTTTTCCTTTTGATTCTGATTTATTATTTTTCATTAAAGCATAAAAATATTAAAAAACATTTTTCCACATTTTTTTTGCATTTTATTTGATATTTATTTGTTTTAGTTAGTTATATACATAAATAAATACATAATGTTTTTTTTGTTTAGAATATTAGGAATAATACCAAATACATTTATTTTCTAATTTTTATTTTATTTTATCTTCTGAAAATATTTTATATAAAATATACTTTTTTTTATAAATATTAAATATTATTATTTTGTACATATTCAATATATTTGGTAAATAATACAAATACATACATATATATTAGTATATTTAGGTTAAAAAATACAAAATATATACATTTTTATTTTTATTAATATTTAACATTAAAAATACCCTTTTGACAAATATACTTCTCTTTTATTTATTTTTTGTACATAACTAATAAATATTGTACATATTAAATAATTAATACCTTTTATTTAATAAATTAGGGTTTTGCCCTAAACATGAAAAATACCCAAAAATTAATACTTTTATTTTTGTTTCCTTGACACATAAAAAACACTTTTTACATACACATAAAAAATCATTTTTTGCATCTTGCATATTTATCTTATTTTATTTAATTATTGCACATTAAATAATTTGTATAATTCCATTTGGATTGTAATAGTTTAGGATTTAATTCTTGTCAAAATACCCCTGTGATCGGTGGATCTGGAACTGACTGTTTAACGCTGGTTCGCGAAATGTCGCGGAAGCAAGAGTCGCCACCGTCTTTTATTTTCTCCAAATGGAAAGGACAAAAGCACAGAAAAATTCCTTATAGAGATTGCTCTCGGTTCGGGAGGTAGATTATAGAAAGGGAAGGTGTTAGCACCCTTTCTATCCATGGTTATCCATGGGCTCTTAGATACTTGCTCAATGTGTTTTCAAAAATGGTTTGTTTGCTTTTCAACTGTGGGTTTTAAAAAAGTTTCTTTGAAAATTCCAGTTCGACTCTTGTATCGGTCCTCAAGAGTGTTTGAAAAATTACTTTCGAAAGCTTTTTGAAAATGTGTTGGTGTGAAAAGTATTTATGAATTTGTTTTGAGATTAGAGCAAGTATCTACGAGAACCTACCTACCCTAAGGAATTCGTCTGTGTAAATGTCCTTTAAAGTAGTGTCATCCCACCATTGAGAGGTAGGTAGCACCACCGTTGGAGGTGTTCGGGTCAATTCGAGGTTCGGGACATGGTGATCACCAGAGCAATGGGAAGACACCTTAGAAGCTACCCTCATGCCAGGTTCCTGGATCATGAGGACTTACTAAAACGTCCTCTACTCGACAATCACCTTTCGAGGCAAGGCAACAGTGAGGCGTACCCTAGGGGTGGTGTGTGATTTGTGTGTCGTTTTCATTTGTATTTATCTTGTTCATGTCAGGTGATCTATGCGTTTGTTTTTATTTTGTCATTCATTCTTGCATGCATTTATTTAACAGTTAAAAGGTTGCGAGAAATGTAAAGTTCTAAACTATTACAAAGGCGCGGGTCCACATCGCCAAAATTAAAATCCAGGACCCGATTTGACGGAAAGTAAATAAAGAAATAAAATAAAGTGCGAAAAATTAAGTTTACAAGGCTTTGGGAGAGTTACATAAATATTTGGCTTAAATGCAGTTTTGACCCCCCTAGTTTAAGGTTTTTGGAGTTTCGATCCCCCTAGTTTAAAAGCCAGGTTTCTAGTCCCCATAGTTTTCAAATTTGGGATTTTTGAAGCCCCCTCCATCTGGCTGCCCAAAAAGTTTTCAAATTTGGGATTTTTGAAGCCCCCTCCATGTGACATGGCACAGGGAGAGTAATGCCACGTATTATTTTCTTATTTCTTATTTAGAATAATATTTTTTAAACATTTAAATAAGTGATATTAATTTCCAAATGAATTTTTAATTTCATAATTCATATTTTCTGAAAATCCCAAATTGCTTAACCTAATTTCCTCTTCCATCCGCCCGTACGAGATTTCAAAAATCCCAAATTTGAAAACTTTTTGGGCAGCCAGATGGAGGGGGCTTCAAAAATCCCAAATTTGAAAACTATGGGGACTAGAAAACTGGCTTTTAAACTAGGGGGATTGAAACTCCAAAAACCTTAAACTAGGGGGGTCAAAACTGCATTTAAGCCTAAATATTTAAAAGAAGGAAATAAATAAAAATGCGCGAATAGGAATTAAAATTGGAAACGAGGGCGTTGGACCCTTTTTAATGAAATTAAATTAAATGATTAAACTAATGAAATTAAAGAGAAAAAAGAAATTATTTTTTTTTTTTGAGTTTTTGGTATTTATGTTTTTTATGTATTTTTATGAGAAAGATTAAATGAAATTAAAATATTAACCCTAATTCTAATTTTATTTATTTATTAAGAAAAACATGTTAAAATTAAACCTAAAATTAATCTAATTATTTACATGCAATTTTGATTTATAAAAATAAATAATTAATTATTAGTAAAATTTATTTAAAAAAAATATTAATTAAATAAATATATTTTGATTTTTATGACTTTTCTGTTTTTTTACTATTTTTTATATTTTATGAAAATAAGTTAAATTAAAGGAATTAATTAAAAAAAGAAATAATTGAAATAAATAAAATAAGGAAAAGAAAGAAAATACAATACCTTGGGGGGTTTCTGTCCCCTTTTTGGAGGTGAATTGGAGTGGTTTGGCCATTTGTGTTCTGGCCTCATCATGCATAAGTTGTTCTACTTTGGCCATTTGGCTTTTGGCTTTTGGCCATTTGGCTTTTGGCCATTTGCGTTTTGGCCTCAACGTTCCTTAATCTTCTCAGGATGTCTGTCTCGCCATGTATTGGTGTCATGCATAAGTTTTTCTACTGTGGCCATTTGGCTTTTGGCTTTTGGCCATTTGGCTTTTGACCTCAACGTTCCTTAATGAACCTGCATGGGATCCTGTCTAAATCTGCAGTGTTGAATCTCACGAACACATTAAATAAAATCATAAAATGCAAATAAAGTCAATATATGAAGAAATTTAATGTTTAGACACAATATGACATGTATGAATGATTATATCCTTTTGATCATGGAGATCAAATCAACCTTACCCTTACTGGAAAAGTAGTGACATGAATGCTTTTATGCCCTTTGGATCATGGAGATCAAGTCAGCCTTACCCTTACTGAAGAAGTAATAAGATGTTGGTTTGTAACTGAGATGACTTGTTTGTAGTGAGAGAGAGATTTGTAATAAGGATTTCGAGGTTTTAGGGTTCTTGAAAGAATTTGATATAGTGTTGTGGCTAGGTTTTTTTTCTCTTTTTTTTTCTCTTTTTTTCCCCTCTTCTCCTCTCTGGTTTGTGTGAAAAGAAGGTGATTATATAATGGAAATTAGGGTAAAGAAAATGGGCTTTGAATGTGCAATTGGGCCTCCAATGTTCACTTGAATTCGTCACTTTCCAGGCTAAATCGCAGGGACTTAAGTGCATTTTTTGAAGTTGAAATGTGAAAACAAAATGTAGCTGATATCGAGAACTAACTCCTGTCCGAAAATCGACTCAATCGGATAAACGATGAATTAGTTATGAATTTTTGAAGTTTCAGCTCAGACAAACTTATTTTGGGCTCCAGTGTCGACTCCGATACGTTCTTCAATAAAAAACTGGTATTGATCGGTGCATAATTTGGTCTCGACTTTTGAAGAAAAGTTGTAGATCTATGAGTCAGTGACCTTGTGTAAAAATATGAGTCCAATCCGATAAAAATTGACCGAGTTATGAATTTTCGAAGTTTTGGCCCAGATGAAATATTATTCAGCATTTAGGATTTTCAGCGTGTCACGCACTCTGAGCAAAAAACGAAGGCCTTTTGAATACCGTTTGAACTCAATACCTTCTGTGAAAATGTAGCCAACTCAATTTGTGAAATTTTGGCACCAGAACCAGCTCGATACGATGCAAATCGACCAAGTTATGATTTTTTGAACATGACGCAAATAAACTTCTGTCACAAATTTTCTGCACGAAAATACTTGATAAATCCACATTTTTGAAGACCTTCTGATCGAAATTGGCTTCCAGCCGTGAGAGATGAAAACGTAGATAATGTCAAGACGGAATTTTGGCCACCGGAACGGGTTCAAAACGAGTCACGATCTTCAAGTTATGAATTTTTTAGCGCGTAAAAACTGCACTTTCAGCACACTTTTTCACTATATTTCTTCAAGAAAACTCACACATTCGGATACCTTCTGTGGGATTTTGGATCGAACTCTAGCATGATCAAAGTACATGCTGTAGTCGAAGCATGTATTTGTCGAAGAATGCTTGTTAAATTAGGTTTTAGTGTTTAAACCCTAATTTGTTAAGTTAGCTTGATTATTAAGTTAGCTTGTATAATGGGCCTTGTGGAAAAAGCCCATTAGTTAGTATGTTAGGTTTTATTATAAATAGCATACTAGTCTCTCATCATTGCATCACAGCAAATCCTAATATAGGGTGAGAGGGTTATTTGTTATTCTTGTAAACTTGTAATCTTGTTTTCTAAGAGAAAGTAAAGAATAGCAGTTATAACCAATTCTTGTGTTCTTCTCCTTCCTTGTTCGTTATTCCTCCCTATATTCTATACTTAGTTATTGGCATTGAATTCACAACAAATTGGTGCGGTGAGCGTGGAGAAGATGCCTTCAACAAAATATGAGATTGAAAAGTTCACCGGAGTGAATGATTTCGGTCTATGGCGCTTGAAGATGAAAGCCCTACTGGTTCAGCAGGGTTGTTTGGAAGCGTTGAAGGGAGCGACGGCGATGGACGCTGCGTTAACAGAAAGAGAGAAGACGGCCATGATCGAGAAAGCACACAGCGCAATTTTGTTGAGCCTTGGTGATAAGGTTCTTCGACAGGTATCAAAGGAGACGACGGCATCAGGGTTATGGGTGAAACTTGAAAGTTTGTATATGACCAAATCTCTGGTAAATCGACTCTACCTGAAGCAAGCTTTGTATTCATTCAAGATGATTGAAGACAAAGTGTTGGCTGAGCAGTTGGATATGTTCAACAAGCTGATTCTTGATCTTGAAAATATTGATGTAAAGATTGATGATGAAGATCAAGCGCTGTTATTATTGTGCGCTTTGTCCAGATCACATGCTCACTTCAAAGAAACCCTCTTGTATGGAAGAGAGTCCCTGACCTTTGAAGAAGTTCAATCAGCTTTGTACTCTAAGGACTTGAACGAACGTAAGGAGCATAAACCTTCGACGGTTGGTGAAGGTTTGGCTGTTAAAGGAAAATTCGACAAGAGGAAAGGTAAAAATCAGTCGAAGTCTTATAGTGGTGATGCATCTGGTATTAGATGCTATCACTGTAAGAAAGTAGGTCACACAAGAAAGGTGTGCCCTGAACGCCTGAAAGATCATGGAGGTAAGGATAATGGCAACGCAGCTATTGTCCAAGATGATTTCGAATCATCTGATGTTCTTGTGGTTTCAAGCAAAAACTCGTCGAAGGAATGGATTATGGATTCTGGATGCACTTGGCACATGACTCCAAACAAAGACTTGTTCGAGGAATTATGTGATCAAGATGGTGGATCTGTATTGCTGGGAAACAACAAAGCTTGCAAGATTGCAGGCGTTGGATCTGTGAGATTCAAGCTCCATGATGAGTCAATAAGATTGTTGACTGAAGTCAGGTATGTACCTGATTTGAAGAGAAATTTGATTTCTCTTGGTGAATTCGACAAGAAAGGATATGTTTTTCAAGGAGAGAAAAGTATCCTAAGAGTCATGAAAGGGTCGAAGGAAGTCTTGAGAGGCGTGAAGAAACAAGGCTTGTATACCCTTGAGGCTGAAGTTGTAAGTGGTTCGACAAATGTTGCATCCACGAAACCTTTGTCGAAAACAGAAATTTGGCACATGAGATTGGGCCATGTCAGTGAAAGGGGTCTGGTTGAATTAGGGAAACAAAATCTGCTTGGTGGAGATAAAGTCGAAAAGCTGAAGTTTTGTGAACCCTGTGTACTTGGAAAGTCCTGTAGAATGAAGTTCAACAAAGGCAAACAAAGAACACATGGATCCCTTGATTACATCCATGCTGATCTTTGGGGGCCTGCAAGGTGTCCATCACATTCAGGAGCAAAGTATTTTCTATCCATAGTAGATGACTATTCCAGAAAGTTATGGGTATTCATCCAGAAGACTAAGGATGAAACTTTTGAGAATTTCAAAAGTTGGAAGACTCTTGTCGAAAATCAAACTGGCAGAAAGGTAAAGAGGTTGAGAACCGACAATGGCCTTGAGTTTTGCAATGAGGCGTTCGACAGTTTTTGTGTTGCCTCTGGTATTGCAAGGCACAGAACTACCGCAGGTACTCCACAACAAAATGGTTTGGCTGAAAGGTTTAATCGAACTATTTTGGAGAGAGTTAGATGCATGTTGAGTAGTGCGGGATTAAAGAAGGTGTTTTGGGCTGAGGCTGTTTCAACAGCAGCATATCTGATAAACAGATGTCCTTCGACAGCGTTAGATATGAAGACACCTGAAGAAGTTTGGTCGGGACATCCACCAGATCTCGACAAACTAAGAGTATTTGGCTGTGTAGCCTATGCTCACATTAGGCAAGACAAGGTCGAACCTAGAGCTCTGAAATGCATGTTTATGGGATACCCTGAAGGAGTGAAAGCTTATAAGCTATGGTGCCTAGAGCCAGGTCACAGGAGGTGTATCACCAGTCGAGATGTAGTTTTCAATGAAACTGAAATGGCTTTCAAGAAAACTGATGATGTTGACGAAGAGCTGGAACAGGTAGAGATTCCTGTTGAGGTGGAGCATGTTGATGCTGAAATGCGTATCCCAGATGAAGTCGAAGAAGAAACAGAAGATTCTGATGATGTTGAGGAAACTGTTGATGACTACCTATTGTCGAGAGATAGGCAAAGAAGAGTCATAAAACCACCTCAGAGACTTGGATATGCAGATCTTGTAGCTTATGCCTTAATCTCTGCAAGTGAAGTTCTAGACGAAGAACCTAGAGATTATAAGGAAGTTATAAGGAGTCGAATGAAGACTGAATGGCTAAAGGCCATGCATGATGAGATGAAATCTCTCCATGATAATCACACTTGGGAACTAATCAAGAAACCTGTTGGGGCAAGGTTAGTCAGCTGTAAGTGGATTTTCAAAGTCAAGGAAGGAATTGAAGGAGTAATGTCGAAGAGGTACAAGGCAAGATTAGTCGCAAGGGGTTTCACTCAGAAAGAAGGTGTCGACTTCAATGATGTATTTTCCCCTGTTGTGAAGCACAGATCCATCCGAATGTTGCTTGCCATGGTGGCTCAGTTCGACCTTGAACTGGAACAAATGGATGTGAAGACTGCGTTCTTGTATGGTGACTTAGATGAAACAATCCTGATGAGGCAACCTGAAGGGTATGTCGAAAAGGGGAAAGAAGATTATGTGTGCAAACTGAAGAGATCTTTATATGGACTTAAACAATCTCCTCGACAGTGGAATAAGAGATTCGACAAGTTCATGGAACACATAGGTTTCATTAGAAGTCAGTTCGACCATTGTGTTTACTCCAGATTTCGACCTGAAAATTCATTTGTAATTTTGTTGCTTTACGTTGATGATATTCTGATAGCAAGCAACAATGTCGAAGAAGTAATGAGGGTGAAGGCTGAACTCAATAAGGAGTTTGACATGAAGGATCTGGGAGCTGCATCTAGGATTCTTGGAATTGACATTCGAAGAGATAGAAAGCAGTCGAAATTATGCTTATCTCAAGAGGCATACCTACGAAAGATTCTTGACAAGTTTGGTATGTCGAACTCAAAGCCTGTTGTGACTCCAACAAACCCTCAATTCAAGCTGAGTATTGATCAATGTCCCAGTACTGATGTTGAAAGAACCTATATGAATAGCATCCCATATGCTAATATAGTTGGTTCTTTGATGTATGCTATGGTCTGTACTAGACCCGACATAGCATATGCAGTAAGTCTTGTAAGCAGGTACATGGCGAATCCTGGAAAGGCTCACTGGCAAGCGTTAAAGTGGATTCTAAGGTACATAAATGGGTCTCTGAACAGAGTCTTAATTTATGGTGGAGCCTTGGGTGAAGATAGTAAAGCAGCAGTCGAAGGCTATGTTGACTCTGATTATGCAGGCTGTATGGATTCCAGAAAATCTATTTCTGGATATGTTTTCACTATGTTTGGTACAGTAATTAGTTGGAAAGCAACTCTTCAGAAGGTTGTTGCCTTATCAACTACTGAAGCAGAATATATTGCCCTAACTGAAGCTGTGAAAGAAGCATTGTGGCTTGAAGGTTTTGCAAAGGAGCTGAAACTTCAAGGTCAAGGTATCACTGTTAAATGTGATAGTCAAAGTGCAATACACCTGTCGAAGAACTCAGCCTATCATGAGCGAACCAAGCACATAGATGTGAGGCTGCATTTCGTCAGAGGGGTAATCGAGCGTGGAGAAGTCCAAGTGCTGAAGGTCTCGACAGATCACAATGCCGCTGATATGATCACCAAAACATTGCCAAGTTGCAAGTTTTTCCACTGTATGCAGTTGATAAAGCTGCATGAAGAAAGCTAGTTAGTGTCTCTTGATGCTGTAGAGTTAGGTCCAAGGTGGAGATTTGTGGGATTTTGGATCGAACTCTAGCATGATCGAAGTACATGCTGTAGTCGAAGCATGTATTTGTCGAAGAATGCTTGTTAAATTAGGTTTTAGTGTTTAAACCCTAATTTGTTAAGTTAGCTTGATTATTAAGTTAGCTTGTATAATGGGCCTTGTGGAAAAAGCCCATTAGTTAGTATGTTAGGTTTTATTATAAATAGCATACTAGTCTCTCATCATTGCATCACAGCAAATCCTAATATAGGGTGAGAGGGTTATTTGTTATTCTTGTAAACTTGTAATCTTGTTTTCTAAGAGAAAGTAAAGAATAGCAGTTATAACCAATTCTTGTGTTCTTCTCCTTCCTTGTTCGTTATTCCTCCCTATATTCTATACTTAGTTATTGGCATTGAATTCACAACACCTTCTTTAAAGAATTGACTCTTGAGCCGAACCTGAATTTGAGAATATGTTATCAGAGATATCTTGGCGAAAGAACACTTGAATATAACGCGTCGGGTTAGACTTGTGAATTTTCTTGAAATGTTTTGAGAAATATGGGAGGGCAAATTTTGGGGTACAACAGTTGCCCCTGTTCAATCTTCTTAGACCTGAGGATGCAGATTGGCTGACGTGCCTTTCGTAATCCGAAGGTGGAAGATGATTGAACACTAGAGTGCCCAGAAATTTGCGCTCACATAGTAGTGGTGTGATGGTGGAATGGGCTTATAGATGCCATTTGGAGATTGATGGATAGGATGATGGGCTTATAGATGCCATCTGGATGTTGGAAGATGGATGGGCTTATAGATTCCACCTGAATGTTGATCGCGTAAGAGCTTCCTTAGCGAGAACTTGCGTACCTGCAAAAGAAAAATGAGTACCTGACCTGTTACAGGAGTTGGTCTTCAGATTCCTTGTATAGATGTGTCCTGACTGGTTACAGGAGCTGGATCTGGAGCTTCAAACGGTGATGAATGAACCAGGGATGGTTACTACCTCAACAGGAACGGTGAGAGAACCTTGGATGACTTTAACCTCAACAGCAATCGTTGAAAAAAATTTGGGATGATTACTACCTCCACAGTATCGGGGAGAGAACCATAGGCGACTACAACCTCAACAACAATCATTGAGAGAATCTTGGATAACTTCAACTTCAACAGAAATCGTTGAGCGAATCTTGGGATTACCACCTCCGCAGTAAACATCGAGAGAACCTTGGATAACTTCTACTGAGTCTTTATCAGGAAAATCTGTTTGGGGTCGATTTAGCTGGACTAGAGAAGGCCTTGGACTGGATAAGAAATCTTTGGAGTCGATTAACTGAACTGGTCTAGGTCTTGAATATCTTCAACTGGATAAGAGACAGGGAGATCTTTGGAGTCGATCTGACTGAACCAGACAAGGTCTTTGGAGTCTTCAACTGAGTCTTCAAAAGAAAAACCTTTAGGAGTCGGTTTAACTAGACCAGAGAACGCCTTTGACTGGATAATAACCAGGAAAATCTTTGGAGTCGATTTAACTGAACCAGACAAGGTCTTTGGAGTCTTCAACTGAGTCTTCAAAAGAAAAACCTTTAGGAGTCGGTTTAACTAGACCAGAGAACGCCTTTGACTGGATAATAACCAGGAAAATCTTTAGAGTCGATTTAACTGAACCAGACAAGGTCTTTGGAGTCTTCAACTGAGTCTTCAAAAGAAAAACCTTTAGGAGTCGGTTTAACTAGACCAGAGAACGCCTTTGACTGGATAATAACCAGGAAAATCTTTGGAGTCGATTTAACTGAACCAGACAAGATCTTTGGAGTCTTCAACTGAGTCTTCAAAAGAAAAACCTTTAGGAGTCGGTTTAACTAGACCAGAGAACGCCTTTGACTGAATAATAACCAGGAAAATCTTTGGAGTCGATTTAACTGAACCAGACAAGGTCTTTGGAGTCTTCAACTGAGTCTTCAAAAGAAAAACCTTTAGGAGTCGGTTTAACTAGACCAGAGAACGCCTTTGACTGGATAATAACCAGGAAAATCTTTGGAGTCGATTTAACTGAACCAGACAAGGTCTTTGGAGTCTTCAACTGAGTCTTCAAAAGAAAAACCTTTAGGAGTCGGTTTAACTAGACCAGAGAACGCCTTTGACTGGATAATAACCAGGAAAATCTTTGGAGTCGATTTAACTGAACCAGACAAGGTCTTTGGAGTCTTCAACTGAGTCTTCAAAAGAAAAACCTTTAGGAGTCGGTTTAACTAGACCAGAGAACGCCTTTGACTGGATAATAACCAGGAAAATCTTTGGAGTCGATTTAACTGAACCAGACAAGGTCTTTGGAGTCTTCAACTAAGTCTTCAAAAGAAAAACCTTTAGGAGTCGGTTTAACTAGACCAGAGAACGCCTTTGACTGGATAATAACCAGGAAAATCTTTGGAGTCGATTTAACTGAACCAGACAAGGTCTTTGGAGTCTTCAACTGAGTCTTCAAAAGAAAAACCTTTAGGAGTCGGTTTAACTAGACCAGAGAACGCCTTTGACTGGATAATAACCAGGAAAATCTTTGGAGTCGATTTAACTGAACCAGACAAGGTCTTTGGAGTCTTCAACTGAGTCTTCAAAAGAAAAACCTTTAGGAGTCGGTTTAACTAGACCAGAGAACGCCTTTGACTGGATAATAACCAGGAAAATCTTTGGGAGTCGATTTAACTGAACCAGACAAGGTCTTTGGAGTCTTCAACTGAGTCTTCAAAAGAAAAACCTTTAGGAGTCGGTTTAACTAGACCAGAGAATGCCTTTGACTGGATAATAACCAGGAAAATCTTTGGAGTCGATTTAACTGAACCAGACAAGGTCTTTGGAGTCTTCAACTGAGTCTTCAAAAGAAAAACCTTTAGGAGTCGGTTTAACTAGACCAGAGAACGCCTTTGACTGGATAATAACCAGGAAAATCTTTGGGAGTCGATTTAACTGAACCAGACAAGGTCTTTGGAATGTAGCTTGAGAACTTAACTGGATCTTTCCTGAAAGGTAAAGGTCAGTCATACACAATGCATGATATGGGTCAAGCAATGATGTTCTCAACATAAATGAGATTTAAGATATGATGCGTATATGCATGCTATAATGTATGAGAATGTGATGTTTTTGTCTAGGAAAATAAATCCTTGACGGGTGCCGGGAAGTCACTCCTGGGTTGATGTTGGCAAGTAGATCTTTGCTTCCGCTGGGGATGATAGTTGCAACAATACCGGTAGGAGAAGATAACTCTGTTGGGGAATAAACCTGGCGAATGGATAACTCTGCAGGGAGGAAAGTACTCTAACGATCTTGCTGGGAAGCAATACTCTGTGGGGAGAGAGATACTTTGCTGAGTCGTTGATAATAACTTGCTGGGGATACCCTTGTTGTGTTGGAAGTGTTGATAGACTTCGCTGGGGATAAGAAGACTGTGTCGAGGACGCTCTTTCCGTGGCTTTTGGCTGAGGATAACCCAGTTATATCCCGGTAGGGAAATAACTCTTTGAATAAAGCCGGGCGACGCGTTCCTGTTTTGCGAGGATAAGCTTCCAGAATCTACTGGGGATAAGCTTACTGCTTGGGGAGATGGGTTCCAACTTTCCTGGGGAAACTGGATTGGATTCTCCTGGGGAAGTCTTGAACTGTACCGGGGAAGTGACTCCATTGAATATTTGATATACCGCCGGGGAACAATCTTTAGACCAAGACTGCCGGGGATGCCTGTTAAGAGTGCATATATGCTGCTGGGGAATGTTGAGATCTGCTGGAGGATACCCAACTTCCTTAAGGTTTGATTGTATAGCTTTATTTGGAGAGAGTATTGCTGACTTGCTGGCTCACTCTCTGGGGAATTGAGATATCTGGTTATGTTCTCCAGCTGAACCTACCTTGGTACCTTGGAGGATAGAACAATTAGATTGCTTGGGCAACTCATTATTGCCCCTGTTTCTGAGGTGGGAGAGGAAGACCTGTGAGGTGCTGATAGTTGTTGATGGACAAACTCTTCTTCTGATAGGCCAGTGACAAGATGTCGGGACATAGTCGTACGCTTTTGATCCCTAACTTTTGCCTGGACCGCCCTTTCGGGTTTTCAGTCCACCGGGATACCCATTTTTGCCCAAGCCGCCTTTTCAGGTTTTCGACTTGCCGGATGTACAGATTTTTCATATTCATCCCTTATTTTTTCCCGAACCCTTTTGGTTCGCCGGGAAGCCCTTATTTTTGCCTAGGTGTGTCAACCTAGCGGGTTTTTGATTTTGCGCAGTTTTTTTTTTCCGACCATGTCCGTGCTTTCAGGATGCAGGGAGTTGTCACTGTTAGGAGTGTTTTGTTGTCATACCACCCGAAGATCTTCGTTTGATCGTCCAATGTCCCAAGTGACTCAGGCGGAGATTTGCCCCAGGCTATTAGGCGTTTTGAGAGATTCTCTGAATTGACTTAACTGCCCCAGATGATGGACAATGATCATGTCGTGCCCCTTGATTGGAAACGCTTTTGTTCACTAGGTATTCATCGTGCGAATTTTCCTGTTGTTCAAACAAAAAGTCATATGCAAACAAAGTTATGTTAAAAATGCAAAGCTTATGTCTGTCTTGAAGATTTTGAAAATGCATTTTTTTTCATAAAACAAGCGATTGTTTGTAAAACGTGATGTCAACTCCTTCTTTATAGTAAGCCTTAAGGAGTCACGATACCTTTCGTCACAGTATGCTTTCGAACTAACCCATGCTTCAGCTAGGACTTTTAAGGGTTATAACGTGGCTTGGTTCACGGTTTAAGAAACATAGGATAAAGGCTCAAATTTTATTTGTACCCACCCGCTCTTCGTGATGTTCTCCAAACCTAAACTCAGTTGATCATACGTTAGACCTTGTTTGAGTCTTTGTCCTGATGTTCCAATGATGGTTTAGATGTTGATGATTTATTCTGAATAGGTAGCCATTTTTTGTTTTTGTTGAGGGTTTGTATGACCTCTTTCTTTTTGATTTCGCTATCCCTAAATTTTGCCTGAACTATTTCTTTTGTGATTACAGTCAGCGGGATGCCCCAGTTTTGTAAGTCTCCTTCATAGGTTTTGACTTATTGGGTTTTTATTTTTGAGATATAATGACTGCCTTTCTTTATTGATTATTTGGAACCATCACTGTTTTTCTTTGCTTTGTAAGGACCTCTTTGGTGCCATTCGTTATGCACTTGGATCAACTGAGAGACTACCCTGCCCCAGGTTATGATTAAGGGTTTTAAATTTCGAAAAGAAAAACTCCTACTTCTTTGGCTCAGATGGGTTGACGAGGGATTATCATCCTTATAACTCCAGTGTTTAGGGATTGAAACAATGCCTGTACCTCATCAGCAGGGTCTGTTCAAAAGCATACTGTAGATTATGGTATCGTTTTCGTCATCCTCCCTCAAGAGGCTTAGAATTATTGAGAGTTGATCATCAGAAAAAATATGAAAATAATTTGCATTTAGTGAATACGAATATATTGTTTCAGAACAGACATATGCGATGCATTAATGAAATAACAATGTTTAACATGAGTAAATGTTTGAACAAAAGAAAATTGCAACTTGAACATTTGAATGAACAAAAATTTCTCAATCCTAGCCATGTTTTGGCAAGGGAGCAGTGATCACGTTGGGAGTCTCGGCGGGCTCGAACTCGATCTCTTTAGCATCGATCATGTTCTGAATCTTGTACTTCAGTGCCCAACAATCCTCAGTATCGTGCCCCGGGCTACCAGAATGGTAAGCGCACCTAGCTTCTGGGTTGTAATTTGGAGAGGAAGTCTTTGGATTTGCAGGAGGGTTGATCACCGCAATCAGGTTCATCCTTAACATGTGCTACAAAGCTCGTGACCATGGCATGTTGATGTTGGTGAATTGTCTCTTAGGCTCGTCCGACCTGTTCTGATCAACCCGCTGTTCTTGGCGAGGTCGTTGATGGACCTGTGAAGTAGTAGCAACTCGGAGAGGTCTATTCATTGGACCCGACCGTTGCCCTCTTGGAAGCTGTTCCATGACCTGGTCCCTGATTTGGGCTGGTTGCTTCATGCCTTGAGGAAGTTGGCTGATCATGGCTCTCAGCTCTCCTTGCTCCTGAGCTAAACCTTGAATGAGGGCCCTTTGCCCCAGCATCTGGGTTTTCAATGTGTCTACCTCAGCTTGTAGACGTTTCAACTGTTCGTCCTTGTCATCTTCAGGACTCTTTCTGATCAAGTTCCCCATGAGGAGTGTCCTCAACTCCTCCTGCCCCTTGGATAGGCTTAGGAAGATTTCCCTGAACTGAGTCTCTTGAGTGTGAAGGTCCTGGTTATCTTGTTGGGAAGCCATGGCTGAAATAAACAGCGAGAAGGGTAAGTGACCTGCAACAAGGGTACCTGTTATGCAATGATGTGTATGATATGCATGTAATGTTTTCAAGGACCTCGCGGGGTAAACAAGAAAATTTGTTAGCATTTGGATCCGGTAGCTTGATTGAAAGAAACTTCATATTTGTTGAGAGTCTTTCTTCCAAGGGTCAAAGGCTCACCATATCAAGTGGGTCATAGCCCCTGACTCAAGTCATCAACCTTATTTTGCTTTCTAAACAACCTTGGCTAGGGGAACCTTCTTCAGGAGTCAAAGCTCACCATATCAAGTGGGTCATAGCCTCTGACAACTTTGGCTAGAGGAAAATAAATCCTCTTTGCCCCTTGCTGGGATGGTTGATTCACCATGACCTGCATCACAAGCCTTTGAGATCCTTGAAATAGGTTAGTCCTTATGTAGGATGTATGCAATGGTATGATGTTATGTTATGCATGGGGTGATATAAGTAAACCTGTTATGAGTCCCTAATTAAGGACTGCAAACCAAAACCCGCAAGAAACCTAAGTAAAACCTGTCATGAGTCCCAATTAAGGACCATCAACCAAAACCTGCAAGAAACTTAGTAAACCCTGTTATGAGTCCCAATTAAGGACTATAAACCAAAACCTGTAAGGAACTTAGTAAACCATGTTATGAGTCCTAGTTAAGGACTATAAACAAAACCTGCAAGTAGCTTATGTGTCAGATAACAAGCATGCAAGTAGTCAAGTACGAAGGCACACAAGTCACACAAGAGAGCCCTTAGAGTTTAGGCCAGCATGGGGTCTGGGTATTACCCTCTTGAAGTTGGTGGGCTCATCCTGTCCTATCAGAAGTAACCGGGTTCTAAGGGTCCCAATATCACTGGATTGCTTTCATTGTTCATCGTTTCGATTTAGCCACTGAACTGGCGATTGAAATATTCCAGGAAAGCAACCCTCAATTGAGTGTAGTATCGAGTATCAACCAACCTCGGACTGCACCAAAGTCAGTTATCTCACTACCCTAAAGAGGCCAAGATAGTTCAATTAAGGTTCCTAAGGTCTGTTGATGCTTCACGACACCACACGGAGGCCCCGTACTCTCCTTGACTGAACTCAAGGGTTACCGGTACACACCAAAGTGCCACATCAACGTAGCAGACTGTTTCAACCATGTCGGTATACCCCGTACAGTTCCCTCACAGCCTTGTTGCTACTTTCTAAGAAGGTATCCCCAGATCCGGGTTAGGATCTATAGAATTCCCAAGACAGTCCCACAATAATAAAGCAAGCAAATCAATACAATTGAAAACACAGTTATGAACTATCCCTAAGGTACACCTCACTTTATAAAGTAGTCCCCAGCAGAGTCGCCAGTTCTGTGATCGGTGGATCTGGAACTGACTGTTTAACGCTGGTTCGCGAAATGTCGCGGAAGCAAGAGTCGCCACCGTCTTTTATTTTCTCCAAATGGAAAGGACAAAAGCACAGATAAATTCCTTATAGAGATTGCTCTCGGTTCGGGAGGTAGATTATAGAAAGGGAAGGTGTTAGCACCCTTTCTATCCATGGTTATCCATGGGCTCTTAGATACTTGCTCAATGTGTTTTCAAAAATGGTTTGTTTGCTTTTCAACTGTGGGTTTTAAAAAAGTTTCTTTGAAAATTCCAGTTCGACTCTTGTATCGGTCCTCAAGAGTGTTTGAAAAATTGCTTTCGAAAGCTTTTTGAAAATGTGTTGGTGTGAAAAGTATTTTTGAATTTGTTTTGAGATTAGAGCAAGTATCTACGAGAACCTACCTACCCTAAGGAATTCGTCTGTGTAAATGTCCTTTAAAGTAGTGCCATCCCACCATTGAGAGGTAGGTAGCACCACCGTTGAAGGTGTTCGGGTCAATTCGAGGTTCGGGACATGGTGATCACCAGAGCAATGGAAAGACACCTTAGAAGCTACCCTCATGCCAGGTTCCTGGATCATGAGGACTTACTAAAACGTCCTCTAATCGACGATCACCTTTCGAGGCAAGGCAACAGTGAGGCGTACCCTAGGGGTGGTGTGTGATTTGTGTGTCGTTTTCATTTGTATTTATCTTGTTCATGTCAGGTGATCTATGCTTTGTTTTTATTTTGTCATTCATTCTTGCATACATTTATTTAACAGTTAAAAGGTTGCGAGAAATGTAAAGTTCTAAACTATTACAAAGGAGCGGGTCCACATCGCCAAAATTAAAATCCAGGACCCGATTTGACGGAAAGTAAATAAAGAAATAAAATAAAGTGCGAGAAATTAAGTTTACAAGGCTTTGGGAGAGTTACATAAATATTTAAAAGAAGGAAATAAATAAAAATGCGCGAATAGGAATTAAAATTGGAAACGAGGGCGTTGGACCCTTTTTAATGAAATTAAATTAAATGATTAAACTAATGAAATTAAAGAGAAAAAAGAATTTTTTTTTTTTGAGTTTTTGGTATTTATGTTTTTTATGTATTTTTATGAGAAAGATTAAATGAAATTAAAATATTAACCCTAATTCTAATTTTTTTTATTTATTAAGAAAAACATGTTAAAATTAAACCTAAAATTAATCTAATTATTTACATGCAATTTTGATTTATAAAAATAAATAATTAATTATTAGTGAAATTTATTTACAAAAAATATTAATTAAATAAATATATTTTGATTTTTATGACTTTTCTGTTTTTTACTATTTTTTATATTTTATGAAAATAAGTTAAATTAAAGGAATTAATTAAAAAAAGAAATAATTGAAATAAATAAAATAAGGAAAAGAAAGAAAATACAATACCTTGGGGGGTTTCTGTCCCCTTTTTGGAGGTGAATTGGAGTGGTTTGGCCATTTGTGTTCTGGCCTCATCATGCATAAGTTATTCTACTTTGGCCATTTGGCTTTTGGCTTTTGGCCATTTGCGTTTTGGCCTCAACGTTCCTTAATCTTCTCAGGATGTCTGTCTCGCCATGTATTGGTGTCATGCATAAGTTTTTCTACTGTGGCCATTTGGCTTTTGGCTTTTGGCCATTTGGCTTTTGACCTCAACGTTCCTTAATGAACCTGCATGGGATCCTGTCTAAATCTGCAGTGTTGAATCTCACGAACACATTAAATAAAATCATAAAATGCAAATAAAGTCAATATATGAAGAAATTTAATGTTTAGGCACAATATGACATGTATGAATGATTATACCCTTTTGATCATGGAGATCAAATCAACCTTACCCTTACTGGAAAAGTAGTGACATGAATGCTTTTATGCCATTTGGATCATGGAGATCAAGTCAGCCTTACCCTTACTGAAGAAGTAATAAGATGTTGGTTTGTAACTGAGATGACTTGTTTGTAGTGAGAGAGATTTGTAATAAGGATTTCGAGGTTTTAGGGTTCTTGAAAGAATTTGATATAGTGTTGTGGCCAGGTTTTTTCTCTCTTTTTTTTCTCTTTTTTTCTCCTCTTCTCCTCTCTGGTTTGTGTGAAAAGAAGGTGATTATATAATGGAAATTAGGGTAAAGAAAATGGGCTTTGAATGTGCAATTGGGCCTCCAATGTTCACTTGAATTCGTCACTTTCCAGGCTAAATCGCAGGGGCTTAAGTGCATTTTTTGAAGTTGAAATGTGAAAACAAAATGTAGCCGATATCGAGAACTAACTCCTGTCCGAAAATCGACTCAATCGGATAAACGATGAATTAGTTATGAATTTTTGAAGTTTCAGCTCAGACAAACTTATTTTGGGCTCCAGTGTCGACTCCGATACGTTCTTCAATAAAAAACTGGTATTGATCGGTGCATAACTTGGTCTCGACTTTTGAAGCAAAGTTGTAGATCTATGAGTCAGTGACCTTGTGTAAAAATATGAGTCCAATCCGATAAAAATTGACCGAGTTATGAATTTTCGAAGTTTCGGCCCAGATGAAATATTATTCAGCATTCAGGATTTTCAGCGTGTCACGCACTCTGAGCAAAAAACGAAGGCCTTTTGAATACCGTTTGAACTTAATACCTTCTGTGAAAATGTAGCCAACTCAATTTGTGAAATTTTGGCACTAGAACCAGCTCGATACGATGCAAATCGACCAAGTTATGATTTTTTGAACATGACGCAAATAAACTTCTGTCACAAATTTTCTGCACGAAAATACTTGATAAATCCACATTTTTGAAGACCTTCTGATCGAAATTGACTTCCAGCCGTGAGAGATGAAAATGTAGATAATGTCAAGACGGAATTTTGACCACCGGAACGGATTCAAAACGAGTCACGATCTTCAAGTTATGAATTTTTTAGCGCGTAAAAACTGCACTTTCAACACACTTTTTCACTATATTTCTTCAAGAAAACTCACACATTCGGATACCTTCTTTAAAGAATTGACTCTTGAGCCGAACCTGAATTTGAGAATATGTTATCAGAGATATCTTGGCGAAAGAACACCTGAATATAACGCGCCGGTTTGGACTTGTGAATTTTCTTGAAATGTTTTGAGAAATATGGGAGGACAAATTTTGGGGTACAACAACCCCCCATTTGAACATTTGTACCCCCCTTCCCATATATTGTGTTGTAATAACTTAGGAACTTTATTTTTCGCACTTTAAAGCTTTCTAATTATGCCATGCTAGAATTAGGGTTTTGTATGCAAATCAATTAACCAAAAAAATAGTTTGACCTAACTTTAAGATAATCAAGCATGAAAATGGACAACACTAATCACACTTGCACCCCTAGGGTATTCCACTTGTTGCCTTCAATAATGGGCCATATTGCATGTTAGGTCTCTTTGGGCAAAACAAATACAATTCCAATAATCATAGTCCCTCGATGATGCTTTCAAAAGTTGCCTAAAAAATGATCAAGTCCCTCAAGGAAAAATTGCCCAAAGATACTTGGCACCATTGCAATTATGGTCTAAACGATGACCCGCGCCCGTCCCTTTCACATCCTAACACAAGATTGTCCACCAAATGCAATGGTGGAACAAAATTGTTAAAAGGGTTAAAAACATAGGAGAAATCTTTGAGAAATTTAGGAGTAGACAACCTCTTAGTTACTTGAATCAAACTTGCAAAACAAAACACTTGCCTATTTTCAAACCACACATCACCACACTTTCAAAACAACTTTCAAAAAAACATTGAAAACCTTTTACAAAGACATACACCTTTGTATACATCCCAACATGGATCATTACAAAGGTTGCCACCACATTGGCCTCTTTTCAAAACATTTTTTAAACCCACACACACAAAGCACCATTTCAAACAATTGAAAATTAAGGCAAGTTGATCTAAGCAAGTAACTAAGAGCCCATGGATAACCATGGATAGAAAGGGTGCTAATACCTTCCCTTTCTATAATCTACTCCCTGAACCCAAGAAAACATCTCAAAGGTTTTTGCTGTATTTTTTAAACCTTTCCTTAGGATAAAATAAAAAGTCGGTAGCGACTCTTACTCAACCGAAACATTTGCGAAAACAAACGCAAAACCTCAAGTCAGTTCTCCCACCGTATCACATACATGTACCAACATTTCATGCCCTTCATGTTTTAAACTTTCGTCATAATCCAAATAATCAGCCTTGCACTCATCTGAAAAATAAAAAACGTGTCCCGCAGATCAGCATAGCAGAAAAATGAAAACAGAAAAAGAATTGAGTCGGAGAGAAGCAGCCTGTACCATACCCTGCAACCCAAACTCAGCCTGCACACATTAAAAAAAAAACTGGTTCTTGCATTAGCAAATTGCCCTGCACACCAAAAAAGAGGGAGTTAACACAAGTGATTCATTTCACCAACTAAAACATATCATATTGACTTCCTAATTCATTAACCTTCAGTTTTAGCCACACAACTTGCTAATTGTTTTCAACCAATCCCTAACAGAATTTCCAACAAATATAAGAAAGTTTCCTCACAGATTTAGGGAGATTGATTCATTATGCCCATAGAAATCTCAATATTGATTATTCACGCAGCATATCACACAGAGGAAAATTAGGAGAAACGTGTAGATGGAAAGAGGAAATTATGAAAATAGAGAAACCAGTTCACATCAATTTTCAAACCTAATTCCCATACCAAAATAAAATGGGACTGCCTTGCATCAGAGGATAATAAAACTGATTGACAACAAATAACAACTCATCTAACAGAAAAACGAATTACTAAAATATTAAAGCAAAGTTAGCTCTGAATCTAACCACTGAAAATCTATAACAGAAAATCAAGGATCAAGGGCTCTGATTGAATCCAGCTCTAACTTATACTCTAACAAACTCTAACAGAATATAACAGAAAATTACCTTGCAATTGAATCATTCTTTAATCTGCAGAAGAATCACCAAAAAATCTGGGAAAAACTCTCTCTTCAACCATTTCAGAATCTTCATCCATAATCGCACAACACTTCTTATTTCATCTTCAAGAATCTTTATCATCTGCAACTCTTCTTCACCCTTACCTTCATATATTTCTCTCAATCTCTCTTCTTCGTCCATCACCTTCATCAACCTTCCTTCTCTGCAACAACCACAACAAATCCTTCATCCCTCTCGGCAACAAACTTCTGCAATCTTCAACACAATAACAAACGCACATCATCAATCAATTTCTCTTCAATGCAGTAACTATGCAACGACAATAATTTCAATCTCCATGCATCATCTTTTGCATAATAGAACGTACCATATTACTGTTCGCGCACAGATTCAGAAAAAACGCAAAATATGAAGGAGTAGAAAGAGAAAATATCAAAAAGAAAGAGGAGCAAGAACGTACCTAAGGTCAATACACCGAATTTTCCTTCTCCTCCATGTCGGAATCCCCAGGTCTTCAAATCAAGTTTGTTTCTCTATTCAATCATATACGCTTCGAGCTACAATTCCCTTTCGAAGCTCGAATCTGCAAGTTCTTCAGACCTAGGGCGTCGCGCTTGCTTTCCGATTTGGTCGTTCGCTTGTTCTCCATGAGAGATTAGTGGCATATTCAGATTCAGGAAGGGATTTTAGGTCAGGTTCATGTTTAAGAGGGATTCGAATGGAGGAGACGATGACACCATGAGTCCGCCGGAAATCGCAGAGAGAAAGGAACCACATTCGGAAGTCGAAGCTAAACGGCCACTCTATTAACCTATTATAAGACGCAATGTTTCCTCCATGGTTCAATTCGTCTTTTTATTTTTATTTTACTTTGGATAATAATTAAGTGATGCTGAAAAGTAGATTTGGGTAGAAGATGTTTATTGCGGGACCAAGCTATGCTTCCTTAGGCCCAATGTTTTTTTTTGGTAGCTTCAAACAAAAGCAGCATTGGGCTTATCCTGACTTTGGGCTTAGCGCTTTACTTCAGCACACCTCCTGAATTCAGCCTTGCACCTCCAGAAGATTCATTTTCTATACTTATTTCAGTTCCATCTTTTATACAATTGTTATGATTGATTTTTAATTGATTATATGATAATTTTGTGGGATCTTGATGAATAAAAGGAACTTGAATGAGGAGTTTCAAGAGGTTTTGAAATGAAGTTAGAGGCCTAATCTTCATCAAGGGAATTCGAGGAAGCTCTTAGTAGAATTTTCTTATTGCTTGCGTGATTTTGAAGAGGCAACATACCTTCTCCGTTCGGTATCATCGCAACTTCATTTTATTCCTCATTTTCGCAATTTGTCGTACTTCTTTACCGCTTTTCTAGATACCATGAGAAGTAGGAAATAAAGAGCGTGCGCTCGAAGTCATTGTTTAAAGATCTGTAGCAGGCATTCCGCACTTCATTTGCTATATGTGTTGTGCTTATGTTTGTTTACTTTCTTGTTGATCGATGAGTCACTCAATTTAGGAATTGAGATCACGACTTCGCTCTTAGTGCATGCTCCCTATAGGATTTTATCGCTTTCTTTTCTTTCTTGTTGATTGATGAGTCACTCAATTTAGAAATTGAGATCACGACTTCGCTCTCATTACATGTTCCCTATAGGATAGTTTTGTTAGACTTTCTTTGGCATGCTGACCTAGATAGGATCTCTTTAGGTGTACTATCTTGAGTTTACCGGCTTGCTTGCTTTATCCTTGTACATACCATGTTCCCTTAGTATATGCTTGCTCCCTTCGAACGCAAGTTAGACCTTAGGATGTAAACCATGCATGTTAAGATTAGGTAGACGTTTCCCTTTCATTCATCCTTGACTTAGGGCTACCATTGTATGATAACACTAGGTTAGAAATAGGCTAGTCTCCCTTAGACTATTTTCTTCCCCTTTTTGCATCCTCGCATCTAAAACTAAAACTTCTTTTCTTAGCAAATCAAAAACATGCTAATCTCACTTAAACCCTTTTTTCAAGGTAATAAAACACAAACCAATTCAAACCCTTTTGTGCGCTCGAGCACCATTTCTCTAAAACCCTTTTCAAGTAAGGACATGATTAGTTTACTTCTGTGCCAATGCATAAGTATCCAAAGGTCGAGCTGCGGCAGAAGGCGGAATTAACTTCGTCCATAAAAAACACAAACAAACAAAAACATATGAGCCGAACTACGGTAGCTCTGATTCCTCAAAAGGGATACGTAGGCATTGGGGTAGGGCCCAAGCGAGCATAATTTTATTTTCCCCACATTCTTTTCTCCTTTTCTTTTGCATGCGTTCTCCCTTCAGTAGTATAATAAAAGGTAACCATAAATTAAACACACTCATAAGATAGATAACCAGAGTGGATACCATAGAGTACTACGGGCGTGTGGGGTGCTAATACATTCCCCTCGCGTAACAGACTCCCTTACTCGATCTCTCGGTCGCAAGACTGTGACTTCTCCCTTCTCAGGTTTTCTCGATGCTTACCTTTCCCTCCATATGGGATAAAAGACGTTTGATGGTGACTTCATTGTTTGATGATTTTCAGCTGGTTGTTTCAGCTGACGACTTCACTAG
The DNA here is from genome assembly GCA_948472305.1 of Vicia faba. Classification (NCBI taxonomy): domain Eukaryota; kingdom Viridiplantae; phylum Streptophyta; class Magnoliopsida; order Fabales; family Fabaceae; genus Vicia; species Vicia faba. Next base: position 485,844,983 of record OX451737.1, read on the forward strand.
GGATAGATCGACCAAATGCTGGTCCATCCCGGAGTTGCTCCTAGCTCTTGCTTTCTTTTCTTTGGGTGTTTATGTTTTATTCTTTTAGTTTATTCACTCATTTTGTATATACTTGAGCATATGTATGCATGGCATTTTGCTGTATTTCATATACTACTGTTGTACTGGATCTGCTTCTTATTGGGTGGGTGTTACTATGAGGTAAAAGGTCCAATACCCAGGCCAGAGTTGTATACCACAGGAACCCTAGGAATAAAGTGGAACATGAACGACTAGTTGACTTAGGTCTCACTATTGCCGCCATGTTGTCCATGCTCAGATGAGGTACAAATGAGGGGCTATCATTTTCACGTAGGTGATACAGTGATAGTTTTTCAAGAGTACCCTCGATTCTGAGTTACCATTGCCTTACCCTGACCTAGTCTTCACCCGTGAGCGGGGAGGAAATTATTATCACAGGTACAGATGGTGATTATGCTCAGATGGTGATTATGTTCAAATGGTTACTCATATTCAGATGGTAACCATGCTCAGACGGTGACTATTGGTTCTAATGACTATGTTCTGGATTTCTGTGGATGACTTTATGCATATGCTATATTCTGTTGGTGTTCGTATGGTTCTCAGATTTATTTTGAGTTCATGACCTGTTTACCTAGAGATTTATTCGAGCTTTCGATCTTGGTATTCCCAGCATATTCAGAAAAGGCTCAACAATATCTGATGTTCCATAAGCCTCGATCCCGTACAATGGGATATCTACAGGGTACTTGGTTCTTATATGTGCGGAAGCTATGTCGGACCTTTGATATGATGATATTCATATGATTCTGAACAGTGCAACAATCGTATTCAGAAATGATGGAACCTTGATCCCATTTGATCCCATGCCTTTGCATACATAACATGGTTAACCACATGCTTAACATACATGTTCTGTTATTTCGAGGGAATCACATTTGCAAGTCTTGTGCTAAACTCTTCCATCCCTTACCTGCATAAAATCAAAATCAAAGCACGTAAATTCCTTGTAAATGACAGAACATGACATGGCATTTATTCATGCACCCCATGCATATTCATGCATCCATAACAGGTACCAAAAGATTGGGGATTCTTACCCAGACCATGTGTTCTCCTCAGAGGTTCAACTTGATTTTTACTGTCACTTGCTCAAAGATCAGTTATGGAATAACTCCGAGTGGTACATGCAAGCTTTGGCCCGTGGTCAGAAATTTCTTCGAACAGGAAGATAATTGATTGAAGACTCAGAAGAGCCAGGTTATGGAAGTTCTGATAACGATGTCAACAATCTTTCACTTATTGTGCAGCAGGTCCCCTCTTCTCCTCATCTTTTGGGAATTACTTTCAACCATGGAGTGCTACACAATCTTGAGTTCTTGGAACATTTTATCAGCAGATGGTTCACATTTACTGTGGAATCTTATATCAATGCTTCGTTCTTGTTGATACCAATGTCAGACGTGGTTACTACGCTGGAGCATCCAACTATTCAATCAGGGGCACTCCCCACAGCTTTGCGTTCCCTGATCTGTTCAACAACAGTCAATCTTCATTCCCCTAGTGAATTCAAAAAAGATTTTAAGCCAAGACATAAGAAGTCTGATGAGCATACTGATGCGATCCCAGTGCATTACATCCAGTTATTTCCTCTCCTGGTGGAAGTTCGACAAAGCTATGATCTTTGGGGTCCTCTTTCCACAAACATCTCTTCTGATTGCAATACACATGCTAAATGTATCCTCTATTCTGAGGCACCCATTTTTGATATCGAAGACTGTAAAAGGGTTGAAGTATAAAGCCCAGCACCTGTCAGGCGTCTCTTCCAAAGGTCCAATTCCTATTTGGCCAACTGTCAGGATCTTTCTCACGAGACGGATGTCTCTGTTATTTTGAGAGAAGACGAATTGTATTATTTCTTTGTGGTATGATATGCTTGGAGATGCAGTTTGTACCGATTCACTTGGTAAATCATTCATTCGCTCTCCTGAAAGAATCTTCTATTCTGGGGCACCTGGTCAATCGATTGAAGATGGTATGTCATCCAGAGACAAAGTCCAAGACAAGATCAATTCAAAGACTGCCAGGTTCACATCAGATCTGAAGGGGAATTCTCCCTCCCACTCAAGCATCAAGACTACAGAAAGTCGTCATAATCAAGAAATCCATACGGAGTCAAGTCTCCTCAACAATGGCAACCATTGGTTTCTTTACTGCATTTTCATTTGCATTCTTGCTTGTTTGTTTAAACATTGCTTGTATATAGAAACTTGTCTATTTTTAAATGAAAATCTTAATGCAATAAGTACACTTGTCTTGAAGTGTTATTTTCATTTTTATTCATTAATTTGTTATCACTCTTTAAATGTTTTACTTGCATATTAATGCCAAGTTTCCAAGTCTTATGCTCAGGTAAAGATTGGAGGGAGGATGACGATAATCTAAAAATGCAAAAATCTCTGGTTGATACGCTTTTGAGTAAGACCCTGCTGACGATGTACATGCCTTGTTTCAATTCCTAAACACCATAGATATAAGGGAGATAGACCCTCGTTAACCCCTCTGAGCCTTCGAAGTAGGATTTTCTTTTCTGTTCAGAAAAAAACCCTCATTTTAACCCGGGGCAGGGTAGATTTCAGTTATTCTGATCAAGCATTCAGAACTCATCAAGAGTGCACATCTGAGGGTACAACATTGGTTATCCTTCGAAAGGTTAAGGAAAGTCAAAACCATAATGGTTAACCCTCATCTAACAACAACGTGCGCCTATTGACAAGATCCCAATGGGTATCTCTTGCACATCAGGAGGTCAACAGATGACGATACAATAATGGATATCCCTCATCTACTAAAGATTCAGACAGTCACGATTACTTCCAACAAATCAAAGACAACGCAAAGATCAATGACTTGTTCAAAATGGAAATACGAATAAGGAAGAAACAAAAATACCCGCTAAGTCAAAACTTGAAAACAAGTCGCTTAGGCAAAAGTTGGGAAATCCCACTGGACTTCTAAATTGAAATTCAAAAGAATATGTCCAGGAAAAAGCAAGAAGGAAATTGAAAAGCCTAAAAGGCGAGAAAAGGATTACCAATGAAAATCCTCATCAAAGAACAAAGTCGTCTGATCAGACACCAAAATCAGAAGTTAGTGATTGTTGTGTCCAAGAGGCCTCAGTGGTTTCTCAACCACCACAAACTCTTTTAGAGAGATGAATGCTTGTATCGGGTCAACTGAACGTAGGAATGGAGAAAATCATGGAGAATGGGTGGGCACCAAATAATTTTGAGCCTTAAATCCTTTTTCTAAAACCATCAACCAGGCCACGTTATAACCCATAAAAGTTCTAATTGAAGCATGGGTCAATTCGAAAGCGTGCTACAACGAGATAGCATTTCACTGACTCCTAAGAGGTATGTTTGAATATCTGTGTTGGCATCATATGCTTGCATTATCTTTCATAAAAAAAGGAATTTGCAAATGTTTCTCTCTAGCTAGTGACTCGTTTACAACAGATTTGTGACGTCATTTCATTCAAAGTTTTTTCAAACTTCAAGACTTACATATGTGTAGCATTAGAGTAATCATTCTCATGATAAGCATTCTTATGCATACAAAACAACTGATTGACATCAAGTAAGTTTACACAATGAATAATCGATAAAGAGCTCAATCTTGTCAGAGAAAAGAGGCTTCAATACCCTGTTGAAGCAAGAGTCATCTGTCACAAGAGAAATGACTTATCCAGGGGCATGTTAACCAGTGTTTTTGTCCAGAGAAAACATCTTGGTGCTTCACAGTCTGAGTACCCTTCGAGGATGAAGTTAGAAGAGTCCGCCAATCTGGGGCATTCCCTCAAAGTTATCAATCAGAGGCTATCACGTCGATAAATCTCTTCAAGCTCGACCAATCAGAGGCTATCACGTCGATAAATCTCTTCAAGCTCGATCAATCAGAGGCTATCACATCAAGAAATCTATTCAGAATCCATTCAACCTGGGGCAGTTACGTCAAGATTCAACAAATCTCTCCAAGAAAGCTGTAATCAAGAGCAGTTTATTTTAACATTCAAGAAGATTGGGGCATGCTACCTCATACCGTATTGTGGCACAGATATTATAGTATTCTATTCAACATAGATCTTCTCAAGAGATCCTCCAGACAGGGGCATTCCTCATCCGTACCTGCAAAGTTGCTCAAGCCAATTATGTTGTACGAGATGAATCAAGCTAAAAGCATCATAACGGTCACCCTGACTTAGCCAACGCACGAAGCTGCCTTCATCTACTATAGACAATTTAAAACTTGATTCCCCAAGTGAATTCAGAAAGTCTGAAGTCATCGTTTGACTCGGCACGCGCAAGTGCATCCTCAATGGAGTTAATCGAGAACATCCCCAGCGAAGCTAAACTGGGGCGTTCGCAAAGCTAAACTGGGGCATTCGCAGAGCTAAATCGGGGCATTCGTAGATGTCCATGCCCATCTCTTATCCTTAAATGATTCAAGAGATAATTCCTCAGTGTGCGTAAACTTGGGGCATATATTCGGAGAAATTCACATGGTGTTCGGCATCCACTCTTCGGCATATTCAATCCTATCATCCTCTTAACGGTTTAGGGTGTATGGAAGTATGGCCAAACTATCTCTTCCCCAACGACACAGTCCAGAATGCAATAGTGTCCTGGTAGATTTGCTTCATCAACAACTCAATCTCCAACAGAGTCATCAACAACCTTCGGTATCATGGGCTCCCCAGTGCAAATTTCTTATCAGTATCCCCAACGACCTTTGGTAGTGCAGGCTTCCAGCGCCGATATGCATTGACATCCCCCGTGATGAGAAATGGTTCCCAGTGAGCCCTCGCTTATCCCCATTGCATATAACTATCACTGCATAACATTGCATCCTTAAAAGCGCGTAGCCGATCCATCAGAGTGGATCTTTGCGGCAAAAGAAATTCAAACATGCATATGAAGCATAAGCCGGATCAGGTACCTTACACGGGAGACTTGAATCATTCAAGGAAAACAATACATCCCTGTAAGAGGGTATTGTTGTACCCCAAAATTTGCCCTCTCATTTCTCTAAGAATCACCATGGATCCTCAAGTTTGCTTCCAGCCAATTCCAAGCCTTGAATTATCAATTTTCCAAGAAAATTGTCCATAAGGGCAAAACGGTCATTTGCACACTGAAAAGTCAAACTTTGACTTTTAGAATCAAAATCAAATATCAAAAATCATATTTCATCAAGACATGTTAGAATATGAAGTTTGTTTCATCAAGAAATTTAAAAGTCAAATTTACTTTGAAAAAGTCAAATTTTAAATACTTAGAATTTTTCTAAGTGTTTAAGAAATATGACTAGCTCAGAACTTCTGACTAGATTATCACCATAACACTCAGTAATTTCTGGATATTCTCAAGACAGAGTTTGGTCAGAACTTCTGGGAAAAATCTTCAGTCTTAGTTTTCCAGGGTAATTCAAGGAAGGTTAAGAAGCATGCTGCAAGCTTTCTAGAAAATCTGAAAGCTCCTTCAGAACATGCTGGAGCCAGAAGATAAGAGGATCGGAAGATTAGATGCTATGCAAGCTCAGAACTTCTGATCCAGAGCTAAGCCTTGGTGTAGAGTCTCACGTTGCAGGATTTCTGGTTGTGATAAGTCTCATCATCATTTAATGCTCACAACCACCTTCTGAGTCTTTATCCAAAGGATTTTCACCACGTGTACCTCTACTGCCTTGAGATAACAACTTTGCTACTAAGCCCATGCTTTGCTTTTTGCTTTTCCTTAATTCTTGTTGACAACCACCATGTTTGCTTCAAAAAAACAAGGCAGCACTTCAGCACATGAAGGCTATATTCAACGCTTTGGTTAGAACTTGACCAAATCCCAAAACCTTGTTTATACAACCTGCTGCTGACCTATGACCAACAGCTAGTTCAGCCTATGCCTGCATCCCATGGTTGCACCAAACTAGCATACGAAAACTGTGATGAAAAAGCAAAGGAACAGGATGCCAAAACAAGTTCAAATCCCATTTATTCCCCCCCCCCCCCCAAAAAAAATCACAACAAATTCATCTTTAAATACTTGGCTCCATCATACGTTTAAAGGGCTGGAGGCTGGCTTTTGGAGAGAGGTCAGCGAAAAGGAGAGAAAACAAAGTTGTGAAACCTTCATAAAAATCCAAATTCCTCATACATAAAAACAAACCTGTGTTCTTCTCTTTGAACTAAAGAACACAACCACTCTTTCGTTTCTCTTGCTGATTCAGAACATCCAGAGGCAGCCACTCAAAGCTCCAAGCACGCTCCAGGCCCAAGGTAAGTCTCTCTGACTTTGCTTGTTTTTCATTTTGAACATCATTAACATGTAAATATCATAGTATTAATGTTGTTTATATCATTGCATGAATAGAAAAACTATGGATCAGAACTTCTTGATTAGGCCTAGACTCAGATTTAGGATTAGAACTTCTATGAATTGTTGTGTTGTTTTTCTTCTGACTTGCTGTTTGGTTAAAAATGAATAAGTTGCTGACGTGCTGATTAATATGAGAAAAGAGTTGAAATGTAATATAGAACTTCTGATTTTAAAATGCTGATAACACACAGAACTTCTATGATTTTTTCTCACTGTTAACACATACTGAACTTCTGATTCTTATATGGTGATAATGCACTGAACTGCTAATGTTCACTCACTGGCTTAGCACAACACTGAACTTCTGATGACTCACTCACTGTTCAAACACAGCACAAAACTTCTGAGTTCTCCTCACGTGTCAAATACACTGAACTTCTGATGTTTCCATCAGCTGTTTTCAAACACTCTGAGTTTCTGATTTTCACATGCTGACAATACGGAACTTCTGACTTTTGGTTCACTGGCTGAACACCACCCAAAACCTCTATGTTTTCCCTCTAACATTTTTGCAGGACCTCAGAGTTTACCAATCCAGAACTTCTAATCCCACTGACGTCTTCTACTGAGTCACAGCGCTCTTGGCCTCAGAACTTCTGATCCTAGTTATTCTTCTTGCAGCAACAAGCTGTTTCTACCTTGCATTTATTTTCCTTTTCATCTTTTTAAATATTAACATAAAAAACATAAAAATATTTTCCTTTTAATTTATTTCCTTAAGACAAAAACATTTTCTAAACAAGTCTATTTATTTCTTATATTGTACATTTCAATATGGTTGTAATAGTAACTTAGGACTTATTTTTATTTGCAACCCCCATTCATAAACTTGTACCCCCCACCCCTAAATATTGTAAATAAGGTGTGTATGGCAAGACTAAACCAACAAATAGATCACCCTAATCAAGACTAAATGCATGTAAATAAATACACTTGCACACATGCACCCTTAGGGTAATCTCACTTGTTGCCTATTGGAAAATAGTCACGTCCCTCGAACAATGGGCGTTTTAGCAAAGACCCTCGATAAAAGATCGTAGTCCCTCGATGACCCTCGATGTTGCCTTCGGTAAACAATCTAGTCCCTAAACGACATTACTAAAACGTCCCATAAGTTGCCTTCTATGACTATACAAACGTCCCAACACCCGTCCCTTCACATCCAACGATGGAGCTTCTTACCAAATCAATGATAAGATAGCAACATCTAAAGGAGGAGGAAAAGCATATCTAAGACCTTTTGAGTAGGTATGTTCGCTCTCAGTTACTCGCTTGCTCACAACAAAAACATTTTTATACACCCACACTTTCATCTTTGAACTATTTTCTAAACAAACACTTTGTATGCGTTCTTATAGAAACGAGAATCATTACAAAGTTACATTTTCAAAAACACATCTCACAAACACCTCTTTAAACTATTTTCAAAACAAACACTTTGTATGCGTTCTTATAGAAACGAGAACCATTACGAAGTTTCATTTTCAAAAATACTTTCAAAAACACACACCACAAGCACGTCCAAACAAAAAGCAAGTGATTTAGCAAGTAACTAAGAGCCCATGGAAAACCATGGATGAAAAGGGTGCTAATACCTTCCCTTTTCATAATCTACCCCCCGAATTCAAAAACATCTCCAAAGGTCTTTCCTGTGTTTTTTCACCTTTCCTTTTGGATAAAAGAAAAGTCGGCGGCGACTCTTGCTAAACCGCAACATTTGCAAACACAAACGCAAAACTTCAAGTCAGTTCTCCCACCGTATCATAGAACTGGCGACTCTGCTGGGAAAGTTTCTAAAAGTGGGGTTACCTTAGGGTTAGATCACATTTACTTGCTTACATTGTTTGATTTGTTTGCTTTACATTTTGGTTCCTTGTTTGGGTTTGTTTTAAATCCTACACCCGGATTTGGGGACACCTTTTAAGTAAGTAGCAATAAACTGTGAGGGAACTATGCGGCGTATATCGACATGGTTGAAGCAGTAGCTACATTGATATGGCACTTTGGTTGGTACCGGTAACCCTTGAGTTGAATCAAGGAGAGTACGGGGCCTTCGTGTGGTGTCGTGAAGCATCAACTGACCTTATAACCTTACTTTACCAACTTGGCCATTAGGACGTAGTGAGATAACCGATTTTGGTGTAAAGCTGAAAATTGGTTGATACTTGATGCTACACTCATTGAGACTTGACTCCTGTGTTTTGTTCGGTTGCGAGTCAATTGCTTATTGAACGAAGCTTTTGGGAAAGGTCAGTGATATTGAGATCCCTTAGAACCCGGTTACTATTAATTAGGACAGGTTGGGCTAACTAAACTTCAAGAGGGTACTTACCTACAAACTCCATACAAGCCTAAAACTAAGGATTTGTTTGCTTTGTGTGAATATGATTATTTGTATATAAAACCTGCTTACCTCGCATATCTGTACATAACATCATAACATCATACCATAGCATTTTCAATAACCATTTTAAGGATCTCGAGGGTCTTTGATGCAGGGTCACATTGAACCAGACATCTATCAAGGGGAAAGGGGATTTATCTTACTCTAAACAAACGTCGTTAAAGATCAAGTACAACAAACTTGAGTCAAGGGCTATGACCCACTTGACATGGTGAGCTTAATTCTCGTGGAAAGACATCCACCGATACAAAGTTCTCCAATCCAAAGTTGTAAGTGGCTACTAACATTTACCCCGCGAGATCCTTGAAAACATGTGTTGTACCCCAAAATTTTCCCTCCCTTTTTTCTCAACATTTCTCATCACAAAGCTCTTGAAGCTCAAGATCCAGTTAGGGTTTCATCTGCTCAAGACTCCTCCTTGCACTGTTAACCCCAAATTAGGGTTTGTGTTTGCACAAAGATGTTTTGACCTAAAGTGCCCAAGATGACTTTATTACTTCATATTGACCTCCTAAGTTTATCCATACCAAGTTTCAAGTCCTGATTCCAAATTTTGCCCAGTCAATTGGACAGTTGACCTATAAATCAACTGTATTGGGGAAAAAGTCAGCTGTGGCCAATTGACAGTCAAATCTCATGAAATTTGATCCACATCAACATTATGAACTCATATGAACCATTTGATCAAGTTTGGATCACAATTCCACAAGAAATTTGATCAGATCACTAAAAGGGCAAAATGGTCATTTTTAGGGTTTTGACTGTACAAAGGCAATTTTTGACTGTTTGACCTAGCCAATGGCAAACCAAGCTCACATATGGACTCAAGGACCCTATGGAATTATCTTGACATGATCAACAAACTCAAAAGATCCCAAGTACACAAGATTGACAGTTGAATTTCCCGGTCAATTGATCAGTTTTGACTGTATACTGAAAAGTCAAACTTTGACTTTTTGGTCAAAATCAAGAGTCAAGATTCATTTTTCATCAAAATATGCCAAATCATGAAACTTGTTCATCAAGAAATCACAAATTGCAAATTAGGGTTAGAAAATGGAATTTTTCATAACTTAGAATTTTTCTAAGTTATGAAAAACCCTAATTTTTTCCCAACTTTGCCCCACCTTTTCACCAAGATCCATTTGGATTAAAACAAAAGTCAAAACATGAAAGTTGTAGCTTGTTGCATAATCTACAACTTTGGTTCACAAAGTTTTCTCATTTGAAGCTTGTATCTCAAGTTACAATTTTTTGAATAAGGGCACTAAACCATTTTTAACTTAGTAGAATTTTAACCTATTTTGACAAGGTTTTCTACCCCACTTCAAGGCCATTTTTCATACCCTTCCACTTGGAATTTCAATTTGCATTTCAAAGATGGATTGTAGTACACATTCCAAGCTTTCCAAAATGTCCAAGAACTTCTCAAACAACCTCATGGTTAGAGAGAATCGAATTTCACAATATAGCAAAAAACCACTTTGTTCATGACCAAGTTCCATGTCCATAACTTTGCAAATTTGAACTCAGCATGCTTTAGGCTAGATTACAGGTCCTTAAACCAAGTTACACTCCATAATTTAATGCTTGTTCATTGTGCCAAAGTATTGTTCCATGAGTTCAAGCATTGTACACAAGATTGATCCATTTTTAGATAAAGTGAATTAGCCATTTTGGTAAAAGTTCACTTTATGTCAATTTAGAAATCCAACAAGTACAAGCTAAATCCTTTTGGCACAAGATTATGGACAAATTGCTCTGATCAAGAGAGAATTATGTAGCACATTAGGAGGCCCCCTACATGCCTAGAAAGCCAACTTGCTTTTGTTGCTTAAGAAAGAAGAAAAGTTCCATAACTTGTAACAACTTCCATCTCAGCCTTAGAACAAGAAAGCAAATATTGTAGACACATTCCAAACATCCCAACCAAGCTTTTGCACGAATCCTTGACCTCTCAAACACTCTCCATCTCAGAAACACCATCAAACTGCTCAAACAGGGCAAGGCCTGCAGTTTGAGTGCCATCTCTCAATCCCTTCAAGCGTTCTTGTCCAAACTTGTTCCTCTACCTTCCTTACAACCTATGCATGCTATCCAGAAGCTAAGACACGATCTGTAATTGCTCTAACCACTTCCACCATTTTCACATCTTTGACTTGCAGGTGAAGTTCTACAGCTTGATTCAGAAGCTTTCAAGACAAAGTAAACATTGGAATAGCATCCCTGGACCTCAAGGAAGCTTTTCCAATCATCACCTTGCACTGAAAGTTCCTCATTCTCCAGATAGAAGTTCAACTGAATAGGTAAAATTTTGAACTCGTATCTCTCTTATTATGCATCTTTAGTCTTAAGTTTGTGAAGAAACAAGGTTCTACTCATAGCCCTGAGCATGTACATAGCTTTACATTTCATTTCTTTTGCCTGAGTTGAGAGAATTTAAGCTTTGAAAATGGCAGAAAGTTTAGGTCAAGATTTGGGATTGATAAAATTCTCTCTCATTTCTGAGAGTTAGGATGAGTTTTTTATATATTTGGAATCGTGATTCAATGCTTGACATGTTTTGTGTTGAAAGTTTGTGCAAAATCTCAAAGAATCAGGATGTTTGAATCTCTGTAACAAGGCGCGCGTTTTTGGCCAAAGGTTGAAGAAGAAGTGGATTGGGCTGGGCCTGTATCATTTTGCTATCCACACCATTTTTTCTGTTTCACACCCCTGAGCCCATTTGCTTCATTTTTTAATATTTTTGACTTTTTTTTTTGTTTGACTTGTTTATTTTTTTTCAGCATATTAAAATTTTGAAAATAATTTTCTCATCATTTTTTGATTTTATTTGGTATTTATTTGATTTTCTTTTGATTTATACATATATGTATATATATTATTATTTAGGATAAATAGAAAAATAGTGTAAATACATTCTCATTTTCATTTTTTATTTTATATTACCCTGTGAAAATATTTCATATAAAAAATACTATTTTCTAAAAAATATTAAATATTATTATTATTGTTTATCCATAATACATGTTTAAAATAATGTAAATATAAATACATATTTGTTAATATACTTAGAATAAAATATCAAATAATGTACATATTTTATTTTTTAATATTTAATACTAAAAAAGGCCTTTTTATAAATATACCATATTTTATTTTATTTTTGTATGTAAATAATAAATATTATGTGAATTAGTTAATTAATATACATTTTGATTAAAATTAGGGTTTTTGCCCTAAATATGAAAATACTCAAAAATAATACCTTTCTATTTTCTTATTTTATTTTACACAAACAACATTTTTTCATACATATAAAAACTTTCTTTTTGCATTTTGCATATTTATTTAATTTCTATTTAATTATGCAATTTATTTACCTTGCAAATATTCAAAAAAAATGATGTAATAATTTAGATTTAAATTCTTGTCTAAATATTCCCCATTTGTAAATTTGTACCCTCCTCCCTATATTATTATGTTGTAATAGCGTAGGAATTTAAATTTCGCACTTTATACGCTTTCTAATTATGCCATGTTAGAATTAGGGTTTGCATGCGAAAAACGATAAAAAATAGTTTGACCTAATACAAAGATAAATGAGCATGAAAATAAACAACACATCTCACACTTGCACCCCTAGAGTATTCCACTTTGTTGCCTTCAAATAAATGGGCCATATTGCATGTTGAACTTCTTTGGGCAAAACAAACAAATTGAATGATCATAGTCCCTCGATAAATTTTTTTCAAAACAAACAAAAACAAATGATCAAGTCCCTTAAAGAAAATTGCCCAAAGGCCTTTAACTCTATTGCAATTATGGTCCAAACGATGACCCGCGCCTGTCCCTCTCATCTCCTAAGACAAGATTGTCCACCAAATGCAATGGTGGATCAAATTTGTCAAAAAGGGCTTAAAACATGACAAAAATCTTTGAGAAAGCTTTAGGGTAGATAAACTCTTAAGTACTTGTCAATTTGCAAAGAAAACACTTGCCTAAATTCAAAACCCACTTCTCAAACACTTTCAAAAAAATCAACTTTTCAAACCCTTGAAACATCTTTTTAAAAGATAAAACACCTTTTGTAAAACATTCGAGTAAAGAATTGTTACAAGGTTAGCCTAGCACAAGGCATCTTTTCAAAACATTTTCAAAACCACACACAAAGCATCATTTCAAACAATTGAAAACCAAGGCAAGTTGATCTAAGCAAGTACCTAAGAGCCCATGGATAACCATGGATAGAAGGGGTGCTAATACCTTCCCCTTCTATAATCTACTCCCCGAACCCAAGAAAAATCTCAAAGGTTTTTGCTGTGCTTTTTAAACCTTTCCTTAGGATAAAATAAAAAGTCGGTGGCGACTCTTGCTCAACCGAAACATTTGCGAAAACAAACGCAAAACAATAGTCAGTTCTCCTACCATATCACAGAACTGGCGACTCTGCTGGGGATAATTCTTTAAGTGGAGTAACCTTAGGGCTTAGATCACCCTCTTGCATGACTAATTGTTTGATTTGCTTGCTTTATACTTGGGCTCTATTGTTTGGGTTTATAATCCTTCACCCGGATTTTGGGAAACATTCATAGATAGCAATACGTTGTGGAAACTGTGCGGGGTATACCGACACGGTCTAAGCAATAGCTATATTAGTGCGACATATTTGTGAGTACCGGTAACCCTTGAGTTCAATCAAGGAGAGTAGGGGGCCGCTGAGTGATGTCACTAAGCACTAATGACCTAGAACCTTACTTGACCATCTTGGCCTTTTATTAGGGGTAGTGAGATGACCGGCTTTGGTGCAGTCCGAAGTTGGTAGATACTTGATACTACACTCATTGAGGGTTGTTTTCTTGGAATATTTTGGTCGCTAGTTAAGTGGCTAAACCAAAACAATGAACAATGAAAACAATCCAGTGATATTGAGCTCCTTAGAACCCGGTTACTATTTATAGGACAGGTTTTTAAGCCGACTACACTCAAGAGGGTACTTACCTATGAAACCCCATGCAAGCCTGAAACTAGGGTTTGGTGTGATTTGCTTGTACATATGTCTTGTGCATACATCATAAACATCATAAAGCATCATATGCATTCACTAACCATTTCAAGGGTTTGGATCTTCATCATTGTTCTTGTTTTGTAGGTCATGGAAATACCTCGCAGAAATACCATTCAAGTCAACCTTGTGAGAATCTCTCCTCAACTCAAGGAGATCACTTCAAGAATTCCGGAAATTTCATCCTTCAGTGAAAGACATGGTAGACTGCTCAGCCTAGTCAACACCAACATTGAAGAAGACATGATAAAAGTGCTATTCCAGTTCTTTGACCCTCTTCACCATTGCTTCACTTTCCATGATTATCAGTTGGTTCCCACTTTGGAGGAGTTTTCTCAACTCCTAAGAATCCCTATCCTTAATCAACTACCCTTCAACGGTACAGAGAAGGAACCAAAGCCTGAAGATGTTGCTCGAGCACTACATCTACAACCATCTGAAATCAAGGGGCATTGGGAAACCAGGAGCGGCGTCAAAGGATTCTTAGCAAAGTTCTTGTTTGAGAAGGCACAAGAATGTTGGAACTCGTTGGACCTACAAGCCTTTGAAGAGATTGTGGCACTCCTTATCTATGGGTTGGTCTTGTTCCCAAATCCTGACCAATTGGTAGATGTCAACGCTGTCAAAATCTTCTTGTCCAGAAACCCAATACCAACATTGCTTGGGGACATCCTTCACTCATTTTACACACGAACAATGAGAAAGAGGGGTGTTCTCATGTGCTGTACTCCTCTCCTTGCAAGGTGGTTTATTTCGCACCTTCCACAATCTGTCCTGAAGAATGGCCAAGGTACAAGGTGGTCCCAACGATTGATGACTCTTACTCATTCTGATGTACATTGGTGTTCTCGGTCCAGAGAAAATGTCATCATTGTCGATCGTTGCGGAGAGTTTCCTAATGTTCCTTTGCTTGGAATCAGAGGAGGTATCACCTACAATCCTTGCCTAGCTTTGAGACAATTTGGATATGCACGGAGGGATGGCCCTCATGACATGTTGATTCCTAGCCTAGTTTTTGACTTCGACAACGATGCGCAAGGACTTCGCCAAAGATTCATCAGAGCTTGGGGAAAACTCAACAAGGTCGATAGTAAGGCTCTGGGACACAAGAACTCCATCCCTCTTGAGCCCTATCTCAAGTGGGTACGAGCCCGAGCCCAAAGTCTAATGATGCCTTATCCTCATGTACTCCCAGTGATTAAAGAGCCCGTCAATGAAGGAGAGGTTCCCTACACCATCCTGCATCCAGACATGCCTACATCGTGGGAGGAAATGCAGAGAAGTTGGATTCAGCTCAAGGAGGAACGGAACACTTTTGAAGCTAGCTACTACGCCAGTGAAAAGAAGGTTCTAGAGCTTACCCGCCGGCTCCACGAGCAAGAGGCCCTCAATACCTACATCGCACCAAAGAGGATGCGCAATGTCTTTCTGCCTTGAGAAGTTTATGTTGTAATATTTGGCCCATGGGGCATTTATGTACTAACAAATTTCTTCTTATTAATATGAAGTGCGTTCTTCTTTGTCTGAAACAATTTTGAATGTCCTAAATCCTTGAGTGCATTGCATACATCAGCATACCATTCATCATGTGCATAAGCAGGTCTCCCTCCAGGTTTCCTTATCTATCTGCTGTTTATTTCAGTAGGATGGATCTCGAGCAAATAGTTAAAGACCTACAAGCCCAGAATGCACAGTTCCAGCAACTCTTGATGACCTTGGTCAAGAGTCAAGAGGATATCAAGGCTCATCTGGAGAGTAGAGACCCAGTGAAGAAGAAAAAGAGGGTCGGAGTGGCTACTTTGGGGAGAAGATTTGACAGAGAAGCTCGGAGGGTGCTTGAATTTCCTCCTACTTCTGATGAAGGGACTAGTAAAAGAGATCGAGTTGCGGTGCCTTCCGAGTCTGATGCAGAGGAGGAAGAGGTTGAAGAGGATGAAGATTATTCTGACCAGCAGTATCCTCCAGCTGATGATAAGTACAAGGGTTTAGAAGACAGATTGGCTGCTATGGAATTGCAAAGGGTACCGGGTTTGGATTTTGAAGACATGGGCTTGGTCGCCGGAATCGTGATTCCCCCAAAATTCAAGGTGCCAGTGTTTGTAAGGTATGACGGGCTGTCCTGCCCCAAAATGCATCTCAGGTCCTATGTAAGAAAGATTCAACCCTATACAGCAGATAAAAATCTCTGGATTCATTTCTTTCAAGACAGCCTGTCGGGAGCTCAGTTGGAATGGTTTTATCAGTTAGAAGGAACCAGTGTCAGAAATTGGGAAGATTTGGCCACCGCTTTCTATAAACAATACCAGTATAATTCTGATCTTGCTCCTACCCGTACCCAACTTCAGGGTATGTCGCTAGGAACAACCGAGGGATTCAAGGAATACGCACAAAAATGGAGGGATTTGGCTGGCAGGGTGCAGCCTCCTTTAACCGATCGTGAGCTCGTTGATATGTTTCTTGGGACCCTATCTGGGCCATTTTTCAATCATTTAATTGGTAACTCTTCCGCAGGGTTTACCGATTTGATCTTAACGGGCGAAAGAATCGAGGCTGGCATCAAGTCAGGAAAGATTCAGAAGGGTGTCGCTGCAAGTGTTGAGAAGAATCCGTTTAAGAAGGAGACAACTATGGTATATTCTCAAAGAAGAGCAGGGAAGATGGAGCGTCGGCCGACTGTGGGGGCCGTAATGATTCAAAACACTCCGAGTGAGCAGCCTCGCTACAACCAATCCAGACCAAATCAGCAACGGGTGGAAAGGCCACAACGGCACTTCACCTGTATTAATATGACTCCAGCGCAGGTGCTTCCCCATCTGTTGAAATTGAATCTTGCCACTATCAAGGAGGCGCCAAAGAATGTAAATACATCCTCTCCGCATTATCATGCCAATGCTAAGTGCGCCTATCATTCAGACAATGTTGGACACGACACCAATGATTGTTGGGCACTCAAGCATAAGATCCAGGACCTGATAGAGGCTAAGGAGGTAGAGTTTGACGCTCCGGAGAAACCTAATGTGATATCTGCACCTATGCCAAAGCACGGTCGGAATGTCAATGCCATTGAAGAGGATCTGTATGTTGCTGACGTTAGTGATCTGACTACTCCACTGTTAACCATTAAGTTGAATTTGTTAAGGGCCGGGATCTTCCCGAGATGTAAAGAAGACTGCTACTGTTGCCACTCTCTGCCGTTTGATTGTCCGCTATTGAAGAAAGGCATCCAAGGCCTTATAGATAGCCGACAAATTTTGTTCAAAAAAGTTCCTGCTGTTCCAGTTCATGTTGAAAATGTCTCAATCATAACCATTCACGCCAATCTTTCCGAGGCCGTCAAAAGGCCAGTTAAGATTACACCAGCTGCAAAGTCTATACCTTTGAAGATAACAATGCCGGGGCCTGTTCCCTATGTTTCTGAGAAGTCGATACCTTGGAACTATGGTGGTGACATCTACTACCATGGTATCAAGCAAGTTGAGATAATTGAAGAAAATTCAGATGATGAAGAAGCCAGCATTAGTAACATTGCGGGCACCAGCAAAATCACCAGGAGCGGGAGAATATTTTCTCCAGAGATTGCCCCTCCAAGAGCAGTCTTTGGACCCTCGTCAGCTAAAGAAGTCATCCCTGCACCAGTAAAACTCTCCGTTAGAACTCCTTTGATTGAAGAAATTTTCGTTCCTAGTGCTGTCTCTCCTACCATTGCCGATAAAGGAAAGGGAATACAAGAAGAGCCCGTCAGGACGAGGGCTTAACCTTTGGTGATTCCAGAAGCCTCCAAGAAAGAAATGGACGAGATTTTGAGGATAATCAAGAGAAGTGATTATGATGTGGTGGAACAGTTGGGGCAAACCCCCTCCAAGATCTCCATGCTGGCACTATTGCTTTGCTCAGAAGCGCACGCTCAAGCTTTGATTAAGTTTCTAAAGGCAGCTCATGTGCCCCAGGAAACCTCCGCAGATCAATTTCAACATTGCGTGGCTAGTCTGACTGCAGACAATGGATTAGGTTTTTCTGATGCCGGCCGGACCCCTAAAGGCCGAAATCACAATGATGTGTTGCATATTTCAATCGAGTGTCGCGGAACCACCCTTGCACATGTTTTGGTTGATACCGGTTCATCGCTGAATGTTTTGCCTAAGAAGGCCTTGGACCGGCTAGATTGCGAAGGGCTGGAATTGAGGCCTAGTGATATTATCGTCAGAGCTTTCGATGGGTCGAAGAGGATGGTCCATGGAGAAGTCGAAATTCCTGTTAAAATAGGTACTGAGGTGTTTAAATCCACTTTCTATGTAATGGACATCCGTCCATCATATTCCTGCCTACTAGGTAGACCTTGGATACACCACGCTGGGGCAGTCACCTCCTCTTTGCACCAGATGCTGAAATATCCTGTAAAGGGAAAGATCATTACGGTCCACGGCGAAGAAGAGTATATGATTAGCCATTTAAATTCTTTCCGATATGTGGAGGTTGAAGGGGAGTTCATTGAGACACCGTTTCAACATTTCGAAGAAGTGCTTCCTGAGATAGCAATGGCGAAGTTGGCAGCTGAGGCACCGAGACAGATGACCAGGATGGCATCTCTGGAGGATGCAAGGGCTGCAGTTAAAGAAGGGAAGAATTCAGCGTGGGGGCAGTTACCCGATTTTCCGCATAAGGTTGATAAGCTTGGATTAGGTTTCACCACCGCTGGCCAGAAAGCTATGCGCCGGTCAAAGATTAAGAGAGCGCCAGTCAAAATTTCTCCTTACCAAATCAACGCCCTGGAGGATGAAGACAAAGAAAGCAACTTTGAAGAGTGGATTCATCCAACTGTCAGAGGAGGGTTGAGCAATTGGGAGGCTAGGGACTTTGTCCCCATTACTTTTATTCCTCAGTAATTTATCTATCAAACATTTCCTATTTGGTCTGTAATATTTTACTTTCAAACAATCCGTACACTATCTTTTCGCCTCCTGCCTTACCCGGGGCATGTAGGTCCGCTTGTAAGGGTTTTGACTATTTTTCATATTCATATGCCATGTTTAATGATTCATTGGACGTTTTTCATTTGATAAACTGCTTGTGTTCATTTTCTTTCCTTTTGCATTTTTTGTTTAAGGATGGCTATCCCTTACACACACCCACACTCACCAATGCAGGTACCCATCCACTCCGGATTCCATGGGTGACTATTCTGCTGTATCTTTCAATAACTCTGAAGACCTGGTCAATCTAGCCGAGTATGAAGATGACGAAGGTTGTGAAGTACCAGGGGAACTAGCCAGACTTCTGCAACAAGAGGAAAGGGCCATCTTACCGCATGAAGAGCCATTGGAAACTGTCAACTTGGGAACCGAGGAGAATCAGAAGGAGGTGCAAGTGGGTGCCAACCTGGAACCAGAAGTTAGGGAACGCTTGGTACAGTTACTGAATGAGTATGTTGAAATCTTCGCTTGGTCCTATGAAGAGATGCCAGGTCTAGACACCGACATCGTGGTTCACCGTCTCCCCACAAGAGAAGACTGTCCACCGATCAAGCAAAAAGTTCGCCGAATGAGGCCTGACATGTCTGAAAAAATCAAAGCAGAAGTAATGAAGCAGTTCAATGCTGGCTTTCTGGCTGTTACGTCCTATCCTCAATGGGTCGCTAACATTGTGCCAGTGCCTAAGAAGGATGGCAAAGTCAGAATGTGTGTGGACTACCGGGATTTGAATAGGGCCAGCCCTAAGGATGATTTCCCGTTACCTCATATTGACATCTTGATCGACAATACAACTCAGCATAAGGTGTTTTCCTTCATGGACGGATTCTCGGGCTACAATCAAATCAAGATGGCTCCCGAGGATATGGAGAAAACAACTTTTGTCACACAATGGGGCACTTTCTGTTACAAAGTGATGCCGTTCGGGCTGAAGAACGCAGGGGCAACTTATCAACGCGCCATGGTAGCTCTATTTCATGACATGATACATCATGAGATTGAAGTTTACGTAGACGATATGATAGCTCGGTCACAAACAGAGGAAGAGCACCTTGAACATCTGGAAAAGCTGTTTGCCAGATTGAAAGAATACAAGTTAAGGCTGAATCCAAGCAAATGCACTTTTGGAGTTAGGTCTGGTAAACTCCTGGGATTCATTGTAAGCAACAAGGGCATTGAAGTCGATCCGGCAAAAGTAAAATCAATACAAGAGATGCCTGCTCCCCGTACTGAAAAGGAAGTTAGAGGTTTCTTGGGGCGCATAAACTATATTTCCAGATTCATTTCGCATCTAACTTCTACCTGTGAGCCAATTTTCAAACTCTTGAAAAAAGATCAGGTAGTTGAATGGAACGACGACTGCCAAGCTACTTTTGATAGAATCAAGGAGTATTTGCTAGAACCTCCTATTCTGATGCCACCCGTCGAAGGAAGACCATTGATCATGTATTTGACCGTCTTGGATAACTCAATGGGGTGTGTTTTGGGCCAGCATGACGAGTCTGGTCGAAAAGAGCATGCTATTTATTACCTTAGCAAAAAGTTTACCGACTGTGAGACTCGCTACTCACTGCTCGAGAAAACTTGCTGCGCTTTGGTATGGGCTGCTCGCCGACTAAGACAGTATATGTTGACCCATACTACCTTGTTGATATCCAAAATGGACCCTATCAAATATATCTTCGAAAAGCCCGCTTTATCTGGAAGGATAGCCAGATGGCAAATGATCTTGACCGAGTATGACATCCAGTACACCACCCAAAAAGCTATAAAAGGGAGTGTATTAGCTGACCATCTGGCTCATCAGGCTATCGAAGACTATCAACCTATGAGATTTGATTTCCCAGACGAGGACATCATGAATTTGGACAACATTAAAGGTGACGGACCGTATGACGGACCCGAAAAGGGATCCCGATGGACCTTGTACTTTGATGGTGCTTCAAATGCACTCGGAAACGGCATTGGCGCAGTACTCATTTCTCCGGAAGGATGCCACACTCCTTTCACGGCCCGACTTTGCTTCAGTTGCACAAACAATATGGCTGAGTATAAAGCCTGCATCTTTGGTCTCAAGGCTGCTATAGACTTGGGGATCAAATCTTTGATCGTATTCGGGGACTCGGCTTTGGTCATCAGCCAGATCAAAGGAGATTGGGATACCAAACATCCTAATCTTATTCCATACAAAGAACATGTTCTGACATTGTTGCCTCACTTCGAGCAAATTACCTTCGAGCACTTTCCGCGAGAAGAGAATCAGCTAGCAGATGCTCTAGCCACAATGTCCTCCATGTTTAAACTCAACTGGGATAACGAGGCTCCCCAAATCACCATCGAGCGAATGGATGAACCCGTGCATTGTCACGAGATTAATACCGAAGAAGTAGTGGAACAACCTTGGTTCCATGAAATCAAAAGGTATCTCGAGACCCAAGATTATCCTGAAGGAGATTCCGTGAATGACAAGAAGTTCTTAAGGAAATTCGCTGCTAAGTTCTTCCTGAGCAACGACATCCTTTACAAACGAAGCCATGATTGTGTATTACTCCGATGTGTGGATAAGGTTGAAGCAGAATTGATCATGACTGATATACACAGCGGCCCATTTGGCACTCACTTGAGCGGGCATACAATGGCTAAGAAGATCCTAAGGGCAGGCTATTACTGGTCTACCATGGAGGCTGACTGCCATCAACATTCTCGTACTTATCACAAGTGTCAAGTCTATGCTGACAAAGTTCATATCCCTCCGGTTCCCCTCAACGTCCTGACTGCTCCATGGCCCTTTGCAATGTGGGGCATTGATATGATTGGAGAGATCAAACCCACGGCTTCCAACGGACATCGCTTCATCCTGGTTGCCATTGATTACTTCACTAAATGGGTCGAAGCAGCTTCCTTCGCCTCTGTCACCAAAAATGTGGTTGCCCGCTTTATCAAACATAATCTCATATGTCGGTATGGTGTTCCCGACAGGATCATCACAGACAACGGTACAAATCTGAATAATACAATGATCACTGCATTATGCGAACAGTTCAAGATTTATCATCACAATTCATCTCCCTATCGGCCGAAGATGAACGGTGATGTTGAAGCTGCGAACAAAAACATTAAAAAGATTATTCAGAAAATGACAGTCACTTACAAAGACTGGCATGAGATGTTACCGTTTGCGCTGCATGGATACCGTACGACGATACGTACTTCAACTGGGGCAACCCCATTTTCTTTGGTTTATGGCATGGAAGCTGTTTTGCCTATGGAAGTTCAGATCCCGTCTCTAAGAATTATGAAGGATGCAGGTTTGAATGAAGATGATTGGATGCAGACCCGACTTGATCAACTCAATCTGATCGACGAAAAGCGACTTGCGGCTATATGTCATGGTCAGACGTATCAAAAACGGATGATCAAGGCCTTCAATAAGAAAGTCAGACGTCAAGTGTATCAAGTCGGAGATCTAGTGGTCAAGCGGATTATCTTGCCGCAAAGTGATCCCAGGGGCAAATGGACTCCTACATATGAAGGACCATTTGTGATCAAAAGCATATTTTCTGGTGGTGCGATGATTCTGACCACCATGGACGCCGACGATTTGCCGCACCCTGCGAACGCAGACATAGTCAAAAGATACTACGCATGAAATAACCCGACAAGTCGAAAACCCGAAAGGGCGGCTTGGGCAAAAATGGGCATCCCGGTGAACCGAAAACCCGAAAGGGCGGTTCAGGCAAAAATTAGGGATAAAAACAAAAAAATCTGTACACCCGGCAAGTCGAAAACCCGAAAGGGCGGCTTGGGCAAAAAGGGGTTTCCCGGTGGATCGAAAACCCGAAAGGGCGATTCAGGCAAAAGTTAGGGAATTAAAGCGTATGACTATGTCTCGTCAGATCACTTCAAAGACAGTCTCTTCATCAACCGGTTCCAGGTTTCTGATCAATCCAGCCATCGTCAAACAAAGCATTGAATGGACAGGTGTTCGGAGTTGTGAAAGCTACAGCAGAATGGAATCCCATGGAATTATTTCACATAGCCATCTTTGTTTTGTATGAATTTTTCAAATATTTACGACAAGATCCTCTTACTAGGATGATTGTCTCCTTTGTACAAATATACCCAAAGAAAATCAATACAAATACTCTTCCCAAAATTTGTGTCATTTCCCTTTTTCTTTTTCTCTTGCACTATTTGTTTTATTTTGAGAAACGTCCAATGTTTTGTTAAATAGGCATATGCATTTGAAACATGATCACTTCCTAATTGAACCTAAGAAAAGGATTACTGATAGGATGAAAGTACAAACGGATATTTTGACACCCTTTCAAAGGAAATCCCTCAAGATATGTAATCCACATCCCTGGCAAACCCTGAGGTCTATCTCCAGCAGACCCTCGAAGCTTATCCCCAGTAAGGTTCTGAAAGGTATTCCCCGCAGAGTACGGGCGTTCCTTCCGAGTTTTATTCAAAGTTATTCCTCACAAAGGCTTATAACTGGGTTATCCTCAGCTAACAACCAAGGGAGATCGCGCTCGCCAAAATTCTTCCCATCCTCAACGGAGTTCCTCAAAATTCCCCAGCGGAGTTCCTCAAAATTCCCCCAACAATAACTTATCAATACAATCCCCGGAGGAGTTTTATCTTTACAAAATCCCCAGCCAGAGAATCTTCTGGAAATCATTTTCCCTCAGAGTTTAAGCTTCAGTATCCCCAGCAGATCAAAAGCTTCAAATGGACAATCCCCAGCGGAGTCAGACTTTTAAACCTTCTCCCCACAGAGTTTTTAGGAAGAAAAATCTTGAGTTCCCCAGTGAAATCTCCAGATATACTTCTCTCCAAGCTGAAGATTCTCAATCTGGCCTCCCCAGCATTAAGTCTACTAGTTTGGTACTCCCCAGTAGAAGACCTCAGGAATTCCCCAGAAGATTGGTATACAACCCAAGCTCCATGTTCCCCAGTAACGACCCAGGACTTATTTTCCCCGGCAGCAGTCAGGATACTTCTATCTTCCGCTATCCCGGATTCATCTATCCTGTGCAAGACAGCTCTCCAACTTACATACGCATCCATTTACATTCATAACGCCATAATATACATTGTATCATGCATCATAGCATTGCATACAACTAACTCTTTGCCTTCTCAGGTAAGATCAGTCGACAGACTAAAATCATTCAAATCTCAAGATTTCTGAAAACAGTTCACGGGTTCTCCAAGCAAACGGATGTCAACCTATCCCTTGTTCAGATTCTTCTCAAGACTTCTGAAAACAGTTCATGGATTCTTCCCAACAACGGATGTTAATCTATCAGCTTGTTCAGATGCATCTTTGAATTTAGTTTACGGAAGCTTCCCAACAACGGATGCTGCTCTATTGCTTATTCAACTTCAAGACTTCTGAAAACAGTTCATGGATTCTTCCCAACAATGGATGTTAATCTATCAGCTTGTTCAGATGCACCTTTGAATTTAGTTTACGGAAGCTTCCCAACAACGGATGCTGCTCTATTGCTTATTCAACTTCAAGACTTCTGAAAACAGTTCATGGATTCTTCCCAACAACGGATGTTAATCTATCAGCTTGTTCAGATGCACCTTTGAATTTAGTTTACGGAAGCTTCCCAACAACGGATGCTGCTCTATTGCTTATTCAACTTCTTCTGAAAACAGTTCATGGATTCTTCCCAACAACGGATGTCAATCTATCAGCTTGTTCAGATGCACCTTTGAATTTAGTTTACGGAAGCTTCCCAACAACGGATGCTGCTCTATTGCTTATTCAACTTCAAGATTTCTGAAAACAGTTCACGGGTTCTCCGAGTAAACGGATGTTAACCTATCACTTGTTCAGATTTTTCTCAAGACTTCTGAAAACAGTTCATGGATTCTTCCCAAGTAACGGATGTTAATCTATCAACTTGTTCAGATGCAACTTCCTGAAAACAGCTTACAGGTTCCTCCCAACAACGGATGTCAATCTATTGCTTGTTCAGACCCCCAATTCAGAAATGGCCCAAAGCTTGGACACTTTCCTGATATTCCCTTCCAGATGGCATCTTTAAGCCCATCCCCGACAAGTTTCTGTCACTACTCCCGATGGCATCATTAAGCCCATCTCCAAATGGCATCTCTAAGCCCATTCCCGCATCCTGTGCTTTGATGAGTGCAAATTTCCGGGCACCCTAGTGTCCAATCTCCTTTTACCCTCGAGTCACGAAAGGCAAGCCTGTCAATCTAACTCTTCGGATTCAAGAAGATTGAACAGGGGCAACTGTTGTACCCCAAAATTTGCCCTCCCTTTTTCTCAACATTTCTCATCACAAAGCTCTTGAAGCTCAAGATCCAGTTAGGGTTTCATCTGCTCAAGACTCCTCCTTGCACTGTTAACCCCAAATTAGGGTTTGTGTTTGCACAAAGATGTTTTGACCTAAAGTGCCCAAGATGACTTTCTTACTTCATATTGACCTCCTAAGTTTATCCATACCAAGTTTCAAGTCCTGATTCCAAATTTTGCCCAGTCAATTGGACAGTTGACCTAAAAATCAACTGTATTGGGGAAAAAGTCAGCTGTGGCCAATTGACAGTCAAATCTCATGAAATTTGATCCACATCAACATTATGAACTCATATGAACCATTTGATCAAGTTTGGATCACAATTCCACAAGAAATTTGATCAGATCACTAAAAGGGCAAAATGGTCATTTTTAGGGTTTTGACTGTACAAAGGCAATTTTTGACTGTTTGACCTAGCCAATGGCAAACCAAGCTCACATATGGACTCAAGGACCCTATGGAATTATCTTGACATGATCAACAAACTCAAAAGATCCCAAGTACACAAGATTGACAGTTGAATTTCCCGGTCAATTGATCAGTTTTGACTGTATACTGAAAAGTCAAACTTTGACTTTTTGGTCAAAATCAAGAGTCAAGATTCATTTTTCATCAAAATATGCCAAATCATGAAACTTGTTCATCAAGAAATCACAAATTGCAAATTAGGGTTAGAAAATGGAATTTTTCATAACTTAGAATTTTTCTAAGTTATGAAAAACCCTAATTTTTTCCCAACTTTGCCCCACCTTTTCACCAAGATCCATTTGGATTCAAACAAAAGTCAAAACATGAAAGTTGTAGCTTGTTGCATAATCTACAACTTTGGTTCACAAAGTTTTCTCATTTGAAGCTTGTATCTCAAGTTACAATTTTTTGAATAAGGGCACTAAACCATTTTTAACTTAGTAGAATTTTAACCTATTTTGACAAGGTTTTCTACCCCACTTCAAGGCCATTTTTCATACCCTTCCACTTGGAATTTCAATTTGCATTTCAAATATGGATTGTAGTACACATTCCAAACTTTCCAAAATGTCCAATAACTTCTCAAACAACCTCATGGTTAGAGAGAATCGAATTTCACAATATAGCAAAAAACCACTTTGTTCATGACCAAGTTCCATGTCCATAACTTTGCAAATTTGAACTCAGCATGCTTTAGGCTAGATTACAGGTCCTTAAACCAAGTTACACTCCATAATTTAATGCTTGTTCATTGTGCCAAAGTGTTGTTCCATGAGT
Source organism: Vicia faba (assembly GCA_948472305.1). Lineage (NCBI taxonomy): Eukaryota > Viridiplantae > Streptophyta > Magnoliopsida > Fabales > Fabaceae > Vicia > Vicia faba. The sequence goes on from OX451737.1 coordinate 485,871,454, forward strand.
TCAAGCATTGTACACAAGATTGATCCATTTTTAGATAAAGTGAATTAGCCATTTTGGTAAAAGTTCACTTTATGTCAATTTAGAAATCCAACAAGTACAAGCTAAATCCTTTTGGCACAAGATTATGGACAAATTGCTCTGATCAAGAGAGAATTATGCAGCACATTAGGAGGCCCCCTACATGCCTAGAAAGCCAACTTGCTTTTGTTGCTTAAGAAAGAAGAAAAGTTCCATAACTTGTAACAACTTCCATCTCAGCCTTAGAACAAGAAAGCAAATATTGTAGACACATTCCAAACATCCCAACCAAGCTTTTGCACGAATCCTTGACCTCTCAAACACTCTCCATCTCAGAAACACCATCAAACTGCTCAAACAGGGCAAGGCCTGCAGTTTGAGTGCCATCTCTCAATCCCTTCAAGCGTTCTTGTCCAAACTTGTTCCTCTACCTTCCTTACAACCTATGCATGCTATCCAGAAGCTAAGACACGATCTGTAATTGCTCTAACCACTTCCACCATTTTCACATCTTTGACTTGCAGGTGAAGTTCTACAGCTTGATTCAGAAGCTTTCAAGACAAAGTAAACATTGGAATAGCATCCCTGGACCTCAAGGAAGCTTTTCCAATCATCACCTTGCACTGAAAGTTCCTCATTCTCCAGATAGAAGTTCAACTGAATAGGTAAAATTTTGAACTCGTATCTCTCTTATTATGCATCTTTAGTCTTAAGTTTGTGAAGAAACAAGGTTCTACTCATAGCCCTGAGCATGTACATAGCTTTACATTTCATTTCTTTTGCCTGAGTTGAGAGAATTTAAGCTTTGAAAATGGCAGAAAGTTTAGGTCAAGATTTGGGATTGATAAAATTCTCTCTCATTTCTGAGAGTTAGGATGAGTTTTTTATATATTTGGAATCGCGATTCAATGCTTGACATGTTTTGTGTTGAAAGTTTGTGCAAAATCTCAAAGAATCAGGATGTTTGAATCTCTGTAACAAGGCGCGCGTTTTTGGCCAAAGGTTGAAGAAGAAGTGGATCGGGCTGGGCCTGTATCATTTTGCTATCCACACCATTTTTTCTGTTTCACACCCCTGAGCCCATTTGCTTCATTTTTTAATATTTTTGACTTTTTCTTTTTTTGTTTGACTTGTTTATTTTTTTTCAGCATATTAAAATTTTGAAAATAATTTTCTCATCATTTTTTGATTTTATTTGGTATTTATTTGATTTTCTTTTGATTTATACATATATGTATATATATTATTATTTAGGATAAATAGAAAAATAGTGTAAATACATTCTCATTTTCATTTTTTATTTTATATTACCCTCTGAAAATATTTCATATAAAAAATACTATTTTCTAAAAAATATTAAATATTATTATTATTGTTTATCCATAATACATGTTTAAAATAATGTAAATATAAATACATATTTGTTAATATACTTAGAATAAAATATCAAATAATGTACATATTTTATTTTTTAATATTTAATACTAAAAAAGGCCTTTTTATAAATATACCATATTTTATTTTATTTTTGTATGTAAATAATAAATATTATGTGAATTAGTTAATTAATATACATTTTGATTAAAATTAGGGTTTTTGCCCTAAATATGAAAATACTCAAAAATAATACCTTTCTATTTTCTTATTTTATTTTACACAAACAACATTTTTTCATACATATAAAAACTTTCTTTTTGCATTTTGCATATTTATTTAATTTCTATTTAATTATGCAATTTATTTACCTTGCAAATATTCAAAAAAAATGATGTAATAATTTAGATTTAAATTCTTGTCTAAATATTCCCCATTTGTAAATTTGTACCCCCCTCCCTATATTATTATGTTGTAATAGCGTAGGAATTTAAATTTCGCACTTTATACGCTTTCTAATTATGCCATGTTAGAATTAGGGTTTGCATGCGAAAAACGATAAAAAATAGTTTGACCTAATACAAAGATAAATGAGCATGAAAATAAACAACACATCTCACACTTGCATCCCTAGAGTATTCCACTTTGTTGCCTTCAAATAAATGGGCCATATTGCATGTTGAACTTCTTTGGGCAAAACAAACAAATTGAATGATCATAGTCCCTCGATAAATTTTTTTCAAAACAAACAAAAACAAATGATCAAGTCCCTTAAAGAAAATTGCCCAAAGGCCTTTAACTCTATTGCAATTATGGTCCAAACGATGACCCGCGCCTGTCCCTCTCATCTCCTAAGACAAGATTGTCCACCAAATGCAATGGTGGATCAAATTTGTCAAAAAGGGCTTAAAACATGACAAAAATCTTTGAGAAAGCTTTAGGGTAGATAAACTCTTAAGTACTTGTCAATTTGCAAAGAAAACACTTGCCTAAATTCAAAACCCACTTCTCAAACACTTTCAAAAAAATCAACTTTTCAAACCCTTGAAACATCTTTTTAAAAGATAAAACACCTTTTGTAAAACATTCGAGTAAAGAATTGTTACAAGGTTAGCCTAGCACAAGGCATCTTTTCAAAACATTTTCAAAACCACACACAAAGCACCATTTCAAACAATTGAAAACCAAGGCAAGTTGATCTAAGCAAGTACCTAAGAGCCCATGGATAACCATGGATAGAAGGGGTGCTAATACCTTCCCCTTCTATAATCTACTCCCCGAACCCAAGAAAAATCTCAAAGGTTTTTGCTGTGCTTTTTAAACCTTTCCTTAGGATAAAATAAAAAGTCGGTGGCGACTCTTGCTCAACCGAAACATTTGCGAAAACAAACGCAAAACAATAGTCAGTTCTCCCACCGTATCACAACATGCATCCACATATCATGCATCATATCATGACAGGTTTCTCCCATATAGGTCTCCTTATCTTTCCACTGTTTATTTCAGTAAGATGGATATGGAACAAACGGTGAAAGATCTCCAAGCTCAAAACGCTCAGTTCCAACAAATGTTCCTGACTATGGCTAAGGGGCAAGAAGACCTGAAAAATCTCCTTCTCAAAGACAAGAGGAAGAAGTCCAAGAAATCAGTAGGTATCCTGAACTCGAGAAGAAGACTTGGAGGACCATTCAAGAGAGCTCTAGATCTTTCAACTCCGTCCAACATGGGGGATAGTCTTAAAGAAGACCACAGTCTAAAGATTGGTGAAGCCGAAGCTGACTGCTCTGAGGAACAATATCCTCCCACTGATGACAAGTACAAACAGTTGGAGGATCGCCTCAGTGCTATGGAGATTCAACATATACCTGGCTTGGATTTAGGAGACATGGGTTTGGTTTCTGGAGTGGTTATCTTTCCAAAGTTCAAAATTCCAACCTTTGCCCTGTACGATGGAGTCTATTGCCCTAAGATGCACTTAAAGTCTTATGTCCGCAAGATTCAACCATACACAACTAATCTGAAGCTTTGGATCCATTTCTTCTAAGAGAGCCTAGTAGGGACTCAACTCGAGTGGTTCTATCAATTGGAGAGTTCTCGCATTCACACCTGAGAGGATTTAGCTGCTGCTTTTTACAAACAGTATCAGTATAATGCTTATCTTGCACCAACTCGTGTGCAATTGTAGAACATGACCATGGGTTCCAACGAGAGCTTCAAAGGGTACGCCCAAAAATGGAGAGATCTGGTTGGTAGGGTGCAGCCCCCTTTAACTGACAGGGAGTTGATTGATATCATTATGGGAACTTTGACATGGCCTTTCTTCAAACACTTGATCGGAAGCTCCTCAGCCGGGTTCACCAAGCTAATACTGGCTGACGAAAGAGTTGAAGCTGGCATCAAAAGTGGAAAGATTCAAGAAGCTACACCTTCTGATGCTCAGAAAAAGTCATATAATGGGAAGAAAGAGTCCAATGTTGTGTACAGTCAAAAGAGTCGTCGTGACAAACACGTGGGGGCAGTCCTGATCTCTGGTTCTGCGTCACACCGACTACAGCAAAGAGGAAATCAACAAAGGCTATACGAGCCCAAAAGACAGTTCACCAACCTCAACATGCCGCTGTCTCAAGCTCTACAACACTTGTTGAGGATGAATCTGATTGCATTAATAGGACCTTGTTGTACCCCAAAATTTTCCCTCCCATATTTCTCAAATACATGTCAAGTGAGGTCCTCAAATTGCTTAAGGAGGTCCAAGAGTTAACCAGACAAACTCTCTCCTAAGGCAGTCTATCTCAAATTAGGGTTTCATTTTGCATCAAGGTGCTTAATCCCATAGGATCCTAAAATTCTCACCATTGTTCTAATACGTTCTCAAGATCATCTATATCAAGTTTCAAGCCTTGCAGAGGAAGTTTGCTCAGTCAATTGCTCAAATACCTAGAAATCGATTGTGCTAGGTCAAAAGTCAACTGTGGCCCCCATACAGTCAAACCTAAAGATTTTTGGTCAACATACTCATTTTTAAGTATCATTCATCATTTGATCAAGGGTTGATCATGATTCATCAAGGATTGCTCACAATTCATCAAAACCCAAAAGTTGCTAAATTAGGGTTTTGTAGGAAAAATCAACTCAACTTTGACCAAGCATAACTTTCTCATACTTCATCAAAAATGACCCATCCAAAGCTCATTTTGAATAGGATGAAACTCCCTACAATTCATATTCATCTCCCAAGTTCAAAATATGCACTCACAAAAAGATATGAATTTTGACATTATAGGTCATTTTGAAAAGTCAACAAAATTACCTTTTGGGTTAAGGCTTCATACATGAACATGGAAGACCCAATTGAGATGAGACTAAAGGGTTGCTTAAAGGACATCCTAAGCTTTCTAAAAAGTCCAAGAACACCTCTCTAGGGTCAAAATTGGGAGAGTTATGCATTGAACAAGTTGACTTTTTTTGCAAAATTGCCAAAAGTCAAATGTGTCCAAAATTGCATTTTTTGCTAAATGGGCCTAACTTTTTATGCTTTCACTGAGCTTGTGATGTGATCCACGACCCATGAGCCCTTCCACTTGTCATTCTCTTATTTTTATTATTTATTATTTATTTTGTTTTATTTCATTTAAATCAAATAAAATCAATATAAAATAATGAAAATATCAAAAATCAATTAAACATTGAGATTTTATGCATGATTAGAGTTATTATACAGTTGGTGGCAAGATCAAATCATGCAAGGCTTCATATGAACATAAAAAGAATGAAAATGCTTGTTTTGGAAAGATTTGGTGCAAGGAATAAATCAATGATCAATATTCATAAATGGCAAAGATTTGATGCAAATTTTTACCCTAATGCACTCTATTATAGATAGTGAACAAAGGCAGACCAAAAAGAAGAGGGTTGGAAGCGTGAAAAGGCAGAGGAAAAGTTCAAATTTTTCAAAGAAAAGTGTTGATCAATGTGGTCGGTGGAAATAGAACTGACTGTTTTTTAAGCTGGTTCGTGAAATGTCGCGGCAAGCAAGAGTCGCCACCGTCTTTTATGTTCTCCAACATGGAAAGGACAAAAGCACAGCAAAATTCCTTTTCGAGAATGTTTCTCGGTTCGGGAGGTAGATTTATAGAAAGGGAAGGTGTTAGCACCCTTTCTATCCGTGGTTATCCACGGGCTCTTAGGTACTTGCTCTTATGTTTTCAAAAGATTGTTTGCTTTTCAAGTGTGTGTGGGTTTTGAAAAAGTTTCGTTTGAAAAATTTCTAAGTAACTCTTGTATCTGTCCTCAAGAGTGTATGAAAAATTTGTTTGAAAACCTTTTGAAAGTGTGAGTGCGAAAAGTTGTTTTGTTTGTTTTGAGAGAGCAAGTACCCATGAGAAATCTACCTACTCTAAGGAATTAGGCTGTGTAAGAGTCCTTTAGATAGTGCTATCCCACCATTGAGAGGTAGGTAGCACCGTCGTTGGAGGTATTCGGGTCAATTCGATTATAGGGACAGTGTGGTCACCGAAGCAATAGTAGGAAACCTTAGAAGTAACCCTAATGTCCTAGATCCTTTTTATCCGAGGCAACCGTTTCGAGGCAACTGGATCTTTAGACAGGAGGGCGACCTCTAAGACACCCCATACTTGACGACCACGTTCGAGGCAACCAGTGAGGCGTACCCTAGGAGTGGCATGTGCATGTGTGTTGGATTCAGTTTATGTTTATCTTTGATCATGCATTTGTGAGCTATGCTTTGATTTTATTATTCATACAAGTCTTTCATGCATTGTTAACAGTTAAGAGTGCGGAAAATAAAATGCGGAAATATGAATCTACGCTATTACAAGGCGCTGGTCTATACATCGCCAAAAACAAAAACCCGTTTTGGTAAATAAGTGCGAGAAAAGTAAAGAAAGCAATAAAACCTAATTAACTATTACATCCTGGGAAACAGTTACATAAATATCAAAAATAATGATAATGCGCGCAAAGAAATAGAATCAAGACGTCCTTAGGGTTTTGACCCTTTTGAGAAATAAAGAAAGTAGTTTGTCCTTTTTTGCAATTAATCAAACATTAAACCTAATTCTAATTAATTATTTAATAAAAAAGAAAAAAATGTTTTTTGTGTTTTTTAAGTCTTTAATAAAAATAAAATAAAAAGAAATTAAAAGTCAAGAGAACCCTAATTCTAAGTTTATTTTATTTATTAAAAAAAGATTAAAGTTAACCTAATTTAACAAATTTAATTAATTATAATTTATGTACAAAAATAATTATTAATAGTGAAAATAATAAATAATAAAAATAAACAATGTTTTAAGTTTCTGATTTTTATATGAAAAATAATTAATAAATGAATTAATAATAATAATTAATAATGATTAATGAAAATTAGCAAAAAGAAAATAAAAGGAAAATTGAAAGAACCAAGGGGGGTTGATGGACCCAATTAAGAGGTTTTGCTGGAAACTTTAGGCCCATTAAGAAGCAAGCCTGTTTGACTTTCTTGAATCGTCCAGATATGCATTGACTCATGAGCACGATGGTCTTCATTCTTTGACCATTGGTTTTGATTGGGAAGACACTTGGCGTCTGGGATCTGGATATGTATGGTGGGACACTTTGAGGATGCCTGCATGGGAACCTGTAAGGAAAAATATTAACAAGCGTTTGGGGGACCTGGGAATCGAACCCAGGTCCCAATGGTTGCCAACCATGTCATCCTCCACTATGCCAAGCGCCTGTCTTTGTTGTTATAGTGGCAATTAATTATAATATATAAAAACAAATAATATTCTGAAGAACAACCAAAACGCGCGCTGTTTTTGAATCCCCCAATAGCATTCCTACGCGTCATCGTCTTCTTCAATTGCCCTGAAAAAATATAAAGAGATAGCGGGGGGTTTTAACCCCCACAAACTGAAAAAGGAAAAATAGCGATTAGGATTCTGGGTTATATAAATATGGCGCGATATGTCCATTGTGTCCGTCATGTCCCAACGAGTTTAACCATGGGTCTTAGAAGGCTTGATTTTTTCTATGCTGAAAAGCCCTAATCTGGAAACTCAAAAAACCTAAAAATCGTTAATGGCAATTCATAATTCAGTGCATGATAATCCAATTAATCAATACCAATAGCTTTGTATGGATGCAAGCAACATAAAACAGGCCATAAATCACATCAAATGTTCATGAATTAGGAGTTTCGATTATGGCAAAAGTGTGCAAACCGTATGACTGAAGCGAGTGATTCTTTGAGTGTTAAGGCTTGTTTGTGATTGCAATGCGTTCCTGAGTGTCCCAGCAAGGTGTTGGAATCAAGAAAAGGCTTTGAATTGGCCTGGAAGGTTGAATTCAGTTTTCAACTTTTTCTTGATTTTTTGGAATTGGTTTATGGCTTTTTGCAGCAGCTTGCACGTTCACAGCATTAGGGTTAGCTTTAGTATATGTAGTGGAATGGAATTAGGGTAAAACTTTATCCAAAAATCCATAGCTTTATGATTTCAATATTTGATTTCAATCAAATCTTTTTCAACCTTTTTGATTGATAAAACTTGCCAAAATTGGATGATTTTGTCTCCTTGATGTGTACACGAAATCTTCAGCATGTGTTGACCTCTTTTGCATCACAAAAAGATTTGAAAACCATATCTTTGAATTTCCTACATTTAAAATCAATTAAATGAATTAATATTAATAAAAAATTCAATTAATTAATTAAAAATAAGAAAATAAATCAATTTAAGCTCATTGGGTCGTGCATAGGCCTTGGACAATGTTTCAAGAAATAATTTGAGGCCCATTAGCAAAAATGAGGTGTTTTGGGCAAAGTTGACTTTTGCAAATTCCCAAAAATTTCCCAACTTCTCCAATGCATATCTTGCTCAATTTTGATCATATGAACATGTTCTTGGACATTTTGGAAATTTCTTGAAGTCCTCTAACCAATTCCTTTGGTCCCATGTCATTTGGATTTACCAATCTCAAGTTATGGTCTTTGACTTAAAGTGCCTTTTTGTTGACTTTTGAAATTGACCTATAATGTAGAAATTGATAACTTTTTGTGAGAGCATTTCTTGGACTTGGAATGTGAAGATGAGTTGTAGGAAATGTCATCCCCTTAAAAATGAGCATTGGATGGGATTTTTCTGATAAACCATGAAAAAGTTATGCCTTGGTCAAGTTACAGTTGACTTTTCAGCTATCCAAAAATAGAAACTTTTGGCATCTTGATGATTTTTGAACCATGCTTGTGGAATCATGATCAATACTTGATCAAATGATGATTGTGGCCTCAAAATAAGATGTTGACCAAAATTTTTGACTTTTGACTGTAAAATGACCATTTTGCCCCTGCAGTTGATTGTGAACCAAATAGGGCTTTTGACTGTGGACCTTGATGTTGTGAGACTTGCAACTTGGCATGTAGATGCTTGACAATGTATATAGGCCTATGGGACTTGTTTGGACCACTGAAAACCTCAAATTCTTTGCAAGAACCAAAACCCTAATTTTGACTGGCTTAGGAGGATGTTTGGACTTTGCAACCCTTGAATAACCTTGAACCAACTGCAGATGATTCTTGGGCAAACTTTGAAGAATATGAGATGGAAAATTTTGGGGTACAACAATCAAATCTTGCTCTGTAGGCCGTTTCAAGTGTTTCAAAAGAGCAATTCATATTTTTGGATCATCCCTGAAGCCAACAAGATCGTTTGCAAGGCCTGAGACACTCAATCACCCTACAACATTCATACAGTTTGCTTGATTTCTTGAAATCGAATACACTAATTCTGGCATATTTAGCATATTTGATTTGCATATTTATAATCTTTGAGATGTTTGCAACGTGACACCGTGATTCAATTGTATTTTTAACGCCTGTATGTGCAGATGCCATGGCTAGGGTTTGTTCATTGTTTTTAGGGTTTTTTTTATGCAGGAGAAATTGGGCGTTGATAATGGTACCATGATGCTCGTGAGATTGAAATGAGTTGATTGATACCATTAGGTTTCATTTATCATGCGCGTACAGGATTTTTGAAATGGACAGGGGCTATACCTACGCTTGATGTCTGTAGGTAAAAGTCACAAAACCTAAAATGACGGTTGGGGAGGAAGACGACGATGTGTGTCATCCCCTGGTTGGGTGATTTGAATTTGGCGCGTTTTGATATCCAACATTTTTATTTTGTTATATTATAATTGATTTCTTTTGTATATACAAATAAAGCGTGTAACTCAGATGGTAGCGTGGGGGTGGAAATATGCATAAAGACCTGGGTTCGATTCCCAGGTCCCAAACTTTGTTCTTAATATTTTTCCACAGGAAATCAGACGCTTTGCAGGACAAGGCGCTCACCATACACCATCAAGACCTGGCCCTCTGATTCATCAACACCCCAGATCCAAGGCTTCTTCCTTGAAGGTCCATCATGCGCCCCCAGTCAATGAGTGCACTGGATCCAACGAAGTCAAGCAGTTAGTCTTTTGGGCCCATAACTTCAGCTTTCACCCCCCTTTTGCTAAATACAGGCCCATTCTCACTTTTTATATATTTTATTTTCTTTATTTCTTTTTAGTTTATTTATTTATTTTTTTAAAAAAAAAATCAGTTTTTAATAAAATCATAAAATAAAAAAAAATACAAAAATAGGATGATTATTTTTTTAAATTAATCTAATTATTTTTTGCAATTAAAATTAATTAGTAATTAGTTTCTTTTATAACTCAATTAGTCTTTATTTTTCTTAAATAATAAAAAATGACAAAAAAAATATTTTTTTATTAATTAACCTCAATTAGGTTTAGTCAAGGGTCAAAACCCTAATCACCTTGTATTCGATTCATCGCGCGTGTTTATTATTTTTACAATATTGATGTATCTGTTCACAGTATGTAATAGTTTAACCTAGGATTTTCTTTTATTTATCGTCCTTTGCGGGTTTTTGGCTATGTAATTGATCCCCTCCCCGAAGCCTTGTAATAGCGTAGATTTACTTTCTCGCATTTTAATTCCCGCAAATATTTGACTGTTTAGATGTATGTTAATAGGATTGTATGATAAGAATGCATGACGAATTAATACAGTTAGAAAACCCTAATGTGCAAAGACTAAATAATTGAAAACGGATCACTCGCACATATCACTCTTAGGGTATACTCACACTTCGGTTGCCTTCGGTAAACAATCATTAAGTATAGGGTGTCTTAGTGGTTGCCCTCTTGTCTAAAAAGATCAAATGTTGCCTCGGAAATGTTGCCTCGGAAATGTTGCCTCGAATATGATCTTAAGACTCTAGGGTTATTACTAAGGTGTCCTAACATTGCTTTAGTGATCGTACGTCCCTTTCGAATTGACCCTTACAACTCCAACGACGGTGCTACCTATTTCTCGATAGTAGGATAACGCTGTATAAAGGAAACAAGGATAGAAACAATCTTTTTTCGAGTAGGTAGATGCTAGTAGATACTTGCTCAAATGAAAGCTTTTTTCACACTTACACATTTCAAAACAATTTTCAAAACAACTTCGTCACACCTTTGAGGACTGATACAAGGGTTATCACGAAGTCAAACTTTTTCAAAACAAAGCACATACACAAGCAATTTTTAAAGATGAGCAAGTACCTAAGAGCCCATGGAAAACCATGGATAGAAAGGGTGCTAACACCTTCCCTTTATATAATCTACCCCCCGTACTCAGAAACATCTCGAAAAAGGTTTTTTCTGTTCTTTTTCCTTTTCCTTGTTGGATAAAATAAAAGTCGGTGGCGACTCTTGCTTACCGCGACATTTTGTGAACAAAAAACGCAAAATGCAAAACGCAAACCAGCATTTCAAAAACAGTCGGTTCTACCACCGTATCACAGAACTGGCGACTCTGTTGGGGACTTAATAAGTGGGGTATACCTTAGGATCTAGTTCATCATAATTGCTTCTCTTGTTTGTTTTGTTTGCTTTACTTTTAAGGGTTTTGTTTGGGATTGCTATAGATCCTAACCTGGATCTGGGGAATACCTTTTAGGTAAGTAGCAATAGACTGTAAGGGAACTGTATGGCATAGACCGATACAGTTGAAGCAGTGGCTACATTGGTGTGGCACTTTGGTTGGTACCGGTATCCCTTGTGGAGAAACGAGGAGAATACGGGTCTGCCGCGTGGTGTCATTAAGCATCAACTGACCTTAGAACCTTTAATCGTCCAACTTGGCCATTAGAAAGTAGTGAGATAGCCGGCCTCGGTCTAAAGCTGAGAACTGGTTGATACTCGATGCTACACTCATTGAGACCGTACTCTCGAGATAGTTGTGGCCGCAAGAAAAGATTGCGTGAGCTGAAACCATAACCGATGGAGGATGGTCAGTGATATTGAGATCCCCTAGAACCCGATTACTTTTTCTAGGACAGGTTGAAACCAACTTAACTTCAAGAGGGTATTACCTTTGACCTCATGCAAGCCTTAAACCTAAGGGCTTTGTCTGAGTTGTTTGTCTTTTCCATGCCTGTTATCTGCTATACCTGTTGTTTTTTACCATGACATCATGCATCATAACATAGCATACATGCTTCATTACACTGACCATTTCAAAGACCAAGGGGATTTATCTTTGCTCTGTTTTGCAGATCATGGCTTTCGTACGTAGAAAGACTATCCGAGTCAACTTTATGGAGATACCATCTCAACTCAAAGAGCTAGTGTCGAATATTTCTGAAACCTCCATGTTCATTAAGAGACGTGGTCAACTTCTCAGTTTGGTTACTTTAAGCCCCGATGAACAGATGATGACTGTACTTTTTCAGTTCTTTGATCCCGAGCATCACCATTTCACCTTTCCAGATTACCAGTTGGTACCCACCTTGGAGGAATTCTCTCATCTATTGGGCATATCCATTCTTAAACATGTACCATTCACAGGTATAGAAGAAGTTCCTAAGCCATGGATCATTGCCTCAGCTTTGCATTTGAAACGGGTTGATGTGGTATCCAATTGGGAAACTCGAAGCAGAGTCGAGGGTTTTCTAGCCAAATTTCTGATAGACCAAGCTCATCTATTCTGGGATAATCTAGATTTTTAGGCTTTTGAAGATGTCTTGGCTCTTCTTATCTATGGTTTGGTTCTCTTCCCTAATCTGGATTCCTTTGTAGATGTGAATTCTATCAAGATTTTCCTTTCTTGCAATCTTGTGCCTACCTTGCTTGGGGATATCTTGCACGCTCTCTATACTCGTACCACAAGAAGAAGAGGAACTCTTATGTGCTGCATGCCATTGTTGTCAAGGTGGTTTATTTCTCACCTCCCTAAGTCTATGCTGAAGAACGAAGAAGGTTTGGGTTGGTCGCACATAATAATGTCCCTTGCTCATACAAATATTATTTGGTGTTCCCAGGCTATGGAAGATGTTGTTGTCATTGACCGCTGTGGGGGGTACCCTAATGTCCCATTACTTGGTATCAGAGGAGGTATAACTTGCAATCTTTGTCTAGCTTTACGAAAATTTGGTCGTTCTCAGAGAGATGGTCCCCATAGGTTACTTCTCGAGGATATTGCATTCGACTATGAAGAGGATGCTGAACGGCATCGTCGAAGATTCATACGAGCTTGGAGCAAATAGATCATACCCCCATGAGTTGGGACCAGAGACTTCCCTTTTTATGCAACCCTATCTCCAATGGGTCCGAGCTCGTGCACAAAAGCTTGTGATGCCATACGCAGCAGTGTTACCAGTGATTGTGGAACCCACTACTGAAGACAGTATTCCTTACACAGTTCTCTATCCTTACATGCCTACTGATCTTAAGGAGCTACAGAGGTCTTGGATTCAGCTGAAGAATGAGAGAGATACTTACAGGGAGCAGTTCCATGAGCAAGAGAGGAAGGTTTTGAAGCTCACCAAACAGCTCGAGGAGGAAAGAGTGCTCAATGACTACATCAACACAAAGAGAAAGCGTCCATGGGACTTTTGATTTCGCTTTTCTAGTGTTAGATTTGTTTTATTTACTTCTTTGTAACGCCTTAAGGGCATTGTTGAACATTTCAAAGTTAAGCTAATAAAGTTTGTTTATTTTTGGTTTACAAATTTAAATCTCCCAAAGTCTTTGAAATCATTACATACGCATCCCATTATCATGCACATCATCACAGGTACCACTACAAGTTTCTTATCTTCTCCGCTATTTATTTTAGCAGAAATGTCTTCTGATCAAACCATCAAAGAGCTTCAGGCACAGAACGCCCAGTTCCAACAGATGTTCATAAGTCTGGCTAAGGGGCAAGAGGATCTGAAAACTCTCATTCTGAAAGAAAAGAAGAAGAAGAAGAAAAAGGCCCTAGTCCTGCAGTCTCTGATAATGATACTGATTTTGATGATGAGCAATATCCTCCTGCCGAGGATAGGTACAAGCAGCTAGAAGACCGTCTGAGTGCTATGGAAGTTTAGAAGATACCTGGTCTGAATTTCGGAGAACTAGGACTGGTATCTGGAGTGGTCATCCCTCATAAATTCAAGGCTCCAGTTTTTGCTAAGTATAATTGAGTGTCTTGCCCGAAACTCCATCTCTGTTCTTATGTCAGGAAAATTCAACCCCACACAGCTGATAAAAATTTGTGGGTGCACTTCTTTTAAGATAGTCTGTCAGGGACTCAGCTTGAATGGTTTTAGCAGTTGGAAGGGGCCAATGTTCGAAACTGGGAAGATCTTGTTGCTGCTTTCTACAAGTAGTACCAGTATAATGCCGACCTTGCTCTCACTCGTACTCAACTCTAGAGTATGTCCATGGGTGAAAGCGAAGGTTTCAAAGATTACGCTCAGAAATGGAGAGATTTGGCTGGCAGGGTTCAACCCCATTTATCTGATCGGGAGTTGGTTGATATGTTCCTGGGGACGCTGTCTGGTCCATTTTTCAATCATTTGATCGACAGTTCATCGTCCGGTTTCATCGAGTTGATTTTAATTGGAGAAAGAGTAGAGGCAGGGATTCTAAGTGGCAAAATACAGAAGGATGCTTCTTCGAGTTCAATAAAGAAACCTTCTACTGGTAAGAAGGAAGCCAGTGCAGTTTATAGCCCGAGGGGCCAAAACAGATCTGAACACCGTCCAACGGTAAGTGTTGTAATGATACCAAGACCCGTTGTTGCTCCACAATGCAACAATCAACAGAGGGTGGAAAGACCACAGCGGAAGTTTACCCGCATTAGTATGATATTGGCTGAAGTGTTACCTCACCTGCTGAAATCTAACTTGACCACATTGAGGGAGGCTCCCAAAAATCCCAACACTACCTCTCCTAGATACAATCCCAATGCGCGATGTGCCTACCATTCTGAAAGCTCTGGCGATGATACCAACGACTTCTGGGCTTTGAGAAACAAAGTACAAGATTTGCTGGAAGCTAAGGAGATAGAGTTTGATGCTCCAGAAAAGCCGAATATAATAACTGCTCCAATACCCAAGCAGGGTCGTGTGGTTAATGTTGTAGACAATAATTTGTTTGTGACCTTTGTTGAAGAAATTTATACTCCTTTTATGACTGTTAAGAGGAATCTGATGTTGGTCGGTGTTGTGATACGGTGGCCAGAACCAAACTGTTTTGAAATGCTGGTTGCGTTTTGCGTTTGTTTTCGCAAAATGTCGCGGTAAGCAAGAGTCGCCACCGACTTTTATTTTATCCAACAACGAAAGGAAAAAAGCACAGAAAAATTCCTTTTTCGAGATGTTTCTGAGTACGGGGGGTAGATTATAAAAAGGGAAGGTATTAGCACCCTTTCTATCCATGGTTTTCCATGGGCTCTAGGTACTTGCTCATCATTTTCAAAATTGTTTTCTTTGTGTTTGTGGGTTTTGAAAAGTTTTTGTTTTGACTTTGATTTAACTCTTGCTTCTGTCTTCAAGAGTATAATGAAGTGTTTTTGAAAACTTTGTTTTGTAAAGAAGTGTAAGTGTGGAAAAAAGGTTTTGTTTTGTTTGAGCAAGTACTTAAGAGCTAATATATTTACTCGAAAAAAGAATCATTCTGTGTTCGTTTCCTTTAGACAATGCTATCCACTATTATTGAGTAGGTAGCACCGTCGTTGGAATTTGAGGGTCAATTCAAAAGGGACATACAGTCACTAAAGCAATGTTAGGATGTCTTAATGGTATCCCTAATGTCTTAGATCATTTATCTAAGGCAATAATATCTGAAGCAACCTTTCTGAGGCAACTATGATCTTTTAGACAAAAGGATAACCTCTAAAACGACCTATACTCAATGACCGTTTTAATGAAGGCAACCAAGTGGGAGTGTACCCTAGGAGTGCGCATGTGCGAGTGTGTTGATTCCAGTTATTTATCTTTGCACATTTAAGGTGATCTAACCGTTTAAAATTTGTCATACATTCTTATCATGCAAACCCTAATTATTCACATATCTAGCAGTCAAATATTTGCAGAAATTAAAGTGCGGAAAGTAAAATAAACTATTACAAGGCTTCGGGTATTTACATAGCCAAAAACAAACCCTTTGAAATTAAATACGATAAAAATAAATAAATGTCCTAATTTAATTATTACAAACCGGGAGCAGATACAATAATTGGATAAAAAATAAAGTGCACGAGAAAATTAGATTGAATGCGAAACTAGGGTTTTGACCCTTCTATCCTAATTAAAAAGAGAAAATTGTTTTTTTGTTGATTTTAATATTTTAAGAAAAGAAATTAGTTTTTTTTTTCTAAATTAAAAAATGCAATTAATTAGTTAATTAAGTTAATTAATGAAAAATAATTAATGACATTTTTTTGTTTTTTTTGTTATTTTAGGAAAGAAATAAAATAATTAAGTTAGTAATAAAAACCTATTGATTCTAATTAATTTTAATTATTTGCAAAATAAATTAAAGTTATCTAACATAAATAACCTAATTAATTTAATTAATATTTATTGATGAAAAATAAAAATTCTGATTTTAATTGGGCATAAAATATTTTTTGGTGATTTTTTTATAAAAAGAAAATTGTTTTTGGTTAGTAATTAAATAAATAAATAATTAAATGAAATATAAACAAAAATATAAAAGAGAGAGATGGGCCTGAATTAAGCATTTCTGGGAGGTGTAGAAAGCAGATTCCTGGGCCCAAAAGGAGAAGGTCCACGCTGACTTTTGCCATCCAATGCTGCATCTTTGACTTGGCTTATGGTGTACTCTCAATGGGGCCCACCAGATTTGGCCATCTGGCCATCTGGCACGTTGATAATGAAGCCTCACGGTAGACCTCCTGGCTTTGGACGCATTGGATCTCCTGAAATAATAATGAAAAATAGCAAATGCTGGAGGCAGGGATCGAACCCCTGACCTCCAGCCTTCCAAAGCCTTAACGCTTAGCTGGCTACCACTGGGACGTTTTGTTTTTATTGTACACTGATGGAATAATAATAATAATATGAGAAAACAAATATTAGTGGAAACAAAAAAGAAAACACGCGCTAACGTTTAAACAAGCCAATGGTGGGACGACAACTAATCATCTCCTTTCTCTCTCTGTGGCTAAAGGTTTTGAGACCTATACCCACAAACAATGTTCGTCACTGTAACCATGCCAATCTCCAAAATCACGTACAAGTAATATAAATGAACACCAAGGCCATGGTTAGAACCGTCCCCTTCTTCTAAACACAATCGTACCCATTACAAAGGCCAATTGTCCCTGAAATAAAAAGCCCTAAAACCAAGCTCGAAAACCTAGCAATGGTGATTAACGCTACATGCCATATAAATGAAATTGAATAATGCCAAAAGTTTGCAAATGTTATGGTGATCAAGAATGTACAATTATTTCAACCTAACAATGCATAAATCGTGAGTTTCGAATTCAAGAACAGGGGTGTAACGTGAATGACTTACAGAGCAATTTGGGGCTTGAACGGCTTAGTTCTTGATTGCTTTAGGTTGCTGAGAGTGTCAGGAAACGATTGGAATCGGTCACGAGCCTTGAGAATGCCTCTAAGTGGTATCTTAATCTCACACTTTTTCCTTGATTTTTCAGCTTTTGTTCTCCTTCTCACGCCTGTTTCTAACCTCCCTTTTGATCTGCACACAGTCTATATGTATTAGTGAAGAAATTAGGGTTACAAAACTGATCCAAATCCTTATATTTCAATGCCTTTGATATTTGATTTTATTCACTTAAAAAACCTTCCAAATTTAACTTATTTCCAATCTTTTTGTGCACACAAGCCTTGATGCGAATTTGAATGTTTGCTAGTTGTTCAATGAAGCCTGAAGCAATCACAAAATCCCTTGGTATCAATGTTTTGGATTTAATTTGATTTAAATTGAATTAATTCAAATAAAAACCAAAATAAATAATAAAAATAAGATATGGACAAGTGGCAAAGGCTAGAGCACGTGGGCTATGTTTCCAACTCAAAACAAGTGAAAAAGATTGGGCCCATTTGGCAAAATTTGAAGTTTTAGGGATAGTTGACTTTTGGCAATTTTGCAAAAAAGACCAACTTCACCAATGCATAACTTCCTCAATTTTGACTCTTTGGAGGTGTTCTTGGACTTTTTAGAAATATTGAGATGTCCTCTAAGCAACCCTTTTGTTATCATCTCATTTTGATATTCCATGCTCATGTATGAAGCTTTGACAAAAAAGGTGTTTTTGTTGACTTTTCAAAATGACCTATAATGTCCAAATTCATAACTTCTCGTGAGTGCATATTTTGAACTTGGGAGATGAATATGGATTGTATGTAATTCCATCCTCTTCAAAATGAGATTTTGAGGGGTCATTTATCATAAAGTATGAGAAAGTTATGCTTGGTCAAAATTGGGTTGACTTTTCCTGCAAAACCCTAATTTAGCAACTTTTGAGTCTTGATGAATTATGAGCAATCCTTGATGAATCATGATAAAACCTTGATCAAATGATGAAATATACTTCAAAATGAGGATTTTGACCAAAAATCTTGAAGTTTGACTGTTTGTAGGCCACAGTTGACTTTTGCCCTAACATAGTCGATTTTTGGACCTTTGAATAATTGACTGAGCAACTTTCTCTGCAAGGCTTGAAATTTGTCATGGATGATCTTGAGAACATATTATGACATTGGTGAGAACTTGGGACAATTTGGATTTAGGTATCTTGATGAACCATGAAACCCTAGTTTGGGGTAGACTGCCTTAGAAGAGAGCTTGTCTGGCCAACCCTTGGACTATCTTGAGCAACTTGAGGATCTTTCTTGAAATGTTTTGAGAAATATGGGAGGGAAAATTTTGGGGTACAACAGCTGCCCCTGTTCAATCTTCTTAAACCTGAGGGTGTAAATTGGCTTTCGTGCCTTTCGTAATCCGAAGGTGGAAGATGATTGAACACTAAAGTGCCCAGAAATTTGCACTCGCATGAAATGGTAGTTGTCTTGTGATGTCGGGAATGGGCTTATAGATGCCATTTGGAAATTTCTGTCGAGGGGATGGGATTAAAGATTCCATCTGAAGGAGTGTCGGTCGCGTAAGAGATTCCTTAGCGAGAGCTCGTGTACCTGTCGTTAAGGAAGATCCCGCTGGGGGAAGGCTGATCTTTGTTGAAAGAAGTAGGAATTTTAGGAGCTTCGGTCGTCTATTTATTCTGCTGGTGAGTTGTATCTTAGTCGAGGTGGTGAAAATGAACTGTTATCTGGTCGTGGTCCAGGCTTCATAGTAATAATATCGATTGCTACTTGGTCGTAATCCAGGCCTTACAGTGACTTACTGGGGGGATAAAATTAAACTTGCTATCCAGTCGTAATCCAGGTTTCGCAACTTCTCAATTCTCATCTGGTCGTAATCCAGGTTTCAGAAGGAATTCAAATATTATTCGGTCGCATCCGGGCTTTAACTTGAATTTATGGCACACTAATATCCGGTCGACACCGGGCTTCTTAGTAATTGTCCAGGTAAGCTGCTATTTGGTCGAAATCCAAACTTTGCAGGGTCTTGTACCGCTATCTGGTCGTAATCCAGGCTTCAGTCCTTTTATCGTTATCTGGTCGTAATCCAGGCTTCATGGTATTTCGTATTACTGTCTGGTCGTAATCTAGGCTTCGCAATACTTTACTTCTTATCTGGTCGTAATCCAGGCTTCATGGTATTCCGTATTGCTGTCTGTTCGTAATCCAGGCTTCGCAATACTTTACTTCTTGTCTGGTTGTAATCCAGTCTTCAGAACACTTTACTTCTTGTCTGGTTATAATCCAGTCTTTAGAGGAGATCAAATGGTTATCCGGTCGTAATTCGGGATTCCCTTTGGCTGTGGGCCAACTAACATCCGGTCGTAATCCGAGCTTTATAGTATCTGGCCGGGTGAACCTCTATTTGGTCGTAATCCAAACTACACAGTATCCCTTATCTGTTATCTGGTTGAAATCCAGTCTTCACAATACTTCACTTCTTGTCTAGTCGTAATCCAGTCTTTAGAAGAGATCAAATGGCTATCTGGTTGTAATCCGGAATTCCCTTTTGCTTGGGGCCAACTAACACCCGGTCGTAATCTGAGCTTCATAGTATCTGGCCGAGTGAACTGCTATTTGGTCGTAATCCAAGCTACACAGTATCCCTTGTCTGTTATCTGGTCGAAATCCAGTCTTCACAATAACTTGCTGAGCTGTTATTCGGTCGTAATCCGAGATTCAAGGCTTGCTGAGGATTTAAACTATTGTCCAGTCGAATCTGGGCTTAATAGTTTTCTTTTATGAGAATTTGATTGTATCTTTCTTGAAAGGTAAAGGTTAGCTGTATGTGATGCATGATATGTATCAGGCAATGATGTTCTCAAAATAAATGAGATTGTGTTGTATGACGCGTATATGCATATGTCGTGATGTATGGAAATGTGATGTTTTTAGCTAGGGAAAATAAATCCTGGGTTGCTGCAGGAGAAAAGAATTGAATTCTTCGTTTCCGCTAGAGATAGTGGATGGCGATATTTGTGAGAATAAACCTGCAGGAGAGGGTAACTTCACTGGGGAATAAACTGATGAGGAAATGGCTCTGTGGGGAGGACATGCTCTACTGAGGATTCCACTGATAAATTTGGCTGGGGATGAATTACCGTTACTGGCGATACCGAATCCTGTTGGGGATTGAGTTTCTGTTTGTGAAAGGAAAGAACTCCGCTGGGGATGATCTTTCAGTTGCGTCCTCACTGGGGATAACCTTTTAGACTCTACTGGGGATAATTGTCCAGACTCCGCTGGGGATAATTGTCTAGTGTTGATAATAGATAAACTCTGCTTAGGGAGAATATTGCCGACTCATTCGCGGTTGTGAGCCTCATTTGGGGAGAGTTAACATTACTGGTCTTTCTCTTACTCTACGGAGAGTGAATGTACCTTATTTATATTCCTCAGCTAAATCTGCCTCTGTACCTGGTGGATAGAGCAACTGTAAGGTCTAGATAATTCCAATTTGCCCCTGTTCCTGATATTACGAATAATCGTCTTTTGTTTCGCATGTAGATATTTATGAACAACAATCAATGTCAAATGCATATATCAAAAATGAACATTGGACGTTCTTGCAAAACAAAACAGAAAAAAGGAAATTTTGAAATTTGTTTGTGGAAATGAATTGCATTGATTTTGAAGTTTGGCCTGTAAATAGGCGTTTTTGTACAAGAGGCTGACATCCTAGTAAGAGAATGTCGCCGAACAAATAGAATTTATACAATTTGTGAAAAAACAAAACAGCTATGTGAACAATCCCACTGGGTTCCAACTCTGATATTTCCTTTATATACTTAAGCATCTCATCACTTTGCTACTTGGTTGAAGGTAGATCAGATTAATTAGTGTCGTCCGAGCTTGATAGTCGATACCGAAGTCTGGTTGCAAGGTGATCCAATGAGACATAGTGTTACGCTTTGATCCCTAATTTTTTCCTGGACCGCCCTTTCGGGTTTTCAGTCCACCGGGATACCCTTTTTTGCCCAAGCCGCCTTTTCAGGTTTTCGACTTGCCGGGTGTACAGATTTTTTATTTTCATCCCTTATTTTTACCCGAACCCTTTTGGTTCGTCGGGAAGCCCTTATTTTTGCCTAGTCCAGTCGACCTAGCGGGTCTTTGATTATGCATAGTATTTTTTCACTATGTCTGTATTGACGGGGTGAGGAAGGTCGTCACCATCCATGGTGGTTAGAATCATAGCTCCTCCTGAGAAAATATTCTTAACCATAAATGGCCCTTTGTACGTAGGGGTCCATTTTCCCCTAGGATCACCTTGTGGTAGGATGATGCGCTTGATTACCAGATCCCCAACTTGATACTCTTGTCGCCTAACTTTCTTGTTAAATGCCTTGATCATCCGTTTTTGATACGTTTGACCATGACAAATAACAATAAGTCTCTTTTCGTCAATTAAGTTCAGTTGATCAAGCCGGGTCTGGATCCAGTCATCTTCGCTCAAACCTGCATCCTTCATAATCCGAAGAGAGGGTATCTGGACTTCAATGGGCAGGAATGCCTCCATACCATATACCAAGGAATATGGTGTTGCCCCTATTGACGTCCGCGCTGAGGTACGGTACCCATGAAGAGAAAATAGTAACATCTCCTGCCAGTCTTTGTATGTTACTGTCATCTTCTGCACAATCTTCTTGATGTTCTTATTAGCCGCTTCAACAGCCCCATTCATCTTCGGCTGGTAAGGAGAAGAGTTGTGATGTTGTATCTTGAACTGCTTGCAGAGCTCAGTGATCATTGTATTGTTGAGGTTGGTACCAATGTCCATAATGATCCTCTCTGGTACGCCGTATCAACAGATCAGGTTGTGCCGAATAAACTGTGCCACGACATTCTTGGTTACAGTGGCAAAGGAAGTTGCCTCAACCCACTTTGTAAAATAGTCAATTGCTACCAGGATGAAACGATGCCCGTTGGACGCGGTAGGTCTGATCTCGCCAATCATATCGATACCCCACATTGCAAAAGGCCAGGGAGCTATCAAGACGTTCAGAGGAACTAGAGGTATGTGCACCTTATCAGCATAGACTTGACACTTGTGACAGGTCCAAGAGTGCTGATAACAATCGGTTTCTATTATGGACAATAATATCCTGCCCGTAGGATTTTCTTTGCCATGGTGTGTCCACTGGAATGAGTTCCGAAAGTACCCTCATGCAACTCTTCCAAGATCCCTTCTTCTTCATTCTTATCCACACATCGCAGTAAGGTCGAATCATGGTTACGCTTGTAAAGGATACCATTACTGATGAAGAACTTCGCCACGAACCTCCTCAAAAACTTTTTATCATTAACAGATGCACCCTCGTGGTACTCTTGAGCCTCAAGATACCTCTTTACCTCATGAAACCATGGTTTATCTGCTACCTCTTCAGTCTCAATGTTGCAGCAATGTGCAGGTTCGTCCAACCTTTCAATGGTAATCCAGGGAGCCTCGTTATCCCACCTGACGTTGAACATAGAAGACATTGTAGCTAACGCATCCGCTAACTGATTCTCCTCTCTTGGGAAGTGTTCAAAGGTTATCTCCTCGAAATGTGGAAGCAACGTTAATACATACTCTTTGTAAGGAATAAGATTTGGATGCTTCGTATCCCACTCACCTTTGATCTGACTGATCACGAGAGCAAAATCTATGAATACACTTAAGAACTTAATCCTTATGTCAATTGCTGCTCGAAGACCCATAATGCATGTTTCATACTCCGCCATATTGTTGGTGCAATTAAAACATAGTCGGGCGGTAAACAGAATATGAGAGCCTTCAGGAGATATGATCACGGCACCAATGTCATTACCCAAAGCGTTTGAAGCTTCATCAAAGTACATAGACCATCGGGATCCCTCCTCAGGTCCTTCATCTGGTCCAGGTTCTTCACAGTCAGTCACCAACATGATATTCTCATCCGGGAATTCGAAGTTCATAGACTGGTAATCATCCACTTCCTGGTGTGCCAAATGATCGGCCAACACACTTCCCTTGATTGCTTTTTAGGTCGTGTATTGGATGTCATACTCAGTTAAGATCATCTGCCATCTTGCTATTCTTCCGGACAAGGCAGGCTTTTCGAAGATATACTTGATTGGATCCATCTTTGATATCAGTAGAGTGGTGTGAGTCAACATATACTATCTCAGCCGGTGAGCAGCCCATGCCAAAGCGCAACAAGTTTTCTCAAGCAACGAGTATCGAGTCTCGCAGTTGATAAACTTTTTGCTAAGGTAATAAATAGCATGCTCTTTTCGGCCAGACTCGTCATGCTGCCCCAACATGCACCCCATTGAATTATCGAGTACTGTCAGGTATAAAATCAAGGGTCTCCCTTCAACTGAAGGCATCATGATAGGTGGCTCTTGGAGACATTCCTTGATCCTTTCGAAAGCGGCTTGACATTCATCATTCCACTTCATCACTTGATCTTTCTTCAGTAGCTTGAAGATTGGTTCACAAGTAGCAGTCAAATGTGAAATGAATCGAGCAATGTAATTCAATCATCCTAAAAAGCCTCTGACTTCTTTTTCTGTTCGGGGAGCTGGAATTTCCTGTATAGCCTTCACCTTTGCAGGATCCACCTGAATACCTTTGTCACTTACGACGAAACCTAGAAGCTTACCAGACCTCACCCCGAAGGTGCACTTGTTCGGGTTTAACCTCAGCTTGTACAACTTTAATCTGTCAAACAACTTCTGAAGGTGGTCAAGATGTTCTTCCTCAGTCTGGGATCTTGCAATCATGTCATAAACGTATACCTCAATCTCATGATGAATCATGTCGTGGAACAAAGCGACCATGGCGCGCTGATACGTTGCCCCAGCATTCTTCAACCCGAAAGGCATGACTTTGTAGCAAAAGGTACCCCATTGAGTAACGAACGTTGTTTTCTCCATGTCTTCTGGATCCATCTTAATCTGATTATAACCAGAAAAACCATCCATAAAGGATAAGACTTTATGTTGTGCAGTGTTGTCAACCAAAACGTTGATATGAGGTAGAGGGAAATCATCCTTGGGGCTTGCCGTGTTCAGATCCCTATAGTCAACACACATACGAACTTTACCATCTTTCTTCGGCACCGGAACCACGTTGGCAACCCACTGCGGGTAAGAAGCAACTGCTAGAAAACCGGCATCAAACTGTTTCATAACTTCAGCCTTGATTTTCTCAGACATCTCTGGGCGCATTTAGCGAACCTTCTATTTCACTGGAGGACAGTCTTCCTTAGTAGGTAGGCGGTGAACGACAATATCAGTATCCAACCTAGGCATATCTTCATAAGACCAGGCAAAGATCTCAACATAATCACGCAGCATCTGAATCAACTGTTGCTTAACACTAGATTCCAGATTTGCACCAACCTTGACTTCTTTCTTGTCCTCATCCGTACCCAGATTTACTGTTTCCACTGGCTCTTCATGCGGCTGTATGACCCTCTCCTCCTGAAGTAACAGTCTAGCAAGTTCCCCAGGCACTTCACAATCATCCTCACCTTCGTCCTCGGCTTGGTTGATCGGACTTTCGAAATCATAACTGGCAGTAGCAGAATCATTATCAGTGGGATCTAGAGTGGATGTGGACCTGTATATGTGAGTGTGTGTAAGAAAAATAGTTGTTTTGCAAAATAGAAAAGAAAAAGACAAGGAGCGCAAATTTTGTAATGCAAGAAAACGTCCAATGTTTTTATTAATGATATATGGAAATGACAAATATGAGCCCTCACAAACAAAGCCACGGTGTCTCGGGCAAGGCACCGGGTCGTAAAAGTTTCAAATTGTCTGTTACATAAACTCAAAACAAAAGTCTTATTACTATGTAACAAAATAAATAGGCACGAAGTCCTTTGCCATCCAATTGCTTAATCCATCATCGGTAGTTGGGTAAATCCAGTTGTCAAACTCAGACTCTTCATCATCATCTTCAATGGCATTCACTCCCGAATTGCTGATAAACATGGGAGGTCCTCCGATCCGCGCACGCCGAACAGCCCTTTGAGCTTCTGCAGTAAAACCCAAACCAAACTTGTCAGTCTTGTGTGCAAATTCAGGGAGCTTGCCCCAATTCGCACACCCACCTTTTTCAACAACAGTCCGGGCATCCTTGAGGGAAGCCATCTTCATAGGGGGATCTTCAGCAACAGTTTCAGTCGACGCCAGAGTATGGGGGACTTCTTCAAAGTTTTGACATGGGGTTTCAATGAACTCTCCATCCATCTCCACGTATCGAAAAGAGTTAAGGTGGATCACCATATACTCCTCTTCTCCTTTCACTGTAACAATTTTTCCCTTCACTGGGTATTTCAACATCTGATGGAGCGTAGAAGTTATTTCCCCAACTTTGTGAATCCACGGGCGACCCAGCAAATAAGAGTAACATGGCCGAATGTACATCACATAGAATGTAGACGCAAAAGTCTGGGAACCAACCTTAATAGGGACATTCACCTCCCCGTGTACCATCCTTTTGGACCCGTCAAAGGCCCTAACCACAATATTACTTGGCTTCAGCACCAACCCTTCACAGTCCAACTGATCTAACGCTTTCTTGGGTAAAACATTTAACGAAGACCCAGTATCCACCAGCACATGGGCCAAAGTAGTGCCCCTGCACTCGATCGAGACGTGCAGGGCATCATTGTGATTCTTTCCCTTGGCAGTCAAATCTGCGTCGGAGAAACCTAACCCGTTGTTGGCGGTCAAGCTAGCCACACAGTCCTTGAATTGATCAGCCAATGTCTCCTGCGGTACATGCGCAGTTTTTAGGAAAGCAATCAGAGCCTTAGCATGGGCCTCTAAGCACAACAACAAAGATAACATAGAGATCTTCAACGGGGTTTACCCCAACTGCTCGACTACGTTGTAGTCCCTCTTTTTGATGATCTTCAAAATTTCCGATATCTCTTGCCTAGAGGTCTCAACAATAACTTTCTTCGGTGCCTCCGTCTGGGCAGGCTCACCGGTGATCTCTTTGCCCTGAGTGTCAGACGACTCGGCGACATGGGTAACTACTGGGGTGAGAATTAGAACAGTAACAGGTGTAATGATAGGTGTAATGACAACAGGCTTCCGAACATTTGGAGGAGAAATATCAGGAGAGAAAAGTCTCCCGCTTCGGGTGACATTGCTAGATCCCACAATATTGCTGACATCAGTATCAGCCTCTTCAATCTTCAAATCTTGTTTTATCCCATAATAATACACATCGGCCCCATAATGCCACGGGACGGCCTTATCCAAAGTGTAGGGGATCGAACCAGGAATAGTAATGATCAATGGAGCAACTCTCGGAACAGATGTAACCCTAACAGGCTTTCTCGAGGAAGCCTTGGAAGGATTGGCGGAAATGGTGATTATAGAAACATCTTCAACAGGAACTAACGGAACCAAAGTTTTCTCGAACAAGATTTCTTTATTATCCATCAGGCGTTGGACACCTGACTTCAATAGATGGTAACCAGCAGGTAGGATGGAACACAAGTGACAACCTTCGCCACAACCCAGAAATAAACCGGCTAACAATAAGTTCTTCTTTACGGTCATCAACAAAGTAGAAATCTCTTCCACAGAAACTACAAACGAATCATCATCTACAATATTCACTCCATGCTTGGGCATAGGAGCAGTCATAACATTAGGCTTTTCTGGCACTTCAAACTCAATCTCCTTAGCATCAATCAGATCTTGCACTTTATTCTTCAAAGCCCAGCAATTATTGGTATCATGCCCTGGGCTATCGGAGTGAAAAGCAAGCGGGCGTTCGGATTATACGACAGAGAGGTGGTAATAGGATTCTTTGGAGCTTCCCTCAGAGTCACCAAGTTGGTTATTAACAACTACGGAAGAATTTGAGACAGGGTCATACTGAGTTGAGTAAACTGTCTCTGAGGCCTCTCTGCTCTTTGCTGAGTGTTGCATTATGGGGAAACAGTTGGTCTTGATATAACTACCGCATTCACTGCTTGGCGGCGCTCAGGTCGATTTTGGATCTTTGAGCTGTAAACTGCACTAGACTCCTTCTTGAAAGGTTTCTTCTCGGTACTTGATGAAGCACCTTTCTGTATCTTGCCAGTTTTGATACCGACCTCAATTCTCTCTCTGGTCATAATCAACTCGGTGAAACCAGACGATGAACTTCCGATCAAATGATTGAAATACAGACCAGACAAAGTCCTAAGAAACATATCCACTAACTCCCTATCAGCCAGAGGGGGTTGTACTCTTCCAGCAAGGTCCCTCAATTTCTGAGCGTAGTCCTTAAAACCTTCGCTCACACCCATAGACATATCCTGAAGTTGAGTACGCATGGGAGCGAGGTCGGCATTGTACTGGTACTGCTTGTAGAAAGCAGCAACAAGGTTCTCCCAGTTATGGACATTAGCTTCTTCTAGTTGGTAGAACCATTCAAGTTGAGTCTTTGAAAGACTATCTTAAAAGAAATGAATTCAGAGGTTCCTATCAGCAGTATACGGTTGAATCTTTCTAACATAAGAGCAGAGGTGTAGCTTTGGGCAGGAGACCCCGTCGTACTTAGCAAAGACAAGTGCTTTAAACTTGTGGGGAATCACCACCCCATATGCCAAACCCTACCCTCCGAAGTCCAAACTAGGGACCTTCTGGATCTCCATTGCGCTCAACCGGTCTTCAAGTTGCTTATACCTATCCTCAGCCGGAGGATACTGGTCTTCGTCAAAGTCAGTGTCATGGTCAGAAACCACAGGGCTAGGAGCCCTCCTTTCTTCTTGATTCTCTCTCCCTCTAGATGAGTGGGACAAATCAACTTCTTCTCGTAATCTGTTTCCAAATCTATGACCCATATTCAGAAGGACTGTCCTCTTCTTCTTCTTCTTCTTCTTCTTCTTCTTCTTCTTGTCCTTCAGGATAAGAGTCTTCAGATCTTGCTGACCCTTGGGCAAGTTCATGAATATCTTCTGGAACTGAGCATTTTGGGCTTGAAGAGCCTTGATAGCTTGATCAGTAGTTGCTTCAGAAGACATGACCGTGCTGAAATAAACAGCGAAGAAGATGAGAAACCTGTAAGGGTACCTGTAATGAGGTGCATGGGTATGGAATGTGTATGATATGATTTCAAAGACTTAGGGAGATTCAAATTCGTAAACCAAAATGAAACACACCTTTATTAGATAAAAAAACTTGAAATAATGTTTAAACAAATGCCTTTAAGGTGTTAGAAAAGAAATACTGAAAAGTAAATCTAAACTAGAAATAACAAAAGACATCGGCGATCCCATGGTCGTTTTCCTTTGGTGCTGGCATAGTCGTTGAGGATCCTCTCATTCTCCAGCTGCCTTGTAAGCTTCAGGATCTTCCACTCCTGCTCATGATACTTTTCTCTGTAAGTATCCCTTTCTTCCCTTAGCTGGATCCAAGACCTTTTCAATGCCCCAATGTCAGTAGGCATATGAGGATGGATGACCGTATGAGGAACCCCTTCTTCATCAGCACGCTCTATAATCACTGGTAAAACAACTTCATATGGCATCCCCAACTTTTGAGCACGGGCTCAAACCCACCAGAGATATGGTTCCATCGGGAGAGAAGTCTTCATTCCTAACTCATGCGGACCAGACCTGTTCACCCTATCCCAGGCTCGTATGAATCTGCGGCGATGTCCCTCAACATCTCCCATGAAGTCAAAGATAATGCTTAGAAGCAGCAACTCATGAGGTCCGTCCTTTCTAGCTTGCCCAAAATGTCGTAAGGCCAAACAAGGATTATAGATGATCCCTCCTCTAATTCGAAGCAGTGGAACATTGGGGTATTCCCCACAGCAATCGATAACAGCTACTTCTTCCATATCTTTAGTACTCCAGATGATGTCCGTATGAGCAAGGGACATAATTCTGTAGGCCCAACCCATGCCTTCCTCGTTCTTCAAAACAGATTTGGGGAGGTGAGAAATAAACCACCTCACCAGCAATGGTGCACAGCACATGAGAGTTCCCTGTTTCCGAGCAGTACGAGCATAAAGAGTATGTAGAATGTCACCTAAGAGAGTGGGCACTGGATTACAGGACATGAAAATCTTCACTGTGTTCACATCAACAAAAGAATCTGAATTTGGGAACAGAACTAAGCCATAAATAAGGAGAGCCAGGATGTCTTCAAATGCTTGAAAGTCCAAACT
The DNA here is from genome assembly GCA_948472305.1 of Vicia faba. Lineage (NCBI taxonomy): Eukaryota > Viridiplantae > Streptophyta > Magnoliopsida > Fabales > Fabaceae > Vicia > Vicia faba. The sequence continues at coordinate 485,900,959 of OX451737.1, forward strand.
ATCCCATAACTGTTGAGTCTGACCAAACAAAAACTTAGCCAATAAACCCTTATCACCACTCCGAGTCTCCCAATTAGATACTACATCAACCTTTGTCATATGAAGGGCTGAAGCAATATCCTCTGGTTTAGGAGCCATCTCTAAACCTGTAAAGGGTGTCTGCTCTAGAATAGATATGCCAAGTAAATCAGAGAACTCCTCCAAATTAGGGACCAACTGATAGTCCGAGAAGGTGAAACAGTGATGCAATGGATCAAAGAACTGGAACAACACACTCATAATTTGCTCATCCAACTTGGAAGTGACCAGGCTGATGAGATGACCATGTCTTCTAACAAAGGAAGAAGTATCGAGAACCTTGGAAACCAACTCTCTAAGCTGAGCAGGGACCTGCACAAAGTTGATTCGAATGGTGTTTCTGCGCATTGAAGCCATGATCTGTAAAACAGAACAAAGATGAATCCCCTCGGTCTTTGAAATGGTTAGTCCAATGCAATATGCATGCAATGTCACGATGCATGATGTCATGATAAGAACAAACCACATGTATCACAGATAGCAAACATGGTAAGGGCAAACAAGTCACACAATAGCCCTTAAATTCCAGGCTGGCATGGAGTTTAGGTACTACCCTCTTTTAGTTTAGTTGGTTCAACCTGTCCTAGTAATAGTAACCGGGTTCTAGAGGTTCTCAATATCACTGACCCTTCTCGATCGGTCATAATTCCAATTTAGCAACATTTTCTTGCGACCGGAACCATCTCGAGAGTTTGGTCTCAATGAGTGTAGCATACTGCTACTTTTCTATGGCCAAGTTGGTCAATTATAGGTTCTAAGGTCAATTGGTGCTTAATGACCCCTTAACAACCCCATATTCTCCTTGTTCCTCCACAAGGGATATCGGTAAAAACTTAAAGTGTCACACCAATGTAGCTACTGCTTCAACCGTATCAGTTTACGTTGTACAGTTCCCTCACAGTCTATTGCTACTTACCTAAAGGGTATCCCCAGATCCGGGTTAGGATCTATAGTAACTCCGATTCAAACCCACAAATATAAAGCAAACAAATCAAGCAATTGAAAACAAAATGATGAACTAATCCTAAGGTACACCACACTTATTAACTCCCCAGCAGAGTCGCTAATTCTGTGATACGATGGCCAGAACCGGACTGCTTTGAAATGCTGGTTTGCGTTTTGCGTTTGTTTTTGCAAAATGTTGCGTTAAGCAAAAGTCACCACTGACTTTTATTTTATCCAACAAGGAAAGGAAAAAAGCACAGAAAAATTCCTTTTTTGAGATGTTTTTGAGTACGGGGGGTAGATTATAGAAAGGGAAGGTATTAGCACCCTTTCTATCCATGGTTTTCCATGGGCTCTTAGGTACTTTCTCATCATTTTCAAAATTGTTTTCTTTGTGTTTGTGGGTTTTGAAAAGTTTTTGTTTTGACTTCGATTTAACTCTTGCTTCTGTCTTCAAGAGTGTAATGAAGTGTTTTTGAAAACTTTGTTTTGTAAAGAAGTGTAAGTGTGGAAAAAAGGTTTTGTTTTGTTTGAGCAAGTATTTAAGAGCTAATCTATTTACTCGAAAAAAGAATCGTTCTGTGTTCGTTTCCTTTAGACAATGTTATCCCACTATTATTGAGTAGGTAGCACCGTCGTTGGAATTTGAGGGTCAATTCGAAAGGGACATACAGTCACTAAAGCAATGTTAGGACGTCTTAGTGGTAACCCTAATGTCTTAGATCATTTATCTAAGGTATAACATCTGAGGCAACCTTTCCGAGGCAACTATGATCTTTTAGACAAAAGGACGACCTCTAAAACAACCTATACTCAATGACCGTTTTAACAAAGGCAACCAAGTGGGAGTGTATCCTAGGAGTGCGCATGTGCGAGTGTATTGATTCCAGTTATTTATCTTTTCACATTTAAGGTGATCTAACCGTTTAAAATTTGTCATACATTCTTGTCATGCAAACCCTAATTATTCACATATCTAGCAGTCAAATATTTGCAGAAATTAAAGTGCGGAAAGTAAACTAAACTATTACAAGGCTTCGGGTATTTACATAGCCAAAAACAAACCCTTTGAAATTAAATGCGATAAAAATAAATAAATGTCCTAATTTAATTATTACAAACCGGGAGCAGATACAATAATTGGATAAAAAATAAAGCGCGCGAGAAAATTAGATCGAATGCGAAACTAGGGTTTTGACCCTTCTATCCTAATTAAAAAGAGAAAATTGTTTTTTTGTTGATTTTAATATTTTAAGAAAAGAAATTAGTTTTTTTTCTAAATTAAAAAATGCAATTAATTAGTTAATTAAGTTAATTAATGAAAAATAATTAATGACATGTTTTTGGTTTTTATTTTATTTTAGGAAAGAAATAAAATAATTAAGTTAGTAATAAAAATCTATTGATTCTAATTAATTTTAATTATTTGCAAAATAAATTAAAGTTATCTAACATAAATAACCAAATTAATTTAATTAATATTTATTGATGAAAAATAAAAAATCTGATTTTAATTGGGCATAAAATATTTTTTGGTGATTTTTTTATAAAAAGAAAATTGTTTTTGGTTAGTAATTAAATAAATAAATAATTAAATGAAATATAAACAAAAATATAAAAGAGAGAGATGGGCCTGAATTAAGCATTTTTGGGAGGTGTAGAAAGCAGATTCCTGGGCCCAAAAGGAGAAGGTCCACGCTGACTTTTGCCATCCAGTGCTGCATCTTTGACTTGGCTTATGGTGTACTCTCAATGGTGGCCACCAAATTTGGCCATCTGGCCATCTGACACATTGATGATGAAGCCTCACGGTAGACCTCCTAGCTTTGCACGCATTGGATCTCCTGAAATAATAATGAATAATAGAAAATGCTGGAGGCAGGGATCGAACCCCTGACCTCCAGCCTTCCAAAGCCTTAACGCTTAGCTGGCTACCACTGAGATGTTTTATTTTTATTGTACACTGATGGAATAATAATAATAACATGAGAAAACAAATATTAGTGGAAACAAAAAAGAAAACGCGCGCTAACGTTTAAACAAGCCAATGGTGGGACGACAGCTAATAGTCTCCTTCCTCTCTCCGTGGCTAAAGGTTTTGAGACCTATACCCACGGACAATGTCTGTCACTGTAACCATGCCAATCTCAAAAATCACGTACAGGTAATATAAATGAACACCAAGGCCATGGTTAGAATCGTCTCCTTCTTCTGAATACAACCGTACCCATTACAAAGGACAATTGTCCCTGAAATAAAAATCCCTAAAACCAAGCTTGAAAACCTAGCAATGGTGATTAACGCTACAGGCCATATAAATGAAATTGAATAATGCCAAAAGTTTGCAAATGTTATGGTGATCAAGAATGTACAATTATTTCAACCTAATAATGCATAAATCGTGAGTTTCAAATTCAAGAACAGGGGTGTAACGTGAATGACTTACAGAGCGATTTGGGGATTGAACGACTTAGTTCTTGATTGCTTTAAGTTGCTGAGAGTGCCAGGAAACGATTGGAATCGGTCACGAGCCTTGAGAATGCCTTTAAGTGGGATCTTGATCTCACACTTTTTCCTTGATTTTTCAGCTTTTGTTCTCCTTCTCACGCCTGTTTCTAACATCCCTTTTGATCTGCACACAGTCTATATGTATTAGTGAAGAAATTAGGGTTGCAAAACTGATCCAAATCATTCTCTTTCAATGCCTTTGATATTTGATTTGATTCACTTTAAAAACCTTCCAAATTTGACTTATTTCCAATCTTTTTGTGCACACAAGCCTTAATGCGAATTTGAATGTTTGCTAGTTGTTCAATGAAGCCTGAAACTATCACAAAATCCCTTGGTATCAATGTTTTGGATTTTATTTAATTTAATTTGATTTAAATTGAATTAATTCAAATAAAAACAAAAATAAATAATAAAAATAAGATATAGACAAGTGGAAAAGGCTAGAGCACGTGAGCTATGTTTCCAACTCAAAACAAGTGAAAAAGATTGGGCCCATTTTGGCAAAATTTGAAGTTTTAGGGATACTTGACTTTTGGCAATTTTGCAAAAAAGGCCAACTTCACCAATGCATAACTTCCTCAATTTTGACTCTTTAGAGGTGTTCTTGTACTTTTTAGAAATCTTGAGATGTACTATAAGCAACCCTTTTGGTCTCATCTCATTTTGATATTCCATGCTCATGTATGAAGCTTTGACAAAAAAAGGTGTTTTTGTTGACTTTTCAAAATGACCTATAATGTCCAAATTCATAACTTCTTGTGAGTGCATATTTTGAACTTGGGAGATGAAGATGGATTGTAGGGAATTGCATCATATTCAAAATGAGCTTTGGATGGGTCATTTCTCATAAAGTATGAGAAAGTTATGCTTTGTCAAAGTTGGGTTGACTTTTCCTACAAAACCCTAATTTAGCAACTTTTGAGTCTTGATGAATTATGAGAAATCCTTGATGAATCATGATCAACCCTTGATCAAATGATGAAATATACTTCAAAATGAGGATGTTGACCAAAAATCTTGAAGTATGGCTTTTTGTAGGCGACAGTTGACTTTTGCCCTAGCACAGTCGATTTTCAGACCTTTGAACAATTGACTGAGCAAACTTTCTCTACAAGGCTTGAAATTTGTCATGGATGATCTTGAGAACATATTAGGACATTGGTGAGCACTTGGGACCATTTTGATCTAGGTATCTTGATGCAACATGAAACCCTAGTTTGGGGTAGACTGCCTTAGGAGAGAGCTTGTCTGGCCAACCCTTGGACTATCTTGAGCAACTTGAGGATCTTTCTTGAAATGTTTTGAGAAATATGGGAGGGAAAAATTTGGGGTACAACAGGTGTATTCCCGGGTTGTGATGAAATTTTCCACATGTGCTCGATTCTACCTACTGGTTGCCATTTGTTGAAGTCAGGTGTTCAGCGTCTGATGGATAATAAAGAGATTCTATTCGAGAAGACTATGATTCATGTTGTTCCCAAGGAAGATGTTGCCATCATAACCATTTCCGCAAATACTTCCAAGGTTCCTCGAGAAAACCTGTTAGGATTACGCCCATTCCAAGAATTGCTCCGCTAATAATCACTGTTCCTGGTCCCATCCCATACACTTCGGACAAGGTTGTCCCTTGGCACTATGGTGCTGATGTGTATTATCATGGCATTAAGCAAGAGTTGAATAATGAAGAAGTTGATACTGATGTCAGTAATATTATCGGGGATAGCAAAGTCACCGGAAGTGGAAGACTATTTTCTCTCGAGATTTCCCCACCGACTGTCCACCAACCTGTTGTTATCCCACCTGCTAGTACATCAACCACTGTTCCAGTTCCTACTCCAGTTATCACCCCTGTCGTTGAACCATCTGAAACTCGGGGCAAAGAAATCATAGGTGAGTCTGCCGGACGGAGGCGCCTAGAAAAATTATGGTGGAAGCCTCTAAACAAGAAATAGAGGAAATACTGGAAATTATCAAGAAAAGCGACTTAATGTGGTCGAACAGCTGGGGCAGACCCCGTCAAAGATTTCCATGTTGTCTCTGCTATTGTGTTTTGAAGCTCATGCAAAGGCTTTGATTTCATTTCTCAAGACTGCGCATGTGCCGTAGAAAACTTCTACAGATCAATTCAAAGATTGCATGGCTAGCCTGACTGCTGACAATGGGCTAGGATTTTCAGATGCAGATTTGACGGCTAAGGGGAGAAATCATAATGATGCTCTTCATGTATCGATTGAATGCAGGGGAACCACCATGGCTCATGTGTTGGTTGACACCGGGTCTTCATTGAACGTTCTACCAAAGAAAGCGTTAGACCATTCTGACTATGAGGGTTTGACTTTGAAGTCGAGTAACATTGTGGTCAGGGCTTTTGATGGATCAAAAAGGATGGTGCACGGGGAGGTGGACATCCCTGTCAAAGTGGGTTCTCAGACTTTTGGATCCACCTTCTATGTAATGGACATCAGACCATCATATTCATGCTTGCTGGGTCGTCCTTGGATCCATAGGGCTAGGGCAGTCACTTCCACACTCCATCAGATATTGAAATACCCAGTACAAGGGAAAATTCTCACGGTGCAAGGTGAAGAAGAGTACATGGTAAGTCATCTCAATTCTTTCCATTATGTGGAGATGGATGGGGAGTTCATAGAGACTCCTTGTCAGAACTTCGAGGAGGTCCCCCAGACTTTGGCGTCAACTAAAGTTACTACCAACAAACCTCCACTGAAGATGGCTTCTCTCAAAGATGCCAGGGCTGTTGTTGAAGAAGGTGGGTGTACCAATTGGGGTCGGCTCCTTGATTTTAATCACAAAACTGACAAATTTGGTTTGGGCTTTACTACAGGGGCTCAAAGGGCTGTTAGGCACGCACAGATTGGAAGACCTCCTCTACACATCAGCAATCAGGGAGTTAATGCAATTGAGGACAGTGAAGAAGATTCAGACATCGACAACTGGATCTACCCAACAACCAATGGTGGATTGAATAACTGGACGACGAAGGACTTCATAACTGTTTCTTTTTATTTCACAGTAATTGACTTTTGTTTTAAGATTTGTAATAAACAGTTTGAAACTTTACGGCTCGGTGCCTTGCCCGAGGCACCTTGGCTTCTCTTGTGAGGGCTTATTATTATTCGTTATTTTCATATTTCATCAATAAAACATTGGATTTTTCTTGCATTACAAATTTTGCGCTCCTTGTTTTTCTTTTCTGTCCCCCATTTTATCAAAACAGCTATTCTCTTACACACACTCACGTATCATACTTCAGATCCATATCCACTCTGGATCCCATTGATAATAATTTTGCTACTGCCAGTTATGACTTCGAAAATCCGATCAACCAAGCCAAGGATGAAGGTGAGGATGATTGTGAGGTGCCGGGAGAACTTCCTAGACTATTACAGCAGGAAGAAAGGGCTATACAGCCTCATGAAGAGCCAGTCGAGTCAGTGAATTTGGGTACAGAGGAAGATAGGAAAGAGGTTAAAATAGGTGTGAATCTGGAGCCTAGTGTCAAACAACGGCTAATACAGATGTTGCACGATTATGTTGAGATCTTCGCCTGGTCCTATGAAGATATGCCTGGTTTGGACACTGATATTGTGGTACATCGCCTGCCAACCAAAGAAGACTGCCCTCTGGTAAAGCATAAAGTTCGCCACCTGCGCCCTGAAATGTCATAGAAAGTCAAGGCAAAGGTCATGAAGTAGTTTGACGCTGGATTATTAGTTGTCACTTCTTATCTGCAGTGGGTTACCAACGTCGTTCCAATACCTAAGAAGGATGGTAAGGTACGGATGTGTGTGGACTACAGAGATCTGAACAGAGCAAGCCCCAAGGACGACTTCCCACTTCCTCACATCGATGTTCTAGTCGACAATACCGCGCAACACAAGATCTTTTCCTTCATGGATGGTTTTTCTGGCTACAACCAGATCAAGATGGCTCCTGAGGATATGGAGAAGACAACCTTCGTTACACAGTGGGGCACCTTCTGTTACAAGGTAATGCCTTTTGGGTTGAAGAATACTGGGGCAACTTATCAGCGCGCCATGGGCTCTTTGTTCCATGATATGATTCACCACGAGATTGAGGTTTATGTTGATGACATGATAGCCAGGTCCCAGACTGAGGAAAAGCACCTGGATCATCTCCAGAAACTGTTCGACAGGTTGAAGACATATAAGCTGAGGTTGAATCCGAACAAATGTACCTTCGGGGTAAGGTCTGGTAAGCTTCTGGGTTTTATCGTCAGTGATAAAGGTATTCAGGTAGACCCTGCAAAGGTAAAAGCCATACAAGAGATGCCGGTACCCCGTACAGAAAAAGAAGTCAGAGTTTTCTTGGGACGTCTGAATTACATCGCCAAGTTCATTTCACATCTGACTGCTACTTGTGAGCCTATCTTCAAGCTTCTGAAGAAAGATCAAGTGGTAAAATGGAATGATGAATGCCAATCCGCTTTCGAAAGAATCAAGGAATACCTTCAAGAACCACCAATTCTGATGCCTCCAGTTGAAGGAAGACCTTTAATATTATACTTGGCAGTGATGGATAACTCAATGGGGTGTGTGCTGGGGCAGCATGACGAGTCTGGTCGAAAAGAGCACACCATTTATTATCTTAGCAAAAAGTTTACCGACTGTGAGACCCGATACTCATTGCTCGAGAAAACTTGTTGCGCTTTGGCATGGGCTGCTCACCGGCTGAGACGGTATATGCTGGATCACACTACCCTGTTGATATCAAAGATGGATCCAATCAAGTATATTTTCGAGATGCCCGCTCTCTCCGGAAGGATAGCAAGATGGCAGATAATCTTAACCGAATACGACCAATATACAACCCAAAAAGCAATCAAGGGGAGTGTATTGGCGGATCATTTGGCACATCAGGCCATGGATGACTATCAGTCCATGAATTTCGAGTTCTCGGATGAGAATATCATGTTAGTTACCAACTGCGAAGAACCTGGACCGGATGAAGGACCTGAGGCAGGATCCCGATGGTCTATGTTTTTTGATGGAACATCAAACGCATTGGGTAATGGCATTGGCACTGTAATTATATCTCCTGAGGGCTGTCATACTCCATTCATCGCCCGATTATGTTTTAACTGCACCAACAATATGGCAGAATATGAAGCGTAGATCCAGGGTCTTCGAGCTGCTATTGACCTAAGGATTAAGTTCTTGAGTGTATTCGGAGATTCCGCTCTGGTGATAACTCAGATCAAAGGCGAGTGGGATACAAAGCACCCAAATCTTATTCCTTACAAAGAGTATGTACTGACATTGCTTCCACACTTTGAGGAGATAACCTTTGAACATTTCCCACGAGAGGAGAATCAGTTGGCGGACGCGCTGGCCACCATGTATTCTATGTTCAAAGTAAGGTGGGACAATGAAGCTCCCCAGATTACCATTGAGAGGTTGGACGAACTCGCACATTGCTATTACATTGAGACTGAAGAGGTGGCAGATAAACCCTGGTTTCATGAGGTAAAGAGGTATCTCGAGGCTCAAGAATACCCCGAGGGGGCATCTGTTAATGATAAGAAGTTTCTGAGAAGGTTTGCTGCAAAGTTCTTCATTAGTAATGGAATCCTCTATAAGCGTAACCATGATTCAACCTTACTGCCGTGCATAGACAAGAGCGAGGCATAAAGGATTATGGCAGAGTTACGTGAAGGTACCTTCGGAACTCATTCCAGTGGACATACCATGGCGAAGAAAATCCTACGGGCAGGATATTACTGGTCTACTATGGAAGCCGATTGTTATCAGCACTCTCGAACCTGTCATAAATGCCAAGTTTATGCTGATAAGGTGCATGTACCTCCGGTTCTTTTGAATGTTTTGACATCTCCTTGGCCCTTTGCAATGTGGGGCATCAACATGATCGGCAAGATCATACCTACTGCGTCTAATGGGCATCGCTTCATTTTGGTAGCGATTGATAACTTTACGAAGTGGGTTGAGGCAGCTTCCTTTGCTACAGTAACTATTATACCCCAAAATTTGCCCTCCCATATTCTTCAAAGTTTTGACAAGCATCATCTCAGTTTGCTCAAGTCTACTCAAGGGTTGCACAGTAACACCATCCTCCTAAGCCAGTCAAAATTAGGGTTTTGGTTCTTGCAAGGAAGTTGAGGTTTTCAAGGGCTCAATCAAGTCCCATAGGCCTATACACATTGTCAGGCATCCACATTCCAAGTTTCAAGGCTCACGGGGTCAAGTTGCACAGTCAAAAGCCCTAATTGCCTCACAATCAACTATAGGGGTAAAATGGTCATTTGGCAGTCAAAAGTCAAAAAAATTGGTCAACATCTTATTTTGAAGCCACAATCATCATTTGATCAAGTCTTGATCATGATTCCGCAAACATGGCTCAAAAAATCATCAAGATGCAAAAGTTTCCATTTTTGGACAGCTGAAAAGTCAACTGTAACTTGACCAAGGCATAACTTTTTCATGGTTCATCAGAAAAATCCCATCCAATGCTCATTTTGAAGGGGATGACATTTCCTACAACTCATCTTCACATTCCAAGTCCAATAAATGCTCTCACAAAAGTTATCAATTTCTACATTATAGGTCATTTTCAAAAGTCAACAAAAATGCACTTTAAGTCAAAGACCATAACTTGAGATTGGTAAATCAAAATGACATGGTACCAAAGACATTGGTTAGAGGACTTCAATACCTTTCTAAAATGTCCAAGAACATGTTCATATGATCAAAATTGAGCAAGATATGCATTGGAGAAGTTGGGAAATTTTTGTGAAATGGCAAAAGTCAATTATCCTTAAAACTTCAATTTTTGACAAAAGGGCCCACTTTCTTCCACTTGATTCAGCCTTGTCATGCCATACACGTGTCTCATGATTAATTTCAAGATTAAACATTTATTTTTCCATTTTATTTAATTTTTATTGATTTAATTCATTTTAAATCCATAAAAATTCAAATAAAATCTAAAAGTTAATGGAATGGCATATTTTTGGTTTGAATAGCTTTTATGTATGATGAGCCAACTACAAAATTCGTGTAAGGCTATTTTGTGCACAAAATCATGGTTTTGAACCAAGTTTGGAAAGTCCTTTAATGGTGATAAACAAAAATCTCAAGACTTCAATTCCATGGATCACTGGCTCAGCTGCTGACCTAAATGCATTCACACATACATAAGCAATCGTGCCAGACCTAATTCACGACCTGAGCACTGCACAAACGGCCAAACCAATATTGAAAAAATCAAAGAAAACTTGAAATTTGTTTTCTCACTTCCAGGCCATTTCCAAACTTTTAATTGATTCTAATACATTGCATAAGTCCCCAGGAATCTTTTGAGATCAAAATCACACGTCAACGCTCAAGGAATCCTAAGAAACAGTCATACGGTTTGCATATTTGTCTCACAATCATAATTTATTATTCATGCATCATTGATGAATCTTTTTGTGTGCTTTACATTGCTAACACTCTTCTGAAGCTAATGGTATAAGACAATTGCATTATGGAGCCCTGAATCGCAAACCACCATGGATGATTTTTAGGGTTTTAAAGCTTCCAATTTAGGGATTCCCAGCTCAGGAAAAATCAGGCTTCATAAGACCCATGGTTGAACTCAGGGGATTGAGACGAACATGTTGGTATCATCGCGCCCTATTTATGTTTAACGTATGCCTAATCGTTATTTTTCCTCAGGTCATTTTGTGGGGGTTAAAAACCCCCGCTATTTACTTTTGTTTTTACAGGAAAAAGGTAGGAGACGAAGGACGTGTAAGCCCCTGAATGGATGGTTCAAATAACGCGCGTGTTTTTTTTTAATTTCCAGGGTTTGCTTGTTTATTCCATATAATGTTAATTGTGTATTATTGTAACAAATGAAGGCAAGTGGCTCAGTGGAAGGACACGCTGGCAAATGATCCCTGGGACCTGGGTTCGATTCCCAGGTCCCCCAAAATTTCTATACATTTTTTCTTTACATGCTTGTTTGTAGGTTCCAAAAGAAGGTCCATCATGCACCTTGCCCATCCAGCATGCCAAGTGTCTTCAACAGCCATCCAAAGGCCATGAGAGTGAGGAACATCATAGTCCCAGTCAAACAAGTGCCTAGGCAATTCCCAGAGTCAACGTGGCTTGGCAACAAATGGGCTTGGAATTTGTTTGTTCACCTCCCAAGCTGGCCCAAACCCCCCCTTGGGTATGCATTTTACATTTTATTTTCTTTCTTTTTATTGTTTTATTTATTTCTATTGTTTTTTTTAATTAATTATTCCCCAGCCAATTAATCAACATTTTCACAATAAAAATTCAGAAAAAAACCAAAAAATATTTTTATTAATTTCAAATCACTTTTTTTGTAAATAAACTCTAATAAATTAATTTAGTTGTTTAATTAGATTATTTTGATTATTTTCATAATAAATAAAATAAATTTAGAATTAGGTTTTTCTTGACTTTTAATTTCCTTTTTATTTTTAATTTCATTAAAACATAAAAAACACAAAAACATTTTTCTTGTAAATAATAAATTAATTAACTAGTAAATTAGCTTAATTTTTAATTAATTGCAAAAAGGACAAATCCAATTCTTTCTCAAAAAAGGGTCAAAACCCTAAGGACGTCCCGATTTAATTCTTTCGCGCGTATTTATTTTTTAATTCATTATTTTGTATCTGCTCAGGAAATGTAATAATTAATTAGAACTTTATCGCTTTCTTTTAAATTCTCGCATTTTTATTTTTCAAACGGGTTGTTGTTTTTGGCGATGTATATACCCGCGCCTTGTAATAGCTAGATTTACCTTTCCGCACTTTATTTTCTGCAAATCATTTAACTGTTAATATGCCTGCAAGAATGTATGACAAATAAAACCAATCCGTAGCTCACAAATAACATCAAAGATAAATATAAACTGAAAACAACACACATGCACATGCCACTCCTAGGGTACGACACACTGGTTGCCTCGCCAGTGGTCGTCAAGTATAGGGTGTTTTAGAGGTCGCCCTCCTGTCTAAGATCCAGTTGCCTCAAAACGGTTGCCTCGGATAAAAAAAGGATCTAGGACATTAGGTTTACTTCTAAGGCGTCCTACCATTGCTTTGGTGACCACACTGTCCCTTATAATCGAATTGACCCGAATAACTCCAACGATGGTGCTACCTACCTCTCAATGGTGGGATAGCACTATCTAAAGGACTCTTACACAGCCTAATCCCTTAGAGTAGGTAGATTCTCATGGGTACTTGCTCTTTCTCAAAACAAACAAAATACTTTTCACACCTACACTTTCAAAAGGTTTTCAAACAAATTTTTCATACACTCTTGAGGACAGATACAAGAGTTACTTAGAAATTTTTCAAACGAAACTTTTTCAAAACCCACACACATTTGAAAAGCAAACAAATTTTGAAAACATAAGAGCAAGTACCTAAGAGCCCGTGGATAACCACGGATAGAAAGGGTGCTAACACCTTCCCTTTCTATAAATCTACCTCCCGAACCGAGAAACATTCTCAAAGAAGGAATTTTGTTGTGCTTTTGTCCTTTCCATGTTGGAGAACATAAAAGACGGTGGTGACTCTTGCTTACCGCGACATTTCGCGAACCAGCTTTAAACAGTCAGTTCTCATTCCCACCGATCACAGAACTGGCGACTCTGCTGGGGACATTAATAAGTGGGGTGTACCTTAGGAATAGTTCATCATCATGTTTTCAATTGCTTGCTTTGCTTGATTTAATATTGTGGGCCTGTTTTGGGAGTTTCATAGATCCTAACCCGGATCTGGGGGATACCTTTTAGAAAGTAGCAACAAACTGTGAGGGAACTGTGTGGGGTATACCGACACGGTTGAAGCAGTTTGCTACGTTAATGTGGCACTTTGGTGAGTACCGGTAACCCTTGAGTCAAGTCAAGGAGAGTACGGGGCCGCCGCGTGGTGTCGTGAAGCATCAACTGACCTTAGGAACCTTACTTGACCATCCTGGCCTCTTTAGGGGTAGTGAGATAACCGACTTTGGTGCAGTCCGAATTTGGTAGATACTCGATACTACACTCATTGAGAGTTGTTTTCTTGGAATATTTTGATCACCAGTTCAGTGGCTAAATCAAAACAATGAACACAGAAAACAACCCAATGATATTGAGCTCCTTAGAACCCGGTTACTTTTGATAGGACAGGTTTGAGCCCAACAACTTCAAGAGGGTAGTACCCAAACTTCATGCTGGCCTGAACTCTAAGGGCTGTCTGGTGTGACTTGTGTGCCTTATCATGTTTGCTTTTTGTGAATACTTGTGGTGTGTCCTTATCATAATATCATAACATCATACAACATCATATGCATTTACTAACCACTTCAAGGGTTCGAATCTTCATCTTTGTTCTTGTTTTGTAGGACATGGAAACTATCCGTAGAAAGACAATTCAGATCAACCTTGTAAGGGTCCCTCCTCAGCTTAAGGAGCTTACATCCAGGATTCCCGAGAACTCTTCCTTCAGTGAAAGGCATGGTAGACTCATCAGCTTGGTCAATACCAATATTGAAGAGGATATGGTGAAAGTGTTGTTCCAATTCTTTGACCCTCTGCACCACTGTTTTACTTTCCCGGATTATCAATTGGTGCCTACTTTGGAAGAGTTTTCCCAGCTTCTGAGGTTTCCCATTCTCAGTCAACTACCCTACAACGGTAAGGAAAGGGAACCAAAACTTGAAGAGGTTGCTAAAGAATTATGCCTACAACCATCTGACATCAAGGGACATTGGGAAACCAGAAGTGGTATCAAAGGATTCTTGGCAAAGTTCCTGTTTGAGAAGGCCCAAGAATGTTCGAATTCCCTTGACTTACAAGCCTTTGAAGAAGTTGCGGCACTCCTTGTCTATGGGTTGGTGTTGTTCCCGAATCCAGATCAGCTTATAGATATCAATGCTGTCAAGGTCTTCATGTCCAGGAATCCTATACCTACGTTGCTTGGGGACATCCTCCACTCATGTTACACTCGAACCATGAGAAAAATAGGTGTTCTCATGTGCTGCACTCCTCTCCTGGCAAGGTGGTTTATTTCGCACCTTCCACAATCAGTTTTGAAAAACGAGCGGGGTTTGAGATGGTCACAACGATTGATGACTCTTACACATGCTGATATACATTGGTGTTCTCGGTCCAGAGAGAATGTCACTATCATTGATCGTTGTGGGGAGTTTCCTAATGTCCCTTTACTTGGAATCAGAGGAGGTATTACTTACAACCCGTGTCTGTCTTTGAGACAGTTTGGATATGCTCGGAGGGATGGCCCTCATGACATGTTGATTCCTGACATAGTTTTTGACTTCGACAACGATGCACAAGGACTTCACCAGAGATTCATCAGAGCTTGGAGGATGCCCAACAGGGTAGATAGTAAGACACTGGGGCATAAGAACTCCATCCCCCTTGAGCCTTATCTCAAGTGGGTAAGAGCCCGCTCCCAGAAGCTTGTGATGCCATATCCTCATGTTCTCCCCGTGATCAAAGAGTCAGTTTTGGAAGGAGAGGTGCCCTACACCATTCAACATCCTGACATGCCAACATCCTGGGAAGAAATGCAGAAGAGCTGGATCCAACTCAAGGAAGAATAGAATTCTCTTGACACCAGTCTACATGCCAGTGAGAAGAAGGTCTTGGAGCTCACCCGTCTACTCCATGAGGAAAAGACCCTCAACACCTACATTGCTCCAAAGAGGATGCGCAGTGTCTTTTGGGATTAATTATTTTGTAATGTTTTGCCCATGAGGCCCTGATGTACTGAACAGATTATTTCTTAATATGATGTGTGTTCCTTTTTGTCTACAACGAATTTGAAATTTCGAACCCTTGAATGCATTGCATAAATAGCATATCATGCATCATGTGCATAACAGGTACCCTTTTTCTACAGGTTGCTTAATCTTCTTCGCTGTTTATTTCAGCACTCACTCAATCATCATGAATCTTGAACGAACTACCGAACAAGCTATCAAGGCCCTCCAGGCCCAGAACGTTCCAGGAGCTGGTCATGAACTTAGCCCAGGGACAACAGGAGTTGAAGGCTTTGCTCCTGAAGAAGAAGAAGAAGAAGAAGAGGATTGTGTTGTTCAACACTGGACGCAGACTCGGGAATACACTGCAGAATGATGCTGAGCTGACTACTCCATCTGTTGGGGAAGGCAGTCACCAAGAAGGAGGGGTTCCTAGTCCCGTGGTCTCTGACACCGAGACAGATTTCAATGATGAACAATACCCTCCTGCTGAGGACAAGTACAAACAGCTGGAGGACCAGTTAAATGCTATGGAGATTCAACGTATGCCTGGGTTGGATTTTGGAGACTTAGGGTTATCTTCTGGGGTGGTGATCCCACACAAGTTCAAGGCAGCTGCCTTTGTGAAATACGATGGGGCTTCCTGCCCTAAGATGCACCTCAGATCATATGTAAGGAAGATCCAACCTTACACTGCAGACAAGAACTTATGGATCCATTTCTTCCAGGAGAGTCTTTCAGGGACTCAACTCGAATGGTTCTATCAGCTGGATGGAACCAATATTCGTAACTGGGAGGACTTGGCTACTGCTTTTTATAAGCAGTATCAGTATAATTCCGACCTCGCTCCTACGCGTACCCAACTCCAGGGTATGTCACTTGGGACGGGTGAAGGTTTTAAGGAGTACGCGCAGAAGTGGAGAGACCTGGCTGGCAGGGTGCAGCCACCGTTGACTGACCGTGAACTCGTGGACATGTTCTTGGGGACCCTGTCTGGTCCATTCTTCAACCACCTGATTGGTAATTCCTCTGTTGGGTTTACAGACCTGATCCTGACTGGTGAGAAGATCGAAGCTGGTATCAAATCGGGGAAGATACAGAAAGGTGCCTCCTCGAGTACTGAAAAGAAGCCCTTCAAGAAGGAAGCTAGTGTTGTTTATGGTCCCAGAAGACAGAGTAAACCGGAACGCCGCCAAGCTGTCAACACGGTGGTAATTTCAAAGCCTGCTGCTGCTCTTCAGCAATACAACCAGCCAAGGGGTGAGAGAACCAAAAGGCAGTATACTCGGCTCAGCATGACCCTGTCACAGATTTTGCCGCAACTACTGTCAACCAACCTGGTAACTGTCAAAGAAGCTCCGAAGGTAGTGAATACAACCTCTCCAAAGTACAACCCCAACACCCGCTGCGCTTATCACTCTGACAGCCCGGGGCATAATACAGATGATTGTTGGGCTCTGAGGAATAAGGTTCAAGACCTTATTGATGCTAAAGAGGTTCAGTTCGAGGTGCCCGAGAGGCCTAATGTGGTGACAGCTCCCATGCCCAACCATGGAGTAAATGCTATTGGGGATGATGACGAAGTGGAGGAATCCGAATTTGACAGCTGGATCTACCCAACGACCAATGGTGGACCAAGCAACTGGACGGAGAAAGATTTCATACCTATTACTTTTGTCACTCAGTAATGAAATCCTTTGTTTTGAATTTGTAACAAACAATAATTTGAAACTTTATGGCCCGGTGTCTTACCCGAGGCACCGTGGCCTCATTTGTGAGGGCTTTTGTGTGTCACTTTCATATATCATTAATAAAAGCATTGGACGTTTTTTACATTTCAAATCTTGCGCTCCTTTTCTTTCTTTATATATTGCAAAACAGCTATATTTACACACACTCACTTATACAGGTTCCAATCCACTCTGGATCCCACTGGTAACGACTCTGCTACTGCCAGTTATAACTTCGAAAATCTGATCAACTTAGCCGAAGACGAAGGTGAAGATGATTGCGAAGTGCCTGGTGAGCTGGCACGACTGCTACTCCAGGAAGAGAGGGCCATTCAGCCACTTGAAGAGCCAATGGAAACGGTGAATCTAGGTACTGAGACAGACAGAAAGGAAGTCAAGATTGGTGCCAATCTAGAGCTCAGTGTGAAACAACGGTTGATTCAGATGTTGCATGATTATATGGAAATCTTTGCCTGGTCTTACGAAGACATGCCTGGGTTGGATACTGACATTGTGGTTCATCACCTACCTACCAAGGAAGACTGCCCTCCGGTAAAGCAGAAGGTCCGCCGTATGCGTCCAGAGATATCCGAGAAAATCAAAGCTGAGGTTATGAAATAATTTGACGTCGGTTTTCTAGCAGTGACTTCTTACCCTCAGTGGGTTGCCAACGTGGTTCCAGTGCCGAAGAAAGATGGTAAGGTCCGAATGTGTGTTGATTACAGGGATTTGAATAGGGCGAGCCCCAAGGATGACTTCCCTCTACCTCACATCGACATTCTGGTTGACAACACTGCTCAGCATATGGTATTCTCCTTCATGGATGGGTTCTCCGGTTATAATCAGATCAAGATGGATCCTGAAGACATGGAGAAGACCACTTTTGTTACTCAGTGGGGCACCTTTTGCTACAAGGTCATGCCTTTTGGGTTGAAAAATGTTGGGGCAACCTACCAACGTGCCATGGTTGCTTTGTTTCATGACATGATCCATCATGAGATCAAAGTATATGTCGACGATATGATTGCAAGGTCCCAAACTGAGGAAGAACACCTTGACCATCTACAGAAGCTATTTGACCGTCTGAAGTTGTACAAGCTGAGGTTGAACCCGAACAAGTGCACCTTCGGGGTGAGATCTGGAAAATTGCTAGGCTTCGTCGTAAGCGACAAAGGTATTCAAGTGGACCCTGCCAAGGTGAAGGCCATACAAGATATGCCAACTCCCAAGACAGAGAAAGAAGTCACAGGCTTTCTAGGACGACTGAACTACATTGCCCGATTCATCTCACATCTAACTGCTACATGTGAACCAATCTTCAAGCTGCTGAAGAAAAATCAAGTAGTACGTTGGAACAATGAATGTCAGGCCGCTTTCGACAGAATCAAAGAGTATCTCCAAGATCCACCTATTCTTATGCCGTCGGTTGAAGGGAGACCTCTAATATTATACTTGACAGTACTTGACAGCTCAATGGGGTGTGTGCTGGGGCAACATGACGAGTCTGGCCAAAAAGAGCACGCTATTTATTACCTTAGCAAAAAGTTTACCGACTGTGAGACCCGATACTCACTGCTCGAGAAAACTTGATGCGCTTTGGTATGGGCTGCTCGCCGGCTGAGACAGTATATGTTGACTCACACTACTCTCTTAATTTCAAAAATGGATCCAATCAAGTACATATTCGAAAAGCCTGCCTTGTCCGGAAGAATAACAAGATGGCAAATGATCTTGACGGAATATGACATCCAGTACACGACTCAAAAAGCAATCAAGGGAAGTGTATTGGCAGACCATTTAGCACACCAGGCAGTGGACGACTACCAATCTATGAATTTTGAATTTCCAGACGAGAATATCATGGTAGTGACTGATTGTGAAGTACCTGGACCGGATGAAGGACCTGAGGAAGGATCCCGATGGTCTATGCACTTTGACGGAGCCTCAAACGCTTTGGGTAACGGCATTGGCGCTGTGATTATATCCCCTAAAGGCACTCATACTCCACTCACTGCCCGACTATGTTTCAACTGCACCAACAACATGGCGGAGTATGAGGCATGCATCATGGGTCTTCAAGCTGCAATTGACTTAAGGATCAAGTTTCTAAGTGTCTTCGGAGATTCCGCTCTCGTGATCAGTCAGATCAAAGGCGAGTGGGATACGAAACACCCAAATCTTATTCCTTACAAAAAGTATGTGTTGACATTGATCCCCCACTTCAAGGAAATAACTTTTGAACACTTCCCAAGAGAGGAGAATTAGTTGGCGGACACGCTAGCTACGATGTCTTCTATGTTCAAAGTCAAATGGGACAACGAGGCTCCCCGGATCATTATCTGGAAATTGGACAAACCTGCACATTGCTGTGATCTCGAGGCTGAAGAGGTAACTGAGAAACCTTGGTATTATGAAGTGAAAAGGTACTTGGAAACTCAAGAATACCCCGAAGGTGCATCCGTTAACGACAAGAAGTTCCTGAGAAGATTCTCAGCAAAGTTCTTCCTCAGTAACGACATTCTTTACAAGCGAAACCACGATTCAACCTTACTGCGTTGTGTGGATAAGACGGAAGCAAAAAGGATCATGGCAGAGCTGCATGAGGGTACCTTTGGAACATATTCCAGTGGACATACTATGGCAAAGAAAATCCTTCGGGCAGGATATTTCTGGTCCACAATGGAAGCCGACTGTTACCAACATTCTCGGACGTGTCACAAATGCCAGATCTATGCTAATAAGGTGCACATTCCTCCAGTTCCTCTGAACGTCTTGACAGCACCTTGGCCTTTTGCAATGTGGGGTATTGATATGATCGGCGAGATCAGACCGACGGCATCCAACGGGCATTGCTTCATCCTAGTGGCGATTGATTATTTTACAAAGTGGGTTGAAGCAGCTTCCTACGCTACCGTAACCAAGAACGTCGTGGCATGGTTCATTCGGCATAACCTGATCTGTCGATACGGCGTCCCGGAGAGGATCATTACGGATAATGGTACCAATCTTAACAACAAGATGATCACTGAGCTCTGCGAGCAATTCAAGATACAGCACCATAACTCTTCTCCCTACCGACCAAAGATGAATGGGGCTGTCGAAGCGGCAAATAAGAATATCAAGAAGATTGTGCAGAAGATGACAGTGACCTACAAAGATTGGCACGAGATGTTACCGTTTGCTCTTCATGGGTACCGTACCTCAGCAAGAACGTCAACAGGGGCAACACCTTTTTCCTTGGTCTATGGCATGGAGGCAGTCTTGCCTATTGAAGTCCAAATACCCTCTCTCCGGATAATGAAGGATGCAGGTTTGAGCGAAGATGACTGGATCCAGACTCGGCTTGATCAACTAAACCTAATTGACGAAAAGAGACTCACCGCTATTTGTCATGGTCAAACGTACCAAAAACGGATGATCAGGGCGTTTAACAAAAAAGTCAGACGCCAAGAGTATCAAGTTGGGGATCTGGTAATCAAGCGCATCATTCTCCCTCAAAGCGATCCCAGGGGCAAATGGACCCCTACGTACGAAGGGCCATTTGTGGTTAAACATATCTTCTCAGGAGGAGATATGATTCTAACCACCATGGATGGTGACGAACTTCCTCACCCCGCCAATGCAGACATAGTAAAAAGATACTACGCATGAATTAAAGACCCGCTAGGTTGACACACCTAGGCAAAAATAAGGGCTTCCCGACGAACCAAAAGGGTTCGGGCAAAAATAAGGGATGAAATGAAAAAATCTGTACACCCGGCAAGTCGAAAACCTGAAAAGGCGGTGTTGTACCCCAAAATTTGCCCTCCCATATTCTTCAAGATTTGGCAAGATCAAGCTTCAAAATCCCTCAAGGATTGCACAGTCCAATTGCCTCCTAACACAGTCAAAATTAGGGTTTTGGTTCTTGCAAAGAAGTTGAGGTTTCCAAGGGTCCAATCAAGTCCCACATGCCTATATACATTGTCAAGCATCCATATGTCAAGTTTCAAGACTCACAGCATCAAATTGCACAGTCAAAAACCCTAATTGCTCCACAGTCAACTGCAAGGGCAAAATGGTCATTTGACAGTCAAAAGTCAAAAAATTTGGTCAACATCTTATTTTGAAGCCTCAATCATCATTTTATCAATTATTGATCATGATTCCACAAGCATGGCTCAAAAAGTCTCAAGATGCAAAAGTTTCTATTTCTAGACAGCTGAAAAGTCAACTCCAAATTGACCAGGGCATAACTTCCTCATGGTTTATCAGAAAAATCCCATCCAAAGCTAATTTTGAAGAGGATGACATTTCCTACAACTCATATTCACACTCCAAGTCCAAGAAATACTCTCACAAAAAGTTATCAATTTCAACATTATAGGTCATTTTCAAAAGTCAACAAAAAGGCACTTTAAGTCAAAGACCATAACTTGAGATTGGTAAATCAAAATAACATGGGACCAAAGGCATTGGTTAGAGGACTTCAAGACCTTTCCAAAATGTCCAAGAACATGTTCATATCTTCAAAATTGAGCAAGATATGCATTGGAGAAGTTGGGAAATTTTTGGGAATTTTCAAAAGTCAATTTTGCTTAAAAAGCCTCAAATTTGCTAATGGGCCTCAAATTCTTTCTTGAATCATTACCCAAAGCCTATGCACGACCCATTGAGCTTAAAAGGATTTATTTTCTTATTTTTAATTAATTAATTGATTTTTTATTCTTATTAATTCATTTAATTAGTTTCAATTGTAGAAAAATATCAAATAATGGTTGTCAAATCTTTTTATGCAGCAAATATACTCCACACATGCTAAGGATTTCGTGCATCACTCAAGGGGACAAGATCTTCCATAATTGGCAAAGTTTTCACGGGAAAAGATTGGAAAATACATAATTGAAAATCAAATATTCAAGTCATCAATTCAATGGATTCATGGGCTTATTCTTGACCTAATTCATTCACATACAAATGCATAAGCTAACCCTACTCAGGGAGACACGAAAAAGCTGCTGAGAAGATAGAACCAATTTGCAAAAATTCCAAGAAAATTGTGAAACTGATTTCATAGTTACAGGACAATTCAAGGCCTAAAATTGCTTCTAATACATTGCTAGACCTTCCAGGAGTCCATTAGCATCAAGAACCAGTCCAAACGCGCAAGGAATCGAAGAACATAAGCCATACGGTTTGCCATATTTTCCAGAAATTCATATCATAATTCATGCGCATTTGATGCATATTGTTGGTTGTTTTGTATTCACAGGAACATTCTGAAGCTAATGATACAGTTTAATTGCATTATAGCATCCTGTATCAAAATCTGCCATGAGAGATATCTAGGGTTTCAGAACTTCAATATTGGGGGTTTTCATATATTGTAAAATTGGACCACCAAACCTGTATGGACAAAATCGTTGCAACAAGACGAAACCATTAAGCCTATCGCGCCCTTTTTATATTTCCTCCTCTTCTAATCGCTATTTTCAGGACTTTCAGTTTGTGGGGGTTTAAAACCCCCGCTATCTCATTCATGTTGCAGGTATAAACGGAGAAGAAGACAGGCGTGTCATCACGTGGTTGGGTGATTCAAACTGCGCGCGTATTTTTTTTGTTTTATATCATTAACATTTGTTTTTTTATATAATTATTGTTTTACACTTATACTACAAACGCGTTGCCTAGCTCAGTTGGTGGAGGATGTGCCTTGCAAACGTTAGGACCTGGGTTCGATTCCCAGGCCCCCCACATAATGCATAATTTTTGTTTTAACACGTTCACGTGCAGCAATGGTTCAGTGGTCCACCATACGTACCCATACTCATGCTTGCCAAGTGGCCTTGATCCATAATCTGAAGGCTGCAGAGTGAAGTCCATGGTATGCTCCAGTCAATGAGTATCCACACGATCAGAAAAGTCAAACGAAGGCCTTGTGCTAATGGGCCAGAATTCTTCAATCTTACCTCCACATGGGCCAGACACCCCCCTTTGTTTGTATATTTAAATTAATTTTCTTTTCTTTCTAATTATTTTTAATTGTTTTAATTATTTTTATTAATTCACCATTAATCAACTTTTCATAATAAAATCAGAAAATCAAAATACAAAATATGTTTAATTATTTATTAATCTCCTCACTAATTTACTTTTGTAAATAAATGTTAATAATTAATTTAGTTAATTTAGGTTTGAAATTCAATCTTTTCTTTAATAAATAAAATTCTATAGAATTAGGTTTTGACACTTTTATCTTTTTTAATTAATTATTTTCATCATTATTTTTATTATTTATTTCTGTAAATAAACATGTAAATTAATTAATTAGTAAATTAGGTCAACTTTGACATTTTCTTTAATAATTAAAATAATCTAGATTTAGGGTTTCCTTTTAATTCTTTTTCTTATTTTCATTAAATACCAAAAACATAAAAAACACGCTTTCTTTTCTTTAATTAAATAATTAATTAGGCTTTAATTTAATTTAATTTCAAGCAAAGGATCAAAACCCTCGGACGTTCAATTTTAATTTCTATTTCGCGCATTGTTTTTTCTTATTGATTATTATGTAACTGTTCAAGGATGTAATAGTAATTAGGTTTCTTTTACTTTCCGCATCTTTATCAAAAACGGGTCTTTGTATTTTGGCGATGTATAGACCCGCGCCTTGTAATAGCGTAGCTTTTATCTTTTCGTCTTTTAATTTTCCGCACTCCTAACTGCTAAACTTGCATGAAAGAATGTATGGTAATTAAAAACAACGCGTAGCTCACAATGCCATGATCAAAGATAAACTTTTAAACTGAAAACAACACACAAATACACACACCACTTCTAGGGTACGCCTCACTCGTTGCCTTCGAAACGTGGTCGTCAAGTATAGGACGTTTTAGCGGTCCTTATGTCCATGATCCAGTTGCCTCTAAACAGTTGCCTTGAAACAGTTGCCGCGAAACAGTTGCCTCGGATTAAAAAAAGGACCAAGGGCATAAGGGTAGCTTCTAAGGTGTCCTACTGTTGCTTCGGTGACCACACTGTCCCTACAATCGAATTAACCCGAACATCTCCAACGGTGGTGCTACCTACCTCTCAATGGTGGGATGGCACTACCTTAAGGACTTTTACACAGCCTAATTCCTTAGGGTAGGTAGATGACTCATGGATACTTGCTCTCTAAAAAAACAAAACAAAAATCTTTTCACACTGACACTTTCAAAAGCTTTCAAAACAAATTTTTCAAACACTCTTGAGGACAGATACAAGAGTCACTCAGAAATCTTTCAATGAAACTTTTTCAAACCCACTCACATTTGAAAAGCAAACACTTTGAAAACATAAGAGCAAGTACCTAAGAGCCCATGGATAACCATGGATAGAAAGGGTGCTAACACCTTCCCTTTCTATAAATCTACCTCCCGAACCGAGAAACATCTCGAAAAGGAATTTTGTTGTGCTTTTGTCCTTTCCATGTTGGAGAACATAAAAGACGGTGATGACTCTTGCTTACCGCGACATACGCGATCCAGCTTTAAACAGCCAGTTCTCATTTCCACCGATCACAGGCGGTTTGGGCAAAAATGGGTATCCCGGTGGACTGAAAACCCGAAAGGGCGGTCCAGGCAAAAGTTATGGATAAAGCGTAATACTATGTCTCATTGGATCACCTTGCATCCAGAATTCGGTATCAACTATCAGGTTCAGACGGCATCGATCAGTCAGCTTCATCTTCAACTAAGCAGCAAAACGATGAGATGCTCAAAGACATAAAGGCAATAGCAGAGTTGGAACCCAGTGGGATTATTTTCACATAGCTGTTTTATTTCTTTTTCACAAAATTGTATAAACTCTGTTTGTTCGGAGGCGTTCTCTTACTAGGACGTCAGCCTCTTGTACACAAAACGCCTATTTACAGGCAAATTCAAAATCAATACAAATCCATCTTTTCAGACAAATTGCCAATTGTTTTTCCTTTTTCTGTTTTGTCTTGCGAAGAACGTCCAAAGTTCACTTTTGATATATGCATTTGACACTAATTGCTAACTCATAAATACTTGCATACGAAACAAAGGACTAATTACAGGTGACATCAGAAACAGGGGCAATCAGAATTGTCTAAGCGATCTAGTTGCTCTGTCCACCAAGGTACCAAGGTAGGTTCGGCTGAAGAACGTAACCAAGACACCTTCACTCCCTACAGAGTAAGACAAGACTCAACAATACTCTCTCCAAGCAGAGTTGGTCTCTCATTAGTCCTGAAAAGGCACAGTATCTCCAGCAAGTCAGTAATACTCTCCCCAAGCAGAGTTAGTCTACTGTCAACCTTAAGGAAGTTGGGCCTCCCCCAGAAGATCTCAACATTCCCCAGCGGAGTATACAGCTATTCCTCAACAAGCATCCCCGACAGTCTTAACATAAGATTGTTCCCCGACGGAATACCAGACACCCCAGTGGAGCTACTTCCCCAGTACAATCCAAAAGTTTCCCCAGGAGAGTTGAATCAATCTCCCCAGTAGATTCTTGAAGCTTATCCCCAGTAGATTCTGGAAACTCATCCCCTGCGGAGTACGAACGCTTCTCCCCGGCTTTATTCAAAGGTTATTCCCCACCAGGGTCTAACTAGGTTATCCTCAACTAATTACTACGGAAAGATCGTCCTCGGCGAAGTTCTTCCTATCCCCCAGCGGAGTTCATCAAATCTTCCAACATAACTTATCAACGGTATCCCCAGCGGAGTCATCATCAAACCTCAGCGAAGCATCTCTTCCCCACAGAGTAATTCCTCGCAGAGTAATCTCCCCAACAAGTTTATTCCCTAACGGAGTCATCTTCTCCTACCAGTTTATTCTTGCAACCATCATCCAACGGAAACGAAGAACTCTTCAAACATCAGCCCAGGATTTAACAAGCTCCCGTCATTCGTCAAGGATTTATTTTACTAGACGAAAATACATTCATAGACATTTCACATTTCATACATCATGCTTACATACATGATATACGCATCATATCACACAATCTCATTTATTTTGAGGACATCATGACATCATGCATTTCATACATCATGACATTGCATACAACTGATGTTTTGCCTTTTCAGGAAAAAGGTCAATCCAAAGATGATTACTATCAACTGTCGCAATTCCAGATTCGATTCTTGTATCTAGCCAGGGCATATCTGTGAGTATCTGATTGTAGATTCGATGCCTGTATCCAGCCAGGGCATGTCTGCATGAAGAGTTTAGAGATTCGATTCCTGTATCCAGCCAGGGCATATCTGAAGACGACAAATTCCAAATTCGATTCCTGTATCCAGCCAGGGCATATCTGTGAGTAGATTCGATTCCTGTATCCAGCCAGGGCATATCTGCATGAAGAGTTTAGAGATTCGATTCCTGTATCTAGCCAGGGCATATCTGTAGACGACAAATTCCAGATTCGATTCCTGTATCCAGCCAGGGCATATCTGTGAGTAGATTCGATTCCTGTATCCAGCCAGGGCATATCTACATGAAGAGTTTAGAGATTCGATTCCTGTATCCAGCCAGGGCATATTTGTAGACGACAAATTCCAGATTCGATTCCTGTATCCAGCCAGGGCATATCTGTGAGTAGATTCGATTCCTGTATCCAGCCAGGGCATATCTGCATGAAGAGTTTAGAGATTCGATTCCTGTATCCAGCCAGGGCATATCTGTAGACGACAAATTCCAGATTCGATTCCTGTATCTAGCCAGGGCATATTTGTTGAGTAACTGATTGTAGATTCGATACCTGTATCCGGCCAGGGCATGTCTGCATGAAGAGTTTAGAGATTCGATACCTGTATCCAGCCAGGGCATATATGTAGACGACTGATTCCAGATTCGATTCCTGTATCTAGCCAGGGAATATCTGTGAGTAACTGATTGTAGATTCGACACCTGTATCTAGCCAGGGCATGTCTGCATGAAGAGTTTAGAGATTCGATACCTGTATCCATCCAGGGCATATCTGTAGACGACTGATTCCAGATTCGATTCCTGTATCTAGCCAGGGCATATATGTGAGTAACTGATTGTAGATTCGATACCTGTATCAAGCCAGGGCATATCTGCATGAAGAGTTTAGAGATTCGATACCTGTATCCATCCAGGGCATATCTGTAGACGACTAATTCCAGATTTGATACCTGTATCTAGCCAGGGAATATCTGTGAGCAATCAATTGTAGATTCGACACCTGTATCCAGCCAGGGCATGTCTGCATGAAGAGTTTAGAGATTCGACTCCTGTATCCAGCCAGGGCATATTTGTAGACGACTGATTCCAGATTCGATTCATGTATCCAGCCAGGGCACATCTGTGAGCGATTTGTTTGTAGATTCGATACCTGTATCCAGCCAGGGCACGTCTGTAAGCAACCTTCTGAAATTCCAGATTCGATACCTGTATCCAGCCAGGGCATGTCTGCATAAAGAGTTTGAAGATCAACACCGGTAACAGGCCAGGAAATTATCTTTCTTTCTCAGGTACGCAAGTTCTCGCTAAGGAATCTCTTATGCAATCAACACCCCGATGGCATCTATAAGCCCATCTCCACAACTATCCATCTTTCCAAATGGCATCTATAAGCCCATTCCCGACAAGGTTCTGTCACATCTCCAGATGGCATCTATAAGCCCATCCTCCCATACCATCTTTCCAAATGTCATCTGTAAGCCTATTCCCGACATCACATTGCTGATACTCCACTATGTGAGTGCAAATTTCTGGGCACTTTAGTGTTCAATCATCTTCCACCTTCGGATCACAAAAGGCACGCAGGCCAATCTACATCCTCAGGTTTAAGAAGATTGAACATGGGCAACTGTTGTACCCCAAAATTTACCCTCCCATATTCTTCAAAGTTTTGACAAGCATCATCTCAGTTTGCTCAAGTCTACTCAAGGGTTGCACAGTCAAACCATCCTCCTAAGCCAGTCAAAATTAGGGTTTTGGTTCTTGCAAGGAAGTTGAGGTTTTCAAGGGCTCAATCAAGTCCCATAGGCCTATACACATTGTCAAGCATCCACATGCCAAGTTTCAAGGCTCACAGGGTCAAGTTGCACAGTCAAAAGCCCTAATTGCCTCACAATCAACTGTAGGGGTAAAATGGTCATTTGGCAGTCAAAAGTCAAAAAATTTGGTCAACATCTTATTTTGAAGCCACAATCATCATTTGATCAATTCTTGATCATGATTCCACAAACATGGCTCAAAAAATCATCAAGATGCAAAAGTTTCCATTTTTGGACAGCTGAAAAGTCAAATGTAACTTGACCAAGGCATAACTTTTTCATGGTTCATCAGAAAAATCCCATCCAATGCTCATTTTGAAGGGGATGACATTTCCTACAACTCATCTTCACATTCCAAGTCCAAGAAATGCTCTCACAAAAAGTTATCAATTTCTACATTATAGGTCATTTTCAAAAGTCAACAAAAATGCACTTTAAGTCAAAGACCATAACTTGAGATTGGTAAATCAAAATGACACGGGACCAAAGAAATTGGTTAGAGGACTTCAAGACCTTTCTAAAATGTCCAAGAACATGTTCATATGATCCAAATTGAGCAAGATATGCATTGGAGAAGTTGGGAAATTTTTGTGAAATGGCAAAAGTCAACTATCCTTAAAACTTCAATTTTTGACAAAAGGGCCCACTTTCTTCCACTTGATTCAGCCTTGTCATGCCATACACGTGTCCCATGATTAATTTCAAGATTAAACATTTATTTTTCCATTTTATTTAATTTTTATTGATTTAATTCATTTTAAATCCATAAAAATTCAAATAAAATCTAAAAGTTAATGGAATGGCATATTTTTGGTTTGAATAGCTTTTATGTATGATGAGCCAACTACCAAATTCGTGTAAGGCTATTTGTGCACAAAATCATGGTTTTGAACCAAGTTTGGAAAGTCCTTTAATGGTGATAAACAAAAATCTCAAGACTTCAATTCCATGGATCATTGGCTCAGCTGCTGACCTAAATGCATTCACACATACATAAGCAATCGTGCCAGACCTAATTCACGACCTGAGCACTGCACAAACGGCCAAACCAATATTGAAAAAATCAAAGAAAACTTGAAATCTGTTTTCTCACTTCCAGGCCATTTCCAAACTTTTAATTGATTCTAATACATTGCATAAGTCCCCAGGAATCTTTTGAGATCAAAATCACACGTCAACGCTCAAGGAATCCTAAGAAACAGTCATACGGTTTGCATATTTGTCTCACAATCATAATTTATTATTCATGCATCATTGATGAAATTTTTTGTGTGCTTTACATTGCTAACACTCTTCTGAAGCTAATGGTATAAGACAATTGCATTATGGAGCCCTGAATCGCAAACCACCATGGATGATTTTTAGGGTTTTAAAGCTTCCAATTTAGGGATTCCCAGCTCAGGAAAAATCAGGCTTCATAAGACCCATGGTTGAACTCAGGGGATTGAGACGAACATGTTGGTATCATCGCGCCCTATTTATGTTTAACGTATGCCTAATCGTTATTTTTCCTCAGGTCATTTTGTGGGGGTTTAAAACCCCCGCTATTTGCTTTTGTTTTTACAGGAAAAAGGTAGGAGACGAAGGACGTGTAAGCCCCTGAATGGATGGTTCAAATAACGCGCGTGTTTTTTTTTAATTTCCAGGGTTTGCTTGTTTATTCCATATAATGTTAATTGTGTATTATTGTAACAAATGAAGGCAAGTGGCTCAGTGGAAGGACACGCTGGCAAATGATCCCTGGGACCTGGGTTCGATTCCCAGGTCCCCCAAAATTTCTATACATTTTTTCTTTACATGCTTGTGTGTAGGTTCCAAAAGAAGGTCCATCATGCACCTTGCCCATCCAGCATGCCAAGTGTCTTCAACAGCCATCCAAAGGCCATGAGAGTGAGGAACATCATAGTCCCAATCAAACAGGTGCCTAGGCAATTCCCAGAGTCAACGTGGCTTGGCAACAAATGGGCTTGGAATCTGTTTGTTCACCTCCCAAGCTGGCCCAAACCCCCCCTTGTGTTTGCATTTTACATTTTATTTTCTTTCTTTTTATTGTTTTATTTATTTCTATTGTTTTTTTAATTAATTATTCCCCAGCCAATTAATCAACATTTTCACAATAAAAATTCAGAAAAAAACCAAAAAATATTTTTATTAATTTCAAATCACTTTTTTTTGTAAATAAACTCTAATAAATTAATTTAGTTGTTTAATTAGATTATTTTGATTATTTTCATAATAAATAAAATAAATTTAGAATTAGGTTTTTCTTGACTTTTAATTTCCTTTTTATTTTTAATTTCATTAAAACATAAAAAACACAAAAACATTTTTCTTGTAAATAATAAATTAATTAACTAGTAAATTAGCTTAATTTTTAATTAATTGCAAAAAGGACAAATCCAATTCTTTCTCAAAAAAGGGTCAAAACCCTAAGGACGTCCTGATTTAATTCTTTCGCGCGTATTTATTTTTTAATTCATTATTTTGTATCTGCTCAGGAAATGTAATAATTAATTAGAACTTTATCGCTTTCTTTTAAATTCACGCATTTTTATTTTTCAAACGGGTTGTTGTTTTTGGTGATGTATATACCCGCGCCTTGTAATAGCTAGATTTACATTTCCGCACTTTATCTTCTGCAAATCATTTAACTTTTAATATGCCGGCAAGAATGTATGACAAATAAAACCAATCCGTAGCTCACAAATAACATCAAAGATAAATATAAACTGAAAACAACACACATGCACATGCCACTCCTAGGGTACGCCTCACTGGTTGCCTCGCCAGTGGTCGTCAAGTATAGGGTGTTTTAGAGGTCGCCATCCTGTCTAAGATCCAGTTGCCTCGAAACGGTTGCCTCGGATAAAAAAAGGATCTAAGACATTAGGTTTACTTCTAAGGCGTCCTACCATTGCTTTGGTGACCACACTGTCCCTTATAATCGAATTGACCCGAATAACTCCAACGATGGTGCTACCTACCTCTCAATGGTGGGATAGCACTATCTAAAGGACTCTTACACATCCTAATCCCTTAGAGTAGGTAGATTCTAATGGGTACTTGCTCTTTCTCAAAACAAACAAAATACTTTTCACACCTACACTTTCAAAAGATTTTCAAACAAATTTTTCATACACTCTTGAGGACAGATACAAGAGTTACTTAGAAATTTTTCAAACGAAACTTTTTCAAAACCCACACACATTTGAAAAGAAAACAAATTTTGAAAACATAAGAGCAAGTACCTAAGAGCCCGTGGATAACCACGGATAGAAAGGGTGCTAACACCTTCCCTTTCTATAAATCTACCTCCCGAACTGAGAAACATTCTCAAAGAAGGAATTTTGTTGTGCTTTTGTCCTTTCCATGTTGGAGAACATAAAAGACGGTGGCGACTCTTGCTTACCGCGACATTTTGCGAACCAACTTTAAACAGTCAGTTCTCATTCCCACCGATCACAGTAACCAAGAACGTTGTGACGCGGTTCATCTGACACAATCTGATCTGCCGATACGGTGTCCCCGAGAGGATCATTACTGACAACGGTACAAATCTCAATAACACAATGATCACCGAGCTCTGCAAACAGTTCAAGATACAATATCATAACTCTTCTCCCTATCGACCGAAGATGAATGGGGCTGTTGAAGCAGCTAATAAGAACATCAAGAAGATTGTGCAGAAGATGACGGTGACATACAAAGGCTGGCATGAGATGTTACCATTTGCTCTTCATGGGTACCGTACCTCAGCGCGGACGTCAACAGGGGCAACACCCTACTCTCTGGTATATGGTATGGAGGCAGTCCTACCCATCGAGGTCCAGATACCCTCTCTCAAGATTATGAAGGATGCAGGTTTGAACGAAGACGGCTGGATCCAAACCCAGCTTGATCAGCTGAATTTAATCAATGAAAAGAGACTTACTGCTATCTGTCATGGTCAGACGTATCAAAAATGAATGATCAAGGCTTTTAATAAGAAGGTCAGGCATCAAGAATATCAAGTCGGGGATCTAGTGATGAAGCGCATCATACTGCCGCAAGGTGATCCCAGGGGTAAATGTACCCCCACATACGAAGGGCCATTTGTGGTTAAGAACATTTTCTTGGGAGGAGCTATGATTCTA
The DNA here is from genome assembly GCA_948472305.1 of Vicia faba. NCBI lineage: Eukaryota > Viridiplantae > Streptophyta > Magnoliopsida > Fabales > Fabaceae > Vicia > Vicia faba. The sequence continues at coordinate 485,933,165 of OX451737.1, forward strand.
ACCACCATGGATGGTGACAACCTTCCTCACCCCGTCAATGCATACATAGTGAAAAGATACTACGCATAATCAAAGACCCGCTAGGTTGATTGGCCTAGGCAAAAATAAGGACTTCCCGGCGAACCAAAAGGGTTCGGGCAAAAGTAAGGGATGAAAATGAAAAACTGTACACCCGGCAAGTCGAAAACCTGAAAAGGTGACTTGGGCAAAAAAGGGTATCCCGGTGGACTAAAAACCCAAAAGGGAAGTCCAGGCAAAAGTTAGGGATTGAAGCGTAACACTATGTCCCATTGGATCATCTTGCAACCAGACCTCAGTATTAACTATCAAGCTCGGACGGCGCCAATCAATCTGATCTACCTTTGACCAAACAACAAAGTGATGAGATGCTTGAAGATATAAAGGCAATAGCAGATTTGGAACCCAACAGGATTCTTTCGCATAACTGTTTTTCTTTTTAATTGTAATTTCCATCTTTCGGTGGCGTTCTCTTACTAGAGCGTCAGCCTCTTTGTACAAAACGCCTATTACAGGCCAACTTCAAAAATCAATACAATTCATTTTCACAAGAAATTTCAATTTTCTTTTCTTTTTCTGTTTTGTTTTGCAAGAATGTCCAATGGTTCATTTTTGATATATGCATTTGACAATAATTGCTACTCATAAATATTTACATGAAAAACAAAAGACAATTACTCATAATTCCAGGAGCAGGGAAAACAAGAAGTGCCCAAACCTTACAATTACTCTTCCCATCAGGTACCGGGATAAAGTCTGCTTGAGAACATGAGTAGTGGTACATACACTCCCCACAGAGTAAAATGTATCCAAGAATGGTAATGTTAGTTTTCCCGAACAAGACATAACTCTCCCCGACTGAGGTTCACAATCGCAAGTGAGTCAGTAAATTTTTTCCCCAAGCAGAGTTTATTTCTCTCACAGACAGAAATTCAATCCCCGACAGAATTCGTTATCACCAGCAACGGTAATTCATCCCCAACTGAGTTGTTTCTCCAAGTCAGCAGATCTATCAACAAAGCATCTCCTCTCCAACAGAGTTATTCCCCGCAGAGTTATCCTCAGACAGAGTCTCATCTGGCAAAATATTTACCAGCCAAGGGGCAAACCCCCAGCTAGTCATCTATGTTCATCATCCCAACATAAGCAGAGTAACGGTGGTTGTTACAGCAGTCAAGAATACCATTTCTCATACTCTCCAAACAGCAATCAAGGATTTATTTTCCCAGATTCAGATTATCACGTCAGCATTTCATGTTCATACATCATGACGTATGCATACATCCCATATAACATAGTCTCATTTGTTTTGAGAATGTCATCATACAATGCATCTCATGCATCTCACATAACTAACCCTATATTTATTTCAGGAAAAGACATTTATTATCAATAATTTCCAACAAGTACATGATCAACACTCGAAGCTAAACTGAGTAATTGTCAGCGTGACAAATGCAACCTTCTGCAGGTTTCTCACAACCCTACTACCCAGGTTTTTCATCTCGAAGTAACCTTACTATCCAGGTTCCTTCTCGCAGCCCTACTACCCAGGTTTTGCATCTCGAAGTAACCCTACTATCCAGGTTCCTTCTCGCAGCCCTACTACCCATGCTTTCATCTCGAAGTAACCCTACTATCCAGGTTCCTTCTTGCAGCCCTACTACCCAGGCTTTCATCTCGAGGTAACCCTACTATTCAGGTTCCTTCTCGCAGCCCTACTATCCAGGATTTCATCTCGAGGTAACCCTATTATTCAGGTGCCTTCTCACATCCCTACTACCAGGCTTTCATCTCGAAGCAACCCTACTATCCAGGTTCCTTCTCCCAACCTTACTATTCGAGTTCGGTCTCCCTTATCCCCAGACAACAGTCCACAACACTGTAAGACTGGTACTCGATCAAACATAAATTGATTTCATATTTCCCCAGTAAGTCGCGGTGCAACATATACCCCGACCAAACACACAGTTCACTTCCGCTTTATAAAACCAAAATTATTCCCCCACTAGAGTAACGGACAACTGAAGCTCCTAAAACTCTATTCCTCTCAAGACAAAGACCAGTATTCCCCAGCAAAGTCCTCCTCAACAGTAGATATACGGGTTCCCGCAAAAGGAATCTCTTATGCGATCGAAATTCTCTAGCGGTTACCAAGTGGCATATAAAATCCCATTCCCGATATCACAACACCACTTCATGCGAGTGCAAATTTCTAGGCACTCTAGTGTCCAGTCATCTTCTACCTCCAGATCACGAAAGGCAGACAAGCCAATCTACATCCTCAGGTTTAAGAAGATTGAACAGGGGCAGCTGTTGTACCCCAAAATTTGCCTTCCCATATTTCTCAATTACATGTCAAGTGAGGTCCTCAAATTGCTCAAGGAGGTCCAAGAGTTGACCAGACAAACTCTCTCCTAAAGCAGTCTACCTCAAATTAGGGTTTCATTTTGCATCAAGGTGCTTAAGCCCAGAGGATCCTAAAATGCTCACCATTGTTCTAATATGTTCTCAAGATCATCTATGTCAAGTTTCAAGCCTTGTAGAGGAATTTTGCTCAGTCAATTGCTCAAATACCTAGAAATCGATTGTGCTAGGTCAAAAGTCAATTGTGGCCCACATACAGTCAAACCTCAAGATTTTTGGTCAACATCCTTATTTTAAAGTATCATTCATCATTTGATCAAGGGTTGATCATGATTCATCAAGGATTGCTCACAATTCATCAAAACCCAAAAGTTGCTAAATTAGGGTTTTGTAGGAAAAGTCAGCTCAACTTTGACCAAGCATAAATTTCTCATACTTCATAAAAAATGACCCATCCAAAGCTCATTTTGAAGAGGATGCAATTCCCTACAATTCATCTTCAGCTCCCAAGTTCAAAATATGCACTCACAAAAATATATGAATTTTGACATTATAGGTCATTTTGAAAAGTCAACAAAAACACCTTTTGGGTCAAGGCTTCATACACGAAGTTGGAAAACCCAATTGAGATGAGACAAAAAGGGTTGCTTAAAGGACATACTAAGATTTTTGAAAAGTCCAAGAACACCTCTCTAGGGTCAAAATTGAGATAGTTACGCATTGACCAAGTTGACCCTTTTTGCAAAATTGGCAAAAGTCAAATGTGTCCAAAATTGCATTTTTTGCTAAATGGGCCTAACTTTTTATGCTTTCACTGAGTTTGTGATGTGATCCACGACCCATGATCCCTTCCACTTATCATTCTCTTATTTTTATTATTTATTTTGATTTTATTTCATTTAAATCAAATAAAATCAATATAAAATAATGAAAATATCAAAAATCAATTAAACCTTGAGATTTTGTGCATGATTAGAGTTATTATACAGCTGGTGGCAAGATCAAACCGTGCAAGGCTTCATATGGACAGAAAAAGATTAAAAATGCTTGTTTTGGAAAGATTTGGTGCAAGGAATAAATCAATGATCAATCTTCATAAATGGCAAAGATTTGATGCAAATTTTTACCCTAATGCACTCTATTATAGATAGTGAACAAAGGCAGACCAAAAAGAAGAGGGTTGGAAGCGTGAAAAGGCAGAGGAAAAGTTCAAAATTTTCAAGGAAAAATGCTGATCAAATCTTGCTTTGTAGGTTGTGTTGTACCCCAAAATTTTCCCTCCCACATTCTTCAAGGTTTTCTAGGATCATGCTTCAAAATCTCCCAAGGGTTGCACAATCCAATGGCCTCCTAACAGTCAAAATTAGGGTTTTGGTTCTGGCAAAGAATTTGAGGTTTCCAAGGGTCCAATCAAGTCCCACATGCCTATAAACATTGTCAAGCATCCATATGTCAAGTTTCAAGACTCACAGCACCAGATTGCACAATCAAAAACCCTAATTGCTTCACAGTCAACTGCAGGGGCAAAATGGTCATTTGACAGTCAAAAGTCAAAATTTTTGGTCAACATCTTATTTTGAAGCCACAAACATCATTTGATCAATTCTTGATCATGATTCTCAAGTCAGGGCTCAAAAAGTCTCAAGATGCAAAAGTTTCTATTTTTGGATAGTTGGAAAGGTCAACTGCAAATTGACCAGGGCATAACTTCCACATGGTTTATCAGAAAAATTCCATCCAAAGCTCATTTTGAAGAGAATGACATTTCCTACAACTCATCTTCACACTTCAAGTCCAAGAAATTCTCTCACAAAAAGTTATCAATTTCAACATTATAGGTCATTTTCAAAAGTCAACAAAAAGGCACTTTAAGTCAAAGACCATAACTTGAGATTGGTAAATCAAAATGACATGGGACCAAAGACATTGGTTAGAGGACTTCAAGACCTTTCCAAAATGTCCAAGAACATGATCAAAGCTTAAAACTTGAGCAAGATATGCCTTGTGGAAGTTGGGAAATTTTTGGGAATTTTGAAAAGTCAACTTTACTTCAAATGCCTCAAAATTGCTAATGGGCCTCAATTTCTTCTATGAATCATTATCCAAAGGCTATGCACGACCCATTAAGCTAAAAGGGAGTTATTTTCTTATTTTTAATTAATTAATTGAATTTTTAATCTTATTAATTCATTTAATTAAAATTAAATATGAGAAAAATACTAAACAATGTTTTTTAAATCTTTTTGTGCAGCAAAATCTTCCATTATGAGCTCAATATCTCGTGTACCAATCAACAAGGACAAAATCATCCAAAATTGGCATAATTGGCATGGAAAAGGATTGAAAAAAGATATGGAAAATCAAATATTCAAAAGCATTAAATCAATGGATCATGGGCTGTTTTTTTAACCTAATTCCCTTCATATACTCAGGCACAAGTGAAACCAATGAGATTAGACACAGAAGCTGCGCCCAAGACCAAGAACAACATTGCACTTTTTTCACAAAAAACTGAAAACCTAGCTAGAGCTCGTTTCAAGGCTTGAAAAGTATTCCAAAAGCTTGCCAAGACATCCAGGAAGGGATTCTAATCAAAATCGGCCCTCCATACTCAAGGAATTGGTAGAATGAAGTCTCCCTGTTCATAAGATTTTTCATATTCGTGTTTCACTTTTCATGCATGATTCATGTTTTTTAATGGTTGATTTATGTTAACATGAATATTCTGAAGCTATTGGTGCTCTTTAATTTAACTAACAGTGCTTGTATCAAAAGTTGCCATTGACATTCACTAGGGTTTCAGAGCTCCAGATTTGGGGTTTTACACATAAGGAACAATTGGACAATCAAACTGGCACCATTGAAATCAGGACATCAGGACGAATTGAACAACCACCTCGCGCCCTTTTTATGTTTCCTCATATGCTAATCACTATTTTTGTGTATTACAGTTAGTGGGGGTTTAAAACCCCCGCTATTTGATGTTATTTACAGGGAAAAAGGAAGAAGACGCTGAGCTGTTGGAACGTGATTGGAAGATTTGAATGTTAGCGCGTTTTTTGAGCGCTTCAGTATAATGCTTGTTTTTCACATATATTAATTATGCTCTATAATGTAAACAAAGAAACGCGTTGGTTTAGATGGTTGTTGCGCTGGCTTGCAGGTATTAGGACTTGGGTTCGATTCCCAGGTCCCCCACTTATTCCATAATTTTTTCTTCTATGTGTTCCTATGCAGCATGCCATCAAAAGACCACCATACAACCCCACCTGCTTGCTTGCCACGCACCCAGAAAGTCTCATTCAAAGGTCAGAATGTGGAGGCCCACCATGCACGCTGGTCAAACATTCCATACACAATTCCAGAAAGTCAAAAAGGGCCTTGCATTCTTGGGCCAAATTTCTCAAATAACACCTCCTAAATTGGGTCAGACCCCCCATTGTTTGTATTTTTTTTCTCTCCTTTTCTTTTCTTTTAATTATTTTAATTGTTTCTTTTAATTCACAAAATATAATTTTCATAACACAAAAATCAGAAATAAAAAAAAATAAAATATGTTTATTTAATATTTAATGCATTAATATTTTTGTAAATAAATTTTTAATAATCAATTTAGTAAATTTAGGTTAAAATTTTAATATTTTTCTTAAATAACTAAAATATGTAGAAATTAGGTTTTTAGCATTTTTATTCTTTTTCTCAATAAATAATTTCTTCTTCTTATTATTATTAATTATTAATTAATTTTGTAAATAAACATGTAATTAATTAATTAGGGTAAATTAGGTTAAAACTTAAATATTTTTCTTTAATAATTAAAAACAATTTAGAACTAGGGTTTTATTTAACTTCTAATTTTAATTAATTTCCTTTATTTCATAAATACCAAAAACCATAAAAAATAACTTCTTTTCTCATTAAATAATTAATTAACTTTTAATTTCATTTAATTTCTTTAAAGGGTCCAACGCCCTCGAACACTCGATTCCAATTTCTTTTCGCGCGTTTATTCTTATTTTTCGTTTTAAATATAATGTATTTACTCAAGCCTTGTAATAGTAATTAGGAAATTTATTTATTTTCCGCATTTTATTAAAAAAACGGGTCTTTGTTAATTTGGCGATGTATAGACCCGCGCCTTGTAATAGCGTAGGACTTTATTTTCCGCACTTTAATTCCCGCACCCTTAAAACTGTTAAACTTTGCATGAAAGAATGAATGGCCCCAAATAAAATCAAAGCGTAGCTCACCCAATGCATGATCAAGATAAAACATAATTGAAAATGACACACAATTCACACACCACTCTTAGGGTACGCCTCACTGTTGCCTTGCCCCTCGAAACGTGGTCGTCGAGTATAGGACGTTTTAGTAAGTCCTTATGTCCATGACATGATCCAGTTGCCTCGGAATGGTTGCCTCGAATTAAAAAAGGATCAATGGCATAAGGGTAGCTTCTAAGGTGTCCTACTGTTGCTCTGGTGACTACAGTGTCCCTACAAACGAATTGACCCGAACACCTCCAACGGTGGTGCTACTTACCTCTCAATGGTGGGATGGCACTACCTTAAGGACTTCTACACAGCTTAATTCCTTAGGGTAGGTAGATGACTCATAGATACTTGCTTTATCCCAAACAAAATCAAAAACTCTTTTCACACCGACACTTTCAAAAAGCTTCCAAAGCAACTTTTCAAACACTCTTGAGGACTGATACAAGAGTCGACCTGAAATTTTTAAATGAAACTTTTTTTCAAACCCACTCACACTTTGAAAAGCAAACACTTTTGAAAACACAAATGAGCAAGTATCTAAGAGCCCATGGATAACCATGGATAGAAAGGGTGCTAACACCTTCCCTTTCTATAAATCTACCTCCCGAACCGAGAGATAATCTCATAAGGAATTTTGCTGTGCTTTTGTCCTTTCCATGTTGGAGAAAATAAAAGACGGTGGCGACTCTTGCTTACCGCGACATTTTGCGAACCAGCGTTAAACAGTCAGTTCCAGATCCACCGATCACAGAACTGGCGACTCTGCTGGGGAAATCTTCATAAAGTGAGGTGTACCTTAGGATAGCTCAGACTTGTGTTTTCAATTGCTTTGACTTGTTTGCTTTATTATTGTGGGACTGTCTTGGGAGTTACATAGATCCTAACCCGGATCTGGGGATACCCTGTTAGGTAGCATAAGCTGTGAGGGACCTGCCCGGCGTAGACCGACATGGGTGAAACAATGGCTACGTTGGTGTGGCACCTTGGTCTGTACCGATATCCCTTGTGTTGCAACGAGGAGAATATGGGTCTTCTGAGGAGTCATTAAGCACCAACCGACCTTAGAACCTTAAATGACCCAACTTGGCCAATAGAACAGTAGCAGTATGCTACGCCCATTGAGGCTAAACTCTCGTGATGGTTCTGGCCGCAAGAAAAGATTGCGATGCTGGAGTTATGACCGATTGAGGGTAGTCAGTGATATTGGGATCCTCTAGAACCCGTTTACTTCTGATAGGACAGATATGAACCAACAAACTGAAAGAGGGTAATACCTAGACCCCATGTTGGCCTAAACTCTAAGGGCTTGTCTTGTATGACTTGTGTGCCTTATCATGTTTGCCTTTGTAAATATTTGTGGCGTGCTTTATCATAACATCATGCCATCATAAACATTGCATGCATCCTGCATAAGGACTGACCATTTCAAAAACAAGAGGGTTTCACCTTTGCTCTGTTTTGTAGGACATCATGATGCCTATGCGAAGGAATACTATCCGGTTCAACTTTGTTCACCCACCTGAGTTGCTGGAAGAGTTGGTTAGTAGAATTCCAAATACTACTTCCTTCATCCAGAGGCATGGTTCTCTTCTCAGTTTAGTCACGGCAAAGTGGAACCAACAGTTGATGAGTGTCCTGACCCAGTTCTATGACCCTCTGTACCAGTGCTTCACCTTTCAAGACTTCCAGCTGGTCCCTACCCTGGAAGAGTTCTCTGATTTGCTTGGTATCCCTATCTTGGATCAGACTCCCTACACTGGTTGGGAAAAGACTCTTAGGCTTGAGGAGGTTGTTGCAGCTCTTCCCTTGACCCACCAAGAAGTAATGGACAACTGGGTGACTAGAAGCGGAGTTAAGGGTTTCTTGGCCAAGTTTCTGATTGGTAAAGCTAACAGTTTCTGGAATGACTTGGACTTTAGGGCATATGAAGACATCCTGGCTCTCTTAATCTATGGTCTAGTCTTGTTCCATAATCCTGACAACTTCATCAATGTCACTGCCATAAGGATCTTCATGTCTCGAAACCCTGTGCCCACTCTCTTGGGTGACATCCTGCAACAACTCTATGCTCGTACTGCCCGAAGACGAGGAACCCTGTGGTGTTGCATCCCTTTGTTGGTGAGGTGGTTTATTTTGCACCTCCATAAGTTCGTGCTGAAGAACAAAGAAGGAAGAGGTTGGGCTCATAGGTTAATGTCCCTCACTGATAAGGACATCATTTGGACTTTCAGAGGTTTGGATGAGGTAGCTGTTATTGATCGTTGCAGAGAATACCCTAATGTTCCTTTGATTGGTACCCAAGGAGGAATCTCTTATAATCCATGTCTAGCGCTCCGTCAGTTTGGAAGAGCCAGAAGAGCAGGGCCTCATGAGATGTTGGTGTCACATCAGTTTTGAGTTTCAGGTGGATAGTGACGAGCTGCGTCGTAGGTTCATCAAGGCTTGGGACAGAATTCACAAAGCTGACCCACAAGAGTTGGGACCAAAGACTTCTCTACCTATGGAAGCCTACTATAAATGGGTCCGCATCCGTGCTCAGAAGTTAGGTATGCCGTACGAAGCTGTCAGACCCATCATTCTCGAGTATCCTGATAGAGAAGGGGCTCCTCCAACTGTCCTCCCTCCTCAGATACCTACTGATTATGAGACATTAAAGAGGTCTTGGGCGCAACTGCGAGAAGAACGGGATTCTTACCGGGAAAAGTTCAACGAGCAGGAACTGAAGATCCAGAAGCTGACAAAGCAGTTGGAGAATGAGCGGGCTCTGAATGACTACATCCGTACTGAGAAGAGGAGACCCTGGGATCAATGATGAGCTGTGGATGTTCTTTTACAGTTTTAGTTTCCTTTTTAGTATTTCCATTCTTTATGTAACGCCTAAGGGCAATCTGTTGAACAATTTAAATTTCAAAGTTGAATCTAATGAAGTGTGTTCCTTTTTGTTTACAAAGTTGATTCCCGATTGTCTTTGAAAACATAAATCATATGCATTCCATTCATCATGTGCATCACAGGTACTCTTCTTTTCAGGTTGCTTACTGTTCTTCGCTGTTTATTTCAGCAACATGAACCCTGAATCATCTACCGAGCAGTCTATCAAGGCCCTTCAGGCGCAAAACGCACAATTCCAAGAGCTGATCATGGGTTTGGCTCAAGGTCAAGAGGAGCTGAAGGCTCTGCTGGTTAAGAAGAAGAAGAAGAAGAGAACTGTTCTATTCAACACGGGCCGGAGATTTGGTAACACACTGCAGAATGAGGAAGCTGGCTCTTCTCTAGGCAAAGGCAGTCCCCAGGGGGGAAGGGTTCCCAGTCCGGTAGTCTTTGACAACGAGACTGATTTTAATGAGGAGCAGTATCCTCCAGCTGAAGACAGATACAAGCAGTTGGAGGACCGTCTGAACGCCATGGAAATTCAGCAAGTGCCTGGTTTGGATTTCGGAGACTTGGGTTTATCTTCTGGTGTGATCATCCCGCACAAGTTCAAAGCACCATCTTTCGCCAAGTATGACGGGGCGTCTTTCCCTAAGCTACATCTCAGATCTTATGTGCGGAAGATTCAGCCGTATACAGTGGACAAGAGCTTGTGGATCCACTTCTTCCAAGAGAGTCTTTCAGGGACCCATCTCGAATGGTTTTATCAGGTGGATGGAACCAAGGTTCGTAACTGGGAGGAGTTGGCTACTGCTTTTTACAAGCAGTATCAATATAATGCCGACCTCGCTCCTACACGTACCCAACTCCAGGGTATGTCGCTAGGATCGGGAGAAGGTTTTAAAGAGTATGCGCAGAAGTGGAGGGACCTGGCTGGCAGGGTGCAACCACCATTAACAGACCGTGAGCTAGTGGATATGTTCTTGGGGACCCTATCTGGGCCGTTCTTTAATCACCTTATCGGTAATTCATCTGCAGGATTCACAGACCTTATTCTGACTGGGGAAAGGATAGAGGCTGGTATGAAATCAGGAAAGATTCAGAAAGGTGCGTCCTCAAGTTCTGAGAAGAAACCTTTTAAAAAGGAGGCCATTGCTGTGTTTGGGCCTATGAGGCAGGACAAATCAGAACGCCGCCAAGCTGTCAACGCGGTGGTAATTGCTAAGCCTGCTGCCGCTCCTCGGCAAGCTAATCAACCAAGGGGTGAGAGACCCAGAAGAGAATTCACTCGGCTGAGTATGACCTTGTCACAAATCTTGCCGCAATTGCTATCGACCAACTTGGTGACCGTCAGAGAGGCTCCGAAGGTTGTGAATACTGCATCTCCCAAATATAATCCAAATGCCCACTGTGCTTATCACTCCGATAGCCCGGGGCATTCTAGTGATGATTGCTGGGCCCTAAGAAATAAGGTGCAGGACCTTATTGATGCGAAGGAAATATAATTTGAGGCGCCTGAGAGGCCAAATGTTGTGACTGCTCCTATGCCCTAGCATGGAGTGAATGCTGTTGATGAAGATTTGTATGCCTTTTCTGTGAATGATGTAGCTACCCCTCTGATGACTATTAAAAGGAACCTGTTGCTAGACGGTTTATTTCCGGGTTGTAGCGAGGGTTGCCTTTTGTGTGCTGTTTCCCTTACTGGTTGTCCGTTGCTGAAGTTAGGCATCCAAAGCCTGATGGACAGCAAAGAGATTCTGTTCAAGAAGACCGCTGTTCCTTTTGTTCCTGTGGAAGAAATATCCGTCGTTACAATTTTTAACAATCCAATCAAGGCTCCCCCGAGGAAGCCAGTTAAAATCATGACTGTTGCACCCATTGTTATTACTGTTCCGGGGCCCCTCCCCTATGAATCTGATAAGGCTGTCCCATGGCACTATGGGGCAGATGTATATGTACTTGGAATAAAGCAAGAGTTCAACACCGGTACCAGTATCAGCAATATCACCGGTCCTGCCAAAGTAACCCGCAGTGGCAGGCTCTTCTCGCCTGACATTGCGCCACCAGCTATTCGAAGACCTCTCATAATAACGCCTGCAAGTGCGCCTGTTTCCACTTCTGATCCAGTTGCTTCCCCTGCTGCCGAGTCATCTAATGCTCGGGGCAAAGGGATTGATGATGAGCCTGCCCCGATGGAGGCACCAAAGTCTGTGAATGTTGAAGCCTCCCAGCAAGAGATGGAGGAAATTCTTAAGATAATCAAGAAGAGTGATTTTAATGTCGTTGAACAGCTGGGGCATACCCCCTCCAAGATCTCTATGCTCTCATTGCTGCTGTGCTCAGAGGCCCACGCCAAGGCCCTGATTTCATTTCTGAAGATGGCCCATGTGCCACAAGAGACATCTGCAGACCAGTTTACTGATTGCGTAGCCAATTTGACAGCCGACAATGGTTTGGGTTTCTCGGATGCTGACCTTACCGCCAAGGGAAAGAACCACAATGATGCCCTGCATGTCTCCATTGAATGCAGGGGCACTACTCTTGCTCACGTGTTGGTGGACACCGGTTCTTCCCTGAATGTGTTGCCCAAGAAGGCCTTAGACCGGTTGGATTGTGAGGGCTTGGAATTGAAGCCTAGCAACATCATTGTCCGAGCCTTTGACGGATCGAAGAGGATGGTTCATGGTGAGGTGGACATTCCTATTCGTGTGGGTTCTCAAGTCTTCGATTCAACGTTCTATGTGATGGATATTCGTCCATCTTATTCCTGTTTGCTGGGTCGACCTTGGATTCACAAGGCTGGGGCAGTGACCTCTACTCTACACCAGAAGCTCAAGTACCCTGTCAGAGGGAAGATTGTCATTGTGCAAGGGGAGGAAGAATATATGGTTAGTCATCTGAATTCCTTCCGGTATATCGAGATGGACGGGGAGTTTATTGAAACCCCCTTTCAGCATTTTGAAGAGGTACCTCCAACATTGGCAGCAGCAGAAACAGTGGTTGAAGAGGACTTTCCTTTGAAGATGGCTTCCTTGAAGGACGCCCAGGCTGTAATCAAGAAAGGTGAATGTGCTAACTAGGGCAGGCTCCCTGATTTCACTCCTAAAATTGACAAGTTTGGACTGGGTTTTACCGCAGAGGCTCAGAGGGCTGTGCGCAAAGCTAGGATCGGAAGACCTCTTGTGCTCATCACCAATCCAAGAGTGAATGCTATTGGCGATGAAGACGAAGTGGAAGAATCGGAGTTCGATAGCTGGATCTACCCGACGACCGACGGTGGATTGAATAATTGGACCGCAAAAGAGCATACACCCATTACTTTTGTTACGCAGTAATGAATTCCTTTGTTTTTGTTATTTGTAATAAACAATGAATTGAAACTTTATGGCCCGGTGTCTTACCCGGGGCACCGTTGGCTTCATTTGTGAGGGCTTATAACTGTCATTTCCATATATCATGAATAAAGATCTTGGACGTTTTTTCGCATTTCAAATCTTGTGCTCCCTTTCTTTCTTTATTTCTTTATATATTGCAAAACAGCTATATTTACACACACTCACCTACACAGGTTTCAATCCACTCTGGATCTCACTGGTAACGACTCTGCTACTGCCAGTTATGACTTTGAAAATCCGATCAACTTAGCCGAAGACGAAGGTGAAGATGATTGTGAAGTCCCTGGTGAGCTTGCAAGACTGTTACTCCAGGAAGAGAGGGTAATTCAACCACATGAAGATCCAGTGGAGACGATAAATCTGGGTACTGAGGCGGACAGAAAGGAAGTTAAGATTGGTGCTAATCTGGAACTCAGTGTAAAACAACGGTTGATTCAGATGTTGCATGATTATGTGGAAATCTTCGCCTAGTCCTACGAAGATATGCCTGGGTTGGATACTGACATTGTGGTCCATCATTTGCCTACTAAGGAAGACTGCCCTCCGGTTAAGCAAAAGGTCCGCCGTATGCGTCCAGAGATTTCTGAGAAGATCAAAGCTGAGGTTATGAAACAGTTTGATGCCGGGTTTCTTGCAGTGACTTCTTACCCTCAGTGGGTTGCCAATGTGGTGCCGGTACCGAAGAAGGATGGTAAGGTCAGAATGTGTGTTGACTATAGGGATCTGAACAGGGCCAGCCCCAAGGATGACTTCCCCCTACCTCACATTGACGTTCTGGTTGACAATACTGCTCAGCACAAGGTGTTCTCCTTCATGGATGGTTTTTCAGGTTATAATCAGATCAAGATGGCTCCTGAAGATATGGAAAAGACTACCTTTGTTACTCAGTGGGGCACCTTCTGCTACAAGGTCATGCCATTCGGGTTGAAAAATGATGGGGCAACCTACCAACGTGCCATGGTTGCTTTATTTCATGACATGATCCATCATGATATTGAAGTGTATGTTGATGATATGATTGCAAGGTCCCAAACTGAGGAGGAACACCTTGACCATCTGCAGAAACTGTTCGACCGTTTGAAACTGTACAAGCTGAGGTTGAACCCGAACAAGTGCACCTTTGGGGTAAGATCTGGAAAGTTGTTGGGCTTCATTGTAAGTGACAAGGGTATTCAGGTGGACCCTGCCAAGGTTAAAGCCATTCAAGAGATGCCAGTTCCCAAGACAGAGAAAGAGGTCAGAGGCTTTCTGGGACGTCTGAATTACATTGCTCGATTCATCTCGCACCTAACCGCTACCTGTGAGCCAATCTTCAAGCTGCTGAAGAAAGATCAGGTAGTACGTTGGAATGATGAATGTCAGGCTGCTTTTGATAGAATCAAAGAGTATCTCCAAGAGCCACCCATCCTTATGCCACCGGTTGAAGGAAGACCTCTGATACTATACCTGACAGTACTTGACAGCTCAATGAGGTGTGTGCTGGGGCAGCATGACGAGTCTATCCGAAAAGAGCATGCCATTTATTACCTTAGCAAAAAGTTTACCGACTGTGAGACCCGATACTCACTGCTCGAGAAAACTTGCTGCGCTTTGGTATGGGCTGCTCGCCGGCTGAGACAGTATATGCTGACTCACACTACCTTGTTGATTTCAAAGATGGATCCAATAAAGTACATATTTGAAAAGCCTGCTCTGTCTGGGAGAATAGCAAGATGGCAGATGATCTTGACAGAATACGACATCCAGTACACAACTCAGAAAGCTATCAAGGGAAGTGTATTGGCAGATCACTTGGCACACCAGGCAGTAGATGACTACCAGTCAATGAACTTTGAGTTTCCTGACGAGAGCATCATGATAGTGACTGATTGCGAAGTACCTGGACCGGATGAAGGACCTGAGGAAGGATCCCGATGGTCTATGCACTTTGACGGAGCCTCTAACGCTTTGGGTAACGGTATCGGCGCTATGATCATATCCCCTCAAGGCACTCATACTCCACTCACTGCCCGACTATGTTTCAACTGCACCAACAACATGGCGGAGTATGAGGCATGTATCATGGGTCTTCAAGCTGCGATTGACTTAAGGATCAAGTTTCTAAGTGTCTTCGGAGATTCCGCTCTCGTGATCAATCAGATCAAAGGCGAGTGGGATATGAAACATCTGAATCTTATTCCTTACAGAGAATGTGTGTTGACATTGATCCCCCATTTCACAGAGATAACTTTTGAACATTTCCCAAGAGAGGAGAATCAGCTGGCGGACGCGTTAGCTACGATGTCTTCTATGTTCAAGGTCAAATGGGACAATGAGGCTCCCCGGGTCATTATCTGGAAACCGGACGAACCGGCATACTGTTGTGATCTTGAAGCTGAGGTAGTGACTGAAAAACCCTGGTACCACGAGGTGAAGAGATACTTGGAAGCTCAGGAATACCCTGAAGGTGCGTCTGTTAACGATAAGAAGTTTCTGAGAAGATTCGCAGCAAAGTTCTTCCTCAGCAACGACATCCTGTACAAGCGAAACCATGATTCGACCTTACTGTGTTGTGTGGATAAGACTGAAGCAGAAAGGATCATGGCGGAGCTACACGAAGGTACCTTCGGAACGCATTCCAGTGAACACACCATGGCAAAGAAGATCCTTCGGGCAGGATATTACTGGTCCACCTTGGAAGCCGACTGTTACCAACATTCTCGAACATGTCATAAATGCCAGATTTATGCTGATAAGGTGCACGTCCCTCCAGTTCCCCTGAATGTCTTGACTGCACCTTGGCCTTTTGCAATGTGGGGCATAGATATGATCGGCGAGATTAAACCTACGGCATCCAATGGGCATCGCTTCATCCTGGTAGCGATCGATTACTTTACGAAGTGGGTTGAAGCAGCTTCCTACGCCACAGTAACCAAGAACGTTGTGGCACGATTCATTCGGCATAATCTGATCTGTCAATACGGCGTCCCGGAAAGGATCATTACGGACAATGGTACCAATCTTAACAATAAGATGATCACTGAGCTCTGCGAGCAATTCAAGATACAACACCACAACTCTTCCCCTTACCGGCCGAAGATGAATGGGGCTGTCGAAGCAGCTAATAAGAATATCAAGAAGATTGTGCAGAAGATGACAGTGACCTATAAAGATTGGCACGAGATGTTACCGTTTGCTCTTCATGGATACCGTACCTCAGCAAGAACGTCAACCGGGGCAACTCCCTTTTCCTTGGTCTACGGCATGGAGGCAGTCTTGCCAATTGAAGTCCAGATACCCTCTCTCCGGATAATGAAGGATGCAGATCTGAGCGAAGATGACTGGATCCAGACTCGACTTGATCAATTAAACCTAATTGACGAAAAGAGACTCACTGCTATTTGTCATGGTCAGACGTACCAAAAACGGATGATCAGGGCATTTAACAAGAAGGTCAGACCACAAGAATATCAAGTTGGGGATCTGGTAATCAAGCGCATCATCCTTCCTCAGAGTGATCCAAGGGGCAAATGGACCCCTACGTACGAAGGGCCATTTGTGGTTAAACATGTGTTCTCAGGAGGAGCCATGATTCTAACCACCATGGATGGTGACGATCTTCCTCACCCTGCCAATGCAGACATAGTAAAAAGATACTACGCATGATAAAAGACCCGCTAGGTTGACATACCTAGGCAAAAATTAGGGCTTCCCGGCGAACCAAAAGGGTTCGGGCAAAATGAGGGATGAAATGAAAAAAAATCTGTACACCCGGCAAGTCGAAAACCTGAAAAGGCGGCTTGGGCAAAAATAGGTATCCCGGTGGACTGAAAACCCGAAAGGGCGGTCCAGGCAAAAGTTAGGGATTGAAGCGTAATACTATGTCTCATTGGATCACCTTGCATCCAGAATCCGGTATCAACATCAAGTTCAAAAGGCATCGATCAATCAACTTCATCATCAACTGAGCAGCAAAGTGATGAGGCGCTCGAAGATATAAAGGCAATAGCAGAGTTGGAACCCAGTGGGATTATTTCTTTTCACATGGCCGTTTTGTTTTCCCTTTATACAAATTTGTATAAACTCTGTTGTTCGGCGGCGTTCTCCTACTAGGACGTCAGCCTCTTGTACATAAAACGCCTATTTACAGGCAAATTCAAAATCAATATAAATTCACTTTTCAGCTAAAATTGCCAATTGTTTTTCCTTTTCTGTTTTGTTTTGCGAAGAACGTCCAAGGTTCAATTTATGATATATGCATTTGACAATAATTGCTAACTCATAAATATTTGCATACGAAACAAAGGATTAATTACAGGTAACATTAGAAACAGGGGCAATAATGAGTTGTCTAAGCGATCTAATTATTCTGTCCACCAAGGTACCATGGTAAGTTCAGCTGAAGAACATAACCCGTATATCTTAATTCCCCAGAGAGTGAGTCAGCAAGTCAATACACTCTCCCCAAGCAAAGCTATATTATCAGCCTTAAGGAAGTTGGGTATCCCCAGCAGATCTCAACATTCCTCAGTGCAATATACGAACATTCCTAACAAGCATCCCCGGCAGTCTTGATCTAAGATTGTTCCCCGGCGGTATACCAGACATTCAGCGGAGCCACCTCCCCAATATATCTCAAAGAAATTTCCCCAGGAGAGTCCAGTCTGAAGTTCCCCCAGGAAAGTTTGAATCATCTCCCCAGCAGGAAGCTTATCCCCAGTAGATTCTGGAAGCTCCCCCCCCTCTGCAGAGCACGAACGCATCTCCCGGCTTTATTCAAAGGTTATTTCCCTACCAGGATATAACTGGGTTATCCTCAGCCAAAAACCACGGAAAGATCGTCCTCGGCAAAGTCTTCTTATCCCCAACGGAGTCTACTAAAACTTCCAACATAACAACGGTATCCCCAGCGAAGTTACCATCAACATCTCAATAGAGTACCTCTCTTCCCACAGAGTATTGTTCCCCAGCAAGATCGCTAGAATAATTTTCTCCCCGCAGAGTAATCTATTCACCAAGTTTATTCCCCAACGGAGTCATCTTCTCCTACCGGTATTCTTGCAACCATCATTCCCCAGTGGAAACAAAGAATGATATTCACATCAGCCCAGGAGTTAACTTCCCGGCACCCGTCAAGGATCTATTTTCCTAGACAAAAACATACATTCATAAACAACACATTTTCATACATTACAGCATGCATATACACATCATGAACATACAATCTCATCTCGCATGTCATACATCATGACATTACGCACAACTAACGTTTTGTCTTTTCAGGACAAAGGTTAATACAAAGATAATTACTATCAACGGTCGCAACTAAAAGATCTGATTCCTGTATCTTGCCAGGTTGTATCTGTTGACGACTGATTCCAGACCCGATTCCTGTATCTTGCCAGGGTGCGTCTGAAGAGTTTGAGGATTCGATTCCTGTATCTTGCCAGGGTGTATCTGTTGACGACTAACATTACCAGACCCGATTCCTGTATCTTGCCAGGGTACGTCTGAAGAGTTTGAGGATCCGATTCCTGTATCTTGCCAGGGTGTATCTGTTGACGACTAACATTACCAGGCCCGATTCCTGTATCTTGCCAGGGTGCGTCTGAAGAGTTTGAGGATTCGATTCCTGTATCTTGCCAGGGTGTATCTGTTGACGACTAACATTACCAGACCCGATTCCTGTATCTTGCCAGGGTGCGTCTGAAGAGTTTGAGGATCCGATTCCTGTATTTTGCCAGGGTGTATCTGTTGACGACTAACATTAACAGACCCGATTCCTGTATCTTGCCAGAGTGCGTCTGAAGAATTTGAGGATCCGATTCCTGTATCTTGCCAGGGTGTATCTGTTGACGACTAACATTACCAGACCCGATTCTTGTATCTTGCCAGGGTGCGTCTGAAGAGTTTGAGGATCTGATTCCTGTATCTTGCCAGGGTGTATCTGTTGACGACTAACATTACCAGGCCCGATTCTTGTATCTTGCCAGGATGCATCTGAAGAGTTTGAGGATCCGATTCCTGTATCTTGCCAGGGTGTATCTGTTGACGACTAACATTACCAGACCTGATTCCTGTATCTTGCCAGGGTGTGTCTGAAGAGTTCGAAGATCCGATTCCTGTATCTTGCCAGGGTGTATTTGTTGACGACGGTATTCTCCGGACTCGATTCCTGTATTTCGCCAAGGCACGTCTGAAGAGTTTAAAGGTTCGATACCTATATCCAGCCAGGGCGCATCTACATAAAGAGTTTGAAGGCCAACTCCTGTAACAGGCCAGATATTTACTTTCTTTCTCTGGTACGCAAGTTCTCGCTAAGGAATCTCTTACGCGATCGACGACCTCCCGATGGCATCTATAAGCCCATCTCTCCACATACCAACAGTCTCCGGATGGCATCTATAAGCCCATCTTCCTACTCCATCAGTCTCTAAATGGCATCTGTAAGCCCATTCCCACCATCACACTGCTAACATGTGAGCGCAAATTTCTGGGCACTCTAGTGTTCAATCATCTTCCACCTTCGGATTACGAAAGGCACGACAGCCAATCTACATCCTCAGGTTTAAGAAGATTGAACAGGGGCAACTGTTGTACCCCAAAATTTGCCCTCCCACATTCTTCAAGGTTTGCTAGGATCATGCTTCAAAATCTCCCAAGGGTTGCACAGTCCAATGGCCTCCTAACAGTCAAAATTAGGGTTTTGGTTCTGGCAAAGAATTTGAGGTTTCCAAGGGTCCAATAAAGTCCCACATGCCTATAAACATTGTCAAGCATCCATATGTCAAGTTTCAAGACTCACAGCACCAGATTGCACAGTCAAAAACCCTAATTGCTTCACAGTCAACTGCAGGGGCAAAATGGTCATTTGACAGTCAAAAGTCAAAATTTTTGGTCAACATCTTATTTTTAAGCCACAAACATCATTTGATCAATTCTTGATCATGATTCTCAAGGCAGGGCTCAAAAAGTCTCAAGATGCAAAAGTTTCTATTTTTGGATAGTTGGAAAAGTCAACTGCAAATTGACCAGGGCATAACTTCCACATGGTTTATCAGAAAAATTCCATCCAAAGCTCATTTTGAAGAGAATGACATTTCCTACAACTCATCTTCACACTTCAAATCCAAGAAATGCTCTCACAAAAAGTTATCAATTTCAACATTATAGGTCATTTTCAAAAGTCAACAAAAAGGCACTTTAAGTCAAAGACCATAACTTTAGATTGGTAAATCAAAATGACATGGGACTAAATACATTGGTTAGAGGACTTCAAGACCTTTCCAAAATGTCCAATAACATGATCAAAGCTTAAAAATTGAGCAAGATGTGACTTGTGGAAGTTGGGAAATTTTTGGGAATTTTGAAAAGTCAACTTTACTTCAAATGCCTCAAAATTGCTAATGGGCCTCAATTTCTTCCATGAATCATTACCCAAAGGCTATGCACGACCCATTAAGCTAAAAGGGAGTTATTTTCTTATTTTTAATTAATTAATTGAATTTTTAATCTTATTAATTCATTTAATTAAAATTAAATATGAGAAAAATACTAAACAATGTTTTTTAAATCTTTTTGTGCAGCAAAATCTTCCATTATGAGCTCAATATCTCGTGTACCAATCAACAAGGACAAAATCATCCAAAATTGGCATAATTGGCATGGAAAAGGATTGAAAAAAGATATGAAAAATCAAATATTCAAAAGCATTAAATCAATGGATCATGGGCTGGTTTTTTAACCTAATTCCCTTCATATACTCAGGCACAAGTGAAACCAATGAGATTAGACACAGAAGCTGCGCCCAAGACCAAGAACAACATTGCACTTTTTTCACAAAAAACTGAAAACTGAAAACCTAGCTAGAGCTCGTTTCAAGGCTTGAAAAGTATTCCAAAAGCTTGCCAAGACATCCAGGAAGGGATTCCAATCAAAACTGGCCCTCCATACTCAAGGAATTGGTAGAATGAAGTCTCCCTGTTCATAAGATTTTTCATATTCGTGTTTCACTTTTCATGCATGATTCATGTTTTTTAATGGTTGATTTATGTTAACATGAATATTCTGAAGCTATTGGTGCCCTTTAATTGAACTAACAGTGCTTGTATCAAAAGTTGCCATTGACATTCGCTAGGGTTTCAGAGCTCCAGATTTGGGGTTTTACACATAAGGAACAATTGGACAATCAAACTGGCACCATTGAAATCAGGACATCAGGACGAATTGAACAACCACCTCGTGCCCTTTTTATGTTTCCTCATATGCTAATCGCTATTTTTGTGTATTACAGTTAGTGGGGGTTTAAAACCCCCGCTATTTGATGTTATTTACAGGGAAAAGGAAGAAGACGCTGAGCTGTTGGAACGTGATTGGAAGATTTGAATGTTAGCGCGTTTTTTGAGCGCTTCAGTATAATGCTTGTTTTTCACATATATTAATTATGCTCTATAATGTAAACAAAGAAACGCGTTGGTTTAGATGGTTGTTGCGCTGGCTTACAGGTATTGGGACCTGGGTTCGATTCCCAGGTCCCCCACTTATTCCATAATTTTTTCTTCAATGTGTTCCTATGCAGCATGCCATCAAAAGACCACCATACAACCCCACCTACTTGCTTGCCACGCGGCCAAAAAGTCTCATCCAAAGGTCAGAATGTGGAGGTCCACCATGCACGCTGGTCAAACATTCCATACACAATTCCAGAAAGTCAAAAAGGGCCTTGCATTCTTGGGCCAAATTTCTCAAATAACACCTCCTAAATTGGGTCAGACCCCCCATTGTTTGTATTTTTTTTCTCTCCTTTTCTTTTCTTTTAATTATTTTAATTGTTTCTTTTAATTCACAAAATATAATTTTCATAACACAAAAATCAGAAATAAAAAAAAATAAAATATGTTTATTTAATATTTAATGCATTAATATTTTTGTAAATAAATTTTTAATAATCAATTTAGTAAATTTATGTTAAAATTTTAATATTTTTCTTAAATAACTAAAATATGTAGAAATTAGGTTTTTAGCATTTTTATTCTTTTTCTCAATAAATAATTTCTTCTTCTTATTATTATTAATTATTAATTAATTTTGTAAATAAACATGTAATTAATTAATTAGGGTAAATTAGGTTAAAACTTAAATATTTTTCTTTAATAATTAAAAACAATTTAGAACTAGGGTTTTATTTAACTTCTAATTTTAATTAATTTCCTTTATTTCATAAATACCAAAAACCATAAAAAATAACTTCTTTTCTCATTAAATAATTAATTAACTTTTAATTTCATTTAATTTCTTTAAAGGGTCCAACGCCCTCGAACACTCGATTCCAATTTCTTTTCGCGCGTTTATTCTTATTTTTCGTTTTAAATATAATGTATTTACTCAAGCCTTGTAATAGTAATTAGGAAATTTATTTATTTTCCACATTTTATTAAAAAAACGGGTCTTTGTTAATTTGGCGATGTATAGACCCGCGCCTTGTAATAGCGTAGGACTTTATTTTCCGCACTTTAATTCCCGCACCCTTAAAACTGTTAAACTTTGCATGAAAGAATGAATGGCCCCAAATAAAATCAAAGCGTAGCTCACCCAATGCATGATCAAGATAAAACATAATTGAAAATGACACACAATTCACACACCACTCTTAGGGTACGCCTCACTGTTGCCTTGCCCCTCGAAACGTGGTCGTCGAGTATAGGACGTTTTAGTAAGTCCTTATGTCCATGACATGATCCAGTTGCCTCGGAATGGTTGCCTCGAATTAAAAAAGAATCAATGGCATAAGGGTAGCTTCTAAGGTGTCCTACTGTTGCTCTGGTGACTACACTGTCCCTACAAATGAATTGACCCGAACACCTCCAACGGTGGTGCTACTTACCTCTCAATGGTGGGATGGCACTACCTTAAGGACTTCTACACAGCTTAATTCCTTAGGGTAGGTAGATGACTCATAGATACTTGCTCTATCCCAAACAAAATCAAAAACTCTTTTCACACCGACACTTTCAAAAAGCTTCCAAAGCAACTTTTCAAACACTCTTGAGGACTGATACAAGAGTCGATCTGAAATTTTTAAACGAAACTTTTTTTCAAACCCACTCACACTTTGAAAAGCAAACACTTTTGAAAACACAAATGAGCAAGTATCTAAGAGCCCATGGATAACCATGGATAGAAAGGGTGCTAACACCTTCCCTTTCTATAAATCTACCTCCCGAACCGAGAGATAATCTCATAAGGAATTTTGTTGTGCTTTTGTCCTTTCCATGTTGGAGAAAATAAAAGACGGTGGCGACTCTTGCTTACCGCGACATTTCGCGAACCAGCGTTAAACAGTCAGTTCCAGATCCACCGATCACAGGTTGTTTCAAGAGTTTCAAAAGAGCAATTCATATTCTTGGATCATCCCTGAAGCCAACAAGATCGTTTGCAAGGCCTGAGACACTCAGAATCACCCTACAACATTCATACGGTTTGCTTGATTTCTTGAAATCGAATACACTAATTATGGCATATTTAGCATATTTGATTGGCATATTTATAATCTTTGAGATGTTTGCAACGTGACACCATGATTCAATTGCATTTTTAACGCCTGTATATGCAGATGCCATGGCTAGGGTTTGTTCGTTGTTTTTAGGGGTTTTTTATGCAGGAGAAATTGGGCGTTGATAATGGTACCATGATGCTCGTGAGATTGAAACGAGTTGATTGGTACCATTAGGTTTCATTTATCATGCACGTACAGGCTTTTTGAAATGGACAGGGGCTATACCTACGCTTGATGTCTGTAGGTAAAAGTCACAAAACCTAAAACGACGGTTGGGGAGGAAGACGATGATACGTGTCATCCCCTGGTTGGGTGATTTGAATTTGGCGCGTTTTGATATCCAGCATTTTTGTTTTGTTATATTATAATTAATTTCTTTTGTATATACAAATAAAGCGTATAGATCAGATGGTAGCGTGGAGGTGGAAATATGCATAAGGACCTGGGTTCGATTCCCAGGTCCCAAACTTTGTTCTTAATATTTTTCCATAGGCAATCAGACGCTTTGCAGGATAAGGCGCTCACCATACACCATCAAGATCTGGCCCTCTGATTCATCAACACCCCATATCCAAGGCTTCTCCCTTGAAGGTCCATCATGCGCCCCCAGTCAATGAGTGCACTGGATCCAACAAAGTCAAGCAGGCCTTAGTCTTTTGGGCCCATAACTTCAGCTTTCACCCCCCTTTTGCTAAATACAGGCCCATTCTCACTTTTATTTATTTTATTTTCTTTATTTCTTTTTAGTTTATTTATTTATTTTATTTTCAAAAAAAATCAATTTTTAATAAAATCATAAAATAAAAAAAATACAAAAATAGGATGATTATTTTTTTTAATTAATCTAATTATTTTTTGCAATTAAAATTAATTAGTAATTAGTTTCTTTTATAACTCAATTAGTCTTTATTTTTCTTAAATAATAAAAAATGACAAAAAAATGTTTTTTGTTATTAATTAACCTCAATTAGGTTTAGTCAAGGGTCAAAACCCTAATCACCTTGTATTCGATTCATCGCGCGTGTTTATTATTTTTACAATATTGATGTAACTGTTCACGGTATGTAATAGTTTAACCTAGGATTTTCTTTTATTTATCGTCCTTTGCGGGTTTTTGGCTATGTAATTGATCCCCTCCCCGAAGCCTTGTAATAGCGTAGATTTACTTTCTCGCATTTTAATTCCCGCAAATATTTGACTGTTTAGATGTATGTTAATAGGATTGTATGATAAGAATGCATGACGAATTAATACAGTTAGAAAACCCTAATGTGCAAAGACTAAATAATTGAAAATGGATCACTCGCACATATCACTCTTAGGGTATACTCACACTTCGGTTGCCTTCGGTAAATGGTCATTAAGTATATGGTGTCTTAGTGGTTGCCCTCTTGTCTAAAAAGATCAAACATTGCCTCAGAAATGTTGCCTCGGAAATGTTGCCTCGAATATGATCTTAAGACTCTAGGGTTATTACTAAGGTGTCCTAACATTGCTTTAGTGATCGTATGTCCCTTTCGAATTGACCCTTACAACTCCAACGATGGTGCTACCTATTTCTCGATAGTAGGATAGCATTGTCTAAAGGAAACAAGGATAGAAACAATCTTTTTTCGAGTAGGTAGATGCTAGTAGATACTTGCTCAAATCAAAGCTTTTTTCACACTTACATATTTCAAAACAATTTTCAAAACAACTTCGTCACACCTTTGAGGACTGATACAAGGGTTATCACGAAGTCAAACTCTTTCAAAACAAAACACATACACAAGCAATTTTAAAAGATGAGAAAGTACCTAAGAGCCCATGGAAAACCATGGATAGAAAGGGTGCTAACACCTTCCCTTTCTATAATCTACCCCCCGTACTCAGAAACATCTCAAAAAAGTTTTTTTCTGTTCTTTTTCCTTTTCCTTGTTGGATAAAATAAAAGTCGGTGGCGACTCTTGCTTACCGCGACATTTTGCAAACAAAAAACACAAAACGCAAACCAGCATTTCAAAAACAGTCGGTTCTGCCACCGTATCACAAACCTCATCCAAACCCCAAGACTTCTTCTCCTAACTACAATCCTAATACAACATGTGCTTATCATTCTGACGGTCCCGGGCATGACACTAATGATTGTTGGGCGTTGAAGTACAAGATTCAGAATTTGATTAATGGCAAGGAGATCAAGTTTGACCCTCCGGAGACTCCAAACGTGATCACTACTCCTTTTCCAAATCATTGAGAGCAACTTGTTTCATTTTGAATTTTCAGTTGTAATCTCTTTTGTTATTCAAACAGTTATCTATTAATGTCAAACTTTGTTTCATTAATGCACTGCATATGTTTGTCTTGATCTGATTCACTCATTTTTGTTACATTTAAACTATGATTTTTACTCTCTTTGTGACATTCAACTCTTGCTAAAAGTTACAAGCCTTTAGAGGGAGGATGACGAAAATAATGCCATAATCTCATACAGTATGCTTTTGAATAGACCTTGCTGACGATGTACATGCATTCTTTCAAATCCAAAACACTGGAGTTATAAGGAAGATAATCCCTAGTCAACCCCTTCGAGCCAAAGAAGTTGAAGTTTTCAGTTTTAACACAAATTGAAACATTTAATCAAAACCTGGGGCAGGGTAGTCTCTTAGTTAATTCAAACGCGCGTTAGGCCGCAAACTCTTATCTCGTAATACAATGAATAACGTCAAAAAACATTCCTCTAGAATTAAAAGACAGTGATGTTTCCCTATCATATAGGCAATCATTATCTCTCAAAAAGAAAATCCCACTAAGTCAAAACCTACGAAGGAGACTTAAGAAAACTGGGACACCCCGCTGACTGTAATCTCAAAACAAGAACAGTCAGTCAAAAATTAGGGATAACAAATCAAGTAAAAAGAGATCACTACAAATCCTCGACAACATGAAAAAAAATGTTACAAGAAATGACTGCTTTCCGACAAACTTAACCTGTCTGAACCATCACCAGTACATCGTTCCAGACTCAATTGGAGTTTCAAACACACAATTAGCTGAGTTTAGGACCGAAGAACATCACGAAGAGCGGATGGGTACAAATACACTTTGAGCCTTTATTCTTTGTTTCTTAAACCGTGAACCAAGCCACGTTACAACTCTTCTAAAGTCCTAATTGAAGCATGAGTTAGTTCGAAAGCATAATGTTACAAAAGGTATCCTGACTCCTATAAGGATTTACTCAAAATCCAGAGTTGAATTTTTCTTGCAAAATTTCTTTACTTGCTAAAAATGCATTTTTCGAAACTTCAAGACAAGCATAAACTTCGCATTACTTGAATATCACTGTTGGCATAAGGCTATTTGTTTGACAACAGAGAAATTCACACAACGAATATCTAGTGAACGAAGGCTCTCTCAGTGAACAAAATCAGTTCAGGAAGGATGACACTTCCATTGACTATCAACAAGGGGACATGACATGTCACTATCTAGCACACCTAGGGCAGTCCAGTCAGGATTCCAGGAAACTTCTCAAGAGGTACAGAGCAACCAAGGGCAGGTCTCCATCTCTGTCACTTGGGGCATTGAACATCAATCTCAGCAAAGGGTTATGTATAATCAAACATTTTTTGGCAATGCTACAAACATTTTCTACTAGGGGCAATGACAAATCTCCCTAAAATCCTTCTCATAGGATGATTCCCAATAAGGGTTTAATCTCTGAAAACCTTCCCCCAGCTGAAACAACCTCAAGAGTCCTCGAAGACTTTCCCCCAACAAAGTCATTACCTCTCTAGCATACCGGTAACAGGGTTTATTTCCCCCAACAAACGGTAGGATTCCCCAACTTGATTTTTCCTCTCCGGCTACTACAAATCAAAGGACCACAACGCCTCTTCCCCAATAGACTACTCTATAATCCCCAGCAAGTTATTGTGAAACCTGGACCCGACTAGATATCAGTTCAACTTCGACCCCAGTAGAGCAACGGACGACTGAGACTCCTGAACTCTTTTCCCAAGCAGGAATAAACACTCTCCCCCCAGAGTTTTCACTATTCCCCAATAGAGTTCTCCTCAAACAACAAAACAGGAATCCCCAGTGGAAACATTCTAAGCAAAGTTTGAGGACACACCAACTCTTCAACAGCAGTCCAGGATTTAACGACTCCCTAACATTTATCGAGGATTTATTTTCCAGACAAAGATACACTTCAATAAACATGTCACATTTCATACATCCTATTCACATACATGATAAGTGCATACGACACAATCTCATTTATTTTGAGAACATCATGACATCATGCATTTCATGCCTCACGACATTGCATACAACTAACGTTCTACCTTTTTCAGGAAAGATCAATCAACAGATGGCTACCATCAATCTTTTCAAGTTCCAGATTAATACCTGTAACAAGCCAGGGAAACTATTTGTGGACGACTAATTGTAGATTAAGACCTGTAACAAGCCAGGAAAACTATCTACATGAAGAGATTGAAGGTTAACACCTGTAACAAGCCGGGAAAACTATCTTTCTTTCTCAGGTCAAAGATTAATACCTGAAATCAGACATGACAACTATATACTTAACCATCATGAAGCAACCCTACACATGTTCCTTCTCTTTCCAAGATGCATTTTTACACAGACTCATCATGAAGAAACCCTACACAGGTTCCTTTTCAGGAAATTTCAGATGTAGTTTTACACGGACTCATCATTAGGAAACCCTACACCGATTCCTTCTCTTTCCAAGATGTAGTTTTACATGGACTCATCATGAAGCAACCCTACACAGGTTCCTTCTCTTTCCAAGATGCAGTTTTACACGGACTAATCATGAAGCAACCCTACACAGGTTCTTTCTCAGGAAATTCCAGATGCAGTTTTACACGGACTCATCATGAAGCAACCCTACACAGGTTCCTTCTCTTTCCAAGATGCAGTTTTACACTGACTCATCATCAGACAACCCTACACCGGTTCTTTCTCTTTCCAAGATGCAGTTTTACACGGACTCATCATGAAGCAACCCTACACGGGTTCTTTCTCTTTCCAAGATGCAGTTTTACACAGACTCATCATGAAGCAACCCTACACAAGTTCTTTCTCAGGAAATTCCAGATGCAATTTTACACAGACTCATCATGAAGCAACCCTACACAGGTTCCTTCTCTTTCCAAGATGCAGTTTTACACATACTCATCATGAAGCAACCCTACACAGGTTCCTTCTCAGAAAATTTCAGATGCACTTTTACACGGACTCATCATCAGGCAACCCTATACTGGTTCCTTCTCTTTCCAAGATGCAGTTTTACACTGACTCATCATGAAGCAACCCTACACAGGTTCCTTCTCTTTCCAAGATGCAGTTTTACACAGACTCATCATGAAGTAACCCTACACAGGTTCTTTCTCAGGAAATTCCAAATGCAGTTTTACACTGACTCATCATCAAGCAACCCTACACAGGTTATATCCATTTTCAAGATGCAGTTATACACGGACTCATCATTAGGCAACCCTACACCGGTTCCTCCTTTCTAGGATGCAGTTTTACACGGACTCATCATGAAGCAACCCTACACAGGTTCTTTCTCAGGAAATTCCAGATGCAGTTTTACACGGACTCATCATCAAGAAACCCTACACAGGTTCCTTCCATTTTTAAGATACATTTTTACACGGACTCATCATTAGGAAACCCTACACTGGTTCCTCCTTTCCAGGATGCAGTTTTACACGAACTCATCATGAAGCAACCCTACACAGGTTCTTTCTCAGGAAATTTTAGATGCAGTTTTACACGGACTCATCATGAAGCAACCCTACACCGGTTTCTTCTCACCTCCAGATGAAGTTTCACACAGACTCATCATCAAGAAACCCTACACAGGTTCCTTCCATTTCCAAGATGCAGTTTTACACGGACTCATCATCAAACAACCCAACCTTCCAATACTGTTCAAATACGCTCCATACACGGACGCCATTCTGACAATCATTCAGTTCCAGCTTACAGATAAATTCCAGATGCAATCACTTTTGGATGGCATATTTAAGCCCATCTCCAAGAACTATCCATTACCTTCCAAATGACATCTTTAAGCCCATTCCCTGTACCATCAATTATCTTCGAGTGCAAATTTTTCTGGGCACTCTAGTGTTCAATTATCTTCCACCTTCAAGTCGCGAATGGCAGAATTATCAATCTAACTCTTCAGGTGTAAGAAGATTGAACAGGGGAAGCTGTTGTACCCCAAAATTTGCCCTATCATTTCTCGAAGAATCACCCTGGATCCTCAAGTTTGCTTCCAGCCAATTCCAAGCCTTGAATTATCAATTTTCCAAGAAAATCGTCCATAAGGGCAAAAGTCAAACTTTGACTTTTGGAATCAAAATCAAATCTCAAAAATCATATTTCATCAAGACATGTTGGAATATGAAGTTTGTTTCATCAAGAAATTCAAAAGTCAAATTTACTTTGAAAAAGTCAAATTCTAAATACTTAGAATTTTTCTAAGTGTTTAATAAATATGACTAGCTCAGAACTTCTGACTAGATTATCACCATAACACTCAACAATTTCTGGATATTCTCAAGACAAAGTTTGGTCAGAACTTCTGGGCAAAAGCTTCAGGCATAGTTTGCCAGGGTAATTCAAGGAAGGTTAAGAAGCGTGCTGCAAGCTTTCTAGAAAATTTGAAAGCTCCTTCAGAACATGCTGGAGCCAGAAGATAAGAGGATCGGAAAATTAGATGCTATGCAAGCTCAGAACTTCTGATCCATAGCTAAGCCTTGGTGTAGAGTCTCATGTTGCAGGATTTCTGGTTGTGATAAGTATCATCATCATTTAATGCTCATTTAATGCTCACAACCACCTTCTGAGTCTTTATCCAAAGGATTTTCACCATGTGTACCTCTACTGCCTTAGGATAACAACTTTGCTACTAAGCCCATGCTTTGCTTTTTGCTTTTCCTTAATTCCTGCTGACAACCATCATGCTTGCTTCAAAAAAACAAGGCAACGCTTCAGCACATGAAGGCTATATTCAACGCTTTGGTTAGAACTTGACCAAATCCCAAAACCTTGTTTATAAAACCTGCTACATACCTATGACCAACAGCTAGTTCAGCCTATGCCTGTATCCCATGATTGCACCAAACTAGCATACGAAAACTATAATGAAAAAGCAAAGGAACGTGATGCCAAAACAGGTTCAAATCCCATTTGTTTTCCCCCCCAAAAATCACAACAAATTCATCTATAAATACTTGGCTCCATCATACGTTTAAAGGGTTGGAGGCTAGCTTTTGGAGAGAGGTTAGCGAAAAGGAGAGAAAACAAAGTTGTGAAACCTTCATAAAAATCCAGATTCCTCATACACAAAAATAAACCTTTGTTCTTCTCTTTGAACCAAAGAACACAACCACTCTTCCGTTTCTCTTGCCGATTCAGAACATCCAGAGGCAGCCACTCAAACCTCCAAGCACGCTCCAGCCCCAAGGTAAGTCTCTCTGATTTTGCTTGTTTTTCATTCTGAACATCATTAACATGTAAATATCATAGTATTAATGTTGTTTATATCATTGCATGAATAGAAAAACTATAGATCAGAACTTCTTGATTAGGCCTAGACTCAGATTTAGGATTATAACTTCTATGAATTGTTGTGTTGTTTTTCTTTTGACTTGTTGTTTGGTTAAAAATGAATAAGTTGCTGACGTGCTGATTAATATGAGAAAAGAGTTGAAATGTAATATAGAACTCCTGATTTTCACATGCAGATAACACACATAACTTCTATGATTTTTTCTCACTGTTAACACACACTGAACTTCTGATTCTTATATGCTGATAACGCACTGAACTGCTAATGTTCACTTACTGGCTCAGCACAACACTGAACTTTTGATGACTCACTCACTGTTCAAACACAGCACAGGACTTCTGAGTTCTCCTCACGTGTCAAATACACTGAACTTCTGATGTTTCCATCAGTTGTTTTCAAACACTCTGAGTTTCTGATTTTCACATGCTGACAATACGGAACTTCTGACTTTTGGTTCACTGGCTGAACACAACCCATAACCTCTGTGTTTTCCCTCTAACATTTTTGCAGGACCTCAAAGTTTACCAATCTAGAAATTATGATCCCACTGACGTCTCCTGCTGAGTCACATCGCTCTTGGCCTCAGAACTTTTGATCCTAGTTGTTCTTCTTGTAGCAGCACGATGTTTCTACCTTGCATTTATTTTCCTTTTCATCTTTTTAAATATTAACATAAAAAACATAAAAATATTTTCCTTTTAATTTAAGACAAATTTTTTTTATAAACAAGTCTATTTATTTCTTATATTGTACATTTCAATATGGTTGTAATAGTAACTTAAGACTTATTTTTATTTGCAACCCCCATTCATAAACTTGTACCCCCACTCCTAAATATTGTAATAGCGTAGGACTTTACATTTTTTCAAT
Organism: Vicia faba; assembly: GCA_948472305.1. Taxonomy (NCBI): domain Eukaryota; kingdom Viridiplantae; phylum Streptophyta; class Magnoliopsida; order Fabales; family Fabaceae; genus Vicia; species Vicia faba. The sequence goes on from OX451737.1 coordinate 485,965,091, forward strand.
TTATCGCTTTCAAATGTAAATGCTAGTAATTAATGTGTGTATGGCAAGACTAAACCAACAAATAGATCACCCTAATCAAGACTAAATGCATGTAAATAAATACACTTGCGCACATGCACCCTTAGGGTAATCTCACTTGTTGCCTATCGGAAAATAGTCATGTCCCTCGAACAATGGGCGTTTTAGCAAAGACCCTCGATAAAAGATCGTAGTCCCTCGATGACCCTCGATGTTGCCTTCGGTAAACGATCTAGTCCCTAAACGACATTGCTAAAACATCCCATAAGTTGCCTTCTATGACTATACAAACATCCCAACACCCGTCCCTTCACATCCAACGACGGAGCTTCTTACCAAATCAATGATAACATAGCAACATCTAAAGGAGGAGTAAAAGCATATCTAAGACCTTTTGAGTAGGTAGGTTCGCTCTCAGTTACTCGCTTGCTCACAATAAAAACATTTTTATACACACACACTTTCATCTTTGAACTATTTTCGAAACAAACACTTTATATGCGTTCTTATAGAAACGAGAATCATTACAAAGTTACATTTTCAAAATACTTTCAAAAACACATCTCACAAACACCTCTTTGAACTATTTTCGAAACAAACACTTTGTATGCGTTCTTATAGAAACGAGAACCATTACGAAGTTTCATTTTCAAAAATACTTTCAAAAACACACACCACAAGCACATTCAAACAAAAATCAAGTGTTCTAGCAAGTAACTAAGAGCCCATGGAAAACCATGGATGAAAAGGGTGCTAATACCTTCCCTTTTCATAATCTACCCCCCGAACTCAAAAACATCTCTAAAGGTTTTTCCTGTGCTTTTTCACCTTTCCTTTTGGATAAAATAAAAGTCGGTGCGACTCTTGCTAAACCGCAACATTTGCGAACACAAATGCAAAACCTCAAGTTAGTTCTCCCACTATATCACAGGTATCATTCCCAAAATCCCCAGTCGATGACCTCCACCTTTTTAATGCCCAGCAAAATCAATACACTTTGTCATTCTAGACCCAGTTTTCTTCTGGTAGCCAACTCCTGCCTGACAAATAATTCAGATTTCCAATACTCGTCTGTGTTAGTTCCCTATACACTCGTCGTGTCAACTTCCAACACTCGTTGTGTCAACTTCTAAACACTCTTCGTATAAATTCCTAAACACCCATCCGTGTCAACTCATAAATACTCATCTGTGTTAGTCTCCTAAACACTCGTCTGTGTTTAAACTTTCCTTGGTACTCGTCTGTATCTTTTCTCAATACACGTCCGTATTGATCCAAACACTCGTATGTGTCGAGTTTCTTAAACACCCATCCGTGTCAGTTATTCAAACACTTGTCCGTGTTTAAACTTTTGATACTCGTATGTATCTTACTTTAGTACTCATCCGTATTGATTCCAAACACTCGTCCGTGTTTAACCTTTTGATACTCGTCCGTATCTTATTTCAATACTCGTCCGTATTGATTCAAACACTCGTCCGTGTTTAACCTTTTGATACTCGCCTGTATCTTCTTTCAATACTCGTCTGTATTGATTCAAACACACTTCTGTGTTTAACCTTTTGATACTCATATGTATCTTCTTTCAATACTCGTCTGTATTGATTCAAACACTCGTTTGTGTTTAACCTTTTGATACTCTCCTGTATCTTCTTTCAATACTCGTCCGTATTGATTCAAACACTCGTCTGTGTTTAACCTTTTGATACCCGTCCATATCTTCTTTCAATACTCGTCCGTATTGATTCAAACACTCGTCCATGTTTAACCTTTTGATACTCGTTCGTATATTCTTTCAATACTCGTCTGTATTGATTCAAACACTCGTCCATGTTTAACCTTTTGATACTCGTCCGTGTCTTCCTGCAATGCTCGTTCGTATTAATTCAAACACTCGTCCGTGTTTAACCTTTTGATACTCGTCTGTATATTCCTACAATGCTCGTCCGTATTGATTCAAACACTCATCCGTGTTTAACCTTTTGATACTCGTACGTATCTCCTTTCAATACTCGTCCGTATTGATTCAAACACTCGTCCGTGTTTAACCTTTTGATACTCGTCCGTATCTTCTTTCAATACTCGTCTGTATTGATTCAAACACTCGTTTGTGTTTAACCTTTCTTGATACTCGTCTGTATCTTCTTTCGATACTCGTCCGTATCGATTAAAACACTCGTCCATGTTGTACCTTCCTTATATTGGCATGACGCTACGTTACAAGTCCGATCCTTTCCTTGTATTGGCATCATGCTATGTTACAAGTCTGATCTCTTCCTTGTATTGGTATGACGCTACGTTACAAGTCTGATCCTTTCCTTGTATTGGCATCATGCTACGTTACAAGCCCGATTCCTTCCTTGTATTGGCATCATGCTACATTACAAGTCCATTCTCTTCCTTGTATTGGCATGACGCTACGTTACAAGTCTGATCTTTTCCTTGTATTGGCATCATGCTATGTTACAAGTCTGATCTCTTCCTTGTATTGGCATCACGCCACGTTACAAGTCTTCTCTGTCCTTGTGTTTGCATCATACTACTTCCCTTTTAATCATCGTATCCTGATCGATGTATTCTTGTTAGCCGCTGTGTCCTGATCGATGTCTTCCTTTTGGTTATTGTGTCCTGATCGATCCTCTCCTCGAACCATCGTATCCTGATCGATGTTTTCCTTTTTGCTATGGTGCCGTGACCAATACTTCCATCTTCTTAGAACCTGAGATCGCTCATAGGCTAGGTTCTTCCCATAGATCATCTTAGAACCTGAGATCGCCCGTAGGCTAGGTTCTTCCTCAGATCATCCTAGAACCTGAGATCGCCCGTAGGCTAGGTTTTTCCTCAAATCATCTTAGAACCTGAGATCTCATTTTGGCTAGGTTCTTTCCTTAGATCATCTTAGAACCTGAGATCGCCCGTAGGCTAGGTTCTTCCTCAGATCATCGTCGAACCCGAGGTCGCCTTTTGGCTAGGTTCTTCCCATAGATCATCGTCGAACCTGAGATCTCCCGAAGGCTAGGTTCTTCCTCAGATCATCTTAGAACATGAGATCACCTTTTAGCTAGGTTCTTTCCTTAAATCATCTTAGAACCTGAGATCGCCCGTAGGATAGGTTCTTCCTTAGATCATCGTCGAACCTGAGATTGCCTTTTGTCTAGGTTCTTCCTATATATCACCTTCGAACCTGAGATTGCCTCTTGGCTAGGTTCTTCCTTAGATCATCGTCAAACCTGAGATCGCCCATAGGCTAGGGTCTTCCTTAGATCATCAAACCTGAGATCGCCCATAGGGTAGGTTCTTTCCATATATCTTGTCTTAGAACCCGAGGTTGCCCTTAGGCTAGGTTCTCTGTCAAATCACTCTCACGTTTCACCTTAGGATCGTAGGTCGCCCGTAGACCTCGTCCGCTGTATTTTCATACCAACCATTCGTCTTGTATGGGCATCACGCCATGTTACAAGTCCAATCTTCATCTCTTCACTGAAAAAACAAAAGGATTCTTCCCCTAGCAAATAAAAAAATACTCACACTATCTCGTAGAACAAATTTTTGGCATTGGTATTTAATCATCTTCAACCTTGAACTTCCGAAAGGCACGTGCCAATCGTACTTTCAAGTTTAAGACGATTAAATAAGGGCAGCTGTAATACCCTAAATTTGTCCTATCCCTTTTACTTTTATCTGGCTTATGTATTTTGTACTTTTCTCATCTGCATAACTCCCATTAGGTCATCTAACACATAATTCATTCATTAATCAATAAAATGTGGCATATGATCAAAGATATTGAAGAGTTAGGGTTTCTCTGTACTTTTAAGTCCTCGTCTTCATTTAGGGAGAATCAACTGATTTCTTCAACAATCAATGGTTTGCGAGTTTTTTCAATGATCAATGGTTTGAAGCTAGGGTTGTGTATTCATGGTCATTACGGACTTCTGTCTTCATCAAATTTCCATCCTGAGACAAGTGTATTAAGGTTTCATTTGTGGCGCTTAATGACTGCATCAATATTCCAATTGAACCTCTTTCCTTTGATGTTTCTAAAGCTTAGTTTTCATCTGAGGATTTCATAGGGAAGAGAGTCATGTTGAACCTTCTTATGATTGATCAAGATTAATGTCAAGAGGCTTGCTATTAACTGGATATAATTCATTTATTCATCAAGCCAAGGTCTTCGGCATATTCTCTAATCAATTGAGGCTCGAATTGTAAGGGATGGTGGCATCACATTCTATGATTCTATCTTTTACTAATTCAATCCAAGATTTTTGGGTTAGAAGGAAATAATTACGTTTTGTGTGAAAAGTGGATTCAATTGCCTTTTGATACAATAAAAATCAAGGAGTTGTGGGAATAAAGTGTAAGTCAACGCGAATTTAAGGATGAGTTAGGGATTACTTTTAAAAAGGGATGTGTTGAAAGAGACTCTATGAATTCAAGTTGTCAAAAATGGATCAAAGTGGGAAGAATGTTTACATGGCTTTCATACAAGAGAAGAGATGGATTCATTTATGCATCACTTAATCAATTAAGTTTTGTGTATGGTTCCAAGATATGTTTGACTCGGAACGACAAATCGAAACATGAAATTTGCTTGTAAGATTAACCAGGTTATTCATTTATGCATTGCTTGCGTTCATCAGAGTCATCAAGATTCAAAGATTCATGATCATTTTTACGATATCTAAACATCAAGCCAAATTCATCAGAGTTCTATCCAACTTCAGATATTCATGTTTGTTCAAGGTCATAATCGTGCAAATTTACAAGCCATGTTGATGTTATACAAAAAAAAAGTTATAATTCACAAAGAAAATTACAAGAGGTGACAATATTCTCTAAGTTACATAAGTCTTTTCAATTTGCTACAAGAATATCTTCAGTCATCTCTATGCGACATTGGTTCTCAAACCCCAAAAATGAAGACTTATTCATATCTTCATGTTGTTGCCTTCATTACTGAACCGCTGACCTTCAAGATTCCTTCTCATCGCTTTCGTTTGCTTTCATCAAGGCCATGGCACTATGCTCCCATAATCTGCAAAACCAATCTAGAAAAACCACTTGTTCAAGGAAAAGGCCAACAGAACTGTCAAAAGTAGAATTTCTAAACAACATTTTCCTAACCATTTTCTATAAATAACTTCCAAGAAAACTTCCAGCCAACCAACTTTCTATCCTAACTGTTCTAACAGAATTAAATAACAATTTCAACCAATTCCAAAATAACCCTTAACTATTTTCCTAAACATAACTAACAAACTGTAACCAACCGATTCACAATTCCCAACCAAGTATAACAGAATTTCTAACCAACTTGCAACTAAATTATCATACTCCTCTAACTCCAGCTAATTCCCATAACAACTTCCTATAACATAAAACTCTAACTGCATCTAACAAAAGACCTCTAACAGAATTCCCAACTAACTTCTAACTGATCCAACAGAAAAGAGGGAGAGATTCAGCAGGATACAATTATTTACATTGAGAATTTTCACAGAGAAACAGGTACGCATAGATCACTTATCATTATTCAGATCCAGAATTCATTCATATCTCGTATAGAAAAATCGGCAACAAAACTAAAGAAAGAAAACCAGAAAACTCACCTTGACACTCTCGGAAGAAAACCACAGAAAATTGCACTCTCTGATTCAATCCACCAATCTTCTTTACTCTCTCTCTCTCTCTCTCTCTCTCTCTCTCTCTCTGAGTTTCATCTTCATCTTCCTCACATCACTCCATCTTCAACCTTCACCTTCTTCACACCTTAAACCACAAAAAGCAACACTTATACAATCTTCCCTTTGCTCCATAACCGAATTCTTGAACATCACCTCACCCTTACTGATTCAACACCAGCCTCACGCTCTCAACAATTTCTGCACTTCACACATCTCTCTGAATCTCAGAGTAATTCGAAGAACGACAGAGCAACAATGCACACAGAAGTCAAAACAACAACATGTAACAGTACTGACAAACACGCGTGTGATACGGTGGGAGAACTGACTGTTTTAGAAAATGCTGGTTTGCGTTTTGCGTTTGTGTTTGCAAAATGTCGCGGTAAGCAAGAGTCGCCACCGACTTTTATTTAATCCAACTGGAAAGGAAAAAAGCACAGAAAAATTCCTTTTTTCGAGATTTTGAGTATGGGGGGTAGATTATAGAAAGGGAAGGTATTAGCACCCTTTCTATCCATAGTTTTCTACGGGCTCTTAGGTACTTGCTCATCATTTTAAAAATTGCTTCTGTGTTTTGAAAATTTTTTGTTTTACTTCGTTTTAACCCTTGTATCAGTCCTCAAGAGTGTTACGAAGTGTTTTTGAAAACTTTGTTTGAAAAGAGTGTAAGTGTGGAAAAGTTTGATTTTGAGCAAGTACCTACTAGCATCTACCTACTCGAAAAAAGAATGTTTATGTTCTTGTTTCCTTTAGACAACGCTATCCCACTATTAATGAGTAGGTAGCACCGTCGTTGGAGTTGTAAGGGTCAATTCGAAAGGGACGTGCGATCACTAAAGAAATGTTAGGATGTCTTAGTAATAACCCTAATGTCTTAAGATCATATTCGAGGCAACCTTTCCGAGGCAACATTTCCGAACGGGACTTTTGATCTTTGTTTAGACAAGAGGACAACCACTAAGACACCCTATACTTAATGATCGTTTACCGAAGGCAACCGAAGTGAGAGTATACCCTAGGAGTGCGCATGTGCGAGTGATTTGATTTCAATTACTATCTTTGCACATTTGGGGTTTGCTAACCATTTTAAAATTAACATACATTCTTGTCATGCAATCCTATTATCATACATCTAACAGTTAATATTTGCAAAAATTAAAATGCGGAAAATAAAACTACGCTACTATAAGGCTTCAGGGAGGGGGATTAATTACATAGCCAAAAACCCGTAAAACGATAAATAAAAGAAAAATCCTAATTAAACTATTACATCCCATGAGCAGTTACATTAATATCGTAAAAAAAAATAATAAGTGCGCGCGATGAAACGAGAACAATAAAAATTAGGGTTTTGACCCCGTCTAAACCTAATTACGAGAAAAATCATATTTTGTTGTTTTTGATTATTTTAAGAAAATAGGGTTTTAATTAAATAAATACAAACCTAGTTACTAATTAATTTAAATTAAGAAAAATAATTAAACTTGACCTATTTTTATATTTTTGTTATTTTAAGAAAATAAAATAAAAATTAAATCAAACAAATCCTAATTTTCTAATTGATTTTAATTTATTTACAAAAAGGTTAAAATTACCCTAAAAATTAAATTAAACTAATTATTAAATTAAATTTGATAAAAATAAAACCTAAATCTAAATTGTTGAAAATTGATTTTATGAGTTTTTTTGTAAAAAAGAATTAATTTTATGATAGAAAATAATTAATTAAAATAAATTAAATAAAGAAATAGAAAATAAAAAATAAAAAGATGGGCCTGATGTTAGTAGCAAGCAAGGGGGTGTCCATAGCATATCTGAGCCCAATAAGCCTTGGTCCATGTTTGACTTCTCAGATCCCATGCAATGGCTTGACTATGGTGCATTATGGACCTTCAGAGGATGGCCCTTGGATCCAGCTTGTTGGAGATCTGGTGGTTGAATATTGAGGGCGTATGGTGGATGTCCTGGAAGCTTGTACACCTGATCATGTAAAATAAAATAGCATTGAACAAATATGGGGACATGAGAATCGAACCCAGGCCCTTTGGCAATTTCAAGCGCCTCCTGACCAACTGAGCTAGCGTGCATATTTGTACATGGAATAACAATCAAACATTATATTGGAAAAAGGCAAAATAACATATTAAAACGCGCAAAATTTAAATGGGCCAATCAGGCCACGCTATCATCTTCTCCAACATTCGTCGTCTTAGGTAAAACGACTTTTACCTACAGACGTTCTTTGTAAGTATAGCCCCTGCGTATTTCCAGAATCTCATACAAGCATGATAAATGAAAACTAGTGGTATAGGTCAGTTCGTCTTGGCCTTATGAACACCATGGTACCCCTCTTTTGGGCCAATTTTACCTGCATGAGAAAACCCTAAAATGAGCAATGAAAACCTAGCAATGGTGTGTTGTACCCCAAAATTTTCCCTCCCATATTTCTCAATACATTTCAAGTGAGGTCCTCAAATTGCTCAAGGAAGTCCAAGGGTTGACCAGACAAACCCTCTCCTAAGGCAGTCTACCTCAAATTAGGGTTTCATATTGCATCAATATACTTGAGTCACAAGGGTCTCAAATTCTCATCAATGTCCTAATATGTTCTCAAGATCATCCATGTCAAGTTTCAAGCCTTGCAGAGAAAGTTTGCTCAGTCAACTACTCAAAAGCCTGAAAATCGACTGTGCTAGGGCAAAAGTCAACTGTGGCCCACATACAGTCAAACTTCAAGATTTTTTGTCAACATTATCATTTTGAAGTATTATTCATCATTTGATCAAGGGTTGATCATGATTCATCAAGGAATGCTCATAATTCATCAAAACCCAAAAGTTGCTAAATTAGGGTTTTGTAGGAAAAGTCAACTCAACTTTGACCAAGCATAACTTTCTCATACTTTCTTAGAAATGACCCATCCAAAGCTCATTTTGAATAGGATGCAATTCCCTACAATACATCTTCAGATCCCAAGTTCAAAATATTCACTCACAAGAAGTTATGAATTTGGACATTATAAGTCATTTTGAAAAGTCAACAAAAACACCTTTTTTGTCAAAGCTTCATACTTGAACATGGAATATCAAATTGAGATGAGACCAAAAGTATTGCTTATAGGACATCTAAAGCTTTCTAAAAAGTCTAATAACACCTTCAAAGAGTCAAAATTGAGGAAGTTATGCATTGGTGAAGTTGACCTTTTTTGCAAAATTGCCAAAAGTCAACTATGCCTAAAATTGCAATCTTTGCCAAATGGGCCCAATCTTTTTCACTTGTTTTGAGTTGGAAACATGGTCCAGGAGCCCTAGCCTTTGCCACTTGTCATTATCTTCTTTTTATTAATTATTTTGATTTTTATTTGAATTTAATCAATTTAAATCAAAACAAATCATAGAAAAATCTAAAGCATTGAAAACTCAAGATTTTGTACTTGTTTCAGGTCTCAAATCCAGTTGGCTATCATTTGAAATCGTGCAAAGCATTGGTGTGGGCAAAAAGATTGAATTTTCCTAATTTTAGAAAGATATTCAAAGAGAATCAAATCCAAATCAAAGACATTGATGGAGGAAGATTGAGATCAGCTTAGCAACCCTAATCCATTCCTCAATACATAAGGAGTGTGTGCAAACCCAAAACTAGGTTAGAAGGAGGCGCAACAACAAGAACAAACTTGCAAAAAAACAGAAAAAAGTGGTAATTCGAATTTGTATTTCCAGGCATCCTCAAAGTCTCCTGACCATTCCAATCGCTTCTTGGGAGTGTAGGCAAGCGAAACCAATCAAGAACAAGCATTCCCAAGCCTTGTAACTCACTGTAAGTTAGCCACGGCCTTGGGCTTTTCTTGAATTCAAATTTCATGATTTAGGCATTGATAGCATGAATTAATGATATATTATTGATCCTTAAGACATTTGCAAGCTTTCTGTAATATTTGATTTCATTTTTATGGCCTGTGTGAGATTTCACCATTGCTAGGTTTTTGTGCTTTGATTTGGGATTTCTTCATATAAGTAAAATTAGGCCATGAAAGGGCCATAATTAAACTCAGCAAGTCCAGACGAAGCCATCCGTGGCTTTAGTTTTTATTTATCACGCTTGTATTGAGTTTTGAGATTTACAGGACCTGTAGCTATGGACGAACGTCCGTAGGTAAAAGTCTGGGACTTTTACCAACGGAACAAGGTTGAAGATGACCAGATGGCGCCCTCCTGTTGGTCCATTCAAACTTCTGGCGCACGTTTCATTTATTCTCCATTAACTCTCTTTTTTGTATATTATCATTATTGCTTATTTTCTGTACAAACAAGAACAATGGCGCAGTGGTAGTGGAGTGTGTGGAAAGTGCTTCAGGACTTGGGTTCGAATCCCAGGTCCCCCCATTCTTCATATTATCTTCCTTTTCAGGATCCAGCATGCACATGAGGGCAAGGTCCACCATGTGTCCTCATCATCCAGCCTGCCAAGTGGCCAGATGGCCAAATCCAAAGGCCACCAATGAAGGAACACCAAAGGCATGGTCAAAAGCAAATGCATAGGATCTCAGAAAGTCAAAACATGGACCTCCCTGTTTTGGGCCAAGGCTTGCTATCTACACCCCCCTCAAACTGCTCTCTCAGGCCCAAGTTTTCTTTTCTTTTCCTTTTATATTTTGCTTTATTAATTTATTTTATTTATATTTCACTAACAAATTTAATTCTTCTTTTATCCAAAAAAATCACAAAAATAATATTTTTCACAAATTAGGTTTAGATTTTATTTTTTATCAAAAAATTAAATTAATTTAATTAGGTTGTTAATTTTAGATAACTTTAATTCCTTTTGTAAATAAACTAAAAATAATTAGAACAATTAGGGTTTTGTTTATAACTTAATTATATTTTCTTTTTTCTTAAAATAACAAAAACACAAAAATAGGCCATTTATTTATTTCCATTAATTAATTTAATCGCTAATTAATTGTGTATTTAATTTTAAAACCTAATTATTTTTCTTAAAAATAATTAAAAACAACAAAAACAATTTTCTTTTAATTAGGTTAGAAGGGTCAAAACCCTAGTTCTCTCTCGATCTAAATTTCATCGTGTGCGCTTTATTGTTTTATTTTTATCCTATTAATGTAACTGCTCACAAGTTTGTAATAGTTAATTAGGACTTTTATTTTCATTTATCGCTTTATTTTTAAGGGTTTGTTTTTGGCTATATAAATACCCGAAGCCTTGTAATAGCGTAGTTTAATTTCCGCACTTTAAATTTCGCAAAATAATAAACTGTTAGATGTATGAATTAGGGATGCATGACAAGAATGTATGAAAAACTTTAAAACAGTTACATAACCCTAAAATATGCAAAGATAATAATTTGAAATTGAATCACTCGCACATGCGCACTCCTAGGGTATACTCCACTTCGGTTGCCTTCGGTAAACGATCATTGAGTATAGGATGTTTTAGTGGTCGTCCTCTTGTCCAAAAGATCAGAGTTGCCTCGGATATTGTTGCCTCGAATAATTGATCTTAAGACATTAGGGTTACTACTAAGACGTCCTAACATTGCTTTAGTGACCGTACATCCCTTTCGAATTGACCCTTAAAACTCCAACGACGGTGCTACCTACTCACTAATAGTGGGATAGCGCTGTCTAAAGGAAACGAACATAGAACAATCCTTTTTTTGAGTAGGTAGATTAGTTCTTAAGTACTTGCTCAATCCAAATAAACTTTTTCACACTTACACTCTTTTACAAATAAAGTTTTCAAAACACTTCATTACACTCTTGAAGACAGAAGCAAGAGTTAAATCGAAGTCCAAATAAAAAACTTTTCAAATCACACAAACATAAAGAAGCAATTTTGAAAATGATGACCAAGTACCTAAGAGCCCATGGAAAACCATGGATAGAAAGGGTGCTAATACATTCCCTTTCTATAATCTACCCCCCGTACTCAGAAATATCTCAAAAAAGGAATCTTTCTGTGCTTTTTTCCTTTCCTTTGTTGGATAAAATGAAAGTCAGTGGCGACTCTTGCTTACCGCGACATTTTGCAAACACAAACGCAAAACACAAACCAACATTTTCCAAAATAGTCCGGTTCTGCCACCGTATCACAGAACTGGCGACTCTGTTGGGGAGTTAATAAGTGGGGGTATACCTTAGGAATAATTCATCATATTGTTTTCTACTGTATGATTTGCTTGCTTTATCTTTGTGGGCTTTGTATCGGATTACTATAGATCCTAACCCGGATCTAAGGGACACCCTTTAAGTAAGTAGCAAGAAGCTGTGAGGGAACTGTACGGCATATACCGATACGGTTGAAGCAATAGCTACGTTGATGTGGCACATTAGTTGGTATCGGTATCCCTTTTGGAGAAACGAGGAGAATACGGGGCTGCTATATGGGTCGTTAAGCATCAACTGACCTTAGAACCTATAATTGACCAACTTGGTCATAAGAAGTAGTGAGATAGCCGGCCTCGGTATAGAGCTGAGAACTGGTTGATACTCGATACTACACTCATTGAGACCATATCTCGAGATAGTTTCGGCCGCAAGAAAAGATTGCGTGAGCTGAAACCATGACCGATGGAGGATGGTCAGTGATATTGAGAACCTCTAGAACCCGATTACTATTATTAGGACAGGTTAAACTAACTGAACTTCAAGAGGGTAGTACCTAGACTCCATGCAAGCCTGAAACTTAAGGGCTCTCTTGTGTGACTTGTTTGCCTTTACCATGTTTATTGCCTGCTATACTTGTTGTGTGTTTTATCATGACATCATGCATCATAACATAGCATGCATATTTCATTAGACTAACCATTTCAAAGACCGAGGGGATTTATCTTTGTTCTGTTTTGCAGATTATGGCTTCCATACGCAAAAACACCATCCGAGTTAACTTTGTGCAAATACATGCTCAACTCAAAGATTTGGCCTCGAAGATTTCTGATACTTCATCTTTCATTAGGAGACATGGTCAGCTTCTTGGTTTGGTTACCTCAAAGTTTGATGAGCAGATGATGAGTGTGATGTTCCAGTTCTTCGACCCATTGCGTCATTGCTTCACTTCCCCGGATTATCAGCTAGTTCCTACTTTGGAAGAGTTTTCTGATTTACTGGGCATATCCATTCTCGAGCAGACACCCTTCACAGGTTTGGAAGAGACTCCTAGACCCGAGGACATTGCTTCAGCCTTACACCTAAAAAGGGCTGATGTAGTATCCAACTAGGAGACACGAAGCGGGGTTAAAGGTTTCTTGGCTAAGTTTCTGATGGATCAAGCTCAACAGTTCTAGGATGACTTGGATTTTCAGGCTTTTGAAGACATCTTGGCTCTCCTCATCTATGGTTTGGTTCTTTTTCCGAATCCAGATTCCTTCATAGATGTGAATACGGTTAAGATCTTCCTGTCCCGCAATCTTGTGCCTACTCTTCTTGGTGATATCCTACATGCTCTCTATACTCGTACTATCTGAAGAAGAGGGACCCTCATGTGTTGTATGCCGCTGATGGAGAGGTGGTTTATTTCGCACCTCCCCAAATCTGTATTGAAGAATGAGGAAGGTTTAGGTTGGTCCTACCGGATAATGTCCCTTGCCCATACGGACATTCTTTGGAGTACTAAAGACATGGAAAAGGTTGCTGTCATTGATCGATGTGGGGGATATCCTAATGTCCCATTGCTCGGAATCAGAGGAGGTATAACCTAAAGTCCTTGTTTGGCCTTACGACAGTTTGGTCGTGCTCGGAGAGACGGTCCCCATGAGTTGCTTCTTGAGGACATTGTCTTTGACTACAAGGGAGACACTAATGAGCATCGTCGAAGGTTCATACGAGCTTGGGGCATGGTGAACAGGTCTGACCCTCATAATCTAGGACCAAAGACTTCTCTCTCTATGGAACCTTATCTCCAGTGGGTCCGAGCTCGAGCTCGGAAGCTTGGAATGCCCTATGAAGCTGTGCTACCAGTGATTGTGGAGCATACCAATGAAGAAGGTGTTCCTTATACAGTCCTTTATCCGTACATGCCTACTGATCTTGAGGCATTGATGAGATCGTGGATTCACTTGAGGGAAGAACATGATACCTACCGAGAGAAGTATCATGAGCAAGAGAGAAAGATCTTGAAGCTCACGAGGCAACTTGAGAATGAAAGGACAATCAATGATTATGTCAGCACGAAGGGGAAGCGACCATGGGAGCTTTGATGTCTTTTATTGTTTCTAGTTTAGATTTTCTTTTCAGTTATTTCTTTTGTAACGCCTTAAAGGCATTGTTAAACATTGTTCGCAAGTTTGTCTAATAAAGTGTGTTTCATTTTTGTATTACAAATTTAAATCTCTCAAAGTCTTTGAAATCATTTCATACGCATTCCATTATCATGCACCTCATCACAGGTACCATTACAGGTTTCTCATCTTCTTCGCTGTTTATTTCAGCACAAGATGTCTTCTGAAATGCCTACCGATCAAGCTATCAAAGCCCTTCAGGCTCAGAATGCTCAATTCCAAGAGATGCTCTTGAACCTGGCTAAAGGGCAAGCAAATTTGAAGACTCTCATCCTGAAGAAGGAAAAGAAGAAAAAGAAGAAAGTGGTTCTGCTGAATATGGGTCACAGATTTGGGAATAGGTTGCGAGAGGAAGTTGATTTGTCTCATTCATCTGGAGGAGGAGAGAATCAAGAGGAAAGGAAGGGTCCTAGCCCCGTGGTCTATGATAATGACACTCACTTTGATGAGGAACAGTATCCTCCTGCTGAGGATAGGTACAAACAACTTGAGGACCGTCTAAGTGCTATGGAGATTCAGAAGGTTCCTGGGTTGGACTTCAGAGATTTGGGACTAGCATCAGGGGTGGTGATCTCTCACAAGTTCAAAGCTCCGGTCTTTGCTAAGTATGACGGAGTATCCTGTCCGAAACTCCATCTCCGCTCATACGTCAGAAAAATTCAACCTTACACTGCTGATAGGAATCTGTGGGTAAACTTCTTTCAAGACAATCTATCAGGGACTCAACTTGAATGGTTCTATCAGTTAGAAGGAGCTAATGTCCGCAACTGGGAAGACCTTGCTGCTGCTTTCTACAAGCAATACTAGTATAATGCCGACCTTGCTCCCACTCGTACTCAACTTCAGCGTATGTCTATGGGTGCAAGCAAAGGTTTTAAGGACTATGCTCAGAAGTGGAGAGATCTGGATGGAAGAGTCCAACCCCCTCTGCCTGAAAGGGAGTTGGTTGACATGTTTCTTGGGACGTTGTCTGGTCCATTTCTCAATCATCTGATCGGTAGTTCGTCATCTAGGTTCACTGAATTAATTATGACTGGGGAAAGAGTGGAAGCTGGTATTAGAAGTGGCAAGATACAGAAAGGTGCTTCATCAAGTACAAAAAAGAAGCCTTTCAAGAAAGAAACCAGTGCAGTTTACAGCTCGAGGAGCCAAAACCAACCTGAACGCCGCCAAGTAGTGAATGCGGTAGTAATATCAAGACCCACAGTTTCCCCACAACACAACAATCAATAAAGAATGGATAGGACACAAAGACAGTACACTCGGCTTAACATGACTTTGTCTTAGATTCTACCATAACTGTTGAAGACTAACCTGGTAACTCTAAGGGAAGCCCCAAAGAATCCCAGCACCACCTCTCCGCTATATAATCCCAACGCCCGTTGTGCCTATCACTCCGATAGCCCGGGTCATGATACAAACAACTGCTGGGCTTTGAAGAATAGAGTGCAAGATTTGATTGAAGCTAAAGAGATCGAGTTTAACGCTCCAGAGAAACCCAATGTTGTAACTGCTCCTATGCCCAAACATGGTCATGGAGTAAATGCTATAGACGATGATTTGTTTGTGGCTTCTGTGGAAGACATATCTACTCCTCTAATGACAGCGAAGAAGAATCTTTTGTTGGCTGGTTTATTTCTGGGCTGTGGCGAAGGTTGCCACCTATGTTCAGTTCAACCTGCTGGTTTCCATTTATTGAAATAAGGTGTTCAGCGCCTAATGGATAATAAAGAGATATTGTTTGAGAAGACTTTGACTCCGTTGATTCCAGTTGAAGATGTTGTCATCATAACCATTTCCTCCAATCCTTCCAAGGCTTTCTCGAGAACGTCTGTTAGGATTACATTTGTTCCAAAAATCACTATGTTGATCATTACTGTTCCTGGTCCCATCCCTTACACTTCAGACAAGGCTGTCACATGGCACTATGGTGCTGATGTGTATTACCATGGAATTAATCAAGACTTTAAGGATGAAGAAGTTGATTCTGATATTGGCAATATTGTCAGGGCTAGCAAGGTCACCAGAAGTGGAAGACTTTTCTCGCCTGAGATTTCCCCTCAAATTGCTCCAAAACCTGTTGTCATTCCATCTGCCAATACATCAGTTGTTGTTCCAATTCTTACTCCAGTTGTCACTCCTGTCGCCGAGTCGTCTGACCCTCGGGGCAAAGAAGTTATAGGTGAGCCTGCCCAGACGGAGGCACCTAAGAAGATTGTTGTAGAAGCCTCTAAGCAGGAGATAGAGGAAATTCTGAAAATTATCAAGAAGAGCGACTACAATGTAGTCGAGCAGCTGGGGCAGACCCCATCAAAAATATCCATGTTATCCTTGTTGTTGTGCTATGAAGCCCATACAAAGGCTTTAATTGCTTTCCTCAAGATTGCGCATGTGCCGCAGGAAACCTCTGCTGATCAATTCAAAGACTGTGTAGCCAGTTTGACCTCTGCTGATATTGTTTGTAGAAGGCGGTGGCCAAGTCTTCCCAGTTTCGGACGGTGGTTCCCTCTAGCTGATAGAACCACTCCAATTGAGCCCCAGAAAGGTTGTCTTGAAAGAAATGGATCCAAAGATTTTTATCTGCCGTATAGGGTTGGATCTTTCTTACGTAGGACCTGAGATGCATTTTTGGACAGGACAGCCCATCATACCTCACAAACACTGGCACTTTGAACTTTGTGGGAATCACAATCCCGGCAACCAAACCCAAGTCTTCAAAATCCAAACCCGGTACTCTCTGTAGTTCCATGGCGGCCAACCTGTCTTCTAAACCCTTGTATTTATCATCAGCCGGAGGGTATTGCTGATCCGAGTAGTCTTCATCCTCTTCGACCTCTTCTTCTTCCACATCGGACTCGGAAGGTACCGCAGCCCCACCTCCTTTACTGGTTCCTTCATCAGAAGTAGGAGGAAATTCAAGCACTCTCCTGGCCTCTCCGTCAAATCTTCTCCCTAAAGTAGCCACCCCGAGTCTCTTTTTCTTCTTTTTCACAGGGTTTTTATTCCCCAGCAAGGTCTTGAGATCCTCCTGACCTTTAGCCAAGGTCGTCAGGAGTTGCTGGAACTGTGCATTTTGAGCTTGCAGGTCTTTGACTGTTTGCTCGAGATCCATCCTACTGAAAAAACAGCAGACATATAAGGAAACATGGAGTGAGACCTGCTTATGCACATGATGAATGGTATGCTTATGTATGCAATATATTCAAGGATTTAGAACATTCAAAATTGTTGCAGACAAAGAAGAACGCACGTCATATTAATAAGAAGAAATTTGTTAGTACATAAATGCCCCATGGGCCAAATATTACAAAAACAACTTCTCAAGGTAAAAAGACATTGCGCATCCTCTTTGGTGCGATGTAGGTGTTAAGGGCCTCTTGCTCATGGAGTCGGCGGGTGAGCTCTAAAACCTTCTTATCGCTGGCGTAGAAGCTGGCTTCAAAAGTGTTTCGTTCCTCCTTGAGCTGAATCCAACTTTTCTGCATTTCCTCCCACGATGTAGGCATGTCTGGATATAGGACGGTGTAGGGAACCTCTCCTTCCTTGATGGGCTCTTTAATCACAGGGAGAACATAAGGATAAGGCATCATCAGACTCTGGGCTCGGGCTCGTACCCACTTGAGATAAGGCTCAAGAGGGATGGAGTTCTTGTGTCCCAGTGTCTTGCTATCAACCTTATTGGGCCTTCCCCAAGCTCTGATGAATCTTTGGCGAAGTCCTTGCGCATCGTTGTCAAAGTCAAAAACTAGGTCAAGAATCAACATGTCATGAGGGCCATCCCTCCGTGCATATCCAAATTGCCTCAAAGCTAGGCAAGGGTTGTAGGTGATACCTCCTCTGATTCCAAGTAAAGGAACATTAGGAAATTCTCCGCAACGATCGACGATGATGACATTTTCTATGGACCGAGAACACCAATGTACATCAGAGTGAGTAAGAGTCATCAACCGTTGGGACCACCTTGAGCCTTGGTCATTCTTCAAGACAGATTGTGGAAGGTGCGAAATAAACCACCTTGCAAGGAGAGGAGTACAACACATGAGAACACCCCTCTTTCTCATTGTTCGTGTGTAAAATGAGTGAAGAATGTCCCCAAGCAATGTTGGTATTGGATTTCTGGACAAGAAGATTTTGACGGCGTTGACATCTACCAATTGGTCAGAATTTGGGAACAAGATCAACCCATAGATAAGGAGTGCCACAATTTCTTCAAAGGCTTATAGGTCTAATGAATTCCAACATTCTTGTGCCTTCTCAAACAAGAATTTTGCCAAGAATCCTTTGACGCCGCTTCTGGTTTCCCAATGCCCCTTGATGTCGGATGGTTGTAGATGTAATGCTCGAGCAACATCTTCCGACTTTGGTTCCTTTTCCGTACCGTTGAAGGGTAGTTGATTAAGGATAGGAATTCTCAGGAGTTGAGAAAACTCCTCCAAAGTGGGCACCAACTGGTAATCGGGGAAAGTGAAACAGTGGTGAAGAGGGGCAAAGAACTGGAATAGCACTTTCATCATGTCTTCTTCAATGTTGGTGTTGACTAAGCTGAGCAGTCTACCATGTCTTTCACTGAAGGATGAGCTTTCCGGAATTCTTGAGGTGAGCTCCTTGAGTTGAGGAGAGATTCTCACAAGGTTGACTTGGATGGTTTTTCTGCGAGGAATTTCCATGACCTACAAAACAAGAACAAAGATGAAGATCTAAACCCTTGAAATGGTTAGTGAATGCATATGATGATTTATGATGTTTATGATGTATGCACAAAACATATGTACAAGCAATTCACACCAAACCCTAGTTTCAGGCTTGCATGGGGTTTCATAGGTAAGTACCCTCTTGAGTGTAGTTGGCTTAAAAACCTGTCCTATAAATAGTAACCGGGTTCTAAGGAGCTCAATATCATTGGATTGTTTTCATCGTTCATTGTTTTGGTTTAGCCACTTAACTAGCGACCAAAATATTCCAAGAAATCAACCCTCAATGAGTGTAGTATCGAGTATCTACCAACTTCGGACTGCACCAAAGCCGGTCATCTCACTACCCCTAATAAAAGACCAAGATGGTCAAGTAAGGTTCTAGGTTATTAGTGCTTAGTGACATCACTCAGCGGCCCCGTACTCTCCTTGATTGAACTCAAGGGTTACCGGTACTCACAAATATGTCGCACTAATATAGCTATTGCTTCGACCGTGTCAGTATACCCCGCACAGTTTCCACAACGTATTGTTATCTATGAAATGTTTCCCAAAATCCGGGTGTAGGATTGCAAACCCAAACAAGAGAGCCAAAGTATAAAGAAATCAAATCAAACAATTAGTCATGCAAGAGGGTGATCTAAGCCCTAAGGTTACTCCACTTTTAAATTTTTCCCCAGCAGAGTCGACAGTTCTGTGATACGGTGGGAGAACTGACTTAGTGTTTTGCGTTTGTTTTCGCAAATGTTTCGGTTGAGCAAGAGTCGCCACCGAATTTTTATTTTATCCTAAGGAAAGGTTTAAAAAGCACAGCAAAAACCTTTGAGATGTTTTCTTGGGTTCGGGGAGTAGATTATAGAAAGGGAAGGTATTAGCACCCTTTCTATCCATGGTTATCCATGGGCTCTTAGGTACTTGCTTAGATCAACTTGCCTTGGTTTTCAATTGTTTGAAATGGTGCTTTGTGTGTGGTTTTGAAAAGGTTTTGAAAAAGATGCCTAGTTTAGGCTACCCTTGTAACAATTCTTTACTCGAATGTTTTACAAAAGGTGTTTGTCTTTTTGAAAAGATGTTTCAAGGTTTTTTGAAAGTTTGTTTTGAAAGTGTTTGTGAAGTGTGGTTTAAGAAATAGGCAAGTGTTTTTGTTTTGCAAGTTAACAAGTACTTAAGAGCTATCTACCCTAAAGTTCTCAAAGATTTTTGCTATGTTTTAACCCTTTTAACAATTTTGTTCCACCATTGCATTTGGTGGACAATCTTGTGTTAGGATGTGAAAGGGACAGGCGTGGGTCATCGTTTAGACCATAATTGCAATGGTGTTAAGTATCTTTGGGCATTTTTTCCTTGAAGGGACTTGATCATTTTTAGGCAACTTTCGAAAGCGTCATCGAGAGACTATGATCATTTGATTGTTTGTTTTGTTTTTTGCCCAAAGAGACCTAACATGCAATATGGCCCATTTATTGAAGGCAACAAGTGGAATACCCTAGGGGTGCAAGTGTGGTATGTGTTGTCCATTTTCATGCTTGTTTATCTTGAAATTAGGTCAAACTATTTTTGTTCTTTTTATTTGCATACAAACCCTAATTCTAACATGGTATATTTAGAAAGCATTAAAGTGCGAAAAATAAAGTTCTAAACTATTACAACACAATATGGGAAGGGGGGTACAAATGTTCAAATGGGGGGTATTTGACAAGGAATTTAAACCTAGCTATTACATCAATTTGGAATTATTTACAAGACAATCAATTGCACAAATTAAATAGAAATAAGATAAATATGCAAGATGCAAAAAGGGTTTTTATATGTATGAAAAAAGTATTTTTTATGTCAAATAAACAAAATAAAAAAAAGTATTATTTTTTGGAGCTTTTTATGTTTAAAGGGGAAAACCCTAATTTCTTAAATAAAAGGTATTATTTATTTAATGTGTACCATATTTATTTATTATATACTAAATAAAATAAAAATGAAGTATGTTTGTCAAAAATGTATTTTTACTATCAAATATTAATAAAAAAATAAAATGTATATATTTTTGTATTATTTACTAAATATTCTAATAAATATTTTTATGTATTATATATATAAAAATAATAATATTTAATATTTATAAAAAAGGTATATATTATATAAAATATTTTCAGAAGATAAAATAAAATAAATATCAAAAAATGAATGTGTTTACAATATTTTTTCTAGTTATTCTAAATGATAATATTATGTATTTATTTACATACAAATATCAATATAAACAAAAAAATGCCTAAAAAATATAAAAATGGTGTAAAAATGTTTTTTTATGTTTTTAATATCATGAGGAAAAATAAATAAGTCAGGAATAAAAAACAAAAGTCAAAAAATCATAAAAATAAACCAAATGGGCCTAGGGGGTGTCAAAGTAAAAATAGTGTGTAAAAAGAAAAAGCAAATCAGGCCCAGCCCACCAAGTCTTTCTTCAACCTCCAGCCAGAAATTGTTCAAAAACGCGCGCCTGTACACTGATTCAAACATCTGGATTCCTTGACTTTTTGCACAAACTTACAACACCAAAAATATTAAGCATTGAATCATGATTCTGAATATGTAAAGAACTCCTCCTAACTCTCAGAAATGAGAGAGAATTTTATCATTCCCAAATCTTAACCTAACTTTTTATCCATATTCAGACCTTAAATTCTCACAGCATATGCAAAATAAATGAAAAGTGAAGGTATGTACAGTTTCAGGGGCATGAGTAAAACACTTCTTATTCACAAACTTAGAGCTAATGATGTCTACATTGAGAGATAGAAGTTCAAGAATATACCTGTTCAGTTGAAGTTGTATCTGATGATGGAGGTACTTTCAGAGCAAGGTGATGATTGGTACAACTTCCTTGATGTCCAGGGATGCTATTCCAAGCTTTACTTTGTCTTGAAACCTTTTGAATCGTGCTATGGAACCTCAGCTGCAAAACAAGAAAATGAAAATGGTGATCTTGCCTGGGAGTGTTACAGGTCGTGTTTGAGGTTTTGATTAGCTTCAAGGGATGTTATGGGATGTATTTGAGGTGGTTTTAGCAAGAGTGCATGGAAGGTTTGAGCTATGGAACTCAAACTGCAGCAGGCCCTATTTTTGTGCAGTTCAATGGTGATTTTTTGAGTGAGAGTGTTTGGGACTTGGTTAGCTCGTGTTCTAGCTTAGGATGGATGTTTAGTAAGTGTACAAAGTATTTGCTCAAGCCTTTTTTTTGTGCTGAGATGAAAGTTCTGTTGTGTTATGCTAGCTTTCTTCACACTTAAGCAAGCAAATGTGCACTTGAGTTTTAGACAGCTAGAGGCCCCCCTAATGTGCTGCAAACCTTGGCATTGATCAGTGTGATTAGTCCTAAACTTGTGCCAAAGAGATTTCAAATGTACTTGCTGATTTGCAACTTTGACATAAAGTTTAACTTTTCAAAAATGGATATTATGCTTTATCTAAAAATGGCTTAATCTTGCAAATAATGTTTGGACACACAAAATAAGGCTTTGGCACAATGAGTATGCATTAAATTTATGAGTGTTGGAGGGTTTAGAGGCATGTAATCAAGGGAAGCATGCTGATTTGAAAATTGCCTAAGTGTATGAACATGGAAATTGGCCATAACAAAAGTGAGTTTTTCCCATATTGAAAAATTCGATTCTCCCTAACCATGAGGTTGTTTGATGAGTTCTTGGACATTTTGGAAATCTTGGAATGTGTACTACAATCCATCTTTGAAATGCAAATTGAAATTCCAAGTGGAAGTATGTGGAAAGTGGTCTTGAAGTTAGGTAAAAACCTTGCCTAAAATAGGTCAAATTTTCTCTAAGTTAAGAATGGTTTAGCACCCTTGTTCCAAAAATTGTAACTTGAGATACAAGCTTCTTTTGGGAAAACTTTGTGAATCAAAGTTGTAGATTATGCAATAGGCTACAACTTTCATGTTTTGACTTTTACTTGAATCCAAATGAATCTTGGTGAGAAAGTGGGACAAAGTTAGGAAAAAATTAGGGTTTTTCATAACTTAGAAAAATTCTAAGTTATGAAAAATCTTCATTTTAAACCCTAATTTGCAATTTTGGATTTCTTGATGAACAAGTTTCATGATTTGGCATGTTTTGATGAAAAATGAATCTTGACTCTTGATTTTGACCAAAAAGTCAAAGTTTGACTTTTCAGTATACAGTCAAAATTGACCAATTGACTGGGAAATTCAACTATCAATCTTGTGCATTTGGGATCTTTTGAACTTGTTGAGCATGTCAAGGCAATTCCATGGGGTCCTTGAGTCCATATGTGAGCTTGGTTTGCCATTGGCTAGGTCAAACAGTCAAAAATTGCCTTTGTGCAGTCAAAACCCTAAAAATGACCATTTTGCCCTTTTAGTGATCTGATCAAATTTCTTGTGGAATTGTGATCCAAACTTGATCAAATGGTCCATATGAGTTCATAATGTTGATGTGGGTCAATTTTCATGAGATTTGACTGTCAATTGGCCACAATTGACTTTTTCCTCAATACAACTGATTTCTAGGTCGACTGGGCAAAACTTGGAATCAAGGCTTGAAACTTGATGTGGATAAACTTGGGAGTCCAATATGAAGCATGAAAGTCATCTTAGGCAATTTTGGTCAAAACATATTTGTGCAAACACAAACCCTAATTTGGGTCAACAGTGCAAGGAGAAGTCTTGAGCAGATGAAACCCTAACTGGATCTTGATCTCCAAGGGCTTTGTGATGGGAAATGTTGAGAAAAAGGGAGGGCAAATTTTGGGGTACAACAGCCACCAACTCTGATGCCTCTAGTCGAAGGAAGACCTTTGATCCTATACTTGACAATGTTGGATAATTCAATGGGGTGCATGCTGGGGAAGCATGACGAGTCTGGCCGAAAAGAGCATGCTATTTACTACCTTAGCAAAAAGTTTACCGACTGCGAGACCCGATACTCGTTGCTTGAGAAAACTTGTTGTGCTTTGGCATGGGCTGCTCGCTGGCTGAGACAATATATGCTGACTCACACCACCTTATTGATATCAAAGATGGATCCAATTAAGTATATCTTCGAAAAGCCCGCCTTGTCCGGAAGAATAACAAGATGGCAGATGATCTTAACTGAGTATGATATCCAATATACGACCCAAAAAGAAATCAAGGGAAGTGTGTTGGCAGATCATTTGACGCACCAGGCCGTGGACGATTACCAGTCTATGAATTTCGAGTTCCTCGATGAGAACATCATGTTGGTGACCGACTGTGAAGAACCTGGACCGGATGAAGGACCTGAGGAAGGATCCCGATGGTCTATGTATTTTGATGGAGCTTCGAACGTGTTAGGTAATGGTATTGGTGCTGTGATCATATCTCCAGAGGGCTGTCATACTCTGTTCACCACCCGATTATGTTTTAACTGCACCAACAATATGGCGGAGTATGAAGCGTGCATCATGGGCCTTCGAGCAGCTATTGACCTGAGGATTAAATTCTTGAGTGTGTTCAGAGATTCCGCTCTCGTGATCAGCCAGATCAAAGGCGAGTGGGATACAAAACACCCAAATCTTATTCCTTACAAAGAGTATGTATTGATGTTGCTTCCGCACTTCGAGGAGATAACCTTTGAACATTTCCCCAGAGAGGAGAACCAGTTAGCGGACGCGCTAGCTACTATGTCTTCTATGTTCAAGGTTAGGTGGGAAAATGAAGCTCCCCAGATTACCATTGAAAGGTTGGACGAACTTGCACATTGATGTGACATCGAGACTGAAGAGGTAGCAGATAAACCCTGGTTTCATGAGGTAAAGAGGTATCTTGAGGCTCAAGAGTACCCCGAGGGTGCATCTGTTAATGATAAGAAGTTCTTGAGAAGGTTCACTGCGAAGTTCTTCATCAGTAATGGTATCCTTTATAAGTGTAACCATGACTCAACCTTACTGCGATGTGTGTACAAGAACGAGGCAGAAAGGATTATGGCAGAGCTGCATGAAGGTACTTTCGGAACTCATTCCAGTGGACATACCATGGCGAAGAAGATCCTACGGGCAGGATACTATTGGTCTACTATGGAAGCCGATTGTTATCAGCATTCTCGGACCTGTCACAAGTGCCAAGTCTATGCTGATAAGGTGCATATACCTCCAGTTCCTCTGAATGTTTTGACAACACCTTGGCCTTTTGCAATATGGGGCATCGATATGATTGGCGAAATCAGACCTACTGCATCCAATGGGCATCGTTTCATCCTGGTAGCAATTGATTATTTTACGAAATGGGTTGAAGCAACTTCTTTTGCTACAGTAACTAAGAACGTCGTGGCGCGGTTCATCCAACATAATCTAATCTGTCGATATGGTGTACCAGAGAGGATCATTACGGACAATGGTACAAATCTCAACAATACAATGATCACCGAGCTCTGCGAACAGTTTAAGATATATCATCACAACTCTTCTCCTTACCGGCCAAAGATGAATGAGGCTATTGAAGCGGCCAATAAGAACATCAAGAAGATTGTGCAGAAGATGACGGTGACATACAAAGACTGGCATGAGATGTTACCATTTTCTCTTCATGGGTACCGCACCTCGGCTCAGACGTCAACAGGGGTAACACCCTACTCTTTGGTGTATGACATGGAGACAATCTTACCCATTGAAGTTCAGATACCCTCTCTTCGGATTATGAAGGATGCAGGTTTGAGCGAAGATGATTGGATCCAGACACGACTTGATCAGCTGAACTTAATCGACGAAAAGAGACTTACTACTATTTGTCATGGTCAGACGTATCAAAAGCGGATGATCAAGGCATTTAACAAGAAATTCAGACGACAAGAGTATCAAGTCGGGGATCTATTGATCAAGCGTATCATACTGCCGCAAGGTGATCCTAGGGGAAAATGGACCCCCACATACGAAGGGTCATTTGTGGTTAAGAATATTTTCTCAGGAGGAGCTATGATTCTAACCACCATAGATGGTGACGACCTTCCTCACCCCGTCAATGCAGACATAGTGAAAAAATACTACACATAATCAAAGACCCGCTAGGTCGACTGGCCTAGGCAAAAATAAGGGCTTCCCGGCGAACCAAAAGGGTTCGGGAAAAAGTAAGGGATGAAAATGAAAAAAAACTGTACAGCGGCAAGTCGAAAACCTGAAAAGGCGGCTTGAGCAAAAAAGGGTATCCCGGTGGACTGAAAACCCGAAAGGGCAGTCCAGGAAAAAATTAGGGATCAAAGCGTAACACTATGTCTCATTGAATCACCTTGTAATCAGACTTCAGTATCGACTATCAAGCTCGGACAACGCCAATCAACCTGACTCACCTTCAATCAAGTAGCAAGGTGATGAGACGCTCGAGGATATAAAAGCAATAGCAGAGTCGGAACCCAATGGTATTGTTCACATAGCTGTTTTTCTTTGTTTTTCATAAATTGTAAATTATATCAGCTCGGCGACGTTCTCTTATTAGGACGTCAGCTTCTTGTACAAAAACGCCTATTACAGGCCAGCTTCAAAATCAATACAATTCATTTTTACAATAAATTTCAAAATTGTTTTTCTTTTTCTGTTTTGTTTTGCAAGAACGTCCAATGATTCATTTTTGATATATGTGTTGGATAATAATTGCTGCTCATAAATATGTACATGCGAAACAAAAGACGATGACTCGTAATACTAGGAACAGGGGAAAACATGAAATGTCCAAACCTTACGGTTGCTCTATTCACCAGGTATAGGGATAGACCCAGCTGAAGAATAAGACTGAAAGATGCATACACTCTCCGCCGAGTTAAAAGGTATCTAAGAGCAATGTTATCAACTCTCCCCAACTGAGGTTCATAATCGTGAGTGAGTCGGCAGAATTCTCCCTAAGCAGAGTTCATCTATCACCAGCACTAGAAGACCATCCCTAGTGGAGTCTGGAAGGTTATCCCCAGCGAGGTCTAGAAGATTATCCCCAGTGGAGTTTATTTCTTCCACGAACAGAAACTTTATCCCCGACAGAGTTCATCAGTACCAGCAACGGTAATTCATCCGCAACCGAGATTACTTCTCCAAATCAGCAGATCTTCTGACAGAATCTCTCTTCCCCACAGAGCCATTTTCTCATCAGTTTATTCTCCAACAGAATTATTCCCCTGCCGATGTATTCTCAAATCATCTTCAGTCGCTATCCTCAACGAGCGAAAACTTCTTTTGTTCTCCAACAGCCCGAGATTTATTTTCCCCAACTAGAAAAACATTGAAATACATTACATACATCATGGCATACTCATATGCATCATACAGCACAATCTCATTTATTTTGAGAACATCATAGCACAATACATGTCATGCATCATGACGTTACATCTGACTAACCCTTTACCTTTCAGGAAAGGATACAATCAAATTCTCATAAGATTCAAGCTATGAAGCCCAGGCATGACCGAATAGTATCTTGATTCCTCCATCATATTGTGAAGCCCAGATAGCAATATCAGAATACCGCGAAACCTGGATTACGACCAGATAGTGGTTCATCTCAGATTCAAGCTATGAAACCCGGATTCGATCGGATAGTATTTTAATCTCCAACAAGTTATTGTGAAACCTGGATTACGACCAGATAGCAATACGAAGACACCATGAAACCTAGATTACGACCAGATAGTGGTATATCTTAAACACAAGCCGTGAAACTCAGATTCGACCGGATAGCCGCTTAACAAAGCTATTGTGAAACCTGGATTACGACTAGATAGCAATACAAGACACTATGAAACCTGGATTACGACCAGATAGCAGTCAAGGATACTATGTACCCTGGATTACGACCAGATAGTGGTATATCTTTAATTCAAGTTATGAAACCAGGATTCGACCAGATAATACCTTGTTTACCCCAAACTCCATGAAACCTGGATTCGACCAGATAATGGTACATTGCATCGTGAAACCTAGATTACGACCAGATAGCGGTACAAGACACTGTGAACCTTGGATTACGACCAAATATCAGTTTTACCTGGACAGTTACTAAGAAACCCGGATTCAACCAGATATTGGTATGCCCTAAAGTCAAGTTGAAACCCGGATGCGACCGGATAACAACTTAATTCATTCTGAAACCTGGATTACGACCAGATAAGAATTGAGAAATTATGAAACCCAGATTACGACCGGATAGCAAGTTTAATCTCATCCCCAGTAGAATAACGAACGACTGAAGCTCCTAAAATTCTATTTCTCCCAAGACAGGGACCAGGATTCCCTAGCGGAATCCTCCTCAACAACAGTTATACAATCTCTCGCTAAGGAATCTCTTATGCGATCGACACTCCTTCTGATGGCATCTTTTAAGCCCATCTTCCCTCATCAATCTCCAAATGTCATCTATAAGCCCATTCCCGATGTCGCAAGACGAGTGCCACTTCATGCGAGTGCAAATTTCTGGGCACTCTAGTGTTCAATCATCTTCCACCTTTGGATCACGAAAGGCAGACAAGCCAATCTACATCCTCAGGTTTAAGAAAATTGAACAGGGGCAGATATTGTACCCCAAAATTTGCCCTCCCATATTTCTCAATACATTTCAAGCGAGGTCCTTAAATTGCTCAAGGAAGTCCAAGGGTTGACCAGACAAACCCTCTCATAAGGCAGTTTACCTCAAATTAGGGTTTCATGTTGAATCAAGATACTTGAGTCCCAAGGGTCTAAAATTCTCATCAATGTCCTAATATGTTCTCAAGATCATCCATGTCAAGTTTCAAGCCTTGCAGAGAAAGTTTGCTCAGTCAACTACTCAAAAGCCTGAAAATCGATTGTGCTAGGGCAAAAGTCAACTGTGGCCCACATACAGTCAAACTTCAAGATTTTTTTGTCAACATTCTCATTTTGAAGTATTATTCATCATTTGATCAAGGGTTGATCATGATTCATCAAGGAATGCTCATAATTCATCAAAACCCAAAAGTTGCTAAATTAGGGTTTTGTAGGAAAAGTCAACTAAACTTTGACCAAGCATAACTTTCTCATACTTTATGCGAAATGACCTATCCAAAGCTAATTTTGAAGAGGATTCAATTACCTACAATTTATCTTCATCTCCCAAGTTAAAAATATGCACTCACAAGAAGTTATGAATTTGGACATCATAGGTCATTTTGAAAAGTCAACAAAACACCTTTTTTGTCAAAGCTTCATACTTGAACATGGAATATCAAATTGAGATGATACCAAAAGGTTTTCTTAGAGGACATCTCAAGCTTTCTAAAAAGTCCAAGAACACCTTCAAAGAGTCAAAATTGAAGAAGTTATGCATTGGTGAAGTTGACCTTTTTTGCAAAATTGCCAAAAGTAAACTATGCCTAAAATTGCAATCTTTGTCAAATGGGCCCAATCCTTTTCACTTGTTTTGAGTTGGCAACATGGTCCATGATCCCTAGCCTATGCCACTTGTCATTATATTGTTTTTATTAATTATTTTGATTTTTATTTAAAATTAATCAATTTAAATCAAAACAAATCATAGAAAAATCTAAAGCATTGAAAACTAAAGATTTTGTACTTGTTTCATGTCTCAAATCCAGTTGGCTATCATTTGAAACCGTGCAAAGCATTGGTGTGGGAAAAAAGATTTAATTTGACTAATTTTAGAAAGATATTCAAAGAGAATCAAATCCAAATCAAAGACATTGATAGAGGAAGATTGAGATCAACTTAGCAACCCTAATCCATTCCTCAATACATAAGGAGTGTGTGCAGACCCAAAACTAGGTTAGAAGGAGGCGCAAAAATAAGAACAAACTTGCAAGAAAACATAAAAAAGTGGTAATTCAAATTCGTATTTCCAGGCATCCTCAAAGCCTCCTGACCATTCCAATCGCTTCCTGGGAGTGTAGGCAAGCGAAACCAATCAAGAACAAGCATTCCCAAGCCCTGTAACTCACTGTAAGTCAGCCACGACCTTGGGCTTTTCTTGAATTTGAATTTCATGATTTAGGCATTGATAGCATGAATTAATGATATATTCTTGATCCTTAAGACATTTGCAAGCTTTCTGTAATATTTAATTTCATTTTTATGGCCTGTATGAGATTTCACCATTACTAGGTTTTTGTGCTTCGATTTGGGATTTCTTCATATAAGTAAAATTAGGCCATGAAAGGGCCGTCATTAAACTCAGCAGGTCCAGACGAAGCCATCCATGGCTTTAGTTTTTATTTATCACGGTTGTATTGAGTTTTGAGATTTATAGGACCTGTAGCTATGGACGAACGTTCGTAGGTAAAAGTCTGCGACTTTTACCAACAGAACAAGGTTGAAGATGACCAGCTGGTGCCCTCCTGTTGGTCCATTCAAACTTCTGGCGCGCGTTTTTATTATTCTCCACTAACTTTTTTTTTGTATATTATCATTATTGCTTATTTTCTGTACAAATAAGAACAAGTGGCGCAGTGGTAGTGGAGTGTGTGGAAAGTGCTTCAGGACCTGGGTTCGAATCCCAGGCCCCCATTCTTCATATTATTTTCCTTTTCAGGATCCAACACGCACATGAGGGCAAGGTCCACCATGTGACCTCATCATTCAGCCTGCCAAGTGTCCAGTTGGCCAGATCCAAAGGCCACCTGTTGTACCCCAAAATTTGCCCTCCCATATTCTTCAAGAAATTGCCAAGTCAAACTGCAAAAGTTCCCCAAGGGTTGCACAGTTCAAGGGCCTCCTATACAGTCAAGATTAGGGTTTGTGTTCTGATCAAGGAAATGAAGTTTTCAAAGGTCCAATCAAGTCTCACATGCCTACAAATATGGTCAAGTGTTCTCATATCAAGTTTCAAGACATTCAGCTCAAAATTGCACAGTCAAAACCCTAATTGCACTACAGTCAACTGTAGGGGCAAAATGGTCATTTGACAGTCAAAAGTTCAAATTTTTGGTCAACATATCATTTTGTAGCCACAAACATCATTTGATCAATGCTTGATCATGATTCTCAAAGCTTGGCTCAAAAATCATCAAGATGCAAAAGTTTCCTTATTTGGACAGCTGAAAAAGTCAACTAAAATTGACCAGGGCATAACTTTCACATGGATTATCAGAAAAATTCCATCCAAAGCTCATTTTGAAGAGAAAGACATTTCCTACAACTCATCTTCATACTTCAAGTCCAAGAAATGCTCTCACAAAAAGTTATCAATTTCAACATTATAGGTCATTTTCAAAAGTCAACAAAAAGGGACTTTAAGTCAAAGGCGATAACTTGAGATTGGTAAATCAAAATGACATGGGACCAAAGGCATTGGTTAGAGGACTCAAAGACCTTTCTAAAATGTCCAAGAACATGAGAAAAGCTTAAAAATTGAGCAAGTTATGCCTTGTAGAAGTTGGGAAATTTTTGGATATTTTGAAAAGTCAACATTGATTCAAATGACCTAAAATTGCTAATGGGCCCATTTTTCTTCCATAATTCATCATCCATGACATGTGCACGACCACTTGGCCCAAAGGGAAGTATTTTTCCATTTTTTATTTATTTATTTGAATTTTTATTTATAATAATTCATTTAAATCAATTAAATATGTGAAAAATATTTAACTTAACCTAACAAATCTTTTTGTACATGTTTTATTCTTAATAATTCGTGCATATCCCAATATAGAAAGATTTGGATGGAATTTATCTTAATTGATACAAAGTTGTATGAAAAATATTTGAAAAAAGATCCTAGAAAATCAATTTTCAAAATCAATGAATGCAATGGATTTGATTGATTTTTCTTGACCTAATGGACTCAATACAAAAGCCTGAACACAACCCTAGTGCAAGAACAGACGCAGCTGCTGAGAAAGTTGGAAGACAAACTTGAAAATTTTGCAAAGCAACTCAATTCTGAAAACTGACTTATAGGTGGTTCCAAGGCACGAAACCTATTCCATTAGCTTCCTTGGAGATTACTGAACATATTCCAATCAAAGACAACCATCAAAACTCAAGGAATTGGTAACACGAATGCAAACTGTACCAAGAAAAATTCATAATCGTGCATCATGATTTACGCATCCTTTGTAATTTTCAATACTTGATTCATGTTCATTATGAAGTTCTGAAGCTAACCAATATATTTAATTGTATTTTTATGTGCTACACGCGATTATGCCATGTTTGATTTTTAGGGTTTACAGAGCTTCAGATTAGGGATTTTGAAACGAGGAAAAATTAGCCCTCAAAACCACCACCATTCAACTCAGCGCATATGGACGAAAACAATGGCCTCATCGCGCTCAATTTATGAGTGCCTGAGACCTAATCGCTATTTTCTGGAAAGTTGCATAGGAGAACGCTTGAAAACCGTGGACAATGTGTTCTTGTTTCAGAAAAAAATAAAACACGCGAGGAAGATGAATTCGTGGCAAGATCTGGTTGGTCTGTTTGAAATTCGCGCGCGGACCCACTAACATTGACATTTTTCTTTTATAATATTTATTGTTTGTTATATGTTAACAATGCGTGCAATAGAACGAATGGCAAGGCGTATGAGTGTTAACGTCCAAGACCTGGGTTCGAGTCCCAGGTCTACCTCACTTCAATATTATTTTTCAATTTACAATCCCATGCAGTGCCAACATCAAGACGCACCATACATCCTCCAGATCAAATCGCCCACGTTCCTATTGGAATCAAACCAAAGGCTGAGAATTGATGAACACCCTAAGCTTGAGTCAACATGCCAGCACGTGAGTAAAAAAGTCCAATAAGGCCACAGTCAAATGGGCCTGAATTGCTAACAAGAGACCTCCATATTGGGGACTGACACCCCTCTAGGTTTGCTTTTTTAATATTTCTTCTTTGCATTATTTCTATTCTTATTAATAATTGTTTTGTTTAATTAAATTAATTATTTTCACAAAATATAAAATATCACAAAAAAATCAGAAAAAAAGAATTAAAATGATAAATATTTTTGTTTTAATATTTTCATGAATAAATTTGCATGTAATTAAATTTAGTTTTAAATTAGGTTAATTTTAATTCTTTTAATAAAAAAAATCTAAAAAAATGTAGAAATAGGTTTAATTAATAATTTTTCATCCTTTTTATTTTTCTTTCTTAAATATGTCAAATAATTAAACATTTATTTTCATGAATAAACTTGTAAAATAATTAGGGTTTCATTTAGGTTAAAAACTTCAATATTTTTCTTAATAAATTAAAAATAATTAGAATTAGGGTTTGCGTCGTATTTTGATTACTTTTTTTATTATTAAAACATAAAATATTAAAAAATGCCAAAAATAAATTCTTGCTTTCTTTTTAATTAATTAATTCATCGCTAATTCAATTTTTTTTGCAAAAGGGTCCAACGCCCTCGTTTCGTTCTTAATTTCTTATTAATTCGCGTATTTATTTTATTTCGTTTAGATATTCATGTATCTCTCCCGAAGCCTTGTAAATACCTCTTGCATTTTAAATTCTTTTACTTTCTTTAATTTTCCGTCAAATCGGGTCCTGGTTAATTTTGGCGATGTGGACCCGCGCCATTTGTAATAGCTTTAGATTTACTTTTCTCGCAACTTTTAACTGTTAATCAAAAGCATGAAAGAATGTATGGACAAAATAAAAACAAGCGTAGAACGCCAATGACATGACAAGATAAATGCAAATGAAAACGACACACAAATTCACACACCACCCCTAGGGTACGCCTCACTGTTGCCTTGCCTCGAAAGGTGATCGTCGAGTAGAGGACGTCTTAGTAAGTCCTCATGATCCGGGAACCTGGCATGAGGGTAGCTTCTAAGGTGTCTTCCCATTGTTCTGGTGATCACCATGACCCGAACCTCGAATTGACCCGAACACCTCCAACGGTGGTGCTACCTACCTCTCAATGGTGGGATGGCACTACTTTAAAGGACATTTACACAGACGAATTCCTTAGGATAGGTAGACAACTCTAAGATACTTGCTCTAATTTCAAACAAAATTCAAAATACTTTTCACACCGACACCTTTCAAAAAGCTTTCGAAAGCAATTTTTCAAACACTCTTGAGGACTGATACAAGAGTCGAACTGGAATTTTCAAAGAAACTTTTTAAAACCCACATTGGAAAGCAAACAAACCTTTTTGAAAACACAAATGAGCAAGTATCTAAGAGCCCATGGATAACCATGGATAGAAAGGGTGCTAACACCTTCCCTTTCTATAACCTACCTCCCGAACCGAGAGCAATCTCTTTAAGGAATTTTTCTGTGCTTTTGTCCTTTCCATTTGGAGAAAATAAAAGACGGTGGCGACTCTTGCTTACCGCGACATTTCGCGAACCAGCGTTAAACAGTCAGTTCCAGATCCACCGATCACAGAACTGGCGACTCTGCTGGGGATCTTTATAAAGTGAGGTGTACCTTAGGACTAAGATCACTTGTGTTTTCCATTGTCTGAACTGTTTGCTTTATTATTGTGGGTATTGTCTCGGGAGTTCTATAGATCCTAACCCAGATCTGGGGGATACCTTCTTAGAAAGTAGCAACAAGGCTGTGAGGGAACTGTGCGGGGTATACCGACATGGTTGAAACAGTCTGCTACGTTGATGTGGCACTTTGGTGTGTACCGGTAACCCTTGAGTTCAGTCAAGGAGAGTACGGGGCCTCCGCGTGGTGTCGTGAAGCATCAACAGACCTTAGGAACCTTAATTGAACTATCTTGGCCTCTTTAGGGTAGTGAGATAACTGACTTTGGTGCAGTCCGAGGTTGGTTGATACTCGATACTACACTCAATTGAGGGTTGCTTTCCTGGAATATTTCGGTCGCCAGTTCAGTGGCTAAATCGAAACGATGAACAACGAAAGCAATCCCGTGATATTGGGAACCTTAGAACCCGGTTACTTTGATTAAGACAGGTTGAACCCACCAACTTCAAGAGGGTACTACCCAGACCCCATGCTGGCCTTAAACCTTAAGGGCTTGTCTTGTGTGCCTTGTGTGCCTTACATGTTTGTCTTTGTAAATATCTGTGGTGTGTTTAATCATAGCATCATGACATCATCCAGCATCATATGCATTGACTAACCATTTCAGGGGTTCGAATTTTCATCTTTGTTCTTGTTTTGTAGGACATGGGAACTGTTCGTAGAAAGACAATTCAAGTCAATCTTGTAAGGATCCCTCCTCAGCTTAAGGAGCTTATATCCCGGATTCCCGAGAACTCGTCATTCAGTGAAAGACATGGAAGCCTCATCAGCTTGGTTAATACCAATATTGAGAAAGATATGATCAAGGTCCTGTTCCAGTTCTTTGACCCTCTGCATCACTGTTTCACCTTCTTGGACTATCAGTTGGTACCTACATTGGAGGAGTTCTCCCGGCTCCTGAAGATCCCTATCCTTGATCAGCTACCCTTCAACGGTACAGAAAAGGAACCTAAGCTTGAAGAGATTGCTAAAGCCTTGCACCTGCAGTCATCTGATCTCAAGGGACATTGGGAAGTTAGAAGTGGTATCAAAGGGTTCTTAGCCAGGTTTCTGTTTGAAAAGGCCCATGAATGTTGGAACTCCCTTGACTTGCAAGCTTTTGAAGAGGTTATGGCCCTCCTTGTCTATGGTTTGGTGTTGTTCCCTAACCCAGATCAGCTTATTGATATCAGTGTTGTCCAGATCTTTATGTCCAGGAATCCTATACCTACGTTGCTGGGGGACATCCTTCACTCATGTTACACTCGAACCATGAGAAAAAGAGGTGTCCTTATGTGTTGCACTCCTCTCCTGGGAAGGTGGTTTATTTCGCACCTTCCACAATCAGTCTTGAAGAATGAGCGGGGTTTGAGATGGTCACAACGGTTGATGACTCTTACACATGCAGATATACATTGGTGCCCTAGGTCCAGAGAAGATGTCACTATCATTGATCGTTGCGGGGAGTACCCTAATGTTCCTTTACTTGGAATCAGAGGAGGTATTACTTATAGCCCATGCCTGGCTTGGAGACAGTTTGGTTATGCTCGGAGGGATGGTCCTCATGACATGTTAATCCCTGACATAGTTTTTTACTTCGACAACGATACTCAAGGACTTCGCCAGAGATTTATCAGAGCCTGGAGGATGCCCAGTAGGATAGACAGTAAGACCCTGGGGCACAGGAACTCCATCCCGTTGGAACCTTATCTCAAGTGGGTACGAGCCCGCTCCCAGAAGCTAGTGATGCCCTATCCTCATATGCTCCCTATGATCAAAGAACCAGTCTTGGAAGGAGAAGTGTCCTGCACTATTCAGCACCCTGATATGCCCACATCCTGGGAAGAGATGCAGAAGAGTTGGATCCAGCTTAAGGAAGAATGGAATTCTCTTGAGACTAGTCTACATGCCAGTGAAAGGAAGGTCTTGGAGCTCACCCGCCTGTTGCATGAGGAGAGGAATCTCAACACTTACATAGCTCCAAAGAGGATGCGTAGCATATTTTGGGATTGATTTGTTTTTTGTATTATTTTTGCCCATGAGGCTTGATGTATTAAACAATGATTTCTTTAATGATAACGTGTGTTCCTTTCTGTCTACAACAAATTTGAACTTTCGAACCCTTGAATGCATTGCATAAACACATCTCATTCATCATGTGCATAGCAGGTTTTTCCCCTTTTCAGGTTGCTTACAGTTCTTCGCTGTTTATTTCAGCATCATGAATCCCGACTCTACATCAACTGAGACATCAATCAAGGCTCTTCAGGTGCAAAATGCACAATTCCATGAATTAATCAAGGGTTTGGCTCAAGGCCAAGAAGAACTGAAGGCTATGCTCCTGAAGAAGGAGAAGAAGAAGAAGAGAAGAACTGTTCTGTTCAACTCGGGCCGAAAGTTTGGCAATACTCTGCAACAGGAAGAGGCTGGTTCTTCTGTTGGCAAGAGTAGTCCTCAAGCATAAGCAAGGGTTCCTAGTCCGGTAGTCTCCGACAACGAGACTGATTTTGATGAAGAGCAGTACCCTCCGGCCGAAGACAGATACAAGCAACTGGAGGATAGGTTGAAGGCTATGGAGATTCAACAGGTACCTGGGCTGGATTTCGGAGATCTGGGTTTGTCAACTGGTGTGATCATCCCTCACAAGTTCAAAGCACCATCCTTCTCTAAGTATGACGGGGCGTCTTGTCCCAAGCTGCATCTAAGGTCCTATGTTCGGAAAATGCAACCGTACTCTGCGGATAAGAATTTGTGGATCCACTTCTTCCAGGAGAGTCTTTCAGGGACTCATCTCGAATGGTTCTATCAGCTGGATGGGACCAAGGTTCGTAACTGGGAGGAGTTGGCTACTGCTTTCTATAAGCAGTATCAATATAATGCCGACCTTGCCCCTACACGTACCCAGCTCCAGGGTATGTCGTTAGGTGCAAGCGAAGGTTTTAAGGAGTACGCTCAGAAGTGGAGAGACCTGGCTGGTAGGGTGCAGCCACCATTGACTGATCGGGAGTTGGTAGACATGTTCTTGGGGACCCTATCTGGGCCGTTTTTCAACCATCTGATCGGGAATTCTTCTGCTGGGTTCACTGATTTGATTCTAACTGGAGAGAGAATTGAGGCTGGGTTGAAGTCTGGGAAGATTACGAAGGGTGCATCATCTAGTTCTGAGAAGAAACCCTTCAAGAAGGAGTCTAGTGCCGTGTATGGTTCCAAGAGATCAGAGAGACCTGAGCGCCGCCAATCTGTCAGTGCGGTAATGATTGCTAAGCCTGCTACCGCTCCTCGGCCGGCCAATCCTCAAAGGGCTGAAAGACCCCGGAGAGAGTTCACCCGGTTAAGCATGACCCTATCGCAGATCCTGCCACAGTTGCTATCCACTAACTTAGTGACTGTCAGGGAGCCTCCGAAGTTCCCCAATACTGCATCTCCTAAGTACAACCCGAATGCTCATTGTGCTTACCATTCAGATAGCCCGGGGCACTCTACCGATGACTGTTGGACGTTAAAGAATAAGGTGCAAGACCTTATCGACGCGAAGGAGATACAGTTCGAAGCGCCTGAGAGGCCGAATGTAGTTACTGCTCCTATGCCTCAACATGGGGTAAATGCTGTTGACGAAGACGTTTATGCTGTTTCTGTGGATGATCTAGCCACTCCTCTGAAGATTGTCAAGAAGAACCTACTGCAGGCCGGTTTATTTCCGGGTTGCAGTGAGGGTTGCCTGTTCTGTGCTGTGTCCCCATCTGGTTGTCCCTTGCTGAGGTTAGGCATCCAAAGCCTAATGGATAGCAAGGAGATTCTGTTTAAGAAGTCTGCTGTTCGGTTGGTTCCAGTGGAAGAAGTTTCTGTGGTGACTATCTTCAATAATCCGATCCCTTCTCTCCCAAAGAAGCCCGTTCAAATCATGACCATTGCACCTGTTATTATCACTGTTCCAGGGCCCCTGCCCTATGTATCTGATAAAGCTGTCCCCTGGCATTATGGGGCAGATGTATATGTAAACGGGATTAAACAAGAGTTCAACGCTGGCGCCAGCATTTGTGACATCACTGGCCCAGCCAAGGTTACCCGCAGTGGCAGGCTCTTCTCGCCTGACATTGCGCCGCCTGCCGCCCGAAGACCACTCCTGATAACTCCTACAAGTGTACCTGTCCCTGCTGCTGATCCAATTGTTTCTCCTGCTGCCGAGTCATCCAATGCTCGGGGCAAAGAAGTTGAAGTTGAGCCTGCCCAGATGGGGGCACCTGTACCTATAACTGCTGAGGCCTCCCAACAAGAGATGGAGGAGATTCTAAAAATTATAAAGAAGAGTGACTTCAATGTTGTGGAACAGCTGGGGCATACGCCCTCCAAAATCTCCATGCTCTCTTTATTGCTGTGCTCCGAGGCCCATGCTAAGGCCTTAATCTCATTCCTCAAGATGGCCCATGTGCCACATGAGACATCTGCAGTCCAGTTCACTGATTGCGTAGCAAATCTGACAGCAGACAATGGCTTGGGTTTCTCAGATGCTGACTTGACCGCGAAGGGAAGAGACCATAATGATGCTCTGCATGTCTCTATCGAATGCAGGGGCACTACCTTGGCACATGTGTTGGTGGATACTGGTTCGTCCTTGAATGTGCTACCGAAGAATGCTTTAGATCGTTTGGACTGTGAAGGCTTGGAATTAAAACCCAGCAATATCGTCGTCAGGGCCTTTGATGGTTCAAAGAGGATGGTTCATAGAGAGGTTGACATTCCGATTCGTGTGGGCTCTCAGGTGTTCGACTCTACATTTTATGTGATGGATATCCGTCCATCTTACTCTTGTCTATTGGGTCGACCTTGGATACATAAGGCTGGGGCAGTGACCTCTACCTTGCACCAGAAGCTGAAGTACCCCGTCAGAGGGAAGATCGTCACTGTGCAGGGAGAGGAGGAATATATGGTGAGCCACCTGAACTCCTTCAGATACATTGAGATGGATGGGGAGTTTATTGAAACCCCCTTTCAGCATTTTGAGGAGGTGCTTCCAATTACAGCAGCGTCAGAAACGGCAATGGAAGAAAGTGTTCCTTTGAAGATGGCTTCCCTAAAGGATGCCCGGGCTCTGGTTCAGAAGGGTGAAAGTGCCAACTGGGGGCAGGCTTCCAGACTTTACTCAGAAGACTGATAAATTTGGGCTGGGTTTTACCACAGAGGGGCAGAAAGCTATGAGGAAAGCAAAGATCGGAAGACCTCCTGTGATCATTACAAATTCAGGAGTGAATGCTGTTGGGGAAGACAGCGAAGTGGACGAAGCTGAATTCAACAGCTGGATCTATCTGACGACCGAAGGCGGATTGAACAACTGGATTGCTAAAGACCATACCCCTGTTACCTTTGTGACGCAGTAATAAATTTCTTTGTTTCGTTATTTTGTAATAAACAATAATAAACTCTTTGGCCCGGTGTCTTACCCGAGGCACCGTGGTATCATTTGTGAGGGCATATAAATTGTCATTTCATATATCATGAATGAAAATCTTGGACGTATTTTCGCATTACAAATATTGTGCTCCTTTTCTGTCTTTCTTTCCTTTACATATATTTCAAAACAGCTGTATTTACACACACACTCACTCATACAGGTTTCAATCCACTATGGATCTCACTGATAACAACTCTGCTACTGCAAATTATGACTTTGAAAATCCGATCAACTTAGCCGAAGACGAAGGTGAAGATGATTGCGAAGTGCCTGGCGAGCTTGCAAGACTGTTGCTTCAGGAAGAGAGGGCAATTCAACCCCACGAAGAGCCAGTGGAAACCATAAACTTGGGTACAGAGACAGACAGGAAAGAGGTAAAGATTGGTGCCAACCTAGAGCTCAGCGTGAAGCAACGGTTGACTCAAATGCTGCATGATTATATGGAGATATTTGCCTGGTCCTACGAAGACATGCCAGGATTGGATACCGATATTGTGGTCCATCACTTGCCGACTAAGGAAGACTGCCCTCCAGTTAAGCAAAAAGTCCGTCGGATGCGTCCAGAGATGTCTGAGAAGATTAAGGCCGAGGTTATGAAACAGTTTGATGCCGGGTTTCTTGCAGTGACCTCTTACCCTCAGTGGGTTGCTAATGTGGTGCCGGTACCTAAGAAGGACGGTAAGGTCAGAATGTGTGTCGACTACAGGGATCTGAACAGGGCCAGCCCCAAGGATGAATTCCCTTTACCTCACATTGATGTCCTTGTTGATAATACAGCTCAGCATAAGGTGTTCTCTTTCATGGATGGTTTCTCAGGTTACAATCAGATCAAGATGGCACCTGAAGACATGGAAAAGACTACATTTGTTACTCAGTGGGGCACCTTCTGTTACAAGGTCATGCCTTTCGGGTTGAAGAACGCTGGGGCAACCTACCAACGTGCCATGGTTGATTTATTTCATGACATGATCCATCATGAGATAGAAGTGTATGTTGACGACATGATCGCAAGGTCCCAGACTGAGGAAGAGCACCTAGATCATCTGCAGAAGTTGTTTGACCGGTTGAAACTATACAAGCTGAGATTGAACCCGAACAAGTGCACCTTCGGGGTAAGATCTGGGAAGTTGCTAGGCTTCGTGGTAAGTGACAAGGGTATTCAAGTGGACCCTGCTAAGGTCAAAGCTATTCAAGAGATGCCAGTTCCTAAGACAGAGAAGGAAGTCAGAGGCTTTTTAGGAAGCCTGAATTACATTGCTCGGTTCATCTCACACCTAACTGCTACCTGTGAGCCAATCTTCAAGCTACTGAAGAAAGATCAGGTAGTACGTTGGAACGATGAATGTCAGGCTGCTTTTGACAGAATCAAAGAGTATCTCCAAGAACCACCCATCCTTATGCCACCGGTTGAAGGGAGACCTCTGATACTATATCTAACAGTGCTTGACAATTCAATGGGGTGTGTGCTGGGGCAGCATGACGAGTCTGGCCGAAAAGAGCATGCCATTTATTACCTTAGCAAAAAGTTTACCGACTGTGAGACCCGATATTCACT
Source organism: Vicia faba (assembly GCA_948472305.1). Classification (NCBI taxonomy): domain Eukaryota; kingdom Viridiplantae; phylum Streptophyta; class Magnoliopsida; order Fabales; family Fabaceae; genus Vicia; species Vicia faba. The sequence continues at coordinate 486,006,222 of OX451737.1, forward strand.
GCTCGAGAAAACTTGCTGCGCTTTGGTATGGGCTGCTCGCCGGCTGAGACAGTATATGCTGACTCACACTACCTTGTTGATCTCAAAGATGGATCCTATAAAATACATATTCGAAAAGCCTGCTCTGTCTGGGAGAATTACAAGATGGCAAATGATCTTGACGGAATACGACATTCAGTACACGACCCAGAAAGCCATCAAGGGAAGTATATTGGCAGACCACTTGGCACACCAGGCCGTAGATGATTATCAATCAATGAACTTCGAGTTTCCGGATGAAAGCATTATGATAGTAACAGATTGTGAAGTACCTGGACCGGATGAAGGACCTGAACCAGGATCCCGATGGTCTATGCACTTTGACGGAGCCTCCAATGCTTTGGGAAATGGTATCGGCTCCATCATCATATCTCCTCAAGGTACTCATACTCCACTCACTGCCCAGCTGTGTTTCAACTGTACCAACAACATGGCGGAGTATGAGGCGTGCATCATGGGTCTTCAAGCTGCGATCGACCTAAGGATCAAATTTCTAAGTGTCTTTGGAGATTCCGCTCTTGTGATCAATCAGATCAAAGGAGAGTGGGATACGAAACATCCAAACTTGATTCCTTACAGAGAATGTGTGTTGACCCTGATCCCCCACTTCACAAAGATAACCTTTGAACACTTTCCGAGAGAAGAGAATCAGTTAGCGGACGCGTTAGCTACAATGTCTTCAATGTTCAAGGTTAAATGGGATAATGAGGCTCCCCGGATCATCATCTGGAAACTGGACGAGTCGGCGTACTGTTGCGATCTCGAGACTGAATTGGTGACCGAGAAGCCTTGGTACCATGAGGTGAGGAGATACCTAGAAGCTCAGGAATACCCTGAAGGTGCATCCATCAATGATAAGAAGTTCCTGAGAAGGTTCGCAGCCAAGTTCTTCCTTAGCAACGGCATCTTGTACAAGCGAAACCATGATTCAACCCTACTGCGTTGTATGGATAAGACTGAAGCAGAAAAAAATCATGGAAGAGCTACATGAAGGGATCTTTGGTACACATTCCAGAGAACATACTATGGCTAAGAAAATCCTACGGGCAGGATACTACTGGTCCACAATGGAAGCTGACTGCTACCAACATTCCAGGACATGCCACAAGTGCCAGATCTATGCAGACAAGGTGCATGTTCCTCCGGTTCCCATGAATGTTCTGACGGCGCCATGGCCGTTTGCAATGTGGGGCATAGACATGATCGGCGAGATTAAACCTACGGCATCCAATGGACATCGCTTCATCCTAGTGGCGATTGATTATTTTACGAAGTGGGTTGAGGCAGCATCCGATGCTACGGTAACCAAGACTGTTGTGGCACGGTTCATTCGGCACAACCTGATCTGTCGGTACGGCGTCCCTGAGCGGATTATTACAGACAACGGTACCAATCTGAACAACAAGATGATCGCTGAGCTCTGCGAACAGTTCAAGATACAGCACCACAATTCTTCTCCTTACAGACCGAAGATGAACGGGGCTGTAGAAGCAGCAAATAAGAATATCAAGAAAATCGTGCAGAAGATGACAGTGACTTATAAAGATTGGCACGAGATGTTACCGTTCGCTCTACATGGGTACCGTACCTCAGCTAGGACGTCAACCGGGGCAACTCCTTTCTCTCTGGTTTATGGTATGGAGGCAGTCTTGCCGATCGAAGTGCAAATACCCTCTCTCCGGATAATGAAGGATGCAAATCTGAACGAAGATGATTGGATCCAGACACGACTTGATCAGCTCAACCTCATTGATGAAAAGAGACTTGCTGCTATCTGTCATGGTCAGACGTATCAGAAACGGATGATCAGGGCATTTAACAAAAAGGTCAGACCACAGGAATATCAAGTTGGGGATCTGGTAATCAAGCGAATCATCCTTCCTCAGAGTGATCCAAGGGGCAAATGGACCCCTACGTACGAAGGGCCATTTGTGGTTAAGCATGTGTTCTCAGGAGGAGCCATGATTCTAACCAACATGGATGGTGACGACCTTCCTCACCCCGCCAATGCAGACATAGTAAAAAGATACTACGCATGAAAAAAGACCCGCTAGGCTGACATGCCTAGGCAAAAGTTAGGGCTTCCCGGCGAACCAAAAGGGTTCGGGCAAAATAAAGGGATGAAAATGAAAAAAATTTGTACACCCGGCAAGTCGAAAACCTGAAAAGGCGGCTTGGGCAAAAATGGGTATCCCGGTGGATCGAAAACCCGAAAGGGCGGTCCAGGCAAAAATTAGGGATAAAAGCGTAATACTATGTCTCATTGATCACTTTGCATCCAGAATCCGGTATCTACATCAAGTTCAAACGGCATCGACCAGTCAACTTCACCTTCAACCAAGGTCATCAAGTGATGAGACGCTCGGAGTTATAAAGGCAATAGCAGAGTTGAAACCCAGTGGGATCATTCATTTCACACAGCTGTTTTATTTTCTTTTGTACAAAATTTGTATAAACTCTCTTGTCCGGCGGCCTCCTCTTACTAGGACGCCAGTCTCTTGTACACAAAACGCCTATTCACAGGCCATTCAAAATCAATACAAATATATTTTCAGTTAAACGTGCCAAGTGTTTTTCTTTTTCTGTTTTGTTTTGCGAAGAACGTCCAAGGTTCAATTTGTGATATATGCATTGACGATAATTTGCTAACTCATAAATATTTGCATACGAAACAAAGGAATTAATTGCAGGTGACACTAGAAATAGGGGCAATAAAGAGTTGTCCAAGCAATCTAATTGTTCTATCCTCCAAGGTACCAAGGTAGGTTCAGCTAAAGAACACGACCAGTACATCTTAATTCCCCAGAGAGTGATTCAGCAAAACAGTGCATTCTTCTCCAGGCAGAGTTATCAAATCTCAAGGAAATTAAGTATCCTCCTGCAGATCTCAATACTTCCCCAGCAGCATGCATCCCCGGCAGTCTTGACCTAAAGATTATTCCCCGGCGGTTTATCAAACATTCAGTAGAGCCACTTCCCCAGCATATCAATACTCCCCCAGGAGAGTCCAACCCGTTTCCCCAGGAAAGTTGGAATTCATCTTCCCCAAGCAATAAGCTTATCCCTGGTAGATTCTGGAAGCTTATACCTCGTAGAGCACGAACGCATCGTCCGACTTGATTCAAAGAGTTATTTCCTTAACAGGATATAACTGGGTTATCCTCAGCCAAAAGCCACGGAAAGAGCGTCGTCTACAAAGGCTTCCTACCCCCAGCGAAATCCATCAATACTCCAACAACAAGGGTATCCCCAGCAATGCTTATCAACAATTCAGCAAAGCATCTCTATCCCCACAGAGTATCACTCCCCAGCATGGTCGCTAGAGTATTTTTCTCCCCGCAGAATCTTCCATTTGCCAAGTTTATTCCGCAACAGAGTCATCTTCTCCTACCGGTGTTCTTGCAGCTATCATCCCCAGCGGAAGCGAAATCTATTCTCCAACAGCAGCCCAGGAGTGACTTCCCGGCACCCGTCAAGGATTTACTTTCCTAGACGAAAACATACATTCATAAAACATCACATACATCATTATAGCATGCATAGACGCATTATATCATACAAATCTCATTTATGTTGAGAACATCATTGCTTGATCCATATCATGCATTGCATATGACTAACCTTTACCTTTCAGGAAAGATGCAGTTGAAATTCTCAATCATATTTCAAGACCTAGACCGGTTCAGTTAATCGACTCCAAAGATTTCTTATCCAGTCCCAGGCCTTCTCTAGTCCAACTAAATCGACTCCTAACAGATTTTTCGGATAAAGACTCAGTAGAAGTTATCCCAGATGATAATTTCAGATGGTTCCCTCTCCGACGGTGAGTGAGGTGATAATTCCTTTTCCGATGGTTCCCTCTCCGACGGTGAGTGAGGTGATAATTCCTTTTCAGATGGTTCCCTCTCCGACGGTGAGTGAGGTGATAATTCCTTTTCAGATGGTTCCCTCTCCGACGGTGAGTGAGGTGATAATTCCTTTCCTAATGGTTCCCTCTCCGACGGTGAGTGAGGTGATAATTCCTTGTCAGATGGTTCCCTCTCCGACGGTGAGTGAGGTGATAATTCCTTTTCCGATGGTTCCCTCTCCGACGGTGAGTGAGGTGATAACTCCTTTTCAGATGGTTCCCTCTCCGACGGTGAGTGAGGTGATAATTCCTTTCCTAATGGTTCCCTCTCTGACGGTGAGTGAGGTGATAATTCCTTGTCAGATGGTTCCCTCTCCGACGGTGAGTGAGGTGATAATTCCTTTCCTAATGGTTCCCTCTCCGACGGTGAGTGAGGTGATAATTCCTTGTCAGATGGTTCCCTCTCCGACGGTGAGTGAGGTGATAATTCCTTTTCCGATGGTTCCCTCTCCGACGGTGAGTGAGGTGATAACTCCTTTTCAGATGGTTCCCTCTCCGACGGTGAGTGAGGTGATAATTCCTTTCCTAATGGTTCCCTCTCCGACGGTGAGTGAGGTGATAATTCCTTGTCAGATGGTTCCCTCTCCGACGGTGAGTGAGGTGATAATTCCTTTTCAGATGGTTCCCTCTCCGATGGTGAGTGAGGTGACAATTCCCTTTCAGATTATAATTGCCTGTGGTTCTCTCCCCGATACTGCGAAGATGGTAATTCCCACCAAGATTTTCTCAACGAGCGTTGTTGAAGTTAAAGTCGCCAAGGTTCTCTTACTATTCATGCTAAGGTAGTAACCATCCCTGGTTCATTCATCATCTTGTGAAGCTCCAGATTCAGCTCCTGTAACTAGTCAGGACATATCTATGCCAAGCATCTGAAAACCAGTTCTTGCAACGTGTCAGGTACTCCTTTTTCTTTTGCAAGTATGCAGGTTCTCGCTAAGGATTCTCTTATGCGATCAACATCCAGATGGCATCTATAAGCCCATCATCCTAGTCATCAACCTCTAAATGGCATCTATAAGCCCAGTCCCACCACACTGCTACTATATGAGCGCAAATTTCTGGGCACTATAGTGTTCAATCATCTTCTACCCTCGGATTACGAAAGGCACGTCGGCCAATCTGCATCCTCAGGTCTAAGAAGATTGAACAGGGGCAACTGTTGTACCCCAAAATTTGCCCTCCCATATTCTTCAAGAAATTGCCAAGTCAAACTGCAAAAGTTCCCCAAGGGTTGCACAGTTCAAGGGCCTCCTATACAGTCAAGATTAGGGTTTGTGTTCTGATCAAGGAAATGAAGTTTTCAAAGGTCCAATCAAGTCTCACATGCCTACAAATATGGTCAAGTGTCCTCATATCAAGTTTCAAGACATTCAGCTCAAAATTGCACAGTCAAAACCCTAATTGCACTACAGTCAACTGTAGGGGCAAAATGGTCATTTGACAGTCAAAAGTTCAAATTTTTGGTCAACATATCATTTTGTAGCCACAAACATCATTTGATCAATGCTTGATCATGATTCTCAAAGCTTGGCTCAAAAATCATCAAGATGCAAAAGTTTCCTTATTTGGACAGTTGAAAAAGTCAACTGAAATTGACCAGGGCATAACTTTCACATGGATTATCAGAAAAATTCCATCCAAAGCTCATTTTGAAGAGAAAGACATTTCCTACAACTCATCTTCATACTTCAAGTCCAAGAAATGCTCTCATAAAAAGTTATCAATTTCAACATTATAGGTCATTTTCAAAAGTCAACAAAAAGGGACTTTAAGTCAAAGGCCATAACTTGGGATTGGTAAATCAAAATGACATGGGACCAAAGGAATTGGTTAGAGGACTCAAATACCTTTCCAAAATGTCCAAGAACATGAGAAAAGCTTAAAAATTGAGCAAGTTATGCCTTGTAGAAGTTGGGAAATTTTTGGATATTTTGAAAAGTCAACATTGATTCAAATGACCTAAAATTGCTAATGGGCCCATTTTTCTTCCATAATTCATCATCCATGACATGTGCACGACCACTTGGCCCAAAGGGAAGTATTTTTCCATTTTTTATTTATTTATTTGAATTTTTATTTATAATAATTCATTTAAATCAATTAAATATGTGAAAAATATTTAACTTAACCTAACAAATCTTTTTGTACATGTTTTATTCTTAATAATTCGTGCATATCCCAATATAGAAAGATTTGGATGGAATTGATCTTAATTGATACAAAGTTGTATGAAAAATATTTGAAAAAAGATCCTAGAAAATCAATTTTCAAAATCAATGAATGCAATGGATTTGATTGATTTTTCTTGACCTAATGGACTCAATACAAAAGCCTGAACACAACCCTAGTGCAAGAACATACGCAGCTGCTGAGAAAGTTGGAAGACAAACTTGAAAATTTTGCAAAGCAACTCAATTCTGAAAACTGACTTATAGGTGGTTCCAAGGCACGAAACCTATTCCATTAGCTTCCTTGGAGATTACTGAACATATTCCAATCAAAGACAACCATCAAAACTCAAGGAATTGGTAACACGAATGCAAACTGTACCAAGAAAAATTCATAATCGTGCATCATGATTTACGCATCCTTTGTAATTTTCAATACTTGATTCATGTTCATTATGAAGTTCTGAAGCTAACCAATATATTTAATTGTATTTTTATGTGCTACACGCGATTATGCCATGTTTGATTTTTAGGGTTTACAGAGCTTCAGATTAGGGATTTTGAAACGAGGAAAAATTAGCCCTCAAAACCACCACCATTCAACTCAGCGCATATGGACGAAAACAATGGCCTCATCGTGCTCAATTTATGAGTGCCTGAGACCTAATCGCTATTTTCTGGAAAGTTGCCTAGGAGAACGCTTGAAAACCGTGGCCAATGTGTTCTTGTTTCAGAAAAAAATAAAACACGCGAGGAAGATGAATTCGTGGCAAGATCTGGTTGGTCTGTTTGAAATTCGCGCGCGGACCCACTAACATTGACATTTTTCTTTTATAATATTTATTGTTTGTTATATGTTAACAATGCGTGCAGTAGAACGAATGGCAAGGCGTATGAGTGTTAACGTCCAAGACCTGGGTTCGAGTCCCAGGTCTACCTCACTTCAATATTATTTTTCAATTTACAATCCCATGCAGTGCCAACATCAAGACGCACCATACATCCTCCATATCAAATCGCCCACGTGCCTATTGGAATCAAACCAAAGGCTGAGAATTGATGAACACCCTAAGCTTGAGTCAACATGCCAGCACGTGAGTAAAAAAGTCCAATAAGGCCACAGTCAAATGGGCCTGAATTGCTAACAAGAGACCTCCATATTGGGGACTGACACCCCCCTAGGTTTGCTTTTTTAATATTTCTTCTTTGCATTATTTCTATTCTTATTAATAATTGTTTTGTTTAATTAAATTAATTATTTTCACAAAATATAAAATATCACAAAAAAATCAGAAAAAAAGAATTAAAATGATAAATATTTTTGTTTTAATATTTTCATGAATAAATTTGCATGTAATTAAATTTAGTTTTAAATTAGGTTAATTTTAATTCTTTTAATAAAAAAAATCTAAAAAAATGTAGAAATAGGTTTAATTAATAATTTTTCATCCTTTTTATTTTTCTTTCTTAAATATGTCAAATAATTAAACATTTATTTTCATGAATAAACTTGTAAAATAATTAGGGTTTCATTTAGGTTAAAAACTTCAATATTTTTCTTAATAAATTAAAAATAATTAGAATTAGGGTTTGCGTCGTATTTTGATTACTTTTTTTATTATTAAAACATAAAATATTAAAAAATGCCAAAAATAAATTCTTGCTTTCTTTTTAATTAATTAATTCATCGCTAATTCAATTTTTTTTGCAAAAGGGTCCAACGCCCTCGTTTCGTTCTTAATTTCTTATTAATTCGCGTGTTTATTTTATTTCGTTTAAATATTCATGTATCTCTCCCGAAGCCTTGTAAATACCTCTTGCATTTTAAATTCTTTTACTTTCTTTATTTTTCCGTCAAATCGGGTCCTGGTTAATTTTGGCGATGTGGACCCGCGCCATTTGTAATAGCTTTAGATTTACTTTTCTCGCAACTTTTAACTGTTAATCAAAAGCATGAAAGAATGTATGGACAAAATAAAAACAAGCGTAGAACGCCAATGACATGACAAGATAAATGCAAATGAAAACGACACACAAATTCACACACCACCCCTAGGGTACGCCTCACTGTTGCCTTGCCTCGAAAGGTGATCGTCGAGTAGAGGACGTCTTAGTAAGTCCTCATGATCCGGGAACCTGGCATGAGGGTAGCTTCTAAGGTGTCTTCCCATTGCTCTGGTGATCACCATGACCCGAACCTCGAATTGACCCGAACACCTCCAACGGTGGTGCTACCTACCTCTCAATGGTGGGATGGCACTACTTTAAAGGACATTTACACAGACGAATTCCTTAGGATAGGTAGACAACTCTAAGATACTTGCTCTAATTTCAAACAAAATTCAAAATACTTTTCACACCGACACCTTTCAAAAAGCTTTCGAAAGCAATTTTTCAAACACTCTTGAGGACTGATACAAGAGTCGAACTGGAATTTTCAAAGAAACTTTTTAAAACCCACATTGGAAAGCAAACAAACCTTTTTGAAAACACAAATGAGCAAGTATCTAAGAGCCCATGGATAACCATGGATAGAAAGGGTGCTAACACCTTCCCTTTCTATAACCTACCTCCCGAACCGAGAGCAATCTCTTTAAGGAATTTTTCTGTGCTTTTGTCCTTTCCATTTGGAGAAAATAAAAGACGGTGGCGACTCTTGCTTACCGCGACATTTCGCGAACCAGCGTTAAACAGTCAGTTCCAGATCCACCGATCACACCACCAATGAAGGAACACCAAAGGCATGGTCAAAAGCAAATGCATAGGATCTCAGAAAGTCAAAACATGGACCTCCCTGTTTTGGGCCAAGGCTTTCTATCTACACCCCCCTCAAACTGCTCTCTCAGGCCCAAGTTTTCTTTTCTTTTCCTTTTATATTTTGCTTTATTAATTTATTTTATTTATATTTCACTAACAAAATTAATTTTTCTTTTATCCAAAAAAATCACAAAAATAATATTTTTCACCAAATTAGGTTTAGATTTTATTTTTTATCAAAAAATTAAATGAATTTAATTAGGTTGTTAATTTGAGATAACTTTAATTCCTTTTGTAAATAAACTAAAAATAATTAGAACAATTAGGGTTTTGTTTATAACTTAATTATATTTTCTTTTTTCTTAAAATAACAAAAACACAAAAATAAGCCATTTATTTATTTCCATTAATTAATTTAATCGCTAATTAATTGTGTATTTAATTTTAAAACCCATGAGCATGTTCTTGGACATTTTGGAAAGCCCTTGAAGTCCTCTAACCAATGCTTTTGGTCCCATGTCATTTGGATTTACCAATCTCAAGTTATGGCCTTTGACTCAAAGTGTACTTTTGTTGGCTTTTGAAATTGACCTATAATGTAAAAATTGGTAACTTTTTGTGAGGGCATTTCTTGAACTTTTTGTTAGAGAGGACACTTTACTTTCCAGATCAAAAATAGTTTTAAGATGCTCTTCCCTTTCCTCCTTTAGCTGAGTTATGATGGCTTTCTGTTTCTCCCCTTCAAGACACACTTCTGCACTTCTGAGACATAATTCTTTGTATGAAACATCTAACTCATCAAAGGTCAGTTCCCCATCACTAGACTCTTCATCAGATACATAATTGCTTGTCAATACTTTAACATATTTGGTAGTTTCTTCAAGATCACTCTCTGAGTCCTCTTCAGACCAAGTAACATAAATTCTTCTTTTGTTTCTTTAGATATGTAGGACATTAAGCTCTAATTTGACCAAAGCCTTCACATTCATGACATTGTATTCCCTTCCCTTGAGAGGATTTTTCTTCAACCCTTTTTCTTCCCACCTCATTTGACTTATACATGTTAGATGGGATGTTCTTGACATTTGATATTTGGTTCATGTCCATTCTTTTTATCACTTTATTAAATTGTCTTCCAAGCATAGCTAAAGCATTTGATATTCCTCCATCTGTATCCATATCACATTCTTCTTCTTCATCTTCAGTATTAGATACAAAGGCTATGCTTTTGTTTTTCTTCTCAGATATTTCATTTATGCTTAATTCAAATGTTAGAAGGGATCCAACCAGTTCATCCACTTTCATTTTGTCAATGTCTTGGGCTTCTTCTATAGCAATTACTTTCATATCAAATCTCTTGGGAAGAGACCTGAGCATCTTTCTCACCAATTTGTCTTCAGGTATTTTCTCTCCTAAAGCACTGGAGGCATTAACAATTTCAAGGATGTTCATATGGAAGTCATTTATACTTTCATCACCTTTCATCCTCAAATTATCAAATTTTATGGTGAGTAACTGAAGTCTTGACATCTTAACTTTGGATGTGCCTTCATGAGTAGATTGAAGAATCCCCCATTTTTCCTTAGCAACTTCACATGTATTCACGAACCTGAAAATGTTCTTGTCAATTCCATTGAATATAACATTCAAGGCTTTAAAATTTCCAAGAGTAATTTCATCTTCTTCCTTAGACCAATCTTCTTCAGGTTTTAATTCAGAAGTAGGTTCTCCATTTTCTCCCAATTTGACAGGGTGTTTCCATCCTCTTAAAACAACTTTCCAAGCCCTGCTGTCTAAGGACTTTAGAAAGGCAACCGTATGTAGTTTCCAGTAGTCATAATTGCTTCCATCCAAAATGGGTGGTCTGTTCACAAATCCTCTTTCCTTGTCCATAGTACCAGAAAATATCTTCCCTGGATCTCACCCAGATAAAGAGCAGGATGCCTACTCTGATACCAATTGAAATTTTGGTATCAGATATGTGATGTCGAATGAGATGTCACGACACAAATATCTGTTTGTAAGTAAGGTGCAGTAAAATCAAAATCAGTAAAAACATAAGAGATTGTTCACCCAGTTCAGTGTACAACAACACCTACTCTGGGGGCTACCAAGCCAGAGACAAGTTCACTAAATAATATCAATTCATAGGCCCTTAGTAAATAACAAGTTTACGATCTAATCACTTAATCACTACCCAAGCTAAACTTCTACCCAAGACTCACCTATGTATGAGGCCATCCTCAAATCCCTTCAATCACTTACAGTGAAGAACTTAACAAAATTAGTAAGTTTGAAACACTTTAATCATTCAATGCTTAAAAGCTTATGAATGATACACAATTAACAACCCAAATAACAACTCAAGTATTTGAACTAATACTTAGAGTGTATTACAAATAAAAAGCCTAGACTTCTAGTCAGAAAGAAAGTATTATTCTTCAATAGTTGCTTGTCTTTGAATAAGGAAGCAAGTCCTTATATATGCGAAGCTTTGGGCTTGAGCTTAAAAACAAATATTCAAATCTTTTGAATATTTCCATAAAAACAAGCCAAGATAAAATTATGCAATTTGAAAAATATTCCTCCATATTTTTCGCAGCCTGTAGATCACAAATCCTGAATTATGCCACACATGAAAACATGAAACAAAAGACTTAACTGATTTTGGGCTGAGATCAGTTTAGTAGGCAGATGTCAAGACATCTGCTTTGACATCATACAAAATAATTTTGCTCCAAATGTTAAGGCATTTAGAAAAACATTAACAAGTCATTATTTTACCAAAATTGTTGCCAACAAGCACTTACAGTTTGGATCTTTTAGCGAATACTTTGCAGGCAACAGATCGGTCGTATGACATGTTTTTCAACAACAACTTGTTCAGCAACTGCACTGCCGGCGAATCTTTTCGCCTTCTGTGTGAGTCAACACCACCAAACCTGAAACAACAAACACTAAATCAAAATCAAAATCGAACCTGTCTGATACTCAATAATAACAATAAAGAAAGAGAGGGACAAGGAAGAAGAAGAGGAAGAAGGAAGAAGAAGATAGAGAAGGAAGAAGGATTGAAACGTATTTGGCACAATGATGGCTTATTTTAACCACTGGTAGTAGAAAATTGAACGCAAAAGAATTGAAGATTGTAACCGCCATACTTCGAATGCTATTGAGAAGTGGAATTAAGAAGTGGAGGACGTATGAAAAACATAGTAGCTGTGATATCAGGAAGCCACGTATTGTGATTTTGGAACAAAATGATAGAATAAAGTTTTTGGGTAGATACATTTTTCTTATATTATAGATATTATGACAAAGTATGAACCACCGAAAGCATGAACCACCAAAAAAAAAAAAGATAATTACACAATGTATCCCACACATAACATGTTACAATGCAAAAATATTTGATATGTTGACACAATTTTTTCTTACACCATATTCTCCACCGTATATAATAACACAACAAAATAGCCTAGTACATAAAGCAAGATAAAATAAATTATTATAAAATAACACTTATATATCTTTTTCCTAATGCAAACATGGTCCACACATATCATGTATTTAACAAAAATATATTTTCCTACTAAAAAGTAATCAATGTATAAAACGACGTATTTTGAACAAAATTTAAGAAAATTCTTTAACCAAGTTGATGAAGCGCCATAATTATACAAAATTTCACCACTTCTCAATATAACAATGTCGATTGATACTATAGTTCACAAAATCAAATCCCAACATAATTTACTGTTGGAGTTTCACATTCGAAAATACAAACTTTCTTTAATTTGAGTGTGACTCTCGTTCTTCGATTTAGAAGTTAAAATTTACATTATAGCACTAGAAATCATTGTTTTGAAAACAAAAATTAAAGATTTAAAATTTATTAATTTTTAATTTTTAATTTTTTTTAAAATTTTTATAAAATTAATATAATAAAATGAAAAATAATTTGTAATTTATTATAATCAACGCGTTTTGATAAAAAATAAAATAAATTATAACAGGAAACCGAAAAATATAATTTAGCCAAATTTATTTAACCTAAAAATAAATATTTTTTCAATTAGTTTTTTGTTTAAAGTAAGTAGAGAGTTGATAAGTCAGAGTTGCGTCTGTGTTGGGTTTAGGTGTGACGGTGAAGATAAAAATGGACTTGATTGAATTATGGGCGATTTTCGGCCCTGGCGTCGCCGGCGCTGTTTTCGGTGCCGGTTGGTGGATCTGGCTGGACGCCGTCGTGTGCAGCTCCACAACCGTTCCCTTCCTTCATTATCTTCCCGGTGAGTTTCATATCTCTATCTCTTTCACTATCTTTTTAGTTTTAGGGTTTCGGTTTGGTTTAATTGATTGCGCTTTTGATTATTGTTTTCGAAGGAATTTTTGCATCTCTAGCGGGTTTGATGTTCAATTGCGTTAGAAAAGAAGATATTGATTATTCTCCTTACGATGAAGGAGAGTGGAGGTACTTGATTGCTTAATTGTTTGCTTGTTTTGTTCTTTGTTGATTATGATGATATTGTTTAACTTCGAAATTGGTAAAGGATTTCTATATTCATGATTCATCACACGTAAATTGGAAGAGTATCCTCATTTAAACTTCTCTTGTCAGCATTAGTGAAGCAGCTGACTGTGGGCTTTGGAGATTTTATCTTTCTTCATAATACAAAATTCCCCTAGTTTGGAGGGTGTAGATAAGTTATTCTCAATTATAACCTATGTTTATAATCCTCTAAAGGGTTGCGTGAACTTGCAAGCTAATTACGTCGACAGCAAAAAGAGTGTCTAGTCAAGAAATGTGTTGGCCGATAGGATTACCACCTAGCTTGCAATATAAAGTGGGGATGGCAAGAAGGCTACCTTCATTTTTTCAATATTTTCTTTGGATGTTAACAAAGGAATATACTTGTGTTATATTATAAATGTATTTAGGTTTGTAATGCACATCTAACCCCCAATAACCAGTGAACTGACCGAGTTCTTTCATGTGGAAAGTTGAAAACAATAGTTGTTTAATTGCAAAGATACACTTGACGAAATGTTCAGACCTTAACCATAATATCATCCACTTAAACATGTGAACATTCCAGGTCACCGTTGTCACAATGCCTTAGGAGTCCTTTTAGGTTAGAAAAATTTATCATACTAGTTTTGAATGAATGAAAATCTAAATAGTATGGATCAAAACCATACGTTTGGTGCCTTGATTTAGCTGTATAAAAGTGTTTAGTTTGTGGAATGCATAGGTGATGGTTTGGCATTCCAATTGGAAATTTGATAAGCTTCCTTAATCTTCCTTGAGGTCACACCAAAGAAATATAATTTTGACATCTATTTGATGTAATGACTAGGATTGGAATCTCGAAGGGAGAGAATCATGCACAAAATTGACATCTTGGAAACAAGTACAAAGTTTCATTATAACCAGGTCCACACTTGTTGATAGAACACTGATCATGGACATGATTTAAGCCGTGGGGTTGAACTAAGTGTGGACTGGTTATTGGACCTGATCCCTTGAAAATCAACGATTTAGAAGGTCTATACTCGTCAAAAAATAAAAGGGGTAGTGAGTTATGCTCTGGAGTTGGCATTTTAGTTTGGCCGAGCAATGTGATTGGATTATAAGGAGATGAGTAGTGGGAGAGGAGGTTAGTCATAGAGTCTCTCTCTCTCTCTCTCGAAGAAGAAACAGAGGCCTTGGTTTTCTCTTGCTAGAGATCCAGTTCCCCTTTCTGTTTAAGTAACAGTCTTACACCAGTACACCAGTTCTTAATTCTAGTATTCCATTAATTTGTCTGGCCTTCCAAATATGGGCCACAGTTTGAAGGTTTCAAATGGTCTTTTCATGCCACTATTGATTATAAGTCTTAAGTTTGCCTTTATTTCAAAAATTCACGTACATCAAAGCGAAGATGGTGGATAGAGTTGAATAAATGGAAGCTAAGACCCATAACAGTGGGGATGCAGTGGGCATGGAGGTGGCTCCCTTGGAGGAGGTGTTGGTTTTTTTCGTCCTCCCTAGGAGATAACTTGGATGTGTTTTAGACGGCGGTAAGGATGGTTGGTTGCTCTTGCTAGATGGTGTTGATCCATTCGGGTGGCTAACAAAAGGTTGACATTTATTGATGGGGAGATTATTCATCTGGTTGGTTTTAGATAAAATTTTTTTTTCTTTGAGGAGCTGTCTGGTCTTATCTTGCAGTCTTGGGTCAATAATTGTTATTGTCATTTGCTTTATTACTGAGCTAGTAAATTGAATTTTCCTAAGCACATAGTACTCAATCATGTTTAGATGCTTCGATTTATTTTACAAACATCATTTTAAATTAAGTAAACTCTTACTATTTTACGAGTGGAGGGTTTACATTCAATAAGCAGAAAAACAATGGTGGGTTGGGGTAATTAGTTACATTGCTGAGTTGGGAAGTTAGTTAGGCCAAGCAAGATGGTTACAGGGAGGGGTGTAGTGGTGAGAGAGGAGGTTAGTCATTGGGTTGCTGTTACAAAGGAAGTCTTATTTGAGGACTTTAGGACTTGAGGTGTCTTCCCTCAAATTGCCTAAAATGAATGGTGTCTTCAACACAAAGTTCTCCATAATTGAAGAAACTTATGATCCTCACCCTCACCATTTATTTCTTTTCGTTACTAATTACTGGCAAGATGGTTACACATTGAAGGTGCAAATTTCTTACTGAACAACCAAATTCAAAGCACAATTATATTCCGCAAACCCATTATTTTGTTTATTCAAGCCATGACCCTAAAACCTAGGTAGTAATTTTGAATCCAGTCTCATTCAAAGTAATATTTCCAATCTATTTTTGTTTTGGGTCTGCTTTTTCCAATCTAATTTATTTACCGAGTTATGATCCGACCCCTTTTGTCTTCACTTTCTAAGTTCGATACTTCAATGTTGCACACAGCTTCTACTCAGCTAGAGAAAATAATCCCAGGATTTTATTCCTCCGAGCTCAAGGCCTTAAGCAATAAAGAATCATATGGCTCACTATTTTCTGTTGTCTTGAAAATATGTTTTAACCTTTTTTACCATTGTTAACAGACTGAAGCTGTGGCTCTTCATCGCATATGTTGTGTCCTTTGTTTCTTTAGCTGGATCAGCGGGTTTACTGATCCAAGATTCACTTGACAAATCTGCCCCATCAGTGTGGGCTGGAGTTGCAGGCGTTTTGCAGTGTGTTTTTGTCTTGATCAGGTAAGAATGACAAAGCTTATTACCTAATGATAACTTAATTTTTTCCCTTATGTTGTTATGCAAACGTGCGTTGAACTTAAAATTGAAGGAACTGTGTTGAAAACCATTAAAATTTGAAAAAATCTGTTCGAAAATGTTAGCTTATGGTCCTGATTTCTCAGTCCTTACTGTAAGTAAATGATAATTTTCCATACAGTTTCATATTGTGATCAAATATACCTTCTGTCAAATTGAAATTTAAAAGCATACTCAAATGCCTTTCTTCCAATTCCATCACATAAGTCAACAACATGAAAAACATGGACACGTCCCCCTTATATGTCAATCTTGAAACTGATTAAACATTATACTAGTACTGCCTACTTGTTTAATGATGGCTTTTTGATTACTGCAAAATCAAATTTTGTTGCATGCAGTGGACTGATTTATTGGACTGCTCATCCTGAATAAGATGAACCAAGATATGACCCAGAGCTTTAAATTATATAAGGTTACGCTGTCCATGTACCATTTTCTTTATTTAACGTGATGATAAATAGTTGGCTTGGTGTAAATCAGTAAATGTAAATTGTCTTAACAGTCTTGAGCCACATGGTAGATTCATATTACATGTTTTATTCGATTGATCAAGATCTGCTATCGGAAGTAAGTTTAGTCGTGTGGTGGTTTTAACAAAAATGATTTTCTTCATTTTCTTAATATCTTGATCTGAGAGCACAGGATAGCGGATATCTAAGAAAAATATTTGTACTATTTTTAATTGAAAAACTTGAGCAACAATTTGAGGTCTCTAGTAAAGTAAGGAATGTTATGTACTTATTATTTCATTAAATCTATTGACATCTTGTTTATACGACTTTCATAATTTTAAAGATGTGTACACCTTGTAATATGATTAAAATGTGACATTACATAGATGCACCAACAAACATGATTAAAATGTGACATTACATAGATGCACCAACAAACAATGTGACATTACGTTAACAATATTTTCTAATACAGATAATAAAGTACTATTCGTGCAAAACTTTTGAACGAATATTTCAAATAATGACCGTGTAAAAATGTTACATAATAAACTTATTCTTATTTTTAAATTAATTGTTTACATTGTGAAATTATGCCCTAATGTAAATTGGTGAATGTATACAATTTGTATAGTTCATATATTAACAAAAAAATCAAATTATCTTTTTTGTTAAATAAAAAGTAATTATTCATTCAGGCTCGCAGAGTTCACATAACAATTAACAACCGTCAACTTCTTAAAATAATTTTTTTTTGATTTAGTAGTTTAATGGTCGTGAATTTGGAATAAGTGATATGTTGCGAGTTTGATTAAAAATTAAAAATTATATCGATGGATTCTTAAAAGTTAGTAACATTAATTTAGTGTCCATTTAAACTTTTGGAGAATTAATTTTAATGTCACAAATATTAATATTGATAAGACCAAATTAAATATTTTTGAAATTATAATATGTTTAGCTTGCACCTTTTTGGTTGTACCCCAATTTTACCATAATATAACTCAAAATCTGGTTTTAGTTTATATACAAAAAAATTATTTTTAAAGTTTTTCGTTCATATTTTTTTTTTTGTCTCTCTATGACTATGACATGTTACAATATCAGTGTGACAACATAAATGTCACATGATATTTTGTCTCTATCTTATATTATTTATATAAATTTGATTTATAGCGACATAAATCATGTCGCTAATATGAATTTTAAATTGAAATTTAGAAACAACAGCTAATATGTTGTTAATCTCTAGCTAATTCAAACACATTATTTTTATGAGTTAGATTTCGATTTTTTTCATTGTTTTTTAAGAAATTTTATCACATTAAAAGGATATCTCTCACAATAATTTTAAATTTCTTTCACTTGAAATAAATTAAATATGTATTTTTTATGAGTTGATTTTCTATAAGACGAAAACAAGAAAAATATTAGCATATGATTGAATTTTAAACTAATATTGTAGAGATTTATCTAATATAATATTTAAAGTATCTACAAATTTTTATGAAATTTAGAATAAATCTCAGTTTATTTTTATTTTTTGGTTGAAACACTATATGCGTTTCGATTTGAAAATCAAAATAAATCGAGACTTGTTTGAAATGCCATGAAATCTTAAAGATTATTTTTATGTGTTATTATCTAACTCATTGTAAAATATTAGCTCAAAGTTCAATCATATTTCAATGTTACGTTGTTTCCGTTTTATGAAAACTCGACGCTTAAAAAATTCTCATTTAATTTATCTCATGTCAAAAAAAATTAAATTTTGTTGGAGAGATCCTTATCACTTGATACACTAAGATGAAAAAGATTAAAGTATATCAGCAATTTTACAATCGATAGGATTAAATTTCATATTTCGTCACTTGAATAAATACAATTATACGTGTTTCGATCAAAAAAATTAAAATAAATAGAGACTTATTCAAAATTCCATGAAAATTTGCAGATACTTAATATATGTTATACAAAATATTAGTTTAAAACTTAATTATATGTTAACGTTTTCTTGTTTCCGTTTTATAAAAAACTGACTCGTAAAAAATTCATATTTAATACATCTCGAGTTAAAAAAATTTAAAATTTTGTGAAAGATATCATAAAAGTTTTTGCAAAAAAATCAACGTCTACCTCATAAGAATGATGTGATTGAATTAACTCGAAATTAGGTACAGATCAAAAGTAAATTAGTTGCAAATTAGCTACAAATTAGCTATATTTTTTATGTTCTAATTTGAAGTTCATGCTAGTGACGGAATTAGTGACAAAAATTTCGTCGTTATAAATTAAATTTATATAAATAATATAAAATGGGGGAGATGATTTCACGTGGCAAACATGTCAGCAAATTTGTCACTCTGGTATTGCCACGTGTTATTACCACTATGTGACAAACGTTAGTAGGAGGAATAAAAAATATGAGTGAAAAACTTTAGAAGGACACTTTAAAGTAGAATTTTAGAAAAACTAAAAACGAAATTGAATTAATCCTTAAAAAAAATTAATCTATTACCTGTGTGATCATTATTATTTTTTTCTTCTCTTTTTATTTGATCTCATGGATTTTAAAAGTATTAATTGAATGTTTTATCTTCACTTAGGTTTTAAATCGGTCATTTTCATTTAAATTGGTTAGAAAATAACCACGTTGATATAAATTTGGTAAAATTAGATGGGTTTTTGAAAACAAAATGGACCACATTGATGACAATATTTACCAAATAAGGGAGAAAAAGGGACCACCATTATAGAAGTGAAAAAAAGAGGAGTCTATATACCTTTAAATTAATCGAGAAGTATACTAAAGGAACTCTACATACTCTAATAATGGTTCACAAACAAAATAATATTTCACCCAAATCGCACACATCCTACCAAACAACACCAATTAACCAGACACGAACTATACTTTTCCACTAAAAGAGCATACTTCCATAAACCACTTTTTAATAACCATCAGATCATAAACGCACTAGGTTTTGAGCAAACAATAATCCAGTACTAGAACATTTTTGCCAAAACTCTTCAAACCTTAACCACAATTAATATGCATATACAAAATCGTTAGAGACACTATCCTTAACAATAGCAATACTGCAATGGATTGAACTCATTAGACTACCTTAACAGACATGCAGGATTGTGATTCTGTTGTCGCTCTTGCAACGAGTTATGGTTGCCTCACCGGTCAGACTATCAAAGCTATAACAATAACTATCTCCAACATACATAGAGTTTCATGGAGAGGTAAAGACATATCCCGGGGCACTACAATACACACAGTTCCTATTAGAATTTTGTAGTGTTATACCTCTTTTAAATAACAGAGTTTTTCAAGGGATCATTGTCTATCCAATTATCATGCCAAAGTCTGACCAATGCTCCATTATTTATTTAATAATGTCAAATTAAATGCTTTTAAATTTTTTATTCTTAGACCTCCTTCTTTCTTCCTTTTTTATATTTTATTCGAGTCTACTGTTGTACTTCAAAAATTTTCCTCTCTTTTCTCAAAGATTCTCTCACAAAAATCTCCATTGCTCAAAATTGTATAAGGTTTGATCAGCTCAAGACACTTCCTCAGCATTGGGCTCAAATTAAGGTTTGGGTTTGGACAAGTACAATTGGATTTTTAATGCCCCATATAGTTTTCGTGGATCATATTGAATTTTCAAGCATCAAGTCAAAGAGGAAACTGTTGAAAGGGCAAAGCAGATAAAAATGATTTTGACAAATCGAAGAAGAGCAAGTTTGCTTCGATCCACAAAGCAATGGCTTCCTTCATGCCTGCTTCGATCCACAAGGCAATGACTTCCTTCATGCTTGTTTCGATCCACAAGGCAATAACTTCCTTCATGCTTGCTTCGATTCACAAGGCAATGGCTTCCTTCATGCTTGCTTCGATCCACCTCTAAACCCTTCGACACACATAGTTTCTACACTATGAATTAAAATTTGAGGTTTGGATATTTTAACTTTCGACCACTTAATCAACTGATGGTTACTGGTAGGAAAGCAATCCAGAAATTATTTCGTTTTGACTATTCCAATGAGATCATCTTGCATGCTCAAAGTGGCACACTCAGATGAATGTAGTCCATTCGAAGGACACACAATTGGTAGAAACAAATATTGTTTTGTCTATTGATAAGTTTGGTCAAAGGTTGTAGGTGGCCCATTTGAAGAACATACATTAGTGGATTCGAAGGACATACAATTAATGGTCCATTCGAAGGACATACAATTGGATTTAAAGAACATACAATATGGTCCATTTGAAGGACATACAATTGGTCTATTTGAAGAACACACAATTGGTGGATTCGAAGAACATACAATATGGTCCATTCGAAGGACATACAATATAGTCAATTTAAAGAACATACAATTGTTCCATTTGAAGGACATACAATGGGTCCATTCGAAGAACACATAATTGGTGGAAACAAGTATTGTTTTGTCTTTTGATGAGTCTGGTCGAAGGCTGCTGAACAAAGTCCTATTTGATGCCAAGCCCAAGTTTGTTGTACTGTCCACATAACAACCTAAAACCATGTCAAAAAATAGTTTGTTGTACTGCTATGAAACAACCCGCACCAAGCTGCCACAACACTCCAAAACTGCTGCAAACCAGTCCAAGCCTGCATTATCTCAACCCCATATTTGCACCAAATTAGAATACAAGAGTTGCATCAAAAAAGGCTATGAAGACATCATACCCAAATTGTTCAAATTTTATTTATATTTTCCCCCAAAACCCCAACAAGACTCTTCTATAAATAAGTTGTTTCACAACACATCTAAGGAGGGCTTTCGGAAAGGGCTTTTGGAGAGGGATTTTTGACAAACAAAGAGAGGATTTTTGGCAAGGCAAAGGAAGAAGAGGAGAAAAAAAAGAGAGAGGAGAGAACACTTAAAACACTCTTAAACCCAGAACCAAAAAATACAACACCTCTGTTTATTCTCTCTTTCGAATCCAAGTTTTCCTATCCTTCGAACTCAGGTTCCTTCTTTCCTTCGAATTCAAGAATATTCAGGGCAGCAACTCAAATTTCAAAACACCAACTCCAGATTCAAGGTAAGTCTTCCTGACTTTAAACCCTTCATTTCAGGAATAACATGTAAATAACCATTTCCTTTGAAGCTAACCTTTCGTTTGTCTTCCTTTCTTGTCAATTATATGTTAAGAACTAACCTGTACAGACCATAAAACAATGTTGGAGTAAAAAATAACAGCATGGTTCGACAAAAAGCCTTAGGCTTCGAACACACTGCTTCACAATCCCAAATGAAAGAAAACAAAAAAAGTGTGAATCGAAGGGTGTATGTTTCGATACGTATTGATTTGCAAGCCCAAATGAAAGAAAGCAAAAGGGGTGTGTGAATCGAAGGACATATGCTTCGAATGTACTGCATGAATCGAAAGACTTGTTTTTCTCTCTTTTGTGTTGTTATTTTTTTTTGTTTTTTTATTTACATTTTTCTTGCTATTCAATATGGTTGTAATAATTAGGACTTTTATTGCTTTCCAACCCTGTGATACGGTGGCAAAACTGACTGTTATACTGATTTTGCATTTGTATTCGCAAATATCACGGTAAGCAAGAGTCGCCGCCGATTTTTCTTTTATCCAACAAAGGAAAGGGTGAAAAGAACATAAAAAGACCTTTTGAGATTACTTCTGAGTAAGTGGGGTAGATCATGGAAATGGGAGGTGTTAGCACCCTATCCATCCGTAGTTATCTACGAGATCTTAGATGCTTAGCTCATTTGAAAAATACCTTGTGCTTTGTGTGTTTTGAAAAGTATTTTTGAAAGCGCCTTAGTGCGGCGAACTTTGTAATGTTTCTCAGAATGGTAGAGAACGTATACAAAGTGTTTGCAAATATTTTTGAAAGAAGTTTTGTGTAAGTGTAAAAATTGTTTGAGCAAGCGTCTAACAACTATCTACTTTACTCGAAAGGTTGTTCTTTTCTTCTTTTCCTTTAGACAATGCTATCCTACTATTAGTGAGTAGGTAGCCCTAGTCGTTGGATGTTTGAGGGACATTCGAAGGGACATTTATACAGTCACAAAGGAAATTGGGCAAGAAACTTTAGTAACTACCCTAAGGTTTTAAGATCATACCTAGGAAACGTCGAGAGGGTCATCGAGGGACTTATGATTTTTAAACCGGAGGGTAGCAACTAAAATCTCCCACGTTTCGAGAGTTATGACTGTTTTTCCGAAGGCAACCAAAGTGGATACCCTAGAGGTGCGCATGTGTGAGTGTGTTGTGGTCAGTTATTTATTTTGATGTTAGGTTTGCTAGCGTTTTGTTTGTTATTCTTTCCATATAATCCTAATTAACATACATCTAAACAGTTAATAATTTGCGATAATTAAAAGTGCGGAAATGTAAATCCTACGCTATTACATGGATTTGGGGAGGGGGAACTATTTACATGTCCAAAATTTGGGGGAGAAATAAAGAAAGCAGTAAAAGGGTCCTATTTAATTCTATTACATTCCATAAACAGTTACAATAATGATAAGAATAACAAATGCTAAAATAATAGACGCGTGTGAATTGAAAGGACGTCTAAATCCTAAAAATGAAATCTTTTTGTCGTTTTGTTTTGTTTTATGAAAAAAATTGAATTCAAATAAATCCTAATTCTATTAATTTTAAATTTGGAATAAAGGGTTTAAATAAATATTAATTAATTTACAAAATTAGTTTAATTAAGGAAACTGCTAACCTAATATTTTTGTGATTTTTATTGGTTAAAGGAAACCGATTAAAAAATGTTGATTAAGCAAAAACAAATAATACTAAAAAAACATAAATGGGCCTCGCTGCAAAAAGGGGTTAGAGAGGTGCAAAAAAAAGAATCCTTAGGCCCACAACTAATGAGCCCAGGAGACTGTGTTGGCTCGGATGAGAGAGACTCCTTGAAGGTGCACAATGGGGTGTGCGCTTGAGGCATTCCGATCATGCTTGATGAGATATGATGGTCAAGAATTGAAGGTGTATGATGCATGTACGGATCTGCTTAGCATTGGATCTGCAAATGACATGTTAGAAAAAACATAACACATGACCTGGGTATCGAACCCATGCCCTTTCGATTGCAACATTCCCCTCTACCATCTGAGCTATTTGTTCATTCGTCTGTCAAAATAAAATCATAACACTCCATTAGCAAACAAATTAGATATATATATATAATTCGAAATCCACACACACATGTTGCACAAGCCAAAAGGGCGGGGATGCCTAGATTTGAGATTCAAAGGAATCCGTTTCACATGCCTTAGCAAAAGTATCCTGTTACTTTATACTTTACATGTAACACATAAACAATCACAAACGTCATGCATCATGAATATACAATTAAAATTAAATTACATATGAAATGAGTTTGAGATCGAAGGTTCTTTACCAGTGGAATACCTGCTTTGAATTGAGGAGGCCTGCAGGGGTTGCTTCGATTCTGACAACTTTTTTTCAGAATTTTGGAATTTTTGTGGAGCTCTTGTGGGGCAACGTGCGTGTCCGGGCAATAATTCTCGTGTCTGGGCAATGCGTGTGTGTATAGGCAAGTGTTTCTGTGGCAATGTTTTTTTGTCTCCTTTTTTCGTGTCCTTGGCAATGTGTCTTTAGCTCTGTATTTATAGGGGACAGTGGTGAATAAAAATGGCAAGAAACAACCATTAATCAGGCCTTGAAGGCAGAATCGAAAGCCTTAAACAAGTTGCCTTTTTTGAGGATTTCATTCCGTTTTGAGCTTTAAGTGAACCTGGATAAGTTATGGTTGGCGCCATGCACGAATTCGAACTGCTCAGAGCTTTCATCATCACAACTTCTTCGATTAAGTCAAC
This sequence comes from Vicia faba, assembly GCA_948472305.1. NCBI lineage: Eukaryota > Viridiplantae > Streptophyta > Magnoliopsida > Fabales > Fabaceae > Vicia > Vicia faba. Next base: position 486,030,717 of record OX451737.1, read on the forward strand.
ATCCACATCAATTTGAATTACTCAGAGCTCCCCTCATCAGAGCATCTTCAATTTAGTCACCATCTGCATTGACTCTTTCTTTCGACCAACTCCCAAGCATTGTTCTTCGATTGGTCTTGAATTCCAATTCGAATGGCTCCAGGCCTCATCATTGTGGCTTCTTTGATTGAGCCATTATCTGCCTTATTTGCTTGATCTGAAACTATCCAACTAGCCCAATCGAACACTTCCTTCTGGCTTGTCGAAGCTTCTTTTGTTATTTCCTTCGAATGTAATTGTGCAGGAGGCTTGGGCTTGGTAGCACGTAGGACTTTGGCCAACAAGCACCTTGAACCAGACTCATCAAAAGACAAAACAAAACTTGTTTCCAACAATTGTGTGTCCTTCGAATGGACCAATTGTATGTCTTTCGAAGGCACCACTTGTTTGTTCTTCGAATGGACCACATGCACCACTTGTGAGTTCTTCGAATGGGCCACCAATGTGTGTTCATAATGTAGAAACTATATGTTGAAGGGTTCAGAGGTGGAATCAAAGCAAGCTGTTTCAAAGGGAGCCTCAGCCTAGTCAAAGCTAGCACAAAGGAAGCCACTGCCTTGTGAATCGAAGCACGCATGAAAGAAGTTCTTGCCTTGTGAATCGAAGGCAAACCTGAAGGATGTACTTGCCTTGTGAATCGAAGGCAGGCATGAAGGAAGTATTTTCCTAGTGAATCAAAGGCAGGCATGAAAGAAGTTCTTTCCTTATGAATCAAAGGCAGGCCTGAAGGATGTACTTTCCTGGTGAATTGAAGGCAAGCACAGAGGAAGTCTTTTCCTTGTGGATCGAAAGCAAGTTAAAGGAGGCCAAAGTCCAATCGAAGCTTGGGAAATTTAAGCAAGCTTTCTTTTCTTTGATTTGATGCTTGAAAGCCCAATATAATCCATGGAAACTATATGGGGCATCAAAAATCCAATTGTACTTGTGCAAACTTGGACTTTTGAAAATCCTTGTGAGAAAATGTCCTAAGAAAAGTGAGGGAAAATTTTGTGGTACAACAGCTGCCCCTATTAAATCTTCTTAAACCTGAAGATTTAGATTGGCTTATTTGTCTTTCGTGATTTGAAGGTGGAAGATGATTGAACACTAAAGTGGCCATAAATTTGCACTCGATGATGTGATGGTTGATTGTGTAGGGAATGGGCTTAAATATGCCATTTGGAGAAGAAGACTGAGAGTTATCAGAGATGGGCTTAAAGATGCCATCTAAAGTAGATTCTACCTTCATAAGAGGTCTCTTTGTGGGGATTCCTGTTCCTGTTGTCTGAGGAGGACTCCGCTGGGGAATATTGATGTCTGTTGTTCTCCTGTTTGAGGAAAACTCTGTGGGGAATAAATTCTAGGAGCTTTAGCTGTCCATGGCTTTACTGAGGAGTTATCTCTGGACTGGAGAGATGAAAGTTAGCTGTTTTCTGGTTGAAATCCAGGCTTCACAGTAACTTGCTGGGGAGAATGAAATTAACTTGTTATCTGGAAATGTATTATAAGGAACCTGTGTAAGGCTGCTTCAGGATGAGTCCGTGTTAAACTTCATCTGGAGATTGTGAGGAGAAACCCATGTGAGATTGCTTCAGGTTGAGCCCGTGTAAAGCTGCATCTAGAGATATATGAGAAGGAGCTTGTGTAGGGCCTCTTCAGGATGAGTCCGTATTAGACTGCATCTGAAAATATAAGAGAAGGAGCCCGTGTAAGATTTTTTCGGGATGAGCCCGTGTAAAGCTGCATATGGAGAGAAGGAACCCATGTAAGATTGCTTCATCTGGTCGTGTAGATAGTCACCCCGTCTTGTTTTGAGAATTGATCTACAATCATCTGTTCATAGATAATGGTCTTGTCTTGTTTCAGGTATTAATCCGGAACTTGCTTTTGTTGTTCGTTGAGATAGTTGTCCTGTCTGGTTTCAGGTATTAATCTCGGACCTAAGAGAAAGAAAGATAGTTTCCTTGTCTTGTTTCGGGAGTTAATCTTCAATCTGCTCATGTAGATAGTTGTCCTGTCTGGTTTCAGGTATTAATCTACAATCAGTCGTACACAGATAGTTGTCCTGTCTTATTTCAAGTATTAATCTGAAACTTGTTTTTGCCGGTCATTGAGATAGTTATCCTGTCTGGTTTCAGGTATTAATCTCTGACCTTAGAGAAAGGAAGATAGTTTCCCCGTCCTGTTTCAGGAGTTAATCTTCAATCTGTTCATGTAGATAGTTGTCTTGTCTAGTTTCAGGTATTAATCTATAATCAGTCGTCCACAAATAGTTGTCCTATCTTGTTTCAAGTATTAATCTGGAACTTGTTTTTGTCGGTCGTTGAGATAGTTGTACTGTCTGGTTTCAGGTATTAATCTCTAACCTTAAAGAAAGGAAGATAGTTTCCCCGCCCTGTTTCGGGAGTTAATCTTTAATCTGTTCATATAGATAGTTGTCCTGTCTGGTTTCGGGTATTAATCTACAATCAGTCGTCCATAAATAGTTGTCCTGTCTTATTTTAGGTATTAATCTGGAATTTTGAAAATTGTTAACGATATTCATCTGTCGATCTTTCCTGAAAAGGTAAAGAATTAGCTGCATGCAATATCATGATGCATGAAGTGCAAATGATGCTCTCAAAATAGATGAGATTGTGATATATTCATTCGTGATGCATGGTGTATGAATGCAATGTATGAACGTGTTATTCGTTCTATTACTATATTGTTGAACTAGGGAAAATAAATCCCTGATTGTTGTTGGGGATGAAGAGTGTAAGTCTTCAAATTTTGTTGAAGTTGAAATGCTGGGAGATGGATTTCCGTTGTTAGAGAAATAAACTCTATCGAGGAAGGGAAAACTCCATGAACTACTTGGGGGATTTTTATGAAATCCTGTTGGGGAATCCTGAAAAGCTTGTGAACCAGGTTAGGAAATTCTTTAAGATGTCGGGAAGTAATTGGAGATTCTTGCTCTGTCAGGGATATAAGAACACCTGACATCAATAGGTTGTATGCCGAGGATATGGCAGTGACTTTATAGTAGGATGCCCCTGCCTCTGTACCTGCTGGAGAAAGTATCTGCAGGGATTTTGTGGATGGACTTTAGACATTGTCCCATTTCTTAAAGGCATTAGTAACTGTCTTTCTATTTTTTATGCGCGTATATGTAAACGGTAATCACATTCAAATGCACATGTTAAAAAATAATCACTGGACGTCTTTGCAAACAAAATAGAAAGATAAAAACAAATAGTTTTTCACTTTCAAAGAGGTAGTTTTATATTAATTAGAATAGGTTTTACCTATAATAGCCGTTTTTGTACAAGAAGACAAACATCATAGTAAGAGAATATTGTCGTAAGAATGAAAACTATACAAAAATAGTATAAAAAAAAAACAGCTATGTGAAATGATCCCAATGGGTTCCGATTATGCTATTGTCTTTATGTCTTTGAGCGTCTTATCTCTTTGAGCGTCTTATCTCTTTTGCTGCTTGTCCGAAGCTGACTGGATTGATTAATACCATTTGAGCTTGATAGTTGTTACCAAAGATCGGCTGTAAAGTGATCCAATGGGACATATTTATACGCTTTCAATCCCTAACTTTTGCCTTGACCTCCCTTTCTGGTTTTCAGTCCACTGAGATACCCTTTTTTTCCCAAGCCGCCTTTTCAGGTTTTTGACTTGTCGGGTGTACATATTTTTTCCATATGTATATCCCTAATTTTTGCCCGAACCCTTTTGGTTCGCCAGGATGCCCTTATTTTTTCCTAGGCCAGTCAACCTAGCGGGTCTTTGTTCATGTGTAGTATCTTTTAACTATGTCCATGTTTACATGGTGCGGAAGGTCGTCACCGTCCATAGTGGTTAAGATTATGGCTCCACCAGAAAATATGTTCTTGATCACAAATGGTCCTTCGTATGTAAGAGTCCATTTGCCCCAGGGATCACCTTGCGGAAGTATGATACACTTGATTACTAGGTCACTAACCTGATATACCTAACGCCTGACCTTCTTGTTAAAAGATTTAATCATATGTTTTTGGTACATCTGACCATGGCAGACAGTCGCGAGTCTTTTCTCATTAATCAAGATTAATTGATCAAGTCGAGTCTGAACCCAATTGTCTTCATTCAAACCTGCATCCTTCATGATTCTCAAGGAAGGGATCTGGACTTTGATGGGTAGGACAACTTCCATATCGTATACCAAAGAGAAAGGAGTTTCCCCTGTTGATGTGCACACTGTGGTACGGTAACCATGGAGAGCAAATGGTAACATCTCGTGCCAGTCTTTGTATGTCACCGTCATACAGGGCAAGCCATCTGAGCTATTTACCATCTGAGCTATTTGTTCATTCGTTGGTACAAATAAAATCATAACACTCCATTAGCAAACAAATCAGATATATATAATTCGAAATCCACACACGCATGCTGCACAAGCCAAAAGGGAAGGGATGCCTGGATTTGAGATTCAAAGGAATCCATTTCACATGCCTTAGCAAAAGTATTCTGTTACTTTATACTTTACATGTAACACATTAACAATCACAAAAGTCATGCAACATGAATATACAATCAAAATTAAATTACATATGAAATGAGTTTGAGATCGAAGGTCTGTTACCAGTGGAATACCTGCTTTGGATTGAGGAGGCATGCAGGGGTTGCTTCGATTCTGACAATTTTTTCGAAATTTTGGAAATTTTGTGGAGCTCTTGTGGGGAAACATACATGTCTGGGAAAAAATTCTCGTGTTTGGGCAATGCGTGTGTGTATAGACAAGTGTTTTTGTGGCAATGTTTTGTTTGTCTCCTTTTTTCGTGTCCTTGGAAATGTGTCTTTAGCTCTGTATTTATAGGGGGCAGTGGTGAATGGAAATGGCAAGAAACAACCATTAATCAGGCCTTGAAGGCAGAATCGAAATCCTTAAACAAGTTGCCTTTTTTGACGATTTCATGACGTTTTGACCTTTGAGTGAACCCGGACAAGTTATGGTTGGCGCCTTGCACGAATTTGAACTGCTCAGAGCTTTCATCATCAGAGCTTCTTCGATTAAGTTAACATCTGCATTAATTCGAATTGCTCAGAGCTCCCCTCATCACAACATCTTCAATTTATTCACCATCTGCATTGACTCTTTCTTTCGACCAGCTCCCAAGCATTGTTCTTTGATTGGTCCTGAATTCCAATTCGAATGGCTGCATGCCTTACATTGTGGCTTCGCCGATTGAGCAATTATCTGCCTTAGTTGCTTGATCTGAAACTATCCAACTAGCCTAATTGAACACGTCCTTCTGGTCTGTCGAAGCTTCTTTTGTTATTTCCTTTGAATGTAATTGTGTAGGAGGCTTGGGCTTGGCAGCATGTAGGACTTTGGCCAGCAAGCATCTTGAACCAGACTCATCAAAAGACAAAACAAAACTTGTTTCCAACAATTGTGTGTCCTTTGAATGGACCAATTGTATGTCTTTCGAAGGCACCACTTGTGTGTTCTTCGAATGGACCACATGCACCACTTATGCGTTCTTCGAATGGGCCGCCAATGTGTGTTCATAATATAGAAACTATGTGTTGAAGGGTTCAGAGGTGGAATCGAAGCAAGCTATCTCAAAGGGAGCCTCTGCCCAGTCGAAGCTAGCACAAAGGAAGCCACTGCCATATGAATCGAAGCACGCATGAAAGAAGTTCTTGCCTTGTGAATCGAAGGTAGGCCTGTAGGATGTACTTGCCTTGTGAATCGAAGGCAGGAATGAAGGAAGTATTTGCCTAGTGAATCAAAGGTAGGCATGAAGGAAGTATTTTCCTAGTGAATCGAAGGCAGGCATGAAAGAAGTTCTTGCCTTATGAATCGAAGGCAGGTCTGAAGGATGTACTTGCCTGGTGAATCAAAGGAAAGCACAAATGAAGTCTTTTCCTTGTGGATCGAAAGCAAGTTGAAGGAGGCCAAAGTCCAACCGAAGCTTGGGAAATTGAAGCAAGCTTGCTTTTCTTTGGTTTGATGCTTGAAAGCCGAATATAATCCATGGAAACTATATGGGGCATCAAAATTCCAATTGTACTTGTGCAAACTTGGAATTTTGAAAATCCTTATGAGAAAATGTCCTGAGAAAAGTGAGGGCAAATTTTGGGGTAAAACAAACCCCCATTTGTAAATTTGTATACCCCATCCCCAAAATATGTAATAGCATGGGATATTTATTTTCTGCAATTTACCACTCTTATATAAAATGCTAGTAATTAGGGTGTGTATGGCAAGATTTAAAATCAACAAGTAGACAACTCTAATTCAAAACTAAAATGCATGCAGTCAAATATACTATTCGCATACGTGCACCTCTAGGGTAACCTCACTTGTTGCCTCGGAAAATAGTCATGTCCCTCTGTTGTACCCTAAAATTTGCCCTCTCAATTCTCAAGGGTTTTCTCACAAAGATTCTCAGGATTCAAGCTTGCACAAATGCATTGGGTTTTCCAGTACCAAAATTAAAAGGAAACTGTCAAAAAGGAAGAAAACAGATAAAAATAATATTTTGACAAATTTGGAGAAAAATAGGCCTCCTTCGATTCAGCCCCCTTCGATTGGACTTTGCACCTCCTTCGATTCAGCCCCCTTCGGTTGGACTTTGCACCTCCTTCGATTGCTCAAAATTTGCTGCCAACGTGCCTCTTTCGTCTGGGCATGTGACTTCTTGTTGCATGCTTCGTTTGTGTCTTCCACTGCCTGCATGTTTGCTTGGAATCCCAAGTTTGCTGGCTACAAGTGCCCCCCGCAGGGAAAACCTTTTGATTCACCAAGCACACCGCCTGCATGCTTGCTTTGAAAACCAAAGTTTGCTGGCCACAAGTTCCCCCTGCAAGGCAAACCTTTCGATTCACTAAGCGTGCTGCCTGTATGTTTGCTTTGAATACCAATTTTTTATGCCACAAGTGCCCCCTGCAAGGCAAGCCTTTCGATTGGACAAGTATGTTTCTTGCATACATGCAATCGAAGGCCATGACCTGCTGGCCACATGTGCCCCCTGCAAGGAAAACTCTTCGATTGGACAAAAGTACTTGCATGTAAAGCTTCGATTGGAATGTGGATCCCCTTCGAATCAGTTTTCTTCGAATCCAAGCTGAGCCATTTGAAGCAGGTTTCGTTTGAAGCAAATATGAGGAAATCTCATGGCCTTACCCTACTTGACAGGCTATGTTGATTCCAAATCTTTGTATAATCAGAGGGTCAGAAGCATAAGTCACATCTTCTGCACCCTAACTGCCAAAAGGCCCCCCCACTTGTACTTTCACGTTACCTATATTTTATCATTTCTTTGCAAAGCTGGCTACTAAAACATGTCCACTTTTTCTCTATAAATAGAGGAATTTTTTGCAAAGGCTAAAGAGGATTTTTTTGACTAGAGGAACGAAACCTCCAAAATCTTCTCAAACACAACAAAACTCTTAAGTCCCTTCAACACTTGTGGAATCAAACCCAGAATCCCATTATCACCTCTTTCGATTCTGAAGAACAAATACCCTTCAGTTTCCTTCGAATCCCAAGGAGCATCACGTTTGCTCCTCTCCTTCGAATCCAATATTCAAAGCCAAGCTTCAGGCCCCTCCCTTCGAGTCCAGGAGAAGCCTAGGGCCACCACTCAAGGCCTAGTTCATCTTCAAGGCTGCAGCAAGGTAAGTTACTCTTACCCTTACATCCTTCGTTTCAAACATAACATGTATACATATTTTGTCTTCTTTTTGTTTGCACCCTTTAAACTGTTTTATGGCTAATCTTCTGTTTCTTGTTGCTTGAGTTTATTAAATATACTTTAATAATTAGTTTGGTCACAATACAAATACTAGCATGGCCTTAGGCCATGTTTCCATTTTATGTCTCAAACGAAAGAAACAGGGGGGAAGGAAACATGAAACGAAGCCTTGGGCTTCCATGTTGACTTCCAAGGCAGAAAGGTAGAATCAGAAGGTACATTTGCACTAAGTCCAGCCAAAATTGAAGGCCATAACTTACTGATTCCAAGCACAATCGAAGAAGGTAACAAGGCAACAAGGCAGAACTAGAAGGCGCACCCTGCTGACTTCAAAGCCCAATCGAAGGCCATGAGATGATTAGAGCCAATGCCCAATCGAAGGCCATGACTTGCTGAATGCTAGCCCCAATCGAAGGAGGCCAACAGAAGAAAAACCAAAGGATGTTCACCCCCCAATCGAAAGAGCTCATTTTGCTTCTTTTTATTTTATTTCTGCCTTTATATTTCTATGCACTTCAATATGGTTGTAATAGTGTAGGATTTATTTTCTGCATTTTTTATTACTTTTGTACAAATGTTAGTAATTAGGTGTGTATGGCAAGATAAAACCAACAAGTAGACAATCCCTAATCAAGACAAAATGCATGCAAATCAAACACACTTTGCACACATGCACCCTTAGAGTAATCTCACTTGTTGCCTTGAAAAAATAGTCATGTCCCTCGAACATGGGTGTTTTAGCAAAGACCCTCGATAAAAGATCGTAGTCCCTCGATGACCCTCGATGTTGCCTTCGGTAAACAATCTAGTTCCTAAACGACATTGCTAAAACGTCCCATAGATTGCCTTCTATGACTATACAAATGTCCCACGCCCGTCCATTCACATCCAACGATGGGGATTCTTACCAAATCAATGGTAAGATAGAAACATCTAAAGGAGAAGGAAAAGAGCATATAAAGACTTTTGAGTAGGTAGATTGCTCCTAGTTGCTCGCTTGCTCACAACAAAAACATTTTATATACCAACACTCTCATTTGAAACATTTTCAAAAGACAACGCTTTGTATGCATTCTTATAGAGACAAAGAACCATTACAAAGACACCCTTTTCAAAATACTTTCAAAACTCACAGCACAAGCACATTTTCAAACAAAGTAAGTGATCTAGCAAGCAACTAAGAGTCCGTAGATAACTACGGATGAAAAGGGTGCTAATACCTTCCCTTTTCATAATCTACCCCCCGAACTCAGAAATAATCTCAAAGGTCTTTCTTGTTCTTTTCAGCCTTTCCTTTTGGATAAAAGAAAAGTTGGTGGCGACTCTTGCTAACCACAACATTTGCGATAAAACGCAAAACACCTAAGTCAGTTCTCCCACCGCATCACAGAACTGGCGACTCTGCTGGGGACAAACTTAAAAGTGGGGTTACCTTAGGGCTAGATCACCTTTACTTGCTTTCATTGTTTGACTTGTATGCTTTACATTTTGGTTCTTTGTTTAGGCTTAAATCCTCTACCCGAATTTGGGATACCTTATAGGTAAGTAGTAATACATTATGGAAACTGTGTGGGGTATACCGACATGGTCTAAGCAATAGCTATGTTAGTGTGACATATTCGTGGGTACCGGTAGCCCTTGAGTAGTCAAGGAGAATACAGGGCCGCTGAGTGATGTCATGAAGCACTAACTGACTTTTAGAACCTGTACTTGACCAACTTGGCCATTAGGACGTAGTGAGATGACCGACTTTGGTGCAGTCTGAAGTTGGTAGATACTCGATACTACACTCATTGAGGTTTGATTTTTAGGATATTTCGGTCGTCGTGAAAGAGGCTTGCGCTAAAACAATGCCCGAGAAGACAAATCAGTGATATTGAGACCCCTTAGAACCCGATTACTATTAACTAGGACAGATTGAGCCAACTAAACTTCAAGAGGGTACTTACCTATAAACCCCGTGCAAGCCTAAGCCTAAGGACTTGTCTGTTTTATGTGTATATGATTATTTGTATATAAACTGGCTTGCTTTGCATACTTGTACATAACATCATGACATTATACCATAGCATTTTAATAACCTTTTCAAGGATCTCGAGGGCCTATGATACAGGGTCACATTGAATCAGACGTCTATCAAGGGGCAGGTGGATTTATTTTCCTCTAACCAAACACCTTCAAATATCAAGTACAACAAACTTGAGTCAAGGGCTATGACCCACTTGACATGGTGAGCTTAATTCTCGTGGAAGGACATCCACTGATACAAAGTTCTCCAATCAAAGCCGCTGATCAAAGTTAAACTTCTAACATTTTCTTGTGTTTACTCCGAGAGATCCTTGAAAACATGCATCCACATATCATGCATCATATCATGACATGTTTCTCCCATACATGTCTCCTTATCTTCCTACTGTTTATTTCAGTAGAGATGGATCTAGAGCAGACTATCAAGGACATCCAGGCTCAAAACGCCCAACTTCAAGAAATGTTCTTGAACCTATCCAAGGGGCAAGAAGAATTGAAATCTCTCCTCACAAGGGGCATGATACTATGGATTATTGGGCGTTGAAGTACAAGATTCAGAATTTGATTGACACCAAGGAGATTAAGTTTGACCCTCCGGAGACTCCAAACGTGATCATTGCTCCTATGCCAAATCATTGAGAGCATCTTGTTCATTTTGAATTTTCAATTGTAATTTCTTTTGTTATTCAAACAATTATCTATTAATGTTAAACTCTGTTTTATTAATGCATTGCATATGTTTGCCTTGAATTGATCCATTCGTTTTCATTACATTTAAACTATGCTTTTTACTCTCCTTATGACATTCAACTCTTGCTAAAAGTTACAAGCCTTTAGAGGGAGGATGACTAAAACAATGCCAAATCTCATACAATATGCTTTTTGACAGACCTTGCTGATGATATACAAGCGTTATTTCAAATCCTAAACACTGGATTCATAAGGAAGATAATCCCTAGTCAACCCCTTTGAGCCAAAGAAATAGAAGTTTCTTTTTTTACACAAATCAAAACCTGGAGCAGGGTAGTCTCTCAGTTAATTCAAACTCGTGTTCAGTCGCAAACTTTCACTTCGTACACAATGAATGACATCAAAAACATTCATTATGAACTGAAAGATAGTGATGGTTCCTTACCAAATAGGCAGTCATTATCTCTCAAAAGAAAAGTCCACTAAGTCAAAAACTACGAAGGAGACTTAAGAAAGCTGGGGCATCCCGCTGACTGTAATCTCAAAACAAGAACAGTCAGGCAAAAATTAGGGATAACAAATCAAAAGAAAGAGGTCACTACAAATCCTCAACAACATGAAAAATGTTGCAAGAAATGACTGCCTTCCGATAAACTAAACTTGTCTGAACCATCACCAAAACGTCATTCCAGACTCAATTGGAGTTCAAACGCACAATTAACTGAGTTTAGGACTGAAGAACATCACGAAGAGCGGGTGGGTACAAATACACTTTGAGCCTTATCCTTTTTTTCTTAAACCGTGAACCAAGCCACGTTACAACCCTTCAAAAGTCCTAATTGAAGCATGGGTTAGTTCGAAAGCAGACTGTTACAAAAGGTATCCTGACCCCTGTAAGGCTTTACTCTAAATCCTGAGTTGAATTTTCTTACAAAATTTCTTGCTAAAAACGCATTTTCAAAATTTCAAGACAAGCATAAACTTTGCATTTATTTGAATATCGTTGTTTGCATTTGGCTATTTGTTTGACAACGGAGAAATTCACACGACGAATATCCAGTGAACTAAAGCTCTCTCAGTGAACAAAATCACTTCAAGTGGGATGAAATTTCCAATGACAAATCTCCTATCAACAAAGGGGGCATGACATGTCACTATCCAGCACACCTGGGGTAGTCCAGTCAAGATTCCAAGAAATCTCTCAAGAAGTGTTGAATAACCAAGGGAAGGTCTCCATATAAATCACTTGGGGAATTGAATGCGAATCTCGACAAAGGGTTATGTACAATCAAACATTTTCTGGCAGTGCCACAAACACCTGCTACCAGGGGCAGTGGCAAATCTCCCCAAAATCATTCTCATAGGATGACTCCCAGCCAGAGCTTTCAATCTCTGAAAACTTCTCCCCAGCTGATTTGACCTCAAGAATCCTTGAGGATTTTCCCCAGTGAAGTCGCCACCTCTCCAACAGACTGTCCACATGGTTTATTTCCCCAACAAACAGCAGGATTCCCCAGCTTGAGTTTGCCTCTCTGACTGCTACAAATTAGAGGACCACAACTCCTCTTCCCCAATAGACTACTCTACAATCCCCAACAAATTACTATGAAGCCTGGACCCTACCAGATAACAGATAATTTCAGTAAGTTGTTGTGAAGCCTGGACCCGACCAGATATCAGTTCAAATTCATCCTTTCAAGAATTTGTTATGAAGCCTGGAATCCGACCAGATAATAATAAAATGCAGTAAGTCGTTGTGAAGCCTGGACCCGACCAGATATCAGTTCAACTCTATCCCTTCAAACAAGTTACTGTGAAGCCTGGATCCGACCAGATTTCAGTTTAACTTCATTTTTCAAGAAAATTTCTGTGAAGCCTGTACCCGACCAGATAATAGTATAACTTTCAGTCACTAGGAAGCCTGGACCCGACCAAATAATAGTGTAGCTTTTCAGATACTATGAAGCCTGGCCCCCGACCAGATAATAGTATAATTTCCAGTTACTATAAAGCCTGGACCCGACCAGATAATAGTTAAATTCTCAATTTATTGTGAGGCCTGGACCCGACCAGATAACAGTTTGAGTTTCTGAAACCTGGACCCGACCAGATAACAGTTAATCTCAATTTTAAGTTACTAAAACCTGGACCCGACCAGATAATAGTTTGACTTTATCAGTTGTTGAAAATTGGACCCGAGTAGATAACAGTTTGAGTTTCTGAAACCTGGACCCGACCAAATAACAGTTAATCTCAATTTTAAGTTACTAAAGCATAAACCCGACCAGATAATAGTTTGACTTTATCAGTTGTTGAAAGCTGGACCCGACCAAATAACAGTTTGAGTTTTCGAAACCTGGACCCGACCAAATAACAATTAATCTCAATTTTAAGTTACTAAAGCCTGGACCCGACCAGATAATAGTTTGACTGTATCAAGTTACAGAAACCTAGACCCGACCAGATAACAATTTGAGTTACTGAAACCTGGACCCGACCAGATAACAGATAATCTCAATTTTAAGTTACCAAAGCCTGGACCCGACCAGACAATAGTTTGACTTTATCAGTTGCTGAAACCTGGACCCGACCAGATAACAGTTTGAGTTACTGAAACCTGGACCCGACCAGATAACAGTTAATCTCAATTTTAAGTTACTAAAGCCTGAACCCGACCAGATAATAGTTTGACTTTATCAATTGCTGAAACCTGGACCCGACCAGATAAAAATTTGAGTTTCTGAAACCTGGACCCGACCAGATAACAATTAATCTCAATTTTAAGTTACTAAAGCCTGGACCCGACCAAATAATAGTTTGACTTTATCAATTACTAAAACCTGGACCCGACCAGATAACAACTAACTTTTAAGAGATAATTCCCCACTAGAGTAACAGACGACTAGAAATCCTGAACATTTCCCCAAGCAGAAATCAACACTCTCCAACAAAGTATTCTCAAACAAAGTCAATATTCTCCAGCGGAGTTCTCCTCAAACAATAAAACAGGAATCCACGGTGGAAACATTCTAAGCAAAGTTTGAATACACAACTACTCTTCAACAGTAGTCCGGGATTTAATGACTCCCCAACATTTATCAAGGATTTATTTTCCCAGACAAAAAATGCTTTCATTAACATTTCACATTTCATACATCCTGGTTACATACATGACAAGTGCATACGACACAATCTCATTTATTTTAAGAACATCATTGCACCATTTATTTCATACATCATGACATTGTATACAACTAACGTTTTACCTTTTCAGGAAAAGGTCAATCAACAGATGTCTACCATCAACAATTTTCAAGTTCCAGATTAATACCTGTAACAAGCCAAGAAAACTATCTGTGGACGAGTTGTTGTAGATTAATACCTGTAACAAGCCATGAAAACTATCTACATGAAGAGATTGAAGATTAGTACCTGTAACAAGCCAGGAAAACTATCTTTCTTTCTCAGGTCAGAGATTAATACCTGTAACAAGTCAGGGCAATTATCTACACGACCAGCTGAAGCAACCCTACCCAGGTTCCTTCTCATACATTTCCAGATGAAGTTTTGCACAAACTCATCATGAAGCAGCCCTACACGGGCCCATCACAAATAAATGATCAACGACCTCTGCTGGTTCAGTTTAAATCTCTCAATGGTTTATTATGATTCTTCCCCAGTTGAAGTCAGAATTTTGACTTAGTCTAATTTCTGTCAACAGTCACCTTTAGATGGAATCTATAAGCCCATATCCAACAACTATCCATCATTTCTTCAAATGGCATCTTTAAGCCCATTCCCCATACAATCAACCACAACATCATCAAGTGCAAATTTCTGGGCACTCTAGTGTTCAATCATCTTCCACCTTCAAGTCACGAATGGCAGATTTGCCAAATCTAACTCTTCAGGTGTAAGAAGATTGAACAGAGGCAGCTGTTGTACCCTAAAATTTTCCCTCTCAATTTTCAAGGGTTTTGTCACAAAGATTCTCAGGATTCAAGCTTGCACAAGTGCATTGGGATTTTCCAGTACCAAAATTAAAAGGAAACTGTCAAAAAGGGAGAAAACAAATAAAAATAACATTTTGACAAATTTGGAGAAAAATAGGCCTCCTTCGATTCAGCCCCCTTCGATTGGACTTTTCACCTCCTTCGATTCAGCCCCCTTCGTTTGGACTTTGCACCTCCTTCGATTGCTCAAAATTTGCTTCCAGCGTGCCTCTTTCGTCTGGGCATGTGACTACTTGTTGCAGGCTTCGTTTGTGTCTTCCACTGCCTGCATGTTTGCTTGGAATCCCAAGTTTGCTGGCTACAAGTTCCCCCTGCAGGGAAAAACTTTCAATTCACCAAGCACACTGTCTGCATGCTTGCTTTGAAAACCAAAGTTTGCTGGCCACAAATGCCCCCTGCAAGGTAAACCTTTCGATTCACCAAGTGTGTTGCCTGCATGTTTATTTTGAATACCAAATTTTGCTTCCACAAGTGCCCCCCTGCAAGGTAAGCCTTTCGATTGGACAAGTATGTTGCCTACATACCTGCAATCGAAGGCCATGACCTTCTGGCCACATGTGCCCCATGAAGAAGTGAAAAACACAAGAAGGGGGGTTGAATTGTTTAAACTTGAAATCAAATGCAGACAACATGTTATTTTTATACTGGTTCGTTTAATCTCAAACTACTCCAGTCCACCCGTCAAGGTGATTTCGCCTCTCTCCAACGAGGACTTAATTCACTATATTCAACTGAATATTACAACAGCTTTAACAACTGCTAAAGCCTTCTTGAGTCTAAACCACAGACCGATTTCTCAAGGAAATTCTTTCTTACAGATAAATGAACAATATGTGTGTTGAATGTTTTCTACAAAAACGATATATCACAACTGTGATAATACACAAGATAAAGCTTAGATGATACTAGATTGCTAGAGCGATAAGGTAATCAATTGAGAGCTTTTGCAAACTGTATGAGTGAGGATGAAGATGATTTGCTTTAGGCGTGTAGAGAATTGTAGAGCATTAGCCAATTCCTTTCTCACTGATTTGTTTAAATACTTCTTGGAAAAGATACGTTGAAGCCATTAATTCCATTTCAATGCACATTACGTTCTTTCCATTTGAGAAGATCTTTGTCTTGGAATAAAGCCGTTGGTAATTAATCTGCCTTGAATGCAGTACCGTTGACACTTCAGAATGTTCTGCTTGATTAAGATCAGAGAGTGTTGGCTTTAGCTTATTCTGATTGCTTATGAGTGATGATGACTGTGATCGGTGGAAATAGAACTGACTGTTTTTAGCTGGTTTCGCGAAATGTCGCGGTAAGCAAGAGTCGCCACCGTCTTTTATGTTGTCCAACATGGAAAGGACAAAAGCACAGCAAAATTCCTTATCGAGAATGCTTCTCGGTTTGGGAGGTAGATTTATAGAAAGGGAAGGTGTTAGCACCCTTTCTATCTGTGGTTATCCACGGGCTCTTAGGTACTTGCTCTTATGTTTTCAAAAGATGTTTGCTTTTCAAATGTGAGTGGGTTTGAAAAAAGTTTCGTTTGAAAGATTTCTAAGTGACTCTTGTATCTGTCCTCAAGAGTGTATGAAAAATTTGTTTTGAAAACTTTGGAAAGTGTCAGTGTGAAAAGATGTTTTATTTGTTTTTGAAAGAGAGCAAGTACCCATGAGTCATCTACCTACCCTAAGGAATTAGGCTGTGTAAGAGTCCTTTAGATAGTGCTATCCCACCATTGAGAGGTAGGTAGCACCATCATTGGAGTTGTTCGGGTCAATTCGATTATAGGGACAGTGTGGTCACCGAAGCAATAGTAGGAAGCCTTAGAAGTAACCCTAATGTCCTAGATCCTTTTTATCCGAGGCAACCGTTTCGAGGCA
This sequence comes from Vicia faba, assembly GCA_948472305.1. NCBI lineage: Eukaryota > Viridiplantae > Streptophyta > Magnoliopsida > Fabales > Fabaceae > Vicia > Vicia faba. The sequence continues at coordinate 486,047,073 of OX451737.1, forward strand.
ACTGGATCTTAGATAGAAGGGAGACCTCTAAAACACCCTATACTTGACGACCACGTTCGAGGCAACGAGTGAGGCGTACCCTAGAAGTGGCATGTGCTTTGTGTATTGTTTTCATGTTAAGATTTATCTTTAATCATGCAATTGTGAGCTACGAGTTGTTTTTAATTATTCATACATTCTTTCATGCATTTTTAACAGTGCGGAAAATAAAATACGGAAATATGAATCTACGCTATTACAAGGCGCAGGTCTATACATCGCCAAAAAACAAAGACCCGTTTTGGAAAAAAGTGCGGAAAGTAAAGAAAGCGGTAAATCTTAATTACTATTACATCCATTGAGCAGATACATAAATAATCAAAATAAAAATAATACGGAAAGAAATTTAAATTGGAACGTCCTAGGGTTTTTGACCCTTTTGAGAAAATATGAGTTTTTTGGTCCTTTGCATTTAATTAAAATTAACGCTAATTTACTAATTAATTAACTAATAAAAAGAAAAATGTTTTTTTTACGTTTTTTAATGTTTTAATGAAAATAAAAAGGAATTAAAAGGTAAGAAAAACCCTAGTTCTAAGTTTATTTTAATTATTAAAAAAAAGTCCAAGTTAACCTAATTTACTAAATTAATTAATTTATTTTTTTATTTACAAAGATAATAATAATTAATAAGAATAATGATTAATTAATAAAATATGATTGAAAATTGTCAAACCCTAATTCTACATAACTTTTATTTATTGAGAAAAAGATGAAAATTGAGCCTAAATTAAACTAAGTTAATTGTCAATATTTATTTACAAAAAATAATAGTTAATAGTAAAAATAATAAAATATATTTACAATTTTTGATTTCTGAATTTATTATGAAAAATTAATTTATTGGTTAATAATAATAATTAATAATGATTAAAGAAAAATTAGTAAAAAGAATTTAAAAAGAGAAAAAGAAAATAATGAACCACGGGGGTTTGAAGGCCCAGATGGAGGTGTGATTCTGGAGATTTAGGCCCAAGAACACCAAGCCTTTGTTGACTTTCATAATCAGGCACTTGCTGGTTGACTGGGGAATATAGTGTTCATCATTTTTTTGGCCTTCAGATTATTGATCATGGCCACTTGGCATGTGGAGCGCTGAGGGTATATGATGGATATCATTTGCAAAGCCTGCACAGGAAGATGTTATGAAAAATAATATTTGAGATTTGGGTGGACCTGGGAATCGAACCCAGGTCCCAAGGTTTATTGCACGCGCTTCCAACCACTCAGTCACTTGTTTGCATCTGTTAATAAGATAAGCACTAAATATAATATATCAAATCAATTACATATGCTGGAAACGAACTAAATTGCGCGCGTATTTTAAACCGTCCAACCATATGCGTACACGTCTTCACCTCTTTCGCCTGGCCTGTAAAAATATCAAACAGATAGCGGGGGTTTTAAACCCCCACAAATCAAAACTGTAGAAAATAACGATTAGGGCTACAGGTAACATAAAAAGGGCGCGATGATTGGGTTGAATTCGTCTGGCCTTGACGAATTCAACCATGTACGTTTCGATGTCCAATTTTTCTGTATGTGGAAAGCCCTAAAATTCAAGCTTCGAAACCCTAAAGTTCTTCAATGGTGGTTTTTGATTCAGAGCACCATAATCAAATTGAATTACACCAATAGCTTCAGGATGTTCCTATTAACACAAATCAACCCAAAAAATAGATTAAAAGTGCATGAATAATGATATGCAATTATGGAAAAATATGCAAACCGTGGGACTTGTTGTGGATGATTCTTTGAGTGTTAGGACTCGTTCTTGGTTGCAAATTGTTTCTGGGAATGTCAGCAACGTGATTGAATCAAGAAAAGGGTGTGAATTATCCTGCAAGTGAGAATTCAGTTTTCAAATATTTCTTGAACTTTTGGAATTTGGTTCTCTCGTTTCACAGCAGCTTGCACGTTCTTATGAATAGGGTTAGGTTTCTTGCATATATGGGAAGGGAATTAGGTCAACTTTAGGCCCAAAAATCCATTGCATTCATGTTTCATTATGTGATTTCCAATCAAATCTTTTTCAACCTTTTTCTTTGATAAAACCTTGCCAATCATGGAGATTTTGATGTCCTTGATGTGTACACGAATTGCCAGCTTTCCCTGATCTCATTTGCCTCATAAAAAGATTTGAAAACCATGTTTTGATATTTTCCTACAATTAAATTAATTAAATGAATTATTAATCAATTAAAAATCCAAATAATTAATAAAAATAAGAAAATAATTCAAATTAATCTTAATGGGTCGTGCATAAGCCTTGGGTAAAGATTCAAGAAAGAATTTGAGGCCCATTAGCAAAAATGAAGTGTTTTGGGCAAAGTTGACTTTTGCAAATTCCCAAAAATTTCCCAACTTCTCCAATGCATATCTTGCTCAATTTTGAAGCTATGAACATGTTCTTAGACATTTTGGAAAGGTCTTGAAGTCCTATAACTAATGCCTTTGGTCCCATGTCATTTGGATTCACCAATCTCAAGTTATGGTCTTTGACTTAAAGTGCCTTTTTGTTGACTTTTGAAAATGACCTATAATGTAGAAATTGATAAATTTTTATGAGAGAATTTCTTGGACTTGGAGTGTGAAGATGAGTTGTAGGAAATGTCTTGCCGTTTAAAATTAGAATTGGATGGGATTTTTCTGATGAACCATGAAAAAGTTATGCCTTGGTCAAGTTACAGTTGACTTTTCAGCTGTCCAAAAATAGCAACTTTTTGCATCTTGATGATTTTTGAGCCATGCTTGTGGAATCATGATCAAGACTTGATCAAATGATGACTGTGGCTTCAAAATAAGATGTTGACCAAAATTTTTGACTTTTGACTACCAAATGACCATTTTGCCCCTGCAATTGACTGTGAAGCAATTAAGGCTTTTGACTATGCAATTTGATGCCGTGAGCCTTGAAATTTGACATGTGGGTGCTTGACAATGTATATAGGCATATGGGACTTAATTGGACCCTTGAAAACCTCAACTTCCTTGCAAGAACCAAAACCCTAATTTTGACTGTGTTAGGAGGCAATTGGACTGTGCAACCCTTGAGGGATTTTAAACCATTTGGAGATTGATCTTTGACAAATCTTGAAGAATATGGGAGGGCAAATTTTAGGGTGCAACAGTTGCCCCTGTTCAATCTTCTTAGACCTGAGGATGTAGATTGGCTTGCGTGCCTTTCGTGATCCGAAAGTGGAAGATGATTGAACACTAAAGTGCCTAGAAATTTGCACTCACATAGTGGAGTATCAGCAGCGTGATGGCGGGAATGGGCTTATAGATGCCATTTGGAGGTTGTTGGTATGTGGATGGGCTTATAGATTCCATCGGGAGGTGTCGATCGCGTAAGAGATTCCTTAGCGAGAACTTGCGTACTTTGAGAAAGAAAGATAATTTCCTGGCCTGTTATAGGGGTTGATCTTCAAACTCTTCATGCAGATATGCCCTGGCTAGATACAGGTATCGAATCTACCCACAATCGCTCACAGATATACCCTGTCTAGATACAGGAATCGAATCCAGAACTTCAAAAGGTTGCTTACAGACGTGCCCTGGCTGGATACAGGTATCGAATCTCTAAACTCTTCATGCAGATATGCCCTGGCTGGATACAGGTATCGAATCTACAATCAATCACTCACAGATGTGCCCTGGCTAGATACAGGAATCAAATTCGGAATTAGTCGTCAACAGATATGCCCTGGCTGGATACAGGAATCGAATCTTCAAACTCTTCAGACGTGCCCTGGCTAGATACAGGAATCGAATCTGGAATTAGTCGTCAACAGATATGCCCTGGCTGGATACAGGAATCGAATCTTCAAACTCTTCAGACGTGCCCTAGCTAGATACAGGAATCGAATCTGGAATTAGTCGTCAACAGATATGCCCTGGTTGGATACAAGAATCGAATCTTCAAACTCTTCAGACGTGCCCTGGCTGGATACAGGAATCGAATCTGGAATTAGTCGTCAACAGATATGCCCTGGCTGGATACAGGAATCGAATCTTCAAACTCTTCAGACGTGCCCTGGGTGGATACAAGAATCGAATCTGGAATTAGTCGTCAACAGATATGCCCTGGCTGGATACAAGAATCGAATCTTCAAACTCTTCAGACGTGCCCTGGCTAGATACAGGAATCAAATCTGGAATTAGTCGTCAACAGATATGCCCTGGCTGGATACAGGAATCGAATCTTCAAACTCTTCAGACGTGCCCTGGCTAGATACAGGAATCGAATCTGGAATTAGTCGTCAACAGATATGCCCTGGCTGGATACAGGTATCGAATCTTCAAATTCTTCAGACGTGCCCTGGCTGGATATAGGAATCGAATCTGGAATTAGTCATCAACAGATATGCCCTGGCTGGATACAGGAATCGAATCTTCAAACTCTTCAGACGTGCCCTGGCTAGATACAGGAATCGAATCTGGAATTAGTCGTCAACAGATATGCCCTGGCTGGATACATGAATCGAATCTGGCATTTCTTCATGCAGATATGCCCTGGCTAGATACAGGTGTCGAATCCATGAGTAATCGCTCACAGATATGCCCTGGCTAGATACAGGTATCGAATCCGGAATTGCGACAATTGATAGTAATCATCTTTGTATTGACCTTTTTCCTGAAAAGGCAAAACATTAGTTGTATGCAATGTCATGATGTATGAAATGCATGACGTTCTCAAAATAAATGAGATTGTATGTCCATGATGCGTATGTGCATGCTATAATGTATGAAGATGTGATGTTTATGAATGTATTTTTGTCTAGGAAAATAAATCCTTGACGGATGCCGGGAAGTCAAATCCTGGGCCGATGTTGAAGAGTAGAGTTCTTCGTTTCCGCTGGGGATGATGATTGCAAGAATAAACCGGTAGGAGAAGATGACTCCTTTGGGGAATAAACTTGGTGAAGAGATTACTCTGCGGGGAATACTCTGTGGGAAGAGATACTTCGCTGAGGTTTTGATGAGAACTCCACTGGGGATTCCGTTGATGAGCTATGTTGGGGAATTTGATGAACTCCGCTGGGGAATAGAAAGAACTTCGCCGGGGACGATCTTTCCGTGGTAATTAGCTGAGGATAACCCAGTTATAAGCTCTGGTGGGGAGTAACCTTTGAACAAAGCCGGGGAGACGCGTTTGTGCTCTGTAGGGGATAAGCTTCTAGAATCTACTGGGGATAAGCTTCCAGAGTCTACTGGGGAGGATGATTCAACTCTCCTGGGGTACCTTTCGAGGACTACACTGGGGAATGGCTCCATTGGGGCGTCTGTATTCCTCCGGGGAACAATCTTATATTAAGACTGCCGGGGATGCTTGCTAAGGAATATCTGCATACTCCACTGGGGCATGTTGAGATCTTCTGGGGATAATCCAACTTCCTTAAGGCTGACAGTAGACTAACTCTGCTCGGGGAGAGTGTTGCTGACTTGCTAGGGATACTGTGTCTTCTTAGGGATGATGGGAGACCAACTCTGCTCGGAGGAGAGTATTGCTGCATCTTATCTTACTCTGCGGGGAGTGAAGGTATCCTGGTCATGTTCTTCAGCTGAACCTACCTTGGTACTTTGGTGGACGAAACAATTAGATTGCTTTAGACCACTCATTATTGCCCCTGTTTCCATTGTCACCTGTAATTAGTCCTTTGTTTCGCATGCAAATATTTATGAGTTAGAAATTAGTGTCAGATGCATATATCAAAAATGAACATTGGACGTTCTTTGCAAACAAAACAGAAAAAGGAAAAACAATTGGCAATTTGTCTGGAAAAGATGAACTTGTATTGATTTTGAAATTTGCCTGTAAATAGGCGTTTATGTACAAGAGGCTGACGTCCTAGTAAGAGAACACCGCCGAACCACATAGAGTTTACAATTTTGTGAAAAGGAAAACAAAACAGCTATGTGAAAACAAATCCCACTGGGTTCCAACTCTGCTATCGCTTTTATGTCTTCAAGCGTCTCATCACTTGGATGCTTAGTTGAAGATGAAGCTGATTGATCGATGCCGTCTGAGCCTGATAGTTGATGCCGAATTCTGGATGCAAGATGATCCAATGAGACATAGTATTACGCTTATCCCTAACTTTTGCCTGGATCGCCCTTTCAGGTTTTCAGTCCACCGGGATACCCATTTTTGCCCAAGTCGCCTTTTCAGGTTTTCGACTTGTCGGGTATACATATTTTTTCATTTCATCCCTTATTTTGGCCCGAACCCTTTTGGTTCGCCGGGAAGCCCTTATTTTTGCCTAGGTGTGTCAACCTAGCGGGTCTTTTATTCATGCGTAGTATCTTTTTACTATGTCTGCATTGGCGGGGTGCGGAAGGTCGTCACCATCCATGGTGGTTAGAATCATGGCTCCTCCTGAGAAGATATGTTTAACCATAAATGGCCCTTCATACGTAGGGGTCCACTTGCCCCTGGGATCACTTTGAGGAAGGATGATGCGCTTGATTACCAGGTCTCTGACTTGATACTCTTGTGGTCTGACTTTCTTGTTAAATGCCCTGATCATCTGTTTTTGATACGTTTGACCATGACAAATAGCAGTGAGTCTCTTTTCGTCAATTAGGTTTAATTGATCAAGTCGAGTCTGGATCCAGTCATCTTCGCTCAAGCCTGCATCCTTCATTATCCGGAGAGAGGGTATCTGGACTTCAATAGGCAAGACTGCCTCCATGCCATAGACCAAGGAAAAAGGTGTTGCCCCGGTTGACGTCCTTGCTGAGGTACAGTACCCATGAAGAGAAAACGGTAACATCTCGTGCCAATCTTTATAGGTCACTGTCATCTTCTGCACAATCTTCTTGATATTCTTATTAGCCGCTTCTACGGCCCCGTTCATCTTCGGCCGGTAAGGAGAAGAGTTGTGGTGTTGTATCTTGAATTGCTCGCAGAGCTCAGTGATCATCTTGTTATTAAGATTGGTACCATTGTCCGTAATGATTCTTTCCGGGACGCCGTATCGACAGATCAGGTTATGCCGAATGAACCGTGCCACGACGTTCTTGGTTACGGTAGCATAGGAAGCTGCTTCAACCCACTTTGTGAAGTAATCAATCGCTACCAGGATGAAGCGATGCCCGTTGGATGCCGTAGGTATGATCTCGTCGATCATATCAATGCCCCACATTGCAAAAGGCCAAGGTGCTGTCAAGACGTTCAGAGGTACTGGAGGAATGTGCACCTTATCTGCATATATCTGGCATTTGTGACATGTCCGAGAGTGTTGGTAACAGTCGGCTTCCATTGTGGACCATAAATATCCTGCCCGAAGGATCTTCTTTGCCATAGTATGCCCACTGGAGTGCATTCCGAAGGTACCTTTATGTAGTTCTGCCATGATCCTTTCTGCTTCAGTCTTATCCACACAATGCAGCAGTGTTGAATCATGGTTTCGTTTGTAGAGAATACCATTGCTGAGGAATAACTTTGCTGCAAACCTTCTCAGAAACTTCTTGTCATTGACAGATGCACCCTCGGGGTATTCTTGAGCTTCCAGGTACTTCTTCACCTCATGATACCAAGGTTTTTCAGTTACCTCTTCAGCCTCAAGATCACAGCAATACGCAGGTTCGTCCAATTTCCAGATAATGATCCGGGGGGCCTCGTTGTCCCATTTGACTTTGAACATAGAAGACATCGTAGCTAACGCGTCCGCCAACTGATTCTCCTCTCTTGGGAAGTGTTCTAAAGTTATCTCCGTGAAGTGGGGGATCAACGTCAACACACACTCTTTGTAAGGAATGAGATTTGGGTGTTTCGTATCCCACTCGCCTTTGATCTAATTGATCACGAGAGCGGAATCTCCGAAGACACTTAGAAATTTGATCCTTAAGTCGATTGCAGCTTGAAGACCCATGATGCATGCCTCATACTCCGCCATGTTGTTGGTGCAGTTGAAACATAGCCGGGCAGTGGGCGGAGTATGAGTGCCCTTTGGGGATATGATCACAACTCCAATACCGTTACCCAAAGCGTTGGAGGCTCCGTCAAAGTGCATAGACCATCGGGATCCTTCCTCAGGTCCTTCATCCGGTCCAGGTACTTCACAATCAGTCACTACCATGATATCCTCGTCTGGGAACTCAAAGTTCATAGATTGGTAGTCATCCACTGCCTGGTGTGCCAAATGGTCTGCCAATACACTTCCCTTGATTGCTTTCTGAGTCATGTACTGGATGTCGTATTCTGTCAAGATCATCTACCATCTTGCTATTCTTCCGGACAAGGCATGCTTTTCGAATATGTACTTGATCGGATCCATTTTTGAGATCAACAGAGTAGTGTGAGTCAACATATACCGTCTTAGCCGGCGAGCAGCCCATACCAAAGCGCAACAAGTTTTCTCGAGCAGTGAGTATCGGGTCTCACAGTCGGTAAACTTTTTGCTAAGGTAATAAATGGCGTGCCCTTTTCGGCCAGACTCGTCATGCTGCCCCAGCACACACCCCATTGAGCTGTCAAGTACTGTCAAGTATAGTATTAGAGGTCTCCCTTCGACCGGTGGCATAAGAATGAGTGGTTCTTGGAGATACTCTTTGATTCTGTCGAAAGCAGCCTGACATTCATCGTTCCAACGTACTACTTGATCTTTCTTCAGCAGCTTGAAGATTGGTTCACAGGTAGCAGTTAGATGCGAGATGAATCGGGCAATGTAGTTCAGCCGTCCTAGAAAGCCTCTGACTTCTTTCTCTGTCTTGGGAACTGGCATATCTTGTATGGCCTTCACCTTGGTAGGGTCCACTTGAATACCTTTGTCGCTCACGACGAAACCTAGCAATTTTCCAGATCTTACCCCAAAGGTGCATTTGTTTGGATTCAACCTCAGCTTGTACAACTTCAGACGGTCAAACAACTTCTGTAGATGGTCCAGGTGCTCCTCCTCAGTTTGGGACCTTGCAATCATATCATCGACATATACTTCTATCTCATGATGGATCATGTCATGAAATAAGGCAACCATGGCATGTTGGTAGGTTGCCCCATCATTTTTCAACCCAAAAGGCATGACCTTGTAGCAGAAGGTGCCCCACTGAGTAACAAAGGTAGTCTTTTCCATATCTTCAGGAGCCATTTTGATCTGATTATAACCTGAAAAACCATCCATGAAGGAGAACACCTTGTGCTGAGCAGTATTGTCAACCAGAACGTCAATGTGAGGCAGAGGGAAGTCATCCTTGGGGCTCGCCCTATTCAAATCCCTGTAGTCAACACACATTCTGACCTTACCATCTTTCTTCGGCACTGGAACCACGTTGGCCACCCACTGAGGGTAAGAAGTCACTGCTAGAAAACCGGCGTCAAATTGTTTTATAACCTCAGCTTTGATTTTCTTGGACATCTCTGGACGCATACGGCGGACCTTCTGTTTAACCGGAGGGCATTCTTCCTTGGTAGGCAGGTGATGAACCACAATGTCAGTATCCAACCCAGGCATGTCTTCGTAAGACCAGGCAAAGATTTCCACATAATCATGCAGCATCTGAATCAACCGTTGTTTCACGCTGAGCTCTAGATTAGCACCAATCTTGACTTCCTTTCTGTCTGTCTCAGAACCCAGATTTACCGTTTCCACTGGCTCTTCATGTGGCTGAATGGCCCTCTCTTCCTGGAGTAACAGTCTTGCAAGCTTACCAGGCACTTCGCAATCATCTTCACCTTCGTCTTCGGTTGATCGGATTTTCGAAGTCATAACTGGCAGTAGCAGAGTCGTTACCAGTGAGATCCAGAGTGGATTGGAACCTGTATAAGTGAATGTGTGTAAATATAGTTGTTTTGCAATAAATAAAGAAAGAAAGGGAGCACAAGATTTGAAATGCGAAAAACGTCCAATGTTTTTTATTCATGATATATGAAAATGACAAATAATAAGCCCTCACAAATGAAGCCACGGTGCCCCGGGTAAGACACCGGGCCATAAAGTTTCAAATTATTGTTCGTTACAAAGTCAAAACAAAAGAGTTCATTACTGAGTGACAAAAGTAATAGGTATGTGGTCTTTAGCGGTCCAGTTGCTTAGTCCACCGTCAATCGTTGGGTAGATCCAGCTATCGAATTCAGATTCCTCCGTATTGTCTTCAATAGCATTCACTCCCGGGTTGGTGATGAACACGGGAGGTCTTCCAATCCTTGCTTTACGTACAGCCCTCTGAGCCTCTGCAGTGAAACCCAGCCCAAACTTGTCAGTCTTCGGAGTAAAATCAGGAAGTCGGCCCCAGTTTGCACACTCACCTTTCTCAATCACAGCCCGGGCATCCTTTAAGGAAGCCATCTTCAAAGGAGAGTCTTCTTCGGTCACAGTCTCTACTGACGCCAATGTTGGAGGCACCTCTTTAAAGTGTTGAAAGGGGGTCTTAATGAACTCCCCATCCATCTCTATGTACCGGAACGAGTTAAGATGGCTGACCATGTATTCTTCCCCCCCTGAATTGTAACAATCTTCCCTCTGACCGGATACTTAAGCTTTTGATGTAGAGTGGAGGTCACAGCTCTAGCCTTGTGGATCCAAGGACGACCCAGCAAACAAGAATAGGATGGTCGGATGTCCATCACATAGAATGTAGAGTCAAAGCCTGAGAACCAACCCTGATCGGAATGTCTACTTCACCATGTACCATCCTCTTCGACCCGTCAAAGGCTCGGACAACAATGTTACTGGGCTTCAACTCCAAACCCTCACAATCCAACCTGTCTAAGGCCTTCTTGGGCAATACGTTCAACGAAGAACCGGTGTCTACCAACACATGGGCAAGAGTAGTGCCCATGCATTCAATGGAGACATGCAGGGCATCGTTGTGGTTCTTTCCCTTAGCGGTCAGATCAGCGTCAGAGAAACCCAAACCATTATCAGCGGTTAAGTTGGCCACACAATCAGTAAATTGATCAGCAGACGTTTCTTGTGGCACATGGGCCGTCTTCAGGAAGGCAATCAGGGCCTTGGCATGGGCCTCTGAACACAACAATAGTGATAACATAGAGATCTTAGAGGGGGTGTGCCCCAGCTGTTCAACGACGTTGAAATCACTCTTCTTGATAATCTTGAGAATCTCTTCCATCTCTTGCTGGGAGGCTTCAACATTAACAGTCTTCGGTGCCTCCATCTGGGCAGGCACATCGGTAGCCATCCCCTTGCCCCGAGTGTCAGATGACTCGGCAGCAGGGTTATACACTTGATCAGGAGGGGAAATAGGCACACTGGCTGGTGTGATAACAAGAGGTCTCTGAATAGCTGGAGGTGCAATATCAGGCGAGAAGAGCCTGCCACTGCGAGTAACTTTAGCAGGACCGGTGATGTTACTGATGCTGGTACTAGTATTGAACTCTTGCTTTACTCCGAGCACATAAATATCGGCCCCATAGTGCCACGGGACAGCTTTGTCAGATTTATAGGGGAGGGGCCCCAGAACAGTGATGATGATAGGAGCAATCTTCTGAACATGCATAATTTGGACAGGCTTCCTCGGGGGAGCCTTGGTAGGATTGTTGAAAATGGTGACAACGGACACTTCTTCAGCAGGGATAACAGGAACAACAATCTTCTTGAACAAGATCTCTTTGCTATCCATCAGGTTTTAGACGCCTGACTTCAGCAACGGACAACCAACAGGTGAAACAGCACATAGAAGGCAACCTTTGCTACAACCCGGAAATAAACCGGCTAGCAACAAGTTCCTTTTGACGGTCAACAATGGAGTAACGATATCATCCACATAGACTACATACAGGTCTTCCTCAATAGCATTCACTCCATGCTGGGGCATGGGAGCAGTCACAATGTTGGGCCTTTCGGGCGCCTCAAACTGTATTTCTTTAGCATCAATAAGGTCCTGAACCTTATTCCTTAGAGCCCAGCAATCATCAGTAGAATGCCCCGGGCTATCAGAGTGATAAGCACAGCGGGCGTTGGGGTTATACTTCGTAGATGTTGTGTTTACCACCTTCGGAGCTTCTCTGATAGTTACCAGGTTGGTTGACAGCAGTTGCGGCAAGATCTAAGACAAGGTCATACTAAGCCGAGTGTATTCTCTTCTGGGTCTCTCACCCCTTGGTTGGTTAGGTTGCCGAGGAGCGGCAACAGGCTTTGAAATCACCACCGCGTTGATAGCTTGGCGGTGTTCCGGTTTGTTTTGTCTTCTGGGACCATACACAGCACTAGCTTCCTTCTTGAAAGGCTTCTTTTCAGAACTTGAGGATGCACCTTTCTGTATCTTCCCCGACTTCATACCAGCTTTTATCCTCTCACCAGTCAGAATGAGGTCTGTAAACCCTGCCGAAGAATTACCGATCAGGTGGTTGAAGAACGGCCCAGACAGGGTCCCCAAGAACATGTCCACGAGTTCACGGTCAGTCAACGGTGGCTGCACCCTGCCAGCCAGGTCTCTCCACTTTTGCGCGTACTCCTTAAAACCTTCTCCCGGTCCTAGCGACATACCCTGAAGTTGGGTACGTGTAGGAGCGAGGTCGGTATTATACTGATACTGCTTATAAAAAGCAGTAGCCAAGTCCTCCCAGTTTCGAATACTGGCTCCATCCAGCTGATAGAACCACTCGAGTTGAGCCCCTGAAAGGCTATCCTGGAAGAAATGGATCCATAAGTTCTTGTCTGCAGTATACGGTTGGATCTTCCGCACATAGGATCTGAGATGCAGTTTAGGGCAAGAAGCCCCGTCATACTTCGCAAAAGTAGGCACCTTGAACTTATGTGGGATCACCACCCCCAAAGATAAACCCAGATCTCTGAAATCCAACCCAGACACATGTTGGATCTCCATGGCACTCAGACGATCCTCTAACTGCTTGTACCTGTCTTCAGCGGGAGGGTACTGCTCATCATTGAAATCTGTCTCGTTGTCAGAGACCACAGGACTAGGAACCCCTCCTGCTTGAGGACTACCTTTCCCTACAGAGGAAGCAGCTTGATCAGCCTCATTATGCAGTGTATTACCAAACCTCCGTCTAGTGTTGAACATTACAGTTCTCTTCTTCTTCTTCTTCACCAGCAGAGCCTTCAATTCCTCTTGACCTTGGGCTAAGCTCATGATCAACTCTTGGAACTGGGCGTTCTGGGCCTGGAGGGCCTTGATGGATTGCTCAGTAGATGATTCAGGATTCATGATGAGACTGCTGAAATAAACAGCGAAGAAGATTAAGCAACCTGTTAGGAAAAAAGTACCTGTTATGCACATGATGCATGATATGCTATTTATGCAATGCATTCAAGGGTTCGAAAGTTCAAATTTATTGTAGACAAAAAGGAACACACGTTATTATTAAGAAATAATCTGTTCAGTACATCAAGGCCTCATGGGCAAAACATTACAAAATAATTAATCCCAAAGGACACTGCGCATCCTCTTTGGAGCAATGTAGGTGTTGAGAGTCTTTTCCTCGTGCAGTAGGCGAGTGAGCTCCAAGACCTTCTTCTCACTGGCATGTAGACTGGATTCAAGAGAATTCCGTTCTTCCTTGAGTTGGATCCAGCTTTTTTGCATTTACTCCCAAGATGTTGGCATGTCAGGATGTTGAATGGTATAGGGCACCTCTCCTTCCAAGACTGGCTCTTTGATCACAGGGAGAACATGAGGATATGGCATCACCAACTTCTGGGAGCGGGCTCGTACCCACTTGAGATAAGGCTCCAAGGGGATGGAGTTCTTGTGCCCCAGTGTCTTGCTATCTACCTTGTTGGGCATCCTCCAAGCTCTGATAAATCTCTGGCGAAGTCCTTGTGCATCGTTGTCGAAGTCAAAAACTATGTCAGGAAGCAACATGTCGTGAGGGTCATCCCTCCGAGCATATCCAAACTGTCTCAAAGCCAAACATGGGTTGTAAGTAATACCTCCTCTGATTCCAAGTAAAGGAACATTTGGAAACTCTCCGCAACGATCAATGATAGTGACATTCTCTCTGGACCGAGGACACCAATGTATATCAGCATGCGTAAGAGTCATTAACCGTTGTGACCATCTCAAGCCCCGCTCGTTCTTCAAAACTGATTGTGGAAGGTGCGAAATAAACCACCTTGCCAGGAGAGGAGTGCAGCACATGAGAACACCTCTTTTTCTCATGGTTCGAGTGTAACATGAGTGAAGGATGTCCCCAAGCAACGTAGGTATAGGATTCCTGGACATGAAGATCTTGACAGCATTGATATCTATAAGCTGATCGGGATTTGGGAATAACACCAACCCATAAACAAGGAGAGCCACAACTTCTTCAAAGGCTTGTAGGTCAAGGGAATTCCAACATTCTCGGGCCTTCTCAAACAGGAACTTTGCCAAGAATCCTTTGATACCACTTCTAACTTCCCAATGTCCCCTGATGTCAGATGGTTGTAGGCATAATGCTTTAGCAACCTCTTCCAGTTTGGGTTCCCTTTCCGTACCGTTGTAGGGTAGTTGACTAAGGATAGGGATCTTCAGCAGCTGAGAAAACTCTTCCAAAGTGGGTACCAATTGATAATCCGGGAAAGTAAAGCAGTGGTGCAAAGGGTCAAAGAACTGGAAGAGGACCTTTATCATATCTTCCTCAATGTTGGTGTTGACCAAGCTGATGAGTCTGCCATGTTTCTCACTGAAAGGAGAGCTCTCGGGAATCCTGGATGTAAGCTCCTTAAGCTGAGGAGGGATCCTTACAAGGTTGATTTGAATTGTCTTTCTGCGGATAGTTTCCATGTCCTAAAAAACAATAACAAAGATGAAGATTCGAACCCTTGAAGTGGTTAGTGGATGCATATGATGCTGTATGGTGTTATGATGTTATGATAAAAACACACCACAAGTATCCACAAAGGCAAACATGATAAGGCACACAAGTCACACAAGACAGCCCTTAGAGTTTAGGCCAGCATGAAGTTTAGGTATTACCCTCTTGAAGTTGGTGGGCTAAAAACCTGTCCTATCAAAAGTAACCGGGTTCTAAGGATCTCAATATCATTGGGTTGTTTTCTATGTTCATTGTTTTGATTTAGCCACTGAACTGGCGATCAAAATATTCTAAGAAAACAACCCTCAATGAGTGTAGTATCGAGTATCAACCAACTTCGGACTGCACCAAAGTCGGTCATCTCACTACCCTAAAGAGGCCAGGATGGTCAAGTAAGGTTCCTAAGGTCAGTTGATGCTTCACGACACCACGCGGCGGCCCCGTACTCTCCTTGACTAGACTCAAGGGTTACCGGTACTCACCAAAGTGCCACATCAACGTAGCAACTGCTTCAACCGTGTCCGTATACCCCGCACAGTTCCCTCACGGTTTGTTGCTACCTAAAAGGTATCCCCCAGATCCGGGTTAGGATCTATAGAACTTCCAAAACAGGCCCACAATATTAAAGCAATCAAAACAGGCAATTGAAAACATAAGTATGATCTAATCCTAAGGTACACCTCACTTTAAGTATATCCCCAGCAGAGTCGCCAGTTCTGTGATCGGTGGAAATAGAACGGGCTGTTTTTAGCTGGTTTCACGAAATGTCGCGGTAAGCAAGAGTCGCCACCGTCTTTTATGTTCTCCAACATGGAAAGGAGAAAAGCACAGCAAAATTCCTTATCGAGAATGCTTCTCGGTTCGGGAGGTAGATTTATAGAAAGGGAAGGTGTTAGCACCCTTTCTATCCGTGGTTATCCATGGGCTCTTAGGTACTTGCTCTTATGTTTTCAAAAGATGTTTGCTTTTCAAATGTGAGTGGGTTTGAAAAAAGTTTCGTTTGAAAGATTTCAAAGTGACTCTTGTATCTGTCCTCAAGAGTGTATGAAAAATTTGTTTTGAAAACTTTGGAAAGTGTCAGTGTGAAAAGATGTTTTATTTGTTTTTGAAAGAGAGAAAGTACCCACGAGTCATCTACCTACCCTAAGGAATTAGGCTGTGTAAGAGTCCTTTAGATAGTGCTATCCCACCATTGAGAGGTAGGTAGCACCAACATTGGAGTTGTTCGGGTCAATTCGATTATAGGGACAGTGTGGTCACCGAAGCAATAGTAGGACGCCTTAGAAGTAAACCTAATGTCCTAGATCCTTTTTATCCGAGGCAACCGTTTCGAGGCAACTGGATCTTAGACAGAAGGGCGACCTCTAAAACACCCTATACTTGACGACCACGTTCGAGGCAACGAGTGAGGCATACTGTTGTACCCCAAAATTTGCCCTCCCATTTCCTCAAAATTTTCTCATCACAAGACCTTTGAAGATCAAGATACAGTTAGGGTTTCCTCTGCTCAAGGCTTCTCCTTGCACTGTGGACTCAAATTAGGGTTTGTGTTTGCCCTAGGATGTTTTGACCTAAAATGCCTAAAATGACTTTCATGCTTCATGTTGGACTCCCAAGTTTACCCATGCCAAGTTTCAAGTCTTGATTCCAGGTTTTACCCAGTCAATTGGACAGTTGACCTAGAAATCAGCTGTATTGGGGAAAAAGTCAACTGTGGCCAATTGACAGTCAAAACTCATGAAATTTGACCCACATCAACATATTGAACTCACATGGACCATTTGATCAAGTTTGGATCACAATTCCACAAGAAATTTGATCAGATCATCAAAAGGGCAAAATGGTCATTTTTAGGGTTTTGACTGCACAAAGGCAATTTTTGACTGTTTGACCCATCCAATGGCAAACCAAGCTCACATATGGACTCAAGGGCCCCATGGAATTATCTTGACATGTTCATCAAGCTCAAAAGATCCCAAGTACACAAGATTGACAGTTGAATTTCCCAGTCAATTGATCAATTTTGACTGTATACTGAAAAGTCAAACTTTGACTTTTTGGTCAAAATCAAGAGTCAAGATTCATTTTTCATCAAAACATTCCAAATCATGAAACTTGTTCACCAAGAAATCACAAAATGCAAATTAGGGTTAGAAAATGGAATTTTTCATAACTTAGAATTTTTCTAAGTTATGGAAAACCCTAATTTTTTCCCAACTTTACCCCATCTTTTCACCATGATCCATTGGGATTCAAACAAAAGTCAAAACATGAAAGTTGTAGCTTGTTGCATAATCTACAACTTTGATTCACAAAGTTTTCTCATTTGAAGCTTGTATCTCAAGTTATAATTTTTTGAATAAGGGCACTAAACCATCTTTTAACTTAGTGAAATTTGACCTATTTTGACAAGGTTTTCTACCCTACTTCAAGGCCACTTTTCATACCCTTCCACTTAGAATTTTGATTTGCATTTCAAAGATGGATTGTAGTACACATTCCAAGCTTTCCAAAATGTCCAAGAACTCATCAAACAACCTCATAACTTGAGAGATTCGAATTTCACAAGTTGGCAAAAATTCACTTTTGTTCTTCATCAAAGCATGTTCATAAACTTAGCAAATTTGAACTCAGCATAGTTTGTGCTACTTTACAGGTCCTAAAACCAAATTACACTCCTTAATTTAATGCAAAACCAATGAATCAAGTTGTTATTCTAAGCCTTTGGTCATTACACAAGGAATTAAGCCTAAACTAGAAAAAGCATTATTTCCATTCTTGAAAAGCTTGCTTTATGTCAATTAGAAATCCAAGCAAGTACAAGCAAGATCTTCTTGGCACAAGTTTGTGAGCAAATTGCACTGACCAAGGCAAGGGATAGCAGCATAGTTAGAGGGCCTGTACTGACCTAGAAAGCAAAGTGGCATTTTGTAGCTTAAGTGTGAAGAAAAGTCCATAACTTATGCTAACTCTCATCTCAGCTTAGAAACAGAAGAACAAAGTTATCAAACACTTTTCATAGACCAAATCCAAGCTAACCCACGAGCCTTTGCCATCTGAAGCACCCTCCATCTCAAAATCACCTCAAAACTGCACAAACAGGGGAGCCCCTGCAGTTTGAGTGCAAACTCCCAATCCCTTCAAGCATTTTGATTCAAACCTTTTCCTCTACCTTCCCTACAATATATGCAAGCTAACCATGTCCTAAAATCAGACCTGTAACACCTCCAAGCCACTTCACCATTTTCAATTTTCTGTTTTGCAGTTGGAGTTCACTAGCTCGATTCAGGGAGTTTCAAGACAAAGTAGGAATTGGAAAAGCATCCTTACACTTCAAGGAAGCTGTACAAGTCATCATTTCACTCTGAAACATCCTCCATTGCCAAGCTCGATTCCAACTGAACAGGTATATTCATGGAGTTCTATCTCTCTTATTAGGCATTGTTAGCTTTAGGTTTTTGAAGAAAACATGTCACAATCATAGCCCTGAACATGCTCATATGATTAGATTTCATTTATGTTTCGTGTGCTTAGAGAATTTCATGTCTGAACATTGATGAAAAGTTAGGTCAGAAAAGAGGGGGAGAGAAATTCTCCCTCATCTTAGAGAGATAGGTCAAGTTATTTATATGGTTGAAACCGTCTCTTCATGCTGAACATTTCTTGTGTTATGAGTTTTTGCTGAAAAGCCAAGAATCAGGAGTTAGACATTGAAGCAAGAGGCGCGCGTTTTTTCAAATGTTTGAAGCTGGAGGTTGAAGACAATGGTCAATGGGCTGGGCCTGTGTTATTTTGCTTTTCACACCATCTTTTTTGGTTTACACCCCCCTGAGCCCATTTGCTCATTTTTTAACATTTTTGACTTTTTCTTTTTTGGCTGACTTTGTTTATTTTTTCTCATGCCATTTAAAAATTAAAAATATTTTTTTCATCACTTTTTGCATTTATTGCATATTTATTTGTTTATTTTCTTTGTTTGTACATAAATATATATATATATATGATTATTAGAATAAAAATGTAAAAATAATGTAAATACAATTTTTATTTTCATTTACTTTCTGAAAATATTTCACACAAAAAATACTCTTTTATTTATTTTATTAAAATATTAAATAAATGTTTATTTTGTATAATACATATTTAGGGTTTAATATATATATATATATATGTGATTATTAATATATTTAAGACAAAAATACAAAAAATACTTGATTTTTTCATTTTTATTAATATTTGATATAAAAATACCTTTTTTCACAATACACTTCATTTTATTTTATTTTTATAAATAATAAATAAATAGTTGTATTAAATTAGAAAATAATACTTTTTTCTTTAAAATTAGGGTTTTTTACCCTAAGTTCAAAATACTAAAAAATAATACATTTTTATTTTCTTTTCCCTTTTACATAAACCATACTTTTCTCATACACATAAAAACCTTCTTTTTGCATTTCACATATTTATTTAATTTACATTTAATTATGCATTATTTAAATGGCAAATATTCCAAATGATGTAATAATTTAGATTTAAATTCTTGTCAACATCCCCATTTGAACATTTGTACCCCCCTTCCCATATTTGGTTTTGTAATAGCTTAGTAACTTTAATCTCGCACTTTATTGCTTTCTAATGATAACATGTTAGAATTAGGGTTTGTATGCGAAAAACGATAAAAAATAGTTTGACCTAATACAAGATAAACAAGCATGAAAATGGACACACAAATCACACTTGCACCCCCCTAGGGTATTCCACTTGTTGCCTTCAAATAAAAGGGCCATGTTGCATGTTAAACTTCTTTGGGCAAAACAAACAATTTGAATGATCATAGTCCCTCGACAAAACTTTTCAAAACAAACAAAAACAAATGATCAAGTCCCTTAAAGAAAATTGCCCAAAGACATTTAACGCCGTTGCAATTATGGTCTAAAACGATGACCCGCGCCTGTCCCTCTCACATCCTAACACAAGGTTCCCACCAAATACAATGGTGGAGCAAACTTGTTAAAAGGGTTAAAGTATAGCAATAATCTTTTGAGAAATTTAGGAGTAGATAACCTCTTAGTTACTTGAATCAACTCGCAAAACAAAATACTTGCCTAATTTCAAAATCACACCTCACAACACTTTCAAAACAACTTTCAAAAACAAATGAAAACTTTTTCAAAAGACATACATCTTTGTATACATCCCCACATGGATCATTACAAAGGTTGCCACCACATTGGCCTCTTTTCAAAAACATTTTCAAAACCCACACACTCAAGCACCATTTAAAACAATTGAAAACAAAAGGCAAGTGATCTAAGCAAGTAACTAAGAGCCCATGGATAACCATGGATAGAAAGGGTGCTAATACATTCCCTTTCTATAATCTACTCCCCGAACCCAAGAAAACATCTCAAAAGGTTTTTGCTGTGCTTTTTAACCTTTCCTTAGGATAAAATAAAAAGTCGGTGGCGACTCTTGCTAACCGCAACATTTGCGAATACAAACGCAAACCTCAAGTCAGTTCTCCCACCGTATCACAGAACTGGCGACTCTGCTGGGGATTTACTTTTAAAGTGGAGTAACCTTAGGGTTTAAGATCACCTTTGTTTTCAATTGCTTGCTTTGTTTGCTTTTACATCTTGTGGGCTTTGTATCGGAGTTTTATAGATCCTAACCCGGATCTGGGGAAACCCTTTTAGGTAGCAACAAGGCTGTGAGGGAACTGTGCGGGGTATACCGACATGGTTGAAGCAGTCTGCTACGTTGATGTGGCACTTTGGTGTGTACCGGTAACCCTTGAGTTCAGTCAAGGAGAGTACGGGGCCGCCGCGTGGTGTCATGAAGCATCAACTGACCTTAGGAACCTTAATTGAACCATCTTGGCCTTTTAGGGGTAGTGAGATAACTGACTTTGGTGCAGTCCGAGGTTGGTTGATACTCGATGCTACACTCAATTGAGGTTTGCTTTCCTGGAATATTTCGGTCGCCAGTTCAGTGGCTAAATCGAAACGATGAACAATGAAAGCAATCCAGTGATATTGGGACCTTTAGAACCCGGTTACTTTTGATAGGACAGGTTGAACCCACCAAACTTCAAGAGGGTAATACCCAGACCCCATGCAGGCCTAAACTCTAAGGGTTGGTGTGACTTGTGTGCCTTACCATGTTTTGCCTCTGTGAATGTTTATAGTGCATTTAATCATCACATCATTACATCATACAAACATCATGAGCATTGACTAACCATTTCAAGGGTTTCGAATCTTCATCTTTGTTCTTGTTTTACAGGACATGGAAACTGCTCGCAGAAAGACAATTCAGATTAGCCTTGTAAAGATCCCTCCTCAGCTTAAGGAACTTCTGTCCAGGATTCCCGAGGGTTCTTCATTCAGTGAGAGACATGGAAGACTCATCAACTTGGTTAACACCAACATTGAGGAGGACTTGATAAAAGTCCTGTTCCAATTCTTTGACCCTCTGCATCACTGCTTCACCTTCCCGGATTATCAGTTGGTGCCTACATTGGAAGAGTTCTCCCGACTTCTGAAGGTCCCTATCCTTGATCAACTACCCTACAACGGTACGGAAGAGGAACCCAAGCTTGAAGAGATTGCTAAAGCCTTGCACCTACAGACATCTGACCTCAAGGGACATTGGGAAGTTAGAAGTGGTATCAAAGGATTCTTAGCTAGATTTCTGTTTGAAAAGGCTCAAGAATGTTGGAACTCTCTTGACCTACGAGCTTTTGAAGAAGTCATGGCCCTCCTTGTCTATGGTTTGGTGTTGTTCCCTAACCCAGATCAGCTTATTGATATCAGTGCGGTCCAGATCTTCATGACCAGGAATCCTATACCTACACTGTTGGGGGACATCCTTCACTCATGTTACACTCGAACCATGAGAAGAAGGGGTGTCCTTTTGTGTTGCACTCCTCTCCTGGGAAGGTGGTTTATTTCGCACCTTCCACAATCAGTTTTGAAGAACGAGCGGGGTTTGAGATGGTCACAACGGTTAATGACTCTCACGCATGCAGATATACATTGGTGCCCTAGGTCTAGGGAAGACATCACTATCATTGATCGTTGTGGGGAGTACCCTAATGTTCCTTTATTTGGAATCAAAGGAGGTATTACTTACAACCCATGCCTGGCTTGGAGACAGTTTGGTTATGCTCGGAAGGATGGCCCTCATGACATGTTAATTCCCGACATAGTTTTTGACTTCGACAACGATACTCAAGGACTTCGTCAGAGATTTATCAGAGCTTGGAGGATGCCAAGTAGGATAGACAGCAAGACATTGGGACACCGGAACTCCATCCCGTTGGAACCTTACCTCAAGTGGGTACGAGCCCGCTCCCAGAAATTAGTGATGCCTTATCCTCATATGCTTCCTGTGATCAAAGAACCAGTCTTGGAAGGAGAAGCATCCTACACCATTCAACATCCCGACATGCCCACCTCCTGGGAAGAGATGCATAAGAGCTGGATCCAACTTAAGGAAGAACGGAATTCTCTTGAGACCAGTCTACATGCTAGTGAAAAGAAGGTCCTGGAACTCACCCGCCTGCTGCACGAGGAAAGGAATCTCAACACCTACATCGCGCCAAAGAGGATGCGCAATGTCTTTTTACCTTAAGGAGTTATTTTGTAATATTTGGCCCATGAGGCGTTTATGTACTAATGAATTTCTCCTTATTAATATGATGTGCGTTCCTTTTTGTCTACAACAAATTTTGAATATTCTAAATCCTTGAATGCATTGCATACATACGCATTCCATTGCACCATATGCATAGCAGGTACCCTATTTCGCAGGTTGCTTAATTTTCTTCGCTGTTTGTGTGAACAGTCATCATGAATCCAGAATCATCCAGTGAGCAAGCAATCAAGGCCCTTCAGGCCCAAAGTGCACAGTTTCAAGAAATGGTCCTAAGCCTAGCCCAAGGTCAGCAAGAGTTAAAGACTCTACTCCTGAAGAAGAAGAAGAAAAAGAGGACTGCGCTGTTCAACACCGGACGCAGATTTGGGAACACACTCCACAATGAAGCTAATCCAACCACTTCTTCTGCTGAGAAAAACAGTCCCCAAGGGGGAGGAGCTCCTAGTCCCGCAGTCTCCGACAACGAGACGGACTATAACGACGAACAATACCCACCTGCTGCTGACAGATACAAACAATTGGAGGACCGCTTGAGCGCCATGGAGATTCAGAATGTGCCGGGACTGGATTTCGGAGATTTGGGGTTATCTTCTGGGGTAGTCATTCCACACAAGTTTAAGGCGCCTGCCTTCGCCAAGTATGATGGGGTCTCCTGCCCAAAGCTGCATCTAAGGTCGTACGTAAGGAAAATCCAACCTTACACGGCGGATAAGAACCTCTGGATTCACTTCTTCCAAGATAGCCTCTCGGGGTCACAGCTTGAATGGTTCTACCAATTGGACGGAGCTAGCATCCGACACTGGGAAGATTTGGCAACTGCATTCTACAGACAATACCAATACAATTCTGATCTCGCTCCTACGCGTACCCAACTTCAGGGTATGTCTCTAGGGACGGGTGAAGGGTTCAAAGAGTACGCTCAAAAATGGAGAGATTTGGCTGGCAGGGTGCGGCCTCCATTAACTGATCGAGAGCTGGTTGATATGTTCCTTGGGACTTTGTCTGGTCCGTTTTTCAATCATTTGGTTGGTAACTCCTCCGCTGGGTTCACAGATTTGATATTAACGGGAGAAAGAATTGAAGCTGGCATCAGGTCAGGCAAGATACAGAAGGCTGCCTCTACAAGTGCTGAGAAGAGGCCATTTAAGAAAGAAGCAAGTGCCGTCTATGGCCCTAGAAGACAAGTCAAGCCCGAAAGTCGCCAAGCCGTCAATGCTTTGGTCATCTCCAAACCTGTTGCTGCTCCTCAGCAGTACAATCAACAAAGAAGCGAAAGGCCCAAGAGGCAGTATACCCGACTGAGTATGACATTATCTCAAATTTTACCCCAACTGTTATCCACCAACCTGGTGACTCTCAAAGAGGCTCCTAAAGTCGTCAACACTGCGTCTCCTAAATACAACCCAAATGCCCGGTGTGCTTATCATTCTGATAGTCCCGGGCACACTACTGATGATTGCTGGGCCTTGAGAAACAAAGTGCAAGATCTGATCGACGCGAAAGAAATTCAGTTTGAAGCGCCGGAAAGACCAAATGTTGTAACGGCTCCTATGCCCCAGCATAGGGTAAATGCCGTTGAGGAAGAAGTGTACGCTGTTTCGGTAGATGAAGTTGTTACCCCTCTGAAGACTGTTAAGAAGAACCTACTGCGGGCCGGTTTATTTCCGGGTTGCGGTGAAGGTTGCCTATTTTGTGCTGTTTCCCTATCTGATTGTCCCTTGCTAAGGTTAGGCATCCAAGGCCTAATGGATAGCAAGGAGATTCTATTCAAAAAGACTGCTGTTCAATTGGTTCCAATGAAAGAAGTTTCCGTGATTACCATCTTCAAAAATCCAATCAAGGCTCCCCCGAAGAAGCCTATTCAAATCATGACAGTTGCGCCTGTAATCATTACTGTTCCAGGGCCCCTCTCCTACGTGTCTGATAAAGCTGTCCCCTGGCATTATGGGGCAGACGTATATGTAAATGGAATCAAGCAAGAATTCGACGCTAGTGCCAGTATCTGCGATATCACTGGTCCAGCCAAGGTCACCCGCAGTGGCAGGCTCTTCTCGCCTGACATTGCGCCGCCCGCTATTCGAAAACCCCTCCTCAAAAAACCTACAAATTTACCTAGTCCTGTTGCTGATCAAATTGTGTCCCCTGCTGCCGAGTCATCAAATGCTCGGGGCAAAGGGATTGAAGAAGAGCCTGCCCGGATGGAGGCGCCGATACCCATAAATGCTGAGGCCTCCCGACAAGAAATGGAGGAGATTCTGAAAATAATAAAGAAAAGTGATTTTAATGTTGTCGAGCAGTTGGGGCATACACCCTCCAAGATCTCCCTGCTCTCCCTATTGCTATGCTCCGAGGCCCATGCTAAGGCCTTAATCTCATTTCTCAAGACGGCCCATGTGCCGCAAGAGACGTCTGCAGTCCAGTTCATTGACTGCATAGCGAATCTGACGGCGGACAACGGCTTGGGTTTTTCAGATGCTGACCTGACCGCAAAAGGGAGAGACCACAATGATGCCCTGCATGTCTCTATTGAATGCAGGGGCACTACTCTGGCCCATGTATTGGTGGACACTGGTTCTTCCTTGAATGTTCTACCGAAAAAGGCTTTGGATCGCCTGGATTATGAAGGCCTGGAGTTGAAACCCAGCAATATCATCGTCAGGGCCTTTGACGGTTCCAAAAGGATGGTTCATGGAGAGGTTAACATCCCTATTCGTGTGGGCTCTCAAGTGTTTGACTCTACCTTTTACGTGATGGATATACGTCCATCATACTCTTGTCTGTTGGGTCGACCTTGGATCCATAAAGCTGAGGCCGTGACCTCCACCTTGCACCAGAAGCTAAAGTATCCCGTCAGGGGGAAGATCGTCACTGTGCAAGGAGAAGAGGAGTATATGGTGAGCCATTTGAATTCCTTCAGGTACATCGAGATGGACGGAGAGTTTATTGAAACTCCCTTCCAGCATTTCGAGGAGGTGCATCCAATTTCAGCAGCTGCAGAGACAACGGCCGAAGAGAATGATTCCTTGAAGATGGCTTCCCTAAGGGATGCCCGGGCTGTGGTACAGAAAGGCAATTGTGCACACTGGGGTCAGCTTCCTGACTTCACTCAGAAGAACGACAAGTTTGGGCTAGGCTTTACTGCAGAGGCTCAGAAGGCGGTGCGCAAAGAGAAGATCGGAAAGGCTCCGGTGTTTATTTCCAGCTCAAGGGTGAATGCTATCGAGGAGGATGTAGAGGAAGCAGAGTTTGATAGTTGGATCTACCTGACTGCCAGCGACGGACCGAGCAACTGGACAACAAAGGATTTTACCCCTATCACATTTGTCACGCAGTAATTGATTTCTTTTGATTTCCAAATTTGTAACAAACAATATGTTAAAACTTTGTTGGCTCGGTGTCCTGCCCGGGGCATCGTAGCTCCATTTGTGAGGGCTTTTTGTATGACATTTTCATATATCATCAATCAAAACATTGGACGTTTGTTGCATTTCAAATCTTGTGCTCTTTTTCTTTCTGTGTTATACATATTGCAAAACAGCTATATTTACACACACTCACTTATACAGGTTTCAATCCACTCTGGATCTCACTGGTAACAGCTCTGCTACCGCCAGTTATGACTTCGAAAATCCGATCAACTTGGCCGAAGACGAAGGTGAAGATGATTGCGAAGTGCCTGGTGAACTTGCGAGACTGCTACTTCAGGAAGAGAGGGCTATTCAACCACATGAAGAGCCTGTGGAGACAATTAACCTGGGTACTGAGACGGATAGAAAAGAGGTCAAGATTGGTGCCAATCTAGAGCTCAGCGTGAAGCAACGATTGATCCAGATGCTACGAGACTACATGGAGATTTTTGCTTGGTCCTATGAAGATATGCCTGGTTTGGATGCCGACATTGTAGTTCACCATCTTCCAACCAAGGAAGACTGCCCTCCAGTAAAGCAAAAAGTTCGACGAATGCGTCCAGAGATGTCTGAAAAGATCAAGGCCGAGGTTATGAAGCAGTTTGATGCCGGGTTCCTTGCAGTGACTTCTTACCCTCAGTGGGTTGCCAATGTTGTGCCAGTGCCGAAGAAGGACGGTAAAGTCAGAATGTGTGTCGACTACAGGGATTTGAACAGGGCCAGCCCCAAGGATGATTTCCCCCTACCTCACATCGATGTCCTGG
This sequence comes from Vicia faba, assembly GCA_948472305.1. Taxonomy (NCBI): domain Eukaryota; kingdom Viridiplantae; phylum Streptophyta; class Magnoliopsida; order Fabales; family Fabaceae; genus Vicia; species Vicia faba. Next base: position 486,073,667 of record OX451737.1, read on the forward strand.
TTGACAATACAGCTCAACACAAGGTGTTCTCCTTCATGGATGGTTTTTCAGGGTATAATCAGATCAAGATGGCTCCTGAAGATATGGAGAAGACTACCTTCGTGACTCAGTGGGGCACCTTCTGTTATAAGGTCATGCCTTTCGGATTGAAAAATGCCGGGGCAACCTATCAACGTGCCATGGTTGCTTTGTTTCATGATATGATCCATCATGAGATTGAAGTATACGTAGATGACATGATTGCAAGGTCTCAAACTGAGGAGGAGCACCTTGACCATCTGAGGAAGTTATTTGACCGACTCAAGTTATACAAGCTGAGGTTGAATCCCAACAAATGCACCTTTGGGGTAAGATCCGGAAAGTTGCTAGGTTTCATTGTAAGTGATAAAGGTATTCAGGTGGATCCTGCCAAGGTAAAAGCCATACAAGAGATGCCAACTCCAAAAACAGAGAAAGAAGTCAGAGGTTTCCTAGGACGACTGAATTACATTGCCCGATTCATCTCACATCTGACTGCTACTTGTGAGCCAATCTTCAAATTACTGAAGAAAGATCAAGTGGTACGCTGGAATGATGAATGTCAGGCCGCCTTTGAAAGGATAAAGGAATATCTCCAAGAGCCACCCATTCTTATGCCACCGGTGGAAGGAAGACCTCTGATACTATACTTGACAGTACTTGACAATTCGATGGGGTGTGTGCTAGGGCAGCATGACGAGTCGGGCCGAAAAGAGCACGCTATTTATTACTTGAGCAAAAAGTTTACCGACTGTGAGTCTCGTTACTCACTGCTTGAGAAAACTTGCTGCGCTCTTGTATGGGCTGCTCGCCGGCTGAGACAGTATATGCTGACTCACACTACCTTATTGATTTCAAAGATGGATCCCATCAAGTACATATTTGAAAAGCCCGCTCTGTCTGGGAGAATAGCGAGATGGCAAATGATCTTAACAGAATATGACATCCAGTATACAACTCAGAAAGCAATTAAGGGAAGTGTACTGGCTGATCATTTGGCACACCAACCTGTGGACGATTACCAATCATTGAACTTTGATTTTCCGGACGAAGACATCATGGTGGTAACTGACTGTGAAGTACCTGGACCGGATGAAGGACCTGAGGAAGGATCCCGATGGTCTATGCATTTTGATGGAGCCTCCAATGCTTTGGGTAACGGCGTCGGCGCTGTAATCATATCTCCCAAGGGGACTCATACTCCACTCACCGCCCGATTATGTTTCAGCTGCACCAACAACATGGCAGAATATGAGGCATGTATCATGGGTCTACAAGCTGCAATCGATTTGAGGATCAAGTTTCTAAGTGTCTTCGGAGATTCCGCTCTCGTGATCAATCAGATCAAGGGCGAGTGGGATACGAAACACCCGAATCTTATTCCTTACAAGGAGTATGTGTCGACCTTGCTCCCTCACTTTGAAGAGATAACTTTTGAGCATTTCCCCAGAGAGGAGAATCAGCTAGCGGACGCACTAGCCACGATGTCTTCAATGTTCAAAGTTAAATGGGACAATGAGGCTCCCCGAATCATTATCTGGAAGTTGGACGAACTGGCATACTGCTGTGAGCTCGAGGCTGAGAAAGTGACTGAAAAACCCTGGTATCACGAGGTGAAGAGGTACTTGGAAGCTCAGGAATACCCGGAAGGTGCATCTGTCAATGATAAGAAGTTCATGAGGAGGTTTGCTGCAAAATTCTTCCTCAGCAATGGCATTCTCTACAAACGGAATCATGATTCAACCTTGCTACGTTATGTGGATAAGGCTGAAGCGGAGAAAATCATGATGGAACTACATGAAGGTACATTCGGAACGCACTCCAGTGGACACACCATGGCTAAGAAAATCCTTCGGGCAGGATATTTCTGGTCCACAATGGAAGCCGATTGTTACCAACACTCCCGAACTTGTCATAAGTGCCAGATCTATGCTGACAAGGTGCATATCCCTCCAGTTCCTTTGAATGTCCTAACAGCACCTTGGCCCTTCGCAATGTGGGGCATCGATATGATCGGTGAGATCCGACCAACGGCATCCAATGGGCATCGCTTCATCTTGGTGGCGATCGATTACTTCACGAAATGGGTTGAGGCAGCTTCCTATGCCACAGTAACCAAGAGCGTCGTGGCGCGTTTCATCCGGCATAATCTGATCTGTCGGTACGGCGTCCCAGAAAGAATCATTACGGATAATGGTACCAATCTCAATAAAAAAATGATCACTGAACTCTGTGAACAATTCAAGATACAGCACCACAATTCTTCTCCCTACCGGCCGAAGATGAATGGGGCTGTAGAGGCAGCCAATAAGAATATCAAGAAAATTGTGCAGAAGATGACAGTAACCTATAAAGATTGGCACGAGATGTTACCGTTCGCTCTTCATGGGTACCGCACCTCAGCAAGGACGTCAACCGGGGCAACTCCTTTCTCTTTGGTCTATGGCATGGAGGCAGTCTTGCCGATCGAAATCCAGATACCCTCTCTCCGGATAATGAAGGATGCAGACTTGAATGAAGATGATTGGATCCAGACTCGACTTGATCAATTAAATCTGATTGACGAAAAGAGGCTCACTGCTATCTGTCATGGTCAAACGTATCAGAAACGGATGATCAGGGCATTTAACAAGAAAGTCAGACCGCAAGAGTATCAAGTTGGGGACCTGGTAATCAAACGCATCATCCTTCCTCAAAGTGATCCCCGGGGCAAATGGACCCCTACTTACGAAGGGCCATTTGTGGTTAAGCGTGTGTTCTCAGGAGGAGCCATGATCCTAACCACCATGGATGGTGACGACCTTCCTCACCCCGCCAATGCAGACATAGTAAAAAAATACTACGCATAAATAAAAGACCCGCTAGGTTGACATGCCTAGGCAAAAATAAGGGCTTCCCGGCGAACCAAAAGGGTTCGGGCAAAAATAAGGGATGAAATGAAAAAATCTGTACACCCGGCAAGTCGAAAACCTGAAAGGGCGGCTTGGGCAAAAAAGGGTATCCTGGTGGACTGAAAACCCGAAAGGGCGGTCCAGGCAAAAGTTAGGGATAAAAGCGTAACACTATGTCTCATTGGATCACTTCGCATCCGGAATTCGGCATCAACTATCTGGCTCCAGATTTCGGCATTGACCAATCAGCTTCATCTTCAAATTAGGCAGCAAAGCGATGAGACGTTCGAAGACATAAAGGCAATAGCAGAGTTGGAACCCAGTGGGATTGTTCACATAGCTGTTTTGTTTTCTTTTTTCAAAATGTAAACTCTATACTATTTGGCGATGTCCTCTTACTAGGATGTCAATCTCTTGTACAAAAACGCCTATTCACAGGCAAAGTTTAAATCAATACAAATTCACTTGTCCATACAAATTACCATTGTTTCCCCTTTTTCTGTTTTGTCTTGCGAAGAACGTCCAATGTTCATTTTTGATATATGCATTTGACATTAAATTGCTGATTCATAAATACTCGCATATGAAACAAGAGATTAATTACAGGTGACATCAAAGACAGGGGCAATGTGGAGTTGTTTAACGCAGTCTGTTTGTTTTGGTCCGCCAAGACACCAAGATAGGTTCAACTGAAGAATGTGGCCAAATCATCTCAATTCCCCGCAGAATAAGACAGGATGCGACAATACTTTCCCCAAGCGGAGTCGATTCCCCGTCGATCCTGAAGAAGCCCAACATTCCCCGGCAGGTCTTAAAGCTCATCCCCAGTAGATCCTGCAAGCTTATCCCCGGCGAAGCACGGACGTCTCGCCCGAGTTTTATTTAGAGTTATTTCCTCACAAGGACTTATAACTGGGTTATCCTCAGCTAAAAGCCACGGAAGACCGCTCTCGGCAAAGTTCCTTCAATCCCCAGCAGAGTCTATCTTTGGTATTCCCAAGCAGAGTTTATCTTTAGAGTTCCCCAGCGGAGTTTATTATCATTATCCTCAGCAGGCCTCTCATCAAAACTTCGGCCAAGTATCTTTTCCACAGAGTAGCTTCCCGACCGTTCGTCAAGGATTTATTTTCCTAAGATGAAATTACACTCATAAACATTTCACATTCTCATACATCTTGCTTACATACATGATGAAACGCATACAAATGTTGAACATCATGACATCATGCATATCATACATCATGACATTGCATACAACTTACGTCTTTGCCTTTTCAGGAAAAAGACAATCTCAAAAACGACTACCTTCAACTGTCACAATTCCAGATTCGATACCTGTATCTAGCCAGGGCACATCTGAGAGTGATCAATTTCTAGACTCGATTCCTGTATCTAGCCAGGGCACGTCTAAAGAGTTCGAAGATTCGATTCCTGTATCTAGCCAGGGCATATCTGAGAGTGATCAATTTCTAGACTCGATTCCTGTATCTAGCCAGGGCACGTCTAAAGAGTTCGAAGATTCGATTCCTGTATCTAGCCAGGGCACATCTGAGAGCGATCAGTTCCTAGACTCGATTCCTGTATCTAGCCAGGGCACATCTATCAACTATAACATTTCCAGATTCGACTCCTGTATCCAGTCAGGGCATATCTGTTGACCACGTTTCCAAACTCGATTCCTGTATCTAGCCAGGGCACGTCTGAAGAGTTTGAAGATTCGATTCCTGTATCCAGCCAGGGCACATCTATTGACGACTATTTCCAGATTCGACTCCTGTATCCAGCCAGGGCACATCTGTGAGCAACCGATTGTAGACTCAATTCCTGTATCTATCCAGGGCATATCTGCATAAGGAGATTGAAGATCAAACACCTATAACAAGCCAGGAAAACATCCGTCTTTCTCAAATACACAAGTTCTCGCTAAGGAATCTCTTATGCGATCGACACTTCCAAATGGCATCTATAAGCCCATTCCCGACAAGGTTCTGTCACGTCTCCAGATGGCATCTATAAGCCCATCTCCCTATCCACCATCTCTCTAAATGGCATCTGTAAGCCCATTCCTGACATCACATTGCTGATACTTCAACATGCGAGTGCAAATTTCCGGGCACTCTAGTGTCCAATCTCCTTTTACCCTCGAGTCACGAAAGGCAAACTTGCCAATCTAACTCATCAGGTCCAAGAAGATTGAACAGGGGCAACTGTTGTACCCCAAAATTTGCCCTCCCATTTCCTCAAAATTTTCTCATCACAAGACCTTTGAAGATCAAGATACAGTTAGGGTTTCCTCTGCTCAAGGCTTCTCCTTGCACTGTGGACTCAAATTAGGGTTTGTGTTTGCCCTAGGATGTTTTGACCTAAAATGCCTAAAATGACTTTCATGCTTCATGTTGGACTCCCAAGTTTACCCATGCCAAGTTTCAAGTCTTGATTCCAGGTTTTACCCAGTCAATTGGACAGTTGACCTAGAAATCAGCTGTATTGGGGAAAAAGTCAACTGTGGCCAATTGACAGTCAAAACTCATGAAATTTGACCCACATAAACATATTGAACTCACATGGACCATTTGATCAAGTTTGGATCACAATTCCACAAGAAATTTGATCAGATCATCAAAAGGGCAAAATGGTCATTTTTAGGGTTTTGACTGCACAAAGGCAATTTTTGACTGTTTGACCCAGCCAATGGCAAACCAAGCTCACATATGGACTCAAGGGCCCCATGGAATTATCTTTACATGTTCATCAAGCTCAAAAGATCCCAAGTACACAAGATTGACAGTTGAATTTCCCAGTCAATTGATCAATTTTGACTGTATACTGAAAAGTCAAACTTTGACTTTTTGGTCAAAATCAAGAGTCAAGATTCATTTTTCATCAAAACATTCCAAATCATGAAACTTGTTCACCAAGAAATCACAAAATGCAAATTAGGGTTAGAAAATGGAATTTTTCATAACTTAGAATTTTTCTAAGTTATGGAAAACCCTAATTTTTTCCCAACTTTACCCCATCTTTTCACCATGATCCATTGGGATTCAAACAAAAGTCAAAACATGAAAGTTGTAGCTTGTTGCATAATCTACAACTTTGATTCACAAAGTTTTCTCATTTGAAGCTTGTATCTCAAGTTATAATTTTTTGAATAAGGGCACTAAACCATCTTTTAACTTAGTGAAATTTGACCTATTTTGACAAGGTTTTCTACCCTACTTCAAGGCCACTTTTCATACCCTTCCACTTAGAATTTTGATTTGCATTTCAAAGATGGATTGTAGTACATATTCCAAGCTTTCCAAAATGTCCAAGAACTCATCAAACAACCTCATAACTTGAGAGATTCGAATTTCACAAGTTGGCAAAAATTCACTTTTGTTCTTCATCAAAGCATGTTCATAAACTTAGCAAATTTGAACTCAGCATAGTTTGTGCTACTTTACAGGTCCTAAAACCAAATTACACTCCTTAATTTAATGCAAAACCAATGAATCAAGTTGTTATTCTAAGCCTTTGGTCATTACACAAGGAATTAAGCCTAAACTAGAAAAAGCATTATTTCCATTCTTGAAAAGCTTGCTTTATGTCAATTAGAAATCCAAGCAAGTACAAGCAAGATCTTCTTGGCACAAGTTTGTGAGCAAATTGCACTGACCAAGGCAAGGGATAACAGCATAGTTAGAGGGCATGTACTGACCTAGAAAGCAAAGTGGCATTTTGTAGCTTAAGTGTGAAGAAAAGTCCATAACTTATGCTAACTCTCATCTCAGCTTAGAAACAGAAGAACAAAGTTATCAAACACTTTTCATAGACCAAATCCAAGCTAACCCACGAGCCTTTGCCATCTGAAGCACCCTCCATCTCAAAATCACCTCAAAACTGCACAAACAGGGGAGCCCCTGCAGTTTGAGTGCAAACTCCCAATCCCTTCAAGCATTTTGATTCAAACCTTTTCCTCTACCTTCCCTACAATATATGCAAGCTAACCATGTCCTAAAATCAGACCTGTAACACCTCCAAGCCACTTCACCATTTTCAATTTTCTGTTTTGCAGTTGGAGTTCACTAGCTCGATTCAGGGAGTTTCAAGACAAAGTAGGAATTGGAAAAGCATCCTTACACTTCAAGGAAGCTGTACAAGTCATCATTTCACTCTGAAACATCCTCCATTGCCAAGCTCGATTCCAACTGAACAGGTATATTCATGGAGTTCTATCTCTCTTATTAGGCATTGTTAGCTTTAGGTTTTTGAAGAAAACATGTCACAATCATAGCCCTGAACATGCTCATATGATTAGATTTCATTTATGTTTCGTGTGCTTAGAGAATTTCATGTCTGAACATTGATGAAAAGTTAGGTCAGAAAAGAGGGGGAGAGAAATTCTCCCTCATCTTAGAGAGATAGGTCAAGTTATTTATATGGTTGAAACCGTCTCTTCATGCTGAACATTTCTTGTGTTATGAGTTTTTGCTGAAAAGCCAAGAATCAGGAGTTAGACATTGAAGCAAGAGGCGCGCGTTTTTTCAAATGTTTGAAGCTGGAGGTTGAAGACAATGGTCAATGGGCTGGGCCTGTGTTATTTTGCTTTTCACACCATCTTTTTTGGTTTACACCCCCCTGAGCCCATTTGCTCATTTTTTAACATTTTTGACTTTTTCTTTTTTGGCTGACTTTGTTTATTTTTTCTCATGCCATTTAAAAATTAAAAATATTTTTTTCATCACTTTTTGCATTTATTGCATATTTATTTGTTTATTTTCTTTGTTTGTACATAAATATATATATATATATATGATTATTAGAATAAAAATGTAAAAATAATGTAAATACAATTTTTATTTTCATTTACTTTCTGAAAATATTTCACACAAAAAATACTCTTTTATTTATTTTATTAAAATATTAAATAAATGTTTATTTTGTATAATACATATTTAGGGTTTAATATATATATATATGTGATTATTAATATATTTAAGACAAAAATACAAAAAATACTTGATTTTTTCATTTTTATTAATATTTGATATAAAAATACCTTTTTTCACAATACACTTCATTTTATTTTATTTTTATAAATAATAAATAAATAGTTGTATTAAATTAGAAAATAATACTTTTTTCTTTAAAATTAGGGTTTTTTACCCTAAGTTCAAAATACTAAAAAATAATACATTTTTATTTTCTTTTCCCTTTTACATAAACCATACTTTTCTCATACACATAAAAACCTTCTTTTTGCATTTCACATATTTATTTAATTTACATTTAATTATGCATTATTTAAATGGCAAATATTCCAAATGATGTAATAATTTAGATTTAAATTCTTGTCAACATCCCCATTTGAACATTTGTACCCCCCTTCCCATATTTGGTTTTGTAATAGCTTAGTAACTTTAATCTCGCACTTTATTGCTTTCTAATGATAACATGTTAGAATTAGGGTTTGTATGCGAAAAACGATAAAAAATAGTTTGACCTAATACAAGATAAACAAGCATGAAAATGGACACACAAATCACACTTGCACCCCCCTAGGGTATTCCACTTGTTGCCTTCAAATAAAAGGGCCATGTTGCATGTTAAACTTCTTTGGGCAAAACAAACAATTTGAATGATCATAGTCCCTCGACAAAACTTTTCAAAACAAACAAAAACAAATGATCAAGTCCCTTAAAGAAAATTGCCCAAAGACATTTAACGCCGTTGCAATTATGGTCTAAAACGATGACTCGTGCCTGTCCCTCTCACATCCTAACACAAGGTTGCCCACCAAATACAATGGTGGAGCAAACTTGTTAAAAGGGTTAAAGTATAGCAATAATCTTTTGAGAAATTTAGGAGTAGATAACCTCTTAGTTACTTGAATCAACTCGCAAAACAAAATACTTGCCTAATTTCAAAATCACACCTCACAACACTTTCAAAACAACTTTCAAAAACAAATGAAAACTTTTTCAAAAGACATACATCTTTGTATACATCCCCACATGGATCATTACAAAGGTTGCCACCACATTGGCCTCTTTTCAAAAACATTTTCAAAACCCACACACTCAAGCACCATTTAAAACAATTGAAAACAAAAGGCAAGTGATCTAAGCAAGTAACTAAGAGCCCATGGATAACCATGGATAGAAAGGGTGCTAATACCTTCCCTTTCTATAATCTACTCCCCGAACCCAAGAAAACATCTCAAAAGGTTTTTGCTGTGCTTTTTAACCTTTCCTTAGGATAAAATAAAAAGTCAGTGGCGACTCTTGCTAACCGCAACATTTGCGAATACAAACGCAAACCTCAAGTCAGTTCTCCCACCGTATCACACATACCCTAGAAGTGGCATGTGCTTTGTGTATTGTTTTCATGTTAAGATTTATCTTTAATCATGCAATTGTGAGCTACGAGTTGTTTTTAATTATTCATACATTCTTTCATGCATTTTTAACAGCGCAGAAAATAAAATACGGAAATATGAATCTACGCTATTACAAGGCGCGGGTCTATACATCGCCAAAAAACAAAGACCCGTTTTGGAAAAAAGTGCGAAAAGTAAAGAAAGCGGTAAATCCTAATTACTATTACATCCATTGAGCAGATACATAAATAATCAAAATAAAAATAATACGGAAAGAAATTTAAATTGGAACGTCCTAGGGTTTTTGATCCTTTTGAGAAAATATGAGTTTTTTTGTCCTTTGCATTTAATTAAAATTAACGCTAATTTAATAATTAATTAACTAATAAAAAGAAAAATGTTTTTTACGTTTTTTAATGTTTTAATGAAAATAAAAAGGAATTAAAAGGTAAGAAAAACCCTAGTTCTAAGTTTATTTTAATTATTAAAAAAAAGTCCAAGTTAACCTAATTTACTAAATTAATTAATTAATTTTTTTATTTACAAAGATAATAATAATTAATAAGAATAATGATTAATTAATAAAATATGATTGAAAATTGTCAAACCCTAATTCTACATAACTTTTATTTATTGAGAAAAAGATGAAAATTGAGCCTAAATTAAACTAAGTTAATTGTCAATATTTATTTACAAAAAATAATAGTTAATAGTAAAAATAATAAAATATATTTACAATTTTTGATTTCTGAATTTATTATGAAAAATTAATTTATTGGTTAATAATAATAATTAATAATGATTAAAGAAAAATTAGTAAAAAGAATTTAAAAAGAGAAAAAGAAAATAATGAACCAGGGGGGGTTTGAAGGCCCAGATGGAGGTGTAATTCTGGAGATTTAGGCCCAAGAACACCAAGCCTTTGTTGACTTTCATAATCAGGCGCTTGCTGGTTGACTGGGGAATATAATGTTCATCATTTTTTTTTGCTTTCAGATTATTGATCATGGCCACTTGGCATGTGGAGCGCTGAGGGTATATGATGGACATCATTTGCAAAGCCTGCACAGGAAGATGTTATGAAAAATAATATTTGAGATTTGGGTGGACCTGGGAATCGAACCCAGGTCCCAAGGTTTATTGCACGCGCTTCCAACCACTCAGCCACTTGTTTGCATCTGTTAATAAGATAAGCACTAATTATAATATATCAAATCAATTACATATGCTGGAAACGAACTAAATTGCGTGCGTATTTTAAACCGTCCAACCATATGCGTACACGTCTTCACCTCTTTCGCCTGGCCTGTAAAAATATCAAACAGATAGCGGGGGTTTTAAACCCCCACAAAGCAAAACTGTAGAAAATAACGATTAGGGCTACAGGTAACATAAAAAGGGCGCGATGATTGGGTTGAATTCGTCTGGCCTTGACGGATTCAACCATGTACGTTTCGATGTCCAATTTTTCTGTATGTGGAAAGCCCTAAAATTCAAGCTTCGAAACCCTAAAGTTCTTCAATGGTGGTTTTTAATTCAGAGCACCATAATCAAATTGAATTACACCAATAGCTTCAGGATGTTCCTATTAACACAAATCAACCCAAAAAATAGATTAAAAGTGCATGAATAATGATATGCAATTATGGAAAAATATGCAAACCGTGGGACTTGTTGTGGATGATTCTTTGAGTGTTAGGACTCGTTCTTGGTTGCAAATTGTTTCTGGGAATGTCAGCAACGTGATTGAATCAAGAAAAGGGTGTGAATTATCCTGCAAGTGAGAATTCGGTTTTCAAATATTTCTTGAACTTTTGGAATTTGGTTCTCTCGTTTCACAGCAGCTTGCACGTTCTTATGAATAGGGTTAGGTTTCTTGCATATATGGGAAGGGAATTAGGTCAACTTTAGGCCCAAAAATCCATTGCATTCATGTTTCATTATGTGATTGCCAATCAAATCTTTTTCAACCTTTTTCTTTGATAAAACCTTGCCAATCATGGAGATTTTGATGTCCTTGATGTGTACACGAATTGCCAGCTTGCCCTGATCTCATTTGCCTCATAAAAAGATTTAAAAACCATGTTTTGATATTTTCCTACAATTAAATTAATTAAATGAATTATTAATCAATTAAAAATCCTAATAATTAATAAAAATAAGAAAATAATTCAAATTAATCTTAATGGGTCGTGCATAAGCCTTTGGTAAAGATTCAAGAAAGAATTTGAGGCCCATTAGCAAAAATGAAGTGTTTTGGGCAAAGTTGACTTTTGCAAATTCCCAAAAATTTCCCAACTTCTCCAATGCATATCTTGCTCAATTTTGAAGCTATGAACATGTTCTTGGACATTTTGGAAAGGTCTTGAAGTCCTCTAACCAATTCCTTTAGTCCCGTGTCATTTGGATTCACCAATCTCAAGTTATGGTCTTTGACTTAAAGTGCCTTTTTGTTGACTTTTGAAAATGACCTATAATGTAGAAATTGATAACTTTTTATGAGAGAATTTCTTGGACTTGGAGTGTGAAGATGAGTTGTAGGAAATGTCATGCCGTTTAAAATGAGCATTGGATGGGATTTTTCTGATGAACCATGAAAAAGTTATGCCTTGGTCAAGTTACAGTTGACTTTTCAGCTGTCCAAAAATAGCAACTTTTTGCATCTTGATGATTTTTGAGCCATGCTTGTGGAATCATGATCAAGACTTGATCAAATGATGATTGTGGCTTCAAAATAAGATGTTGACCAAATTTTTTGACTTTTGACTACCAAATGACCATTTTGCCCCTGCAATTGACTGTGAAGCAATTAGGGCTTTTGACTATGCAATTTGATGCTGCGAGCCTTGAAATTTGACATGTAGGTACTTGATAATGTATATAGGCATATGGGACTTAATTGGACCCTTGAAAACCTCAACTTCCTTGCAAGAACCAAAACCCTAATTTTGACTGTGTTAGGAGGCAATTGGACTGTGCAACCCTTGAGGGATTTTGAACCATTTGGAGATTGATCTTTGACAAATCTTGAAGAATATGGGAGGGCAAATTTTGGGGTGCAACAATGACATTGTTAGGATCTTGATCAGAATCAGAGTATGTTGAGCGCAGATCTTGTTCATACGACTATAGCGTAAGCATATGTACTGATCTTCTGATGTGACATATCTTCTGATGCTGATGTTGATATTCTGATATTCTGATGCTGATTCCATCAAAGTTTCCTGTAAATACACAACATATTTTTAGGTAGCATCTATGTCATATATAAATCTCATAATTCATTTAATCTTGTATTTTGTTATCATCAAAACTCTAACTAAGGGTTGTAGAATCAAACTATATTCTAACAATATCCCTCTTTTTGATGATGACAAAAACTAGATCTTTTTCAATTAAAATAAAATGATGAAGGTATCAGAGTTTAAGGATAAAGAGGAAACAGTATCAGAGCTAATCAGATAATGAGAAAAAGTTTCAGAGCTAAGAGGGTAAGGAATAAAAGTATCAGAGTAATGATGAGAAAAACTTCCCCTGAGTTGATTATTTCCCTTTTATTCCTTAATACCTTGAGTATCAGAGCTTTAGAACTTTATTGAACCTTTCTTTGAGCATCAGAATTTTGCTTCATCAGAGTTCTGCAGATTCTTGTACCTGTAAGCTTTTCAGAACAACAAGTATATAAGGATGTTAGAATGTTTGAGACTTTTGTCTTAGTAAACCGTTATTGAAAAATATCATTCTTTCTCCCCCTTTTTGTCAGCTATCAAAAAGCATATATAAACAGAGTTTAAAATGATCAGAGTAAAAACACGTTTGTATTAAAACAGAAGCAATGATAGTTTAGAACAAGTAGAAATATTACAGACAAACATAAGAAAACAGGGAAAACATAAGAAAAATATAAGAATAAGAAGGAAGTCGTGTGAACAGCACTTCCAACATGCTCTTGATTTGTTCGCTGGTTTCATTCTGCTTGGCTACCATGCTTGCTATAGATTCAATCTTCATATCCTATTTGTCCATCAGTTCATTCATCAACATATCTGATCTCTTTAAATCCTCCAGAGCCTGCCTGTCAACAGAGGAGGCTTGAGGATCTTCAGATACAGACTGCTTCTCAGAGCTTTCTGTAGCTTCTTCTGCTTGACCCAAGTCCTCAGCTTGAATAACCCGTTCTTCTGCAGCTTGACCTTGAGATGCTGGACGCTTTTCATACCAAGGCTCACTGTCCAGATGCTGAACTTCTTCCTTCAGCACTTTTCTCAGAACTGGACCTTCCATTTCCTTCAGCAGATTGCTAAAGTTCTGCTGAACCTGTCCATAGCTTTGGTCTTGCAGCTTGAGGGTTTCAGCCTTTACCCATCTTCTGAATTGAATCCAGAGATGATTTGATACAACAGGATCAACTACTTCCAAACTTGCTTGTTTCAAAGAAGATAACCATTTCTGCATATCTGATTCAAAGTTCAAAATGCTGCTACCAACATCTGGTTGTTTAGGTCTAAGGATGGCAATTTTCTGGTTTAATGCAGCAAGGCGTTCAAGGACTGTTATGTCAATGACTGTCTTGCTGTGGTTTTCTGTATTTTTCTTAGGTGAGGGAGTAAGAGAATCAGAAATAACGATTGGACTATGTGGAGTATGTGGAGGAGTTGTTTCTGGTGAGGAGGGAAGTTGAGCCATATTGACAGTAGTAGCACAAGGCAATTGAATGGCCAAGGGTTGTGGTTCAGGGGACTCAGAGGTTTGAGCCTCAGAGTTTTGTGTTTCAGGCTGTGGTGATTGAGCATGTGGAGGAGATGGTGGATTATTTTCTGGTTGGGGAGAGGAAGGTTGTGGAATTTCTGGTTCTGGTATGGGAGTTTCTGGTATTGGTGAAAGTGGAATGTCAGGTTGTGAAGAAATGGGAATTTCTGGTTGTATATTTGGATTATCTGTATGGGGAGCGGAAGAATGTTGTTCAATATCAGACAGAACTTTTGCAAGTTCTGGTTCTGGTATGGTTGTAGTGTTTGGATTTTGTGGTTTGGAGCGGGATCTTCTGAGAGTTAATGACTCAGAAGGGTCAAGACCAGTGTCAAAATCTTCAAAGGTTTGTGGTGTTGGGATATCAGCTGGAATTGGAATGGGAGTAGGAATAGATGTGGAAACAGCGCTTGAACTTAAAACACATACAGAAACAGGATTACCTCTTTTCTTTGGAGTCTTTTGTGATGATCCTTATGGAGCAGCTTTTCTCTTCTTAGTCTTCTTCAGAGCAACCTCAGGTGCCTTCTGCTGAAGATCTTGAATGTTTAGATTGGGTGCTGTACCATCAGCTTTGCACGCATCCAAGTATCTCAGAACTATTTGAGGCTTGGAGTCAATCTCTGAGAACAGAGGGAAGTCGTCCAGAGGAACTCTTCTGCTGGAGATTTCAGCAAAAGGAGTGATGCTGGGCTCCTTCTTAATGTTATCTATCAGCTTCATCTTCTTGAGATTCTTGGCATTCAGTTGCTTGCCAACAGATGGTTCCAAGGTGCTGATCTCTTGTGCTTCTGTCAAGTGCTCAATCAGCCTATTCTCAGTCAGAATATCTGATATCAATCTGCCCAGGGGTATCCAATCCCTTTTAGTGCGTTATTCTTCTCTAGTCTCCTTGACGCTTGTCCTCAGATGGTTGAACAGAAGATGAGCTAGATTAATCTTTACCTTATGATTAATAAAATAGATCACAAACTGTTGATCTATGTTTATGTAGTCAGGAGAACTTGTGGGCTTCCTGTGATTGAAACAGCCCAGAATAATCTTTGCCCAAATTTTGTGCTTATCTTTCAGATCCCTTATCTTGCTGGAGGGAAACCCCAGCGTGAAGATCTGCCTGGCAATAACAGCAACATCTGAGCACCTTTCAGCCATGTCTATACAGTGAATGCCTCCACCATTGTATCCAATCAGTTTTGCAATCAGCTCTTCAGTAATCACTATCTTCTTCCCCATTATGTAAGAAGTGACTTGGTGGTTTGATGAAGAGGCGTGAATCCAGAATTATTTAACCAAAATAGGGAAAGTTGGACCCACCAACCTGTCAAAGTACCTTTCCCATCCTTGAGCTTGAATCTCCTCTGATAAATCAAAACCATTTTCCTTCAAACTGTTGAAATCCACTATAATCTCTGACAGAACTTCCAAGTTCTTGACTGGAGTGAGTAGTGTTCTGAGAGGAACCTCATATTGCTCAGTTGATGTGTCTTTCTGGGAACCAGATGAAAGATTGCTGCTAGAAGCCATGTTCACACGAGTTCTTGAGAGAAAAGAAATTTGAAAGAGTTTTCTTGAGAGGAAGAACAAAAACACAGAAATCAGAAATATTGCTTGAAAGCGAAAGTTAGGGTAAACGTTGTGAATGGTGTGAATGGTGTTTAAATAGGTTTTGAAAAAGTTTTTGAAAACGTAAACGGTTAAGAGAGAGAAAATAAATCATGATTAATAACATTAATGATGGCTGATTTTGGGGGATTTAGGAAAGATACTTAAACGGTTACCAGTGACATGTGTCTCAATGCAACCAATCAGCGCTTTGCCTTTTCAGAAGCGTGAACGCGTGTTCAGCCTCAGGAACCTGCTGATGACTGGATGACACTTGTTTGCTTTGAGTGGACATCACTTCTATCCTTGAACTGGAGAGCTCAGAGCTTCATGGATAGATCTGATACAATCTGCATTTCTAAATACTCTGAAAGGAGATTGATCATAAGTTCATAGAGTAATAAACATAATTCTAAAGGTTAAT
The DNA here is from genome assembly GCA_948472305.1 of Vicia faba. Taxonomy (NCBI): domain Eukaryota; kingdom Viridiplantae; phylum Streptophyta; class Magnoliopsida; order Fabales; family Fabaceae; genus Vicia; species Vicia faba. The sequence continues at coordinate 486,089,712 of OX451737.1, forward strand.
ATATAAAATTAAAACAGTTTTATTCTGGACAGAGCTTCATGCTGAGATGATTCAGAATGAAGTTGAACCTATCTTCAGAAATTTGTTTTGTAAAGATATCAGCCTATTAATGGTCTGTATCAATAAATTTTAAGTTTAAGATTCCTTTCTGAATATAGTCCCTAATAAAATGATGTTTTATTTCTATATGCTTAGCCCTAGAATGCAAAATTGGATTTCTACTTAAGCAAATGGAAGAAGTATTGTCACAGAGTATAGGAATGTTACTCTCATAAATCTGGAAGTCCTCAAGCTGACTTTTCATCCAGAGCATTTGTGTGTTGCATCCAGCTGCTGCTATGTATTCAGCTTCTGCTATTGATAGAGCAATGGTGGATTGTCTTTTGCTGGACCACGAGATCAGATTTTCTCCCAGAAACTGGCAGCTTCCAGAAGTGCTTTTACGTTCAACTCTGTCTCCAGCAAAGTCAGCATCACAGTAACCTACTAAGCTGTAATCACCAGATTTTCTATAAAACAAACCCAGATTAGTAGTACCTTTCAGATACTTGAAAATTCGCTTAACAGTTGTTAAGTGAGATTCTCTAGGATCTGATTGGAATCTTGAACAAATGCATACACTGAATAAAATATCAGGCCTTGAGGCTATCAGATAAAGAAGAGAATCAATCATACCTCTGTAAACCTTCTGTTCTACCTTTTTGCTTACCCCTTCTCTTTCCAGAATGCACATGGGATGCATTGGAATCTTTGATGGCTTACATTCTGAGAGATCAAATTTCTTCAGAAGTTCTCTGACATATTTGCTCTGATGAATGTAAGTTCCTTCTGGGGTTTGATTGATCTGAATGCCCAGAAATAATTTCAGTTCCCCCATCAGGCTCATCTCAAATTCTGCCTGCATACACTTAGCAAATTTTCTTCCAAGAGAAGGATTAGTAGATCCAAATATTATATCATCAACATAAATCTGGTAGACTAAGATGTCATTCTTAACTGTCTTACAGAATAAGGTTGTGTCCACTTTCCCTCTGGTGAATTCCTTTTCTAACAGGAAGTTACTTAGTCTTTCATACCAAGCTCTAGGAGCTTGTTTCAGACCATACAGTGACTTCTTTAGTTTGAAAACATATTCTGGATGTTTTGAACTTTCAAAACCAGGGGGTTGGTGCACATATACCTCTTCTTCTATATAGCCATTTAAGAATGCACTCTTGACACCCATCTGATACAGAGTGATGCCTTTATTAACAACAAAAGAAATTAAGAGTCTGATAGATTCTAACCCGACGACTGGAGCAAAGGTTTCTGTATAGTCTATCCCCTCTTGCTGACTATAACCTTGTGCTACCAATCGTGCCTTGTTTCTGACAACTTCAGCTTGTTCATTCAGCTTATTTCTGAACACCCATTTTGTTCCAATGATGTTGAATCCTTTTGGCTTAGGAACTAAATCCCACACGTCATTCCTTGTGAATTGATTCAGCTCCTCTTGCATTGCTAGAATCCAGTCATTGTCCAGAAGTGCTTCATCAATAGAGGATGGTTCAATCAGAGAGACAAGTCCCATGAGGGATTCTTCAGAGTTTCTGAAGCTGGCTCTTGTTCTGATTGGATCTTCCTTTCTTCCCAAGATTGTTTCTTCTGGGTGATCCATGCTGCTTCTGGATGGTCTTTTCTGAGGTTGATCAACAGAAGATGTTGGATTGCTTGCAGTGCCTCTTTCTGATGTTGAGGGAGTGTCTCTGTTAAGAGCTTCTGATGACTTGTCTTCAGTACATGTGAATTCAACTTCCATACCTGCAAGTAATTCATTCTGCTTTGACTTTTCAGAGTCAAGCTTATCATCAAAACGAACACTGATTGATTCTTCCACAATCTGTGTTTCTGTATTGTATACTCTGTACCCTCTTGAGCGTTCAGAGTATCCTAACATAATACACTTCTGTGCTTTAGAGTCAAACTTGTTCAGATAATTTTTAGTATTCAAAATAAAACAAGTACATCCAAAAGGATGAAAATATGAAATGTTGGGCTTTCTGTTCTTCCACAATTCATATGGAGTCTTTTCCAGAATAGGTCTTATGGAGATTCTATTCTGAATGTAGCACGCTGTGTTTATTGCCTCTGCCCAGAAGATCTTAGCAACGTTAGTCTCATTGATCATGGTTCTGGCAATTTCTTGCAATGTTCTGTTCTTTCGTTCTACAACTCCATTTTGTTGGGGAGTTCTAGGACAAGAGAAGTCATGCAGAATGCCTTTTGTCATTAAAAAATGATTCAAACTCTTTGTTTTCAAACTCTCCACCATGATCACTTCTGACTTTGACGATTCTAAGATCCTTTTCATTATGAACTTGGTTACAGAAGGTGACAAACATAGAGTGTGACTCGTCCTTGTGTCTTAAGAACTTTACCCATGTCCATCTGCTATAGTCATATACGATTACTAACCCATACTTCTTGCCACTGACTGAAGCAGTATTAACTGGTCCAAATAAGTCAATGTGCAGAAGTTCTAATGCTTTAGAGGTAGAAACAACGTTTTTTGATTTGAAAGCAGGTTTTGCAAACTTGCCTTTCTGACATGCTTCACACAAAGCATCTGAATTGAACTTCAGGTTAGGAAGTCCTCTGACCAGATTGAGTTTGTTAATCTGAGATATTCTTCTCATACTAACATGCCCCAATCTTCTGTGCCAGATCCATTGCTCGTTGTTAACAGACAGAAGACATTTTACATTCTGACTTTTCAGTTCAGAAAGTTTGATTTTGTAAATGTTGTTTCTCCTCTTTCCATTAAACAGGATAGTCCCATCTTTCTGACTAACAACTTTACATGAATTTTGATTAAAGATTATATCATAACCGTTATCACTTAATTGACTTATGGATAACAGGTTATGCATTAATCCATCTACTAATAATACATTACTGATAGAGGGAAGATTTACATTACCTACAGTTCCAGAGCCAATAATCTTTCCCCTCTGATTGCCTCCAAAGCCTACGTGGCCTCCAGGCTTAAGTTCCAGGCTTTGGAACATATACCTTCTTCCCGTCATGTGTCGCGAGAAGCCAGAGTCCAGGTACCATGACTGGTGTTTCTGCTATGCTGCTAAAGATATCTGCAACATGTATTATTTTATCCTTAGGTACCCATATTTTCTTGGGTCCTGATTTGTTAGTTTTACCAAAACTCTGGTTGAATTTTGGTTTGACAGAATAATTGCTACTGGTATATTTGATGTCGTGTGTGTGCCCATATACAAAGTGTGATTTAAGAGGAGTTCGTTTGATAACTAAATCCATGTCATTCTTTGGTGTAGGTACCTTACCTTGGTATCCTATTCCCTTTCTGCCATTTCTGCTAACTCCATAGATCATTGAAGCCATCTTGCTTCTATCTATGCTTTTAGCAAGAAACTTCTGAAAGCTGTGATCATACTCCTTGATGATCTCATCAGCACTACTGGGAGTTTCAATAATTGTTTCCTTCTGAGAGTTTTGTAAAAGATTTTCTAATTTTGAAACCTTATTTTTCAACTCAGAATTTTCCAACTTGAGACTCTCAGTTTTATCAGAGTCAGAAGCAAGATCCCTTTTCAGGTTTCTGAATTTGACTCTGATCTGCTGATATCGTTCCAGAATCTCATTAAGGCTTTCAGCAAGTTCAGCCTTAGTGAAATTAATAGCAAAGTCAGTAAATACCTCTTCTGTGTCTGATTAAGAGTCTGATTCAGAAGCTTCACAGTCTTCTGATATGTTCACCATGTGAGCTATGTTTGCTCTCTCATCATCTGATTCTGAGTCAGCTTCAGATGTGTCAGAGTCATCCCATGTGGCCATGAGACATTTCTTCTTTTCCTTGCCAAACTTTCTTCTAGGCTTTTCCTTCTGAGGCTTTGGACAATCACTCTTGTAGTGTCCTTTCTCGTTGCATTCATAGCAGATGATGTCCTTGTTGTTTGGCTTTCTGCTTCCTGACGAGCCTTCAGATCTTCTGTATCCAGAGGTGGGTTCTGACCTTCTGTATCTGGAGGAGGATTCGTTCTGGTTCTCAGATCTCTGGGAGTCCTGAACTTTCTTTGCCTCTGCTTCCACAATTGGTTCACCCTTCTGGAGAGGAGAGACAATTCATCTTCTTCGGATGAGGACCCATCAGAGGTTTCTTCAACAGCCTGCAAAACCTTAGAGTCAGGTTTTCTGTTAGATTTTAGAGCTAAAGGCTTACCTTGCTTTTGAGGTTCATCAGATTCCAGCTCTATCTCGTGACTTCTGAGGGAGCTGACAAGTTCCTCCAGAGTGATTTTGTTGAGATCTTTAGCTAGCTTCAGCGCTGTGACCATTGGCCTCCACTGTTTTGGAAAGCTTCTGATGATCTTCTTGACATGATCAGCAGTAGAATACCCTTTGTCTAGAACTTTGAGACCAGCAACCAGAATCTGAAATCTTGAGAACATTGTTTCAATAGATTCACTTTCTTCCATCTTGAATGCCTCATACTTCTGGATGAGCGCAAGAGCTTTAGTTTCTTTCACTTGAAGGTTGCCTTCATGCGTCATTCTGAGAGAATCAAACATGTTCTTAGCAGTGTCTCTGTTTGATATTTTTTCATATTCAGAGTAGGAGATAGCACTGATAAGAATAGTTCTGGCCTTGTGATGGTTTTTGAAATCACGCTTCTGTTGATCAGACATTGCTTTCCTATCAATCTTCTGACCATTTGCATTTACTGGGTGCGTGTATCCATTTGTCACCATATCCCACAGATCAACATCGTGGGCTAGAAAGAAGCTTTCAATTCTGTCTTTCCAGTAATCAAAGTTCTCTCCATCAAAGACTGGAGGTTTTCCACTGAATATGTCTCTTTCTTCGTTGTTGTCATTGCTGATGTTGTGATGTGTTCCTGCCATAGTGTTTTTCAACGCTGGATCTTGTACTGACACGGTTAAGTGTTATGAACTCAGAACCAGGCGCTCTGATGCCAATTGAAGAAGTGAAAAACACAAGAAGGGGGGTTGAATTGTTTAAACTTGAAATCAAATGCAGACAACACGTTATTTTTATACTGGTTCGTTTGATCTCAAACTACTCCAGTCCACCCGTCAAGGTGATTTCGCCTCTCTCCAACGAGGACTTAATTCACTATATTCAACTGAATATTACAACTGCTTTAACAACTGCTAAAGCCTTCTTGAGTCTAAACCACAGACCGTTTTCTCAAGGAAATTCTTTCTTACAGATAAATGAACAATATGTGTGTTGAATGTTTTCTGCAAAAACGATATATCACAACTGTGATAATACACAAGATAAAGCTTAAATGATACTAGATTGCTAGAGCGATAAAGTAATCAATTGAGAGCTTTTGCAAACTGTATGAGTGAGGATGAAGATGATTTGCTTTAGGCGTGTAGAGAATTGTAGAGCATTAGCCAATTCCTTTCTCACTGATTTGTTTAAATACTTCTTGGAAAAGATACGTTGAAGTCAATAATTCCATTTCAATGCACATTACCTTCTTTCCATTTTGAGAAGATCTTTGTCTTGGAATAAAGCCGTTGGTAATTAATCTGCCTTGAATGCAGTACCATTGACACTTCAGAATGTTCTGCTTGATTAAGATCGGAGAGTGTTGGCTTTAGCTTATTCTGATTGCTTCTGAGTGCTGATGACATTGTTAGGATCTTGATCAGAATCAGAGTATGTTGAGCGCAGATCTTGTTCATCAGACTACAGCATAAACATATGTACTGATCTTCTGATGTGACATATCTTCTGATGCTGATGTTGATATTCTGATATTCTGATGCTGATTCCATAAGATTTTCCTGTAAATACACAACATATTTTTAGGTAGCATCTATGTCATATATAAATCTCATAATTCATTTAATCTTGTATTTTGTTATCATCAAAACTCTAACTGAGGGTTGTAGAATCAAACTATGTTCTAACACCCCATGCAAGGCAAACTCTTCGATTAGACAAAAAGTACCTGCATGCAAAGCTTCGATTGGACTGTAGATCCCCTTCGAATGAGTTTGCTTCGAACCCAACCTGAGCCATTTGAAGCAGGTTTCGTTTGAAGCAAATCTGAGGAAATCTCATGGACTTACCCTACTTGACAAGCTATGTTGCTTCCAAATATTTGTATAATCAGAGGGTCAGAAGCATAAGTCACATCTTCTACACCCCAACTGCCAAAAATCCCCCACTTGTACTTTCATGTTACCTATATTTTATCATTTCTTTTCAAAGCTGGCTACTAGAACATGTCCACTTTTTCTCTATAAATAGAGGAATTTTTTGCAAAGGCTAAAGAGGATTTTTTTACTAGAGGAACGAAACCTCCAAAATATTCTCAAACATAACAAAACTCTCAAGTCCCTTCAACACTTGTGAAATCAAACCCAAAATCCCATTATAACCTTCTTCAACTCTGAAGAACAAATACCGTTCAGTTTCCTTCGAATCCCAAGGAGCATCACATTTTCTCTTTTCCTTTGAATCCAGTATTCAAAGCCAAGCTTCAGGCCCCTCCCTTCGAATCCAGGAGAAGCCTAGGGCCACCACTGAAGACCCAGTTCATCTTCAAGGCTGCAGCAAGGTAAGTTACTATTACCCTTGCATCCTTTGTTTCAAACATAACATGTATACATATTTTGTCTTCTTTTCATTTGCACCCTTTAAACTGTTTTATGGCCAATCTTCTGTTTCTTGTTGCTTGAGTTTATTAAATATACTTTAATAATTAGTTTGGTCACAAGACAAATACTAGCATGGCCTTAGGCCATGTTGCCATTTTATGTCTCAAACGAAAGAAACAGGGGGAAGGAAACATGAAACGAAGCCTTGGGCTTCCATGCTGACTTCCAAGGTAGAAAGGAAGAATCAGAAGGTACATTTGCACTAAGTCCAACCAGAATCGAAGGCCATGACTTACTGATTCCAGGCCCAATCAAATAAGGTAACAAGGCAACAAGGCATAACCAGAAGGCGTGCCCTGCTGACTTCAAAGCCCAATTGAAGGCCATGACCTGACTAGAGCCAATGCCCAATCGAAGGCCATGACTTGCTGGATTCTAGCCCCAATCGAAGGAGGCTAACAAAAGCTGAATCGAAGGATGATCACCCTTTAAATTTCTATGCACTTCAATATGGTTGTAATAGTGTAGGATTTATTTTCTGCATTTTTTATTACTTTTGTATAAATGCTAGTAATTAGGTGTGTATGGCAAGATAAAACCAACAAGTAGACAATCCCTAATTAAGACAAAATGCATTCAAATCAAACACACTTTGCACACATGCATCCTTAGGGTAATCTCACTTGTTGCCTCGGAAAAATAGTCATGTCTCTCGAACATGGGCGTTTTAGTAAAGACCCTCGATGAAAGATCGTAGTCCCTCGATGACCCTCGATGTTGCCTTCGGTAAACGATCTAGTCCCTAAATGACATTGCTAAAACTTCCCATAGGTTGCCTTCTATGACTATACAAACGTCCCACGGCCATCGCTTCATATCCAACGATGAGGCTTCTTACCAAATCAATGGTAAGATAGAAACATCTCAAGGAGAAGGAAAAGAACATCTAAAGACTTTTGAGTAGGTAGATTGCTCCTAGTTGCTCGCTTGCTCACAACAAAAACATTTTATACACCAACACTCTCATTTGAAACATTTTCAAAAGACAACACTTTATATGTGTTCTTATAGAGACAAAGAACCATTACAAAAACACCATTTTCAAAATACTTTCAAAACTCACACCACAAGCACATTTTCAAACAAAGTAAGTGGTCTAACAAGCAACTAAGAGCCCATAGATAACTATGGATGAAAAGGGTGCTAATACCTTCCCTTTTCATAATCTACCCCCTGAACTCAAATAATCTCAAAGGTCTTTCTTGTTCTTTTCAGCCTTTCCTTTTGGATAAAATAAAAGTCGGTGGCGACTCTTGCTAACTGCAACATTTGCGATAAAATGAAAAACACCCAAGTCAGTTCTTCCACCGCATCACACCCTCGAATATGGGCATTTTAGCAAAGACCCTCGATAAAAAAAATCATAGTCCCTTGATGTCCCTTGGTGTTACCTTCGGTAAACGATGTAGTCCCTTACGAAAATTGCTAAAACATATCATAAGTTGCCTTCTATGACTATATGATTGACCCACGCCCGCCCATTCACATCCAACGATGGGGCTTCTTACCAAATCAACGGTAAGATAGCAACAGTTAATGGAGAAGGAAAAGAACATAGACCTTTTGAGTAGGTAGGATGCTCGTAGTTGCTTGCTCACAAATTAAAACCATTTCCACACTTACACTTTCAAAATATATTTAAAAAACAAACATCTCTTTGAACTATTTTCAAAACCAACACTTTGTATAAATTCTTATAGAGACGAGAATCATTACAAAGATTTCCGCAACAAAGGCGTTTTCACAATACTTTCAAAAACCCACCATAAAACACATTTCAAACAAAGCATTTTTTCAAAGTGATCTAGCAAGCAACTAAGAGCCCGTAGATAACTACAGATGAAAAGGGTGCTAGCACCTTCCCTTTTCATAACCTACCCCCCAAACTCAAGAAAACATCTCTAAAGGTCTTTCCTATTTTTTTCACCCTTTCCTTTATTAGATAAAATAAAAGTCGGTGGCGACTCTTGCTATCCGCAACATTTGCGATAAAACAAAAAACACCCAAGTCAGTTCTCCCACCGTATTACAGAACTGGCGACTTGGCTGGGGAGATACTTATAAAAGTGGGGTTACCTTAGAGTTAGATCATTTTAAATTTGCTTTACATTGTGTGTTTTGTATGCTTTATTTTTTAGGGCTTGTTTGGATTTTTACTGAAAGATCCTACACCCAGGTCTGGGGCACCTTTTCAGATAAGTAGCAATAAATCATGGAAGTTGTACAACATAGATCGATATGGACGAAGTGATAGCTAAATTAGCATGATACTATGGATTGTACTAATGTTCCTTGAGTCAGTCAAGGATAACATTAGGCTTCCTTATAGTGTCATTAAGCACTAACTAACCTTTAAAACCTTTAATTGACTCATCCTAAGCCATTAGAAAGTAGTGAGATGGCCGACTTTGGTTCCGACCGAGGATTGGTTGATACTCGGTGCAACACTCATTGAGATTGGACTTTTGGGATATTTTGGTTGTAATACTTCGGTGCTTGAGCTAAAACAATGCCTAAAAGAAAGGTCAGTGATATGAGACTCCTTAGAACCCGGTTACTATTAATAGGACAGGTTGAACCAACTAAACTTCAAAGGGTACTTACCTTTAAAACCCATGCAAGCCTTTAAACCTAAGGTCTTTGTGTGACTTGTTTGTGTTTAACTTACCTATGATTTTAAAGCATAATCATAACATCATAAACATCATAACATGGCATGTATACTAACCATTTCAAGGGCCTGTGGATTTATCTCTTCTTTGTTTTGTAGGTCATGGATTCAGCTCGCAGAAAAACCATCCGAATCAATTTTGTAGAGATCCCTCCCAAAATCAAGGAAATGGTCTTAAAAGTTCCTGAGAGATTATCATTTAACAAGAGACATGGTCACTTTCTCAGTTTGGCTACTACCGGTTTTGACGAAGGTCTGATGGGTGTCCTATTCCAGTTCTTCGATCCTAAGCACCACTGATTCACATTTCCAGACTATCAGTTGGTGCCTACGCTGGAAGAATTCTCCAAGATACTTGGTTTGACTATATTGGAGCAGGTACCGTTCACTGTTTTAGAACAAGATCCAACTTCTGAAAATGTTGTCGTAGCTTTTCATTTGAAGCCATCTAACATTGAGTCCAATTGGGAAAGAAGAAGTGGTGTTAAGGGCCTCCTTGAAAATTTTCTAATGAAGAAAGCTCAGGTATTCCTAGACGCTATGAGTTACCATGCCTTTGAAGATGTCTTAGCTCTCTTGATCTATGGGTTAGTTTTGTTCCCCAATTCATACCAGTTTATAGATGTCAGTGCCATCAACATCTTCCTTGCTCACAATCCAGGCCTACATTGCTCGGGGACATTCTACATTCACTCCACACCCGTACTATGAAGAGACGAGGAACTCTTATGTGTTTCACGCCTTTGCTCTATAGGCGGTTTATTTCACACCTTTCTCGGTCAGTAATGAAGAATGAGTTAGGCTTAAGGTGGAACCAAAGGTTAATGTCTCTTTCTCACTCTGATATCTATTGGTGCCCTCTCTCTCAAGAAGATATCTCTTTATTGACCGCTGCGAAGAATTTCCTAATGTGCCACTCCTTGGCATTAGAGTAGGCACCACTGTTGTACCCCAAAATTTTCCCTCCCACATTTCTCAAAACATTTCAAGAAAGATTCTCAAGTTGCTCAAGGAAGTCCAAGGGTTGACCAGACAAGCTCTCTCCTAAGGCAGTCTACCTCAAATTAGGGTTTCATGTTGCATCAATATACTTGAGTCCAAGGGATCCCAAATGCTCACCATTGTCCTAATATGTTCTCAAGATTATCCATGTCAAGTTTCAAGCCTTGCAGAGGAAGTTTGACTCAGTCAATTGCTCAAAGGCCTGAAAATCGACTGTGCTAGGGCAAAAGTCAACTGTGGCCTACATACAGTCAAACTTCAAGATTTTTGGTCAACATCCTCATTTTGAAGTATTATTCATCATTTGATCAAGGGTTGATCATGATTCATCAAGGATTGCTCATAATTCATCAAGACTCAAAAGTTGCTAAATTAGGGTTTTGTAGGAAAAGTCAACTCAACTTTGACCAAGCATAACTTTCTCATACTTTATGAGAAATGACCCATCCAAAGCTCATTTTGAATAGGATGCAATTCTATACAATCCATCTTCATCTCCCAATTTCAAAATATGCACTCACAAGAAGTTATGAATTTTGACATTATAGGTCATTTTGAAAAGTCAACAAAAACACCTTTTTTGTCAAAATTTCATACATGAACATGGAATACCAAATTGAGATGATACCAAAATGTTTGCTTATAGGACATCTCAAGCTTTCTAAAAAGTACAAGAACACCTTCAAAGAGTCAAAATTGAGAAAGTTATGCATTGGTGAAGTTGACCTTTTTTGCAAAATTGCCAAAAGTCAACTATGCCTCAAATTGCAATTTTTGCTAAATGGGCCTAACTTTTTGCAATTGTTCTGAGTTGGTAGCATGGTCCACGAGCCCTAGCGCTTTCCACTTGTCATTATCTTATTTTTATTATTTATTTTTATTTTTATTTGAATTAAATCAATTTAAATCAAAACAAATCATGGAAAAATCCAAAACATTAAAATCTCAAGATCTTGTACATGTTTCAGGTCCTACATCCAGCTAGCAAAAGATTGAATTCGTGCAAGGCCTTTGTGTGCACAAAAAGATTGAATTTGGCCTATTTTTGGAAGGATCTTTAAGTGAATCAAATCAAGATCAAAATCAATAATTGGTAAAGATTGAGACCATGTTTGCAACCCTAATCCAATCCTCAATACATAAGGAACATTTGCATACAAAAAGAAGGAGGTTAGAGAGGCGCACAAGGTCAGAACAAACTTGAAAAAACACAAAAAAGTGCTGAGGTGAATTCATAGTTCCAGGCAATTACAAGGCTTCCTGACCATCCCAATCGCTTCCTAGGATCATAAGCGAGCGAAACCAATCAAGAACAAGCCTTTTTAAACGCTAAAAACCACAGTAAGTCAGTCACGACCTTGGACCTTGTTTGAAATTGAATTGCATAATTTTGGCATATATAGCATGAAATATTTGTATATTCTTACTCCTTGAAGCATTTGCAAACTATCCATAATCTTTAATTGCATTTTCATGGACTGCATTAGAGTTTTCCATTGTTAGGGTTTTTTGCTTCGATTTGGGATCTTTGTGTACAGGTGAAATTAGGCAATAATTAGGGTACCATGAAGTTCGTGAGACTGAGACGAATGGATTGGTACCATCACCATTGATTTATTGTGCTTGTACATGATTTGTGAAATACACAGGTTTATACCTACGACGAACGTCCGTTGGTAAAAGTCTGTTGTCTAAGACAACAGATCCTTGGAGAAGACGAAGGCATGGCAAGCAACCATTCACCTATTTAAAATTTCGCGCGCAGGGATTTAGTACTTTGTTGTTTCTCATATTAATTTTTATGTTTATTATATGAACAATTATAACAGCTAGCGCAATTGGTAACAAGGTGAGTGTAAAAGGAATCAGGGCCTGGGTTCGAATCCCAGGTCCCCTAATTCTTTTATATTATTTTTCTTTCAGTGATCCAGCGTGCACACAAGGCCAAGGACCACCATAGTCCATCATCACCCCATCAGCCATGTGTCCAGAAGGCCAGATTTAAAGGCTATCAAATGATGATCCACCAAAGGCGTTGGTTAACACGTAACACTAGATCCAGCAAGTCAACAATGGATCAATTCTTCTTGGACCAGATTGCTATCCACACTCCCTCAATTTACTTTTTCTAGGCCCAACTTTCTTTTCTCTATTCTTTTATTTTTCTTAATTTATTTATTTATTTATATTTACTAACAATTTTTTTTTTCTTTTTATCAAAAAAAATCACAAATAATATTTTTCACCCAATTAGATTTAGGATTTTTTTTATATACAAAAATTAATTTAATTAGTTTTATTTAATTCTAGGGTAATTTTAATTCCTTTTGTAAATAATTAAAATTAATTAGAACAATTAGGGTTTTAACTTAATTATATTTTCTTTTTCTTAAAATATCCAAAAACACAAAAATAGGTTAAATTTAGTTATTTTCTTTAATTAATTTAATTACTAATTATTTTGTATTTAACTTACGAAACCTAATTCTTTTTCTTAAAATTAATTAAAAACAACAAAAATAATTTTTCTTTAAATTAGGTTAGACGGGGGTCAAAACCCTAATTTCTTATCGTTCTTAATTTCATCGCTCGCACTTTATTATTTTACTTTACCATATTAATGTAATTGCTCACAAGTTGTAATAGATTAATTAGGACCTTTTACTTTCATTTATCATTTTTTTCAAGGGTTTGTTTTTGGCTATGTAAATACCCGAAGCCTTGTAATAGTGTAGTTTACTTTCCGCACTTTAAATTCCGCAAATATTAACTGTTAGATGTATGAATTAGGGTTGCATGACAAGAATGTATGATTAACTTTAAAAAGGTTAGCTAACCCTGAATGTGAAAAGATAATAAACTTGAAATTGAATCACTCGCACATGCGCACTTCTAGGGTATACTCTCACTTCGGTTGCCTTCGGTAAACGGTCATTAAGTATAGGATGCTTTAGTGGTCGCTCTCTTGTCTAAACAAATATCAAAGTCCCGTTCGGAAAAGTTGCCTCGGAATGGTTGCCTCAGAATTGTTGCCTCGAATAATTGATCTAAGACATCGGGGTTACTACTAAGACGTCCCAACATTGCTTTAGTGACCGTACGTCCATTTCGAATTGACCCTCAAAACTCCAAACGACGGTGCTACCTACTCACTAATAGTGGGATAGCACTGTCTAAAGGAAATAAACATAGAACAATTCTTTTTTCCGAGTAGGTAGATTAGCTCTTAAGTACTTGCTCAATACAAACAAACATTTTTACACTTACCCTCCTTTTCAAACAAAGTTTTCTAAAAACACTTCATAACACTCTTGAAGATAGAAGCAAGGGTTAAATCGAAGTAAAACAAAAACTTTTCAAATCACACAAACACACAAAGAAGCAATTTTTAAAATGATGAGCAAGTACCTAAGAGCCCGTGGAAAACCACGGATAAAAAGGGTGCTAATACCTTCCCTTTCTATAATCCACCCCCCGTACTCAGAAATATCTCGAAAAAGGAATTTTTCTGTGCTTTTTTCCTTTCCTTGTTGGATAAAATAAAAGGCGGTGGAGACTCTTGCTTACCGCGACATTTTGCAAACACAAACGCAAAACGCAAACCAACATTCCTAAAAACAGTCCCGGTTCTGGCCACCGTATCACAGAACTGGCGACTCTGTTGGGGAAAATAGTGGGGTATACCTTAGGATTAGTTCATCATATTGCTTCTATTGCTTGATTTGATTGCTTTATTTTTGTGGGCTTTATATTGGAGTTACTATAGATCCTAACCCGGATCTGGGGAACACCTGTTAGGTAAGTAGCAATAAACTGTGAGGGAACTGTACAACATAGACTGATACGGTTGAAGCAGTAGCTACGTTGATGTGGCACATTAGTTGGTACCGGTATCCTTTGTGGAGGAACAAGGAGAATACAGGGCTGCTATATGGGTCATTAAGCATCAATTGACCTTAGAACCTATAATTGACCAACTTGGCCATATGAAGTAGTGAGATAGCTGGTCTCGGTGTAGAGTTGGGAACTGGTTGATACTCGATGCTACACTAATTGAGACCATACTCTCGAGATAGTTCCGGCCGCAAGAAAAGATTGCGTGAGCTGAAACCCTGACCGATGGAGGATGGTCAGTGATATTGAGAACCTCTAGAACCCGATTACTATTATTAGGACATGTTGAAACCAACTGAACTTCAAGAGGGTAATACCTAAACCCCATGCAAGCCTAAACCTAAGGCTCTTTGTGTGACTTGTGTGCTTTCAGCTTGAACTACTTGCACAATTTTATTATCTGACAACATGAGTTCCTTGCAGGTTTTGTTTACAGTCCTTATCCAATAACTTGGATTTCTTGCCGAGTTTACTTGCTTACATCACCTCGCACTTTTGCTTAAGCGTATAGCATACACATCATAACATCATGCCTTAACATTTCCTTAACAATTTTAAGGATCTCAAGGGTTTGTGATGCAGGTTATGGTAAATCAAACGTCTAGCAAGGGGCAAAGGGGATTTATTTTCCTCTAGCCAATGCCGTCTAGAGATCAATACACGATAACTTGAGTCAGTGGCTATGACCCACTCGATATGGTGAGCTTGACTCTTGAAGAAGGACTCTTAATGACACAAAGTTTCTTCAATCAAGCTGCGATCAAATTCTAACAGTTTCTTGTTTACCCCGCGAGATCCTTGAAAACATTGCATACATATCATACATATCATTGCATAAGCAGGTTTCAAAGCAGGTCTCTCATGTTCTCGCTGTTTATTTCAGCAATGGCTCTCCAACAAGACAACAAAGAGCTTCAAACTCAAGAAGCTCAGTTCATGGAAATATTCCTAAACCTATCCAAGGGGAAGGAAGAGTTGAAAACACTCCTCGTTGGGAACTTGGTCAAGAAAAGTCTTGAAGACAATAAAGACGAACGACTGGAACAACTGCAAGCTGAGGTAGGTTCAATGAGAACCCAGATGCTGGGGCAGATGGCTCTTATCCAAGGCTTAGCCCGAGAACAAGAAGAGTTGAGAACCATTATCAACTAGCTTCATCAAGACAAATACAACAGTATGAAGCAAATAGTCAAGGCCGGGGACCAAGTTATTGATCAACCTCCAAGAAGACAAGGGTTTGGTTTGGTGAAGGGTGGACGTTTCCAACTTTCTCCTACCTCACGGGTCCAACAACAACCTCGCCAAAAACAACGGGTTAATCAGAGTAAGCCAGATACACCCAAGAGGCAGTTTACCAAGCTCAACATGCCGTTGTCTCAAGCTTTATAACACCTGTTGAGAATGAATCTGGTGACGTTGATAGGACCTCATCCGAATCCCAAGACTTCTTCACCTAACTACAATCCTGATGCAAGGTGTGCATATCACTCCAACAGTCCGGGGCATGATACTGACGACTGTTGGAGGTTGAAATACAAAATTCAAGACCTGATTGATGAAGGAGCATTGGAATTCACACAAGATGGTAAACTAGAATGTTTCTGTCAATCCTCCAAGGCCCACCATTTGAAGTGACAAGTTCTAACAAGAGGGCTTTTCGTTCATTAGAATTTTCAATTTGTAAATTTCTTTTGATTTGTTTGAACATTTATTCATGTCAAACTCTGTTACTTTATCAATGCATTGCATATGTCTGTTTTGAATCAATCCATTCGTATTCACTATATTTAAATTGCTTTCCTTTTTGGATGTTCAACTCTCGATTAAAAAACTCTAAGCCTTTAGAGGGAGGATGATGAAAATGATACCAAAATCTCTACAATATGCTTTTGAACAGACCCTGCTGACAATGTACAAGCGTTGTTTCAAATCCTAAACAATGGAGTTATAAGGAATATAATCCCTAGTTAACCCCTTTGAGCCAAAGAAGTATGAGTTTTTCTTTTCACACAAATTAAAACCCTTAATCACAACCTGGGGCAAGGTAGTTTTCTCAGTTAATCCAGGTGCACAATGAATGGCTTCAAAGACGTCCTTCCAAAACAAAAGACGGTGATGGTTCCCTATAATCGTCCAGACAGACAGTCATTATCTCTCGAAATAAAAGCCCATTAAGTCAAAACCTATGAAGGAGACTTAAGAAAAAAACTGGGGCATCCTGCTGACTGTAACCACAAAAAGAAACAGTTCAGGAAAAAGACAGGGATAATAAAATAAAAAAGAAAGAGGTCCTAAAAACCCTCAACAAAAAGAAATGACGACCTATTCAAAATAAACTGTCAGTATTCGAACCATCACTAGAATATCAAAGCAAATACTCAAACGGGATCTAAATGCAGAATTAACTGAGTATAGGATCGAAGAACATCATGAAGAACGGGTGGGTACAAATAAATTTTGAGCCTTTATCCTTTGTTTCTTGAACCGTGAACCAGGCCATGTTATAACCCTTAAGAGTCCTAGCTGAAGCATGGGTTAGTTCGAAAGCATACTGTTACAAAAGGTATCCTGACTCCTGTAGGACTTGCTGTAAATCCTGAGTTGATATCACATTTTACAAAATTTGCATGTTTTACTGAAAAATGCATTTTCAAAAATTTCAAGACAGACATAAGCTTTGCATTCTTAAAATAACATTGTTTGCATATGACTATTTGTTCAACAGCAGAGAAATTCACATGACGAATATCTAGTGAACAAAAACCTTCTCAATAAAAAGGATCACCTCAAGTGGAAAAACACTTCCAACCAAGGGGCACAGCATGATCATTGTCCATCATCTGGGGAAGTCAAGTCAAGATTCAAGGAATCTCTCAAAGATGCCAAATAGCCAGGGGCAGATCTCCATCCGAATCACTTGGGGGCATTGGGCATGAATTCCAGCAACGAATCCTATACGATTAAACAAACATCTTCTGGTAGTGTGGCAACACAACACTACCGATAGTGACAACTCCCTACAGCCTGAGAGCGTGGACATAATCAAAAAATACTGCGCATGAACAACGACCCGCTAGGTTGACTGACCTAGGCAAAAATAAGGGCATCCCGGCGAACCAAAAGGGTTCGGGAAAAAATTAGGGATAAAAAATGAAAAAATGTGTACACCCGGTAAGTCGAAAACCTGAAAGGGCGGCTTGGGCAGAAAAGGGTATCCCGGTGGACTGAAAATCTAAAAAGACAGTCCAGGCAAAAGTTAGGGATTAAAGCGTACGACTATGTCCCGTTATCTTGTCACTTGCCTATCAGTAGAAGACTTATCATTCTGATCGGCAGTTACCAAGCACCTCATAAGTTGGGATGACACTCAATCCACAAGGCCTCCGCAGGCACTTTCTCCAACAGGTACAGGGGCAAAAAAGTCTTGATACGAAGTCATTGTCATATCCTCAGCATGCGTCCCAGTAACATACACTCCCCGCATGGTAAGAAGTATCCAAAGACAGTGGTGTTAGCTTTCTCGAACAGGACACAACTCTCCCCAGCCGAGGTTCACAATCGCGAGTGAGTCGGCAAAATTCTCCCCAAGCAGAGCTTATCTATCACCAACATTGGAAGACCATCCCCAGTGGAGTTTATTTCTTCCACAAACAGAAATTTTATCCCCGACAGAGTTTGTCATCACCAGCAACGGTAATTCATCCCAAGCCGAGGTTATTTCTCCAAATCAGTAGATCTTCTAGCAGAATTTCTCTTCCCCACGGAGTCATTCTCTCACCAATGTATTCTCTAGCAGGATTATTCTCCCAATCATCTTCGGTTGTTATCCCCAGCGAGCGAAATTCTTTCATTCTCCAACAACAATCCGAGATTTATTTTCTCCAACTAGAGAATATCATAAAAACATTGCATGTCCATACATCATGACATGCATATACACACCATACAACACAATCTCATTTATTTTGAGAACATCATTGCTTGATACATGTCATGCATTACATACGACTAACCTTTACCTTTCAGGAAAGATACAATCAAATTCTCACAAAGTTCAAGCTATGAAACCCGGGTACAACCGGATAGTATCTTGATTTCTCCATCATATTGTGAAGCCCGGAGAACGACCGGATAACAGTATCAGAATGCCGCGAAGCCTGGATTACGACCAGATAGTGGTATCTCTTAAGAGCAAGCTATGAAGCCCGGATTCGACCGGATAATAGTTTAATCCCCAACAAGTATTGTGAAGCCTGGATTACGACCAGATAACAATACAAGTTACTGTGAAGCCTGGATTATGACCAGATAGCAGTCCGAGACACCATGAAGCCTGGATTCGACCAGATAGTGATATATCATAAACACAAGCCGTGAAGCCCGGATTACGATCGGATAACAGCTCAGCAAGTTATTGTGAAGCCTGGATTACGACCAGATAGCAATACAAGACCATGAAGCCTGGATTACGACCAAATAATGGTATGAGACATCGCGAAGCCTGGATTACGACCAAATAGCGGTAAAAAACACTGAAGCCTGGATTATGACCAAATAACAGTGAGGGACACTGTGAAGCTTGGATTACGACCAAATAACAGTTCACCCGACCAATTACTATGAAGCCCAGATTCGACCAGATATTAGTAGGCCTGAAAAACAAATGGAAGCCCGGCGGCGACCGGATAACCACTTGGTTTCTTCTGAAGCCTGGATTACGACCAGATAAGAAGTAAGGTATTGTGAAGTCTGGATTACGACTAGATAGAAGTACAGGACACCATGAAGCCTGGATTCGACCAGATAATGGTATGAGACATCGCGAAGCCTGGATTACGACCAGATAGTGGTAAAAGACATTGAAGCCTGGATTACGACCAGATCAGTGAGGGATACTATGAATCTTGGATTATGACCAAATATCAGTTCACCCGGCCAATTACTATGAAGCCCGGATTCGACCGAATATTAGTAGGCCCAATAGTCAAAGGGAAGCCCGAAGGCGACCGGATAACCACTTGATTTCTTCTGAAGCCTGGATTACGACCAGATAAGAAGTAAGGTATTGTGAAGCCTGGATTACGACCAGATAGCATTACAGAACACCATGAAGCCTGGATTCGACCAGATAATGGTATAAAGCATCGTGAAGCCTGGATTACGACCAGATAACGATAAAAGGACTGAAGCCTGGATTACGACCAGATAACAGCATAAGACACTACGAAGCTTGGATTTCGACCAAATAGCAATTTACCTGGAAAATTACTAAGAAGCCCGAAGTTGACCGAATATTAGTGTGCCCTAAGTTCAAGTTGAAGCCCGGATGCGACCGGATAACAACTTAATTCCTTCTGAAGCCTGGATTACGACCAGATAAGAATTGGGAAATTGCAAAGCCTGGATTACGACCAGATAACAAGATTGATCTCATCTCCCTAGTAAGTCACTATAAAGCCTGGATTACGACCAGATAGCAGTCAGTCTTATCACTATGAAGCCTGGATCATGACCAGATAGTAGTTCATTTTCACCTCTTTGACCAAGAGACGAATCCCCAGTAGAATAACGGACGACCGAAGCTCCTAAAATTATATTTCTCTCAAGACAAAGATCAACATTCCCCAGCGGAATCTTCCTCAACAACAGATAGACAGACTCTCGCTAAGGAATCTCTTATGCGACCGACACTCCTCCGGATGGCATCTTTAAGCCCATCTTTCGTCATCAATTTCCAAATGGCATCTGTAATCCCATTCCCGACATCGTAATACAAATACCACTTCATGCGAGTGTAAATTTCTGGGCACTCTAGTGTTCAATCATCTTCCACCTTCGGATCACGAAAGGAAGAAAAGCCAACCTACATCCTCAGGTTTAAGAAGATTGAACAGGGGCAGCTGTTGTACCCAAAAATTTTCCCTCCCATATTTCTCAAAACATTTCAAGAAAGATTCTCAAGTTGCTCAGGGAAGTCCAAGGGTTGACCAGACAAGCTCTCTCCTAAGACAGTCTACCTCAAATTAGGGTTTCATGTTGCATAAAGATACTTGAGTCCAAGGGATCCCAAATGCTCACCATTGTCCTAATATGTTCTCAAGATCATCCATGTCAAGTTTCAAGCCTTGCAGAGGAAGTTTGACTCAGTCAATTACTCAAAGGCCTGAAAATCGACTGTGCTAGGGCAAAAGTCAAATGTGGCCTACATACAGTCAAACTTCTAGATTTTTGGTCAACATACTCATTTTGAAGTATTATTCATCATTTTATCAAGGGTTGATCATGATTCATCAAGGATTGCTCATAATTCATCAAGACTCAAAAGTTGCTAAATTAGGGTTTTGTAGGAAAAGTCAACTCAACTTTGACCAAGCATAACTTTCTCATACTTTATGATAAATGACCCATCCAAAGCTCATTTTGAATAGGATGCAATTATATACAATCCATATTCATATCCCAAGTTCAAAATATGCACTCACAAGAAGTTATGAATTTTGACATTATAGGTCATTTTGAAAAGTCAACAAAAACACCTTTTTTGTCAAAGCTTCATACATGAACATGGAATACCAAATTGATATGAGACCAAAAGGGTTGATTATAGGACATCCCAAGATTTCTAAAAAGTCCAAGAACACCTTCAAAGAGTCAAAATTGAGAAATTTATGCATTGGTGAAGTTGACCTTTTTTGCAAAATTGCCAAAAGTCAACTATGCCTCAAATTGCAATTTTTGCTAAATGGGCCTAACTTTTTGTACTTGTTCTGAGTTGGTAGCATGGTCCACGAGCCCTAGCTCTTTCCACTTGTCATTATCTTATTTTTATTATTTATTTTTATTTTTATTTGAATTAAATCAATTTAAATCAAAACAAATCATGGAAAAATCCAAAACATTAAAATCTCAAGATCTTGTACATGTTTCAGGTCCTACATTCAGCTAGCAAAAGATTGAATTCGTGCAAGGCCTTTGTGTGCACAAAAAGATTGAATTTGGCCTATTTTTGGAAGGATCTTTAAGTGAATTAAATCAAGATCAAAATCAATAATTGGTAAAGATTGAGACCATGTTTGCAACCCTAATCCAATCCTCAATACATAAGGAACATTTGTATACAAAAAGAAGGAGGTTAGAGAGGCGCACAAGGTCATAACAAACTTGAGAAAACACAAAAAAGTGCTGAGGTGAATTCATAGTTCCAGGCAATTACAAGGCTTCCTGACCATCACAATCGCTTCCTGGGATCATAAGCGATCGAAACCAATCAAGAACAAGCCTTTTTCAGCGCTAAAAACCACTGTAAGTCAGTCACGACCTTGGACCTTTTTTGAAATCGAATTGCATAATTTTGGCATCTATAGCATGAAATCTTTGTATATTCTTACTCGAAGCATTTGCAAACTATCCATAACCTTTAATTGCGTTTTCATGGACTGTATTAGAGTTTTCCATTGTTAGGGTTTTTTGCTTCGATTTGGGATCTTTGTGTACATGTGAAATTGGGCGATAATTAGGGTACCATGAAGTTCGTGAGACTGAGACGAATGGATTGGTACCATCACCATTGATTTATTATGCTTGTACATGATTTATGAAATACGCAGGTTTATACCTACGACGAACGTCCGTTGGTAAAAGTCTGTTGTCTAAGACAACAGATCCTTAGAGAAGACGAAGGCGTGGCAAGCAACCATTCGCCTATTTAAAATTTCATGCGCAGGGATTTAGTACTTTGTTGTTTCTCATATTATTTTTTATGTTTATTATATGAACAATTAAAACAGCTAGCGCAATTGGTTACAAGGTGAGTGCAAAAGGCATCAGGGTCTGGGTTCGAATCCCAGGTCCCCCAATTCTTTCATATTATTTTTCTTTCAGTGATCCAACATGCACACAAGGCCAAGGACCACCATAGTCCATCATCACCCCATCAGCCATGTGTCCAGAAGGCCAGATCTAAAGGCTATCAAATGATGATCCACCAAAGGCGTTGGTCAACATGTAGCACTGGATCCAGCAAGTCAACAATGGATCAATTCTTCTTGGGCCAGATTGCTATCCATACTCCCTCAATTTACTTTTTCCAGGCCCAAATTTCTTTTCTCTATTCTTTTATTTTTCTTAATTAATTAATTAATTAATTTATATTTACTAACAAAAAAATAATTCTTTTTATCAAAAAAATCACAAATAATATTTTTCACCCAATTAGATTTAGGATTTTTTTTATATACAAAAATTAATTTAATTAGTTTTATTTAATTCTAGGGTAATTTTAATTCCTTTTGTAAATAATTAAAATTAATTAGAACAATTAGGGTTTTAACTTAATTATATTTTCTTTTTCTTAAAATATCCAAAAACACAAAAATAGGTTAAATTTAGTTATTTTCTTTAATTAATTTAATTACTAATTATTTTGTATTTAACTTAAGAAACCTAATTCTTTTTCTTAAAATTAATTAAAAACAACAAAAATAATTTTTCTTTAAATTAGGTTAGCGGGGGTCAAAACCCTAATTTCTTATCGTTCTTAATTTCATCGCTCGCGCTTTATTATTTTATTTTACCATATTTGTGTAATTGCTTACAAGTTGTAATAGATTAATTAGGACCTTTTACTTTCATTTATCGTTTTTTAAGGGTTTGTTTTTGGCTATGTAAATACCCAAAGCCTTGTAATAGTGTAGTTTACTTTCCGCACTTTAAATTCTGCAAATATTAACTGTTAGATGTATGAATTAGGGTTGCATGACAAGAATGTATGATTAACTTTAAAAAGGTTAGCTAACCCTAAATGCGCAAAGATAATAAACTTGAAATTGAATCACTCGCACATGCGCACTTCTAGGGTATACTCTCACTTCGGTTGCCTTCGGTAAACGGTCATTAAGTATAGGATGCTTTAGTGGTCGCTCTCTTGTCTAAACAAAGATCAAAGTCCCGTTTGGAAAAGTTGCCTCGGAATGGTTGCCTCAGAATTGTTTCCTCGAATAATTGATCTAAGACATCAGGGTTACTAATAAGACGTCCTAACATTACTTTAGTGACTGTACGTCCCTTTCGAATTGACCCTCAAAACTCCAAACGACGGTGCTACCTACTCAATAATAGTGGGATAGCGCTGTCTAAAGGAAATAAACATAGAATAATTCTTTTTTTCGAGTAGGTATATTAGCTCTTAAGTACTTGCTCAATACAAACAAACTTTTTCACACTTACCCTCCTTTTCAAACAAAGTTTTCTAAAAACACTTTGTAACACTCTTGAAGACAAAAGCAAGGGTTAAATCGAAGTAAAACAAAAACTTTTCAAATCACACAAACACATAAAGAAGCAATTTTTAAAATGATGAGCAAGTACCTAAGAGCCCATGGAAAACCACGGATAGAAAGGGTGCTAATACCTTCCCTTTCTATAATCTACCCCCCATACTCAGAAATATCTCGAAAAAGGAATTTTTCTGTGCTTTTTTCCTTTCCTTGTTGGATAAAATAAAAGTCGGTGGCGACTCTTGCTTACCACGACATTTTATGAACACAAACGTAAAACACAAACCAGCATTCCTAAAAACAGTCCCGATTCTGGCCACCGTTTCACAATCACCTATAATCCCTCTTTATCCCTACGTCAGTTTGGTTACGCCCGGAGGGATGGTCCTCATGATATGCTCATCCAAGGTATTGTGTTCGACTATTAAAATGATCTGCAAGGTTATCACCAGAGGTTCATTCGTGCTTGGGGCATGATTAAGAAGACTGATAACAAGACCTTAGGGCGAAAGAACTCCATCCCTTGGGAGCCATACCTCAAATGGGTGTGAGATCATGCTCAAAGTCTTATAATTCCATACGCTGCTATCCTACCAGTGACTTCAGAGATTATTGTTCAAGGGGACGAGTCTCACGTCATTTTTTATCCTGATATGCCGACAAGCTTCGAAGAATTACAAAAGTCTTGGATCTAGCTCAGGAAGAACGAGATACCTTTGAGACCCAATTCTACACGAGTGAGAAGAAGGTTCTGGAGCTCACGAGACAACTCCACGAAGAGCATAGTTTGAATGCCTACATTGCACCAAAGAGGATGCGCTCGTGGGAAGCTTGATTTTTATTTTTGTTTTAGAAAGTTTATTTTGTATCATTTTTGTTTCTTCCAATGTAAGCCCAAGAGGCATGTTGTAAGCAATTTGAAATTATTAATACAATTAATGTTTGTTCCCTTTTGTCTAAACAAAGTTAAATCCTCTAAAATACTTGAAATCATTTGCATACGCATATTCATGCATCATATTATAAACATGTTTTTCACAACAGGTTTCCTTATCTTTCTACTATTTATTTCAGTAAGATGGATATCGAACAAACAGTGAAGGATCTTCAAGCACAGAATCATCAGTTCCAACAGATGTTCCTGGCTCTGGCTAAAGGACAAGAGGAACTGAAGGCTCTCATGATCAAAGACAAGAAGAAAAAGACAAATAAGATGGTGGGTGTACTGAATATGGGAAGGAGATTCAGAGAACCAGCAAAGCAAGCCCTAGAATTTGCAACTTCGTCAAATGAGGGGGACAATCAGGAAGAGAAGACAAAATTAGGGGACCACCGTCTAGGGTCTGATGAAGAAGAGGCTGACTATGCTGAAGAACAATATCCTCATGCTGATGACAAATATAAATAGCTGGAGGATCGTCTCAATACCATGGAAATTCAGAGAGTACATGGTCTGGATTTTTAAGAATTAGGTTTGGTTTCTGGGGTGGTTATTCCACCTAAGTTCAAGGTGCCCGCATTTGCTAAATATGACTGGGTTTCATGTCCTAAGCTGTATCTAAGGTCTTATGTCAGGAAGATCCAACCCCACACCGCTCATAAGAATTTCTAGGTACATTTCTTCCAGGAAAGTTTACCGGGGACTCAATTAGAATGGTTCTATCAGCTGGAGGAACCAACATACGCAATTGGGAGGATTTGGCTGCTGCTTTCTACAGGCAGTACCAATACAACACTGACCTCGCTCCAACCCGTACATAACTTCAAAGCATGTTTATGGGTTCCAGTGAGGGCTTCAAAGATTATGCCAAGAAATGGAGAGATCTTGCAGGAAGAGTCCAACCTCCTCTGTCTGATAGAGAGCTGGTAGATATATTCTTGGGTACTTTGTTAGGCCCATTCTTCAAACATCTGATCGGGAGCTCTTCAGTTGGGTTCACCGAGTTGATTTTGACAGGTGAAAGAGTAGAAGCTGGTATCAAGAGTGGTAAGATTCAGAGAGAAGCATCTTCAAGTATAGCAAAGAAACCATTCTCTGGGAAGAAAGAAGTAAGTTTTGCCTAGGGTCAAAAGAATCAAAACAAAGCTAAACGCCATCCAACAGTGGGAGTTGTAACGATCTCCAACCATTTATCAACTCCATAACAAAACCATTAGCACAGGAAGGATGCGCCTAGAAGATAGTTCATCCGGATTAACATGTCCTTATCTCAGGTTTGCCACAATTGTTGAAGTCTAATCTGGTCACTCTGAAGGAGCCTCCTCAAAATCCAAACACTACATCTCCCCATTATAATCCAAATGCTCGGTGTGCCTACCACTCCAACAGTCCAGGGCATGATACAAATGATTGTTGGGCTCTGAAGAATAAAGTTCAGGATCTTATTGAGGCAAAGGAGATTGAATTTGACCCTCCCGAGACCCCTAATGTGATAACTGCACCAAAGCCCAAGCATGGCCAGAGTGTTAATGTCGTTGATAAGGACCTGTTTGTTTCTTCTATTGATGAACTAGCTACTTCTCTACCGATTGTTAAGAAGAATCTCTTGCGAGCCAGTTTATTTCTGGGTTGTGGTGAATGTTGCCTCCTGTGTACGTCTCTACCCAATGGTTGCTTGTTGTTGAAGATAGGTGTCCAACGCCTGATGGAAAACAATGAAATTCTGTTTGAGAAGACTCCCTCTACGAGAAGTCTGTGTGAAGATATATCAATTATTACCATTTCCGACAATCCTCCCAGGGTCTCCTCCAAAAGACCTTACAGGATTACATCCACTCCTAAGGTTGCTCCTTTAATTATTACTTTTCCTGGGCCGATACCATATTCCTCTGATAAGGCTATTCCTTGGAATTATGGAGCTAACGTCTATTACCATGGCGTCAAGCAAGACCTATTGGTTATCAAAGATGAAGTTGTTGAAGATACTGATCCTAATATCGACAACATTGTTGGTACCAATAAAATTACCAGAAGCGAAAGGATCTTATCTCCTGAGATCTCTCTAAGGACTATTGCCACTCCCTTGGTTATTCCTGCTAATGTTCCTACTGTCACTCCTATTGCTATTCCTTATACTAAGTCAGCCGAGACTCGGGGCAAAGAAATATTGGTTGAGCCTGCCCGAACGGAGGCACCTAAAGAAACCATTATTGAAGCCTCTAAAAAAGAAATGGAGGAGATACTGAAAATCATATGGAAAAGTGACTACAATGTTGTGGAACAATTGGGGTAGACCCCCTTAAAAATTTCAATTTTGGCCTTACTGTTATGCTCTGAAGCCCATGCTAAGGCTTTGGTGAAGTTCCTCAAATATGCTCATGTGCCACAAGAGACTTCTACCGACCAATTCAAGAACTGTGTCGCTAGTCTAACTGCTGATAATGGACTTGGTTTCTCCGATGCTGATTTGATGTCTAAAGGAAGAAAGCATAATGAGGCCCTGCATGTCTCTATTGAGTGTAAGGGCACTACCCTGGATCATGTTCTAGTTGATACAGGTTCGTCGCTAAATGTTCTACCCAAGGGTGCTTTAGAGAGATTGGACTGTGACGGACTGACTTTGAAGTCCAGTAATATTGTGGTGAGGGCTTTTGATGGTTTTAAGAGAATGGTACACAGGGAGGTGGACATTCTTATTAAAGTTGGTTCCTAAAATTTTGGCTCCATTTTCTATGTGATGGACATTCACCAGTCTTACTCTTGTTTGTTGGGACGTCCTTGGATTCATGGGGCCGGCGCTGTCACTTCCACTTTGCATCAAATGTTAAAGTATCCGGTTAATGGAAAGATTGTTACAGTACATGGAGAAGAAGAGTATATGGTGAGCCACCTGAACTCTCTCCGATATGTCGAGATGGACGGCGAGTTCATCGAGACCCTCTGCCAGAATTTTGAAGAGGTTCCTCAGACAATTGTTGTTACCAAAACTACCACTGTTGTTCCAGAAATTACCAGACCTTCACTGAAGATGGATTCTCTAAAGGATTCCAAGGCTGTAATTTAAGAAGGTGGGTGCACTATTTAGGGCCAACAACCTGACATCCCCTATAAGTCTGACAAGTTTGGCTTGGGTTTCACTTCAGGAGCTCAAAAAGCCATTCATCGTGCTCGCGCCGGAGGACCACCATTATGCATTAGCAACCATGGAGTCAATGCTGTAGAAGACACTGACATTGACTGCAACATGGACAATTGGATCTTCCCTACTACCAACGGTGGACTCAACAATTGGACAACTAGAGACTTTGTTCCCATTACATTCATCCAGAAGTAATTGTATTTTTGTTTTCTTTTTGGGATATGTAATATTTGTACAATTTAAACTCTAAAGCCCTGTGTCTTACCCGTGGCACAATGGTTTATTTGTGAGGGTTATCATTTTCACTTTTCATATGTCATAAATAAATCATTGGATGTTTTGCATACAAATTTTGCGCTCTTTGTCTTTCTTTTCTGCTTTTACTTTATCAAAATAGCTATACACTCTTACACATACCCACATATCAAACTGCAGATCCATATCCACTATGGATCCCATTGATAACTGTTCTGCTATTGCCAGTTATAACTTTGAAAATCCAATCTACTAAACTGAAAACGAAGTTGAGGAAGATTGTGAAGTACTAGGCGAACTTGCTAGACTATTACAACAGGAGGAAATAGCGATACAGCCTCATGAAGAGCCAGTCGAGACGGTAAACTTGGGTACTGAAGAGGACAAAAAGGAAGTCAAGATAGGTTCCAACTTGGAGCATAACGTCAAGGAGCGGTTAATCCAGATGTTAGATGACTATATTGAGATCTTTCTCTGGTCATACGAAGGCATGACGGGGCTGGACACTAGTATTGTGGTTCATCGTCTACCAACGAAAGAAGATTGTCCTCCAGTGAAGCAAAAGGTTCAGCGTATGCATCCTGAAATGTCAGAAAAGATCAAGGCCGAGGTTATGAAACAGTTTAACGCCAGATTCTTAGTTGTTACTTCTTGCCCATAATGGGTTGCAAACGTGGTACCGGTACCTAAAAAGGATGGCAAGGTGCACATATGTGTGGATTACAGAGATTTAAATAGGGCAAGCCCCAAGGATGATTTTCCGCTTCCCCATATCGATGTTCTGGTTGACAACACCGCACAACATAAGATATTCTCTTTCATGGATGGTTTTTCCGGGTATAATCAGATTAAAATGGCACCTGAGGATATGGAGAAAACAACTTTCATCATGCAGTGGGGCACCTTCAGCTACAAAGTTATGCCATTTGGGTTGAAGAACACTGAGGCAACCTATCAGCGTGCTATGGTAGAATTATTTCATGATATGATCCATCACGAGATAGAGGTCTACATCGAAAATATGATAGCCATGTATCATAATGAATAAGAGACTTGGATCATTTGTAGAAACTGTTTGAAAGACTGAAGAAATACAAGTTAAGACTGAACCTGAACAAGTGCACCTTTGGAGTAATATCTGGTAAGCTATTAGGTTTCATTGTCAGTGGCAAAGGTATCGAAGTAGATCCTGCAAAGGTTAAATCTATTCAAGAGATGCCAAATCCCCGCACCGAGAAGGAGGTTAGAGGATTCTTGGGACCTCTAAACTACATTTCCAGATTCATTTCCCACCTAACCGCTACTTGTGAGTCGATCTTCAGATTACTAAAAAAGGATCAAGTGGTGAGGTGGAATGACGACTGTCATACTGCCTTTGACAGAATCAAGGAGTATCTTTAAGAACCTCCCATTTTGATGTCGCCGGTTGAAGGAAGACCTCTGATCATGTACTTAACAGTATTAGAAAATTCAATGAGGTGTGTGCTGGGGCAGTATGACGAGTCTGGCCGAAAAGAGCATGCAATATACTACTTGAGCAAAAAGTTTACCGACTGTGAAACAAGATATTCACTGCTCGATAAAACTTGATGCGCTCTGGCATGGGCTTCTCGCCAGCTAAGATAGTATATGCTGACTCACACTACCTTATTGATATCTAAAATGGATCCTATCAAATACATACTCGAGAAGCCCGCTCTCTCTGGAAGAATAGAGAGATGGCAAATGGTCCTGACTGAATACGACATTTAGTACACTACCCAAAAATCAATAAAAGGAAGTGTACTAGCTGATCATTTGGCTCATCAGGCTGTGGACGACTATCAATCCATGATTTTTGAGTTCTCGGACAAGGAAATCATGTTAGTGAATGATTGTGAAGAACTTGGACCGTATGACGGACCTGAACAAGGATCCCGATGGACTATGGTTTTTGATGGAGCTTCCAACGCACTTGGCAATGGCATCGGTGCTGTGATCATATCTCTGAAGGCTGTCATACTCCTTTCACTGCCAGTATATGTTTCAACTATACCAATAATATGGCTGAATATGAAGCATGCATTATGGGTCTCAAAAACTGCCATCGACTTGAGAATCAAATTCTTGAGCATATTTGGAGACTTGGCCTTGGTGATCAGTCAAACCAAAGGAGAATGGGACACAAAGCATCCTAATATCATCCCTTATCGAGAGCACGTGTTAACGCTGATTCCACACTTTGAAGAAGTTACCTTTGAGCATTTTCCATGAGAATAAAATCAATTAGCAGACACACTAGCTACTATGTCATCCATGTTTAAAGTCAGATGGGATAATGAAGCTCCTCAGATCACCATTGAGATATTGGATGAACCAACATACTGTTATGAGGTGGATATTGAAGAAGTAGGGGACAAACCTTGGTTCCATGAAGTGAAAATATACCTCGAGTCCCAAGAGTATCCTGAGAGAGATTCCATCAATGATAAGAGGTTCCTAAGAAGGTTCTCTGCCATGTTTTTCCTCAGTAACGAAATCCTCTACAAACGCAACCACGATTCTACTTTACTTTAGTGTGTAGACAAGAGTAAAGCAGAGAGGATTATGGTGGATATGCACGAAGGTACCTTTGGCACCGATTCTAGTGGGCATGCAATAGCTAAGAATATTATGAGGGCAGGATAATATTGGTCCACTATGGAAGCATACTGTTATCGGTATTTCCGAACTTGTCACCAGTGCCAGATCTATGCTGATAAAGTACATATGCCTCCAGTTCCCTTGAACATCTTGACTTCTTCCTGGCCTTTAAAAATGTGGGGCATTGATATGATCAGAGAGATTATACCTACGACTTCTAATGGGAACCGCTTCATCCTGGTTGCCATTGAATACTTCACAAAGTGGGTTGAGGCAGCCTCATTTGCTTATCTTACCAAGAACATCGTGGCCCGGTTCACCAGACATAACCTTATCTGTCGCTATGTGTTTTACCCAAAATTTCCCTCTCATTTATCAAATATTTTCTCCCAAAGATCTCTCTTGGTTCAAGATTGCACTAGGGTTGATCAACTCAAGACACCTCCTTAAGCACTGATGACCAAAATTAGGGTTTGAGATTGCGCAAGGATAATTGAACTTTAAATGCTTCATATGTCTTTCATGGATCATTATGGACCCCCAAGATTACTCATGTCAAGTTTCAAGCCTTGGATCACACTTTTGCTCAGTCAATTGAGCAGTTGACCTAAAAATCAGCTGTATTGGGGAAAAGTCAACTATGGCCAATTTACAGTCAAACTTCATAATTTTTGATCCACATAAATATTATAAACTCATATTTATCATTTGATAAAGTTTGGACCATAATTCCTCAAGGAATTTGATCAAATCATCAAAAGGGTAAAATGGTCAAAATTAGGGTTTTGACTGAGAAAGGGCAATTTTTGATTTTTAACCTAGAAAATGGTCCATTGGTTTGAAGCATGGTTTCAAGAGTTCAATTTCATCTTTTTTACATAATGGAACGACCTAAAACATTGCTCA
Source organism: Vicia faba (assembly GCA_948472305.1). Classification (NCBI taxonomy): domain Eukaryota; kingdom Viridiplantae; phylum Streptophyta; class Magnoliopsida; order Fabales; family Fabaceae; genus Vicia; species Vicia faba. The sequence goes on from OX451737.1 coordinate 486,121,129, forward strand.
AGATCAATTGGATTGGTAGTGAATTCTCAGTCAACTGATCAAAAGTCAACTGTACACTGAAAAGTCAAACTTTGACTTTTTGGTCAAAATCCAATGTCAAAGATCACAATTCATCAAAACATGTCAAAATATGAAACTTATTCATCAAGAAGTAAAAAATTCAAGATTTCATTTTGAAAAGTCAAAGTTTTCTAACTTAGGAATTTTTCTGTGTTTAAAACTTCATGTTTTTTCATAACTTTGAGCCAATTTTTCACCATGATGCAAGATGATTCAAAAGAAACTTTCAATATGGAAGTTGCATATCTCCATGATATCTACGACATTTCTTTACACAACTTCTTCTAAAAATTCTTGGATCTCAAGTTATTAATTCATAAAGTCATGGTCTTGAAATTGAATACTTAGTGAAATTTTGCCCTAGTTTTTGTTCATGGCACTTTTTCATATAGTTCCAAAGGAAATTTTAAAAAGTGATTCAAAGAGGGGTTTTAGAGCACATTACAAGATTTCCAAAATGTCAAAGAAATCCATGATATCATTTGTGAGCAAGGAGAATCGAAGAGATGAAGTTAGGGTTTTCAAACTTAAATTACAAGCCATTTCATGATGAACAAAAATTCAAATCCAAGCCTAGGCTGCATAATCTTTGCTTTGCAGGCCTCAAAATTGTTTGCCACTCCATAATTAAATGTTTACACAGCTGATAGAGCTCTAATCCAAGCACTTGAGCCTTTATCCAAGTTACATTTCCATTTATGGCACAAAGTTGCCATTTCCATTTTGCAATTGTCAACTTCTTGAGATTTGCACTTGTTCTTTCTGAACACACAACCCCTATAAACAAAAAGCAATGTGTCTAAAGCCTCTTTGAGCTCAGAACATGCTTGTACAACACTTTGAGTCTTGTCCTCTCACTTTTTTTCAAAAGCAAGTCATAGAGCCAAAAGGCTAGAACTCAGAAACCTTAAGTGCATTTGATCTCTAACATTTTCCATACATATACACAAGTCTATTGCAACATAACACACGAATGCTAAGACCCCAAAACACTCCCAAGCACTCTGCAACTCAGAATCTTCCTTAACTTGACAGTTTTGAACCTCACATAGCCATCTCCAAATCCACTCGTGCGTATTGAGTTTTAACCATCCAAACACTTAATATACATCATATCAAAGTGATCCAGACCCATGTTTCTTGACTGTAACTCCTCCATCACCATCCACCATTTCCAAATTTGAAGCTTGCAACTTGACTTGAGTTGAGAGTTTCAGCTATCCTCAAAGCAAAGTAGGAGTTGGAACATACTCAAGGAGGTCCAGGCAAGCTACAGAAATCATCAGGCCATCAAAAAGGTTGCTCCAACTCCATACATGACTCCAGCTGCAAGAGGTAAGTTTTCAAACTTCTATCTCCTCATACAGGCATCATTTGATTTTGATTTGTAAAAATAAAATGTAGATGCCATTGCCACGAAGCTGTACATATCCATAGTTTGCATTTATATGGCCTGAGCTTAGAGAATTTTAGAGTTGAAGTTTTTTGAAATTTTTAGGTTTTAAATTTAGGGCCAGAAGAATTCTCATTCATCTTTGACTATTAGCTTAAGTTATTTACATGGTTGAATTCGTGGGAAGAAATACCACAACTTTCATGTTTGAACTTTTCATTTTTGTTGAGAGATGAAGAAGATACATGTCCTTTGGCTGGAGGTTGAAGATGAAGTGTAATCAGGGCGCTTTTTGGGTTATGTATTTATCCTTTCACAGAAGTTAACGAATGTATCACCACCCCAGTGGTTAAAGTGCGCGCTTGTCACCCTTAGGTCCTGGGTTCAAGCCCCAACATGACCTTTTGACATTTTTTTCACTATTTTCTGACTTTTTGTGTTTTTTGGGCAACGCCTGGGCTTTATTGTGGGCCTAAATTTTTTTTGTTCACAACACCTATTGCATTACTGATCCACCCCCTGACTTTTCTTTATATTTTTATTTTATTTTTCTTCATTATTATTATTATTATTATTACTATTATTATTTTCATAAATCATAAAAAAAATCCAAATTTATTTTTATTCATTATTTATACTTATGTATTTTATTTTCTCTATAAAACAAAAAGACTAAAAAAACATTTTTCTAAAACAAATTAATTTCTTTTTTTCTTAAATAATTAATTTTTAGACTTAGGTTAAATTATTTTATTATTTTATCTTCTTAATTAAAATTAATTTAGAACTTAGATTTATTTTAGTTAATTAATTTTCATATTATTTTTATTAATTAAAAATCTTTTCATAAAAAATCCTAAAAAATCCTTTTTTAAGTTAATTTCTTTTCTTAATTAGTTTAAGTTAATTTTATTTAATTTTAATTAATCATTCCCTTTATTTAGGTCAAGACAAAACCCTTTCATAAAAACCACAAAAATCATTTCTTTTTCCATTTATATTCTTGCATTTTATTTTCAATTTTGTACAATATTCAATATGGTTGTAATAGATAATTAGGTTTAATTTTCTTGCAATCACCATTTATAAATCTGTACACCCCCTCCCCTAATGATGTAATAGCGTAGTAATTTTACTTTTCGCAATTTATCGCTTTATATAAATGCTAGTAATTAGGGTTTGTATGAGAAGATAAAATCAACAAGTAGCAAACCCTAATCAAAGACTAAACAAAGCATGGAAATCAATACACTTGCACACAATCACCCCTAGGGTAAAATCCACTTGGTTGCCTTATAAAAATGGCCATATTATGCATGTGAGGTATCTTAGCAAAAACAAGCAAAAATACAAGATCATAGTCCCTCGATGACGCTATCTATGTTGCCTTTTCAAAATGATCTTAGTCTCTAAAGAAAGATGCTAAGATACCTTGCAACATTTCTAATCATGGTTATACGATGACCCATGCCCGTCCCGTTTACATTCAAATATAGGGTTAGTTACCAAATCAATGGTAAGATAACAATGACAAAGGAGAAAGGAAATGAACATGAAAGACTTTTGAGTAGGTAGAATGTTCTTAGTTACTTGCTCAATTTCAAAATAAATCATCCTTGCTATTTAAAAAAAAAACAAACACCTACACTTTCAAAGTCTCTTTCAAAACTTGAAAACATTTTCAAAAGATCAACATCTTTGTATACATTCTTACGAACGAGAATCATTACAAAGTTTGCCTAAAAGATGGCATCTTTACAAAATACTTTCAAAAACCACACAAAGCACATTTTCAAACAAAAAAAGCAAGTGATCTAGCAAGTAACTAAGAGCCTATGGAAAACCATGGATTAAAAGGGTGCTAATACTTTCCCTTTTCATAATCTACCCCCCGAACTCAAGAAAACATCTCAAAGGTCTTTCCTGTTCTTTTCAGCCTTTCCTTTTGGATAAAAGAAAAGTCAATGGCGACTCTTGCTAACCGCAACATTTGCGATAAAACGCAAAACAACCAAGTCAATTATCCCACCGCGTTACAGAACTGGCGACTCTGCTGGGGATTATTTTTAAAAGTGGGGTTACCTTAGGGCTATATCACATTTACTTGCTTTCTTTGTTTGACTTGTGTGCTTTACATTATGGTTCTTTGTTTCGGTTTTAATCCTCTACCCGGATTTTGGATACCTTATAGGTAAGTAGCAATACGTTATGGAAACTGTATGGGGTATACTGACACGGTCTAAGCAATAGCTATGTTAGTGCAACATATTTGTAGGTACCGATAGCCCTTGAGTAGTCAAGGAGAATACGGGGCCGCTGAGTGATGTCATGAAGCACTAATGAACTTTTAGAATCTTTACTTGACCAACTTGGCCTTTAGGACGTAGTGAGATGACCGACTTTGGTGCAGTCCGAAGTTGGTAGATACTCGATACTACACTCATTGAGGTTTGGTTTTTTGGGATATTTCGGTCGCCATTAAAGAGGCTTGGGCTGAAACAATGCCCGAGAAAACAAACCAGTGATATTGAGCTCCTTAGAACCCGGATACTATTACTAGGACAAGTTTGAGCCAACTAAACTTCAATAGGGTACTTACCTATGAGACTCCATTCAAGCCTGAACCTAAGGATTTGTTTGCCTTATTTGTATATATTTACTTGTACATAACATCATAAACATCATAACATCATACTCATATTCACTAACCATTTCAAGGATCTTGGGATTTATCTTTGTTCTGTTTTGTAGGACATGGATTCTATTCGCAGGAAAACCATTCAAGTCAATCTCGTGAGGATCCCTCCTCAACTCAAAGAGTTAGCATCAAGGATTCCTGAAAATTCTCCATTTACCGAAAGACACGGTCACCTACTAAAATTGGTTACCTTTAACACTGATGAAGACATGATGAAGGTGCTCTTCCAGTTCTTTGATCCTCTACACTATTGCTTCACTTTTCCTGATTTTCAACTTGTGCCAACTTTGGAGGAATTCTCCCAACTCTTAAGAATTCCTATTCTCAATCAACTACCCTTCAACGGTACGGAAAGAGATCCAAAACCAGAAGAGATTTCTCAAGCCCTACACTTGCAACAATCTAATGTCACAACTAATTGGGAAATAAGGAGTGGTGTCAAAGGTTTCTTAGCCAAGTTTTTGTTTGAGAAGGCTCAAGATTGTTGGAACTCCTTGGACTTACGAGCTTTTGAGGAAATTGTGGCCTTTCTCATCTATAGGATGGTTTTGTTTCCAAATCCTGACCAAATCATAGATGTAAACGTCGTAAAAATCTTCATGTCTCGTAACCCGGTGCCTACTTTGTTAGGAGACATCCTACATTTTTTTCACTCTCGCACTTTGATGAAGAGAGGTATCCACATGTGTTGCACTCCTCTCTTGGCAAGATAGTTTATTTCACATCTTCCCCAATCTGTGTTGAAAAATGTGCAAGGTTCAAGATGGTCCCATAGGTTGATGATGCTCAAACATTCAGATATTCATTGGTGTTCCCGCTCTTTGGAGAATGTTACTATCGTCGACCATTGTGGAGAATTCCCTAATGTCCCTTTGCTTGGAATTAGAGGAGGTATCACTTGCAACCCCTGCTTAGCCCTACCACAGTTTGGTTACGCCCAGAGGGATGGTTCCCATGAGATGCTTATCCAAGGATTGGTATTCGACTATGAGAATGACAATCAAGGTTACTGTCAGAGGTTTATTCTGGCACGGAGGATGGTGAACAAGGTGGATAGAAAGACACTAGGACACAAGAATTTCATTCCCCTAGAGCCTTACCTTAAATGGGTACGAGCTCGTGCTTAGAAACTTGTGATGCCTTATCCCTCCATCTTACCAGTCATCGTGGAGCCTGTGGTCGAAGGAGATGTTCCCTACACTATCCTCCATCCCGACATGCCTACCTCTCTTGAAGACTTACAAAAGGGTTGGATCCAGCTGAAGGAAGAAAGAGATACTTTCGAGGCTTAATTCTATGCTAGTGAAAAGAGGGTCTTGGAGATTACAAAGCAGCTACAAGAAGATCAAAGTGTGAACGCTTATCTCGCTCCAAAGAGGATGCATTCGGTATTTTTATCTTAGAAAGTTATTTTATAAGCCTAAGAGGCATGATGTAATCTTTCTTGTTTGTCTAATGAGAATTAACGTTTGTTCATTCTTTTGTCTATACAAATTTAAATTTCATTAATCCTTGAAATCATTTGCATGTACATATTCCATGCATCATAACATGACAGGTTTTCGCATAACAGGTTTCCTTATCTTTCTGCTGTTTATTTCAGCAAGATGGATCTAGAGAAAACTGTAAAGGATCTCAAAACCCAGAATTCTAAGTTTCAGGAGACTCTACTAGCCCTAGCCAAGGGGCAGAAAGATATGATGGCTTTGCTGGCCGTTAAGGAAAATCCAAAGAAGAAAGCTCTACTCAACATGGGTAGAAGGTTCAAGGAGACAGTCCGTCAAATCCCAGTAGGAGGAGATTCATCCGAAGAGGACGAGAACCAGATTGGTGAGGTCAAGAGTACTCAGGCTGACTGTATCAATGATCAAGTATCCGATGATGATTATTTCAACGAGCAGTATCCACCCGCTGATATCAAATACAAGCAGTTAGAAGAAAGATTGAAAGTTGTTGAAATCCAAGCCGTCCCCGGTTTAGATTTTGATGATTTAGGTTTGATCTCTGTGGTAGTCATTCCCCATAAATTCAAAATACCAATATTTGCAAAGTATGATGGGGTTTCTTGTCCAAAACTCCATTTGAAATCTTATGTGCGCAAGATACAGCCGCACACTGCTAATAAGAAGCTCTGGGTTCACTTTTTCCAAGAGAGCTTGGTTGGAACACAACTTGAATGGTTTTATCAGTTATATGGTTCTCATATCAATACTTGGGAGGATTTAGCTACTGCCTTCTACCATCAGTATCAGTACAACACCGACATGGCGCCAACGAGGGTTCAATTGCAAGATATGACCATGGGGAAGAATGAAGGATTTAAGGAATATGCGCAAAAGTGGAGAGGCCTTGCTAGTAAGGTCCAACCTCCATTGACTGATAGGGAGCACATCGACATGTTCATGGGCACTTTATCTGGTCCTTTCTTTAATCTGTTGGTTGGCTGCTTTTCTTCTGGTTTCACCGAATTGATCTTAACTGGCGAAAGAGTCGAAAGTGGCATCAAAAGTGGGAAGATCTCTGTGGCATCTACCTCCACTCCCAATCCTATCAAGAAACCTTTTGCTGCAAAGAAGGAAGTCAATGTTGTGTACGGGGAAAGGGCCCATACCAAGAAGAATGATAACCCATCTGTCAATGATGTCCGAATCTCCAATCCAACTCCTACTCCAAGATCATCTGTAAATCATCAATGTTTTGAAACTCCAAGAAGACAATTTACAAGGTTAGGCATGTCACTGTCTCAAGCCCTTCAACATTTGCTCAAGGATAATTTAGTGACATTGCGCAATCCTCCCTCCAACCCTGACACCTCATCACCAAAGTATAATCCGAATGCTAAGTGTGCCTACCATTCAAGAAGCCCCGAGCACGAGACTGACCAGCGCTGGGCCTTGAAGAACAAAATCTATGATTTGGTTGATAACAAAACTATTGAATTTGATCCTCCTCCAATGCCAAATGTAATCACTGCTCCAATGCCGAAGCATGACAAAGGTGTTAATGCTGTCGAAGATGCAATTTTTGTTGCCTCTATTGAAGAATTGACTACTCCGCTGAATATAATCAAAAACAATTTGTTGAAAGCCGGGATTTTCCCTGGCTGCGTAAAGGACTGTGTGTGCTGTACAAGATAACTCAATGGATGTGAAGGGCTAAAGAAAGGCATACAACTCCTGATGGATAGCCACGAAATTCTATTCGAGAAGACCCCACTTGCCAAAAGTTTGACTAACAAATGTGAAGACCTATCCATTATTACCATCTCAAACAAGCCTCTTAGGATCACCTCCAAAAGTCCTATTAGGATTTCAAATGAACCCACTATTGCTCCCTTAATAATTACCAGTCCCGGACTGATTCCCTACTATTCAAATAAGGCGGTACCATGGAATTATGGTGTTGAAGTGTTCTATCATGGGATTAAATAAGACGCGTGTATCGAAGAAGGAAAAGATGACGATGTCAGTAACATAGCTAGTTCAAGCAAAGTAACTAGAACTGGGAGAATATTTTCACCCAATATCTCACCACCAGTTGTTACAAGGACGCCCATCCGCATTACTGCTGCCAAGCCAAGTACTAATACAAGAGGGAAGGAGAAGGTTGTTGAGCCTGATGTGATTGAAGTACCCTCCAAGGACGTAGCTGATGAAGAACCCTCCACTCGCGAGATGGACGAGATTTTGAAGATCATAAAAAGAAGCGACTTCAAGATTGTAGAACAGTTGGGGCAAACCCCTTCTAAGATTTCAATGTTGTCATTGCTGCTTTGCTCCGATGCCCATGTGTTGTACCCCAAAATTTGCCCTCCTCGTTTCCACAAGAAATCACAGCTTCGGGTTTTTCTTGATTTTTCAGATTGACGTAAGAATCAGTCAAACAGACTTTTCTTACCAGTCAGACAAAATTAGGGTTTTCATTGATTTTAAAGCAGTTCAGGCAGATTGCTAAGGTTTGGTTGAGTTTGGTTCAAAGTTTGATCAGACAGGCGTTGCTTTGGTGTCAAGTCAAAAATCAGGGTTTTTGTGCGCATATTTCTCAGAAAGAATTAATTCTATCAGTGCTTCTCAATTTACTCTAAGATATGGATTGAGGCTGTTGATTGAGAATTTGCAGTGTTTGGATTTAATCAGTGAAAAGAGGACATGTGGACGTTTGTTGTTTAGCTGTGCATAGCTTTGATTATTCGGAACCCCAGTTGTTTATTGATTATTTATTTGTTCTAAATTAGAATAGTTGGGATAAGTTCCAGTTATTATAATTTAAGAAATATGAATAATTAAATAAATAATTGAAGAAGAATTAAAAGAAATATCAACAAAAAGACTTTTATTCATTTTTAATTATTTGTACAATTGTTATTTAAATACAGTAATTATTTACAAGTATTTATAATAATAATGGTTACAATGATTAAAATTGAAATAAAATTGAATCCTAAGTTTTTCTAAATCTTCATCCTCCAGTTGCTGCTCCCCATTGCTCAATTGATTGTCATCTGCAAAACAAAGAAAAAGAAGAAAAGTCAAAAGCAGATGGAATGAAATTAAAGAGCAGACAGATAAAAAATGAATTCATCATTAAAAGCAATTGGCCGGAATCAGTTTGCTCTCTCTGCAAATCACAAGATTTCTCTTGGTTCACAAAGAGGGATGAAAATAGTACTTGCAATAAAATATGAAATGCACAAATTACAATATTGCACAAATTCAAAGTTTGTCAAAACCTGCATAATTCCAAAAGTTTCCAAACAGCATGTACAACTATGAAGTCCAAACTGAATTGCCTAACCAAACCAAAAAGGCAAACTGAAAGTCACAAGTTCAAACTATCCAAGATGTCAAAAGCTGTCCAAAAGAATATGGAAAGATATCAAACACCAAAAAGCTGTCAAAGAGATATGCAGATATCAAGAAGTACAAAGTATGCAGAGGAAAACTAGTGTGCAAGCAAGCATTTCAAATTACATCATTTTCCTAGGCCAATTGCTTTTTCAGAAATAGTACAGTTCTAAGCAATATTTTATGCTTTTAAAAACTGTAGAGAGAGAAAAAGAGAGAAAGAAGAAAGGCTTACAGGCTTTAGGCTTGAGGAATATAAAAATAAAACTGTAATAGAACAATAGGAGGGCAAAAATAACACAAAAAGCAAAAGCCACAAACGGTACAAAATATCAAACAGCCTGCCTCCATAAGCTCTCAAGGCCATTAAAACTGTACCAAACATTCAAACAAACAGAATCCATCAAACTGCTCAAGCCAAACCTATAATCTCAAAACAGCATAAGCCTGAAACCTGCATTAAAAGCTTCAAAGCCATAACTTGTTTCATCAGTCTGAAACACATCAAGCCTAAACCCTCATTCAAACCAGAGAAAGCCTAAACCTGTCCAACCTGAAGCCTGTAACTTCACCTGCTAAACATAAGCCTCAAACTTACTTGATGCCTTAAAGCCAAACCTGTTTCAAGCCTTTTCAAAGCAGGAGCATATCAAACCTAAGCACAAACTGCTCAATAGGCCACAAACCAGCATATCAACCTGCCTTAACACTAAAACCAACAAGCCAAGACTCAAAGCTTCAAGCTCATAAACCTGTGTCAAGCCTATCAAGCCAAGCATACAAGCCTTGAAACATTCAAACACATACAGAATCCCCCAAGAGCCCTCAGAACCTAGGTTCATCATTGAGCAATCAATAAGCAAAACAACTCAGAATCGAAAACAACATGCTAAGATATTAAAATCATCTAAGCAAGCATATCAAGCATATCATAAGGACATCATACAAAGCCAGTAACCAGAAGCAAAAGAGAAGAGGAAAAGAGAGGTAAGCTAGGTTTTCAAGTATCATCATCAAACCATAAAAGACAAATACAAGGTACCAGATTAGCAAGAGCAAGCTAGCCTCATCATCGCGTATCCCTCCGTCCAGCCACCCTAGGCGCCTCCAAGTCCACCTCCTCCTCCGTCTCCAAGGGTTAAGGTAGTATCTCTTCTTTCCTTTCCTTTCACGCGCTTCAAACAGAAACGATGACAACAATACTTAAAAATACATAAAAATCAAAACGTGCATGAACATGACACCCTCAAAAATGCGCCGAGACAAAGTTGTTACCTTGTATAAACCATTGCTTGAGCGATCCATGGAGGGAGAAGGAGCTGACGGTGGCGTTGGTTGGCCTTAGACGAAGAGTAAGCTTTATTCAGTGGCTAGGGCGTGAGAAAGACGAAAGCAAAGAAGACCAGTGCCGCTCCAAGCGTTCAAGACTGTAACCCTAATCCAAAATGGAACAAAACAATAACAACCCTAAAACATTGTTGAGTCAAACCTGGGCCTTGCCCCACAAAAACAAGCCTAAAACCCAATAAAGTCAGGCGCACCCCCCCTGGATTGATTACACTTCAAACTTTGTTTTGGGCCATAAACCTCCCTAAGCCCATTGAACCCTTTTTTTATTTTAAACTCATACAACAATCTTTTCTTTTATTTTATTTTGTCATTTTACTTCTTTTTTAGTAAAATATTACATATACAAATTTTTTCTTAAATAACTCTTTTTATATTATTACAATTAAAAATACTAACATAAATACATAAAAGCATTAATGCATAAAACCTTAATTTTTCTTAAAACATTTCCTTTTCTTTTAATTAAAACTTTGTATATAAAACATAAAAACATTAATACATAAAAAATAGATTTTTTAAAAACATTTTCTTTTCTTTTATTAAAATCTTTCTTGTACATAATTAACAAATATCCAAAAATAAATAAATACTTAATTTTTTTTATTAAGTTAACATTTCTCACTTGTAAATAATCATACACTTACACAAATACATTGACACATTTACATTTGCTTATTCTTGTACATTTGATACATTTTACATTTGCGATTGATTCAATTTGGTTGTAAATTTATTTGGACACTACTCACCTATTAAGTCTCATCCCCATTTGTAAATATTTGTACCCCCACTCCCGGATACTTATTTGTAATAGCGTAGACTTTAAATTCCCGCAATTTATCGCTTTCAATTATACCATGTATAGACCTAGGGTTTGTATGTACATAAAATCAAACGTTAGATAACCTAATACAAAGACAAATACATGAAATCAATACACAATCACACTTACACCCCTAGGGTAATCCCGCTTGTTGCCTTCCAAAATGGGCCATGCTTGCACGTTGAGTCTCTTTGGCAAAACGAATCAAAATGATCATAGTCCCTCGATGACGCTTTCGAAAGTTGCCTATCAAAATGATCATAGTCCCTTCAAGCAAAATTGCCAAAGAAACTTGGCACCATTGCATTCATGGTCCATACGATGACCCGCGCCTGTCCTGTTAACATCCTAACGCAAGATTATCCACCAAATACAATGGTGGAACAAAATTGTTAAAAGGGTTAAAACATGAGAAAAACCCTTGAGTAAATTTAGGGGTAGACAAACTCTTAGTTACTTGATCAAACTTGCAAAACACACTTGCCTATTTTTCAAAACCACACTCCACAAACACTTTCAAAACAAACTTTCAAAAACATTTGAAACACCTTTTCGAAAAGATACACACCTTTGTATATACTCAAACACGAGTCATTATAATGGTTGCCTAGACAAGGCGTCTTTTTCAAAACATTTTCAAAACACACACACACCACAATTTCAAGCAATTGAAAATCAAAGCAAGTGATCTAAACAAGTAACTAAGAGCCCATGGATAACCATGGATGAAAAGGGTGCTAATACCTTCCCTTTTCATAATCTACCCCCCGAACCCACGAAACATCTCAAAAGGTTTTTCCTGTGCTTTTTAACCTTTCCTTTAGGATAAAATAAAAAAGTCGGTGGCGACTCTTGCTAAACCGAACAAGTGCGAATACAAACGCAAAAACTCAAGTCAATTCTCCCACCGTATCACACCATGCTCGAACATTAATCAAGTTCCTGAAAAAGGCTCATGTCCCCCATGAGACAACAATAGACCAATTTGAGAATTACGTGGCTAGCCTGCAACTGATAATGGCTTGGGATTTTCAGATGCTGACTTAACACCTCTCGGGAAGAATCACAATAAAGCTTTACATGTTTCTATCGAGTGCAAAGGGACTACCTTAGAATATGTGCTAGTTGACACTGGTTCTTCTCTGAATGTATTACCCAAGGGGGCGTTAGACCGTCTAGACTGTGAAGGTTTAGTCTTGAAGCCAAGTTGTTGTACCCCAAAATTTTCCCTCCCATTTTTCATAAGAAAAGCACAACCCTAGGGTTTCTCAAATATTAGAGATTGACTCAAGAATCGATCAGATAGATTTTCTCCTGTGGCAGTAAATCAGCAATTAGGGTTTTTTCCTGCATTTCTCAAAAGAAATTGAGTTCTCAGAAATTCAATTGATTTTCACATGTTTTCATGCTCTCTCAAATTTACTAAAAAGGCAGTGTTTGTTTTCAAGGTTAACCAGATGATTCGCGTCTTTTAAAACATTTGCTTGTTTAGGAATTGGAATAGACAGTGCGTGTTTTGATTGGAATGCAGTTGTAAGATTACAGAGTTATTGGATTACTTGGAGTTTAAGTTAACAGATTGGAGCATTTTGTTTCATTTATCTTGATTGGGAATCTGTAAGATTTAGTTAAGATGCGAAGAGAATTACAAGTTATTAACAGTAAAGGGTTTTTAATGGACACCAGAATATCTCATAAAGACTTTCTCCATTTTATTTCAAAAGTTGGTACAAAACAATTTATTATTTGAATGCTTTGGGTTTTTACAACTTATTGTATTTGAAAAATAAATTAGTACAATTAATTGAATGTTTCTCTCTAAATTACAAAGAAATTGAATCTATGCCTAAGGTGGACGGAGCTTCCTTTGCTTCCATGCTTGCCACAGAGTCTCTTGCTTCCCCTGCTTTGCCACCATCCAGTTGTGCTCACATGAAAATGAAAGACAGAAAAATAGTTAGTACAGTTAATTGGACATGAGTAAGAATTTTCAAAAGAAAAAAAGGTGTTCATCATTAAAGTTTGCAATTTGGAATCAGAGGGCTTATTTTTAATTCATCACATTTTTATTTTCTCTATTTGCAAAACACAAGAGAATTATTTTTCTTGGTTCACAAAAAGAAGAAATAAAAATACAAGTAAGCTGTCCAAACAAAGGAAAGACAAACAAGCTGGACAAAACAAATGCAAACAACAAAAGCAAACAGAATAATACAAACTGGATGCAGCAGGCTGTCCAAACAAACAACAAAGCTGTCCAAACAGCATAAGCAAGCAACATAGAAGTACAAGCAAGCAGCATAGCAGTACAAGCAAGCAACAAGCAGCATAGCAGTAGACAACAAGCAACACAAAGAAAGTACAACAATATAATAAACTAAGTCAACAAGCAAGAGGCTTGTACAATATCCTTTTCATCATTTCCCATTTTTTTGCAAAGTTTTCAGAAAGAAGGTGAAAAAGCAATTTGCTTTTTATCATTGAGAGAGGAGAGAGGAAAGAAATCACCTAAGTTATTGGAATTGCACAAAAAGTACAACTTTGCTGCCCTGCCCATAGCCTGTCACAAGTTGCATAGAGTATGCTGAAAAACAAAACTGCAACAAAGAGAGCAAAAGAACAAAAGGCCAAAGGATTCAAAGTATGAGGTTTTTCCCCCTTTTTTTGAATAATCTATCAAAAGGAACCTAAATATAACAGTAGACAAGGCTCAAGCAAAAAAGATAGAGAGAATAAATTATCAAACACAACTTAGAAAACCTCCAAACTGTAAAACTGCCATCAACCTCCAAAATAGTAAAACCAGTTTTCAAACCTCAACAAACATATGACTAAGAAACTGATCCCAAACCAAGCAGAAACAACCACAAATATGTGACAACCCACAGCAAAGCCTGTAATACAGTAGCAACAAAGTCCAAAAACTCCCAAAAACTGTAAAACCTTCAAACCATCCTAAAATCATCAAACTGTCAAAAAGTTTAAACATACAAATCAAAAAAACCAAAACCTGTTAACCAATACACCAAGCCTAATCTCAAGCCAACAAAACACAACCTTCAAAAATACTGTCAACAAGATCAAACAACCAAAACCTGATAACAAATATCAACATCAACCAAAGAACTGTCAAAGGTATCAAACTGTCAAACATTTCAAACAAACCCATCAAAGCTGCAAAACCATTTCAACAATAAAAATCACAAAACTCACAAAACCTGCAAACTGTCAAAACCACTTCAAGAACATTCAAAAACCAAAACTGATAAACCATCTCAATATCAGAAAACCAGAAAAAGAGAGTCTCAAACATCATCAAATCAATATCCAAACCAACAACATCATCAAACTGTAACCATCAAACTGTCAAAGTATCAAATCAACATCCAGCAAACTTACAAAAATAACAAAATCCAGAAGTACATCACCATCATCATTCAAAGCTCAAAGGACAAAAATAAGTTACCAGGAAAGCAAGGCTTTCGTCATCATCTCTTCCTTCTCTCCAAGTCCGCCACCAGGGAGCGCCTCTCTCCGCCTCATCATTCCTCTCCATTTCACAGAAAAAATTCAAAAGGTATGGATTCTTCACATTTCTCATAAATCACTTCCTACGTCTCAATATGCAATACAGTAGGTTAACATAAAAACAGGAACAAGATAAAACAACAATAAAAAATCGTTCAAGTTTAACAATCCACAGAATCATACCTTTCAAAGAAACAAAATGTTAGCGCTTAGTTAGGAGGTGAGAGAGAGAGAGAGAACTCCGGTAACAGAAGGTGAGAGGAAGATCACATCAAAACAAATTCCAAACCTTTTAGACAAATCCATTTTAGAATCTAGGGTTTCTAGAAAAAACGTGATTCAGTTTGAGTCAAAGAGGCCAAGAGATGTTTCATTTACGAAATTAGGAAGAGGAGTAGAGACGTTTAGATGGAAAGATGAGCAAGATCAGAAGAGAGATAACAAACGGCGTCGCTGTAGATGAAAGGGGAAACACAAACCCTAATCTTTGTTTACCCTAATCAAACACGATAAACTGAGTTAGGAAGAATTGGGCCCTTTTGTTTACAAAACCTAAAGCCCATACGCGCTTGATAACACCCCCCCTCATTCTGATATGCTTTTGTTAACATCAAAGATAGCAATGCCTTTGGGCCTCTCATCCAATCCCTTAAGCCCATTTTCACTTGTTTTTTTTTTTAAATTTAATTTAATTTGTTTTATTTCTTTTTTGTTAATAACATACTAATGAATTTTAAAACTTCATTAATTTAGTTTTTAGTGATTAGTTTTATTTTACCACTTTCTCTTTTTTTACAAAAAACTCATTTTTATTATTTTTCTTACATTTAATAAAAACACCAAAAAGCATTAATTTAGTTAGTTTTCTTTCTTTAAACTTTTTTTAATTAATAAAATACAAAAAAAAAAAAAAAAATTTTAATCTTTCTTTTTTAGAATAGATTTTATTTCTCTCTTTTCAAGTAAATACATACATTTCATACCTTGTTGATTTTATTTCATAAATTATCATAGCTTTGTATTAAATCGCACAACAATTCGATTTGGTTATATTATTTGATATTTGGACATTATTATTTTTATTTGATTCATCCCCATTTGTAACAATTGTACCCCCATTCCCGAACATTCTGTAATAGTTTAGAATTTCAATTCCCGCAATTTATTGCTTTCTATATACTGTATAGTAACTAGGCATGTATGGCAAGATTCAAAAATCAATCGCTAGATGACCTAATCCAAGAATAAATAACTTGAAACCAACACACTTTCTCACACGCGCACCTCTAGGGTAACCTCACTCGTTGCCTCAGAAATACAATCATGTCCCTCGAATATGAGATGCTCTAGCAATGACCCTTTGATAAATAAAGATCGTAGTCCCTCGATGACCCTCGATGTTGCCTTCGATTAAAACGATCTCGTCCCTTACAAAAATTGCTAGAGCGTCTCACAAGTTGCCTTCAATGATTATAAAATTGACCCGCGCCTGTCCCTTTCACATCCAATGGTGGGGCTTCTTACCAAATCAATGGTAAGATAGCACCACTAAAAGGAAGAAGAAAAGAACAACTTAAGACCTTTTGAGTAGATAGATTCGCTCTTAGTTACTCGCTTGCTCACGACAAAAACCTTTACACCTACACTTCCATTTCAAAACATTTTCAAAAGATAAAACATTTTGTATACGTTCTTATAGAGACGAGAACCATTGCAAAACCTCTTTTTCAAAACACTTTTCAAAACACGATTCACAAACACGTCTTTGAACCATTTTTTGAAACAAAACTTTGTTACGTTCTTATAGAGACGAGAACCATTACAAAGATATTTTCCAAAATACTTTCAAAACCCACACCACAAGCACACAATCAAACAAAAGCAAGTGATCTAAACGAGTAACTAAGAGCCCATGGAAAACCATGGATGAAAAGGGTGCTAATGCCTTCCCGGGCAGGTTGAGCCAACTAAACTTCAAGAGGGTATTTACCTACAAACTCCATGCAAGCCTAAACCTAAGGACTTGTCTGCTTTGTGTGAATATGATTATTTGTATATAAACTTGCTTACCTCGCATATCTGTACATAACATCATAACATCATACCATAGCATTTTCAATAACCATTTCAAGGATCTCTAGGGTCTTTTGATGCATGGTCACATTGAACCAGACGTCTACCAAAGGGCAAGAGGATTCATTTTCCTCTAAACAAACATCGTCAAAGATCAAGTACAACAACTTGAGTCAAGGGCTATGACCCACTTGACATGGTGAGTTTGATTCTCGTGGAAAGACATCCATCGATATGAAGTTCTCCAGTCAAAGATGTTCAACTTCCACCATTTTCTTATGTTTACCCCGCGAGATCCTTGAAAACATGCATCCACATATCATACATCTTATCATGATAGGCTTCTCCCCTTCAGGTCTCTTTATCTTCCTACTGTTTATTTCAGTAGAGATGGCTCTAGATAAGACTATCAAGGACATCCAGGCTCAAAACGCTCAACTGCAAGAGATGTTCTTGAACCTATCCAAGGGGCAGCAAGAAGTGAAATCTCTCCTCACTAGGGGCATGATCATGGGGAATCCTGAGGGCAACAAAGATGATCAGTTAGAGCTGCTGCGAACTGAGATAGCCATAATGAAAATCCAGATGATGGGACAACTGGTGGGCCAGATGGCTCTCATCCAAAACTTGGCACAAGGGCAAGAGTAGCTGAGAGTCCCCGTCAACAAGCTTCATCAAGACGAATGTGACCAAATGGGACAAACAACTAGGGTTGAGGATCAAGTCATCGTTCAGCCTCCCTTGAGACAAGAAGCCGAGAGAAAACCTCCCCAGTTTGCTTCAAGGTCACAAGCCCAACAACAACCTCGCCAACGTCAACAGGGTAACCAACGTAAGCGAAATACATCTGAAAAACGCTTCACTGAGATTAGCATGTCGTTATCTCAACTGCTGCAACGCTTGTTGGAAGTTAAACTGATTGTTTTAAGAGACCCCCCTCAGAATCCCAACACAGCCTCTCCAGATTACAATCCAAATGCAAGATGTGCGTATCACTCCAACAGTCCTGGACATGACACCAATAGCTGTTGGGCATTGAGAAACAAAATTCAAGATCTGATTAAAGAAACAACGCTGGAGTTCACACAAGATGGCCAGATGAAAATCTTCCGCTGAGGGCTCTCCACCTAAAATGACAAGTTCGAACAAAGAGGCTTCTGTTTATTTTGAATTTCCAATTGTAATTTCTTTTGTTATTCAAACAATTATCTATTAATGTCAAACTCTGTTTCATTAATGCATTACATATGTTTGTCTTGAATTCATCTTTTCGTTTTCACTATATTTAAAACTATGCTTTTTATTCTTCTTATGACACAAACCTTTAGAGGGAGGATGACGAAAACAATGCCTTAATCTCATACAATATGCTTTTGGACAGACCTTGCTGACGATGTACATGCATTCTTTCAAATCCTAAACACTGGAGTTATAAGGAAGATAATCCCTATTCAACCCCTTTGAGCCAAAGAAGTAGAAGTTTTATTTTTGCACAAATTGAAACCTTTAATCAAAACCTGGGGCAGGGTAGTCTCTCAGTTAATTCAAACGCACATTAAATTCGCAAACTCTCATCTTGTAATACAATGAATGACATAACAAACATTTCTTTGGAATCAAAAGATGATGATGGTTCCCTATCACATAGGAAGTCATTATCTCTCAAAAAAAAAGAAAAGCCCACTAAGTCAAAACCTACAAAGGAGGCTTAAGAAAACTGGGGCATCCCGCTGACTGTAATCTCAAAAACAGGAACAGTCAGGCAAAAATTAGGGATAACAAATCAATCAAAAGAGGTCACTACAAATCCTCAACAAAAAATAATGTTGCAAAAATGACTGCCTTCCAATAAATTTAACTTGTTTGAACCATCACCAAAACATCATTCCAGACTCAATTGGAGTTCAACGCACAATTAACTGAGTTTAGGACTGAAGAACATCACGAAGAACGGGTGGGTACAAATTCACTTTGAGCCTTTATCCTTTGTTTCTTAAACCGTGAACCAAGCCATGTTACAACCCTTCAAAAGTCCTAATTGAAGCATGGGTTAGTTCGAAAGCATACTGTTACAAAAGGTATCCTGACTCCTGTAAGGCTTTGCTCTAAATCCTGAGTTGAATTTTTCTTACAAAAGTTTTCTGCTAAAAAACACATTTTCAAAATTTCAAGACAAGCATAAACTTTGCATTATTTGAATATCGTTGTTTGCATATGACTATTTGTTTGGCAGCGGAGAAATTCACACAATGAATATCCAATGAACGAAAAGCTCTCTCAGTGAACAAAGTCACTTCAAGCGGGATGACACTTCCGTTGCAAAAATCTCCTATGAACAAGAGGACATGACATGTCATTGTCCAGCACACCTTGGGCAGTCCAGTCAAGATTTAAAGAAATCTCTCAAAGTGCAGAGTAACCAGGGGCAAGTCTCTGTCCCCGTCACTTGGGGCATTGAACGTCAATCCCAACAAAGGGTTGCATACAGTCGAACATTTCCTAACAAAGCCGTAAACACTCGCTACTAGGGGCAGTGACAAATCTCCCCAAAATCCTTCTCATAAGAGGACTCCCATCCAGAGTTTCAATATTTGATAACCTCTTCCCAGCTAAGTTGACCTCAAGAATCCCTGAGGATTTTTCCCCATTGAAGTCGCCAGAATTTTCACTATCCCCAGCGAAAACGAAGAATTCAACTCTTTTCTCCAGTACCAATTCAGGATTTATTTTCCCCAGCGAGAGATCATCTTGAAAATGTTACGTACATTAGGACATCATACAACACAATCTCATTTATTTTGAGAACATCATTGTTTGATATATGTCATGCAAATAACCTTTACCTTTCAGGAAAGATGCAATCAAATTCTCACAAAATTCAATCTATGAAGCCTGGACCACGACCAGATAGTAGTTCATCCAACTTTACTCTTCAACAAAGATGATTCCTCAGTAGAATAACAGACGATCAAAGTTCCCAAAATTCCACAGAGATGATTCCTCAATAGAATAACGGACGATCGAAGTTCCCAAAATTCAACAGAGATGATTCCTCAGTAGAATAACGGACGATTAAAGTTCCCAAAATTCAACAAAGAGGATTCCTCAGTAGAATAACGGACGATCAAAGTTCCCAAAATTCCACAGAGATGATTCCTCAATAGAACAATGGACGACCGAAGTTCCCAAAATTCAACAGAGATGATTTCTCAGTAGAATAACGGACGACCGAAGTTCCCAAAATTCCACAGAGATGATTCCTCAATAGAATAACGGACGACCGAAGTTCCCAAAATTCAACAAAGATGATTCGTCAATAGAATAACGGACGACCGAAGTTCCAAAAATTCAACAAAGAGGATTCCTCAGTAGAATAACGGACGATCGAAGTTCCCAAAATTCAACAGAGATGATTTCTCAGTAGAATAACGGACGATCAAAGTTCCCATAATTCAACAGAGATGATTCCTCAGAAGAATAACGGACGACCGAAGTTCCCAAAATTCAACAGAGATGATTTCTCAGTAGAATAACGGACGACCAAAGTTCCCAAAATTCAACAGAGATGGTACCCCAGTAGAATAACGGACAACTGAAGCTCCTAAAATTCTATTTTCTCCCAAGACAAAGATCAATATTTCCCAGCGGAGTCCTCCTCAAACAACGACACAGGAATCCCCAGTGGAAACATTCTAAGCAAAGTTTAAAGACACACATACTCTTCAACAGCAGTCCAGGATTTAACGGTTCCCCGACATCTATTGAAGATTTTCCAAGACTTTCGTTTTGTTTAGTTAAATCGATTCTAAGATTTTTCTAATTCTTATCTAGTCAAAGTTAATTCGAGACCTTCTCTGGTTCAGTCAGATCGACACTAAGATCTCCCTGATTCTTATTCCAGTTGAAGATTATTCCAAGAATTTCGCCTGGTTCAGTTAAATCGATTCTAAGATTTTTCTAATTCTTATCCAGTCAAAGTTAATTCAAGACCTTCTCTGGTTCAGTCAGATCGACACTAAGATCTCCCTGATTCTTATTCCAGTTGAAGATATTCCAGATTTTTTATTATTTCAGACAAATCTCTTAATGATTTATTCTGATTCATTTTCTGGACTTTTGCTGTTTCAGATAAATCTCCCAATGGTTTATTCAGATTTATTTTCTGTTCAGATCCAGTTCAAACTTTCCGTCAGCAATCAACTTTGGATGGAATCTTTAAGCCCATTTCCATGGGCAATCTCTACAGCACGTCATTAAGATCCCCAACGGAGATGAGACTACCAACTACCAATCCCCAGTGGAGCTGAAACTTTCAACCCACAGCGGAACTCATCCAATTTCTCCAGGTTTCCCCAGCAGGTTGTCTTGAAGCCTGAAAATCAACCAGTTAACAATTAACTTCTGTTTCTCCCCAACCTAGGGTAACTCCCTAGTAAAGTGGCAGACAACCCAAACTCCTGAACTCCCCAGCAGAATAAGCTTTTCCCCACAGAGTTTTCGCTACAGGATAAACTTTTTCCCCATAGAGTTTTTATTGCTTCTCGACAGAACAAAGACTCCCGTCAGTAATCCCCAGTAAAAGTCATTAAAATTCTCTGGATTCCCCAAGCAGATTTCTCAAGAAGTATATGGCATTACTCTCACAACGGAATCCTCAGCAGTCAAGGATTTATTTTTCCCCGGCAGCATTCAAGGATTTATTTTCCTCGGCAATACATCAATACAGCAAATCAGCTTACATGCGCATACATTACATTCATATATCATAAACATGAACAAAAAACATTCATTGCATCATACATTTCATGCAACATAACTTTGTGTTTCAGCTAACATTTTACCCTTTTTAGGATAAAATTAACAACTATCTTTAACAAATATTCAAAGATTTTAGATACAGTACAAATACACTCCAGACACGGAAGTTGTTCTGTTACTCATTCGGATTTCAACTTCAGATCTAATACAGATACGCTCCAGACACGGATGCCATTCTATCACCTATTTAAGATACAATCCAGATACGCTCCAGACACGATTACCATTCTGTCACTTATTCTGACTTTTTCCCCAACCCATAGACGCTCCAGACACGGAGGTCATTCTATTATTCATTCAGATTCAAGTACAGTTACAACTCGGATACGCTCCAGACACGGCTGCTATTCCCTTGCTCATACAGATTCAATCTCCAGATTCAACTCAGATATGTTCCAGATACGGATACCATTCTGATGTTCATTCTCCTGATTTACAACAAACATTCTTGGATGGCATCTACAAGCCCATCTCCGACAAGATTCTATCACATCTCCAAATGGCATCTTTAAGCCAATTCCCTTAACTACAGTTTGACGAGTGCAAATTTACGGGCACTCTAGTGTCCAATCTTCTTTTACCTTCGAGTCACGAACGACACAACTCGCCGATCTAACTCTTCAGGTTCAAGAAGATTGAACAGGGACAGCTGTTGTACCCCAAAATTTGCCCTCCCATTTTTCATAAGAAAAGCACAACCCTAGGGTTTCTTAAATATTCAAGATTGGCTCAGGAATCGATCAGACAGATTTTCTCCTGTGGCAGTAAATCAGCAATTAGGGTTTTTTCCTGTATTACTCAGAAGAAATTGAGTTCTCAGAAATTCAATTGATTTTCACATGTTTTCATGCTCTCTCAAATTTACTGAAAAGGTAGTGTTTGTTTTCAAGGTTAACCAGATGATTCACGTCTTCTAAAACATTTGCTTGTTTAGGAATTGGAATAGACATTGCGTGTTTTGATTGGAATGCAGTTGCAAGATTACAGAGTTATTGGATTACTTGGAGTTTAAGTTATCAGATTGGAGCATTTTGTTTCATTTATCTTGATTGGGAATATGTAAGATTTAGTTAAGATGCGAAGAGATTTACAAGTTATTAACAGTAAAGGGTTTTTAATGGACACCAGAATATCTCATAAAGACTTTCTCCATTTTATTTCAAAAGTTGGTACAAAACAATTTATTATTTGAATGCTTTGGGTTTTTACAACTTATTGTATTTGAAAAATAAATTAGTACAATGAATTGAATGTTTCTCTCTAAATTACAAAGAAATTGAATCTATGCCTAAGGTGGACAGAGCTTCCTTTGCTTCCATGCTTGCCACAGAGTCTCTTGCTTCCCCTGCTTTGCCACCATCCAGTTGTGCTCACATGAAAATGAAAGACAGAAAAATAGTTAGTACAGTTAATTGGACATGAGTAAGAATTTTCAAAAGAAAAAAAGGTGTTCATCATTAAAGTTTGCAATTTGGAATCAGAGGGCTTATTTTTAATTCATCACATTTTTATTTTCTCTATTTGCAAAACACAAGAGAATTATTTTTCTTGGTTCACAAAAAGAAGAAATAAAAATACAAGTAAGCTGTCCAAACAAAGGAAAGGCAAACAAGCTGGACAAAACAAATGCAAACAACAAAAGCAAACAGAATAATACAAACTGGATACAGCAGGCTGTCCAAACAAACAACAAAGCTGTCCAAATAGCATAAGCAAGCAGCATAGTAGTACAAGCAAGCATCATAGCAGTACAAGCAAGCAGCATAGTAGTACAAGCAAGCAACAAGCAACATAGCAGTAGACAGCAGGCAACACAAAGAAAGTACAACAATATAATAAACTAAGTCAACAAGCAAGAGGCTTGTACAATAGCCTTTTCATCATTTCCCATTTTTTTGCAAACTTTTCAGAAAGAAGGTGAAAAAGCAATTTGCTTTTTATCATTGAGAGAGGAGAGAGGAAAGAAATCACCTAAGTTATTGGAATTGCACAAAAATTACAGCTTTGCTGCCCTGCCCATAGCCTGTCACAAGTTGCATAGAGTATGCTGAAAAACAAAACTGCAACAAAGAGAGCAAAAGAACAAAAGGCCAAAGTATTCAAAGTATGGGGTTTTCCCCCCTTTTTTTGAATAAGCTGTCAAAAGGCACCTAAATATAACAGTAGACAAGGCTCAAGCAAAAAAGATAGAGAGAAGAAATTATCAAACACAACTTAGAAAACCTCCAAACTGTAAAATTGCCTTCAACCTCCAAAACAGTAAAACCAGTTTTCAAACCTCAACAAACATATGACCAAGAAACTGATCCCAAACCAAGCAGAAACAGTCACAAATTTGTGACAACCCACAGCAAAGCCTGTAATACAGTAGCAACAAAGTCCAAAAACTCCCAAAAACTGTAAAACCTTCAAACCATCCTCAAATCATCAAACTGTCAAAAAGTTTAAACATACAGATCAAAAAAACTAAAACTTGTTAACCAATACACCAAGCCTAATCTCAAGCCAACAAAACATAACCTCCAAAAATACTGTCAACAAGTTCAAACAACCAAAACCTGTTAACAAAAATCACCATCAACCAAAGAACTGTCAAAGGCATCAAACTGTCAAACATTTCAAACAAACCCATCAAAGCTGCAAAACCATTTCAACAATAAAAATCACAAAACTCACAAAACCTGTAAACTGTCAAAACCACTTCAAGAACATTCAAAAACCAAAACTGATAAACCATCTCAATATCAGAAAACCAGAAAAAAAGAGTCTCAAACATCATCAAATCAATATCCAAACCAACAACATCATCAAACTGTAACCATCAAACTGTTAAAGTATCAAAACAACACCCATCAAACTTACAAAAATAACAAAATCCATAAGTACATCACCATCATCATTCAAAGCTCAAAGGATAGAAATAAGTTACCAGGAAAGTAAGGCTTTTTCCATCATCTCTTCCTTCTCGCTAAGTCCGCCACCAGGGAGCGCCTCTCTCCGCCTCATCATTCCTCTCCATTTCACAGAAAAAATTCCAAAGGTATAGATTCTTCACATTTCTCATAAATCACTTCCTACGTCTCAATAGGCAATACAGTAGGTTAACATAAAAACAGGAACAAGATAAAACAACAACAAAAAATCGTTCAAGTTTAAGAATCCACAGAATCATACCTTTCAAAGAAACAAAACGTTAGCGCTTGGTTAGGAGGTGAGAGAGAGAGAGAACTACGGTAACGGACGGTGAGAGAAAGATCAGATCAAAACAAATTCCAAACCTTTTAGACAAATCCATTTCCGAATCTAGGGTTTCCAGAAAAAATGTGATTCAGTTTGAGTTAAAGATGCCAAGAGATGTTTCATTTATGAAATTAGGAAGAGGAATAGAGACGTTTAGATGGAAAGATGAGCGAGATCAGAAGAGAGATAACGAACAGCGCCGCTGTGGATGAAAGGTGAAACACAAACCCTAATCTTTGTTTACCCTAATCAAACACGATAAACTGAGTTAGGAAGAATTGGGCCCTTTTATTTAGAGAACCTAAAGCCCATACGCGCTTGATAACACCCCCCCCCTCATTATGATCTTCTTTTGTTAACAACAAAGATAACAACACCTTTGGGCCTCTCATCCAATCCCTTAAGCCCATTTTCACTTGTTTTTTTTTAATTTAATTTAATTTGTTTTATTTCTTTTTTGTTAATAATATACTAATGAATTTTAAAACTTCATTAATTTAGTTTTTAGTTATTAGTTTTCTTTTACCACTTTCTCTTTTTTATAAAAACTCATTTTTATTATTTTTCTTACATTTAATAAAAACACCAAAAAGCATTAATTTAGTTAGTTTTCTTTCTTTAAACTTTTTTTAATTAATAAAATACAAAAAAAATAATAATAAAATTTTAATCTTTCTTTTTTAGAATATATTTTATTTCTCTCTTTTCAAGTAAATACATACATTTCATACCTTGTTGATTTTATTTCATAAATTATCATAGCTTTGTATTAAATCACACAACAATTCGATTTGGTTGTATTATTTGATAGTTGGACAAATTGCTATTTTTATTTGATTCATCCCCATTTGTAACAATTGTACCCCCATTCCCGAACATTCTGTAATAGTTTAGAATTTCAATTCCCGCAATTTATTGCTTTCTATATACTGTATAGTAACTAGGCATGTATGGCAAGATTCAAAAATCAATCGCTAGATGACCTAATCCAAGAATAAATAACTTGAAACCAACACACTTTATCACACGCGCACCTCTAGGGTAACCTCACTCGTTGCCTCGGAAATACAATCATGTCCCTCGAATATGAGACGCTCTAGCAATGACCCTTCAATAAATAAAAATCGTAGTCCCTCGATGACCCTCGATGTTGCCTTCGATTAAAACGATCTCGTCCCTTACAAAAATTGCTAGAGCGTCTCACAAGTTGCCTTCAATGATTATAAAATTGACCCGCGCCTGTCCCTTTCACATCCAATGGTGGGGCTTCTTACCAAATCAATGGTAAGATATCACCACTAAAAGGAAGAATAAAAGAACAACTTAAGACCTTTTGAGTAGATAGATTCACTCTTAGTTACTCGCTTGCTCACGACAAAAACCTTTACACCTACACTTCCATTTCAAAACATTTTCAAAAGACAAAACGTTTTGTATACATTCTTATAGAGACGAGAACCATTGCAAAACCTCTTTTTCAAAACACTTTTCAAAACACGATTCACAAACACGTCTTTGAACCATTTTTCGAAACAAAACTTTGTATACGTTCTTATAGACACGAGAATCATTACAAAGAAATTTTCCAAAATACTTTCAAAACCCACACCACAAGCACACAATCAAACAAAAGCAAGTGATCTAAACGAGTAACTAAGAGCCCATGGACAACCATGGATGAAAAGGGTGCTAATACCTTCCCTTTTCATAATCTACCCCCGAACCCGAGAAAATTCTTGAAAGGTATTTCCTGTGCTTTTTTACCTTTCCTTTTGGATAAAAGAAAAGTCGGTGGCGACTCTTGCTAACTGCACAAGTGCGAACGAAACACAAAACTTCTAGTCAGTTCTCCCACCGTATCACACAAGCGATATCATTGTAAGGGCATTTGACGGATCAAAGAGGACTGTTCATAGGGAGGTAGATCTTCCAATCAAAGTGGGCTCCCAAATCTTCAACTCCACCTTCTATATTATGGATATTTGTCCTGCCTATTCTTGTCTGTAAGGTCGCCCGTGGATCCATAAATTTGGGGCAGTAACCTCAACCCTCCACCAGAAACTCAAATAATAGTCAAGGGTAGAATAGTCACCGTCTGTGAAGAGGAAGAGTTTATGGTGAGCCATATTAACTCTTTCAAGTGCGTAGAGATGGATGGAGAATTCATTGAGACCTCGTGTCAAGCCTTTGAGGTTGTACCACCGATGATTGCTGCTACAAAATGTTCTTCTGATGAGTCTAAAGTTGTTAAGCCCACGCCAAAGATGGTTTCAGTCAAAGACGCTCGTGCAACAATTGAAGAAGGAAACTGCGATACTTGGGGGTAACTCCTCGATATCCCATTTAAAGTGGACAAGTTTGGTTTGGTCTTCACCGTCAAAGCTCAGAAGGAAGTGAGGTGTGCTCGTGCTGGAAACACACCTCTCTGCATTGAAAGCCATGAAGTCAACACCGTGGGTGATTCTGAAGAAGGAGCTGCATTTGAAGAGTGGGTGTATCCAACTACAACAGAGTTGAAGAATTGGCATACAAAGGACTTTGTGCCCATCTCCTTCATTGAGGAGTAATCTATTTGTTATTTCTTTTCTTTCAATTCAAGAACATGTGGTCTGTAATATTTTAACAATGACTTTTCAGCCATTTTCTTGGCCCGAGGCACTTTGGTCCATTTGTCAAGGATTTTATTTATGTTCATCTAATCATATGATCATTCAGTACATTGGACTCTTTTGCATTCAAATATTTATGTTCATTGTCTTTCCTTTCTTGCAAATACATTTTTTTTTAAAAAGCCATGTATCTTACATGCACACGCACACACTCTTGCAGGTCCACATCCACTCTGGATCCTATTGCCAATGACTCTACTATTGCCGACTATGACTTTGAATGTCCTATAAACCAAGCGGAAGACGAAGGCAAGGAAGATTGTGACATACCAGGAGAGCTAGCCAGACTTCTATTACAAGAGGAAAAAGCTATTCAACCGCACAAAGAGTCAGTTGAAGTTATCAACCTGGGTACTGAGTCAGTTAAGAAAGAAATCAGGATCAGCGCTAACTTGGAAAGTGGTGTCAAGAGCAAGTTGGTTCATATGTTGCATGATTATGTGGAAGTATTTGCCTGGTCTTATGAACATATGCATGGGTTAGATACCGACATCGTAGTCCATTGTCTGCCGACAAAAGAAGACTGCCCTCCCGTCAAACAAAAGGTTCGTCGCATGAGGCCTGATATGTCTGAAAAGATCAAAGCTGAGGTAATGAAACAATTTGATGCAGGATTTTTAGTTGTGACATCCTATCCCCAATGGGTTTCCAATGTGGTACCGGTGCCGAAAAAGAACAGAAAAGTTCACATGTGCGTAGACTATAGGGATCTGAATAGGGCAAGCCCCAAGGATGACTTCCCTCTACCATACATTGACGTCTTAGTTGATAATATCGCTCAACATAAAGTCTTATCTTTCATGGATGGCTTCTCAGGATATAATCAAATAAGAATGGCTCCCGAAGACATGGAGAAGACTACTTTCGTTACGCAATGGGGCACCTTCTGCTACAAGGTCATGTCATTCGGATTAAAGAATGTAGGGGCAACATATCAAAGGGTTATGGTAGCTTTATTTCATGACATGATTCATCATGAGATAGAGGTATATGTGGATAATACGATTTCTAGATCACAAACCGAAGAAGAACATCTTGATCATCTGTACAAATTATTCGAGAGACTGAAGAAGTACAAACTAAGGTTAAACCCTAACAAATGCACGTTTGGAGTACGATCTGGAAAGCTTCTAGGTTTTGTTGTCAGCAATAAAGGCATTGAAGTTGATCTTTCCAAGGTAAAGGCCATCCAAAAAATTCCAGTCCCTCATTCTGAAAAATAAGTCATAGGATTCCTGGGTCGTCTCAATTACATTGCTCGCTTCATATCACACTTGACTGCTACTTGTGAGCCAATCTTCAAACTCTTGTAGAAAGATCAGATAGTCAGATGGAATGATGAGTGCCAGATTGACTTATACAAAATCAAAGAATACCTACAAGAACCTCCTATTCTCATGCCTCCAGTTGAAGGAAGACCCTTGATCATGTACTTGACAATATTAGAGAACTCTATGGGGTGTGTTTTGGGCCAACATGACGAGTCTGGCCGAAAAGAGCATGCTATTTATTACCTGAGCAAAAAGTTTACCGACTGTGAAACCAGATATTCACTGCTCGAGAAAACTTGCTGCACTCTGGCATGGGCTACTCGCCAGCTAAGACAGTATATGTTGACTCATACCAATCTGTTGATTTCTAAGATGGACCCAATCAAGTACATCTTCGAGAAACCTGCCCTTTTCGGACGGATAGCCAGATGGCAAATGATCTTGACTGAGTACGACATTCAATACACGACTCAAAAGGCCATCAAAGGAAGTGTACTAGCAGATCATTTGGCCCATCAACCTGTGGATGATTATCAGTCAATGAACTTCGACTTCCCTGATGAGAATATCATACTGGTAACCGACTGTGCGAAACCTGGACCATATGAAGGACCTGAGCGAAGATCCCGATGGAGTATGGTATTCAATGGGGCTTCCAACGCCTTAGGTAACAGAATTGGTGTTGTGATCATCTCTCCTGAAGGTTGCCACACTCCTTTCACTGTGAAACTATGCTTCGATTTCACAAACAATATGGCCGAGTATGAAGCATGCATCTTAGGTATGAAAGCTGCTATTGAGTTAAGGATCAAGAATTTGGATGTGTTCAGGGATTCCGCCCTAGTGATCAACCAAGTAAAAGGAGTTTGGGACACTAAACACCCTAATCTTATCCCTTACGAGGAACTTGTACTATCCTTAATTCCTTACTTCGAAGAGATCACTTTTGAGAACTTCCCTAGGGAAGAAAACCAGTTGGCTGACGCTTTGGAAACCATGTCTTCAATGTTCAAGGTCAGACGGGACAACAAAGCCCCTATGATAATAATTGAAAGATTCGATGAACCTGCACATTGCTATGAGCTTGACACCGATGTGGAAAATTCATGGTACCATGAGGTGATGAGATACCTTGAAGCACAAGAGTATCCAAAGGGGGCATCTATCAATGACAGAAAGTTCTTGCGAAGATTTGCAGCCAAATTCTTCCTAAGTAACGGGATATTGTACAAGCGCAACCATGATTCAACTCTACTCTGATGTATGGACAAGAAGGAGGCGGAGGAGATCATGGAAGACATGCACGATGGTCTCTTTGGTACTCACTCAAGTGGACATACGATGTCTAAGAAAATATTAAGAGCCGATTACTATTAGTCAACGATGGAGACTGATTGCCATCAACATTCAAGTACTTGTCACAAATGCCAAATCTACACTGACAAGGTCCGTGTGCCTCCTATCCCTCTAAATGTCATGACCGCTCAGTGGCCATTTGTAATGTGGGGGCATTGACATGATTGGAGAGATCAAGCCCACCGCTTCCAATGGACATCGCTTCATTCTTGTTGCTATCGACTATTTTACCAAATGGGTCGAAGCCGCCTCATTTGCCTCAGTCACCAAGAATGTGGTAGCCAGATTCATCAGACACAACCTCATCTTCCGTTATGGTATCCCCGAAAGGATCATCACCAATAATGGGACTAACCTCAACAATGCTATGGTCACTGAGCTTTGCACTCAGTTTAAGATTAAGCATCATAATTCTTCTCCGCGTAGACCGAAAATGAATGGTGCAGTCAAAGCGGCCAACAAAAATATCAAGAAGATTGTGCAGAAAATGGTAGTAACCTATAAGGATTGGCATGAGATGTTGCCATTTGCTCTACATGGCTACCGTACTTCAGCTAGAACATCAATTGAGGAAACTCCCTTTTCTCTAGTCTATGGCATGGAAGCTGTTTTGCCAGTGGAAGTTCAGATTCCCTCGTTGAGAATTATGAATGAGGCAGGCCTAGGAGAAGACGAGTGGATTCAAACGAGATTGGATTAGCTGAACTTGATTGACGAAAGACGGTTAGCTACTGCTTGCCATGATCAGACGTACCGAAAACTGATGATCAAGGCTTTCAACAAAAATATCAAGCCCCAAGTATATCAAGTTGGTGACTTGGTGATAAAACGCATCATTATACCACAAGGAGACCCCAGAGGCAAATGGACTCCCACCTATGAAGGGCCATTTATTGTCAAGAGAGTTTTCTCTGGAGGTGCCATAATGATGATTACCATAGACGGTGAAGATTTCCCACATCCTATAAACGCGGACATAGTTAAAAAATACTAGACATAAGAGACCCGTTAGGTTGACACACCTAGGAAAAATAAGGGCATCCCGGAAAACCAAAAGGTTTGGGAAAAAATTAGGGATATATGCAAAAGATTGTACACCCGGCAAGTTGAAAACCCGAAAGGGCGACTTGGACAAAAAAAGGGTATCCTGGTGGGGTGAAAACCCGAAAGGGAGGTCCAGGAAAAAGTTAAGGATTAAAAGCGTATAACCATGTCCCGTAGAATCAACACAGTCAATTTTATCACCAATGTCCAAGTTCAAATAGTCCAAGATCAATCCAATCAACTTTTATCAACGACAAGGGACATTCGAAGACATTGGGGAAATAGTAGAGTTGGAAGGCAATGAGATCATTTCACATGGCTATTTGTTTTCATTCTCAATTTTGTTTTCCTTTCAACGATTTCCTCTTACTAGGATCTCCGTCTCTCTGTACAAAAACGCCTATTCATGGGCAAAATATCAATACAAATATACTTTAAAGTGCAAAATTTCTGTCTTTGTTTTGAATGCAAATTTGTCCAATGACTAAAATTGAATGAACATATGCATATGAACATAATTAAAACTATTTGGCACATATGACCTAAGCAGTAATTGGCACTTCTTTAAATAAATAGGGAATACCTTCACAGAGTTATTCCATTAACACCCTCCTCAACAAAGTTACTCACAAAGTCTCTTTGCATAGGATAATCCCCGACCAGAGTCTCAATCTCTTGGCAGCTCTCTCTCCAGCTAAGTCAATTTTTACAAGTTGAAGTCTCGTGGATCTCTTCCTAAAAGAAACTCACTTCCCCAACATGGTTTGCTTCCCCAACAAATTTTATTTCCCCAACAGGGTTTATTTCCCCAACAGGGTTTATTTCCCCAACAGGGTTTATTTCCCCAACAGGTTTTATTTCCCCAACAACAATCGAGGAACCACAAAATTCCCCAGCCGAGTACATCCTCCCCAACCAAGTCTGTATTCCCCCGACATAGTCCATCCTCCCCAGCTGAGCCTGTTATTCCCCAGTTGTGTGTATCCTCCCCGGTTGAGTGTATCCTCCCCAAGCTGAGTCTGTCCTACCCGACTGAGTCTACACTCTCTAGTTTGAATTCTCCTTTCAGATTATTGCAAATCATAGGGCCACAACCCCTGATCCCCAGTAAAGCCGTCAACAAAGCCTTTACTATTTCCAAAAAGATACTATGAAGCCTTGACCCGACCAGATATTAGCATAATTTTCAAGTTATTACTAAAGCCTGGACCCGACCAGATAATAGCCTGATTTCTTCAATTTCTGAAGCCTGGGCCCGACCAGATAACAGTTTAATTCCTACAAAATCATTAGCAAAACTCCTCTTGTCCAGTAGAGTTTTCCACTATCCCTAGTGAATTACTGAAACCTAGACCCTACCAGATAACAGTTTGAGTATCTGAAACCTTGACCCGACCAGATAATAGTTGATCTCAATTTCAAGATACTATGAAACCTGGACCCGACCAGATAATAGTCTAACTCTTCAAAGATATAGAAGAACCTGGGCTCAACCCGATCAAGGTTTAACTTCTTTTCCGCGATACAGTTTGCCTCTGCCCCAACAAATTACTGTGAAACCTGGATCTAACCAGATATTAGTTTTCAATTTCATCTTTTCAAGCAAGTTGTTGTAAAGCCTGGATCCGACCAGATAGCAATTACCCTCATAGATTCCTTGTGAAACCTGGAAACTGACCAGATAACAACTAAATCCCCAAATAGTTTATGGTGAAACCTGAACCCGACCATATAGCAATTGACCTCATCAACCTCAGAAATCTGCAAAGCCTGGATCCGACCAGATAAGAGTTTCTCAAACAGTTTATTGTGAAACCTGGAGCCCGACCAGAAAACAACTAACTATGATCCCCAGAGAGACACTATGAAGTCTGGACTCGACCAGATAATAGTACAACTTTCCAAAAACCATGAAACCTGGACCCGACCAGATAGTAGTTACCACTTCAAGTTACTGGGAAGCCTGCATCCACTCAGATAACAGTTAGCTTCCGTGTCCCCAGCAAGTTGTTTTGAAGCCTGGATCCGACCAGATAACTATTCAATTTCAAGAAAATTTTCTGCAAAGCCTGGAATCCAACCAGATAATAGTTAATTCGTCTCTTCCCCCCAGTTGCCGTGAAGCCTGGATCCCACCAGATAGCAGTTGACTACTTCATCCTCAGCAAATTGTGAAGCCTGGATCCGACTAAATAACAACTGACATTCAAGAGATATTCTCCAGTGAAAGCATCCTTTCAACAAAGTTTGAAGATATGCATATTCTTCATCCCCAACGGCAATCAGGGATTCAATCCCCCAGAATTTCCTCAGCAGCAGTCAGGGATTTATTTTCCAGGACAAAAACATACATCTCACATTCATACATCATAGCATGTACATACCATATGCATTTAACATAATACCACATCTGGTGAACATCATGAAGGCATCTACATTTTACTAACTATTTTTCTCACAGGTAAAACATCAAGTTTTAGTATAAATGAACAAGAGATTTATGCTGATACTTCTTCCAGTGTTTACCAACATTCCTCCAAATGGCATCTATAATCCCATTCACCATCCATCTTCGAGTGTAAATTTCTGGGCACTCTAGTGTTCAATCATCTTTCACCTTCAAGTCACGAATGGCGGATCCGCCAATCTAACTCTTAAAGTTTAAGAAGATTGAACAGGGGCAACTGTTGTACCCCAAAATTTTCCCTCTCATTTATCAAATATTTTCTCACAAAGATCTCTCTTGGTTCAAGATTGCATTAGGGTTGATCAACTCAAGACACCTCCTTAAGCACTGATGACCAAAATTAGGGTTTCAGATTGCACAAGGATACTTGAAATATCAATTCTTCATATGACTTTCATGGATCATTATGGATCCCAAGATTACTCATGTCAAGTTTCAAGCCTTGGATCACACTTTTGCTCAGTCAATTGAGTAGTTGACCTAAAAATCAACTGTATTGGGGAAAAAGTTAACTATGGCCAATTTACAGTCAAACTTTATAATTTTTGATCCACATCAATATTATAAACTCATATGTATCATTTTATCAATTTTGGACCATAATTCTTCAAGGAACTTGATCAAATCATCAAAAGGGCAAAATGGTCAAAATTAGGGTTTTGATTGAGAAAGGGCAATTTCTGATTTTTGACCTAGCAAATGGTCCATTGGTTTGAAGCATGGTTTCAGGAGTTCAATTGCATCTTTTTGACCTAATGGCATGACCTAAAACATTGCTCAAGATCAATTGGATTGATAGTGAATTTTCAGTCAACTGATCAAAAGTCAACTGTACACTGAAAAGTCAACCTTTGACTTTTTGGTCAAAATCCAATGTCAAAGATCACAATTCATCAAAACATGTTAAAATATGAAACTTATTCATCAAGAAATCAAAAAGTCAAGATTTCATTTTGAAAAGTCAAAGTTTTCTAACTTAGAAATTTTTCTAAGTGTTTAAAACTTCATGTTTTTTCATAACTTTGAGCCAATTTTTCACCATGATGCAAGATGATTCAAAAGAAACTTTCTACATGAAAGTTGTAGATATCCATGATATCTACAACATTGCTTTACACAAATTCTTCTAAAAATTCTTGGATCTCAAGTTATTAATTAATAAAGTCATGGTCTTTAAATTGAACACTTAGTGAAATTTTGCCCTAGTTTTTGTCAGGATTTTGACCTAACTTCATGGTACTTTTTCATATAGTTCCAAAGGGAATTTTCAAAATTGATTCAAAGAGGGGTTGTAGATAACATTACAATCTTTCCAAAATGTCAAAGAACTCCTTGATATCATTTGTGAACAAGGAGAATCGAAGAGATGAAGTTAGGGCTTTCAAACTTAAATTACAAGCCATTTCATGATGAACAAAAATTCAAATCCAAGCCTAGGCTGCATAATCTTTGCTTTGCAGGCCTCAAACTTGTTTTTCATTCCATAATTAAATGTTTACACAGCTGATAGAGCTTTAATCCAAGCACTTGAGCCTTTATCCAAGTTACATTTCCATTTATGGCACAAAGTTGCCATTTCCATTTTGATAAAGCACTACTTTTGCAATTGTCAACTTCTTGAGCTTTGCACTTGTTCTTTCTGCACACACAACCACTATAAACCAAAAGCAATGTGTCTAAAGCCTCTTTGAGCTCAGAACATGCTTGTACAACACTTTGAGTTTGTCCTCTCACTTTTCTTCAAAAGCAAGTCATAGAGCCAAAAGGCTAGAACTCAGAAACATTGAGTGGATTTGATCTCTAACCTTTTCCATACATATACACAAGTCTACTGCAATATAACACACGAATGCTAAGATCCCAAAACACTCCCAAGCACTCTGCAACTCAGAATCTGCCTTAACTTGACAGTTTTGAACCTCACATAGCCATCTCCAAGTGCACTCGTGCATATTGAGTTTTAACCATCCAAACACTTAATATACATCATATCAAAGTGATCCAGACCCCTGTTTCTTGACTGTAACTCCTCCATCACCATCCACCATTTCCAAATTTGAAGCTTGCAACTTGACTTGAGTTGAGAGTTTCAGCTATCCTCAAAGTAAAGTAGGAGTTGGAACATACTCAAGGAGGTCCAGGAAAGCTACAAAAATCATCAGGCCATCACAAAGGTTACTCAAACTCCATGCACGACTCCAGGTGCAAGAAGTAAGTTTTCAAAATTCTATATCCTCATACAGGCATCATTTGATTTCAATTTGTGAAGATAAAATGTAGATGCCATTGCCATGAAGCTGTACATATCCATAGTTTGCATTTATATGGCCTGAGCTTAGAGAATTTTAGAGTTGAAATTTTCTGAAATTTTTAGGTTTTAATTTAGGGCCAGAAAAATTCTCATTCATCTTTGACTGTTAGCTTAAGTTATTTACATGGTTGGATTCGTGGGAAGAAATGCCACAACTTTCATGTTTGAACTTTTCATTTTTATTGAGAGATGAAGAAGATACAAGTCCTTTGGCTGGGAGTTGAAAATGAAGTGTAATCAGGGCGTGTTTTGTGTTATGTATTTATCCTTTCACACAAGTTAACAGATGTATCACCACCCCAGTGATTAAAGCGCGCGCCTGTCACCCTTAGGCCCTGGGTTCAAGCCCCAACGTGACCTTTTCATTTTTTTCACTAGTTTCTGACTTTTTGTGTTTTTTTGGCAGCGCCTGGGCTTTATTGTGGGCCTAATCTTTTTTTCTTCACAACACCTCTTGCATTACTGATCCACCCCCTGACTTTTCTTTATATTTTTATTTTTATTTTATTTTTCTTCATTATTATTATTATTATTATTAATATTATTATTACTATTATTATTTTCATAAATCATAAAAAAAATCCAAATTTATTTTTATTCATTATTTATACTTATGTATTTTATTTTCTCTATAAAACAAAAAGACTAAAAAAATATTTTTCTAAAACAAATTAATTTCTTTTTTTCTTAAATAATTAATGTTTAGACTTACGTTAAATTATTTACTATTTTATCTTCTTAATTAAAATTAATTTAGAACTTAGATTTATTTTAGTTAATTAATTTTCATATTATTTTTATTAATTAAAAACCTTTTCATAAAAAACCCTAAAAAATCCTTTTTTAAGTTAATTTCTTTTCTTAATTAGTTTAAGTTAATTTTATTTAATTTTAATTAATCATTCCCTTTATTTAGGACAAGACAAAACCCTTTCATAAAAACCACGAAAATCATTTCTTTTTCCATTTATATTCTTGCATTTTATTTTCAATTTTGTACAATATTCGATATGGTTGTAATAGATAATTAGGTTTAATTTTCTTGCAATCCCCATTTGTAAATTTTTACACCCCTCCCCTAATGATGTAATAGCGTAGTAATTTTACTTTTCGCAATTTATCGCTTTATATAAATGCTAGTAATTAGGGTTTGTATGAGAAGATAAAATCATCAAGTAACAAACCCTAATCAAAGACTAAACAAAGCATGAAAATCAATACACTTGCACACAAGCACACCTAGGGTAAAATCCACTTGGTTGCCTTATAAAAATGGCCATATTATGCATATGAGGTATCTTAGCAAAAACAAGCAAAAGTACAAGATCATAGTCCCTCGATGACGCTATCTATGTTGCCTTTTCAAAATGATCTTAGTCCCTAAAGAAAGATGCTAAGATACCTTGAAACATTGCTAATCATGGTTATACGATGACCCATGCCCGTCCCGTTTACATCCAAAGATAAGGTTACTTACCAAATCAATGGTAAGATAACAATGTCAAAGGAGAAAGGAAATGAATATGAAAGACTTTTGAGTAGGTAGAATGTTCTTAGTTACTTGCTCAATTTCAAAACAAAACATCCTTGCTATTT
This sequence comes from Vicia faba, assembly GCA_948472305.1. Classification (NCBI taxonomy): domain Eukaryota; kingdom Viridiplantae; phylum Streptophyta; class Magnoliopsida; order Fabales; family Fabaceae; genus Vicia; species Vicia faba. Next base: position 486,158,670 of record OX451737.1, read on the forward strand.
TCAAAAAAAACAAACACCTACACTTTCAAAATCTCTTTCAAAACTTGAAAACATTTTCAAAATATCAACATCTTTGTATACATTCTTACGGACGAGAATCATTACAAAGTTTGCCTAAACGATGGCGTCTTTACAAAATACTTTCAAAAACCATACAAAGCACATTTTTAAACAAAAAAAGAAAGTGATCTAGCAAGTAACTAAGAGCCCATGGAAAACCATGGATGAAAAGGGTGCTAATACCTTCCCTTTTCATAATCTACCCCCGAACTCAAGAAAACATCTCAAAGGTCTTTCCTGTTCTTTTCAGACTTTCCTTTTGGATATAAGAAAATTCAGTGGCGACTCTTGCTAACGGCAACATTTGCAATAAAATACAAAACAACCAAGTCAGTTCTCCCACCGCGTTATAGTATGGTACTCTAGAAATAATCATTACAGATAATGGTACCAATCTCAATAATTCTATGATCACCGAGCTCTGCGCACAATTCAAGATTCAACATCATAATTCTTCTCCTTACCGACCGAAGATGAATGGCGCTGTAGAGGCTTCCAATAAAAACATCAAGAAGATCATGCAGAAGATGACTGTGACATACAAAGAATGACATGAAATGTTACCGTTATCTCTTCATGGTTACCATACCTCAGTACGCACGTCAACAATGGTATCTCCTTCCTCTCTAGTATACAGTATGGAAGTTGTCCTACCAATCAAAGTCCAGATCCCTTCCTTAAGAATCATGAAGGATGCGAGTTTGAATGAAGATGAATGGGTTCATACTCGACTTGACCAATTGAACCTCATTGAAGAGAAAAGGCTTACGGCAGTCTGTCATGGTCAGATGTACTAGAAACATATGATCAAAGCTTTTAACAAGAAGGTCAGATGTCAGGAATATCGAGTTAGCGACCTAGTAATCAAGCGTACTATCCTGCCACAAAGTGATCCCATGGGAAAATGGACCCCCACATACGAAGGACCATTTATGATCAAGAACGTATTTTATGGTGGATCCATGGTATTAACCACTATGGACGATGATAACCTTCCACATCCTGTAAACGCGGACATAGTTAAAAGATATTACGCATAAACAGAGACCCGCTAGGTTGACTAGCCTAGGCAAAATTAAGGGCATTTCGACGAACCAAAAGGGTTCGGGCAAAAGTTATGGATACATACATGAAAAAAATCTGTACACCCGACAAGTCAAAAACCTGAAAAGGAGGCTTGGGCAAAAAAGGGTATCCCGATGGACTGAAAACCCGAAAGGGTGGTCTAGGCAAAAGTTAGGAATTAAAAGCGCACAACTATGTCCCGTTGGATCACCTCACAGATAGACTTCAGTATCTAGTGTCCAATTCAAATGGTACTAATCAATCTAGTCAGCTTCAGTCAAGCAGTAAAGTGATGAGACGCTCAAAGTTATAAAGGCAATAGCAGAATGGGAATCCAATGGGATCATTTCACATAGCTGTTTTCTCTTTGTATACTTCTTTGTATAGTTTTCATTTTTTACAACAGTATTCTCTTACTAGGATGTCTGTCTCCTTGTACAAAAACGCCCATTATAGGCAGACTTCTTCAGATTAATACAAAAACTACCTCTTTGAAAGTGCATAAACTATTTGTTTTATTTTCCTATTTTGTTTTGCAAAAAAAAACGTCCAGTGTTTATTTTTAACATATGAATTTGAATATAATCACCATTTACAAATACATGCATAAAAAATAGAAAGATAATTATTAATGGCTTTAAGAAATGAAACAATGTCTAAAAATGCCATCTGCAAATCCCCAAGCAGGTTACTGAGTTTTTTTCCCCAATATAGTTTATTTCTCTAGCCACAAAAGTCTATCTCCTGGCAATTCAATTTCAAAAATTAACGAAGAATCACATTCTTCATCCCCAGCTGAGTTGGTCTAAAAAAAGAGGGAACCACGCAGATTTCTCCCTAAAGAAAACACCTCCCCAGTAGGTCGTCAAAGTATTCTCTTCAACATGGTTTATTTCCCCAACAAACTGTAAATTCCCCAGCTCGAGTTTGTTTTTTTAGACGACTACAAATCAATGGAAGAAACTCATCCTCCCCAGTAGAGTTTGCCACTATTCCTAGTGAGTTGCTGCAAAGCCTAAAAGCCGACCAGATAAAAGTTAACTTCTTTATCCCCAATAAGTTATTAACTTCCATTCTCTCCAATCAAGAGTATAACTCCCCACTAGAGCAACAGACAAATAGAACTCCTGAACTCTTTCCCTCAAGCAGAAATTAACACTTTCCATAGAGTTTCCCTTAAGAAAAATCAATGTCCCCCAGTGGATTTCTCCTCAAACAACAAAACATGAATTCCAAGTGGAAACATTCTAAACAAGGTTGAAGATGCACATACTCTTCATCCCCAGCAGCAGCCAGGGATTTATTTTCCCTCAATTCAACGAAACTATAATGAACAACTGATCAATTCATATGTTTCATTCATACATTACTTCACAAACATCATAGCATATGCATAACAAAATACAGTAGCACAATCTCATTCATTTTGAGACCATTATTACACAATGAGTGTTATGCATCATGACATTGCATACAACTATTTCTTTACCTTTTCAGGAAAGATAAACAAACAAATGTCATCATCAATTTTCAACAAGTTCCAGATTAATACCTGAAGCAATACATGATAACTATCTGTGAATAACTGATTATAGATTAATACCTAAAGCAAGACAGAACAACTATCTACATGAGCAGATTGAAGATTAACTCCCGAAACAAGTCGGGGAAACTATCTTTCTTTCTCTAAGGTTAGAGATTAATTCCTGAAACAAGCCAGGGTAACTATCTCTACGACAAAAAAAACAAGTCAGAGATTAATTCTTGAAACAAGCCAAGGCAACTATCTCTACGACCAACAAAAAAACAAGTTACTGATTAATACCTGAAACAAGACAGGACAACTATATGTGAACGACGGATTATAGATTAATACCTGAAATAAGACAGGACAACTATCTACATGAGCGGATTGAAGATTAACTCCCGAAATAAGATAGGGATACTATCTTTCTTTCTTTAAGGTCAGATATTCAATTCCTGAAACTAGACATGGCAACCATCTCTACGGCCAACAAAAAAACAAGTTCCAGATTAATACCTGAAACAAGACAAGACAACTATCTTTGAACAAATGGTTATAGATTAATACCTGAAACAAGACATGACAACTATCTACATGACCAACACTTCCTTCAAGACATCTACTATTTCAGTATAAATCGACCAAAGATTTACTCTGATACTTCTTCCAATTTCTACCAACAGTCACACTGGATGGCATCTGTAAGCCCATCTTCGACAACTCTCCATCATCTCTCCAAATGGAATCTTTAAGCCCATTCTCTACACAATAAACTAACACATGGTCGAGTGCAAATTTCTGGGCACTCTAGTGTTCTATCATCTTCTACCTTCAAGTCACGAATGGCGGATTCGGCAATCTAACTCTTCAGGTTTAAGAAGATTGAACATGGGCAGCTGTTGTACCCCAAAATTTACCCACTCTTTTCTCAAATATTCTCTCACAAAAATCTCCATTGCTCAAAATTGCATAAGGTTTGATCAGCTCAAGACACTTCCTCAGCACTGGGCTCAAATTAAGGTTTGGGTTTGGACAAGTACAATTAGATTTTTAATGCCCCATATAGTTTCCATGGATCATATTGGGTTTTTAAGCATCAAGTCAAAGAGGAAACTGTTGTAAGGGAAAAGCAGATAAAAGTGATTTTAATAAATCGAAGAAGAGCAAGTTTGCTTCAATCCACAAAGCAATGGCTTCCTTGATGCCTGCTTCGATCCACAAGGCAATGGCTTCCTTCATGATTGCTTCGATCCAAAGGGCAATGGATTCCTTCATGCTTGCTTCAATTCACAAGGTAATGGCTTCCTTCATGCTTACTTCGATCCACCTCTAAACCCTTAGACACACATAGTTTCTACACTATGAATTAAAATTTGAGGTTTGGACATTTGAACTTTCGACCACTTAATCAACTGATGGTTACTGGTAGGAAAGCAATCCAGAAATTCTTTCATTTTGACTATGCCAATGAGATCATCTTGCATGCTCAAAGTGGCACATTCAGATGAATGTGGTCCATTCGAAGGACACATAATTGGTAGAAACAAATATTGTTTTGTCTATTGATAAGTTTGGTCGAAGTTTGTAGGTGGCCCATTCGAAGAACATACATTGGTGTATTTGAAGGACATACAATTAATGGTCCATTCAAAGGACATACAATTGGATTCCAAGAGCATAAAATATGGTCCATTCGAAGGACATACAATTGGTCGATTCGAAGAACACACAATTGGTGGATTCAAAGAACATACAATATGGTCCATTTGAAGGACATACAATATGGTCCATTCGAAGAACATATAATTGGTCCATTCGAAGGATATACAATGGGTCCATTCGAAGAACACACAATTGGTGGAAACAAGTATTGTTTTGTCTTTTGATGGGTCTGGTCGAAGGCTGCTGAACAAAGTCCTATTTGATGCCAAGCCCAAGTTTGTTGTACTGTCCACATAACAGCCTAAAACCATGTCAAAAATAGTTTGTTGTACTGCTATGAAACAGCCCTGCACCAAGCTTCCACAACACTCCAAAACTGCTGCAAACCAGTCCAAGCCTGCATTATCTCAACCCCATATTTGCACCAAATTAGCATACAAGAGCTGCATCAAAAAAGGCTATGAAGATAGAATACCCAAATTGTTCAAATATTATTTTTTTTTTCCCCCAAAACCCCATCAAGACTCTTCTATAAATAAGTTGTTTCACAACACATCTAAGGAGGGCTTTTGGAGAGGGCTTTTGGAGAGGGTTTTTTGACAAACAAATAGAGGCTTTTGGGCAAGGCAAAGGAAGAAGAGGAGAAAAAAAAGAGAGAGGAGAGAACACTTAAAACACTCTTAAACTCGGAACCAAAAAATACAACACCTCTCTTTGTTCTCTCTTTCGAATCCAAGTTTTCCTATCCTTCGAACTCAGGTTCCTTCCTTCGAATTCAAGAATATTCAGGGTAGCAACTCAAAGTTCAAAACACCAACTCCAGATTCAAGGTAAGTCTTCCTGACTTTAAACCCTTCATTTTAGGCATAACATGTTGTGATCGGTGAAAATAGAACTGACTGTTTTTAGCTAGTTTCGCAAAATGTCGCGGTAAGCAAGAGTCGCCACCGTCTTTTATTTTCTCCAACAAGGAAAGGACAAAAGCACAACAAAATTCCTTTTCGAGATGTTTCTCGGTTCGGGAGGTAGATTTATAGAAAGGGAAGGTGTTAGCACCCTTTCTATCCGTGATTATCCACGGGCTCTTAGGTACTTGCTCTTATGTTTTCAAAATTTGTTTGCTTTTCAAATGTGTGTGGGTTTTGAAAAAGTTTCGTTTGAAAAATTTCTAGGTAACTCTTGTATCTGTCCTCAAGAGTGTATGAAATATTTGTTTGAAAACTTTTTGAAAGTGTAAGTGTGAAAAGATGTTTTTGTTTGTTTGAAAGAGCAAGTACCCACGAGAATCTACCTACTCTAAGGAATTAGGCTGTGTAAGAGTCCTTTAGACAGTACTATCCCACTATTGAGAAGTAGGTAGCACCGTCGTTGGAGGTATTCAGGTCAATTCGATTATAAGGGACAGTGTGGTCACCGAAGCAATAGTAGGACACCTTAGAAGTAACCCTAATGTCCAAGATCCTTGTTATCTGAGGCAACCGTTTTGAGGCAACTGGATCTTAGACAGGAGGGCGACCTCTAAAACACCCTATACTTGACGACCACGTACCGAAGGCAACCGAGTGAGGCGTACCCTAGGAGTGACATGTGCATGTGTGTTGTTTTTTAGGTTATATTTATCTTTGAACATGTCATTTGTGAGCTACGGATTGATTTTATTTGTCATTCAGTCTTTCATGCATATTAACAGTTAATGATTGCGGAAAGTAAATTGCGGAAAATTGAATCTACGCTATTACAAGGCGTCGGGTATTTACATCGCCAAAAACAAACCCTTTAATTTAAATTGCGGAAAGTAAAATAAAGCGGTAAATAATTAAAGTCCTAATTAAAAGCTATTACATTCCGGGAAACAGATACAATAATATGATAAAATGGATCGCGTGCGAGAAATTAAATCGGATGCGAGTTTTTTGGGTTTTGACCCTTTTTTTTGAAAGAAAGTGATTTTTTGGTTATTTTTTGATTAAAAGAAATTAATTTAAGTTAACAATTAAATTAATAAACTAATTAATTAATTAAAATATTTTTGAATTTTTGAGTTTTTAAAGAAATAAAATAAATTGAATTAATGCTAATAAAAACCTAATATTCTAAATTGATTTTAAATATTGCAAAAAATATTAAAAGTTAAATCTAATTAAAGCTAAATTGATTAAATTAATTTATTTACAAAAATAAAAGTGATGAAGTTAATTTTAATAAATAAAATATTTTTTTGTGTTTTTGATTTTATTAGGAAAAAATGTTAATTGGTTAGTGATTAATAAAAATAATAACGATTAATTAATTAAAGGAACATAATACAAATAAATAGAGAGTTTAGGAGTATACGAGCCTGATTGGAGGGGTGAAACAGTTATTGGCGTCATGTGTAAACTGTTTTGTTTTGGCCATTTGGCTTTTGGCTTTTGGCCATTTGTGTTTTGGCCTCAATATTCCTTAACCTTCTCAGGATGTCTGTCTCGCCATGTATTGGTGTCATGTGTAAGCTATTATGTTTTGGCCATTTGGCTTTTGGCTTTTGGCCATTTGTGTTTTGGCCTCAACGTTCCTTAATGAACCTGCATGGGATCCTGTCTAAAATCTGCAGTGTTGAGTCTCATGAACACATTAAATAAAATCATAAAATGCAAATAAAGCCAATATATGAAGAAATTTAATGTTTAGGCACAATATGACATGTATGAATGATTATACCCTTTTGATCATGGAGATCAAATCAATCTTACCCTTACTGGAAAAGTAGTGACATGAATGCTTTTATGCCCTTTTGATCATGGAGATCAAGTCAGCCTTACCCTTACTGAAGAAGTAGTGAGATGTTGGTTTGTAACTAAGATGACTTGTTTGTAGTGAGTGAGGGATTTGTAATAAGGATTTCAAGGTTTTAGGGTTCTTGAGAGAATTTGATATTCTGATAGCGTTGTGGCAATGTTTTTTTTCTCTTTTTTCTCCTCTCTGGTTTGTGTGAAAAGAAGGTGATTATATAATGGAAATTAGGGTAAAGAAAATGGGCTTTGAATGTGCAATTGGGCCTCCAATGTTCACTTGAGTTCGTCACTTTCCAGGCTAAATCGCAGGGACTTAAGTGCAATTTTTGAAGTTGAAATGTGAAAACAAAATGCAGCCGACATCGAGAACTAACTCCTGTCCGAAAATTGGCTCAATCGGATAAACGGTGAATTAGTTATGAATTTTTGAATTTCAGCTCAGACAAACTTATTTTGGGCTCCAGTGTCGACTCTGACACGTTCTTCAATAAAAAACTGGTATTGATCGGTGCATAATTTGGTCTCGACTTTTGAAGAAAAGTTGTAGATCTCTGAGTCAGTAACCTTGTGTAAAAATTTGAGCCAAATCCGATAAAAATTGACCGAGTTATGAATTTTTGAAGTTTTGGCCCAGATGAAATAATATTCAGCATTCAGGATTTTCAGCGTGTCACGCACTCTGAGCAAAAAACAAAGGCCTTTTGAATACCGTTTGAACTCAATACCTTCTGTGAAAATGTAGCCAACTCAATTTGTGAAATTTTGGCGTCGGAACCAGCTCGATACGATGAAAATCGACCAAGTTATGATTTTCTGAACATGACGCAAATAAACTTCTGTCACAAATTTTCTGTACGAAAATACATGATAAATCCACATTTTTGAAGACCGTCTGATCGAAATTGGATTCCAGCCGTGAGAGATGAAAACGTAGATAATGTCAAGACGGAATTTTGGCCACCGGAACGGGTTCAAAAAGAGTCACGATCTTCAAGTTATGAATTTTTTAGCGCGTAAAAACTGCACTTTCAGCACACTTTTTCACCATATTTCTTCGAGAAAACTCACACAGTCGGATACCTTCTGAATTTGAATATACGTTAGGACATCAAGGAGCACTTGAGGTCATTTAGATGTAAGGACCTTGATGCAACACAAAACCCTAATTTTGAATTGACTGCCTTAGGAGATGATTTGACTGTCCAACTCTTGAGCCATCTTGAACAACTTGGAGATGATTCTTGACATGTCTTGAGAAATATGGGAGGGAAAATTTTGGGGTACAACAGTTGCCCCTGTTCAATCTTCTTAAACCTGAGGATGTAGAGTGGCTTGCGTGCCTTTCGTGATCCGAAGGTGGAAGATGATTGAACACTAGAGTGCCCAGAAATTTGCACTCGCATGGTGTAGTATCAACAATGTGATGGCGGAAATGGGCTTATAGATGCCATTTGGAGATGTGACAGAATCTTATCGGGAATGGGCTTATAGATGCCATTTGGAAGTGTGATGGATAGTTGTGGAGATGGGCTTACAGATGCCATCTGGATGTGACAGACCCTTGTCGGGAATGGGCTTATAGATGCCATTTGGAAATGCAAGGGATGGTTGAATATGAGTAAGAAATAGAATAGCTTCCGTGTCTGGAGCATATCTAGTCTGTGTCTAATTGCTGACGTCTGAACGAGTAGTAGAATGACCGCCGTGTCTGGGGTATATCCATACTGCATCTGAATGAGTGACAATATCATCCGAATCTGGATCGTATTTGGAATGTCTTTTGAATGAATCTGGACTAAACAATAGAATAGCCTCCGGGTCTGGAGCATCTCTAAGTTGTCTTTAGAAGTTTGAATCTGAATGAGCAATAGAATAGCGTCCGGGTCAGGAGCATCTCTAGGCCATCACTGGAGAGGAATCTGAATAGGCAAAAGAATAACATCCGGATATGGAGTATCTCTAAGCCATCTTTGAAAGGAAACTTTGAATAAGCTAAAGAATAGCATCCATGTCTGGAGCATTTCCAAGCTATCTCTGAAAAGAAACTTTGAATAAGCAAAAGAATAGCATCCATGTCTGGAGCATTTCCAAGCCATTTCTTGGAAGAAACTCTGAATAAGCGATAGAATAGCATCCGGGTCCGGAGCATCTCTAAGCTATCTGAAAGGGGATCTGAATATGCAATAGAATATCATCCGCATCGGGAGCATCTCTAAGCTATCTCTGAAAGAGAATCTGGAATAAGTATCAGAAAGTAGCCATATCTGGGTCGCATCTGAACTATCTCTAGAAGGGAATCTAGAATAAGTATCAGAATGTAGCCATGTCTGGATCGCATCTGAACTATATCTAGAAGGAATCTCTGAATAAACAATAGAATAGCATTCGTGGTTGGAGCATCTCTAAGTTATCTCTGAAAAGCAACTCTGAATAAGCAACAGAATAGCATCCGGTTTGGAGCATATCTGAACTATCTCTGAGAAGAACCTCTGAATAAGCAAAAGAATAGCATCCACATCTGGAGCATTTCCAAGCTATCTCTGAAAAGAAACTCTGAATAAGCGATAGAATAACATCCATATCTGGAGCATCTCTAAGCTATCTCTGAAGAGACAATCTGAATAAGCAAAAGAACAACATCCATATCTGGAGCATTTCCCAGCTATATCTGAAAGGAAATCTGAATAAGCAATAGAATAACATCCGTGTCCGGAGCATCTCTAAGTTATCTCTGAAAGGAACTCTGAATAAGCAATAGAATATCATCCGTGTCGGGGGCATCTCTAAGCTATCTCTGAAATCTCTTTAATGTAGATATGCCCTGGCTAGATACATGTATCGAATCTACAATCAATCGCTCATAGATATGCCCTGGCTAGATACAGGAATCGAATCTGGAATTGCGACAGTTGATAGTAACCATCTTTGGATTGACCTTTTCCTGAAAAGGCAAAACATTAGTTGTATGCAATGTCATGATGTATGAAATGCATGATGTCATGATGTTCTCAAAAATAGATGAGATAGTGTCATATGCACTTTATCATGTATGTATGCAAGATGTATAAAATGTGAAATGTTTATGAATGTATTCTCGTCTAGGAAAATAAATCCTTGACGAATGCCGGGAAGTTTGTTGAATCTTGGGCTGATGTTGAAGAGTAGAGTTCTTCGTTTCCGCTGGGGATGATGATTGAAGATGGTTGCAAGAATAAACCGGTAGGAGAAGATGACTCCGTTGGGGAATAAACTTGTTGGAGAGATTACTCTGCGGGGAACTACTCTGTGGGAAGAGATACTTCGCTGAGATTTTGATGATAACTCCGTTGGGGATTCCTGTTGATAAATTTTGTTGAGGATTTGATGAACTCCGCTGGGGATAGGAAGAACTTCGCCGAGGACGATCTTTCCGTGGTAATTAGCTGAGGATAACCCAGTTATAAGTTCTGGTGAGGGATAACCTTCTGAATAAAGCCGGGGAGATGCTTTGTCACTCTGCGGGGGACAAGCTTCCAGAATCTACTGGGGATAAGCTTCCAGAAATCTACTGGGGAGATTGATTCAACTCTCCTGGGAAGACTTTTGAATTGTACTGGGGAAATGGCTCCACTGGGGTGTCTGGTATTCCGCCGGGAAATAATCTTATATTTCTGTCGAGGAATATTAAGACTGCCGGGGATGCTTGCTGAGGAACATCTGTATACTCCGCTGGGGAATATTGAGATTTTCCGGGGATACCCAACTTCCTTAAGGCTGACAGTAGACTAACTCTGCTTGGGAAGAGCGTTGCTGAGTTGCTGTGGGTACTGTGCCTTTTCAGGGCTGACGGGAGACCAACTCTGCTCGGGGGAGAGTATTGCTGAACCTGTCTTACTCTCGGGGGAGTGAAGGTATCTTGGTTACGTTCTTCAGCTGAATCTACCTTGTATCTTGTGGACAAAGCAGCCAGTACAATTTGGACCATTCTTATTGCCCCAGCTTCTATGGCAGAAGGTACCTGTGAAGGCGCTTGATGACTTCCGTTTGACAAATCTTCTTCTGGTAGGCAAGTGACAAGATGACGGGACATAGTCGTACGCTTTTGATCCCTAACTTTTGCCTGGACCGCCCTTTCGGGTTTTCAGTCCATCGGGATACCCTTTTTTGCCCAAGCCGCCTTTTCAAGTTTTCGACTTGCCGGGTCTACAGATTTTTTTCATTTTCATCCCTTATTTTTGCCCGAACCCTTTTGGTTCGCCGGGAAGCCCTTATTTTTGCCTAGGTGTGTCAACCTAGCGGGTCTTTGATTGCGCGTAGTATTTTTTTGACTATGTCCCCGTTCTCATAGTGCAGGGAGTTGTCACTGTCGGTAACATTGTGTTGCCATACTACCAGAAGACGTCTTCGTTTGATCGTGCAAGATTCATTGCGGGAATTCATGCCCCAAATGATCCGGATGGAGATTCGCCCCAAGCTGGTTGGCCTTTTGAGAGATTCTCCGAATCTTGACTTAACTGCCCCAGATGATGGACAATGATCATGCCATGCCCCTTGGTTGGAAGTGCTTTTGGTCACTAGATATTCTTCGTGCGAATTTCTCTGCTGTTCGAACAAATAGTTACATGCAAACGATGTTATTTAAAAATGCAAAGCTTATGTCTATCCTGAAGTTTTTGAAAATGCAGTTTTTAATAAACAAGCGAATTTTTTCGTAAAACATGATGTCAACTCAAGATTTTACAGCGAGCCTTAAGGAGTCAGGATACCTTTGTAACAGTATTCTTTCGAACGAACCCCTGCTTTAGCTAGGACCTTTAAGGGTTGTAACGTGGCCTGGTTCACGGTTTAAGAAAGAAAGGATAAAGGCTCAAAGTATTTGTACCCACCCGCTCTTCGTGATGTTCTTCAAACCTAAACTCAGCTGATCGTGCGTTAGACCTTGTTTGAATCTTTGTCCTGATATTCCAATGATGGTTCGAATATTGACAGTTTATTTTGAATAGGCAGTCATTCCTTTTTTTGGTTGAGGGTTTGTAGGACCTCTTTCTTTTTTGATTTTGTTATCCCTGTTTTTTGCCTGAACTGTTTCTTTGTGGTTACAGTCAGCGGGATGCCCCAGTTTTGTAAGTTTCCTTCATAGGTTTTGACTTATTGGGCTTTAGTTTTTTTTTGATAATGACTGCCTGTCTTTATGATTATACAGAACCATCACTGTCTTTTTGTCTCAGAAGGACTTCTTTGATGCTATTCGCTGTGCACTTGGATCAACTGAGAGAACTACCCTGCCCCAGGTTATGATTAAGGGTTTTAATTTTCGAAAAGAAAAACTCCTACTTCTTTAGCTCAAAGGGGTTGACGAGGGATTATCTTCCTTATAACTCCAGTGTTTAGGAATTGAAACAATGCCTGTACCTCATCAGCGGGGTCTGTTCAAAAGCATACTGTAGATTGTGGTATCATTTTTGTCATCCTCCCTCAAAAGGCTTAGAATTTATTTTTAATCGAGAGTTAATCATCACAAAAAATGAAAGCAATTTGAATATAGTGGATACGAATGGATTGATTCAAAACAGACATATGCAATGCATTAATGAAATAACAACGTTTGACATGAATAAATGTTTGAACAATCAAAGAAAAATACAACTTGAACATTCGAATGAACAAAAGTTTTCTCGTCTCAGGACTTGTCACTTCAAATGGTGAACCTTGGGGGGATGGTAGAAGAACTCAGCCTGACCACCTTGGGTGAATTCCACTGATCCTTCATCAATCAGGTCCTGGATCTTGTTCTTCAGAGTCCAACAGTCGTCGGTGTCATGTCCAGGACTGTCAGAATGGTAGGCACATCTCACCCTCGGGTTATACCTGGAAGAGGAAGTGTTGGGATTCTTAGGAGGGTCCCTTAACATTACCAGATTCAATCTCAACAGGCGTTGTAAAGCTTGGGACGGTGATACGTTGAGCTTGGTGAATTGCCTACTGGGCTTGTTTGGCTTGCTCTGATCAACCTGTTGTTCTTGACGAGGTCGTTGTTGGACCTGTGAAGTAGTAGCAGCTTGGAGAGGTCTATTCATTGAACCAAACCTTTGACTTCTTGGAAGTTGATTAATGACTTGATCCTCTGCCTTGACTGTTTGCTTCATGTCGTTGTCTTGACGAAGCTAGTTGACAATGGTTCTCAGCTCTTCTTGCTCCCGGGCTAAGCCTTGGATGAGAGCCATCTGTCCTAGCATCTGGGTCCTCATTGCATCTACCTCAGCTTGCAGATGTTTCAGCCGTTCATCCTTACCGTCTTTTGGACTGTTCTTGACCATATTCCCCATGAGGAGTGTTCTCAACTCTTCCTGCCCCTTGGATAGGCTTAGGAGGATTTCCCTGAACTGAGTCTCTTGAGTATGGAGATCCTGGTTGTCTTGTTGGAAAGTCATTGCTGAAATAAACAGCGAAGAAGGTAAGTGACCTGTAACAAGGGTACCTGTTATGCAATGATGTGTATGTATGCATGCAATGTTTTCAAGGATCTCGCGGGGTAAACAAGAAAATTGTTAGAATCTGGTAGCTTGATTGAAGGAACTTCATGTTGTTGAGAGTCCTTCTTCAAGAGTCAAGGCTCACCATATCGAGTGGGTCATAGCCCCTGACCCAAGTTATCATGCTTTGATTTCTAGACACCTTGGCTAGAGGAAAATAAATCCCCTTTGCCCCTTGCTAGACAGTTGGTTCATCATGACCTGCATCACAAACCCTTGAGATCCTTGAAATGGATTAGTCCTTATGCAGGATGTATGCAATGGTATGATGGTATGATGTGTATGCTATGCATGAAGTGATGTAAGTAAGCCCTGTTATGAGCCCGGACTAAGGACTGTAAACAAAACCTGCAAGGAACTCATGTGTCAGATAACAAGAATGTGCAAGTAGTTCAAGCTTGAAGGCACACAAGTCACACAAGACAACCCTTAGAGTTTAGGCCAGCATGAAGTTTGGGGTACTACCCTCTTGAAGTTGGTGGGCTTAAAACCTGTCCTATCAAAAGTAACCGGGTTCTAAGGAGCTCAATATCATTGGGTTGTTTTCTATGTTCATTATTTTGATTTAGCCACTGAACTGGCGATCAAAATATTCCAAGAAAACAACCCTCAATGAGTGTAGTATCGAGTATCTACCAACTTCGGACTGCACCAAAGTCGGTCATCTCACTACCCCTAAAGAGGCCAGGATGGTCAAGTAAGGTTCTAGGTCAGTTGATGCTTCACGACACCACGCGGCGGCCCCGTACTCTCCTTGACTTGACTCAAGGGTTACCGGTACTCACCAAAGTGCCACATCAATGTAGCAATTGCTTCAACCGTGTTGGTATACCCCACACAGTTCCCTCACAGTTTGTTGCTACTTCTAAAAGGTATCCCCCAGATCCGGGTTAGGATCTATGAAACTCCAAGGCAAGCCCACAATATTAAAGCAAACAAGGCAAGCAATTGAAAACATAAGAGTGGTCTAATCCTAAGGTACACCTCACTTTATAAGTATCCCCAGCAGAGTCGCCAGTTCTGTGATCGGTGAAAATAGAACTGACTGTTTTTAGCTGGTTTCGTGAAATGTCGCGGTAAGCAAGAGTCGCCACCGTCTTTTATTTTCTCCAACAAGGAAAGGAAAAAAGCACAGCAAAATTCCTTTTCGAGATGTTTCTCGGTTTGGGAGGTATATTTATAGAAAGGGAAGGTGTTAGCACCCTTTCTATCTGTGGTTATCCACGGGCTCTTAGGTATTTGCTCTTATGTTTTCAAAATTTGTTTGCTTTTCAAATGTGTGTGGGTTTTGAAAAAGTTTCGTTTGAAAAATTTCTAGGTAACTCTTGTATCTGTCCTCAAGAGTGTATGAAATATTTGTTTGAAAACTTTTTGAAAGTGTAAGTGTGAAAATATGTTTTTGTTTGTTTGAAAGAGCAAGTACCCACGAGAATCTACCTACTCTAAGGAATTAGGCTGTGTAAGAATCCTTTAGACAGTACTATCCCACTATTGAGAAGTAGGTAGCACCGTCGTTGGAGGTATTCGGGTCAATTCGATTATAAGGGACAGTGTGGTCACCGAAGCAATAGTAGGACACCTTAGAAGTAACCCTAATGTCCTAGATCCTTTTTATCCGAGGCAACCATTTCGAGGCAACTGGATCTTAGACAGGAGGGCGACCTCTAAAACAACCTATACTTGACGACCACGTACCGAAGGCAACCGAGTGAGGCGTACCCTAGGAGTGGCATGTGCATGTGTGTTGTTTTTCAGTTTATATTTATCTTTGAACATGTCATTTGTGAGCTACGGATTGATTTTATTTGTCATTCAGTCTTTCATTCATATTAACAGTTAATGATTGCGGAAAGTAAATTGCGGAAAATTGAATCTACGCTATTACAAGGCGTCGGATATTTACATCGCCAAAAACAAACCCTTTAATTTAAATTGCGGAAAGTAAAATAAAGCGGTAAATAATTAAAGTCCTAATTAAAAGCTATTACATTCCGGGAAACAGATACAATAATATGATAAAATGGATCGCGTGCGAGAAATTAAATCGGATGCGAGTTTTTTGGGTTTTGACCATTTTTTTGAAAGAAAGTGATTTTTTGGTTATTTTTGGATTAAAAGAAATTAAATTAAGTTAACAATTAAATTAATAAACTAATTAATTAATTAAAATATTTTTGGATTTTTGAGTTTTTAAAGAAATAAAATAAATTGAATTAATGCTAATAAAAACCTAATATTCTAAATTGATTTTAAATATTGCAAAAAATATTAAAAGTTAAATCTAATTAAAGCTAAATTGATTAAATTAATTTATTTACAAAAATAAAAGTGATGAAGTTAATTTTAATAAATAAAATATTTTTTTGTGTTTTTGATTTTATTAGGAAAAAATGTTAATTGGTTAGTGATTAATAAAAATAATAACGATTAATTAATTAAAGGAACATAATACAAATAGAGAGAGAGTTTAGGAGTATACGAGCCTGATTGGAGGGGTGAAACAGTTATTGGCATCATGTGTAAACTGTTTTGTTTTGGCCATTTGTGTTTTGGCCTCAATGTTCCTTAACCTTCTCAGGATGTCTGTCTCGCTATGTATTGGTGTCATGTGTAAGCTGTTCTATTTTGGCCATTTGGCTTTTGGCTTTTGGCCATTTGTGTTTTGGCCTCAACGTTCCTTAATGAACCTGCATGGGATCCTGTCTAAAATCTGCAGTGTTGAATCTCATGAACACATTAAATAAAATCATAAAATGCAAATAAAGCCAATATATGAAGAAATTTAATGTTTAGGCACAATATGACATGTATGAATGATTATACCCTTTTGATCATGGAGATCAAATCAATCTTACCCTTACTGGAAAAGTAGTGACATAAATGCTTTTATGCCCTTTTGATCATGGAGATCAAGCCAGCCTTACCCTTACTGAAGAAGTAGTGAGATGTTGGTTTGTAACTGAGATGACTTGTTTGTAGTGAGAGAGGGATTTGTAATAAAGATTTCAAGGTTTTAGGGTTCTTGAAAGAATTTGATATTCTGATAGCGTTTTGGCAAGGTTTTTTTTCTCTTTTTTCTCCTCTCTGATTTGTGTGAAAAGAAGGTGATTATATAATGGAAATTAGGGTAAAGAAAATGGGCTTTGAATGTGCAATTGGGCCTCTAATATTCACTTGAGTTCGTCACTTTCCAGGCTAAATCGCAGGGACTTAAGTGCAATTTTTGAAGTTGAAATGTGAAAACAAAATGTAGCCGACATCGAGAACTAACTCCTGTCCGAAAATCGGCTCAATCGGATAAACGGTGAATTAGTTATGAATTTTTGAAGTTTCAGCTCAGAAAAACTTATTTTGGGCTCCAGTGTCGACTCTGACACGTTCTTCAATAAAAAACTGGTATTGATCGGTGCATAATTTGGTCTCGACTTTTGAAGAAAAGTTGTAGATCTCTGAGTCAGTGACCTTGTGTAAACATATGAGCCCAATCCGATAAAAATTGACCGAGTTATGAATTTTCGAAGTTTTGGCCCAGATGAAATAATATTCAGCATTCAGGATTTTCAGCGTGTCACGCACTCTGAGCAAAAAACAAAGGCCTTTTGAATACCTTTGAACTCAATACCTTCTGTGAAAATGTAGCCAACTCAATTTGTGAAATTTTGGCGCCGGAACCAGCTCGATACGATGAAAATCGACCAAGTTATGATTTTCTGAACATGATGCAAATAAATTTCTGTCACAAATTTTCTGTACGAAAATACATGATAAATCCACATTTTTGAAGACCTTCTGATCGAAATTGGCTTCCAGCCGTGAGAAATGAAAACATAGATAATGTTAAGACGGAATTTTGGCCACCGGAACGGGTTCAAAACGAGTCACGATCTTCAAGTTATGAATTTTTTAGCGCGTAAAAACTGCACTTTCAGCATACTTTTTCACCATATTTCTTCGAGAAAACTCACACAGTCGGATACCTTCTGAATTTGAACATACGTTAGGACATTAAGGAGAACTTGAGGTCATTTGGATGTAAGGACCTTGATGCAACACAAAACCCTAATTTTGAATTGACTGTCTTAGGAGATGATTTGACTGTCCAACTCTTGAGCCATCTTGAACAACTTGGAGATGATTCTTGACATGTCTTGAGAAATATGGGAGGGTAAATTTTGGGGTACAACACATGTAAATAACCATTGCCTTCGAAGCTAACCTTTCGTTTGTCTTCCTTTCTTGTCAATCATATGTTAAGAACTAACCTGTACAGACCATAAAACAATATTGGAGTAAAAAATAACAACATGGTTCGACACAAAGCCTTAGGCTTTGAACACACTGCTTCACAGTCCTAAACGAAAGAAATCAAAAAAGGTGTGAATCGAATGATGTATGTTTCGATACACACTGATTTGCAGGCCCAAACGAAAGAAAACAAAAGGGGTGTGTGAATCGAAGGACATATGCTTCGAATATACTGCATGAATCGAAAGACTTGTTTTTCTCTCTTTTGTGCTGTTTTTTTTGTTTTTTGTTTTACATTTTTCTTGCTATTCAATATGGTTTTAATAATTAGGACTTTTATTGCTTTCCAACCCCCATTTGTAAATTTGTATACCCAATCCCCAAAATATGTAATAGCGTAGGACATTTATTTTCTACAATTTACCGCTTTTATATAAAATTCTAGTAATTAGGGTATGTATGGCAAGATTTAAAATCAACAAGTAGACAACCCTAATTTAAAACTAAAATGAATGCAATCAAACACACTATTCACACACGTGCCCCTCTAGGGTAACCTCACTTGTTGCCTCAGAAAATAATCATGTCCCTCGAATATGGGCGTTTTAACAAAGACCCTTGACAAAAAAGATCGTAGTCCCTTGATGTTGCCTTCGGTAAATGATCTAGTCCCTTACGAAAATTGCTAATACGTCTCATAAGTTGCCTTCTATGACTATACGATTGACCCACGCCCGTCCCTTCACATCCAATGATGGGGCTTCTTACCAAATAAATGGTAAGATAGCAACATCTAAAGGAGGAGGAAAAGAACATAGACCTTTTGAGTAGGTAGGACGCTCGTAGTTGCTTGCTCACAAATTAAAACCATTTCCACACTTACACTTTCAAAATATCTTCAAAAAACAAACATCTCTTTGAACTATTTTCAAAACTAACACTTTGTATACGTTCTTATAGAGACGGGAATCGTTACAAAGTTTTCCACAACAAAGGCGTTTTCAAAATACTTTCAAAAACCCACCACAAAACACATTTCAAACAAAGCATTTTTTCAAAGTGACCTAGGAGGCAACTAAGAGCCCGTAGATAACTACAGATGAAAAGGGTGCTAACACCTTCCCTTTTCATAACCTACCCCCCCGAACTCAAGAAAACATCTCTAAAGGTCTTTCTTGTTCTTTTCACCCTTTCCTTTATTGGATAAAAGAAAAGTCGGTGGCGACTCTTGCTATCCGCAAAATTTGCGATAAAACACAAAACATCCAAGTCAGTTCTCTCACGGTATTACACTACCCAATTGATTTTGATTTCATCTTTGTTGTTTCTCCATAAGAACTTTTT
This sequence comes from Vicia faba, assembly GCA_948472305.1. Taxonomy (NCBI): domain Eukaryota; kingdom Viridiplantae; phylum Streptophyta; class Magnoliopsida; order Fabales; family Fabaceae; genus Vicia; species Vicia faba. The sequence goes on from OX451737.1 coordinate 486,177,857, forward strand.
TTGAATATGTAGCTAGGGGTTATAAGTTAGTGTTATAGTAAACACAATCGATGTCGAAGAGTTAGTGTAGTTGCCGAAATATTCTAGGTTGTAAGTATGTTGAACTGGGCTAGTCTGTTACCCCAATTGTTTAGTATGTTAGTTGAAAGTTAGAGTTTAGTTTTCTTATAAATAGCATACTAGTTCTCACTTGTCAACAATCTTGATTGGAAGAGAAAGTGGTTTGGTGGAGATTCAATTGTAAACATTGTTTCCTAATGTGTAATTGAATCAAGAATTCATGGTTTTATACCACTTTGAATTGTCTTTCTTTTTCTCTTTTCTCTTTTCTCACTTTTTAGTTTTCTTGTTGATAAAAAAATCGACCATACTATGTTTTCTGGGCATCATTTTTCACAACAAATTGGGGTAGTGAGCATGAAGAATAAAATACCGTCAATAAAGTATGAGATTGAGAAATTCACCAGAGTGAATGATTTTAGTCTATGGCGTTTGAAGATGTAAGCCCTTTTTGTTCAACATAGTTTGTTAGAAGTGTTGAAAGAATCAAAAAATATGGATGTTGCTCTAACGGTAAAGGAGAAGACGATGATGATAGAGAAAACACACAACAACCTCGTATTGAGCCTTTGATAAGGTTCTCCAACAAGTTTCAAATGAGAAAACTACAACTGGTGTATGGACGAAACTCGAAGGCTTGTACATGACCAAATCATTGGTCCATCCCTTCTACCCGAGGTAAGCTCAGTACTCATTCAAGATAAGTGAAGATAAAGTTTCGACAGAACAACTAGATATGTTCAATAAGCTAATACTTGATCTGTAGAATATTGAGGTTATCATCGATGATGAAGCTCAATCGTTGTTGTTGTTGTGTGCTTTACAGAGATCTCACGCTCACTTCAAAGAAATCCTCTTGTATGAAATAGACTCCATGGCCTTTGAATAAGTTCAATCAACCTTGTACTCAAATAATTTGAATGAAAGAACAGAGAACAAGCCATCATATATTGGTGAAAGATTATAAGTCAAATCTAGTTGAGAAGTTTGAAGATTTGGATATTATCTATTTAGGCTCTGAAGCTAAAGAATCTGAGATAAAAGATCCTGGAGTTGTTTAACCAGAAGTTTCTGAAGCTCAGACTCCTTTGAGGAAGCACATACAAAAATCTTCACACTCAAAAGAATTAATTCGGCGAGATAAAATTGAACCAGTCAGAACCAAATCCTCATTCAAGACCTCTAAAGAGGAACTTTTGGGTTTGATGTCCCTCATAGAACCTACATATGTTGATGAAGCACTTCTAGACACTGAGTGGATTCCGGTAATGCAAGAAGAATTAAATTAATTCTCCAGAAATATTGTGCGAGATCTTGTGCCTAGACCCAAAGGAATTTATGTATTTGGGATAAAATGGGTTTTCATAAATAAGCTGAATGAGAAAGGAGAAGTGGTAAGGAACAAGGTCAGACAAGTGGCACAAGGCTATAGCCAGCAAGAAGAAATTGACTATATTGAGACCTTTGCACCAGTTTCCAGGTTAGAGTCAATTTGTCTCTTAATTTCATTTGTTGTTAATCATAACATCATCTTATATCAGATGGATGTTAAAAGTACATTTTTTCTGAATGGTTACATAACTGAAGAAATGTATGTACACCAACCTCCTTGTTTTGAAAATCACAAAAATCTAGATTTTGTTTTCAAACTTAAGAAATCTTTGTATGGTCTAAAACAAGCTCCTAGGGCATGGTATGAAAGACTAAGAAATTTTCTTTTAGAAAGTAATTTTACCAGAGGAAAGGTTTATACAACTTTATTTAGTAAGTCATTCAAAAATGACATTCTAGTTGTTCAAAATTATGTGGATGTTATTATATTTGGTTATGATAATGCTACCTCGTGCAAGGAGTTTGCTAAGTCAATGAAGATAGAGTTTAAGATGAGTCTGATGGGAAAAATCAAGTTCTTTATGGGAATTCAGATTAACCAAAGTTCAGAAGGAACTTATATCCATCAAAGAAAATATACCAAAGAACTTATGAAGAAGTTTAACATGTTAGGTAACAAGCCAGCTAAGACTCAAACATATCCTACTTGTATTTTGGATAAGGAAGATGTAAGCAATAAGGTAGAGCAAAATATATATAGAGGTATGATAGGTTCTCTCTCATACTTAACTGCTTCTAGACATGAAATTTTATTCGATTTTTGTTTATGTGCTCACTTTCAATCAAATCCTAGAGAATCCCACTTAACATTTGTTAAGAGTATTTTAAGGTATCTTAAAGGTACTACTATTATTGAATTATGTTATAGAAAATCAAAAGAGTATAAGCTAGTAGATTATTGCGATGCTGACTATGCTGTAGATAGACTAGAAATAAAAAAGCATTTCTGGAAGTTATAAATTTCTGGGTGATAATCTAATCTCATGGTCCAGCAAGAGACAATTAACAATTGCACTATCAACAACTGAAGCTGAGTATATTGCAACATCTAGATGCAACACTCAAGTCTTCTAGGTGAAAAGCCAACTAGAAGACTTTCAAACATATGAGAGCAACGTTCCTATTCTTTGTAATAATACCTTAACTATATGTTCATACAAGACTATGTCTAGAAGGGAATTTTAAAATTTAAATATATTGACACAAACCATCAATGGGTTGATATTTTCACAAAACCCCTTGCTGAGGATATATTTGTTTTCATTCTAAAGAATTTGAAAATGGAATTATGTCCATAATGAAAAATATGTATATCTCAGAATGTTTAACTCTCATAATGATATAATGAAACTTTGAGATATTTAGTTTTGAACAGTGATTCTACTGAAGTGAAAAGCTTTCATGTATCACAAGTATCCAGTCAAAACCTTTCTAAAAAATTCTACCTTCTAGATTCTGAAGAGTTTATAATATTAATAACTGTCAATTAAACAAAAGTTTGTGGTTCATAATAAGAAATGCGTATTATACTGAAACACTCAAATGGTTGTGTGGCACATTGGGAGAAGATATTTCTTAGAAATAAGTTTAATCTCTCTATGCCTTCCCTTGGTAAGATTTTTGCACTATTCAAGATTTTGTCATCATTGCAAAATCTATTTATAAACCCACATCACTAATTATTCACACACTACACTACTTTCTATCCCCCCCACACACACCCTCTCTCTTTCAAACATTAGTTTCTCTACAACCCAAAACCCTTTTCTTTGCCATGGATGACAAAACTCAAGAACAAGTTCAATCTTCTCAGCAATAACAACAATATTAGAAATAAGGTATTCAAGATATGTCTCTAACCACTCCAGTCAAAGATTTGGGAGTTTTGTGTGAAATTATTGTTGATTTTGATAACCTTAAAGCCAACGGTTACAACCTTACTGGAGATGTTAAAACCCATGGATGGGAAAAAAATTTCAACCAACTCAAAGGGCCAGTTTATCCTGAATTGGTTAAGCAATTTTGGATTCATGCTACTGAATCAAAACTACAAATATCTTCGTATGTTTTGGGGGAGAAGTTTTGTATTATTGATAAATATATTGCCAAGCTTCTCAATCATGATGGAAGTGGTAAGATATGCTTTGATATGCCTCCAAAAAAGGAATTTGGAGGAAATTACAGTTGTGATTGAGGATTGTTCTGGGATGTGTGCATCAATGACCATCAAGCAATTTCTCAGATAATATCAACACTGATAAGAAGTATATGTTGTTCTACATTTCTTCTGAGATCAAAATGAATTTTCCTTCTATCCTTTTTGTTATTTCTCTAAAATTATGATTGACATACATTTTGGTAAAACCAACTTGGCAGCAACATGTTGAACAAGATGTTCTAACTTGGAGTTTTCAACATGTCAAGTAAGATGTCTCAACTAGGAGATAGGACATTGTGTTTGCAGTAGTTGACAGTTATAGTTTAATTGATTTTTTAGCTACAAAATATTCAGAGAATATTTAGTTAGCTTATGCAGCGTCCAAGATTGAAAAATCAAAATATTTTATGTTGGTTTTCGAAGATTTTCATAGTTTCTAAATATGGAGACATTTTAGGAAACTAATGATTGAAGACCTATTTTCTTGGAGAATAATTTGCAGACTTTGTGTAGCCCCACTGTTGCGGTTTAGAAGCCCAACCCAGTCCAGAATAAAGTTATAAATAAATTGGTGTATACCTAGTATTAGGTGGAACTTACGTGTGTGTTTTTGTTAGGTTATTTATAATCCTTATTGTTGGGTTGTAAGTTTTGTGTCATATGTTCATACGCTTTTAAGCATTTAACATTTGTGTGTCAATTCTCATAAGTTGTTAAGACTTGAGTTTTGTGTGTCAATTCTCATAAGCTTTTAAGAATTGAGTTTTGTGTGTTTTGAAAGAGTGACTTCTGGTTTTGTTCTCTACTTTTGTTTAGAGTTTCTCCAATTGCTGAGTGTAATTAAAGAGGGATTTGAGGAGGGCCTCATACCTAGGTGTGTCTTAGGTAGAAGTTAAGCAAAGGGAAGTGACTAAGTGTGTAGGTTGTAAACTGGGATGTTTGTTGTGAAGTATACAAATTAATATTATCTAGTTAATTTTGTCCTTGGCTTGGTAGCCCACAAAGTAGGTGTTGTTGTCACCATACTGGGTAAACATATCTTGTGTTATTTACCTTATGCACTATTTATTATGTTAATATATCCTGTTGTTGTGTGTTGAAGTCAGATCCGGTGTCTCGACATCTTTTAGGACATTCGGGATCTTATATCCAAAATTTCGAATGGTATTAGAATAGGAATCCTACTCTGAATCTTGGTGAGATTCAGAGAAGTTACTTTCTAGTGTAATGGACAAGGATAGTGGAATATTGGTTAAAATACCGATTTTGGATGATACCAGCTATGACAGTTGAAAACCTCGTATAGAGATGTGCATAAAATCCCTTTGAAACAAGGCCTGGAAAAATGTTGTCACAAGATGGGATCCTTCAAAGACTTTGGATGCAGAAGGAAAGGCCTTTAATGCGTTGAAGCCTAAAGAATACTGGGATGATAATGATGAGGCATCATCTCAAGGAAACTCCAAAGTGTTAAATTTCATATTCAACGGAGTTGATAAGAACATGTTCAAACTGATAAAGAATTGTAAAAGTGCTAAGGTTGCTTGGGAGACCTTGAGGAAAGTTCATAAAGGAAGTTCTAAGGTAAAGATGGCAAAACTTCAACTTCTTTCTACAAAATTTGAGAACTTGAAGATGAAGGAGGATGGAAGTATCCAGGACTTTCACATGACTGTTCTAGATATTGCTAATGTCTCAGAAGACTCGGGAAAGAAGATATTAGAGGATAAGCTGATTAGGAAGATGCTCATCTCTCCCAAAGAGATTTGACATGAATGTAATTGCTATTTAAGAATCCCAAGATTTAAGCACTATGATAGTGGATGAACTTGTAAGTTCACTTAAGACTTTTAAGTCTGCTATCAATAAAAGATCTGGAAAAAAAGAAGAGTATAACTTTTGCTTTTAGTGCTAAAGACTCAGAGGATAGAGGAAATATAAACTCGGAAGGAGTACCTGAGGATCTCGTGCTACTGGGGAGACAATTTAACATGGTGTTGAGGAAGTACATGTTAAGTGATAAGAACATGCCATTCAACATCAACAAAAATCAGGACCTGGGAAAGAAGTCAATATTTGAAGAGAAGCCAAACCAAGGGAAAGGTGTCTAGTGCTATGAATGTGAGGGATATGGACACATAAGAATTGAATGTGCCGCCTATCTCAAAAGGCAATGGTAGAACTTATCTGTATCATGGTCAGATGGAGAATTTGAAAGTGACCATGAAGAAGAATCAGCCAAGCAGGTGACTGCCTTGGCTGGAATTTATGGGTCTGATAAAGAATCCAGTGAATCTGATAAAGAATCATATGTTGGAGAACTCATTGTTAGTGAACTGGATACTGGGTACACAGAGACGTGCCTCAATAATGAGAGAATGTGTCAAAGAATATTGGAACAAAAGTTATTTATTTCTCAACTAGAGGCTGAGAAAGAAGAACATTTATCTACCATTTCAAATCTTAAAAAGGAAGTAATATTGCGAAAGTTAAAGTTTGAAAATATGACCAAATCTGTAAGAATGCTAAACAATGACACTACTATGCTGAATGAGATTCTTCAAACTGGGAAGAATGTTGGGAATGTGAAGGGTCTTGGTTATAATAACCAAGTTGTGAAGAATAATCTAATACGGTGGGAGAACTGACTTTTACTAGTTTTGCATTTTTATTGCAATGTTGTGGTTGACAAGAGTCTCCACCGACTTTTCTTTTATCCAACAAAGGAAAGGGTGAAAAGAACAGGAAAGATCTTTCGAGAGAATTTTCTGAGTAAGGGGGTAGGTTATGGAAAGGGAAGGTGTTAGCACCCTTTCCATCCGTAGTTATCTACGGGCTCTTAGTTGCTAGCTCACTTTAAAAATGTTTTTTTTGTGTAAGTGTATTTGAAAATATTTTGAAATATATGGCTAAGTGCGGCGAACTTTGTAATGTTTCTCATTTCGGCGAGAACGTATACAAAGTGTTTTGTATTTGAAAATATTTTAGAGAAGAGTTTGTGTATGTGCGAAAAATTGTTTTATTTTTTTTATGAGCAAGAAACTAGGAGCTATCTACCTACTCGAAAGATTTGTTCTTTTCCTGTTTTCCTTTAGATAGTTTTATCCTACTATTAGTCACTAGGTAGCCATATCGTTGGATGTTTTGAGGGACAGGCGAGGTTCATCGCACAGTCACGAAAGTAACTCATAATATACTTTAGTAATTACCCTAAGGTTTTAAGATCATATATCGAGGAAACATTGAAAGGGTCATTGAGGGAATTATGATCTTTAAACCAAAGGGTCGCCATTAAAATTTCTTACGTTCGAGAGTCGTGACTGTTTTATTCCGAAGGCAACAAGTGGAGGTACCTTAGAGGTGCACGTGTGTATTGTGTTCCATTTATGTTTATCTTTGAATGTTAGGTTTTCTAACATTTGCTTTAAGTATTTTCATACAAGCTTATTAGCATTCATCTAACAGTTAATTGAATAAGTACAAAAAATAAAGTGCGGGTATTTTGAATCTATGCTATTACAAGGCTTCGGGATGGGGGAATTACAAACCAAAACAGGGAAAAGAATTGTAAAGGGTCCTAAGTTAAACTATTACAATCCATATGCAATTACATAATATTGGTGAAAAATAATGCAGATAAATAAATGAATGCGCAGAGGAGAAAGAAATAAAAATGAAAGGATGAAGAAAAACCCTAAGAAAAATTTCTAAGTGATAAAAGAAATATTTGTTTTTGTTTTTAATTTTTGTTTAGAAAAATAATTAAATAATGAGAAACTAATTCTAATTATTTAATTAATTAAAAAAAGGTGATTAAATAATTGATCGAAGTTAATTTAATTAATAAAAACTTAAATCTACTATTTTTTGTGATTTTGTGATTTTGTATGTCCGTAAAAACAAAATAAAGTTTAAAGAAAATTAAATAAATAAACAACAAAAAAAGAAAAAAAAGAAATAGCCTAGGCACTGCAAAAATTAGTTAGAGGGTGTGAAATAGCAAAAAATCCCCAAGCCCATTAGCAATAGGGCCCAGGCGCCTGTAGATCCAATGAGGGACGCTTCTTGGGGTTCATCATGGGGATGCGCCTTTGAGGCTTTGGATCTAGCCTGATGAAATATGGTGGTCAGGAACTGGAGGTGCATGATACGCACATTTGGTCCTATTCATACCTGATCTATAGATTCATATAAACTCAAGCAAATGTTAGCATGACATGAAATATGATTAAAATCAAAGATTCGAAATTTTAAACTTTACCAAACCGGTGTTATCAAATGGGGGAGTTCTAAGCTTGTGATGGACTGATCTTGGGCCTTGTAAAAAACTCCTGGGGACTTCAAAAGGATGGCTCGAGGCTTGGTTTCAATCGAGAGAGGCTGGAACTTTGAGATATGACTTGTAAGAATTCTTTGATTTTTTTGGAGAGTTTTTGGAGAGCTTTTTTGGAGAGCTTTTTCATGTAGAATTTTGTTCCCTTTATTGCTTGCAATTTATGTATTTATAGAGTTAGGAGAAAAACAAGTATGGCAAGTGTGATCGGTGGATGTGGAACTGACTGTTTAACGCTGGTTCGCGAAATGTCGCGGAAGCAAGAGTCGCCACCGTCTTTTATTTTCTCCAAATGGAAAGGACAAAAGCACAAAAAAATTCCTTAAAGAGATTGCTCTCGGTTCGGGAGGTAAGTTATAGAAAGGGAAGGTGTTAGCACCCTTTCTATCCATGGTTATCCATGGGCTCTTAGATACTTGCTCACTTGTGTTTTCAAAATGGCTTGTTTGCTTTTCAACTGTGGGTTTTAAAAAAAGTTTCTTTGAAAATTTCAGTTCGACTCTTGTATCGGTCCTCAAGAGTGTTTGAAAAATTGCTTTCGAAAGCTTTTGAAAAGGTGTCGGTGTGAAAAGTATTTTTGATTTGTTTTGTTTTGAATTAGAGCAAGTATCTACGAGAACCTACCTACCCTAAGGAATTCGTCTGTGTAAATGTCCTTTAAAGTAGTGCCATCCCACCATTGAGAGGTAGGTAGCACCACCGTTGGAGGTGTTCGGGTCAATTCGATGTTCGGGACATGGTGATCACCGGAGCAATGGGAAGACACCTTAGAAGCTACCCTCATGCCAGGTTCCCGGATCATGAGGACTTACTAAGACATCCTCTACTCGACGATCACCTTTCGAGGCAAGGCAACAGTGAGGCGTACCCTAGGGGTGATGTGTGATTTGTGTGTCATGTTCATTTGCATTTATCTTGTTCATGTCAAAGTGATCTATGCGTTTGTTTTTATTTTTTGTCCATACATTCTTTCATGCCATTATTTAACAGTTAAAATATTGCGAGAAAATAAAATTCTAAGCTATTACAAAAGGCGCGGGTCCACATCGCCGAAATTTCTCGAACCCGATTTGACAGAAAAATAAAGAAATAAAAGAAAATAAAGAATTAAAAGTGCGACAGATTAATTACATGGCTTCGGGAGAGATACATAAATATTTAAACGAAATAAAATAAATATGCGAACTAATAAGAATTAAAAAACGAGGGCGTTGGACCCTTTGTGCAAAATTAAATTAAATGGTGACATTAATTAATTAAAAAAGAAAGGAAATGTTTTTGGCATTTTTTAATATTTTAGGATTTTAATGAAAAAAAGAATTAATTGAAATTAAATGCTAACTCTAATTCTATTTGTTTTTTAATTTATTAAGAAAAGAAGATTAAAACCTAATATTAACACTAATTAATTTACATGCAAATTTAATTACAAAAATATCTAATATTTAATTATTATGGAATAAAAAATAAAAAAAAGATGAAAATTAATTAAACCCTAGTTCTATGTTTTTTAGATTTTTATTAAAAGAATTAAAATTAAACCTAATTTAACTAATTAATTTATGAACTTATTTACAAAATATTAACTAATTAAATATATTTAATTTTTGGTCTTTTCTGATTTTTATGGTATTTTGTGATTTTATGAAAATATAATTAAATTAACAGAATTAATTAAAAATAATGATTGAAAGTAAAAAAAATAAAGAAAAAAATAAAGAATAATAAAAGAGTTTGCAAACCTGGGGGTTCAGACCCCAAATAGGAGGTTTTCTCTTAGTAAATCTGGCCCATTTACCTTGGCCCTTTTGACTTTTTCCAGGCAGCGTGCTGGCGTGTTGACTAGGACCTACCATGTTCTCCAAATCTATGCCATTGGATTGATGAAGCTGGACGCGTGGATGGTTGGATTGTGAGGGCGCACGGTAGTATCCAGCGTTGAATCTGCATGTAATTATCAATTGGAAAAAAATATATGGAAAGGGTGGGGACCTGGGGCTCGAACCCAGGTCCTAGAGATCACCAGTTTTATGCCTTGCCAATCGTGCTGAATGCGCGTGTTGTATATGTAATAACGAATAAATAATAAAAATAAGAATTGGTTAGTGGCATGAAAAATATAAAAAGCGCGCGCTGATTTTAAAAGGACCAATCATTGCTGGCCACGCATCTTCTTCTTCCTCGTTCCTGAAACACAAATAGAATAAGCAACGGTTTTCATGGTGTTCCCTTAGGCAGGTTTTGGGAAAATAGCGAATAGCTCTAGGACGCTCATAAATTGAGCGCGAGCATGGCCTTATGATCGTCTAAACGCACTGATTTGAATGGTGGTGGTTTCACACTCCAATTTTTCCTCAGTCAAAAACCCCCAATTCGGAGCTTCCTGAACCCTAATGAAAAACCATGGCATAATCGCGTATAATGCATGAAAATACAATTAATCCATATGGTTAGCTTCAGAATACATTACTCAGTATAAATGCATAATCAAAATGCCATGAAAACGTCTAAATCTGGAAATACGATTTTGAAAAATATAAGAGAAAACTGGATTTCTGTATACCAATTCTAGGCGTTGGGATGATCGATTTTGATTGGAATACCTTCTATAATCCTTAGGGAAGCTAATGGAATCACTACTTGGTCTTGAATCCCCCTGCAAGAGTGTTTTCAGATTTGGAATTTTTTGATAATTTTTCAAGTTTGTGCAAGGGTTTCTGGCGCAGCTTAGTGGTTTTTTTGATTATGCGTTTATACTGAGTAATGTATTCTGAAGCTAACCATATGGATTAATTGTATTTTCATGCATTATACGCGATTATGCCATGGTTGTTCATTAGGGTTCAGGAAGCTCCGAATTGGGGGTTTTTGACTGAGGAAAAATTGGAGTGTGAAACCACCACCATTCAAATCAGTGCGTTTAGACGATCATAAGGCCATGCTCGCGCTCAATTTATGAGCGTCCTAGAGCTATTCGCTATTTTCCCAAAACCTGCCTAAGGGAACACCATGAAAACCGTTGCTTATTCTATTTGTGTTTCAGGAACGAGGAAGAAGAAGATGCGTGGCCAGCAATGATTGGTCCTTTTAAAATCAGCGCGCGCTTTTTATATTTTTCATGCCACTAACCAATTCTTATTTTTATTATTTATTCGTTATTACATATACAACACGCGCATTCAGCACGATTGGCAAGGCATAAAACTGGTGATCTCTAGGACCTGGGTTCGAGCCCCAGGTCCCCACCCTTTCCATATATTTTTTTCCAATTGATAATTACATGCAGATTCAACGCTGGATACTACCGTGCGCCCTCACAATCCAACCATCCACGCGTCCAGCTTCATCAATCCAATGGCATAGATTTAGAGAACATGGTAGGTCCTAGTCAACACGCCAGCACGCTGCCTGGAAAAAGTCAAAAGGGCCAAGGTAAATGGGCCAGATTTACTAAGAGAAAACCTCCTATTTGGGGTCTGAACCCCCAGGTTTGCAAACTCTTTTATTATTCTTTATTTTTTCTTTATTTTTTTTACTTTCAATCATTATTTTTAATTAATTCTGTTAATTTAATTATATTTTCATAAAATCACAAAATACCATAAAAATCAGAAAAGACCAAAAATTAAATATATTTAATTAGTTAATATTTTGTAAATAAGTTCATAAATTAATTAGTTAAATTAGGTTTAATTTTAATTCTTTTAATAAAAATCTAAAAAACATAAAACTAGGGTTTAATTAATTTTCATCTTTTTTTTATTTTTTATTCCATAATAATTAAATATTAGATATTTTTGTAATTAAATTTGCATGTAAATTAATTAGGGTTAATATTAGGTTTTAATCTTCTTTTCTTAATAAATTAAAAAACAAATAGAATTAGGGTTAGCATTTAATTTCAATTAATTCTTTTTTTCATTAAAATCCTAAAATATTAAAAAATGCCAAAAACATTTCCTTTCTTTTTTAATTAATTAATGTCACCATTTAATTTAATTTTGCACAAAGGGTCCAACGCCCTCGTTTTTTAATTCTTATTAGTTCGCATATTTATTTTATTTCGTTTAAATATTTATGTATCTCTCCCGAAGCCATGTAATTAATATGTCGCACTTTTAATTCTTTATTTTCTTTTATTTCTTTATTTTTCTGTCAAATCGGGTTCGAGAAATTTTGGCGATGTGGACCCGCGCCTTTTGTAATAGCTTAGAATTTTATTTTCTCACAATATTTTAACTGTTAAATAATGGCATGAAAGAATGTATGGACAAAAAATAAAAACAAACGCATAGATCACTTTGACATGAACAAGATAAATGCAAATGAACATGACACACAAATCACACATCACCCCTAGGGTACGCCTCACTGTTGCCTTGCCTCGAAAGGTGATCGTCGAGTAGAGGATGTCTTAGTAAGTCCTCATGATCCAGGAACCTGGCATGAGGGTAGCTTCTAAGGTGTCTTCCCATTGCTCCGGTGATCACCATGTCCCGAACATCGAATTGACCCGAACACCTCCAACGGTGGTGCTACCTACCTCTCAATGGTGGGATGGCACTACTTTAAAGGACATTTACACAGACGAATTCCTTAGGGTAGGTAGGTTCTCGTAGATACTTGCTCTAATTCAAAACAAAACAAATCAAAAATACTTTTCACACCGACACCTTTTCAAAAGCTTTCGAAAGCAATTTTTCAAACACTCTTGAGGACCGATACAAGAGTCGAACTGAAATTTTCAAAGAAACTTTTTTTAAAACCCACAGTTGAAAAGCAAACAAGCCATTTTGAAAACACAAGTGAGCAAGTATCTAAGAGCCCATGGATAACCATGGATAGAAAGGGTGCTAACACCTTCCCTTTCTATAACTTACCTCCCGAACCGAGAGCAATCTCTTTAAGGAATTTTTCTGTGCTTTTGTCCTTTCCATTTGGAGAAAATAAAAGACGGTGGCGACTCTTGCTTCCGCGACATTTCGCGAACCAGCGTTAAACAGTCAGTTCCAGATCCACCGATCACAGAACTGGAGACTCTGCTGGGGAATCTTTTTAAAGTGAGGTGTACCTTAGGGATAATTCATAACTGTGTTTTCAATTGCTTTCTTTGCTTGCTTTAAATTGTGGGACTGTCTTGGGAGTTCTATAGATCCTAACCCGGATCTGGGGGATACCTTCTTAGAAAGTAGCAACAAGACTGTGAGGGAACTGTGCGGGGTATACCGACATGGTTGAAACAGTTTGCTACGTTGATGTGGCACTTTGGTGTGTACCGGTAACCCTTGAGTTCAGTCAAGGAGAGTACGGGGCCTCCGCGTGGTGTCATGAAGCATCAACAGACCTTAGGAACCTTAATTGAATTATCTTGGCCTCTTTAGGGTAGTGAGATAACTGACTTTGGTGCAGTCCGAGGTTGGTTGATACTCGATACTACACTCAATTGAGGGTTGCTTTCCTGGAATATTTCGGTCGCCAGTTCAGTGGCTAAATCGAAACGATGAACAATGAAAGCAATCCCGTGATATTGGGACCCTTAGAACCCAGTTACTTCTAATAGGACAGGTTGAGCCCACCAACTTCAAGAGGGTAATACCCAGACCTCATGCTGGCCTAAACTCTAAGGGTTTCTCTTGTGTGACTTGCGTGCCTTCGTACTTGACTACTTGCATGCTTGTTATCTGACACATGAACTACTTGCAGGTTTTGTTTATAGTCCTTAATAGGGACTCATAACAGGGTACCTAAGTTTCTTACAGGTTTTGGTTTGCAGTCCTTAATTAGGACTCCTAACAGGGTTTACCGAGTTTCTTGCAGGTTTTGTTTTTAGTCCTTAACTGGGACTCATGACAGGTTTTACTTGAGTTTCTTGCAGGTTTTGGTTTGCAGTCCTTGATGGGGACTCATAACAGGGTTTATCCATATTACCCCATGCATAGCATACCATCATACCATTGCATACATCCTAACCCACTTCAAGGATCTCAAGGGCTTGTGATGCAGGTCATGGTGAATCAACTATCCCAGCAAGGGGCAAAGAGGATTTATTTTCCTCTAGACAAAGTTGTCAGGGGCTATGACCCACTTGATATGGTGAGCTCTGACTCTTGAAGAAGGTTCCCCTAACCAAGGTTGTTTGGAAATCAAAACCAGACATGATGATTAAAGTCAGGGGCTATGACCCACTGGATATGGTGAGCCTTTGACCCTTGAAGAAGGATTCTCAGCAACATGGAGTTCCTTCAATCAAGCTACCGGACCCAAATGCTAACAAATTTTCTTGTTTATCCCGTGAAATCCTTGAAAACATTGCATGCATATCATATATATCATTGCATAACAGGTACCCATTCTCTGCAGGTTGCTTACCTTCGTCGCTGTTTATTTCAGCAGTCTCGTCATGAATCCTGAATCCTCAACCGAGCACACTATCAAGGCCCTCCAGGCTCAGAACGCCCAGTTCCAAGAACTGATCATGAATTTGACCCAGGGGAAACAAGATCTGAAGACTCTTCTCTTGAAAAAGAAGAAGAAGAGGACTGTTTTGTTCAGCCCCAGACGCAGATCTAAGAACACACCGCAGGATGAAGCTGAGAGGACAACTCCATCTGTGGGGAAAGGCAGTCATCAAGAGGAAAGGGTTCCCAGTCCAGTGGTCTCTGACAATGAGACAGATTTCAATGACGAACAGTACCCTCCGGCTAAGGATAGGTACAAACAGTTGGAAGACCGGCTAAGTGCTATGGAGATACAAAAAGTGCCTGGCCTGGACTTCGAGGATCTAGGTCTGTCTTCTGGGGTAGTGATCCCACACAAATTCAAGGCACCTGCCTTTGCAAAGTACGACGGGGCATCCTGTCCAAAGCTGCATCTCAGGTCATACATGAGGAGGATCCAACCCTACACGGCTGACAGGAACTTATGGATCCACTTTTTCCAGGAGAGTCTTTCAGGGACTCAGCTTGACTGGTTCTATCAACTGAATGGAGCCAACATCCGTACCTGGGAAGACTTAGCCACTGCATTCTACAAGCAGTACCAGTACAATGCCGACCTCGCTCCCACGCGCACTCAGCTTCAGGGGATGTCTATGGGTACGGGTGAAGGTTTCAAAGAATATGCTCAAAAATGGAGGGACCTTGCTGGAAGGGTACAACCACCTCTGACTGACCGCGAGCTCGTCGACATGTTCTTGGGGACCCTGTCTGGTCCATTCTTCAACCACCTGATTGGGAATTCTGCTGCTGGGTTTACAGATCTGATCTTGACCAGGGAAAGAATAGAAGCTGGCATCAAGTCGGGGAAAATACAGAATGGTGATTCCTCGAACACTGAGAAGAAACCATCCAAAAGAGAATCTAGTGCTGTCAACGCAGTAGCTATTGCTCCTCAGCGTCACCACCAACAAAGGGAAGAAAGACCTAAGAGGCAATTTACTCCCCTCGGCATGACCTTGTCACAGATATTACCACAGCTGCTGGAAACCAAGTTGGTAACTCTCATGGATCCCCCGAAGAATCCTAATAGAACACCTTCAAGGTATAATCCCAATGCTCGCTGCGCCTATCATTCCGACAGCCCGGGGCATGCTACAGATGACTGTTGGACTTTGAGAAACAGGGTTCAAGATCTGATTGACGCAAAGGAAATCCAGCTCAACTCTCCAGAGACTCCCAATGTGATCATTGCTCCCTTGCCAAAATATGGCTAGGACTGGATTTTTTGTTCATTCGAATGTTCAATTTGTAATTTTCTTTTGATTGTTCAGACATTTAGTTCATGTCAAACTTGGTTATTTCATTAATGCATTACACATGTCTGTTTTGAAGTAATTATTTCACATTCACTATGTGCAAACTGTTTTCATATTTTTGTGATGTCAACTCTTGATCTAAAATTCTAAGCCTCTTGAGGGAGGATGACGAAAACGATACCACAATCTACAGTATGCTTTTGAACAGACCCCGCTGATGAGGTACAGGCATTGTTTCAATTCCTAAACACTGGAGTTATAAGGAAGATAATCCCTCGTCAACCCCTTTGAGCCAAAGGAGTAGGAGTTTTCTTTTCGAAATTTAAAACCCTTAATCATAACCTGGGGCAGGGTAGTTCTCTCAGTTGATCCAAGTGCATAACGAATGGCACCAAAGAGGTCCTTACAAAACAAAAGACAATGATGGTTCTGAATAATCATAAAGACAGGCAGTCATTACCAAAACAAAAAAAAAACTAAAGCCCAATAAGTCAAAACCTATGAAGGAGACTTATAAAACTGGGGCATCCCGCTGACTGTAAATACAAAAAGAAACAGTTCAGGCAAAAAAAATAGGGATAACGAAATCAAAAAGAAAGAGGTCCTACAAACCCTCAACAAAAAAAAAAGAAATGACTTCCTGTTCAAAATAAACTGTCAACATCCGAACCATCACCGGAATATCAGGATAAAGACTCAAACAAGGTCTAACACACGATTAGCTGAGTTTAGGTTTGAAGCATATCACGAAGAACGGGTGGGTACAAATAAAATTTGAGCCTTTATCCTTTGTTTCTTAAACCGTGAACCAGGCCACGTTATAACCCTTAAAAGTCCTAGCTGAAGCATGGGTTAGTTCGAAAGCATACTGTTACAAAGGTATCCTGACTCCTTAAGGCTTGCTGTAAAATACTGAGTTGACATCACAGTTTACAAAAAATGCGCTTGTTTTTATGAAAAAATGCATTTTCAAGAAACTTCGAAACAGACGCAAGCTTTGCATTTTCAATATAACATGGCTTGAATATGAATATTTGTTTGAACAACATAGAAGTTCGCACGACGAACGTCTAATGAACAAAAGCACCTCCAAGCAAGGGGCATGGCATGATCATTGTCCATCATCTGGGGCAGTTAAATCAAGATTCAGAGAATCTCTCAAAAGGCCAACCAGCTTGGGGCAAATATCCATCTGGATCACCTGGGGCATTGGACGATCCAACGAAGATCTTCTGGTGGTATGGCAATACAACACTATTGACAGGGGCAACTCCCTGCATGGACATAGTCGAAAAAATACTACGCATAATCAAAGACCCACTAGGTTGACACACCTAGGCAAAAATAAGGGCTTCCCGGCGAACCAAAAGGGTTCGGGCAAAAATAAGGGATGAAAATGAAAAATCCGTACACCCGGCAAGTCGAAAACCTGAAAAGGCGGCTTGGGCAAAAATGGGTATCCCGGTGGACTGAAAACCCGAAAGGGCGGTCCAGGAAAAAGTTAGGGATCAAAGCGTACGACTATGTCCTGTCATCTCGTCACTTGCCTACCAGAAGAAGATTTGTCAATCGGCAGTCATCAAACACCTTCACAGGTACCTTCTTCTCCAACAGAAACTGGGGCAATAATGAGTTGTCTAAATGATCCGGTTGCTCTGTCCACCGAAGTGCCAAGGTAAGTTCAGCTGAAGAATGCGACCAAGATACCTTCACTCCCTGCAGAGCGAACGCGTCTCCCCAGGTTTTATTCAAAGGTTATTTCTCCACCAGAGCTTATAACTGGGTTATCCTCAGCTAAAAGCCACAGAAAGATCGTCCTCGGCAAAGTCTTCCTATCCCCAGCGAAGCTCATCAAAACTTCCATCATAACATATCAATGGTATCCCCAGCGGAGTTATCATCAACCTCAGCGAAGTACCTCTTTTTCCCCACAGAGTTACCTCCCCGCAGAGTAATCTATTCGCCAAGTTTATTCCCAACCGGAGTCATCTTCTCCTACCGGTATTCTTGTAATCATCATCCCCAACGGAAACGAAGAATCTCACTCTTCAACATCAGCCCAGGATTTAACTTCCCGGCATCCGTCAAGGATCTATTTTCCCAGACGAAGATACATTCATAACATCACCATTCTGGATGGTTTCTTCTCAGTGTTCGAGGAATCACCATTCTGTATTTTCCCCGACTTGATGCCAGCTTCTATTCTTTCCCCGGTCAAGATCAGATCTGTAAACCCAGCAGCAGAATTACAGATCTGTAAATCCATATTTTGGCAAGGGAGCAATGATCACATTGGGAGTCTCTGGAGAGTTGAGCTGGATTTCCTTTGCGTCAATCAGATCTTGAACCCTGTTTATCAAAGTCCAACAGTCATCTGTAGCATGCCCCGGGCTGTCGGAATGATAGGCGCAGCGAGCATTGGGATTATACCTTGAAGGTGTTTTGTTAGGATTCTTCGGGGGATCCATGAGAGTTACCAACTTGGTTTCCAGCAGCTGTGGCAATATCTGTGACAAGGTCATGCCGAGGGGAGTAAATTGCCTCTTAGGTCTTTCTTCCCTTTGTTGGTGGTGACGCTGAGGAATCACCATTCTTCTCAGTGTTAGAGGAATCACCATTCTGTATTTTCCCCGACTTGATGCCAGCTTCTATTCTTTCCCCGGTCAAGATCAGATCTGTAAACCCAGCAGCAGAATTCCCAATCAGGTGGTTGAAGAATGGACCAGACAGGGTCCCCAAGAACATGTCGACGAGCTCGCGGTCAGTCAGAGGTGGTTGTACCCTTCCAGCAAGGTCCCTCCATTTTTGAGCATATTCTTTGAAACCTTCACCCGTACCCATAGACATCCCCTGAAGCTGAGTGCGCGTGGGAGCGAGGCCGGCATTGTACTGGTACTGCTTGTAAAATGCAGTGGCTAAGTCTTCCCAAGTACGGATGTTGGCTCCATTCAGTTGATAGAACCAGTCAAGCTGAGTCCCTGAAAGACTCTCCTGGAAAAAGTGGATCCATAAGTTCCTGTCAGCCGTGTAGGGCTGGATCCTCCTCATGTATGACCTGAGATGCAGCTTTGGACAGGATGCCCCGTCGTACTTTGCAAAGGCAGGTGCCTTGAATTTGTGTGGGATTACTACCCCAGAAGACAGACCTAGATCCTCGAAGTCCAGGCCAGGAACTTTTTGTATCTCCATAGCACTTAGCCGGTCTTCCAACTGTTTGTACCTATCCTTAGCCGGAGGGTACTGTTCGTCATTGAAATCTGTCTCATTGTCAGAGACCACTGGACTGGGAACCCTTTCCTCTTGATGACTGCCTTTCCCCACAGATGGAGTTGTCCTCTCAGCTTCATCCTGCGGTGTGTTCCCAGATCTGCGTCTGGGGCTGAACAAAACAATCCTCTTCTTCTTCTTTTTCAAGAGAAGAGTCTTCAGATCTTGTTGCCCCTGGGTCAAATTCATGATCAGTTCTTGGAACTGGGCGTTCTGAGCCTGGAGGGCCTTGATAGTGTGCTCGGTTGAGGATTCAGGATTCATGACGAGACTGCTGAAATAAACAGCGAAGAAGGTAAGCAACCTGCAGAAAATGGGTACCTGTTATGCAATGATATGTATGATATGCATGTGATGTTTTCAAGGACCTCGCGGGGTAAACAAGAAAATTGTTAGCATTTGGGGAACTGGTAACTTGATTGAAGGCACTGCGTATTGTTAAGAGTCCTTCTTCAAGGGTCAAAGGCTCACCATATCCAGTGGGTCATAGCCCCTGACAACCTTGTCTAGAGGAAAATAAATCCCCTTTGCCCCTTGCTGGACAGTTGGTTCATCATGACCTGCATCACAAGCCCTTGAGATCCTTGAAATGGGTTAGGATGTATGCAATGGTATGATGTTATGGTATGCATGGGGTAATGTAGGTAACCCTGTTATGAGCCCTTATTAAGGACTATAAACAAAAACCCTGCAAGAGATTCAGTATACTTGTCATGAGTCCCAGTTAAGGACTTAAAACGAACCATGCAAGAAACTCGGTAAACCTTGTTATGAGTCCTAATTAAGGACTGCAAACCAAAACCTGTAAGAAACTTAATATACCCTGTTATGAATCCTAATCAAGGACTACAAACAAAACCTGCAAGAAGCTCAAGTGTCAGACAACAAGCATGCAAATAGTCAAGTACGAAGGCACACAAGTCACACAAAAGAGCCCTTAGAGTTTAGGCCAGCATGGGGTCTAGGTATTACCCTCTTGAAGTTGGTGGGCTCAACCTGTCCTATTAGAAGTAACCGGGTTCTAAGGGTCTCAATATCACGGGATTGCTTTCATTGTTCATCGTCTCGATTTAGCCACTGAACTGGCGACCGAGATATTCCAGGAAAGCAACCCTCAATTGAGTGTAGTATCGAGTATAAACCAACCTCGGACTGCACCAAAGTCAGTTATCTCACTACCTTAAAGAGGCCAAGATAGTTCAATTAAGGTTCCTAAGGTCTGTTGATGCTTCATGACACCACGCGGAGGCCCCGTACTCTCCTTGACTGAACTCAAGGGTTACCGGTACACACCAAAGTGCCACATCAACGTAGCAGACTGTTTCAACCATGTCGGTATACCCCGCACAGTTCCCTCACAGTCTTGTTGCTACTTTCTAAGAAGGTATCCCCCAGATCCGGGTTAGGATCTATAGAACTCCTAAGACAGTACCCACAATAATAAAGCAAACAATTCAGACAATTGAAAACACAAATGATCTTAGTCCTAAGGTACACCTCACTTTAAGTATCCCCAGCAGAGTCGCCAGTTCTGTGATCGGTGGATCTGGAACTAACTGTTTAACGCTGGTTCGCGAAATGTCGCGGAAGCAAGAGTCGCCACCGTCTTTTATTTTCTCCAAATGGAAAGGACAAAAGCACAGAAAAATTCCTTAAAGAGATTGCTCTCGGTTTGGGAGGTAAGTTATAGAAAGGGAAGGTGTTAGCACCCTTTCTATCCATGGTTATCCATGGGCTCTTAGATACTTGCTCACTTGTGTTTTCAAAATGGCTTGTTTTCTTTTCAACTGTGTGTTTTAAAAAAATTTTCTTTGAAAATTTCAGTTCGACTCTTGTATCGGTCCTCAAGAGTGTTTGAAAAATTGCTTTCGAAAGCTTTTGAAAAGGTGTCGGTGTGAAAAGTATTTTTGATTTGTTTTGTTTTGAATTAGAGCAAGTATCTACGAGAACCTACCTACCCTAAGGAATTCGTCTGTGTAAATGTCCTTTAAAGTAGTGCCATCCCACCATTGAGAGGTAGGTAGCACCACCGTTGGAGGTGTTTGGGTCAATTCGATGTTCGGGACATGGTGATCACCGGAGCAATGGGAAGACACCTTAGAAGCTACCCTCATGCCAGGTTCCCGGATCATGAGGACTTACTAAGACATCCTCTACTCGACGATCACCTTTCGAGGCAAGGCAATAGTGAGGCGTACCCTAGGGGTGATGTGTGATTTGTGTGTCATGTTCATTTGCATTTATCTTGTTCATGTCAAAGTGATCTATGCGTTTGTTTTTATTTTTTGTCCATACATTCTTTCATGCCATTATTTAACAGTTAAAATATTGCGAGAAAATAAAATTCTAAGCTATTACAAAAGGCGCGGGTCCACATCGCCAAAATTTCTCGAACCCGATTTGACAGAAAAATAAAGAAATAAAAGAAAATAAAGAATTAAAAGTGCGACAGATTAATTACATGGCTTCGGGAGAGATACATAAATATTTAAACGAAATAAAATAAATATGCGAACTAATAAGAATTAAAAAACGAGGGCGTTGGACCCTTTGTGCAAAATTAAATTAAATGGTGACATTAATTAATTAAAAAAGAAAGGAAATGTTTTTGGCATTTTTTAATATTTTAGGATTTTAATGAAAAAAAGAATTAATTGAAATTAAATGCTAACCCTAATTCTATTTGTTTTTTAATTTATTAAGAAAAGAAGATTAAAACCTAATATTAACCCTAATTAATTTACATGCAAATTTAATTACAAAAATATCTAATATTTAATTATTATGGAATAAAAAATAAAAAAAAGATGAAAATTAATTAAACCCTAGTTCTATGTTTTTTAGATTTTTATTAAAAGAATTAAAATTAAACCTAATTTAACTAATTAATTTATGAACTTATTTACAAAATATTAACTAATTAAATATATTTAATTTTTGGTCTTTTCTGATTTTTATGGTATTTTGTGATTTTATGAAAATATAATTAAATTAACAGAATTAATTAAAAATAATGATTGAAAGTAAAAAAAATAAAGAAAAAATAAAGAATAATAAAAGAGTTTGCAAACCTGGGGGTTCAGACCCCAAATAGGAGGTTTTCTCTTAGTAAATCTGGCCCATTTACCTTGGCCCTTTTGACTTTTTCCAGGCAGCGTGCTGGCGTGTTGACTAGGACCTACCATGTTCTCCAAATCTATGCCATTGGATTGATGAAGCTGGACGCGTGGATGGTTGGATTGTGAGGGCGCACGGTAGTATCCAGCGTTGAATCTGCATGTAATTATCAATTGGAAAAAAATATATGGAAAGGGTGGGGACCTGGGGCTCGAACCCAGGTCCTAGAGATCACCAGTTTTATACCTTGCCAATCGTGCTGAATGCGCGTGTTGTATATGTAATAACGAATAAATAATAAAAATAAGAATTGGTTAGTGGCATGAAAAATATAAAAAGCGCGCGCTGATTTTAAAAGGACCAATCATTGCTGGCCACGCATCTTCTTCTTCCTCGTTCCTGAAACACAAATAGAATAAGCAACGGTTTTCATGGTGTTCCCTTAGGCAGGTTTTGGGAAAATAGCGAATAGCTCTAGGACGCTCATAAATTGAGCGCGAGCATGGCCTTATGATCGTCTAAACGCACTGATTTGAATGGTGGTGGTTTCACACTCCAATTTTTCCTCAGTCAAAAACCCCCAATTCGGAGCTTCCTGAACCCTAATGAACAACCATGGCATAATCGCGTATAATGCATGAAAATACAATTAATCCATATGGTTAGCTTCAGAATACATTACTCAGTATAAATGCATAATCAAAATGCCATGAAAACGTCTAAATCTGGAAATACGATTTTGAAAAATATAAGAGAAAACTGGATTTCTGTATACCAATTCTAGGCGTTGGGATGATCGATTTTGATTGGAATACCTTCTATAATCCTTAGGGAAGCTAATGGAATCACTACTTGGTCTTGAATCCCCCTGCAAGAGTGTTTTCAGATTTGGAATTTTTTGATAATTTTTCAAGTTTGTGCAAGGGTTTCTGGCGCAGCTTAGTGGTTTTTTTTATTAGGTTTTCGTTCTATGCTTATGTATGAATAAATTAGGTCAACAAACTTGATCAAAATCTTTTGCATTCATGGTTTTTGAAATTTGATTTTCAAAGATCTTTTTCAATCTTTTTCCATGTACTTTTGCTACCAAATCACATACAATTGCATTGGTTCTTTCCTTATTTAGCTAGGCACGAAATCTTGATGATATAATGTGCACAAAAAGATTGAAAAACTATGTTAAGCATTTTTCATGTATTTATTTTAATTTAAATGAATTATTATTAATAAAAATCCAAATAAATAAATAAAAAATGAATAAAAACTTCCCTTTGGGCCAAGTGGTCGTGCATATGCCTTGGATGATGAATTGTGGAAGAAAAATAGGCCCATTAGCAATTTTAGGTCATTTGAAGCAATGTTGACTTTTCAAAATATCCAAAAATTTCCCAACTTTCACAAGGCATAACTTGCTCAATTTTTAAGCTTTTCTCATGTTCTTGGACATTTTGGAAAGGTCTTTGAGTCCTCTAACCAATTCCTTTAGTCCCATGTCATTTTGATTTACCAATCTCAAGTTATGGCCTTTGACTTAAAGTCCCTTTTTGTTGACCTTTGAAAATGACCTATAATGTTGAAATTGATAACTTTTTGTGAGAGCATTTCTTGGACTTGAAGTATGAAGATGAGTTGTAGGAAATGTCTTTCTCTTCAAAATGAGCTTTGGATGGAATTTTTCTGATAATCCATGTGAAAGTTATGCCCTGGTCAATTTACAGTTGACTTTTTCAACTGTCCAAATAAGGAAACTTTTGCATCTTGATGATTTTTGAGCCAAGCTTTGAGAATCATGATCAAGCATTGATCAAATGATGTTTGTGACTATGAGATGTTGACCAAAAATTTGAACTTTTGACTGTCAAATGACCATTTTGCCCCTACAGTTGACTGCAGTGCAATTAGGGTTTTTGACTGTGCAATTTTGTGCTGAAAGTCTTGAATCTTGATATGAGGGTGCTTGACCATATTTATAGGCATGTGAGACTTGATTGGACCTTTGGAAACTTCATTTTCTTGATCAGAATAAAAACCCTAATCTTGACTGTTTAGGAAATCCTTGACCTGTGCAACCCTTGGGGAATTTTGCAGCTTGACTTGGCAATTTCTTGAAGAATATGGGAGGGCAAATTTTGGGGTACAACAGCAAGAAACAAAGCTTTCAAGGCCAAGAGACAAAAATCCAACATATTGAAAGTTTGCCATATTTGGGTGATTCTTGCCATTCTTGATGCTGCATGAACCTGGACAGTTTTTTGTTGGTCTTTGAACAAAATATTGGGCTCCATGATGGGTCTAGTCAAGCCCAAATGCGCTAGCCCATTATTTCTTGTATTCTATCTAATTTATTTGATTTAATTCATATTTAAATGAATAAAAATCAAATAAATAAAAATAAAAATCACAATAGTGCATGGTTAGGTTTAGAGGTCCTTGGGCATGTCATAAACATGTTTGAACATTAAAAGTTAGGTTCATTAACCTAAAATTGCAATTTTGCTCAAAGTTGACTTCATGCATTTCTTGAAAATTGACCAACTTGTGTACCTCATAACTTGCTCAATTTTCATCTTTTGAAGTTAATCTTGGACATTTTGGAAATCCCAAGATGTCCCATTAAATCTCTATGTTGATCATTTTTGCTTTTGAAGACATCGTCTTAATTTAAGTTTCCTTGACAAAAAGTATCTTTTGTTGAGTTTTGAAAATGACCTATAATGTATGAGATCATATCTTCCAAACTAGGCATTTTTTGGAGTTGAGAAAAATAGCAAAGTTGTAGAGAATTGAATTTTCTTCAAAATGGGCTTTGTTTGGGGAAAATTTGATGAAACATGTGAAAGTTATGCCTGGTCAAAATTCAGTTGACTTCTCCTAAGGAAACCCTAATTCGACAAATCTTGACTTTTGATGATCTGGGGACTTTCCTTGGGGAATCATGATCAAACCTTGATAAAATGATGAATATCACTTCAAAATGTTGATGTTGACCAAAAATCTTGAAGTTTGACTATATGTTGACCATAGTTGACTTTTTGATCAATACAATTGAATTTCAAGCATCTGAGCCATTGACTGAGCAAACTTGTGATGTAGGGCTTGAAACTTGACTTGAGCCTTGTTGAGTACCTATGAAGAAACACGGGAGCACCTTGAGACTTTTGCAGACAAAATTTCCTTGAGAAACTCCAAACCTTAGTTGTAGGCTTTTGGTCTAGCAGGTGCATCTTGACTAGTCAACCCTTGGGTGCCTTGACCATTTGAAGAGCCTTGAAAGAATGCTTTAAAGAAAAATAGGAGGGAAAATTTTGGGGGTACAACAGCTGCCCCTGTTCAATCTTCTTAAACCTGAAGAGTTAGATTGGCATGTCTGCCATTCGTGAGTTGAAGGTAGAAGGTGATTAAACACTTAAGTGCCTAGAAATTTTCATTCGCCTGTGCAAGATGGTAACATTATTGGCTGATTGTATCGGGAATGGGCTTATAAGATTCCATTCAGAGAGATGACTGAGAGTCGTCGGATATGGGCTTATATATGCCATCCAAATTAAATGTTGACTTTAAACTGGAAGAAGTATCAGAAGAAACCCACAGTTGGTTTAATCTTAGCCAGAAAATGTTCCTTATGTCTTTAACTGGAAGAAGTATCAGAATAAATCATTTGTCGATTTAATCTAAGCCAGAAAAAGCTCTACTGGAAGAAGTATCAGAATAAATCATTGGTCGATTTAATCTGAGCCCGAAAAGGTCTATTGTAAGAAGTATCAGAATAAATCTTTGGGTCGATTTAATCTGAGCCAACCACTATCTATACTTATTTTTATCTGGAAGAAGTATCAGAATAAATCTTTGGTTGATTTAATCTGAGCCAGAAAATGTATTCAACTGGGAGAAGTATCAGAATAGATATACACTCGATCTAAGTTGAGCCAGAAGAATGTCTACTGGAAGAAGTATCAGAATGAACCTTTGGTTTATTTATTCCGAGCCAGCGACTATCTACGATCGTCTTCAACTAGAAGAAGTATCAGAATAAATCTTTGGTTGATTTAATCTGAGCCAGAAGAAGTCTTTGTTGTCTTTAACTGGAAGAAGTATCAGAATAAACCTATAGTTGGTTTAATCTGAGCCAGAAAAAGGTCTACTGGAAAAAGTATCAGAATAAGTCACTGGTCGATTTAATCTAAGCCAGAAGATATTTGTACTCATTTTATCTGGAAGAAGCATTAGAATAAATCATTAGTCGATTTAATCTGAGCCAGAAAAAGGTCTACTGAAAGAAGTATCAGAATAAAACATTAGTCGATTTAATCTGAGCCAGAAGATATTTATGCTCATTTTATCTGGGAAAAGTATCAGAATAAATCATTGGTCGATTAATCTGAGCCAGAAAAAGGTCTGCTGGAAGCAGTATCAAAATAAACCATTAGTCAATTTAATGTGAGCCAGAAACTATCTACGACCGTCTTCAACTAGAAGAAGTATCAGAATAAATCTTTGGTTGATTTAATCTAAGCCAGAAGAGGTCTATGTGTCTTTAACCGGAAGAAGTATCAGAATAAATCAGTGGTCGATTTAATCTGAGCCAGAAAAAGTTCCACTGGAAGAAGTATCATAGTAAATCTTGGTCAATTTAATCTGAGCCAACAAATATTTATGCTTGTTTTTATCTGGAAGAAGTATCAGAATAATTCTTTGATTGATTTAATATGAGCCAGAAAAAGTCTTCAACTGGAAGAATTATCAGAATAGATCTACACCTGATCTAAGCTGAGCCAGAAGAATGTCCACTGGAAGAAGTATCAGAATAAATCATTGGTTGATTTAATCCGAGCCAGCGACTATCTACGACCGTCTTCAACTGGAAGTATCAGAATAAATCATTGGTTAATTTAATCTGATCCAGAAGAAGTCTATGTGTTTTTAACTGGAAGAAGTATCAGAATAAATCATTGGTCGATTTAATCTGAGCCAGAAAAAGGTCTACTGGAAAAAGCATCAGAGTAAATCTTGGTCAACTTAATCTAAGCCATCAGATATTTATGCTTGTTTTTATCTGGAAGAAGTATTGGAATAAATCTTTGGTTGATTTAATCTGAGCCAGAAAATGTCTTCAAATGGAAGAAGTATCAGAATAGATCTACACCTGATCTAAGCTGAGCCAGAAGAATGTCCATTGGAAAAAGTACCAGAATAAATCTTTGGTTAATTTAATCTGAGCCAGAAGAGGTCTTTGTGTCTTTAACTAGAAGAAGTATCAGAATAAATCACTGGTCAATTTAATCTGAGCCAGAAAAAGGTCTACTGGAAGAAGTATCAGAGTAAATATTTTGTCGATTTAATCTGAGCCAGAAGATGCTTTATGCCCGACTTCGACTGGAAGAAGTATCAGAATAAATCTTTGGTAGATTTAATCTGAGCCAGAAGAGGTCTCTTTGTCTTTAAATGGAATAAGTATCAGAATAAATCTTTGGTCGATTTAATCTGAGCAAGAAAAAGGTCTGCTGGAAGAAGTATCAGAATAAATATTTGGTCAATTTAATCTGAGCTAGATGATATTTATGTCCAACTTCGACTAAAAGAAGTATCATAATAAATCATTGGTTGATTTAATCTGAACCAGAAGAGGTCTCTTTGTCTTTAACTAGAAGAAGTATCAGAATAAATCTTTAGTCGATTTAATCTGAGCCAGAAAAAGGTCCACTGGAAGAAGTATCAGAATAAATCATTGGTCGATTTAATCTGAGCCATAAG
This sequence comes from Vicia faba, assembly GCA_948472305.1. Taxonomy (NCBI): domain Eukaryota; kingdom Viridiplantae; phylum Streptophyta; class Magnoliopsida; order Fabales; family Fabaceae; genus Vicia; species Vicia faba. The sequence goes on from OX451737.1 coordinate 486,205,688, forward strand.
ATGTTGTCTTTGAGAAGATGGTCTGGTTATACCAGTAGTTAATGATGTTGGTTTGTTGATTGATCTTTTTCTAAAATTGTAAAGATTTAGCTGTATGCAATGTTATGATGTATGAAATGCACTGCAGACCAATGTTCTCAAAATAAATGAGATTGTGTTGCATGTGCTTTGTATGCATATGCTATGACGTTTGTAAATGATTTATAAATGTAATATATGAGTGCATCAGTTGCTTTTTGCAGTGTCAATGAATTGGGGAAATAAATCCCTGACTGCCTGTTAGAGATGAAGAATGCAATTCCTCACTATTTGTTGAAGTTAAATTCGTTGGGGATTTCCGTTTTCTGTCCGAGGGTATTCTGCTGGAGATTTTGGTTTCTGCTTGAGGATAGAAGCTTTTTAGGAGAGTTGATAACCTGTCATGGTTTCTGAAACTGAATTATTACATGTACTCTGACTGGGGATGGAAGAACGAATAATCATGTGATGTGAGTAGCTACTCTTATAGAGGTGGTTATCTTGATTAATCCTACTGGAGAAAAGAGTTCTGTTGGAAGATTTTACCAATTTGGAGAAATAAACTCCGCTGGGGGATGAACTTCCGTAGCTAGAGAAATAAACTCTACCTGGAATGAGGCTTTATAAACTGCTTGAGATTTTATGAAAATCTGTTGGGGAACATTGATTTCTGCTCTCTGAGGGAACTTTGCTGGAGAGTGTTTACTCCTGCTTGGGGAAGAAGTAGTCAAAACTTTGGTTGTTTTTTGATCTACTGGGGAGTTATAATTCCTTGTATACCCTGATTGGGGATAACATCGATGGATAACTTTCTGGATCATCTGAGGAGGATAAAGTTGACTGATATTTGATCCAATTTTAGATTCAAATAACAATTCTCTAGGGATAGTGATGACTTCACTAGGGAAGGGAAGTTTTGCCGGTGACTCATTGTCATCTGAGTAATAAACTCAATCTGGGGAGATTGGTCCTCACTGGGGAGATAAATCCTGTTGGGGAAATAAACATTACTGATGGAGGTATATCCTGCTGAGGGAAGCTCTTTTTCAAGGAGAATGTGCTATGCTGGGGAGAAGTAATCTGCAGGGGCTTTTATAGTTTTGAAAACTCAACTAGGGATAATAATTCCCATAGACTATAATGTTTGGGATCCTCTAGACAGGCAATATTACTGGGAGGGAGCCTGCACTCCTTTATCTTCCAGAGTGATCTGTTGAGAAGATTGCGGGGAATTACCATGTAGGGATAATCTCATGGAAATTGCTCTGTGGGGATTCATGGAGACTTGAACACACCTTAACTTCTAGAGTCTTTAGTAAATGTTGATCATGGCGATAAGTCTTCTACTGATAAATAAGTGACGAGATGACGGGAAATAATCGTACGCTTTAATCCCTAACTTTTGTCTGGACTGTCCTTTCAGATTTTCAGTCCACTGGGATACCCTTTTTTGCCCAAGCCGCCTTTTCAGGTTTTCGGCTTTCCGGGTGTACAATTTTATTTATATGTCCCTAACTTTCGCCCGAACTCTTTTGGTTCGCTTGGATGCCCTTATTTTGCCTAGGCCAGTCAACCTAGTGGGTCCTTTTTTTCATGCATAGTATTTTTCGACTATGTTCGCGTTCATAGGGTGCGGAGAATTGTCACTATCCATAGTAGTAAGTGTTGCAACACTACCAGAAAATGTTTTCTTGATCGTACGTGGCCCTTTGCTGGAACTCATGTTTAATGCTCCAAGTGATTCAGATGGAGGTCTGCCCCTGGCTATTCGGAACTTTTTGAGAAATTCCTTGAATCTTGAATCGACCGCCCCCAAATCAGTTGGACACCATGCCATGCCCCTTGATTATGAAAGGCCTGTTATTGGAAATGTCTTTTCATTTGAGGTGATTCTGTTCATTGAGATGATTTTTGTTCATTGAATATCCGTTGTGCGAATTTCTCTGCTGTCGAACAATTAGTCATATGCAAACAATGGCATTTTTAAAAATGCAAAGCTTATGTCTTTCTTAAAGTTTTGAAAATGCATTTTTAGTAAACAAATAGAATTTTGTAAGAATATGAGTTCAACTCAGGATTTATAGTAAACCTCACAGGAGTTAGGATACCTTTTTATAACAGTATGCTTTCGAACTAACCCATGCTTCAGCTAGGACTTTTAAGGGTTGTAGCATGGCCTGGTTCACGGCTCAAGAAACAAAGGATAAAAGCTCAAACTTTATTTGTACCCAAACCATTCTTCGTGATGTTCTTCAGTCATATACTCAGTTAATTATGCATTTAGATCCCAATTGAGTCTGAAATCTTTGCCCTGATATTCTGGTGATGGTTTGAATACTGAAAGTTTATTTGAGAAGGCAGTCATCATTCTTTTTGTAATATTTTTTGTTAAGGATTCGTAGTGACCTCTTTTTTGATTTTATTATCCCTACCTTTTGCGTGAACTGTTTCTTTTGTGATTACAGTCAGCGGGATGCCCCATTTTTTCCTTAAGCCTCCTTCATAGGTTTTGACTTAGCGGGCTTTTCTTTTGAAAAATAATGACTGCCTATTTTAGTGATTACGGGTAACCATCACTGTCTTTATAAGAGCATCTTCGACACTATTCATCGTGTATGGAGGTAGAGCTTACGACTGAATGCACATTTGAATTAACTGAGAAACTACCCTTCCCCAGGCCATGATTAAAGGTTTCAATTTATGTGAAAAAGAAAACTCCTACTTCTTAGGCTCAAAGGGATTGACTAGGGATAATCTTCCTTATAACTCCACTATTTAGGATTTGAAACAACGCCTGTACATCGTCATCCAGGTCTGTTCAAAAGCATATTGTAGACATTGTGGTATCTTTTTCGTCATCCTCCCTCTAAAGGCTTACAACTTTTAATCTAGAGTTGAATATCACAAAAAGGAAGTAAAAGCATAGTTTCAGTATAGTGACGATGAATGGATTAATTCAAGACAAACATATGCAATGCGTTAATGGAATAACAAAGTTTAACATGAAATAAGTGTTCGAACAATCAAAAGAAATTACAATTTGAAAATTTCTAATGAACAAAAATCCTCTCTATCTGAACTTGTCACTTTAGATGGTGTGCCTTGGATGACAGAAGAATTCAGTCTGGCCATCTTGTGTGAACTCCAACACTCCTTCGTCAATCAAGTCTTGAATCTTATTTTTCAAAGCCCAACAGCTATTAGTGTCATGCCCCAGACTATTGGAATGATAACCGCATCTCACATTAGGATTATACCAAGGAGAAGCGTGTTGGGATTTTGAGGAGGATCCTTCAGCGTAATCAACTCCATCCTCAACATGTGTTGCAATACTTGAGCTGAGGACATGTCGATTTTGGTGAATTGCCTTTTGGGCATGTCCTTCTTACACTGATTGCCTTATCGTTATTATTGCACCGATGCTGGATCAGAGACCCGCACTACCCCCACAGATTGGTTGAGATTTCTTTTATTGCGACCCTTTTGGTCGTACATAGTACTGGACTCTTTCTTTCCATTGTATGGTCTCTTCTGAATACTTGAATATGCAGTCCCCTGGATTTCACCGCTCCTGAGTTTATTTTTAACATGTTCCCGCATGAACATGTCATCCAATTCCCTGTCTTCCAAGAAAGGTTGATCATTGATTAGGCCCCAAATTCTAGCAGTTTTCCCCAGACGGTCGTATCTGTCTTGATGAAGCTTGTTGATGAGAATCCTCAACTCTTCTTGTCCCCGAGCTAAATTTTGGATAAGAGACATCTGACTACTCATCTGGATTCTCATCCTTTCCATCTCAGCTTGCAGTTGTTCCAACTGGTCATCCTTGTTGTCTTCAGGATTTTTCTTTGTCATGTTCCTAGCGAGGAGTGTTTTCAATTCTTCTTTCCCCTTGATAGATTTAGGAACAATTCCTTGAACTGAGCATCTTGAGTTTGATGATCTATGTCATTATGTTTGAGAGCCATCTTCCTATTGCTGAAATAAACAGTGAGAAAATGAGAAATCTGTCTCAAGAATACCTGTTATGTAATGACATGCATGCAATGTTTTCAAGGATCTTGCGGGGTAAACACAAGAAGATGTTTGAATCCGACTTCAGATTTGATTGAAGAACTTCGTACCGTTGAATGTCCTTCTACAATAATCAAGTTCACCATGTTGAGTGGGTCATAACCTCAAAATTAAGTTATCGTGCTTTGGTCTTTTGACGACATTGGCTAGAGAAAAATAAATCCCCTTGCCTCTTGCTAGATGTCTGGTTCATCATAACCTGCATCACAAGCCCTTGAGATCCTTGAAATGGTTAAGGAAATGCTATGGCATGATGTTATGATGTGTATGCTATGCACCAAGAAAAAGTGTAAGGTGATGATGACAAATGAGTCTTGCAAGAAGTCCAGGTTATTGGATAATGACTACAAACAAGTCCTGCAAGGAACTCACATCATTAGATAATGAGTACAAACAAAACCCTGCAACGAGTTCAAGTTGTTAGATAATGAAAGCAAACAAGTCACACAAGTAGCCTTAGGTTCAGGCTTGCATGGAATTTGTAGGTAAGTACCCTGTTGAAGTTTAGTTGGTTCAACCTGTCCTAGAAAAGTAACCGGGTTCTAAGGAGTCTCAATATCACTAATCTTTCTTTATCGGGCATTGTTTCAGCTTAGGCGATATTTTCTCACGGCCGGAATATCTCAAAAGTCTGATCTCAATGAGTTTAGTATCGAGTATCAACCAATCCTCAACTTTATACCAAATCCGACTATCTCACTACTTTTCTAATGGCCAAGTTTGTTCAACTAAGGTTCTAAGGTCAGTTAGTGCTTTATGACACCATATAGCGGCCCCATATTCTCCTCAATTTAACACAAGGTATACCAATACCAACAAATGTGTCACACTAATGCAGCCATCACTTAAACCATATCGGTCTATGCCATACAGTCTCCACGATCTATTGCTGCTTACCTAAAAGTGCCCCAGATTCGGGTGCAGGATCTTTTAAAAATAGCCCAAAAATAAACCCGAAAGGTAAAGCATACAAGTCAAACAAGAAAAGCATTTTTAAATGTGATATAGCTCTAAGGTGACCCCACTTTAGTTTAGTGTCCCCAACAGAGTCACCAGTTCTGTAATACGGTGGGAGAACTGACTTTTACTGCTTTTGCATTTTTATTCGCAATGTTGCGGTTAGCAAGAGTAGCTATCGACTTTTCTTTTATCCAACAAAGGAAAGGGTGAAAAGAACAGGAAAGACCTTTCGAGAGAATTTTCTGAGTAAGGGGGTAGGTTATGGAAAGGGAAGGTGTTAGCACCCTTTGCATCCATAGTTATCTATGGGCTCTTAGTTGCTAACTTACTTTAAAAATGTTTTTTTTTGTGTAAGTGTATTTGAAAATATTTTGAAAAATATGCCTAAGTGCGGCGAAATTTGTAATGTTTCTCGTTTCGACGAGAACGTATACAAAGTGTTTTGTCTTTGAAAATATTTTAGAGAAGAGTTTGTGTATGTGTGAAAAATTATTTTGTTAGTTTTTATGAGAAAGCAACTAGGAGCTATCTACCTACTCGAAAGATTTGTTATTTTCCTCTTTTCCTTTAGATAGTGTTATCCTACTATTAGTCAGTAGGTAGCCCTATCATTGGATGTTTTGAGGGATAGGTGAGGGCCATCGTACAATCATAAAAGCAACTCATAAGATACTTTAGTAATTATCCTAAGGTTTTAAGATCATATACCGAGGCAACATCAAAAGGGTCATCGAGGGACTTATGATCTTTAAACCAAAGGGTCGCCACTAAAACTTCTTATGTTCGAGAGTCGTGACTGTTTTATTCCGAAGGCAACAAGTGGAGGTACCTTAGAGGTGTGCGTGTGAGAGTGTGTTGTGTTTCAATTATGTTTATCTTTGAATGTTAAGTTTTCTAACGTTTTCTTTTAGTCTTTTCATACAAGCTTATTAGCACTCATCTAACAGTTAATTGAATAAGTACAGAAAATAAAGTGCGAGAATTTTGAATCTACGCTATTACAAGGCTTCGGAATGGGGGAATTACAAACTTAAATGGGGAAAAGAAATGTAAAGGGTCCTAAGTTAAACTATTACAATTCATATGCAATTACATAATATTGGTGAAAAATAATGCGGATAAATAAATGAACGTGCAGAGAGAAAGAAATAAAAATGAAAGGATGAAGAAAAACCCTAAGAAAAATTTCTAAGTGATAAAAGAAATCTTTGTTTTTGTTTAGAAAAATAATTAAATTATGAGAAACTAATTCTAATTAGTTAATTAATTAAAAAAAGGTGATTAAATGATTGATCAAAATTAATTTAATTAATAAAAACTTAAATCTACTATTTTTTGTGATTTTCTGATTTTTTATGTTCGTAAAAAGAAAAAAAGGTTTAAAGAAAATTAAATAAATAAACAACATAAAAAGAAAAAAATAAATGGTCCAGGCACTGCAAGAAGTAGTTAGAGGGTGTGAAATAGCAAAAAATTCACAGGCCCATTAGTAATAGGGCCCAGGCGCCTGGAGATCCAGTGATGGACGCTTCTTGGGGTTCATCATGGGGACGCGCCTTTGAGGCTTTGGATCTAGCCCAATGAAATATGGTGGTCAGGAACTGGATGTGCATGATGCACACATTTGGTCCCACTCATACCTGATCTATAGGTTCATATAAACTCAAACAAATGTTAGCATGCCATGAAATATGATTAAAATCAGAGATTCAAAATTTTAAACTTTACCAAACCAGTGTTATCAAATGGGGGAATTCTAAGATTGTGATGGACTGGTCTTTGGCCTTGTAAAAAACTCCTGGGGACTTCAAGAGGATGGCTCGAGGCTTGGTTTCAATCGAGAGAGGCTGGAACTTTGAGATATGAATTGCACGAATTCTTTGATTTTTTTGGAGAGTTTTTGTAGAGCTTTTTTGGAGAGCTTTTGCATGTAGAATTTTGTGTCCTTTCTTGCTTGCAATTTTATGTATTTATAGAGTTAGGAGAAAAGCAAGTGTGACAAGAAACAAAGCTTTCAAGTCCATGAGATGAAAATCCAACATATTTAAAGTTTGTCATATTTGGATGATTCTTGCCATTCTTGATGCTGCATAAACCTGGAAAATTTTTTGTTGGTCTTTGCACAAAATATTGGGCTCCATGATGGGTCAAGTCAAGCCCAAATGCACTAGCCCATTATTTCTTATATTTTTATCTAATTTATTTGATTTAATTCATATTTAAATGAATAAAAATTCAAATAAATAAAAATAAAAATCACAATAGTGCGTGGTTAGGTTTAAAGGTCCTTGGGCATGTCATAAACATGTTTGAACCCTAAAAGTTAGGTTCATTAACCTAAAAATGCAATGTTTCTCAAAGTTGACTTCATGCATTTCTTGAAAATTGCCCAACTTGTGCACCTCATAACTTGCTCAATTTTCATCTTTTGAAGTTGATCTTTAACTTTTTGTAAATACAAAGATGCCCCCTTCAATATCTATGTTTATCATTTTTGATTTTGAAGACATCATCTTGATGTAAGTTTCCTTGACAAAAAGTGTCTTTTGTTGACTTTTGAAAATGACCTATAATGTATGAGATCATATCTTCCAAATGAAGCATTTTTTGGAGTTGAGAACAATAGCAAAGTTATAGAGAATTGAATTTTCTTCAAAATGGGCTTTGTTTGGGGAAAAGTTGATGAAGCATGTGAAAATTATGCCTGGTCAAAATTCAGTTGACATCTCCTAAGGAAACCCTAATTTGACAAATCTTGACTTTTGATGATCTGAGGACTTTCCTTGGGGAATCATGATCAACCCTTGATAAAATGATTAATATCACTTAAAAATGTTGATGTTGACCAAAAATCTTGAGGTTTGACTGTATGTTGACCATAGTTGACTTTTTTATCAATACAGTTAATTTTCAAGCATCTGAGCCATTGACTGAGCAAACTTATGATGTAGGGCTTGAAACTTTACATGAGCCTTGTTGAGGACCTATGAAGAAACAAGGGAGCACTTGAGAATTTTGCAGACCAAATTTCCTTGATAAACTCCAAACCCTATTTGTAGGCTTTTGGTCTAGGAGGTGCATCTTGACTAGTCAACCCTTGGGTGCCTTGACTATTTGAAGAGCATTGAAAGAATGCTTTAAAGAAAAATGGGAGGGAAAATTTTGGGGTACAACAAACAACAAGCAAGTAGTGGAGTTTGTTCCCTAGAAGATGTCAAGACACATGTCCCAACATCAGCCGAGACATCAGAGAAAACATTATGGTCCCACGTGTGATATGGTGGCAGAACCGATTGTTTAATACTGGTTTGCATTTTGCGTTTTGTGTTCGCAAAATGTCGCGGTAAGAAAGAGTCGCCACCGGCTTTTATTTTATCCAACCGGAAGGGAAAAAAGTACAAAAAAAATCCTTTTTCGAGATGTTTCTGAGTACGGGGGGTAGATTATAGAAAGGGAAGGTGTTAGCACCCTTTCTATCCATGGTTTTCCATGGGCTCTTAGGTACTTGCTCATCTTTTTAAAATTTCTTGTGTATGTGCTTTCCTTTGAAAATGTTTTACTTCGTGATAACCCTTGTATCAGTCCTCAAGAGTGTGACAAAGTTGTTTTGAAAATTGTAAGTGAGAAAAGTTTTGATTTGAGCAAGTACCTACTAGCATCTACCTACTAAAAAAAAGATTGTTTCTATTCTTGTTTCCTTTAGACAGCGCTATCCTACTATTGAGAAATAGGTAGCACCGTCATTGGATTTTGTAAGGGTCAATTCGAAAGGGACGTATGATCACTAAAGTAATGTTAGGACACCTTAGTAACAACCCTAGAGTCTTAAGATCATATTCGAGGCAACATTTCTGAGGCAACATTTTCGAGGCAACATTTGATCGGGACAATTTGATCTTTTAGACTGGAGGGCAACCACTAAGACACCCTATGCTTAATGATCGTTTACCGAAGGCAATCGAAGTGAGAGTATACCCTAAGAGTGATATGTGCGAGTGATTTGCTTCAGTTATTTATCTTTGCACATTATGGTTTTCGAACCGTATTAATTTGTCATGCATTCTTATCATACAATCCTATTAGCATACATCTAAGTAGTTAAATATTTGCAGGAATTAAAATGCGAGAAAATAAATCTACGCTATTACAAGGCTTCGGGGAGGGGGATTAATTACATAGCCAAAAACTCGGGAAGTTAACAATAAATAAAACCCTAAATTAAACTATTACAAACCATGAACAGTTACAAAAATATTGGCAAAAATAATTAACAAGTGCGCGATGAATTAAATGCGAAGCGATTAGGGTTTTGACCCTTGACTAAACCTATTTGCGATTGATTAAAAAAGATATTTTTGTCATGTTTTGTTATTTAAGAAAATAATGAAACAATTAAATTAAAAAGAAAATACTAAGTCCTAATTAATTTTAAATTAAGAAAAATAAATTAATCCACTCTAAAACCTAATTTTGTATTTTAGTTTATTTGAGAAAAAAGAAAATTTAAATCAAGAGTTTAAACCTAATTTTCTATTTGATTTTATTTATAAAAACAAGTTAAAATTGCCCTAAGTTAAATTAAATTAAATTAAATTTGATAATAAAAAAACTAATTCTAATTTTTTATGAATTATTGATTTTATGATTTTTTTATGAAAAATAATAAATTAATTTGTTAATTAAAATTATTAAAAGAAATATTAAAAGAATTAAAGAAAAGAAATAAAAACAAGTTAGAGATGGGCCTGATTGTTAGCAATTATGGGGGGGTGTAGATTTGATTTCTGGGCCCAAACAATCCAAGCCTGTATTTACTATGCCTGATCCGGTGTGGCTGTTGACTTGAGGAATATGATGGGCTTTCAATGGAGAGACATTAGATCTGGCTAGCTGGACATCAAAGGATGGATGTTGAGGTTGCATGGTGAACACATGGGACAGTAGCGCACCTGATTATGTGAAGAAAAATAACATGGAACAAATTTTGGGACCTGGGGATCGAACCCAGGCCCTTATACTCAATTTCAGCACTTGCTTGCCAACTGAGCCATGATGATTAGTTGTAAATATGATAATAATAAAATATAATATAAGAAAAACAAACATTATTTTAAAAAATGCGCAAAAATTCAAATGGACGAGTTACACGCTGCCACGCCATCGTCTCCCTCATTGGCCCGTCGTTTTAGAAAAACCAGCTTTTACCTACGGACGCTTTGCTGTAGGTACAGACCTGTTCATCTCAAAAATTGTATACAAGCAATATAAATGAAAGGTGATGGTACCAATCAACTCGTCTCATCCTCATGAGCATCATGGTACCAGAATCTAAGCCTAATTTTGCCTAAACTGAAAAACCCTAAAACGAGCAAAGGAACCCTAACAATGGCATATCATGATTCCTGCACTAAAAACGCAATTAAGTGATACCATAGCTTGCAAACTCAATGATGAACAAGAATATATAGATCAAAAGTGCTCATGATGCATAAATTGCAGTAATCAAATTTGAAAAATATACCAAACCGTGTGAGTTGTAGCACGAGTTTATGAGTGCTTCAGGCCCTGGGAATGATTGGAACAACTTCCTGGGATGTCTAGGAAAGGATTGGTGATCTTGGAATTCTTTGAGATGCCTTATAGATGGAAAACCGATTCTCACTTTTTCTTGAATTTTCAGTTTTTCTTCTTGGCTATGCACGACCTCTAACCTTCTTTTCTTGCTTTGGATGCGTTCTCTATATGTACTAGAGTGAATTAGGGTTATAAAAACCACTAGTATCTTTACAAATTTTGAAGATTTGATTTGGTTTTCATGGTGTATGATATCCTTCCAAATTTGGCCTAATCATGTTCTTTTTGTACCAATTGCCATTGATTCTAATTGATCTTGCAAGCTTAGCATATCTTGGTTGCTAACATGTCAAAAAAACAAATCAAATCACATCTTTGATAATTTTCATCATTTATTTGATTTAATTCACTTTTTAATTAATGAAAAATCAAAATAAATTGAAAAATGAAGAAAATGATTTGTGGATAAGTATTTGAGTCGTGGACCACATTATAATTGAGGTGCAAGCATAAAAAGTTGGGCCCATTTAGCAAAAAAAAGCAAATTTGAGCACATTTGACTTTTGGCAATTTTGCAAAAATGGTCAACTTGGACAATGCATAACTCTCTTAATTTTGACCCTAGAGAGGTGTTCTTAGACTTTTTAGAAAGCTTAGTATGTCCTCTAAGCAACCCTTTTGGTCTCATCTCAATTGAGTCTTCCATGTTCATGTATTAAGATTTGACCTAAAATGTGTTTTTGTTGACTTTTCAAAAGGACCTATAATGTACAAATTCATATCTTTTTGTGATTGCATATTCTAGACTTGGGAGATGAAGATGAATTGTAGGGAATTTCATCCTATTCAAAGTGAGCTTTGGATGGGTCATTTCTGATAAAGTATAAGAAAGTTATGCTTGGTCAAAGTTGAGTTGACTTTTCCTATAAGCCCTAATTTAGCAACTTTTGGGTTTTGATGAATTATGAGCAATCCTTGAGGAATCATGATCAACCCTTGATCAAATTATGAATAATACTTCAAAGTGAGGACGTTGACCAAAAATCTCGAAGTTTGACTGCATGTGGGCCACAATTGACTTTTGACCTAACATAGTTGATTTTCAGGCATTTGAGCTATTGACTGAGCAAACTTCTTCTGCACGGCTTGAAACTTGACATGGATGATCTTGAGAACATATTAGGACAATGGTGAGCATTTTAGTCCTTTGTGGTTCACCCATCTTGATGAAGATGGAAACCCTAATTTGAGGTATACTGCCTTAGGAGAGAGTTTGTCTGGTCAACTCTTGGGCAACCTTGAGAAAATTGGGGACCTCACTTGACATTTGTTGAGAAATATGGGAGGGAAAATTTTGGGTTACAACAGCTGCCCCTGTTCAATATTCTTAACCCTGAAGATGTAGATTGGCTCGTCTGCCTTTCGTGATTTGGAGGTGGAAGATGATTGAACACTAGAGTGTCCAGAAATTTGCACTTGCATGAAGTGGCACTTGATTTACGATATCGGGAATGGGCTTACAAATTCCATTCAGAGGTCGGTGATGGAAGATTTTTGGATATGGGCTTAAAGATGCCATCCTGGATGCGACGGAGAATCGTCAGGGATGGGCTTAAAGATGCCATCCGAAGAGGTGTCGATCGCATAAGAGATTCCTTTGCGAGAACCCGTATACCTGTTGTTGAGAAGGACTTCGCTGGGGAATGCTGGTCTCTGTCTTGGGAGAAGTAGAGTTTTAGGAGCTTCAGTTGTCCGTTACTCTACTGGGGAATAACTCTGGCTTGAGGAAGCGGGAGTGAACTGCGTATCTGGTCGGGGTATATGTTGCATCGCGACTTACTGGAGAGATGCGAAACCAATCGTGTCTGATCGGGTCCCGGTCTTACAGTGTTGTGTACTACTGTCTGGGGATAAGAGAGGAAGAACCTGGATAGTAGGGTTACTTCGACATGAAAGCCTGGCTAGTAGGGCTGTGAGAAGGAACCTGGATAGTAGGGTTACATCAATATGAAAGCCTGGATTAGTAGGGCTGTGAGAAGGAACCTGGATAGTAGGGTTATTTCGACATGAAAGCTTGGATAGTAGGGCTGTGAGAAGGAACCTGGATAGTAGGGTTACTTCGAGATGAAATCCGGATTAATAGGGCTGTGAGAAGGAACCTGGATAGTGGGGTTACTTCGAGATGAAATCCTGGGTAGTAGGGCTGTGAGAAGGAACCTGGATAGTAGGGTTACTTTAACATGAAATCCTGGATATTAGGGCTGTGATAAGGAACCTGGATGGTGGGGTTACTTCGATATGAAAGCTTGGATGGTAGGGCTGTGAGAAGAAACCTGGATAGTAGGGTTACTTCGATATGAAAGCCTGGATAGTAGGGTTGTGAGAAGGAACCTGGGTAGTAAGGTTACTTCGATATGAAAGCCCGGATAGTAGCGTTGTAAGAAGAAACCTGGGTAGTAAGGTTACTTCGATATGAAAGCCTGGATGGTAGGGCTGTGAGAAGGAGCCTGGATAGTAGGGTTGTGAGAAGGAACCTGGATGGTAGGGTTACCTTGATATGAAAGCATGGATAATAGGGCTGTGAGAAGGAACCTGGATGGTAGGGTTACCTTGATATGAAAGCCTGGATAGTAGGGCTGTGAGAAGGAACCTGGATGGTAGGGTTATTTCGATATGAAAGCCTGGATAGTAGGGCTGTGAGAAGGAACATGGATAGTATGGTTACTTCGATATGAAAGCCTGGATAGTAGGGCTGTGAGAAGGAACCTGGATAGTAGGGTTACTTCGGTATGAAAGCCTGGATAGTAGGGCTGTGAGAAGGAACCTAGATGGTAGGGTTACCTTGATATGAAAGCCTAGATAGTAGGGTTGTGAGAAGGAACCTGGATAGTAGGGTTACTTCGATATGAATTTGGGTAAAACTGCAGAGGGAACCTGGGTAAGGTTGCTTTTGTCGTACCGATGATTACTCTATTTAGCTTCGAGTGTCGATCATGGATCTGCTGGAAATTGTTGATATTAAATGTCTTTCCTAAAAGAAAAACAGGGTTAGTTATGTGCGATGCATGAGATGCATTGTGATGAGGTTCTCAAAATGACTAAGATTATGTTATATGTAATGTATGCACATGTCATGATGTATGAACATGAAATGTCGACGTAATAATCTAAGTCCGGGAAAAAAATCCCTGACTGCTATTTGGAGAGTATGAGAAATGGTATTCTTGGCTGCTGTAAAAAACCATAGTTCCTCTATTTCTGTTGGGGATGGTGACCAAAGATAACTATGCTGGGGATTCCCCTATCGTTTACGGATATTCTGTCGAGGAGAGACTCTATTTGAGAACAATTCTGCGGGAGAATAACTCTGTTGGAGAGGAGATACTCTACCGACTTGGAGAAATAAACTCCACCAAGGATGAATTTCCGTTGCTGGTGATAATGAATTCTATTGGAGATTGAATTTCTGTTTGTGAGAGAAATAAACTGTGCTTGGGGAAAAATTTGCTGACTTGCTCGCGATTGTGAATCTCAGTTGGGGAGAGTTATGTCCTGTTCGGGAAAGCTAACATCACTGTCTTTGGATACTTTTTACTCCGTGGGGAGTGTATGTACCACTGCTCATGTTCTCAAGTTGGCCTATCCCAGTACCTGATGGGAAGAATAACTGCAAGGTTTGGGCACTTCTTGTTTTCCCCTGTTCATGGAATTACGAGTAATCGTCTTTTGTTTCTTATGCAAATTTCTATGAGCAACCATTATTTACAAATGCATATACCAAAAATAAATCATTGGACGTTCTTGCAAAACAAAATGGAAAAAGAAAAATAAATTGGAATTTCTTGTGAAAATGAATTGTATATATTTGAAGTTGGTCCGTAATAGGCATTTTGTACAAAGAAGCTGACTTCCTAGTAAGAGAACACCGCCGAAAGTCAGAAATTATACAATTTGTGTAAAAGAAAGAAAAACAGCTATGTGAAATGACCCCATTGGGTTCTAACTCTACTATTGCGTTTATATCTTCAAGCATCTCATCACTTTGCTGCTTGGCCGAAGGTTGATCAGATTGATTGGCGTCGACTGAGCTTGATAGTCTATACCGAAGTCTGGATGCAAGATGATCCAATGAGACATAGTGTTATGCTTCAATCCCTAATTTTTTCCTGGACCTCCCTTTCGGGTTTTCAGTCCACCGGGATACCCCTTTTTACCCAAGTCGCCTTTTCAGGTTTTCGACTTGCCGGGTGTACAATTTTTTTTTCTTCATTTTCATCCCTTACTTTTGCCCGAACCCTTTTGGTTCACCGTGAAGCCCTTATTTTTGCCTAGGCCAGTCAACCTAGCGGGTCTTTGATTAGGCGTAGTATCTTTTCACTATGTCTGCATTGACAAGGTGAGGAAGGTTGTCACCATCCATGGTGGTTAGAATCATAGCTCCTCCCGAGAAAATGTTCTTAACCACAAATGGCCCTTCGTACGTGGGGGCCCATTTTCCCCTGGGATCAACTTGCGGTAGTATGATGCGTTTGATCACTAGATCCCCGACTTGATATTCTTGACGTCTGACTTTCTTGTTAAAAGCCTTGATCATTCGTTTTTGATAGGTCTGACCATGACAGATAGCAGTAAGTCTCTTTTCATCGATTAGATTCAGCTGATCAAGTCGGGTTTGGATCCAGTCTTCTTTGTTCAAACCCGCATCCTTCATAATACTGAGAGAGGGTATCTGGACTTCGATGGGTAGGACTGCCTCCATGCCTTACACCAGAGAGTAGGGTGTTGACCATGTCGACGTCCGTGCTGAGGTACGGTACCCATGAAGAGCGAATGGTAACATTTCGTTCCAGCCTTTATATGTCACCGTCATCTTCTGCACAATCTTTTTGATGTTCTTGTTAGCTGCTTCAACAACCCCATTCATCTTCGACCAGTAGGGAGAAGAGTTATGATGTTGAATCTTGAACTGTTTGCAGAGCTCGATGATCATTGTGTTATTGAGATTTGTACCATTGTCAGTAATAATCCTCTCTGGTACACCATATCGGCATATCAGATTGTGTCGGATAAACTGCGCCACGATGTTCTTGGTTACTGTAGCAAAGGAGGCTACCTCAACCCACTTCATAAAGTAATCAATGGCTACCATAATGAAACGATGCCCGTTAGATGCAATAGGTCTGATCTCGCCAATCATGTTGATGCACCATATTGCAAAAGGCCAAGGAGCTGTTAAAACATTCAGGGGAACCAGAGGTACATGCACCTTATTAGCATAGACTTGGCACTTATGACATGTTCGAGAGTGCTGATAACAATCGGCTTCCATAGTGGACCAGTAATATCCTGCCCGTAGGATTTTCTTTGCCATGGTGTGTCTACTGGAATGAGTTCCAAAGGTACCTTCATGTAACTCTGTCATGATCCTTTCTGCCTCGCTCTTGTCTACACACCGTAGTAGTGTGGAGTCATGGTTGCGCTTATAGAGGATTCCATTACTGATGAGGAACTTCACGGCGAACCTTCTCAAAAACTTCTTATCATTAACAGATGTCCCCTCGGGGTATTCTTGAGCCTCAAGATACCTCTTTACCTTATGAAACCAGGGTTTATCTGCCACCTCTTCAGTCTCAATGTCACAGCAATGTGCGGGTTTATCCAACCTCTCAATGGTAATCTGTGGAGCTTCATTGTCCCACCTAACTTTGAACATAGAAGACATGGTAGCTAGCGCGTCCGCCAACTGGTTCTCTTCTCTTGGGAAATGTTCAAAGGTTATCTCCTCAAAGCGTGGGAGCAATGTCAGTACATACTCTTTGTAGGGAATAAGATTCGGGTGCTTCGTATCCCACTCGCCTTTGATCTGACTTGTCACCAGAGCGGAATCCCCAAATACACTTAAGAACTTAATCCTCAGGTCAATAGAAGCTCGAAGACCCATGATACAAGCTTCATACTATGCCATATTGTTGGTGCAGTTAAAACATAATCGGGCAGTGAACGGAGTATGGCAGCCCTCAAGAGATATAATTACAGCGCCAATGCCATTACCCAATGCGTTCAAGGCTCCATCAAAATACATATACCATCGGGATCCCTCCTCGGGTCCTTCATCCAGTCCAGGTTCTTCGCAGTCGGTTACCAACATGATATTATCATTCGGGAACTCGAAATTCATGGACTGGTAGTCATCCACGGCCTGATGCGCTAAATGATCCGCTAATACACTCCCCTTGATTGCTTTTTGGGTTGTTTATTGGATGTCGTACTCGGTTAAGATCATCTTCCATCTTGCTATTCTTCCAGATAAGGCGGGTTTCTCGAAAATATACTTGATCGGATCCATCTTTGATATCAACAGAGTAGTGTGACTTAGCATATACTGTCTCAGTCAGCGAGCAACCCATGCTAAAGCGCATCAAGTTTTCTCGAGCAATGAGTATCGGGTCCCACAGTCGGTAAACTTTTTGCTAAGGTGATAAATGACGTGCTCTTTTCGACCAGACTCGTTATGCTTCCCCAGCACGCACACTATTGAATTGTCTAGCGCTGTCAAGTATAATATCAAAGGTCTTCCTTCAAATGGAGGCATCAAAACTGGTGGTTCTTGAAGGTATTCCTTGATTCTTTCGAAAGCGGCCTGGCATTCATTATTCCACTTTACCACTTGATCTTTTTTCAACAGCTTGAACATTGGCTCACAAGTAGAAATCAGATGTGAAATGAACCTGGCGATGTAATTTAGGCGTCCCAAGAAACCTCTAACTTCCTTTTCTATGCGAGGAGCCGACGTTTCTTGTATGGCTTTTACCTTTGCAGGGTCTACCTGAATACCTTTGTCACTGACAAAAAAACCCAGAAGCTTACCCGACCTTACCCCGAAGGTACACTTGTTCGGATTCAACCTCAGCTTGTACGTTTTCAACCTGTCAAACAGTTTCTAGAGATGATCAAGGTGCCCTTCCTTAGTTTGGGACCTGGCGATCATGTCATCAACATAAACCTCGATCTCGTGGTGAATCATATCGTGGAACAAAGCGACCATGGCGCGCTGATAAGTTGTCCCAACATTCTTCAACCCGAAAGGCATTACCTTGTAACATAAGGTGCCCCACTGCGTAACGAAGGTTGTCTTCTCCATGTCCTCAGGAGCCATCTTGATCTGGTTGTAGTCAGAAAAAACATCCATGAAGGAGAAGATCTTGTGTTTCACAGTGTTGTCGACTAGAACATCAATGCGAGGAAGTGGTAAGTCATCCTCGGGGCTTTCCATATTCAGATCTCTGTAGTCCACACACATTCGTACCTTATTGTCCTTCTTAGGTACCGGAATACCGTTAGCGACCCACTGCGGATAAGAAGCGACAACTAAGAATCTTGCGTCGAACTGTTTCATGACCTCTTCCTTGATTTTCTATGACATTTCAGGGTGCATACGGCGGACCTTTTGCTTTACCGGAGGACAATCTTCTTTAGTCGGCAGTTGATGTACCACAATATCAGTGTCCAAGCCAGGCATGTCTTCATAGGACCAGGCAAAGATCTCAACATAGTCATGTAGCATATGTATTAACCGTTGTTTGACACTAAGCTCCAGATTTGCACCTATTTTAACCTCTTTCCTGTCTTCCTCTTTACCCAAATTTACTGACTCAAATGGCTCTTCATGAGGTTGTATGGCCCTTTCTTCCTGCTGTAGTAGTCTAGAAAGTTCTCCAGGAACCTCACAATCGTCCTCACCTTCGTACTCGGCTTGGTTGATTGGATTTTTGAAGTCATAACTGGCAGTAGCAGAGCTGTTATCAATGGGATCCAGAATGGATATGGATCTTCAGTATGATACGTGAGTATGTGTAAGAGGATAGCTGTTTTGATAAAGTGAGAGACAGAAAAAGAAAAACAAGGAGCGCGTAATCTGTATGCAAGAAACGTCCAATGCTTTATTAATGATATATGAAATGATGGATAATAGCCCTCACAAGCAAAGGCAAGGTGCCTCGGGCAAGGCACCGGGCCATAAAGTTTCAAACTGTTTATTACAAATCTTAAAACAAAAGTCAATTACTGCGGAATAAAAGAAACAAGTATGAAGTCCTTCGCCGTCTAGTTATTCGGTCCACCGTTGGTTGTTGGGTAGATCCAACTGTCGATGTCTGAATCCTCTTCACTGTCTTCAATTGCATTAACTCCCCGATTACTGATGTGTAAAGGAGGTCTTCTAATCCGTGCGCGCCTAACAGCCCTTTGAGCCCCTGTAGTAAAGCCCAAACCAAATTTGTCAGTTTTGTGAGTGAAATCAGGGAGATGACCCCAATTGGTACACCCACCTTCTTCAACCACATCCCTGACCTCCTTGAGAGAATCCATCTTCAACAAAGGTTTATTGATAGTAACTTCATTTGATGCCCAGACCTGAGGGACCTCTTCGAAATTTTGACAAGGAGTTTCTATGAATTCCCCATCCATCTCTACATAGCGGAAGGAATTGAGATGACTCACTATATACTCTTCTTCACCTTGCACCGTGACAATCTTCCCCTTCACCGGATACTTCAGCATTTGATGGAGTGTGGAAGTAACTGCCCCAACCCTATGGATCCAAGGACGACCCAACAAGCAAGAATATGACGGCCTGATATCCATTACGTAGAAGGTGGGCCTAAAAGTCTGAGAACCCACTTTGACAGGGATGTCCACCTCCCCGTGCACCATTCTCTTCGATCTGTCAAAAGCCCTCACCACAATGTTACTAGGCTTTAGAGTCAAACCCTCACAGTCTAAACGGTCCAACGCTTTCTTTGGTAGAACATTCAATGAAGACCCGATATCTACCAGCACATGCGCCATAGTGGTGCCCTTGCACTCAATCGAGACATGTAGAGCATCATTATGATTTCTTCCTTTCAGTGTCAGATCCGCATCTGAGAAACCCAGCCCATTGTCAATAGTCAGGCTGGCCACACAATCTTTGAACTGATCTGCTGAAGTTTCCTGCGGCACATGCGCAGTCTTGAGAAATACAATCAAAGCCTTCGCATGGGCTTCAGAAAATAATAGCAGAGACAACATGGAGATCTTTGACGGGGTATGCCACAACTGCTCGACCATATTATAGTCGCTCTTCTTGATAATTTTCAGTATTTCCTCTATTTCTTGTTTAGAGGCTTCCACAACGGTTTTCTTAGGTGCCTCCGTCCGGGCAGGCTCACCTATAATTTCCTTGCCCCGAGTCCCATATGGCTCAGAAGCAGGGGTGATAACTGGAGTAAGAATAGGAATAGTAGCAGGTGTAATAACTGGAGTAGGAATAGGAGAAATGTCAGGAGTGCTGGTTGGAGCAGCAGTTGGAATAACAGTAGGCTTGATGATAGTCTTCGGGGAAATCTCGGGAGAGAAGACCCTTCTACTTCGGGTAACTTTACTAGTCCCGACAATATTACTGACATCAGTATCAGCTTCTTCATTCTTCAGCTCTTGCTTAATACCATGATAGTACACATTAGCACCATAATTCCATGGGACAATCTTGTCTGAGGTGTACGAGATGGGACCAGGAACAATGATTATTAGCGGAGCGATTCTTTGAACAGGTGTAATCCTAACAGGTCTTCTCGAGGAAACCTTGGAAGGATTGGCGGAAATCGTTATAATGGCAACGTCTTCATTTGGAACAACATGAATCATAGTCTTTTCGAATAAAATCTCTTTATTATCCATCAGGCGCTGAACACCTGACTTCAACAAACAGCAACCGGAAGGCAGAATCGAACACATGTGGAAACCTTCACCATAACCCGGAAATAAATCGGCCAACAACAAATTCTTCTTAACAGTTATGAGAGGAGTGGAAATTTCTTCAATAGAGGTCACAAACAAATTAGTGTCAACAACATTAACTCCACGACCATGTTTGGGCATGGGAGCGGTTATAACATTCAACTTTTCTGGAACATCGAACTCTATCTCCTTGGTTTCGAGCAAGTCTTGCACTTTGTTTCTCAGGGCCCAGCAATGATTTGTATCATGGCCCGGACTCTCAGAATAGTAGGCGCACCGCATGTTGGGATTGTATCTGGGAGAAGTAGTGTTTGGATTCTTGGGAGCCTCTCTCAAGGTTACCAAGTTGGATTTTAGCAGGTGAGGCAACACTTCAGCCAACTTCATGTTGATGCGGGTAAACTGCCATTGTAGTATTTCCACCCTTTGTTAATTGTTGCATTGTGGAGTAACTGCGGGTCTTGGTATCACTACAGCATTTACCGTTTGACGGTGTTCAAATCTGCTTTGGCCCCTCGGGCTATAGACTGCACTGGCTTCCTTCTTACCAGCAAAAAGTTTCTTTACCGAACTCAAAGAGGCATCCTTCTGTATTTTGCCACTCCGAATTCCCGTTACTACTCTTTCTCCAGTTAAAATCAACTCGATGAAACCAGATGATGAGCTACCGATCAAGTGATTGAAAAACGGACCAGACAGCGTCCCCAGAAACATGTCAACCAACTCCCTATCAGACAATGGGGGTTGAAATCTCCCAGCCAAGTCTCTCCATTTCTATGCATAGTCCTTAAAGCCTTCACCTGCACCCATGGACATACTCTAGAGTTGAGTACGAGTGGGAGCAAGGTCGGCATTATACTGATACTGCTTGTAGAAAGAAGCAGCAAGATCTTCCCAGTTTCGGACACTGGCTCCCTCCAACTGGTAGAACCATTCAAGCTGAGTCCCCGACAGACTATCTTGAAAGAAGTGCACCCACAAATTTCTATCAGCGGTGTGAGGTTGAATCTTCCTGACATACGAGCGGAGATGAAGCTTTGGGCAGGACACCCCATCATACTTGGCAAAAACCGGAGCTTTGAACTTATGAGGGATGACCACTCCCGATACCAGTCCCAGTTCTCTGAAATCCAATCCAGGTATCTTCTGAACTTCCATAGCACTCAGACGGTCTTCTAGCTACTTGTATCTATCATCGGCAGGAGGATATTGCTCAT
Organism: Vicia faba; assembly: GCA_948472305.1. NCBI lineage: Eukaryota > Viridiplantae > Streptophyta > Magnoliopsida > Fabales > Fabaceae > Vicia > Vicia faba. The sequence continues at coordinate 486,227,308 of OX451737.1, forward strand.
CGTTGTAATCATTATCATCGTCAGAGACTGCATGACTAGGGTGCTTTTCCCCTTCTTGGTTCTCCCCTTCCTTGGATGAAGAGGTCAGATCAGTTTGATGCTTCAGCCTTTCTCTGAACCTTCTGCCCATATTCAGAATACCAGTCTTCTTCTTCTTCTCTTTCAGAATGAGGGATTTCAAATCCTCTTGCCCCTTATCCAGACTGATGAACATCTGTTGGAACTGGGCGTTCTGCGCCTGAAGATCTTTGATGGCTTGATTGGAAGACATTTCTAATGAAATAAACAGCGAAGAAGATGAGAAATCTATAGTGGTACCTGTAATGATGTGTATGATAATGGGATGTGCATGTAATGATTTCCAAGACTTTGGGAAATTTAAATTTGCAAACCAAAATAAACAAAACTTTATTAGCTTAAACTTTGAAGGATCACAATGCCTTTAAGGATTTACAAAATAAGTAAATAAAACAAATCTAAAACTAGAAAAGAAAAAAAATCAGAAATCCCATGGACGCTTTCTCTTTGTGCTGATATAGTCATTGATGTCTCTTTCTTCCTCGAGCTGCCTGGTGAGCTTTAAAATCTTCCTCTCTTGCTCATGGAACTGCTCCCGGTAAGTATCCCGCTCATTCTTCAGCTGAATCCAAGACCTCTGTGTTAGAACATAGTTTGATTCTACAACCCTTGGTTAGAGTTTTGATGATAACAAATACAAAGAATAAATAAATACAAAATAGATATACAAAGAACAAATATGCACCTTAAAAATATGTTTTATGTATACAGAAGTTCTGATGGAATCAGCATCAGAAGACAAGCTATAAAGTATTACATGCTAAAGTAATCAGATTATACGCTGAAGATTGGTGACCAGAACCTGCGCTTAATTACAACAAACTATGATTATGAACAAAGTCATATCAAACCAAGTCATCAATATTCTGAAGCGTCATCAGCAGTTAAGCAAAGAAGACTCTGAAGCGTTACTGTACATTTAAGACATAATTAATGCCAACGGCTTTCTTCAGACAAGATCTTCTACAAAAGGAAAGTGTGTTATTATCATTAAACTTGCTTTATGGACAACGTCATTATTTTGTCTATATAAACCAGTCTGCTTGCAAAGAAGCACGTACATACGCACACATCAATTTGCATAGAATTCCAAACCACGCATATTCAAGCTCTAGAAAATTTATTCTATTCTAAGCTTAACCTGTGTAATTATCACAGTTATGATAAACTGTTTTGTTAGAAAACAACAACACATTCTTGTTCAATTATTTGTAAAAGATTTCCTTGAGATTAACCGGTTTGTGGTTGTACTCAAGAAGACTTTAACAGTTGTTAAAGTAGCTGTTGTAATCTTTTGAGATTAGTGGATTAAGACCTCATTGGAGAGAGGAGAAATCACTTTGACGGGTGGACTGGAGTAGTTTGAGATCAAACGAACCAGGATAAAAATATTGTGTCATTAAGCTGTTTTTGATCCAAGTTTCCAATTCAACCCCCCCCCCTTCTTGTGTTTTTCACATCTTCAATTGGCATCAGAGCGCCTGGTTCTGAGCTTAAAGACTTAACCGTGTCAGTATAAGATCCAGTGTCAGAAAAACACTATGGCAGGACCAAGTAACAATGAAGAAAGGGACAAATTCAGTGGCAAACCTCCAGTCTTTGATGGAGAAAACTTTGACTACTAGAAAGACAGAATTGAGAGTTTCTTTCTGGCCCATGATGCTGATTTGTGGGACATGGTAACTGATGGATACACGCACCCTGTGGATGGACGTGGTCAGAAGATAGACAGGAAAATGATGTCTGATCAGCAAAAGCGTGAATTCAAAAATCACCACAAGGCCATAACAATTCTCCTCAGCGCCATCTCATATTCAGAATATAAGAAAATATCAAACAGAGAAACTGCCAAGAATATGTTTGATTCTCTGAGAATGACGCATGAAGGCAACATTCAAGTCAAAGAAACCAAAGCCCTTGCACTCATTCAGAAGTATGAGGAATTCAAGATGGAAGATAGTGAATCAATAGAAACTATGTTTTCAAGATTTCAAATTCTTGTTGTTGGTCTAAAAGTTCTTGACAAAGGGTATTCCACTGCTGATCACATTAAGAAGATCATCAGAAGCTTTCCAAATCAGTGGAGGCCAATGGTCACAGCGCTTAAGCTAGCCAAAGATCTCAATAAAATCTCTTTGGAGGAACTTGTCAGCTTCCTCGGAAGTCACGAGATAGAGCTAGAAGAAGACGAACCTCAAAAGCAAGGTAAGCCATTAGCTTTAAAATCTAACAGAAAATCTGACTCCAAAGTTTTGCAGGCTGTAGAAGAAACCTCTGATGGATCCTCATCAGAAGAAGATGAATTGTCTCTCCTCTCCAGAAGGGTGAACCAACTGTGGAAACAGAGGCAAAGAAAGTTCAGGAATCCCAGAAGATCAGAAAATCAAAATGAATCCTCATCCAGATACAGAAGGTCAGAATCCTCCTATGGATACAGAAGATCTGAAGGCTCTTCAGGATACAGAAAGCCAAACAACAAAGATATCATCTGATATGAATGTAACGAGCAAGGGCACTACAAAAGTGATTGCCGAAAGCTTCAGAAGGAGAAGCCCAAAAAGAAGTTTATCAAGGAAAAGAAGAAAAGTGTCATGGATACATGGATGATTCTGACACATATGAAGCTGACTCAGAATCAGATGATGAAAGAGCAAACATAGCTCTCATGGCAAATGTATCAGAAGACAGTGAAGCTTCTGGCTCAGACTCGGAATCAGACACTGAAGAGATATTCCCTGACTTTACTATAAACTTTACTAAGGCTGAACTTGCTGAAAGCCTTAATGAAATTCTAGAAAGATATCAGCAGATCAGAGTCAAATTCAGAAACCTGAAAAGGAATCTTGCTTCTGACTCTGATAAGACTGGGAGTCTCAGATTGGAGAATTCTGAGTTAAAAGAAAAAATTTCAAAATTAGAAAACCAGTTGCAAAACTCTCAGAAGGAAACAATCCCTGAAACTCCCAGCAATGCTGATGAGATCATCAAAGAGTATGATCACGGATTTCAGAAGTTTCTAGCTAAAAACATAGACAGAAGCAAGATGGCTTCAATGATCTATGGGGTTAGCAAAAATGGCAGAAAAGGGATATGATATCAAGGTAAGGTACCTACACCAAAAAATGCCATGGACTTAGTTATAAAACGCACTCCACTTGATTCTCACTGTATATATAGGCACACACACGACATAAAATACACAAGTAGTGATTATTCTGTCAAACCAAAATTCAATTAGAATTTTGGTAAAACTAACAAATCAGGACCCAAGAAAATGTGGGTACCTAAGGATAAAATCATACATGTGGCAGATATCTTTAGCAGCAAAGCAAAGACACCAATCATGGCACCTGGACTCTGGCTGCTCACGACACATGACAGGAAGAAGGCATATGTTCCAAAGCCTGGAACTTAAGCCTGAAGGCCACGTGGGCTTTGGAGGCAATTAGAGAGGAAAGATCATTGGCTCTGGAACAGTAGGTAATGGAAATCTTCCCTCTATAAGTAATGTTTTATTAGTTGATGGATTAATGCATAACCTGTTATCCGTAAGTAAATTAAGTGATAACGGTTATGATATAATCTTCAATCAAAATTCATGCAAAGCTATTAGTCAGAAAGATGGGACTATCCTATTTAATGGAAAGAGGAAAAACTACATTTATAAAATCAAACTTTCTGAACTGAAAAGTCAGAATGTAAAATGTCTACTGTCTGTTAACAACGAGCAATGGATCTGGCACAGAAGATTGGGACATGTTAGTATGAGAAGAATATCTCAGATTAATAAACTCAATCTGGTCAGAGGACTTCCTAACTTGAAGTTTAAGTCATATGCTCTGTGTGAAGCATGTCAGAAAGGCAAGTTTCCAAAACCTGCTTTCAAATCCAAAAATGTTGTTTCCACCTCCAAGCCATTAGAACTTCTGCACATTGACTTATTTGGACCAGTAAAAACTGCGTCAGTAAGTGGCAAGAAGTATGGGTTAGTAATCGTAGATGACTATAGCAGATGGACATGGGTAAAGTTCTTAAGACACAAGGACGAGTCACACTCTGTGTTTGTTACCTTCTGCAACCAAGTTTAGAATGAAAAGGATCTTAGAATCGTCAAAGTCAGAAGTGATCATGGTGGAGAATTTGAAAATAAAGATTTTGAATTATTCTTTAATGAAAAAGGCATTCTGCATGATTTCTCTTGTCCTAGAACTCCCCAGCAAAATGGAGTTGTAGAACGAAAGAACAGAACATTACAAGAAATGGCCAGAACCATGATCAACGAGACTAACGTTGCTAAGATCTTCTGGGCAGAGGCAATAAACACAGCGTGTTACATTTAGAATAGAATCTCCATAAGACCTATTCTGGAAAAGACTCCATATGAATTGTGGAAGAACAGAAAGCCCAACATTTCTTATTTCCATCCATTTGGATGTACATGTTTTATTTTGAATACAAAAAATTATTTGAACAAGTTTGACTCTAAAGCACAAAAGTGTATTATGTTAGGATACTTTGAACGCTCAAGAGGGTACATAGTATACAATACAGAAACACTGATTGTTGAAGAGTCAATCAGTGTTCGATTTGATGATAAGCTTGACTCTTAAAAGTCAAAGCAGAATGAATTCCTTGCAGGTATGGAAGTTGAACTCACAGGTACTGAAGATAACTCATCAGAGGCTCTCAACAGAGACACTCCCTCAACATCATAAAGAGTCACTACAAGCAATCCAACACCTTCTGTTGATCAACTCCAGAAAAGACCATCCAGAAGCAGCATTGACCACCCAGAAGACACAATTTTAGGAAGGAAGGAAGATCCAATCAGAACAAGATCTACTTTCGGAAACTCTAAAGAATCCCTCATGGGACTGGTTTCTCTGATTGAACCAACAACAATTGATGAAGCACTTCTGGACAATGACTGGATTCTAGCAATGCAAGAGGAGCTAAATCAATTCACCAGAAATGACGTATGGGATCTGGTTCCCAAACCAAAAGGATTCAACATCATTGGTATAAAATGGGTGTTCAGAAACAAACTGAACGAACAAGGTGAAGTCATCAGGAACAAAGCACGACTGGTAGCACAAGGTTATAGTCAGCAAGAGGGGATAGACTATATAGAAACCTTTGCTCCAGTCTCCAGGTTAGAATCTATCATACTTTTAATATCATTTGTTGTCAATAAAGGCATCACTCTGTATTAGATGGATGTCAAAAGTGCATTCTTAAATGGCTATATAGAAGAAGAGGTATATGTGCACCAACCCCCTGGTTTTGAAAGTTCCAAAAATCCAGAATATGTTTTCAAACTAAAGAAGTCACTCTATGGTCTGAAACAAGCTCCTAGAGCTTGGTATGAAAGACTAAGTAACTTCCTGTTAGAAAAGGAATTCACCAAAGGGAAAGTGGACACAACCTTGTTCTGTAAGACAGTTAAGAATGACATTTTAGTATGTCAGATTTATGTTGATGACATCATATTTGGATCCACTAAACCCTCTATGGGAAGAGAGTTTGCTAAATGTATGCAGGCGGAATTTGAGATGAGCCCAATGGGTAAACTAAAATTCTTTTTGGGCATTCAAATAAATCAAACTCCAGAAGGAACTTACATTCATCAGAGCAAATATGTCAGAGAACTTCTGAAGAAATTTGATCTCTCAGAATGTAAGCCCTCAAGGATTCCAATGCATCCCACGTGCATTCTGGAAAAAGAAGAGGTAAACAAAAAGGTAGAACATAAGGTCTACAGAGGTATGATTGGTTCTCTTCTGTATCTGACGACTTCAAGGCCTGACATTCTATTCAGTGTTTGCATTTGTGCTAGATTCCAATCAGATCCTAGAGAATCTCACTTAACAGCAGTTAAGAGAATTTTCAAGTATCTGAAAGGTATTGCTAATCTGGGTTTGTTTTATAGAAAATCAAATGATTACAGCTTAGTAGGATACTGTGATGCTGATTTTGCTGGAGACAGAGTAGAACGTAAAAGCACTTCTGGAAGCTGCCAGTTTCTGGGAGAAAATATGATCTCATGGTCCAGCAAAAGACAATCCATAATACCTCTATCAACAACAGAAGTTGAATACATAGCAGCAGCTGGATGTAGCACACAAATGCTCTGGATTAAAAGTCAACTTGAGGACTTCGATATATTTGAGAGTAACATCCCTATCCTCTGTGACAATACTTTTGCTATTTATCTCAGTAAAAATCCTATTTTGCATTCTAAGGCTAAGCATATAGAAATAAAACATCATTTTATTAGGGACTATATTCAGAAAGGGATCCTTAAATTAAAATTCATTAACACAGACCATCAATGGGTTGATGTCTTTACAAAACCTCTTTCTGAAGATAGTTTTAACTTCATTCTGAAACATCTCAGCATGAAGCTTTACCCAGAATAAACTGTTTTATTTACATATCTTGAACTTCAGAATTTTGGTTATTTTCTGTGAACTGCTGATCAACCTGCCTTCAGAATTTTTAGAAGTACAGATTGTATCAGAATCTATCCATGAAGATTTGAGCGTTTCATTTCAAGGATAGAAGTGTGTTGTTCACGTAAGCAAACAATTGTCATCCATTCATCAACTACCTTCTGAGGCTGAACACGCGTTCACTTTTCTGAAAGGTCAAAAGCGCTGATTGGGTGCATTGAGACACATGTCATGGGTAACCGTTCCAATATCTTTCTGAATCCCCTAAAATCAGCTGTCATTAATGCTTATAATCATTACTAATTATTTCTCTCTCTTGCAGTTTATGTTTTCAAAAATATATTTAAACACAAGTTTCACTCTTTACACTCTTTCACTTTTACTCTCTCAATACACTCTAATTTTTTTCTATTTGTCTTTCAAAACCCTCTCATTTTCTTCTCAAAATTCTTGTGTGAACATGGCTTCCTCAAGCGTCCCAAATACCAGTACTCGGAGAACTGAATCTATGGAACAATATGAAGAACCGTTAAGAACTCTTCTCACGCCCATTGACAACTTGGAAGTTCTTTCAGAACTGATTGTGGATTTTGAAAGTCTTCAAGAAAATGGATTCAATCTCTCTGAAGAGGTAAATGCTCAAGGATGGAACCGATATTTTGACTGTCTTCTAGGTCCAACGTTTCCAATTCTTGTGAAGGAATTATGGATTCACGCTTCATCCTCCAACCATCAAGTCACTTTGTATGTAATGGGGAAGAAAATAGTAATTACTGAAGACCTAATTGCAAGATTGATAGGTTACAATGGTGGTGGCGTAAGGTGTATAGACATGGCTGAAAGATGTGCTGATGTTGCTTCAATTGCAAGAGAAATTTTCACTCTGGGTCTTTCCTCCAGCAAGATAAGGGATCTGAAGGATCATCACAAAATATGGGATAAGATAATTCTGGGATGCATCAAACACATGAATCCAACCAACTCTCCTGACTACATAAACATTGATCAACAGTTTCTGATCTACTTTATCTCCAAGAAGACTAAGGTAAATCTGGCTCACTTGCTATTCAATCATCTGAGGACCAGTGTTAAAGAGACTAGAGAAGATGAGCGTACCAAAAGGGACTGAATACCCCTTGGAAGACTCATATCAGATATTCTGACAGAGAATAGGCTGATAGAGCATCTAACAGAAGCACAGGAAATCAGCTCTATAGAGGCAAATGCTGGGAAGCCTTTGAATGCAAAGAATCTGAAAAAGATGAAAATTATTGAGAACGTCAAGAAGGAACCCAATGTTACTTCTTTTGCAACCATTACTTCCAGAAGAATTACTCTGGATGATTTTCCTATGTTCTCAGAGATTGATTCCAAGCCTGAGATTATCGTCAGGTATTTGGATGCGTGCAAGGCAGATGACACTGCACCAGGGTTAAATATCCAGGACTTGCAACAGGCGGCTCTAAAAGTTGTGTTGAAAAAGAACAAGAAAATGAAGGCAGCAACAGAAGGATCATCCCAGCGGACTCTAAAAGCTGCTAAAAAGAAAGGTAATCCTTCTTCTGTTAATGTTTTAGAATCAATATCTATATCAGCATCTGGACCCTTACCTACCCAATCAGAAATTCCTATCCCACAAACGTTTGATGATTTTGACATAGGTTTTGACCCCTCAGAAACTCTAAGTCTTAGAGAAACTCACTCCCTTCCTATCAATCAAAATACTGAAACAACTCAACCAGAACTTGCAAAAGTTCTGTCAGATATTAAATCTTTTGACCAAAATATTTCTGCTCCCACACCAGAAAATCCAAAATCCTAAACCACATCAGAAGCTCCACAACCAAATATTCCTCTCTCTCCACAACCAGAAATACCACTACCTCCATCTCCTCAACCAGATATTCCTCATCCACCATCTCCACAACCTGAACAATCACAACCAGAAGTTAAAACTTCTGAGATTCAACCTTCTGAGACCTGCGAACCAGAACCTCACAATGTTAGATCCAACCAATCTGAAGAACCTACTTCAGATTCAGATACAATCCCTATTCCAGGAATCACTGTACCTCTGGACATCCGTATGCCCCTCACCATTTTGGACATTCCACAAATTCCCTCTTCACTAGAATCAACACCACCAAATTCCCCAACCAGTCCAATAATTATACCAGACTCTCCCACTCCCTCACCAAAGAGAAATCCAGATGACAACATTAAACTTGTCATTGATCTAACTGTTTTTGAACGTCTTGCTGCTATAACTCACAAAACGGCCATTCCAAAACCAAAACCATCTGAACCCACACCAGATGTTGGTAATAGTTTGTTGATGTTTGAAACAGAAATGCAGAAATGGATAACCTCCTTGAAGAAAGCTAGTCTTGAGATGACCAATCCTACTGCCTCAGATTATCTTTGGACAAGTTTCAGAAAATGGATAAGTTATGAAACACATAAGATGCAAGAACAGAGCTACGGACATGTTCAACAGAATTTCAGTAATCTGCTAAAGGTTTTTGAAGACCAAGTTCTAAGTCAACTGCTCAAGAAAGAGATTCTCCCTCTGGATAATGCTCCCTGGTCAGAACATCATCCATCAGACAAAGTTCAACCAGAATCAGAAGGTCTCACTCTGACTGCTGCTCCAAATGAGATGATCTCAGCAGAAGAATTGGTTCAAAATGATCAAGTTGCGGAATGCTCTGAGAAGCATCCAGTTACTGAAGATTCTCCAGCTCCCTCCTATGAAAGGCAAACTTTGGAAGAACTGAAGAGAGCAAATATTTTTATTCAGGAAAGATTGGATAAACAGGATGATACAAACAAGGAAATCAAGAGCATTTTGAGCAAACAAGAGGAAACCAACACCCAAATAAAGGGCTTGTTAGAAGCTTTGTTCACACGCCTTCCTCATCCCTCTTAGATTTTTCTTTTGTTTTTTAAAATCTATTTATTTGTAATATTTGTTCTACATTGCTGCTGTTCTGAACTTCTTATCATTGCTTCTTATTTTTAATATAAATCCTTTTTAGCTCTGAGTATATAGCCTTTTTGATAACTGACAAAAAGGGGGAGAAAGAATAAGATATTTTTAATAACGGATTACTGAGACAAAAGTCTCAAACATTATGAACTACTTAACTTCTTTCTTCTGAAAAGCTTGAACAGGTAAAAAACACTGATGAAAGACGTAGTTAAATTCTGATGCTCAAAGACTCAAGGAATTAAAGGGAAGTAATCAACTCAGGGGGAGTTTTTCTTCTTAATTCTATACTTTTTATTCTTTATTTCTAATTGAAAAATCTGGTTTTTGTCATCATCAAAAAGGGGGAGATTGTTAGAATATAGTTTGATTCTACAACCCTTGGTTAGAGTTTTGATGATAACAAATACAAAGAATAAATAAATACAAAATAGATATACAAAGAACAAATATGCACCTTAAAAATATGTTTTATGTATACAGAAGTTCTGATGGAATCAGCATCAGAAGATAAGCTATAAAGTATTACATGCTGAAGTAATCAGATTATACGCTGAAGATTGGTGACCAGAACCTGCGCTTAATTACAACAAACTCTGATTCTAAACAAAGTCATATCAAACCAAGTCATCAATATTTTGAAGCGTCATTAGTAGTTAAGCAAAGAAGACTCTGAAGCGTTACTGTACATTCAAGATAGAATTAATGCCAACGGCTTTCTTCAGACAAGATCTTCTATAAAAGGAAAGTGCGTTATTATCATTAAACTTGCTTTATGGATAACATCATTATTTTGTCTATATAAACAAGTCTGCCTGCAAAGAAGCACGTACGTACGCACACATCAATTTGCAGAGAATTCCAAACCACACATATTCAAGCTCTAGCAAATTTATTCTATTCTAAGCTTAACCTGTGTAATTATCACAGTTGTGATAAATTGTTTTGTTAGAAAACAACAACACATTCTTGTTCAATTATTTGTAAAAGATTTCCTTGAGATTAACCGGCTTGTGGTTGTACTCAAGAAGACTTTAACAGTTTTTAAAGTAGCTGTTGTAATCTTTTGAGATTAGTGGATTAAGACCTCGTTGGAGAGAGGCGGAATCACCTTGACGGATGGACTGGAGTAGTTTGAGATCAAACGAACCAGGATAAAAATATTGTGTCATTAAGTTGTTTTTGATCCAAGTTTCCAATTCAACCCCCTTCTTGTGTTTTTCACATCTTCACCCTGTAACTCCCCATGATCAGTGGGCATGTAAGGATAGAGAACCGTGTAAGGAATGCCTTCTTCAGTAGTGGGCTCCAAAATCACTGGTAATATGGCCGCATAAGGCATCATAAGCTTCTGGGAACGAGTTCAGACCCATTGGAAGTAAGGCTGCATAGGAAGGGAAGTCTTTGGTCCCAACTCTTTGGGGTCAACTGTGTTTACCATGCCCCAAGCTCGTATGAACCTCCTGCGATGCTCCTTAACATCATCGTCATAGTCGAACACAATGTCCTCGAGAAGTAGTTCATGGGGACCATCCCTTCGAGCACGACCAAATTGTCACAAAGCTAGACAAGGATTATAAAATATACCCCCTCTGATACCAAGTAATGGGACATTAGGGTACCCCCCACAGCGGTCAATAACAACAGTGTCTTCCATAGCCCGGGAACACCAAAGAATATCCGTATGAGCGAGTGACATTATTCTGTGTGACCAACCCAAACCTTCTTCGTTCTTCAGTACAAACTTAGGGAGGTGAGAAATAAACCACCTCGACAGCAATGGCATGCAGCACATAAGAGTCCCTCTTCTCTTCATAGTACGAGTATGGAGAGCATGCAAGATATCTCCAAGCAAGGTAGGCACATGGTTGCGAGAAAGGAAAATCTTGACAACATTCACATCTACAAAGGAGTCCGGATTAGGGAAGAGAACTAAACCATAGATAAGAAGAGCCAAGACATCCTCAAAAGCCTGAAAATACAAATCATCCCAAAATAGCTGAGCCTGGTCTATCAGAAATTTGGCTAGAAAACCTTTGACCCTACTTCGAGTTTCCCAATTGGATACCACATCGGCCCGTTTCAAGTTCAAAGATGAGGAAATAACTTCTGGCTTAGGAACTTCTTCCATACCCATGAAGGGTACCTGTTCACGAATGGATATGCCCAATAGATGAGAAAATTCTTCCAAGGTGAGTACCAGCTGGTAACTTGGAAAAGTGAAGCAGTGATGCTTGGGATCGAAGAACTGAAATAATACGCTCATCATCTGTTCATCAAGGTTTGAAGTAACCAGGCTGAGAAGTTGACCGTGTCTCTTAATGAAAGTAGAAGTTTCAGAAACTCTTGATGCTAGCTCTTTAAGTTGGGCAGGAATCTGCACAAAGTTGATTCGGATGGTATTTCTACGCACGGAAGCCATGATCTGCAAAACAGAACAAAGATAAATTCCCTTGGTCTTTGAAATGGTTAGTGTAATGAAGCATGAATGCCATGTTATGATGCATGATGTCATGATAAACCACAGGTATAGCAAACACAAGTATTGCAGACACAGTCAAATCACACAAAGCCCTTAGGTTTAAGGATTGCACGAGGTCAAAGGTAATACCATCTTGAAGTTAAGTTGGTTCAACCTGTCCTAGAAAAGTAACCGGGTTCTAGAGGATCTTAATATCACTGACCATCCTCCATCGATCATGGTTTCAGCTCACACAATCTTTTCTTGCGGTCGAAATTATTCCGAGAGTATGATCTCAATGAGTGTAGCATCGAGTATCAACCAGTTCTCAGCTCTACACCGAGGCCGGCTATCTCGCTACTTTCTAATGGCCAAGTTGGGCGATTAAAGGTTCTAAGGTCAGTTGATGCTTAACGACACCATGCAGCGGCCCCGTATTCTCCTCGTTTCTCCATAAGGGATACCGGTACCAACCAAAGTGCCACACCAATGTAGCTACTGCTTCAACCGTATCGGTCTACGCCTTACAGTTCCCTCACAGTCTATTGCTACTTACCTAAAAGGTGTTCCCCAGATCCGGGTGTAGGATCTATAGTAACCCCAAACAAAAACCCTCAAAAATAAAGCAAACAAAGCAATCAGGAGAAGCAATTATGATGAACTAGATCCTAAGGTATACCCCACTTATTAATTCCCCAGTAGAGTCGCCAGTTCTGTGATACGGTGGCAGAACCGACTTTTTAATACTGGTTTGCGTTTTGCGTTTTGTGTTCGCAAAATGTCGCGGTAAGCAAGAGTCGCCACCGAATTTTATTTTATCCAACCGGAAAGGAAAAAAGTACAGAAAAAATCCTTTTTCAAGATGTTTCTGAGTACGGGGGGTAGATTATAGAAAGGGAAGGTGTTAGCACCCTTTTTATCCATGGTTTTCCATGGGCTCTTAGGTACTTGCTCATCTTTTTAAAATTGCTTGTGTATGTGATTTGCTTTGAAAATGTTTTACTTCGTGATAACCCTTGTATCAGTCTGTTGTACCCTAAAATTTTCACTCTCATTTATCAATAATTTTCTCACAAGACTTCTTGGACTCAAGACAAGATTAGGGTTTACTCAGCTCAGGACATCTCATCTTGCACTGATAACCCCAAATTAGGGTTTGAGTTTGCACAAGGATTTTTGGACCACCAATGCTTCATGTGACCTTCATACATCATGTTGGACCCCTAAGATTGCTCATGTTAAGTTTCAAACCTTGAATCACATTTTTGCTCAGTCAATTAGATAATTGACCTAAAAATCAGTTGTATTGGGGAAAAATTCAACCATGGCCAATTTACAGTCAACTTCATGATTTTTGATCCACAACCACATTTTAGACTCATATGAACCATTTTATCAAGTTTGGATCACAACTCCTCAAGAAATTTGATCAGATCATCAAAAGGGCAATTTCTGATTTTTAACCTAGCCAATGACCAATTGGTTTCAAACATGATTTCAAGGGTTAAATTGCATCATCTTTACCTAATTAAATAGTTCAAAAGATCTCAAGTTCATTGGATTGACAGATGAATTTTGCAGTCAACTGATCAAAAGTCAACTGTACACTGAAAAGTCAAAATTTGACTTTTTGGTCAAAATCAAGTGCCAAGGGTCATAATTCATCAAGATATGTCAAAACATGAAACTTGTTCACCAAGAAAACCAATTTTGAAAATTAGGGTTTTGAATTTGAAAAATTTCATAACTTAGAATTTTTCTAAGTATGAGAATTTTCTTTTTTTTTCCCAACTTTTCACCACTTTTTCACCATGATGCAATTTGATTCAAAGAAAACTTCCAACATGAAAGTTGTATTCCTCCATGAAATTTACAACTTTGATTCACAAAGTTTTCCAAAAATATGCTTGGATCTCAAGTTATGAATTTGTGAATAGAGGTCCATGAACTAAATGACTTAGTGAAATTTTGCCCTAATTTAGGCAGGTTTTTGATCCAACTTCATGGACATTTTTCACCTAGTTCCAAGAGGTATCTCAAAATTCATTTCAAATATGGATTGTAGAGCACATTTCAAGATTTCTAAAATGTCCAAGAAATCTCCAAGATCATTTGTGGTTAGGGAGAATCAAAGAAGAGAAATTGGAATTTTATCACTTTTGTTCATGCCATTTTCACAAAGTATCAAGTTTCAAATCTGATCTTGGATGCTTGTACCTTGCATTACAGGTCCTAAACTCATTATACACTCCATAATTAAATTCAAACTCAAAGGATAAGGGCTTTATCTTTGCTTTTGGAACATTGTACAAGAGATAATTCCATTAATGGCATAAAGGGCACATTGCCATTTTCATAAAGGTAAGCTTTTACAACTTTATCATTCTTGAGCCTTGGAGTTGTCCCTTTGGTGCAGGAAATTTCCACAGGAATTAAGCAAAGCACACCAACTCTTATCAGCCCTTGAGGTAGCTAGTACAAGCATGGTGCATTTGTCTTGTCACTTTTCTTCAAATGCAAGAAAAGTTGCAAAAGAAGTCAGAACTTGTACAACAAGGGAAGAGTGGACTTTGTATCATTCTATACATATTCACAAACTTGTCACAACTCAGAACACGAATTGATAGCATCCAAAACACTCTCAATCTCAAAAAACACAAAATTCTGCCCAAACATCCAGTTTCTGCAAAATCATAGCAAGCTCATTATTTGCTCGTGCGTTTTGCCTTTTAACATTTCAAACACCTTCCATATATCCTACTAAAGCTATCCAAGCTCATGTCCTGGTTTTGTAAGCTCTGTTTCAGCCATTGCCATTTTCAAATTTGGAGGTTGCAACTTGACTTCTACAGAGAGTTTTTGCCATCCACAAAGCAAGCTAGGTATTGGAATAAGTTGAAGGAACTTCAAGGAAGCTCACACGATCCTCAGGCCTCACTCAAAGTCCCCACATTGCCATATCCAAATCCAGCTGAAGGAGGTATTTTTCAAAACTCTATCTCTCTATTTAGACATCCTTAAGCCACGATTTGTGAAGCAAAAATGTAGTCCTTAACATGGTGAAGTTGTACATATGCATACTTTCCATTTATATTAACTGAGCTAGGAGAATTTGAAGCTTGAAGTTCATGAAATAATTAAGTCACAAATTAGGGCTGATTAAATTCTCTCTGATCTTTGAGAATTAGGTTACAAATTTTATATCATTGGAATCGTGAGATTACAAGCTACATGTTTTATGTTATGGGTTTTTGTTTTTATGCAAGCAATAGCAAGATACACATTTGAAGCATATACGCGTGCGCATGGAGGAAGCTGGAGGACAGGGATGACTTGTCTGGGCCTTGGCGCGCCTGGGCCTTTCTATTTTGATTTTTGCACCCCCTAACTTACTGCTACACCCCCTTGCATATTTGTTTTATTTTTCATATTTCTTTTTATATTTTTATATTTATTGCTTTTTATTTATTTTTCTGAATCATAAAAATTATGAAAAATATTTTCTTTATTTTTTGCATTTTATTTTATTTTTTTATTATTTTTGGCATAGAAAATAGTTCATTAGAATGAATTGAATTTTATTTTCTTATATAAATTGTAAATACATTTAATAAATACTATACATTTTTATTTTATTATTTTCCACATAAAATATTTATTTTTCAGACATATTTTAATTTTTAATATTTGTACATAATATTATTTATTATTTTCTTGTACAAAAAATGGACAAAATAAATAATAGGAAACATATATTTCTTTTAATAAAAAATTAGGGTTTCCCCCTTTCAAAAATAATAATATTATTTTTTCTTATTTTCTAGGGTTAATTAATTTTATCTTCTCATACAAAAATCAAATACAAAACATTTTTTCCATAAATACATTGCATTGCATATTTAAATATTTGTATATTTATTTATTTCGCACAATATTCAATTGGGTTGTAATAGTATTTTTAAGGTTTATTTTGTGCAATATCCCCATTCAAAAACTTGTATCCCCCCTCCCATAATGATTATTGTAATAGCTTAGTTTACATTTACGCAATTTATTGCTTTCCTATAACATGTTTAGTAAACTAGGTTTTGCATGACAAGACCAAAAACAAAACAAATAGAAAAGACCTAATCCAAGACAAATCAAATGCATGTAAAATGACACACATTGCACACAAGCACCCTTAGAGTTTCACCCACTTGGTTGCCTAATTTAAAATGGCCATGTTATGCATGCTAAGTATCTTGGCAAAACAAAACAAAAATAAGATCATAGTCCCTCGATGACGCTATCAAAAGGTTGCCTAAACAAAAATGATCTTGGTCCCTCAAACAATGCTAAGATACTTGGCAACATTGCTATCATGGTCATACGATGACCCATTCCCGTCCCGTTTAACATCCAAAGATAGGGTTGTTTACCAAATCAATGGTAAATCAACAATGTCAAAGGAATAAAAATGCACAAGAAAGACATTTGAGTAGGTAGATAACTTCTAGTTACTTGATCAATTTCAAGACAATCCTTGCAATTTTCAAAAACAAACACACACACATTTTTCAAAACATTTCCAAACATCTTTCAAAACATTGAAACATTTTTCAAAAGACAAACATCTTTGTATACATTCTTATGAATGAGAATCATTACAAAGATTGCCTAAACGATGGCCTCTTTTCAAAATACTTTCAAAACCACACAAAGCACCATTTCAAACAATTTCAAAAGCAAAGCAAGTGATCTAAGCAAATAACTAAGAGCCCATGGAAAACCATGGATGAAAAGGGTGCTAGTACCTTCCCTTTTCATAATCTACCCCCCGAACCCAAGAAAACATCTCAAAGGTCTTTCCTGTGCTTTCTTACCTTTCCTTTTGGATAAAATAAAAGTCGGTGGCGACTCTTGCTAACCGCGACATTTGCAAACACAAACGCAAAATCTCAAGTCAGTTCTCCCACCGTATCACACAGTCCTCAAGAGTGTGACAAAGTTGTTTTGAAAATTATTTTGAAAAGTGTAAGTGAGAAAAGTTTTGATTTGAGCAAGTACCTACTAGCATCTACCTACTAAAAAAAAGATTGTTTCTATTCTTGTTTCCTTTAGACAGCGCTATCCTACTATTGAGAAATAGGTAGCACCGTCGTTGGATTTTGTAAGGGTCAATTCGAAAGGGATGTATGATCACTAAAGCAATGTTAGGACACCTTAGTAACAACCCTAGAGTCTTAAGATCATATTCGAGGCAACACTTCCGAGGCAACATTTGATCGAGACAATTTGATCTTTTAGACTGGAGGGCAACCACTAAGACACCCTATGCTTAATGATCGTTTACCGAAGGCAACCGAAGTGAGAGTATACCCTAAGAGTGATATGTGCGAGTTATTTGTTTCAGTTATTTATCTTTGCACATTAGGGTTTTCTAACCGTATTAATTTGTCATGCATTCTTATCATACAATCCTATTAGCATACATCTAAGCAGTTAAATATTCGTAGGAATTAAAATGCGAGAAAATAAATCTACGCTATTACAAGGCTTCAGGGAGGGGGATTAATTACATAGCCAAAAACCCGGGAAGTTAACAGTAAATAAAACCCTAAATTAAACTATTACAAACCATGAACAGTTACAAAAATATTGGCAAAAATAATTAACAAGTGCGCGATGAATTAAATGCAAAGCGATTAGGGTTTTGACCCTTGACTAAACCTATTTGCGATTGATTAAAAAAGATATTTTTGTCATGTTTTGTTATTTAAGAAAATAATGAAATAATTAAATTAAAAAGAAAATCCTAAATCCTAAGTTAAATTAAATTAAATTAAATTTGATAATAAAAAAACTAATTCTAATTTTTTGTGAATTATTGATTTTATGATTTTTTTTATGAAAAATAATAAATTAATTTGTTAATTAAAATGATTAAAAGAAATATTAAAATAATTAAAGAAAAGAAATAAAAACAAGTTAGAGATGGGCCTGATTGTTATCAATTATGAGGGGTGTAGATCTGATTTCTGGGCCCAAACAATCCAAGCCTGTATTGACTATGCCTGATCCGGTGTGGTTGTTGACTTGAGGAATATGATGGACTTTCAATGGAGAGGCATTGGATCTGGCTAACTGGACATCAAAGGATGGATGTTGAGGTTTCATGGTGAACACACGAGACAGTAGCGCACCTGATTATGTGAAGAAAAATAACATGGAACAAATGTTGGGACCTGAGGATCGAACCCAGGCCCTTATACTCAATTCCAGCGCTTGCTTGCCAACTGAGCCATGATGATTAGTTGTAAATATGATAATATTAAAATATAATATAAGAAAAACAAACATTATTTTCAAAAATGCGCGAAAATTCAAATGGACGAGTTACACGCTGCCACGCCATCGTCTCCCTCATTGGCCCGTCGTTTTAGAAAAACCAGCTTTTACCTACGGACACTTTATTGTAGGTACAGACCTGTTCATCTAAAAAATTATATACAAGCAAGATAAATGAAAGGTGATGGTACCAATCAACTCGTCTCATCCTCACGAGCATCATGGTACCAGAATCTAAGCCTAATTTTGCCTAAACTGAAAAACCCTAAAACGAGCAAAGGAACCCTAACAATGGCATATCATGATTCCTGCACTGAAAATGCAATTAAGTGATACCAATAGCTTGCAAAATCAATGATGAACAAGAATATATAGATCAAAAGTGCTCATGATGCGTAAATTGTAGTAATCAAATTTGAAAAATATACCAAATCGTGTGAGTTGTAGCACGAGTTTCTAAGTGCTTCAGGCCCTGGGAATGATTGGAACAGCTTCCTGGGATGTCTAGGAAGGGATTGGTGATCTTGGAATGCTTTGAGACGCCTTGTAGATGGAAAACCGATTCTCACTTTTTCTTGAATTTTCAGTTTTTCTTCTTGGCTATGCACTACCTCTAACCCTCTTTTCTTGCTTTGGCTGCGTTATCTATATGTACTAGAACGAATTAGGGTTGTAAAAACCACTAGTATCTTTACAAATTTTGAATATTTGATTTGGTTTTCTTGGTGTATGATATCCTTCCAAATTTGGCCTAATCATGCTCTTTTTGTACCAATTGCCATTGATTCGAATTGATCTTGCAAGCTCAGCATATCTTTGTTGCTAACCGGTCAAAAAAACAAATCAAATCACATCTTTAATAATTTTCATCATTTATTTGATTTAATTAACTTTTTAATTAATTAAAAATCAAAATAAATTGAAAAATGAAGCAAATAATTTGTGGATAAGTATTTGAGTCGTGGACCACATTATAATTGATGTGCAAGCATAAAAAGTTGGGCCCATTTAGCAAAAAATGCAAATTTGAACACATTTGACTTTTGGCAATTTTGCAAAAATGGTCAACTTGGCCAATGCATAACTCTCTCAATTTTGACCCTAGAGATGTGTTCTTGGACTTTTTAGAAAGCTTAGGATGTCCTATAAGCAACCCTTTTAGTCTCATCTCAATTGAGTCTTCCATGTTCATGTATGAAGCTTTGATCTAAAAGGTGTTTTTGTTGACTTTTCAAAAGGACCTATAATGTCCAAATTCATATATTTTTGTAAGTTCATATTATAGACTTGGGAGATGAATATGAATTGTAGGTAATTGCATCCTCTTCAAAGTGAGCTTTGGATGGGTCGTTTCTGATAAAGTATGAGAAAGTTATGCTTGGTCAAAGTTGAGTTGAATTTTCTTGTAAAACCCTAATTTAGCAACTTTTGGGTTTTGATGAATTATGAGCAATCCTTGAGGAATCATGATCAAACCTTGATAAAATTATGAATAATACTTAAATATGAGGATGTTGACCAAAAATATTGAAGTTTGACTGTATGTCGGCCACAATTGACTTTTGACCTAACACAGTTGATTTTCAGGCATTTGAGCTATTGACTTAGCAAACTTCTTCTGCAAGGCTTGAAACTTGAAATGGATGATCTTGAGAACATATTAGGACAATGGTTAGCATTTGAGTCCATTGTGGTTCACCCATCTTGATGAAGATGGAAACCCTAATTTGAGGTATATTGCCTTAGGAAAGAGTTTGTCTGGTCAACTCTTGGGCAACCTTGAGCAAATTGGGGACCTCACTTGACATTGGTTGAGAAATATGGGAGGGGAAATTTTGGGGTACAACAGCTGCCCCTGTTTAATCTTCTTAACCCTGAAGATGTAGATTGGCTCGTCTTCCTTTTGTGATCTGAAGGTGGAAGATGATTGAACACTAGAGTGCCCAAAAATTTGCCCTCGCATGAAGTGGCACTTGATTTGTGATATCGGGAATGGGCTTACAGATGCCATTCGGAGGTCGGTGATGGAAGATTTTCGGAGATGGGATTAAAGATGCCATCCTGGATGCGACGGAGAATCGTCGGGGATGGGCTTAAAGATGCCATCCGAAGAGGTGTCGATCGCATAAGAGATTCCTTTGCAAGAACCCGTATACCTGTTGTTGAGGAGGACTTCACTAGGGAATGTTGGTCTCTGCCTTAGGAGAAGTAGATTTTTAGGAGCCTCAGTTGTCCGTTACTCTACGGAGGAATAACTCCGGCTTGAGGAAGCAGAAGTGAACTTCGTATCTGGTCGGGGTATATGCTGCACCTCGACTTAATGGAGAGATGCGAAACCAATCGTGTCTGATCGGGTCCCGGTCTTACAGTGTTGTGGACTGCTGTCTGGGGATAAGAGAGGAAGAACCCGGATAGTAAGGTTATAATAAGGAACCTGGATAGTAGGGTTACTTCGACATGAAAGCCTGGCTAGTAGGGATGTAAGAAGGAACCTGGATAGTAGGGTTAGTTCGATATGAAAGCCTGGATTAGTAGGGCTGTGAGAAGGAACCTGGATAGTAGGGCTGTGAGAAGGAACCTAGATAGTAGGGTTACTTCGACATGAAATCTGGATTAATATGGCTGTGAGAAGGAACCTGGATAGTAGGGTTACTTCGAGATGAAAGCCTAGGTAGTAGGGCTGTGAGAAGGAACCTGGATAGTAGGGTTACTTCGACATGAAAGCCTGGATAGTAGTGCTGTGAGAAGGAACCTGGATGGTAGGGTTACTTCGATATGAAAGCCTGTATGGTAGGGTTGTGACAAAGAACCTGGATAGTAGGTTTACTTCGATATGAAATCCTGGATAGTAGGGCTGTGAGAAGGAACCTGGTTAGTAGGGTTACTTCGATATGAAAGCCGGATTAGTAGGGCTGTGAGAAGGAACCTGGATAGTAGGGTTACTTCGAGATGAAAGCCTGGGTAGTAGGGCTGTGAGAAGGAACCTGGATAGTAGGGTTACTTTGATATGAAAGCCTGGATAGTAGGGCTGTAAGAAGGAACCTGGGTAGTAGGGTTACTTTGATATGAAAGCCTGGATGGTAGGGCTGTGAGAAAGAGACTGGATAGTAGGGCTGTGAGAAGGAACCTGGATGGTAGGGTTACCTTGATATGAAAGCCTGGATAGTAGGGCTGTGAGAAGGAACCTGGATGGTAGGGTTACCTTGATATGAAAGCCTGGATAGTAGGGCTGTGAGAAGGAACCTGGATGGTAGGGTTACTTCGATATAAAAGCCTGGATAGTAGGGCTGTGAGAAGGAACCTGGATAGTAGGGTTACTTCGATATGAAAGCCTGGAAAGTAGGGCTGTGAGAAGGAACTTGGATAGTAGGGTTACTTCGGTATGAAAGCCTGGATAGTAGGGTTGTGAGAAGGAACCTGGATGGTAGGGTTACCTTTATATGAAAGTCTGGAAAGTATGGCTGTGAGAAGGAAACTGGATAGTAGTGTTACTTCGATATGAATTTGGGTAAAACTGTAGAGGGAACCTGGGTAAGGTTGCTTTTGTCGTACCGATGATTACTCTGTTGAGCTTCGAGTGTCGATCATGGATCTGCTTGAAATTGTTGATAATAACTGTCTTTCCTGAAAGAAATACAGGGTTAGTTATTTGCGATGCATGAGATGCATTGTGATGAGTGTGATACGGTGGGAGAACTGACTTGAGGTTTTGCGTTTGTGTTTTCAAATGTTTCGGTTTAGCAAGAGTCGCCACCGACTTTTTATTTTATCCAAAGGAAAGGTTAAAAAGCACAGGAAAGACCTTTGAGATGTTTTCTTGAGTTCGAGGGGGAGGGGGTAGATTATGAAAAGGGAAGGTTCTAGCACCCTTTTCATCCATGGTTTTCCATGGGCTTTTAGTTACTTGTTTAGATCACTTGCTTTACTTTTCCAATTGTTTGAAATGGTGTTTTTGTGTGTGGTTTTGAAAGTATTTTGAAAAGAGGCCATCGTTTTGGCAATCTTTGTAATGATTCTTGTTTGAAGAATGTATACAAAGATGTTTGTCTTTTGAAAAATGTTTCAATGTTTGAAAGTTTGTTTTGGAAATGTTTTGAAATGGTGTGTGTGTTTGTTTGAAAATAGCAAGGATGGTTTGAAAATTGATTAAGTAACTAGGAGCATCTACCTAATCAAAAATCTTTCCTACACATTTTTAACCCTTTGACATTGTTGTTTTACCATTGTATTTGGTAAACAAGCTTATCTTTGGATGTTAAACGGGACGGGCGTGGGTCATCGTATGACCATGATAGCAATGTTGCCAAGTATCTTAGCATTTTTGAGGGACCAAGATCATTTTGTTTAGGCAACTTGAATAGCATCATCGAGGGACTATGATCTTTTGTTTTTGTTTTGATTTTTCCAAGATACCTAGCATGCATACCATGGCCATTTTATGGCAATAAAGTGGATGAAACCCTAGGGGTGCTTGTGTGCAAGGTGTTGTCATTTTTCATGCATTTTTGTCTTGTATGTAAGTCATGCTATTTGTTTGATTTTTGGTCTTTGCATACAAAACCCTAATTTACTATCATGGCATATGAAAGCAATAAAATGCGTAAAGTAAATCTAGACTATTACAACAATATTATGGGGAGGGGGATACAAGTTTGAATAGAGGGGTATTTGTACAAAATAAATCCCTAAAACCATTACAACCAAATTGAATTTATTGTACAAATAATAAATAAAGCAAATATTTAAATATGGAATAAATTGTAAATATGCAAAATGTTCGTGTATTAATTTTATGTATGTAAAATAAATTTATTTAATGTCTTAGAAAATAAGAAAAAATAAAATGATTATTTTTGAAAGGGTGAAAAACCCTAATTTTTGGTTTAAAAGAAAATATATATTCTATTATTATTTATTTCATTTATGTACAAAAAAAAATACAAAATATTAAAAAATTAAATATTGTATGAAAATATTATTTTAAGTGTATAAATAATAAAAAATAAAAATGTATGATACTTTTATATTATTTACAAGTTTTATTTAGAACAATAAGTTATATTATTATTAATAAACTATTTTTATGCCCCAAAAAATAATGAAAATAATAAAATAAAATGCAAAAAATAATGAAAATATTTTTGAGATTTTTATTTGTTTAGAAAAAATAAAATAAAAAGTCAGAAAATATAAAAGAAATGAAAAATATACAAAAATATAAAAAATGGGCCAAGGGAATGCAAAAAGGAAAAAGGGTGGTGTGAATAGAAGAAACAGCAAGCCCAAGCCCACTTCACTTCATCCCTGACCTCCAGACCAACACGCGCGCGCTTCTGCCTTTCAAATCTGTTCTTGCTCATGCTTGCATGAAATCCAAAACTTACAACATGAAACTTGTAGCATTTTTAGTCACGATTTCAATGATATAAAAAACTTGACCTAACTCTCAAAGATTAGAGAATTTTAATGGCCCTAAATTCTGACCTAGTTTTTTCAGCAACTTCAACTATCAAATACTCCTAGCTCAGTTAATATAAATGGAATCTATGCATATATATAGCTCAAGCAACTTAAAGACTATGTTTTTTCTTCACAAACCTAAGCCTAAGGATGTCTGAATAAGGAGATAGAACTTTGAAAATTACCTAGTTCAGTTGAGTTTGAATATGGCAATGTAGAAACTTTGAGTGAGGCCTGATGTACTTTTGAGCTTGCTTGAAGTTCCCTCAAGCTTTCCCAATGCTCAGCTTGCTTTGAAATGGCTTGAATCTCCTTGTAGAAGTCAACCTGCAAACTCAGAAATTGAAAATGGTGAAGCTTGAAAATGAGCTCACAGTTGCTAGACAGGGGTCTGGATAGTTCAGGTGTGTTGTAGGGAATGTATTTGAAGCCTTGAAACAAAAAACGCACGAGTGAAATTTGGTTTGGCTAGTGATCTGCAGAGGTTGCCCTGTTTTGGGCAGAAATGGTGATTTTAGTGTTTTAGGGTGTTTGCAATGCTATGAGCTCGCGTATTGGCTTGTTACAATATGTTGTACTTGTCTAGAATAATGCCAAGGCTTGGTTTTAACAGATACACAAGTTATGTGGACTTTTGCAAGCTTACTTGCTTTTGAAGCAAAAGTTGAAGTGACAAAGGAAAAGGCTGTACTTGCTAGCTCGTGGGATGTAGAGGGTTGGTACACTTTTCTTGATGTTCATGGATCTTGTTTGCAACCAAAGATCAGGTTCAATGCTCAAGATAAACAAAATTGCAAAAAGTATGCTTTATCAAAGTAGCATTGTAACCTTTATGCCATTTTTGGAATAATTCTTTGTACAAAGCTCCATAGCTCAGAACAAAGCCATTTTCCAATATATTTGCATTAAATTAAGGAGTGTGGAAAGGGTTAGGACCTGTAGAACAATTACAAGCATGCTTAGGACAGATTTGTAAGTTGTAACAATGTGAAAAATGCCATGGACAAAAGTGAGAAATTTCCATTTTCATTCCTACGATTCTCCCTAACCACAAATGATCTTGGAGAGTTCTTTGACATTTTGGAAATATTATAACATTCTCTACAATCCATCTTTGAAATGCATTTTGAGATTCCTCTTGGAACTAGGTGAAAAGTTGCCATGAAGTTAGGTCAAAAATCTGCCTAAACTAGGGCAAAATTTCACTAAGTTAAAAAGTTTTTGGACCCTTATTCACAAAATCATAACTTGAGATTCAAGCATCTTTTTGGAAAAATTTGTGAATCAAAGTTTTATATTTGTGGAGGACTACAACTTTCATGTTGGAAGTTTTCTTTGAATCCAATTGCATCATGGTGAAAAAGTTGGGAAAAGTTGGGGAAAAATAAGAAATTTTGATAACTTAGAAAATTTCTAAGTTATGAAAATTTTCCATTTTAAACCCTAATTTACAAAATTAGGTTTCTTGGTGAACAAGTTTCATGTTTTGACATATCTTGATGAAATATGACCCTTGGCACTTGATTTTGACCAAAAAGTCAAAGTTTGACTTTTCAGTGTAAAGTTGATTTTTGATCAGTTGATTGGAAAATTCATCTATCAATCCAATACAATTGAGATCTTTTGAACCTTGTGATTAGTTCAATATGATTCCATTGAATCCTTGAAACCATGCTTGAACCCAATTTTCCATTGGCTAGGTGAAAGATCAGAAATTGCCCTTCTACAGTCAAAACCCTAAAAATGACCATTTTGCTCTTTTGAAGATCTGATCAAATTTCTTGAGGAGTTATGGTCCAAACTTGATCAAATGGTTCATATGAGTCTATAATGTTGATTTGGATAAAAAATTATTAGGTTTGACTGTAAATTGGCCATGGTTGACTTTTTCCCCATACAACTGATTTTTAGGTCAACTGTTCAATTGACTGGGCAAAAAAGTGATTCAAAGCTTGAAACTTGGTATGAACAATCTTAGAGGTCCAACATGAAGTATGAAAGTCACATGAGGCATTGGAAGTCCAAAAATCCCTGTTGAAACTCAAACCCTAATTTCAGGTCATCAATGCAAGGAGATGTCTTGAGTTGAGCAAACTCTAATCTGGTCTTGAATCCAAGAAGTCTTGTGAGGAAAATCTTGATAATATGAGAGGGAAAATTTTGGGTTACAACAGCTTCCCCTGTTCAATCTTCTTGAACCTGAAGAGTTATATTGGCGAGCTTTGCCGTTCATGACTCGAAGGTAAAAGATGATTGGACACTAGAGTGCCCGTAAATTTGCACTCGTCAAATTGTAATTGATGGAATGGGCTTAAAGATGCCATTTGGAGAAGTGATAGAATCTTGTTGCAGATGGGCATAAAGATGACATCCAAGAATGTTTGTTGAACTACAAGTTGTAAGTCAAAAGAATGAGTATCAGAATGGTATCCATATTTGGAACGTATCTGAACTGTATCCGGAGACTGAGTCTGTATGAGCAATGGAATGGCGTCCATGTATGGAGCGTATCCGAGCTGTAATTATACTTGAATCTGAATGAATAATAGAATGACTTCTGTGTCTGAAGTGTATCTGTTTTTTATCTGAGTCTGAAATCTGAGTAGGCGACAGAATGGCATCCGTATCTGGAGCATTTCTGTGCTGGGGAAAAAGTCAGAATAAGTGACAGAATGGCAACCGTGTATGGAGCGTATCTGGACTGTATCTTGTACTTTGAAATTTGAATAACTGGCAGAATGGCTTCCGTGTCTGGAGCATATCTGAGCTAGGGAACATCAGAATAAGTGACAAAATGGCAACCGTGTCTGGAGCATATCCGTACTTGAAAATCTGAAGTCGAGTCTTTAATGAGTATCAGGATGGCATCCGTGTCTGGAGCGTATCTGAACTGTACCTTGACTTGAAATTATGAATGAGTAATAGAATGACTTCCGTGTCTGGAGTGTATCTGTATTGTATCTGAATAAGAGATTTGAATGAGTATCATAATGACTTCCGTGTCTGGAGTGTATCCGTACTATATCTGAAATCTTTGAATATTTGTTAAAGATAGCTGTTAATCTTATCCTGAAAAGGGTAAAATGTTAGCTGAAACACAAAGTTATGTTGCATGAAATGTATGATGCAATAAAATGTATTTTATCAATGTTTATGATATATGAATGTAATGTATGTGCATGTAAGCTGATTCGCTGTAATGCTGAGGAAAATAAATCCTTGACAGTTGGGGATAAGAAAATCTTCGACTTCTGTTGGGGAAAATAAATCCATGACTGCTGTTGGAGATTAAAAATCCTTGACAACTTCTGTGGGGATGTGAGAATCATTCATGACTTTCCTAGGGATATAGGGATCCTTCAAGTCTTTGGAGTTGGAGGATGATAAACATTCTGTTGTGAGAATAATGCCAAGCTGCTTGAGAAATCTGCTTGGGAAATCCAGAGAACTTTGATGACTTCTACCGAGGGTTACACAAAGGAAATCCTTACTCGGCTGTGGAATAGGGAAAACTCTGATGATTCCTGCGGGGAACTAAGAATGAGAATCTTCATTCTGTTGAGGAGCAAAAACTCTGGTGACTTCATGCTGAGGAGTCAAGAATGAGAATCTTCGATCTGCAGGGGAATAAAAATTCTAACAAATTCATGCTGGGGAGTAATGAAGACTCTGGAAACTTCACTGGGGAATAAAAAATGAGAATCTTCATTCTGTTGGGGAGTTAAAAACTCTGTGGGGAAGAAGGCTTACTGCTGGGGAGTAGGTTCAGGACCCTGGGGAAAAAGCTTATTCCTGTTCGGAAAAAGCTTGGGAGTTGGGGTTGTATGCCACTTTACTGGGGAGTTATCCTAGGTTGGGGATAAAAGTTAACTGCTATCTGTTTGATTCTCAGACTTTAAGACAACTTGCTGGGGAATTTGGGGAAAACTGAATGGTTCCCGCTGGGGATTGATAGTTGGAAATTTGACTCGACTGGGGAAGAAGGTTTCATTTTCGCTGGGAATCTGTAATTCAAAGTTTTTACTCCGCTGGGGATTGGGAGTTTGAAGTTTTAACTCTGATGGTGGATTAAGGATTTGAAATTATAACTCCACTGGGGATATGTATTTCAAGGTTTTAGCTCTGCTGGGGACCTAGATGATGTACTGTAGGGGATTTCTCCTGGAATATCCTAAAGACGTCTTCCTATACTTTCAACCTGTCAGTAATTAATCTTTCTCATTTCGTTTATTTGTAAATAGTGATTATATTCAAATGCATATGCTCATTAATAAATCATTGGACGTTTTCAAATAAAACACAAGTGTAAAAAAAGAAGAAAAGGAAAATAGTTTTCTGCACTTTGAAGTATCTTTGTATTAACTTTGTGTAAGTATTTTGTACAAAGGAGACAGACATCCTAGCAAGAGAATGTTGTCATAAAAATGAGAAAAATTTATACAAAGAAAGATGGCTATGTGTGAAAATTCCATGGGGTTCCCATTCTACTATAGCCTTCATAACTCTGAATATCTTGTCCATTCGTTGCTTCGTCCAAAGATGATTGAGTTTATCATAAACCTGGAGCTTGTCTGTGAAGAGATTGTCCTTAAAGTAGTCCGACGAGACATAGTCATACGCTTTAATTCCCTAACTTTTGCCTGGACCACCCTTTCAGGTTTTCGGTCCATCGGGAAACCCTTTTTTGCCCAAGTCGCCCTTTCGGGTTTTCAACTTGCTGGGTGTACAGATTTTTCTTATTTATCCCTAATTTTTTCCTGAACCTCCCTTTCGGGTTTTCAATTCACCGGGATGCCCTTTTTTTGCCTAGGTGTGTCAACCTAGCAGGTCAATTATGCGTAGTATCTTTTGACTATGTCTGCGTTCGCAGGGTGCGGCAGGTCGTCGCCGTCCATGGTGGTTAAGATCATTGCCCCACCAGAAAAGATGTTTTTGATCACAAATGGTCCTTCGTAAGTAGGAGTCCATTTTCCTCTGGGATCACTTTGCGGCAAGACAATCTGCTTGATTACAAGATCTCCGACTTGATATACCTGGCGCCTGAATTTCTTGTTGAATGCCTTGATCATCCGTTTTTGATACGTCTGACCATGACAAACAGAAGTAAGTCTCTTCTCGTCAATTAAGTTAAGTTGATCAAGCCGGGTCTGAATCCAATCGTCTTCACTCAAACCAGCATCTTTCATGATTCTTAAGGAGGGAATCTGAACCTCGATAGGCAAGACAGCTTCCATGCCATATACCAAAGAATAGGGTGTTGCCCCAGTTGATGTACGCGCCGTGGTACGGTACCCGTGAAGAGCAAACAGTAACATTTCATGTCAGTCCTTGTAGGTGACTGTCATCTTTTGTATGATCTTCTTGATATTTTTGTTCGCAGCTTCGACAGCACCGTTGATCTTTGGCCGATAGGGATATGAATTATGATGTTGAATCTGGAACTGCTCGCACAAGGCGGTGATCATAGTATTGTTAAGGTTTGTACCATTGTCAGTGATGATCCTTTCGAGGATGCCGTACCGACAAATAAGGTTCTGCTTGATGAAGCGGGCAACAACATTCTTTGTGACGGATGCGAAGGAAGTTGTTTCGACCCACTTGGTAAAATAGTCAATGGCCACCAGAATGAAGCGATGTCCATTGGATGTTGTAGGTTTGATCTCCCCAATCATGTCGATCCCCCACATAGCGAACGACCAAGGAGCTGTTAAGACATTGAGAGGAACTGGAGGTATATGTACCTTGTCCGCATAAATTTGAAATTTGTGACAAGTCCTGGCATGTTGATAGTAGTCAGCTTCCATGGTAGACCAGTAATAGCCTGCCCGAAGGATCTTCTTAGCCATCATATGCCCGCTAGA
Source organism: Vicia faba (assembly GCA_948472305.1). Taxonomy (NCBI): domain Eukaryota; kingdom Viridiplantae; phylum Streptophyta; class Magnoliopsida; order Fabales; family Fabaceae; genus Vicia; species Vicia faba. The sequence goes on from OX451737.1 coordinate 486,256,939, forward strand.
GTGAGTGCCAAAGATACCATTGTGCAGTTTAGCCATGATCTGTTCAGCTTCAATCTTGTCCACACAATGAAGCAGAATGAAATCATGATTGCGCTTGTACAGGATACCATTGCCCAGGAAGAACTTGGCAGAGAATCTCCTCAAGAACTTTTTGTCGTTGACTGAAGCTCCTTCAGGATATTCTTGAGCCTCGAGATACCTTTTGACTTCGTGAAACCAAGGTCGATCCACTACTTCTTCGGTATTAATCTCGTGACAGTGTGGAGGTTCGTCCATTCGCTCGATGGTGATTTGGGGAGCCTCATTATCCCAGTTAAGTTTAAACATGGATGACATTGTAACTAGAGCATCAGCTAGCTGATTTTCTTATCGCGGGAAGTGCTCAAAGGTAATCTGCTCGAAATGTGATAACACTGTCAAGACATGTTCTTTGTAAGGGATGAGATTGGGATGCTTAGTATCCCACTCTCCTTTGATCTGACTGATGACAAAAGCTGAGTCCCCAAATACAATCAAAGATTTGATTCCTAAGTCTATGGCAGCCTTGAGTCCAAAGATGCAAGCTTCATACTTTGCCATGTTGTTGGTGCAGTTAAAGCAAAGCCTGGATGTGAAAGGTGTATGGAAACCTTCTGGAGAAATGAGTACTGCGCCGATACCGTTGCCAAGTGCGTTGGAGGCACCATCAAAGTACAGGGTCCATCGGGATCCTTGTTCAGGTCCGTCATATGGTCTGAAATCTTCAACGTTGTCCAATGTCATAATGTCTTCGTCGGGGAAGTCAAACTTCATGAATTGGTAATTGTGATACGGTGGGAGAACTGACTTGAGGTTTTGCGTTTGTTTTTGCAAATGTTTCGGTTTAGCAAGAGTTGCCATCGACTTTTTATTTTATCCTAAGGAAAGGTTAAAAAGCACAGCAAAAACCTTTGAGATGTTTTCTTGGGTTCGGGGAGTAGATTATAGAAAGGGAAGGTATTAGCACCCTTTCTATCCATGGTTATCCATGGGCTCTTAGTTACTTGCTTAGATCACTTGCCTTGCATTTTCAATTGTTTGAAATGGTGCTTTCAATTGTTTGAAATGGTGCTTTGTGTGTGGGTTTGAAAAATGTTTTGAAAAAGATGCCTTGTCTAGGCAACCCTTGTAATAATTCTTTACTCGAATGTTTTACAAAAGGTGTTTGTCTTTTTGAAAAGATGTTTCAAGGTTTTGAAAGTTGTTTTGAAAGTTTGTGTTTGTGAAGTGTGTTTTGAAAAATGGCAAGGATTGTTTTGCAAGATTGGGCAAGTAACCAAGAGCTATCTACCCTAAATTTCTCAAAGATCTTTCCTATGTTTTAACCCTTTTAACAGTATTGTTCCACCATTGTATTTGGTGTACAATCTTGTGTTAGGATGTTAACGGGACGGGCGCGGGTCATCGTTTAAGCCATGATTGCAATAGTGCCAAGTGTCTTTGACAATTTTTCCTTTAAGGGACTTGATCATTTTTAGGTAACTTTCGAAAGCGTCATCGAGGGACTATGATCATTTGAATTGTTTTGTTTTGCCAAAGAAACTCAACATGCAACATGGTCCATTATTGAAGGCAACAAGTGGAGTTACCCTAAGGGGTGAAAGTGTGCTTGGTGTTGTCCATTTCATGCTTGTTTGTCTTTTGTTTAGTCAAGCTATTTGTTTGGTTGATTTTTGCATACAAACCCTAAGTCTATCATGGCATATTTAGAAAGCTTTTAAAGTGCGGAAAATAAAATCCTAAATTATTACAACATAATTATGGGATGGGGGGTACAAATGTTCAAATGGGGGATATTTAGCAAGAAATTTAAATCTAAACTATTACATCCAAATTAAATATACAAGTTATTTTAATTATACAATAATTGAATAAATACAATAAATATGCAAAATGCACAAAAATGGTTTTATATGTATGTAAAAGTATTTTTTATGTGACATATAAACAAAAATAAAAAGGATTAATTTTTGGATGTTTTCCATGGTTTAGGGCAAAACCCTAATTTTGTAAATAAAAAGGTATTTATTATGTATTATATACAATATTTATTAATTATATAAAATAAATAAATAAATAAAAGAGAAGTATATTATGAAAAAGTAATTTTTGAGGTCAAATATTAATAAAAGGAAAAATGTATTATTTTTATATTTTTATCCTAAATATTCTAATAAATATATAAGTATTTATATTATGTATTAAATATATTAAATATATACAAAAATAAAATATTTATTATTTAGAAAAAAAGTATATTTTTTAGAAAATGTTTTCAAAAGATAAATTAAAATAAAATCAGAAAATAAAATATATTTGTATTCTTTTTTAGTATTTTAAATAAAAGGATATATATGTTATTTTATATGTATAAGTTTAAATAGAGCAAATAAATTCAAAATAAATGCAAAAATGGGTGGAAAAATATTTTTTTATATTTTTTTATATTTGAGCAAAAAATAATAAGTCAGAATCAAAAAGAAAAAATCAAAAATGATAAAAAATAATACACAATGGGCCAAGGGGGTGTAAGTGGAGAATGAGTGGTGTAAACAGAAAAACAAATCAGGCCCAGCCCAAGGAACTTTGTCTTCAACCTCCAGCAACCTTCCAAACAAAAAAACGCGTGTTTCCTTCTCCAACTGCTATCTCTTGATTCTTTGACTTTTAACAAAAACTTATAACATAAAAAATGTAGAACATCAAACCACGAATTCATACATATAAAGAACTTGATCTAACTCTCAGAAATGAGAGAGAATTTCTTCTCCCCCAATTCCTGACCTAACTTTTGTTCAATGTTCAGGTTCAAAATTCTCTCAACATACACAACATAAATGAAAAGTAATGATATGGGTAGCTTCAGGGCCATGAGTAGGACATAACTTCTTCACAAACCTAAGCCTAGATATGCTTGGATAGAGAGATAGAAGTTCAAACTTTTACCTGTTCAGCTTGAATCGTGTGCAACAATGGAGGTACTTTCAATGCAGTGTGAGGACTTGTACAGCTTGCTTGAGGTCCAAGGATGCTCTTCCAACCTCTAGCTTGCTTTGAAACCAACTGAATCGAGCTATGTAACTCAACTTGCACAACTGAAAAAATGAAAATGGTGAACTTGGTTAGAGGTGTTACAGTCTGTAGCTAGGGCTTGGGATAGTTTGTATGGATGTTATGGAATGTGTATGAAGTGGTTTTGGCCAAGGCGCACGAATGGATTGAGTTGTGGACCTCAATCTGCAGCAGGTGCCCTGTTTTGCCACAACACTGTGTTTTAATGAATGAGAAGGTTTGAACTCTGACTGATTCGTGCTTTAGGTTAGCTGGATCAAGTGAAAAGTGTTTGCAAAGTTTTTTTTTGGCTCTTGCTTGCAGGAATGTGAGTTATGGTTCAATATGCAAGTTTTCTTCTTATCTAAGCAAGCAAAATGCAAGTTGGATAATAGGCTCCTACATGCCCCTCAAACATGCTGCATATTTTGTTCTTGATCAGCGGGATATGTCCATAATCTTGTGCCCAAAAGATCTGGCTTGTACCTCTTTGATTTGTGTTTTGACATAAAGTGCACCTTTTCAAAAATGGCTAAAATGCTTTTTCTATTTTAAGACTAATCCTTTGTGTAATGACTTAAAGAACAAGATAATGCTAGGACACAAAGGTTTTGCATTAAATTATTGAGTGATAATGGGATTAGAGGCCTGTAATCTAGCTTGTGCAAGCTGAGTTTGAAAATGCATAGTGTATGAACATGTACTTGGCCATGAATCAAAGTGACTTTTGCCTAACTTCACAAATTCGATTCTCCCTAACCACAAGGGTGTTTGATGAGTTCTTGGACAATTTGGAAAGCTTGGAATGATTACTACAATCCATCTTTGTAATGAAAATTGAAATTCCAAGTGGAAGCATGTGAAAAGTGGCCATGAAGTTGGGCAAAAATCCTGCCTAAAATAGGTCAAAAAATTTCTAAGTTAAGAATGTTTTGCACCCCTATTAAAAAAATCATAACTTGAGCTACAAGCTTCTTTTGAGGAAACTTTGTGAATCAAAGTTGTAGATTTTGCAATGTACTATAACTTTCGTGTTTTGAGTTTTTTTTGAATCCAAATGTATCTTGATGAAAAGATGGGACAAAGTTAGGAAAAAATTAGGAAATTTCATAACTTAGAAAATTTCTAAGTTATGAAATTTCTTCATTTCAAACCCTAATTTGTAATTTTTGGTTTCTTGATGAACAAGTTTCATAATTTGACATGTTTTGATGAAAAATGAATCTTGGCACTTGATTTTGACCAAAAAGTCAAAGTTTGACTTTTCAATATACAATCAAATTTTGATCAGTTGACTGGAAAATTCATCTGTCAATCTTGTGCATTTGGGATTTTTTGAACTTGTTGAACATGTCAAGACAATGCCATTGAGTCCTTGAGTCCATATGTAAGCTTGGTTTGCCATTGGTTAGGTCAAACAGTCAAAAATTGCCTTTGTGCAGTCAAAACCCTAAAAATGACCATTTTGCCCTTTTGGTGATCTGATCAAATTTCTTGTGGAATTGTGATCCAAACTTGGTCAAATAGTCCATATGAGTTCATAATGTTGATGTGGGTCAAAAATCATGAGGTTTGACTGTCAATTGACCACAGTTGACTTTTTTCCTCAATACAGCTGATTTCTAGGTCAACTGTCCAATGGATTGGGCAAAGATTGGAATCAAGGCTTGAAACTTGGTATGGATAAACTTGTGAGTCCAACATGAAGCATGAAAGTCACTTTGGACGTTTCAGGTCAAAACATCTTTGTGCAAACTCAAACCCTAATTTGGGTCAACAGTGCAAGGAGGAGTCTTGAGCAGAGTAAACCCTAACTTGGTCTTGAGCTCCAAGGGTCTTGTGATGAGGAAATTTTGATGAAATGAGAGGGCAAATTTTAGGGTACAACAGTTGCCCCTGTTCAATCTTCTTGCACCTGAAGAGTTAGATTGGCAGGTTTGCCTTTCGCGTCTCGAAGGTAAAAGGAGATTGGACACTAGAGTGCCCTTAAATTTGCACTCGTCAAAACAATGGATGCGGGAATGGGCTTAGAGATGCCATTTGGAGATGGGATTAAAGATGCCATCTAGAGGGGTGACAAAATCTTGTCGGGGATGGGCTTAAAGATGCCATCTGGAATGAGTATCAGAAAGGTGTCCATGTTTTGGAACATCTCTGAACTGGGGGTTTTGAATAAGCAATGGATTGATATCCGCGTTTGGAGAATCCGTAAACTGTTTTCAAAAGTTGAGTCTGAACAAGCGATAGATTAACATCCGTTGTTGGGAGGAATCTGTAAACTGTTTTCAGAAGTTGAAGAAGAATCTGAACAAGTGATAGGTTGACATCCGTTACTGGAGAACCCGTGAACTATTTTCAGAAGCCTTGAGTCTGAACAAGCGATAGATTAACATCCGTTACTGGAGAATCCGTAAACTGTTTTCAGAAGTTGAAGAAGAATCTGAACAAGCGATAGGTTAACATCCGTTACTGGAGAACGCGTGAACTATTTTCAGAAGTCTTGAAGTTGAATAAGCAATAGATCAGCGTCCGTTGTTGGGAAGCATCCGTAAACTATTTTCAAAAGTTGAGAAGAATCTGAAGAAGCGATAGGTTAACATCCGTTACTGGAGAACCCGTGAACTGTTTTCAGAAGTCTTGAAGTTGAATAAGCAATAGATCAGCGTCTGTTGTTGGGAAGCATCCGTAAACTGTTTTCAAAAGTTGAGAAGAATCTGAACAAGCGATAGGTTAACATCCGTTACTGGAGAACCCGTGAAATGTTTTCAGAAGTCTTGAGATTGAATAGGAACCGGTGTAGGGTTTCCTGATGATGAGTCCGTGTAAAACTACATCTTGAATAATTGTTAATGATAGCCTTTTATTCTTATCCCGAAAAGGACAAAATGTTAGCTAAACACAAAATTATGTTGCATGAAATGTATGATGCAATATGTGCTATATCAATGTTTATGATATGAATGTAAATGCATGCGCATGTAAGCTGAAGAGCTGTCTCGCTGAGGATAAATGAATCCTGGATGGCTGGAGATAAAAAATCTTGACTGCTGCCATGGAAAGTGAGTCCTTGACTGCTGCAGGGGAAATGCAAGATCTTTGATTGCTGAAGAGGAGACATCTCTGTTGACTACTGCTGGAGAATTAGGAGCTTGGGTTGTATACTAATATACTGGGGATTCCTGTCCTGAGGAGATCTTCACTGGGGAATATCTGAATATCCTGTGAAGAACTGAGAATGAGAGTCTTCATTCTGCTTGGGGAATACAAGGTCTTCAATCATTGAGGGATCTTAGGACTACTGCGGGGAATTGGAATTCCTTGGTGACTTGCGGGGATTGAGAATTTCTGAAGATCTCTACTGGGGAGTTCAGAATCTGATAGACTCATGCTGGAGAGGTATGATCTGAGAATCTTTAGTTTAGTGGGAAGTATCTCTGTGGGGAGAAAGACTGTTAGTCTGGTACCGCTGGGAGTTGATGGTTGGAAATTCTAGTTCCGTTGGGGATTGGATTTTCAGATTTTTAAGGCTCCACTGGGGATACTAAAACTTAACTCTGAGGGGAACTGAGTTCTGGGAGGCCCTCTGGCTGGGGAAATCAGTTTTGAGAAAGCTTTCTCTGCTGAGGATCCTGAAGTTTAACTCTGTTTGGGGAATTAAATTCTGGATCGAGGAGTTTGGATTTCAAATCTGCTCGGGATTTCCTCTGAAAGGGCATCCAGATATCTATCTGCACCTTCAACCTATCGGTAATCAACTTTCTTGATTCATAAGGAAATGATAATGTTCAAATGCATATGCCTATTTAACAAAACATTGGACGTTTCTCAAATAAAACATAAGTGCGAAAGAAAAGAGAAAAGGAAGACAACGCAAATTTCTGTATTTGGAAAAGTGTTTGTATTAACTTTCTATGAGTATATTTGTACAAAGGAGACAGTCATCCTAGTAAGAGGATGTCGTCGTTAAAAATTGAAAAATTTGTACAAAAGAAAGATGGCTATGTGAAACAATTCCATGGGATTCCATTCTGCTATAGCCTTCACAACTCTGAATATCTGTCCATTCAATGCTTCGTCTGCCGATGACTGGATTGATCAGAAACTTGGAGCTGGTTGATGAAGAGATTGTCTTTAAAGTGATCCGACGAGACATAGTCATACGCTTTAATTCCCTAACTTTTTCCTGAATCGCCCTTTCGGGTTTTCGATCCACCGGGAAACCCCTTTTTGCCCAAGCCGCCCTTTCGGGTTTTCAACTTGCCGGGTGTACAGATTTTTTTGTTTTATCCCTAATTTTTGCCTGAACCTCCCTTTCGGGTTTTCGGTTCACCGGGATGCCCATTTTTGCCCAAGCCGCCCTTTCGGGTTTTCGACTTGTCGGGTTATTTCATGCGTAGTATCTTTTGACTATGTCTGCGTTCGCAGGGTGCGGCAAATTGTCGCCGTCCATGGTGGTCAGAATCATTGCACCACCAGAAAATATGCTCTTGATCACAAATGGTCCTTCGTATGTAGGAGTCCATTTTCCCCTGGGATCACTTTGCGGCAAGATAATCCGCTTGATTACGAGATCTCCGACTTGATATACTTGACGTATGACTTTCTTGTTGAAAGCCTTGATCATCAGTTTTTGATACGTTTGACCATGGCAGACAGCAGCGAGTCGCTTCTCGTCGATCAAATTGAGTTGATCAAGTCGGGTATGAATCCAATCGTCTTCACTCAAACCAGAGTCCTTCATAATCCTTAGAGAAGGAATCTGAACTTCCATGGGCAGGACAACTTCCATTCCATATACCAAAGAAAATGGGGTTGCCCCGGTTGAAGTATGTGCCGTCGTATGGTATCCATGCAGAGCAAACGGTAACATCTCATGCCAATCCTTGTAAGTGACTGTCATTTTCTGAATGATCTTCTTAATGTTTTTGTTCGTAGCTTCAACAGCACCGTTCGTCTTCGGTCGATAGGGAGATGAATTGTGATGATAAATCTTGAACTGTTCGCACAATACGGTGATCATTGTATTATTCAGATTTGTACCGTTGTCTGTGTTGATCCTGTCTGGAACACCATACCGGCATATGAGGTTTTGCTTGATGAAGCGGGCAACCACATTTTTAGTAACAGAGGCGAAGGAAGCTGCTTCGACCCATTTGGTGAAGTAGTCAATGGCAACCAGGATGAAGCGATGTTCGTTGGATGTCGTGGGCTTGATCTCTCCAATCATGTCAATGCCCCACATTGCAAACGGCCAAGGAGCTGTCAAAACGTTGAGAGGAACCGGAGGAATATGAATCTTGTCAGCGTAGACTTGACATTTGTGGCAAGTACGGGAATGCTGATGGCAATCTGCTTCCATGGTAGACCAGTAATAGCCCGCCCTTAGGATCTTCTTAGCCATAGTATGCTCGCTCAAGTGAGTTCCAAATGTACCGCTGTGCATCTCGGTCATGATTAACTCTGCTTCAGCTTTGTCTACACATCAGAGTAAAACACAATCATGGTTGCGCTTATAGAGGATGCCATTGCTCAGGAAGAACTTGGCAGCAAATTTCCATAGGAACTTCTTGTCATTTACGGAAGCTCCTTCGGGATATTCTCTAGTCTGGAGATACCTTTTGATTTCGTGAAACCAGGGTTGTTCCAGTACTTCTTCGGTATTAATCTCGTGACAATGCGCATGTTCATCCATTCGCTCGATGGTGATTTGGGGAGCCTCGTTATCCTAGTTGAGTTTAAACATGGAAGACATTGTAGCCAGAGCATCTGCTAGCTGGTTCTCTTCTCGCGGGAAATGCTCGAAGGTAATTTGCTCGAAATGAGGCACCAATGTCAGGACATGTTCTTTGTATGGGATAAGATTAGGATGTTTGGTATCCCACTCTCCTTTGATTTGACTGATAACCAAAGCCGAGTCCCCAAATATGATCAAAGATTTGATCCCCAAGTCTATAGAAGCCTTGAGACCAAAGATGCAAGCTTCATATTCAGCCATGTTGTTTGTGCAGCTGAAGCAAAGTCGGGCCATGAAAGGCGTGTGATAACCTTCCGGGGAAATGAGTACCGCACCGATACCGTTTCCAATTGCATTTGAAGCACCATCAAAGTACAGGGTCCATCGGGATCCCTTTTCAGGTCCGTCATACGGTCCGTTACCTTCAATGTTGTCCAAATTCATGATGTCCTCGTCTGGGAAGTCAAATCTCATGGGTTGATAATCTTCGATAGCTTGATGAGCTAGATGATCAGCTAGTACACTCCCTTTTATAGTTTTTTGAGTGGTGTACTGGATGTCATATTCAGTTAGGATCATTTTCCATCTAGCTATTCTTCCAGATAAAGCAGGCTTCTCGAAGATATACTTGATAGGATCCATTTTGGAAATCAACAAGGTGGTATGAGTCAGCATATACTGCCTTAGTCGGCGAGCAGCCCATACCAAAGCACAACAAGTTTTCTCGAGCAGTGAGTAGCGAGTCTGTTGTACCCCAAAATTTTCCCTCCCATTTTCTCAAACATTTTCTCATCACAAGACCCTTGGAGCTCAAGGTCCAGTTAGGGTTTCCTCTGCTCAAGACTTCTCCTTGCACTGTTGACCCAAATTAGGGTTTGTGTTTGCACAAAGATATTTTGACCTAAAATGCCTAAGAAGACTTTCATGATTCATGTTGGACTCCCAAGTTTATCCATACCAAGTTTCAAGCCTTGATTCCAACCTTTGCCCAGTCAATTGGACAGTTGACCTAGAAATCAACTGTATTGGGGAAAAAGTCAACTGTGGCCAATTGACAGTAAAATCTCATAAAAATTGACCCACATCAATATTATGAACTCACATGGACCATTTGATCAAGTTTGGATCACAATTCCACAAGAAATTTGATCAGATCACCAAAAGGGCAAAATGGTCATTTTTAGGGTTTTGACTGCACAAAGGCAATTTTTGACTGTTTGACCTAGCCAATGGCAAACCAAACTCACATATGGACTCACGGACCCCATGGAATTGTCTTGACATACTCAACAAGTTCAAAAGATCCCAAATGCACAAGATTGACAGTTGAATTTCCCAGTCAATTGATCAATTTTGACTGTATACTGAAAAGTCAAACTTTGACTTTTTGGTCAAAATCAAGTGTCAAGATTCATTTTTCATCAAAATATGCCAAATCATGAAACTTGTTCATCAAGAAATCAAGAATTGCAAATTAGGGTTTGAAATGAAGATTTTTCATAACTTAGAATTTTTCTAAGTTATGAAAAACCCTAATTTTTTCCTAACTTTGTCCCACTTTCTCACCAAGATTCATTTGGATTCAAGGAAAAGTCAAAACATGAAAGTTGTAGTCCATTGCAAAATCTACAACTTTTATTCACAAAGTTTCCTCAAAAGAAGCTTGTAGCTCAAGTTACAATTTTTGGAACAAGGGTACCAAACCATTCTTAACTTAGAGAAATTTGACCTATTTTAGGCAGGATTTTTGCCTAACTTCAAGACCATTTTTCACATACTTCCACTTGGAATTTCAATTTGCATTTCAAAGATGGATTGTAGTACACATTCCAAGCTTTCCAAAATGTCCAAGAACTCATCAAACAACCTCATGGTTAGGGAGAATCGAATTTGGCAAGTTGGGAAAAACTCACTTTGTTTATGGCCAATTTTCATGTTCATACACTTGTGCCATTTTGAACTCAGCTTGCATTCCTTGATTACAGGTCCTATATCCCATTTGCACTCAATAATTTAATGCTAACTCATTGTGCCAAGGCCTTGTTTTATGTGTTTAAGCATTACATGGAAGTTTAACCCTTAAATAGAAAAAGCTATTTATCCATTTTAGAAAAGTATGGCTTTATGTCAAAGTTGCAAATCAAGAAGTACAAGGCTATATCTTTGGGCACAAGTTCAGAAGCAAAACACACTGATCAAGGGGGAAGGTTGCAGCATAGATTGGGGGCCTGCATCAGTCTAGAACACCACTTGACACGTTGTTGCTTAAAGTTGAAGAAACATGGCATAACAATACACAACTCTCATTCCTGTGAACCAGAGCTTAAGAAAAGATTGTGAGCACATTCTAAACATCCACCCTGACCTAAAACACAAGCCAACCATCTCCATTGCCTTCTCAAACACAGAAACACCATAGAACTGCCAAAACAGGGCACCTGCTGCAGATTGAGTTCCATAACTCAATCCATTCGTGCATTCTTGCTAAAACCACTTCAAACACTTTCCCTACCATCCATACAAACTGTTCTAAGCCCTAAACACGACCTGTAACATCCCTAGCTAACATCACCATTTTCATTTTTCTGTTTTGCAGTTGAAGTACCATAGCACGATTCTCTTGGTTTCCAAGCAAACTAAAGGTTGGAATAGCATCCTGAGACATCAAGGAAGCTATACAAATCATTACCTTGCCTTGTAAGCATCTCCATTGTTGCACACGTTTCCAACTGAACAGGTAAGTTCATGAACTTATATCTCTCTATCCAGGTATTGTTAGGTTTAGATTTGTGAAGAAATTATGTCACATTCATAGCCCTGAACATGCCCATATAATTAGTTTTCATTTATGTTATGTGTGCTTTGAGAATTTGATGTCTGAACATGGAACAAAAACTAGGTCAGGAATTGGGGGAGAAGAAATTCTCTCTCATTTCTGAGAGTTAGATTGATTTCTTTATATGTCTAGAATCGTGGCTTCAAGCTCTACAGGTTTCATGTTGCAAGATTTGGCAAAAGATCAAGGAATCTGGAGATAGCAAACGCGTGTTTTTTTGAACAGAAATGCTGGAGGTTGAAGAAGACAGGGTCTTGGGCTGGGCCTGTCTCATTTTTCCTATTTGCACCTTGTTTTTACTTTTGAACCCCCCTGACCCATTTTGATTTTTATTTATCATTTTCCATTTTTTCCTTTTGATTTTATTTCTATATTTTTATTGAAGTATGAAAAAATATAAAAATCATTTTTTTCCACATTTTTTTGCATTTATTTTGATATTTATTAGTCTTTATTTAGTTTTTGTACATAAATAAATACTTATATACTATTATTTAAAAATAACTAAAAATAATACAAACATATTTTTCTGACTTTAATTTCATGTTATCTCTTGAAAACATTTTATAATAAAAATACATTTTTTTTATAATATTAAATATTTTATTTTGTATATATAATATATATTTAATAAATAATGTAAATACATATATACTTGTTAATATATTTAGGAAAATACAAAGAATTAATACATTTTTATTTTTATTAATATTTAACATTAAAAATTACTTTTTTTACAAATATACTTCATTTTATTTTTGTACATAATTAATAAACATTGTATATATTAAATAATAAATACCTTTTATTTGCAAAATTAGGGTTTTGCCCTAAATACATAAAAACTCCAAAAATTAATACTTTTTATTTTGTTTATTTGACATATAAAAAACACTTTTTTTTCATACATATAAAAAACATTTTTTTGCATCTTGCATATTTATTCCATTTTTATTTAATTATTGTATATTAAATAATTTGTATAATTCAATTTTGATGTAATAGTTAGGTTTAAATTCCTTGTCAAAATACCCCCCCATTTGAACATTTGTACCCCCCTTCCCATATATTGTGTTGTAATAACTTAGGAACTTTATTTTTTGCATTTTTAAAGCTTTCTAAATATACCATGCTAGAATTAGGGTTTGTATGCAAATCAATTAACCAAAATAGTTTGACCTAATTTCAAGATAAACAAGCATGAAAATGGACAACACTAATCACACTTGCACCCCTAGGGTATTCCACTTGTTGCCTTCAATAATGGGCCATATTGCATGTTAGGTCTCTTTGGGCAAAACAAATACAATTCCAATGATCATAGTCCCTCGATGACGCTTTCGAAAGTTGCCTAAAAAATGATCAAGTCCCTCCAAGGAAAAATTGCCCAAAGATACTTGGCACCATTGCAATTATGGTCTAAACGATGACCCGCGCCCGTCCCTTTCACATCCTAACACAAGATTGTCCACCAAATGCAATGGTGGAACAAAATTGTTAAAAGGGTTAAAAACATAGGAGAAATCTTTGAGAAATTTAGGAGTAGACAACCTCTTAGTTACTTAAATCAAACTTGCAAAACAAAACACTTGCCTATTTTCAAACCACACATCACTACACTTTCAAAACAACTTTCAAAAAACATTGAAAACCTTTTCAAAAGACATACACCTTTGTATACATCCCAACATGGATCATTACAAAGGTTGCCACCACATTGGCCTCTTTTCAAAACATTTTTTCAAACCCACACACACAAAGCACCATTTCAAACAATTGAAAATTAAGGCAAGTTGATCTAAGCAAGTAATTAAGAGCCCATGGATAACCATGGATAGAAAGGGTGCTAATACCTTCCCTTTCTATAATCTACTCCCCGAACCCAAGAAAACATCTCAAAGGTTTTTGCTGTGCTTTTTAAACCTTTCCTTAGGATAAAATAAAAAGTCGGTGGCGACTCTTGCTCAACCGAAACATTTGCGAAAACAAACGCAAAACCTCAAGTCAGTTCTCCCACCGTATCACAGAGTCTCACAGTCGGTAAACTTTTTGCTAAGGTAATAAATAGCATGCTCTTTTCGACCAGACTCGTCATGCTGGCCCAAAACACACCCCATTGAATTATCCAAGACGGTCAGATACATGATCAATGGTCTTCCTTCGACGGGTGGCATCAGAATAGGAGGTTCTAGCAAATACTCCTTGATCTTATCAAAAGCAGCTTGGCAATCGTCGTTCCATTCAACTACCTGATCTTTCTTTAATAATTTGAAAATTGGCTCGCAGGTAGAAGTCAGATGAGAGATGAATCTGGCAATATAGTTTAAGCGCCCCAAGAACCCTCTAACCTCCTTTTCAGTACAGGGAGCAGGCATCTCTTGTATTGCTTTCACTTTTGCTGGATCGACTTCAATGCCTTTGTTGCTGACAAGAAACCCTAGAAGTTTACCAGACCTAACTCCAAAAGTACACTTACTTGGATTCAGCCTGAGTTTGTACTCTTTCAACCTGGCAAACAGCTTTTCCAGGTGTTCAAGGTGTTCCTCCTCTGTTTGTGACCGAGCTATCATGTCGTCTACGTAAACTTCGATCTCATGATGTATCATATCATGAAATAAAGCTACCATGGTGCACTGATAAGTTGCCCCTGCGTTCTTCAGTCCGAACGGCATCACCTTGTAGCAGAAGGTACCCTATTGTGTAACAAAGGTTGTTTTCTCCATGTCCTCGGGGGCCATTTTAATCTGGTTGTAGCCTGAGAATCCGTCGATGAAGGAAAACACTTTGTGCTGAGCTGTGTTGTCAATCAGAATGTCGATGTGCGGTAGCGGAAAATCATCTTTGGGGCTGGCCCTATTCAAATCCCGGTAGTCTACACACATCCTAACCTTGCCGTCTTTTTTAGGAACTGGCACGATGTTAGCAACCCATTGTGGATAGGATGTAACAGCCAGAAAACCAACGTTGAATTGTTTCATCACTTCTGCTTTAATCTTCTCAGACATGTCGGGCCTGATTCGGCGGACTTTTTGCTTGATCGGTGGACAATCCTCTCTGGTAGGGAGACGGTGAACCACAATGTCTGTGTCTAAACTCGGCATGTCTTCATAAGACCAGGCAAAGATTTCAATGTATTCATTTAACAGCTGTATCAGGCGCTCCTTGACACTTAGTTTCATATTGGCACCCACTTGTACTTCCTTCCGGTCTTCCTCTGTTCCTAAGTTGACAGTTTCCAACAACTCTTCGTGAGGTAAGATGGCCCTTTCTTCTTGCTGTAAAAGTCTGGCTAGCTCTCCTGGTACTTCACAACCTTCGTCATCCTCATACTCAGCCTGATTGACCAAATCTTCAGAGTTATTGAAGGACATAGCAGAATAGTCACCCATAGAATCCAGAGTGGGTGGGTACCTGCATTTGTGAATGGCGTGTGTGTAAGGGATAGCCATCCTTAAACAAAAAATTCAAAAGGAAAGAAAATGAACATAGCAGTTTATCAATGAAAAACGTCCAATGAATCATTAAACATGGCATATAGATATGAAGATAATGAAAACCCTTACAAATGGACCTACATGCCCCGGGCAAGGCATGAGGTGAAAAAGTAGTGTATGGATTGTTCAAAAGTAATTATTATAGACCACATGAAATGTTTGACAGATAATTACTGATTAATAAAAGTAATGGGGACAAAGTCCTTTGCCTCCCAGTTGTGTAGTCCCCCTTCGATGGTTGGGTAGATCCAATCTTCAATGTTGGCCTCTTCGTCTTCACCTTCCAAAGCATTGATCCCATAAGGAGAGATCTTGATGGGTGTTCTTTCAACCTTTGAGCAGCGCATAGCTTTCTGCCCCGCAGCAGTGAATCCTAAACCAAACTTGTCTATTTTATGGGGAATATCCGGCAACTGACCCCATGTTGAACTCTTTCCTTCCTTCATTGCGGCCTTCACGTCTTTTAGAGATGCCATCCTGGCCATCTGCTTTGGTACCTCAGCTACCACTTTTGCTACTTCCACCTCAGGAGAGACCTCCTCAAAGTGCTAGAATGGTGTCTCAATGAATTCACCCTCTACCTCTACATACCGGAAGGAGTTCAGGTGGCTGATCATATATTCCTCTTCACCATGGACGGTTATGATCTTTCCTTTGACTGGGTATTTCAGCATTTGATGTAGGGAGGAGGTGACTGCCCCGGCATTGTGTATCCATGGTCTCCCCAATAAGCAAGAGTATGACGGACGGATGTCTATCACATAGAAAGTTGAGGGGAACACCTCTGTGCCAACTTTAATGGGAATGTCTACCTCCCCGTGTACCATTCTTTTCGACCCGTCAAATGCCCTTACAATGATATTACTTGGCCTTAACTCCAAGCCTTCACAGTCTAATCGGTCGAGAGCCTTCTTGGGCAGCACGTTCAGAGAAGAACCAGTGTCGACCAGAACATGGGCCAGAGTAGTTCCTTGGCATTCTACTGACACATGTAATGCATCGTTGTGTTTTCTTCCTTTTGAGGTTAGGTCAGCATCAGAGAAACCTAAACCGTTGTCTGCTGTAAGACTGGCTACACAGTCTTGGAATTGGTCGGCAGAGGTTTCCTGGGGCACATGGGTTGTCTTCAGGAATTTTATCAATGCTTTGGCGTGCGCCTCTGAACAAAGTAGCAATGCTAACATGGAGATTTTCGAGGGGGTTTGCCCCAGTTGCTCTACCATGTCATACTCACTCTTTTTAATTATCTTCAGGATCTCCTCCATCTCTTTCTTAGAGGTTTCCGGGATGACCAAAGGTTGAGCCCTCGTCCTGACGAGCTCATCTTGGATCCCTTTCCCCTTATCAACAGAAGTAGGAGGGACAACAATAGGAATAAAGGCATCTTCAATCAACGGGGTTCTAGCGGAAAGTTTTATTGGCGCAGGAATAACTTTGGCAGCAGATGAGGGTCCAAAGATTGCCTTTGGGGGGGCAATCTCTGGAGAAAATATTCTCCCACTTCGGGTGATCTTGCTTGTGCCGACAATGTTTCCAATGCTGGCATCTTCTTCATCAGAGCTTCCTTCGGTTATTTCAACTTGTTTAATACCATGGTAGTAGATTTCTCCACCGTAATTCCATGGTATTGATTTTTTAGAACTGTAGGGGACAGGCCCTGGCATAGTTATCTTTAGAGGAATAAACTTTGTAGCTGATGTAATCTTAACAGGCTTTTTGACGGCCTTGGAAAGATTGTCGTGAATGGTGATAATTGAAACATCTTTAGTAGGGGTTGGAATAGCAGGAACTTTTTCAAACAGAATTTGTTGACTTTCCATCAGGCCTTGGATGCCTTTCTTCAGTAACGGGCAATCCATTGGTAGAGAGTAACAACAGTAGCAATCTTCTTTGCATCCCAGGAAAATCCCGGCCCTTAGCAGATTTAACTTGATGGTTAACAGCGGAGTTATCAGGTCATTGACATCAGAAACATACAAATCTTCCTCAATAGCATGGACATTTCGACCATGCTTCGGCATCAGAGCCGATATCACGTTTGGCTTCTCTGGAGCATCGAACTCAACCTCCTTCGCCTCTATCAAGTCTTGTATTTTATGCTTAAGTGCCCAGCAATCGTTGGTGTCGTGCCCGACACTGTCAGAATGGTAGGCGCATTTAGCATTGGGATGATAATACGGAGAAGATGTGTTCACATTTTTTGGTGCCTCCTTGATAGTGGCGAGATTTAACTTCAACAGATGGGGAAGCACTTGCGCTGGCGTCATATTGATGCGGGTGAACTGCCGTTGCGGCCGTTCCACCCATTGCTGATTTGGTCTGGACTGGTTATAACGAGGCTAATCATTTGATGGATTTTGGATCATCACGGCCCCCACAGCCGGCCGACGCTCAGTCTTCCCCGCTCTTCTCTGAGAATACACAACAGCTGTTTCCTTCTTCGCTGGAAATGATTTCTTAGCAATTGTAGATGCAGAGGCATCCTTCTGAATCTTCCCATTCTTGATACAGGCTTCTACCCGCTCGCCAGTCAGAATTAATTCAGTAAACCCTGCGGAAGAGCTACCGATCAGATGGTTAAAGAATGGACCAGACAGGGTCCCCAGGAACATATCAACAAGTTCTCTATCAGAAAGAGGTGGCTGCACTCTTCCGGTAAGATCGCGCCACTTCTGGGCGTACTCCTTGAATCCCTCACCTGAGGCCATTCCCATACTCTGTAGCTGAGTACGGGTTGGCGCGAATCAGAGTTATACTGATATTGGCAATAAAAAGTAGCTGCCAGATCCTCCCAACTATGTATCTCTGACCTTTCCAGCTTGTAAAACCAGTCTAGCTGAGTGCCAGACAGGCTATCTTGAAAGAAGTGCACCCAAAGATTTCTGTCGGAAGTGTGAGGTTGGATTCTTCGGACATACGACCTTAGGTGCATTTTTGGGCAAGACAGCCCGTCATATCTTGCAAAAATTGGCACTTTGAACTTCGGGGGGATCACAATTCCAGCAATTAATCCCAAATCTCCGAAATCTAAGTCGGGAACTCTCTGCAGCTCTATAGCTGCCAACCTGTCTTCCAAGTTTTTGTACTTATCATCGGCGGGCGAGTATTGTTGCTCTGAGTAGTCTTCGTCTTCTTCAGCCTCTTCTTCTTCAACTTCGGATTCGGAAGGTACCGCAGCCCCTTTTCCTTTACTGGTTCCCTCTTTAGACGTAGGGGGAAATTCAAGAACTCTTCTGGCTTCACCCTCAAACCTTCTTCTCAAGGTATCCACCCCGACTCTTTTCTTCTTCTTTTTCACTTGCTCTTTGTTCCTAAGCAGGGCTTTTAGATCCTCCTGACCCTTTGCCAAGGTCATCAGGAGATGTTGAAACTGTGAGTTTTGAGACTGCAAATCCTTGACCGTTTGTTCGAGATCCATCTTACTGAAATAAACAGCAGAAAGATAAGGAAACCTAGTGTGGAGACCTGCTTATGCGCATGATGAATGATATGTTTGTTTATGCAATGCATTCAAGGATTTAGAAAATTCAAAATTGTTGCAAACAAAAAGAACACACGTCATATTAATAAGAAGAAATTTTGTTAGTACATAAATGCCCCATGGGCCAAATATTACAAAAAAACTTCTCAAGGTAAAAAGACGTTGTGCATCCTCTTTGGTGCGATGTAGGTGTTGAGGGTCTCTTCCTCATGGAGTCGGCGGGTAAGCTCCAAAACCTTCTTCTCACTGGCGTAGAAGCTGGCTTCAAAAGTATTCTGTTCCTCCTTGAGTTGGATCCAACTCTTCTGCATCTCCTCCCATGATGTTGGCATGTCAGGATATAGGATGGTGTAGGGAACCTCTCCTTCCTTAACGGGCTCTTTAATCACAGGGAGAACATGAGGGTAAGGCATCATTAGACTCTGGGCTCGGGTTCTCACCCACTTGAGATAAGGCTCAAGAGGGATGGAGTTCTTGTGCCCCAGTGTCTTGCTGTCTACCTTGTTAGGCATCCTCCAAGCTTTGATGAACCTTTGGCGAAGTCCTTGCGCATCGTTGTCGAAGTCAAAAACTAGGTCAGGAATCAGCATGTCATGAGGGCCATCCCTCCGTGCATATCCAAATTGTCTCAAAGCTAGACAAGGGTTGTAGGTAATGCCTCCTCTAATGCCAAGCAATGGAACATTAGGGAACTCTCCACAACGATCGACGATGATGACATTTTCTCTGGACCGAGAACACCAATGTACATCAGAGTGAGTGAGGGTCATCAATCGTTGTGACCACCTTAAGCCTTGGTCATTCTTCAAGACAGATTGTGGAAGGTGCGAAATAAACCACCTTGCAAGGAGAGGAGTACAGCACATGAGAACACCCCTCTTTCTCATTGTTCGTGTGTAAAATGAGTGAAGGATGTCCCCAAGTAATGTTGGTATGGGATTCTTGGATAAGAAGATCTTGACGGCGTTGACATCTATAAGCTGGTCAGGATTTGGGAACAGGACCAACCCATAAATGAGGAGTGCCACAATTTCTTCAAAGGCTTGTAGATCCAATGAATTCCAACACTCTTGTGCCTTATCAAACAAGAATTTTGCCAAGAAGCCTTTGACACCGCTTCTAGTTTCCCAATGCCCCTTCATGTCAGATGGTTGCAAGTGTAGTGCTTGAGCAACATCTTCAGGCTTTGGTTCTTTTTCCGTACTGTTGTAGGGTAGTTGATTAAGAATAGGAATTCTCAAGAGTTGAGAAAATTCCTCCAAAGTGGGCACCAATTGATAGTCGGGGAATGTGAAACAGTGGTGAAGGGGGTCAAAGAACTGGAACAACACCTTTACCATGTCCTCTTCAATGCTGGTGTTGACTAGGCTGAGTAGTCTACCATGTCTTTCACTGAAGGGAGAGCTTTCTGGAATTCTGGATGTGAGCTCCTTGAGTTGAGGAGGGATTCTCACAAGGTTTACTTGGATAGTTTTCCTGCGAGGAAATTCCATGACCTACAAAACAAGAACAAAGATGAAGATCCAAACCCTTGAAATGGTTAGTGAATGCATATGATGCTTTATGATGTTCATGATGTATGCACAAACATATGTACAAGCAAGTCACACAAAACCCTAGTTTCAGGCTTGCATGAGGTCTCATAGGTAAGTACCCTCTTGAGTGAAGTTGGCTTAAAACCTGTCCTATAAATAGTAACCGGGTTCTAAGGAGCTCAATATCACTGGATTGTTTTCCATGTTCATTGTTTTGGTTTAGCCACTTAACTAGCGACCAAAATATTCCAAGAAAACAACCCTCAATGAGTTTAGTATCGAGTATCTACCAACTTCGGACTGCACCAAAGTCGGTCATCTCACTACCCCTAATAAAAGGCCAAGATGGTCAAGTAAGGTTCTAGGTCATTAATGCTTAGTGACATCACTCAGCGGCCCCGTACTCTCCTTGATTGAACTCAAGGGTTACCGGTACTCACAAATATGTCGCACTAATATAGCTATTGCTTCAACCGTGTCGGTATACCCCACACAGTTTCCACAACGTATTGCTATCTATGAATGTTTCCCCAAATCCGGGTGTAGGATTTCAAGCCCAAACAAGAGAACCAAGATGTAAAGCAATCAAAGCAAACAATTAGTCATGCAAGAGGGTGATATAAGCCCTAAGGTTACTCCACTTTTAAATCATCCCCAACAGAGTCACCAGTTCTGTGATACGGTGGGAGAACTGACTTGAGGTTTTGTGTTTGTTTTTGCAAATGTTTCGGTTTAGCAAGAGTCGCCACCGACTTTTTATTTTATCCTAAGGAAAGGTTAAAAAGCACAGCAAAAACCTTTGAGATGTTTTCTTGGGTTCGGGGAGTAGATTATAGAAAGGGAAGGTATTAGCACCCTTTATATCCATGGTTATCCATGGGCTCTTAGTTACTTGCTTTGATCACTTGCCTTGCATTTTCAATTGTTTGAAATGGTGCTTTCAATTGTTTGAAATGGTGCTTTGTGTGTGGGTTTGAAAAATGTTTTGAAAAAGATGCCTTGTCTAGGCAACCCTTGTAACAATTCTTTACTCGAATGTTTTACAAAAGGTGTTTGTCTTTTTGAAAAGATGTTTCAAGGTTTTGAAAGTTGTTTTGAAAGTTTGTGTTTGTGAAGTGTGTTTTGAAAAATGGCAAGGATTGTTTTGCAAGATTGGGCAAGTAACCAAGAGTTATCTACCCTAAATTTCTCAAAGATCTTTCCTATGTTTTAACCCTTTTAACAGTATTGTTCCACCATTGTATTTGGTGGACAATCTTGTGTTAGGATGTTAACGGGACGGGCGCGGGTCATCGTTTAGACCATGATTGCAATAGTGCCAAGTGTCTTTGACAATTTTTCCTTTAAGGGACTTGATCATTTTTAGGCAACTTTCGAAAGCGTCATCGAGGGACTATGATCATTTGAATTGTTTTGTTTTGCCAAAGAAACTCAACATGCAACATGGCCCATTATTGTAGGCAACAAGTGGAGTAACCCTAAGGGGTGCAAGTGTGCTTGGTGTTGTCCATTTTCATGCTTGTTTGTCTTTTGTTTAGTCAAGCTATTTGTTTGGTTGATTTTTGCATACAAACCCTAAGTCTATCATGGCATATTTAGAAAGCTTTTAAAGTGCGAAAAATAAAATCCTAAATTATTACAACATAATTATGGGATGGGGGATACAAATGTTCAAATGGGGGATATTTAGCAAGAAATTTAAATCTAAACTATTACATCCAAATTAAATATACAAGTTATTTTAATTATACAATAATTGAATAAATACAATAAATATGCAAAATGCACAAAAATGGTTTTATATGTATGTAAAAGTATTTTTCATGTGACATATAAACAAAAATAAAAAGGATTAATTTTTGAATGTTTTCCATGGTTTAGGGCAAAACCCTAATTTTGTAAATAAAAAGGTATTTATTATGTATTATATACAATATTTATTAATTATATAAAAAAATAAAATAAAAGAGAAGTATATTATGAAAAAGTAATTTTTGAGGTCAAATATTAATAAAAGGAAAAATGTATTATTTTTATATTTTTATCCTAAATATTCTAATAAATATATAAGTATTTATATTATGTATTAAATATATTAAATATATACAAAAATAAAATATTTATTATTTACAAAAAAAGTATATTTTTTAGAAAATGTTTTCAAAAGATAAAATAAAATAAAATCAGAAAATAAAATGTATTTGTATTCTTTTTTAGTATTTTAAATAAAAGGATATATATGTTATTTTATATGTATAAGTTTAAATAGAGCAAATAAATTCAAAATAAATGCAAAAATGGGTGGAAAAATGTTTTTTATATTTTTTTATATTTGAGCAAAAAATAATAAGTCAGAATCAAAAAGAAAAAATCAACAATGATAAAAATAATACACAATGGGCCAAGGGGGTGTAAGTGGAAAATGAGTGGTGTAAACAGAAAAACAAATCAGGCCCAGCCCAAGGAACTTTGTCTTCAACCTCCAGCAACCTTCCAAACAAAAAAACGCGTGTTTCCTTCTCCAACTGCTATCTCTTGATTCTTTGACTTTTAACAAAAACTTATAACATCAAAAATGTAGAGCATCAAACGACGAATTCATACATATAAAGAACTTGATCTAACTCTCAGAAATGAGAGAGAATTTCTTCTCCCCCAATTCCTGACCTAACTTTTGTTCAATGTTCAGGTTCAAAATTCTCTCAACACACACAACATAAATGAAAAGTAATGATATGGGTAGCTTCAGGGCCATGAGTAGGACATAACTTCTTCACAAACCTAAGCCTAGATATGCTTGGATAGAGAGATAGAAGTTCAAACTTTTACCTGTTCAGCTTGAATCGTGTGCAACAATGGAGGTACTTTCAATGCAGTGTGAGGACTTGTACAGCTTGCTTGAGGTCCAAGGATGCTCTTCCAACCTCTAGCTTGCTTTGAAACCAACTGAATTGAGCTATGTAACTCAACCTGCACAACTGAAAAAATGAAAATGGTGAACTTGGTTAGAGGTGTTACAGTCTGTAGCTAGGGCTTGGGATAATTTGTATGGATGTTATGGAATGTGTATGAAGTGGTTTTGGCCAAGGCGCACGAATGGATTGAGTTGTGGACCTCAATCTGCAGCAGGTGCCCTGTTTTGCCACAAAATTGTGTTTTGATGAATGAGAAGGTTTGAACTCTGATTGATTCGTGCTTTAGGTTAGTTGGATCAAGTGAAAAGTGTTTGCAAAGTTTTTTTTGGCTCTTGCTTGCAGGAATGTGAGTTATGGTTCAATATGCAAGTTTTCTTCTTATCTAAGCAAGCAAAATGCAAGTTGGATTATAGGCTCCTACAGGCCCCTCAAACATGCTGCATATTTTGTTCTTGATCAGTGGGATATGTCCATAATCTTGTGCCCAAAAGATCTGGCTTGTACCTCTTTGATTTGTGTTTTGACATAAAGTGCACCTTTTCAAAAATGGCTAAAATGCTTTTTCTATTTTAAGACTAATCCTTTGTGTAATGACTTAAAGAACAAGATAATGCTAGGACACAAAGGTTTTGCATTAAATTATTGAGTGAGAATGGGATTAGAGGCCTGTAATCTAGCTTGTGCAAGCTGGGTTTGAAAATGCATAGTGTATGAACATGTACTTGGCCATGAATCAAAGTGACTTTTGCCTAACTTCACAAATTCGATTCTCCCTAACCACAAGGGTGTTTGATGAGTTCTTGGACAATTTGGAAAGCTTGGAATGAGTACTACAATCCATCTTTGTAATAAAAATTGAAATTCCAAGTGGAAGCATGTGAAAAGTGGCCATGAAATTGGGCAAAAATCCTGCCTAAAATAGGTCAAAAAATTTCTAAGTTAAGAATGTTTTGCACCCCTATTCCAAAAATCATAACTTGAGCTACAAGCTTCTTTTGAAGAAACTTTGTGAATAAAAGTTGTAGATTTGGCAATGGACTATAACTTTCATGTTTTGAGTTTTGTTTGAATCCAAATGTATCTTGATGAAAAAATGGGACAAAGTTAGGAAAAAATTAGGAAATTTCATAACTTAGAAAATTTCTAAGTTATGAAATTTCTTCATTTCAAACCCTAATTTGTAATTTTTGGTTTCTTGATGAACAAGTTTCATAATTTGACATGTTTTGATGAAAAATGAATCTTGGCACTTGATTTTGACCAAAAAGTCAGAGTTTGACTTTTCAGTATACAGTCAAATTTTGATCAGTTGACTGGAAAATTCATCTGTCAATCTTGTGCATTTGGGATTTTTTGAACTTGTTGAACATGTCAAGACAATGCCATTGAGTCCTTGAGTCCATATGTGAGCTTGGTTTGCCATTGGTTAGGTCAAACAGTCAAAAATTGCCTTTGTGCAGTCAAAACCCTAAAAATGACCATTTTGCCCTTTTAGTGATCTGATCAAATTTCTTGTGGAATTGTGATCCAAACTTGGTCAAATAGTCCATATGAGTTCATAATGTTGATGTGGGTCAAAAATCATGAGGTTTGACTGTCAATTGACCACAATTGACTTTTTTCCCCAATACAGCTGATTTCTAGGTCAATTGTCCAATTTACTGGGCAAAGATTGGAATCAAGGCTTGAAACTTGGTATGGATAAACTTGTGAGTCCAACATGAAGCATGAAAGTCACTTTGGGCATTTCAGGTCAAAACATCTTTGTGCAAACTCAAACCCTAATTTGGGTCAACAGTGCAAGGAGGAGTCTTGAGCAGAGTAAACCATAACTTGGTCTTGAGCTCCAACGGTCTTGTGATGAGGAAATGTTGATGAAATGAGAGGGAAAATTTTGGGGTACAACAGTAATCTTAGACAGCTTGATGGGCCAGATGATCGGTTAGCACACTCCCCTTTATAGCTTTTTGGGTCGTGTACTGTATATCGTATTCTGTTAGGATCATCTGCCATCTAGCTATTCTTCCAGATATAGCAGGCTTCTCAAAGATGTACTTAATCAGATCCATCTTAGAAATCAACAAAGTGGTATGAGTCAACATATACTACCTTAGCCGGCGAGCAGCCCATACCAAAGCGCAGCAAGTTTTCTCGAGCAGTGAGTATCGGGTCTCACAGTCAGTAAACTTTTTGCTAAGGTAATAAATGGCATGCTCTTTTCGGACAGACTCGTCATGTTGGCCCAATACGCACCCCATTGAATTCTCTAGGACAGTCAGATACATGATTAGCGGTCTTCCTTTGACGGGTGGCATCAAGATAGGAGGTTCTAGCAAATACTCCTTGATTTTATTGAAAGCAATTTCACAGTCATCATTCTATTTAACTACCTGATCTTTCTTCAACAGCTTGAAGATTGGCTCACAGGTAGATATTAGGTGAGAAATGAACCTTGCAATGTAGTTTAGGCGTCCCAAGAAACCTCTGACCTCCTTCTCATTGCGAGGAGCAGGCATTTCTTGTATAGCTTTGACTTTGGCAGGATCAACCTCGATGCCTTTGTTGCTGACAATGAAACCCAAGAGTTTACCGGACCGGACTCCGAAAGTGCACTTGTTAGGGTTCAGTCTGAGCTTGTACTCCTTCAACCTGACAAACAACTTTTGCAAATGGTCGAGGTGTTCTTCTTCCGTTTGTGATCGGGCTATCATGTCACCTACGTAGACCTCTATCTCATGATGTATCATATCATGAAACAAAGCTACCATGGCGCGTTGATAGGTTGCCCCGACATTCTTCAGTCCGAATGGCATCACTTTATAGCAGAACGTACCCCACTGTGTAACAAAAGTAGTTTTCTCCATGTCTTCAGGGGCCATTTTGATCTGGTTATAACCTAAAAATCCGTCCATGAAAGAAAATACCTTGTGCTGAGTTGTGTTATCAACCAGGATGTCAATGTGCGGAAGTGGAAAGTCATCTTTAGGGCTGGCCCTGTTTAAGTCTCTGTAATCCATGCACATTCTCACTTTGCCGTCTTTCTTAGGCATGGGCACAATGTTAGCAACTCATTGTGGATATGAAGTAACAACAAGAAATCCAGCATTGAACTGCTTCATAACTTCTGCTTTGATCTTTTCTGACATGTCGGGCCTCATGCGGCAGACTTTTCGTTTGACTGGTGGACAGTCTTCTCTTGTGGGTAGACAGTGTACCACAATGTCTGTATCAAGTCCCGACATATCTTCGTATGACCAGGAAAAGATCTCAACATAATCATTCAGTAGCTGAATTAGGCGCTCTTTGACACTTGGCTCTAGGTTGGCACCCACTCTGACTTCTTTTCTGTCTTCCTCAGTACCCAAGTTGATTGTCTCTAACAGCTCCTCATGAGGTAGAATATCCCTTTCTTCCTGTTGTAGCAGTCTAGCCAATTCTCCTGACACCTCACAATCTTCCTCACCTTCATATTCGGCATGGTAGACCAGATCTTCAGAGTCACTGAAGGCCATAGCAGAATTATTACCCATGGTATCCGGAATGGAAGGGTACCTGCATTTGTGAGTATGGGTGTGTGTAAGGGATAGCCACCTTTAAACAAATAAAATGTAAAAAGAAAAACAATGAACACAAAAGTTTATATGTGAAAACGTCCATGATTCATTAAAATGGCATATGAAGATGAAAAATCAAACCCTTACAAATGGACCTATGTGCCTCGAGTAAGGCACAAGGTTAAAAGTGTACGAATTATTTTGAGAATTATTACAAACCAATAGAAATGTTTGAAAGATAAATTACTGATTTATGAAAGTAATCGGAACAAAGTCTTTTGCTTCCTAGTTGCACAGTCCTCCGTCAACAGTAGGGAAAATCCAGTCTTCCAAATTGCTCTCCTCTTTACTATCCTCCAAAGCATTGACTCCATGATGGGTGATCTTCACTGGTGGCCCTCCGGAGCAGGAGCGATGCACAACCTTCTGACTAGCCAAAGTGAAACCCAAGCCAAATTTATCTGATTTAAAAGGAATATCGGGAAGCTGCCCCCAAATTGTGCTTCCTCCTTCTTCAATTACAGCCTTTGCATCTTTGAGAGATGACATCTGAGGTGGACGTCTGGTAATCACAGGACTTGAGGACACTGTCTTGGTCTCCGCTATCTCTTTGGAAACTTATTCGAAGTTTTGGAAAGGGGTCTTTATGAATTCACCATCCAATTCTACATAGCGGAAAGAATTTAGATGGCTTATCATGTATTCCTCTTCGCCGTGAACAGTTACGATTTTCCCCTGGACAGGGTACTTGAGCTTTTGATGCAGAGTAGAAGTAACGACTCCAGCATGGTGAATCCAGGGTCTTCCCAACAAGCAAGAATAGGAAGGACGAATGTCCATCACATAGAAAGTGGAGTTGAAAGTTTCAGTTCCCACTTTAATTGGGATGTCCACCTCCCCGTGGACCATCCTTTTAGAACCATCAAAGGCCCTGACAATTATATTGCTGGGCTTCAAGGTTAAACCTTCACAATCCAGTCTATCCAAGGCTTTCTTCGGCAAGACGTTTAGCGATGAACCAATGTCGACCAGTACGTGTGCTAGAGTAGTCCCTCTGCATTCCACCGAGACATGCAAAGCGTCATTATGTTTTCTCCCTTTAAATGTTAAATTGGCATCGGATAATCCTAGACCATTGTCAACTGTTAAGCTAGCTACACATTCCTGGAACTGATCCGCGTAGGTTTCCTGTGGCACATGGGCCGTCTTCAAAAATCTGATCAAAGCTTTAGCATGAGCTTCTAAACAAAGCAGTAGGGCCAACATAGAGATCTTTGAGGGGGTTTGCCCAAGTTGTTCCACAACATTATAATCGCTTTTCTTGATTATTTTCAAAATCTCTTCCATTTCTTTTTAAGAGGTCTCAGGGATGACCAATGGCTGAGCCCTCGTCCTGACAGGCTCTTCTTGGATCCCTTTCCCTCTATCATCAGCAGCAGCAGAGGGGACAACCACATGAGTTACAACTTCTTCAATAATTGGAGTTCTCGCAGATATGTTGACCAGTACAGGGGTAACCTTAGGAGAAGCTGAGGGTCCAAAGATTGCCTTTGGAGGGGAAATCTCCGGAGAGAAAATTCTTCCACTGCGGGTGATTTTACTCGTTCCAGCAATGTTTCCAATGTCGGAAGTCTCTCCATCAGAACTCTCTTCAGTTGATTCAATTTGCTTAATACCGTGGTATTAGATTTCTCCACCATAGTTCCACGGTATTGATTTGTCGGACTTGTACGGGACGGGCCCGGGCATGGTTATCTTCAAAGGTACAGTCTTCGGAGCGGATGTAATCTTAACAGGTCTTTTGGAGACCTTGGAAAGATTGGCGGATATGGTTATTATTGAGACATCATTGATAGGAGTCTGTGTAACAAGAGTCTTTTCAAAAAGGGTTTCTTGGTTATCCATTAGGCATTGGATGCCTAACTTCAACAACAGACAGTCGGTTGGTAAGGATGAACAAAGGCAGCAATCTTCTTCACAACCTGGGAAAATCCCAGCCTTCAGCAAATTCAACTTGATTATCAGTAGCGGAGTCATAAAATCATCAACAGTAGCAACAAAAAGATCTTCTTCAACAACATAGGCATTATGGCCATGCTTTGGCATTGGAGCAGAGATTACATTCGGCTTTTTAGGGGAGTCAAATTCAACTTCTTTAGCATCTATCAAATCCTGAATCTTATTCTTGAGGGCCCAAAAATTGTTGGTGTCGTGCCCCAGGCTGTCTGAATGATAAGCGCACTTGGCGTTCGAATGGTAGTACAGAGAAGCAGTATTCGGATTCTTCGGGGCCTCTTTCAGACTAGCAAGGTTTAACTTCAAGAGATGGGGTAGAACCTGGGCAGGAGTCATGTTTATCTGGGTGAATTACCGTACAGGCCTTTCCACCCTTGTTTGGTTGGTTCTGGGTTGATTGTTTCTGGGCTGATCAACTGCAGACTTCTGAATCATTACGGCCCCCACTGCTGGTCGGAGCTCAACTCTTCCTTGACCTCTTTTGGAGTAGACAGCTGATACTTCCTTCTTTGCTGGAAAAATCTTTTTGATGGCAGCGGAAGCAAATGTATCTTTTTGAATTTTCCCGCTCTTGATTTCGGCTTCAACTCTCTCACCAGTTAGAATCAACTCAGTGAACCCCGCAGAACAGCTTCCTATCATGTGATTAAAGAAAGGTCCTAACAGAGTCCCCAAGAACATGTATACTAGCTCCCTCTCAGATAGAGGTGGTTGCACTCGTCCCGCCAAGTTTCCCCATTTCTGGGCATACTCTTTGAAACCTTCATTGGAGACCATGCCCATACTCTGTAATTGAGTACGGGTTGGTGCTAAGTCCGCATTATATTGATACTGCTTGTAGAAAGCCGCAGCCAAATCCTCCCAATTATGCACATCATACCTCTCTAGCTGGTAGAACCAATCTAACTGCGTCCCCGATAAACTATCCTGGAAAAAGTGGACCCACAGGTATTTGTCAGAAGAATATGGTTGAATTTTCCTGACATAAGATCGTAGGTTCATCTTTGGGCAAGACACTTCATCGCACTTATAAAATAGAGTTACTTTGAACTTGGGAGGGATTACAATTCTAGAAACCAACCCTAAATCTTCAAAGTCCAGCCCAGGCACTCTCTGTATCTCCATGGCAGCCAGACGTTCTTCCAGGTTCTTGTATTTGTCATCTACAGGAGGGTACTGTTGTTCAGAATATTCTTCATCCTCTTCTTCCTCTGCCTCAGAATCCGATGGCACTGCAGTTCCTTTACCCTTTCCTTCTCCTTCCTCAGAGGTTGATGGAAAATCTAGGACCCTTCTGGTTTGACCTTCAAATCTTATGCCCAAGGTAGCCACACCGACTCTCTTCTTCTTCTTTTTCTCTTTTTCCTTTTCTAGCAAAGTTTTGAGCTCCTCCTGCCCCTTTGCCAAGGTCATAAGTAGCTATTGAAACTGTGAATTCTGAGCTTGTAAGTCTTTGACCGTTTGTTCAATATCCATCTTGCTGAAATAAACAGTAGAGAGATGAGGAAACTTGGTGTGAAGACCTGTTTATGCATATGATGAATGATATGTATTCATGTAATGCATTCAAGGATTCAGAAAATCAAATTTGTTTTAAACAAAAAAGAAACACACGTCATATGAATAAGATAGAATTTGTTAGTACATTAATGCCCCATGGGCAAAATAATACGAAATTCTAAGGTAAAAAGACGTTGCACATCCTCTTTGGTGCAATGTAGGTGTTGAGAGTCTGCTCTTTGTGAAGTTGACGAGTGATTTCTAAAACCTTCTTCTCACTTGCGTAGAATTGGGCTTCAAAATTATCGCACTCTCCCTTGTGATGTATCCAACTCCTTTGTAAATCTTCGAGTGATGTTGGCATGTCAGGATGTAGGAGGGTGTATGGAACCTCTCCTTCCATAACAGGCTCTATAATCACAGGGAGAATGTAGGGGTAAGGCATCATAAGACTTTGGGCACGGGTTCGTACCCATTTGAGGTAAGGCTCAAGGGGAATGGAATTTTTATGTCCCAAGGTCTTACTGTCTATCTTGTTTGGCATCCTCCAAGCTTGGATGAACCGTTGTCGAAGTCCTTGATCGTCGTTGTCGAAGTCAAAAACCAAGTCTGGAATCAGCATGTCATGTGGGCCATCCCTTCGGGCATACCCAAACTGTCTCAGAGCCAAGCAGGGGTTGTAGGTGATGCCTCCCCTAATTCCTAGTAGAGGGACATTAGGGAATTCCCCACAACGGTCAATGATGATGACATTCTCTTTGGACCAAAAACACCAATGAATATCTGAATGTGTAAGAGTCATCAATCATTCTGACCACCTCAAACCTTGCTCATTCTTCAAGACTGATTGGGGAAGATGAGAAATAAACCATCTTGCCAGCAGAGGAGTGTAACACATGAGAACACCTCTTTTCCTCTTTGTTCGAGTGTGAAAAGAGTGGAGGATATCTCCAAGCAATGTAGGCACCAGGTTGCGAGCCATGAAGATTTTGACAGCATTCACATCTATAAGTTGGTCAGGGTTTGGGAACAAAACCAACCCATAGATGAGAAGAGCTACAATATCCTCAAAAGCTTGCAGGTCTAGAGAATTCCAGCATTCTTGAGCTTTCTCAAACAGGAACTTTGCCAAGAAATCCTTGACACCACTTCTAGTTTCCCAATGGCCTATGACATCAGATGGTTGCAAGTGTAGGGCTTGAGCAACATCTTCAGGCTTTGGATCTCTTTCCGTGCCGTTGAAAGGTAGTTGATGGAGAATAGGAATCCTCAAGAGTTGAGAAAATTCCTCCAAAGTAGGCACCAACTGGTAGTCAGGAAATGTGAAGCAGTGG
Organism: Vicia faba; assembly: GCA_948472305.1. Classification (NCBI taxonomy): domain Eukaryota; kingdom Viridiplantae; phylum Streptophyta; class Magnoliopsida; order Fabales; family Fabaceae; genus Vicia; species Vicia faba. Next base: position 486,288,407 of record OX451737.1, read on the forward strand.
TGTAAGGGGTCAAAGAACTGGAAGAGAACTTTCACCATGTCTTCCTCTATACTGGAGTTGACCAAGTTGAGAAGTCGACCATGCCTCCTGGTGAATGGAGATTACTCTGGAATCTTGGAAGCAAACTCCTTAAGTTTAGGAGGAATTCTCACAAGGTTAACTTGGATAGTTTTCCTGCGAAGTGAATCCATTACCTACAAAACAGGAACAAAGATGAAGATCCAAAATCCTTGAAATGGTTAGTGGATGCATATGATGCTTCATGATGTTCATGATGTTATGCACAAGTATATGTACAAACAAATCACATAAGTTCCTAGTTTTAGGCTTGCATGGGGTTTCATAGGTAAGTACCCTCTTGAAGTTTAGTTGGCTCAACCTGTCCTAGAAATAGTAACCGGGTTCTAAGGAGCTCAATATCACTGGATTGTTTTCTGTGTTCATTGTTTCAGTTTAGCCACTTTACTGGCGACCGAAATATTCCAATAAAACAACCCTCAACGAGTGTAGTATCGAGTATCTACCAACTTCAGACTGCACCAAAGCCGATCATCTCACTACCCCTAAAAAGGCCAAGTTGGTCAAGTAAAGGTTCTAAAAGTCCATTAGTGCTTCATGACATCACTCAGCGGCCCCGTATTCTCTTTGATTGACTCAAAGGCTACCGGTACCCACAAATATGTCGCACTAATATAGCTATTGCTTAGACCATGTCGGTATACCCCGCACAGTTTCCACAATGTATTGTTATTTACCTATGAATGTTTCCAAAATCCGGGTAGAGGATTCAAACCCAAACAATAGAACCAAAGTGTAAAGCATACAAGTCAAGCAAGATAAGCATGTAAAGGTGATCTAAACCCTAAGGTAACCCCACTTTTATATGATTTCCCCAACAGAGTCGCCAGTTCTGTGATACGGTGGGAGAACTGACTTGAGGTTTTGCGTTTGTGTTCACAAATGTTTCGGTTTAGCAAGAGTCACCACCGACTTTTTATTTTATCCAAAGGAAAGGTCAAAAAGCACAGGAAAGACTTTTGAGATGTTTTCTTGAGTTCGGGGGGGGGGGGGGGGTAGATTATGAAAAGGGAAGGTGCTAGCACCTTTTTCATCCATGGTTTTCCATGGGCTCTTAGTTACTTGTTTAGATCACTTGCTTTGCTTTTCCAATTGTTTGAAATGGTGTTTTTGTGTGTGGTTTTGAAAGTATTTTGAAAAGAGGCCATCGTTTTGGAAATCTTTATAATGATTCTTGTTTGAAGAATGTATACAAAGATGTTTGTCTTTTGAAAAATGTTTCAATGTTTGAAAGTTTGTTTTGGAAATGTTTTGAAATGGTGTGTGTGTTTGTTTGAAAATAGCAAGGATGGTTTGCAAATTGATCAAGTAACTAGGAGCATCTACCTAATCAAAAATCTTTCCTACACATTTTTAACCCTTTGACATTGTTGTTTTACCATTGTATTTGGTAAACAAACTTATCTTTGGATGTTAAACGGGACGGGCGTGGGTCATCGTATGACCATGATAGCAATGTTGCCAAGTATCTTAGCATTTTTGAGGGACCAAGATCATTTTGTTTAGGCAACTTGAATAGCGTCATCGAGGGACTATGATCTTTTGTTTTTGTTTTGATTTTGCCAAGATACCTAGCATGCATACCATGGCCATTTTAAGGCAATAAAGTGGATGAAACCCTAGGGGTGCTTGTGTGCAAGGTGTTGTCATTTTTCATGCATTTTTGTCTTGTATATAAGTCATGCTATTTGTTTGATTTTTGGTCTTTGCATACAAAACCCTAATTTACTATCATGGCATATAAAAGCAATAAAATGCGTAAAGTAAATCTAGACTATTACAACAATATTATGGGGAGGGGGATACAAGTTTGAATAGGGGGTATTTGCGCAAAATAAAGCCCTAAAACTATTACAACCAAATTGAATTTATTGTACAAATAATAAATAAAGCAAATATTTAAATATGGAATAAATTGTAAATATGCAAAATGTTCTTGTATTAATTTTATGTATGTAAAATAAATTTATTTAATGTCTTAGAAAATAAGAAAAAATAAAATGATTATTTTTGAAAGGGTGAAAAACCCTAATTTTTGGTTTAAAAGAAAATATATATTCTATTATTATTTATTTCATTTATGTACAAATATAAATATATATATATATATATATATATATATATATATATATATATATATATATATATATATATATATATATATATATATATATATATATATATATATATATATATATATATATATATATATATATACAAAATATTATAAAATTAAATATTGTATGAAAATATTATTTTAAGTGTATAAATAATAAAAAATAAAAATGTATGATACTTTTATATTATTTACAAGTTTTATTTAGAACAATAAGTTATATTATTATTAATAAACTATTTTTATGCCCCAAAAAATAATGAAAATAATAAAATAAAATGCAAAAAATAATGAAAATATTTTTGAGATTTTTATTTGTTTAGAAAAAATAAAATAAAAAAAGTCAGAAAATATAAAAGAAATGAAAAATATACAAAAATATAGAAAATGGGCCAAGGGAATGCAAAAAGGAAAAAGGGTGGTGTGAATAGAAGAAACAGCAAGCCCGAGCCCACTTCACTTCATCCCTGACCTCCAGACCAACACGCGCGCGCTTCTGCCTTTCAAATCTGTTCTTGCTCATGCTTGCATGAAATCCAAAACTTACAACATGAAACTTGTAGCATTTTTAGTCACGATTTCAATGATATAAAAAACTTGACCTAACTCTCAAAGATTAGAGAATTTTAATGGCCCTAAATTCTGACCTAGTTTTTTCAGCAACTTCAACTATCAAATACTCCTAGCTCAGTTAATATAAATGGAATCTATGCATATATATATAGCTCAAGCAACTTAAAGACTATGTTTTTTCTTCACAAACCTAAGCCTAAGGATGTCTGAATAAGGAGATAGAACTTTGAAAATTACCTAGTTCAGTTGAGTTTGAATATGGCAATGTAGAAACTTTGAGTGAGGCCTGATGTACTTTTGAGCTTGCTTGAAGTTCCCTCAAGCTTTCCCAATGCTCAGCTTGCTTTGAAATGGCTTGAATCTCCTTGTAGAAGTCAACCTGCAAACTCAGAAATTGAAAATGGTGAAGCTTGAAAATGAGCTCACAGTTGCTAGACAGGGGTCTGGATAGTTCAGGTGTGTTGTAGGGAATGTATTTGAAGCCTTGAAACAAAAAACGCACGAGTGAAATTTGTTTTGGCTAGTGATCTGCAGAGGTTGCCCTGTTTTGGGCAGAAATGGTGATTTTAGTGTTTTAGGGTGTTTGCAATGCTATGAGCTCGCGTATTGGCTTGTTACAATATGTTGTACTTGTCTAGAATAATGCCAAGGCTTGGTTTTAACCGATACACAAGTTGTGTGGACTTTTGCAAGCTTACTTGCTTTTGAAGCAAAAGTTGAAGTGACAAAGGAAAAGGCTGTACTTGCTAGCTCGTGGGATGTAGAGGGTTGGTACACTTTTCCTGATGTTCATGGATCTTGTTTGCAACCAAAGATCAGGTTCAGTGCTCAAGATAAACAAAATTGCAAAAAGTATGCTTTATCAAAGTAGCATTGTAACCTTTATGCCATTTTTGGAATAATTCTTTGTACAAAGCTCCATAGCTCATAACAAAGCCATTGTCCAATGTATTTTCATTAAATTAAGGATTTTGGAAAGGGTTAGGACCTGTAGAACAAGTACAAGCATGCTTAGGACAGATTTGCAACTTGTAACAATGTGAAAAATGCCATGGACAAAAGTGAGAAATTGCCATTTTCATTCCTGCGATTCTCCCTAACCATAAATGATCTTGGAGAGTTCTTGGACATTCTGGAAAGCTTATAACATGCTCTACAATCCATATTTGAAATGCATTTTGAGATTCCTCTTGGAACTAGGTGAAAAGTTTCCATGAAGTTAGGTAAAAAATCTGTCTAAACTAGGGCAAAATTTCACCAAGTTAAAAAGTTTTTGGACCCTTATTCACAAAATCATAACTTGAGATCCAAGCATCTTTTGGGAAAACTTTATGAATCAAAGTTGTATATTTGTGGAGTACTACAACTTTCATGTTGGAAGTTTTCTTTGAATCCAATTGCATCATGGTGAAAAAGTTGGGAAAAGTTGGGAAAAAATAAGAAATTTTCATAACTTAGAAAATTTCTAAGTTATGAAAATTTTCCATTTTAAACCCTAATTTCCAAAATTAGGTTTCTTGGTGAACAAGTTTCATGTTTTGACACATCTTGATGAAATATGACCCTTGGCACTTGATTTTGACCAAAAAGTCAAAGTTTGACTTTTCAGTGTACAATTGATTTTTGATCAGTTGACTGGAAAATTCATTTGTCAATCCAATGCAATTGAGATCTTTTGAACCTTGTGATTAGGTCAAGATGATGACATTGAATCCTTGAGACCATGCTTGAACCCAATTTTCCATTGTCTAGGTGAAAGATCAGAAATTGCCCTTCTACAATCAAAACCCTAAAAATGACCATTTTGCCCTTTTGAAGATCTGATCAAATTTCTTGAGGAGTTGTGGTCCAAACTTGATCAAATGGTTCATATGAGTCTATAATGTTGATGTGGATCAAAAATTATGAGGTTTGACTGTAAATTGGCCATGGTTGATTTTTTTCCCCAATACAACTGATTTTTAGGTCAACTGTCCAATTGACTGGGCAAAAAAGTGATTCAAAGCTTGAAACTTGGTATGAACAATTAGAGGTCCAACATGAAGTATGAAAGTCACATGAGGCATTGGAAGTCCAAAAATCCCTGTGGAAACTGAAACCCTAATTTCTGGTCATCAGTGCAAGGAGATGTCTTGAGTTGAGCAAACCCTAATCTGGTCTTGAATCCAAGAAGTCTTGTGAGGAAAATCTTGATAATATGAGAGGGAAAATTTTGGGGTACAACAATGAGGTTCTCAAAATGACTGAGATTATGTTATATGTAATGTATGCACATGTAATGATGTATGAACATGAAATGCTGACGTAATAATTTGAGTCCGGGAAAACAAATCCCTGACTGCTGTTTGGAGAGTATGAGAAATGGTATTCTTGGCTGCTGTAAGAAACAATAGTTACTCTATTTCTATTGGGGATGGTGACCAAAGATGACTATGCTGGGGATTCCCTCCTTGTTTACGGATATTCTGCCGAGGAGAGACTCTATTTGAGAACAATTCTGCGGGAGAATAACTCTGTTGGAGAGGAGATACTCTGCCGACTTGGAGAAATAAACTCCACCGGGGACGAATTTTCGTTGCTGATGATAATGAATTCTGTTGGAGATTGAATTTCTGCTTGTGAGAGAAATAAAATCTGCTTGGGGAAAAATTTGTTGACTCGCTCGCGATTGTGAATCTCAACTGGGGAGAGTTATGTCATGTTCGGGAAAGCTAACATCATTGTCTTTGGATACTTTTTACTCTATGGGAAGTGTATGTACCACTGCTCATATTCTCAAGTTGGCCCTATCCCAGTACCTGATGGGCAGAATAACTACAAGGTTTGGGCACTTCTTATTTTCCCATGTTCCTGGAATTACGAGTAATTGTCTTTTGTTTCTTATGTAAATTTCTATGAGCAACCATTATTTACAAATGCATATACCAAAAACAAATCATTGGACGTTCTTGCAAAACAAAACGGAAAAAGAAAAATAAATTGGAATTTCTTGTGAAAATGAATTGTATTGATTTGAAGTTGGCCCATAATAGGCGTTTTGTACAAAGAAGCTGACGTCCTAGTAAGAGAACACCGCCGAAAGTCAGAAATTATACAATTTGTGTAAAAGAAAGAAAAACAGCTATGTGAAATGACCCCATTAGGTTCCAACACTGCTATTGCGTTTATATCTTCAAGCATCTCATCTCTTTGCTGCTTGGGCGAAGGTTGATCAAATTGATTGGCGCCGACTAAGCTTGATAGTCTATACCGAAGTCTGGCTGCAAGATGATCCAATGAGACATAGTGTTACGCTTCAATCCCTAATTTTTTCCTGGACTGCCCTTTCGGGTTTTCCGTCCACCGGGATACCCCTTTTTGCCCAAGTCGCCTTTTAAGGTTTTCGACTTGCCGGGTGTACAGTTTTTTTTCATTTTCATCCCTTACTTTTGCCCGAACCCTTTTGGTTCGCCGGGAAGCCCTTATTTTTGCCTAGGCCTGTCAACCTAGTGGGTCTTTGATTAGGCGTAGTATCTTTTCACTATGTCTGCATTGACAGGGTGAGGAAGGTCGTCACCATCCATGGTGGTTAGAATCATAGCTCCTCCCGAAAAAATGTTCTTAACCACAAATGGCCCTTCGTACGTGGGGGTTCATTTTCCCCTGGGATCACCTTGCGGTAGTATGATGCGTTTGATCACTAGATCCCCGACTTGATATTCTTGACGTCTAACTTTCTTGTTAAAAGCCTTGATCATTCGTTTTTGATAGGTCTGACCATGACAGATAGCAGTAAGTCTCTTTTCATCGATTAAATTCAGCTGATCAAGTCGGGTTTGGATCCAGTCGTCTTTGTTCAAACCCGCATCCTTCATAATCCTGAGAGAGGGTATCTGAACTTTGATGGGTAGGACTGCCTCCATACCATACACCAGAGAGTAGGGTGTTGCCCCTGTCGATGTCCGTGCTGAGGTACGGTACCCATGAAGAGCGAATGGTAACATCTCATGCCAGTCTTTATATGTCATCGTCATCTTCTGCACAATCTTTTTGATGTTCTTGTTAGCTGCTTCAATAACCCCATTCATCTTCGGACGGTAGGGAGAAGAGTTATGATGTTGAATCTTGAACTGTTTTCAGAGCTCGGTGATCATTGTGTTATTGAGATTTGTACCATTGTCAGTAATAATCCTCTCTGGTACACCATATCGGCAGATCAGATTGTGTCGAATAAACCGCGCCACGACGTTCTTGGTTACTGTAGCAAAGGAGGCTGCCTCAACCTACTTCGTAAAGTAATCAATGGCTACCAGGAAGAAACGATGCCCGTTAGACGCAATAGGTCTGATCTTGCCAATCATGTCGATGCCCCACATTGCAAAAGGCCAAGGAGCTGTTAAAATATTCAGGGGAACCGGAGGTACATGCACCTTATCAGCATAGACTTGGCACTTATGACATGTTCGAGAGTGCTAATAACAATTGGCTTCCATAGTGGACCAGTAATATCCTTCCCATAGGATTTTATTTGCCATGGTGTGTCCACTGGAATGAGTTCCGAAGGTACCTTCATGTAACTCTGCCATGATCCTTTCTGCCTCGCTCTAGTCTACACACCGTAGTAGTGTGGAGTCATGGTTACGCTTATAGAGGATTCCATTGCTGATGAGGAACTTTGCAGTGAACCTTCTTAAAAACTTCTTATCATTAACAGATGCCCCATCGGGGTATTCTTGAGCCTTAAGATACCTCTTTACCTCGTGAAACCAGGGTTTGTCTGCCACCTCTTTAGTCTCAATGTCACAGCAATGTGCGGTTTCATCCAACCTCTCAATGGTAATCTGTGGAGCTTCATTGTCCCACCTAACTTTGAACATAGAAGACATGGTAGCTAGCGCGTCCGCCAACTTGTTCTCTTCTCTTGGGAAATGTTCAAAGGTTATCTCCTCAAAGTGTGGGAGCAATGTCAGTACATACTCTTTGTAGGGAATAAGATTCGGGTGCTTCGTATCTCACTCGCCTTTGATCTGACTTATCACCAGAGCGGAATCCCCAAATACACTTAAGAACTTAATCCTCAGGTCAATAGAAGCTCGAAGACCCATGATACAAGCTTCATACTCCGCCATATTGTTGGTGCAGTTAAAACATAATCGGGCAGTGAACGGAGTATGACAACCCTCAGGAGATATAATTACAGCGCCAATGCCATTACCCAATGCGTTCGAGGCTCCGTCAAAATACATAGACCATCAGGATCCCTCCTCGGGTCCTTCATCCGGTCCAGGTTCTTCGCAGTCGGTTACCAACATGATATTCTCATCCGGGAACTCGAAACTCATGGACTGGTAGTCATCCACGGCCTGATGCGCTAAATGATCCGCCAATACACTCCCCTTGATTGCTTTTTGGGTTGTGTATTGGATGTCGTACTCGGTTAAGATCATTTGCCATCTTGCTATTCTTCCGAATAAGGCGGGTTTCTCGAAAATATACTTGATCGGGTCCATCTTTGATATCAACAGAGTAGTGTGAGTCAGCATATACTGTCTCAGTCGGCGAGCAGCCCATGCCAAAGTGCAGAAAGTTTTCTCAAGCAATGAGTATCGGGTCTCACAGTCGGTAAACTTTTTGCTAAGGTAATAAATGGCGTGCTCTTTTCGACCAGGCTCATCATGCTGCCCCGGCACGCACCCCATTGAATTGTCTAGCACTGTCAAGTATAATATCAAAGGTCTTCCTTCAACTGGATGCATCAAAATTGGTGGTTCTTGAAGGTATTCCTTGATTCTTTCGAAAGCGAACTGGAATTCATCATTCCACTTTACCACTTGATCTTTCTTCAGCAGCTTGAAGATTGGCTCACAAGTAGCAGTCAGATGTGAAATGAACCCGGCGATGCAATTCAGGCGTCCCAAGAAACCTCTAACTCCTTTTCTGCGCGAGGAGTCGAAATTTCTTATATGGATTTTACCTTTGCAGGGTCTACTTGAATACCTTTGTCACTGACAACAAAACCCAGAAGCTTACTAGACCTTACCCCGAAGGTACACTTGTTCGGGTTCAACCTCATCTTGTACGTTTTCAACCTGTCAAACAGTTTCTGAAGATGATCAAGGTGCTCTTCCTCAGTCTGGGACCTGGCGATCATGTCATCAACATAAACCTCGATCTCGTGGTGAATCATATCGTGGAACAAAGCGACCATGGCGCGCTGATAAGTTGCCCCAGCATTCTTCAACCCTAAAGGCATTACCTTGTAACAGAAGGTTCCCCACTGCGTAACGAAGGTTGTCTTCTCCATGTCTTCAGGAGCCATCTTGACCTGGTTGTAGCCAGAAAAACCATCCATGAAGGAGAAGATCTTGTGTTGCGCGGTGTTGTCGACTAGAACATTAATGTGAGGAAGTGGGAAGTCATCCTTTGGGCTTGCCCTATTCAGATCTTTGTAGTCCACACACATCCGTACCTTACCGTCCTTCTTAGGTACCGGAATAACGTTAGCGACCCACTGCAGATAAGAAGCGACAACTAAGAATCCTGCGTTGAACTGTTTCATGACTTCTTCCTTGATTTTCTCTGATATTTCAGGGTGTATACGGCGGACCTTCTACTTTACCAGAGGACAGTCTTCTTTAATCGGCAGTCGATGTACCACAATATCAGTGTTCAAGCCAGGCATGTCTTCATAGGACCAGGCAAAGATATCAACATAGTCGTGTAACATCTGTATTAACCGTTGTTTGACACTAAGCTCCAGATTTGCACCTATTTTAACCTCTTTCCTGTCTTCCTTTGTACCCAAATTTACTGACTCAACTGGCTCTTCATGAGGCTGTATGGCCATTTCTTCCTGTTGTAGTAGTCTAGCAAGTTCTCTAGGCACCTCACAATCATCCTCACCTTCGTACTCGGCTTGGTTGATCGTATTTTTGAAGTCATAACTGGCAGTAGTAGAGCTGTTATCAATGGGATCCAGAGTGGATATGAATCTGCAGTATGATACATGAGTGTGTGTAAGAGAATAGCTATTTTGATGAAGTGAGAGACAGAAAAGAAAAACAAGGAGCGTGAAATTTGTATGCAAGAAACGTCCAATGCTTTATTAATGATATATGAAATGACTGATAATAGCCCTCACAAGCAAAGCCAAGGTGCCTCGGGCAAGGCACCGGGCCATAAAGTTTCAAACTGTTTATTACAAATCTTAAAACAAAAGTCAATTACTACGGAATAAAAGAAACAAGTATGAAGTCCTTCGCCATCCAGTTAATCAGTCCACTGTTGGTCATTTGGTAGATCCAACTGTCGATGTCTGAATCCTCTTCAATGTCTTCAATTGCATTAACTCCCCGATTGCTGATGTGTAGAGGAGGACTTCCAATCCGTGCATGCCTAACAGCCCTTTGAGCCCCTGTAGTAAAGCCCAACCCAAATTTGTCAGTTTTGTGAGTGAAATCAAGGAGCTGACCCCAATTGGTACACCCACCTTCTTCAACCACAGCCCTGGCGTCCTTGAGAGAAGCCATCTTCAACGGAGGTTTATTGGTAGTAACTTCAGTTGATTCCAAGACCTGAGGGACCTCTTCGAAATTCTGACAAGGAGTTTTTATGAATTCCCCGTCCATCTCTACATAGCGGAAGGAATTGAGATGACTCACCATATACTCTTCTTCACCTCGCACCGTGACAATCTTCCCCTTTACTGTATACTTCAGCATTTGATGGAGTATGGAAGTAACTGCCCCAACCCTATGGATCCAAGGATGAACCAGCAAGCAAGAATACGATGGCCTGATATCCATTACGTAGAATGTGGACCCAAAGGTATGAGAACCCACTTTGACAGGGATGTCCACCTCCCCGTGCACCATTCTCTTCGATCTGTCAAAATCCCTCACCACAATGTTACTAGGCTTTAGAGTCAAACCCTCTCAGTCCAAACGGTCCAACGCTTTCTTTAGTAGAACATTCAATGAAGATCCAGTATCTACCAGCACATGCACCATAGTGGTGCCCCTGCACTCAATCGAGACATGCAGAGCATCATTATGATTTCTTCCTTTTGGTGTCAGATTCGCATCTGAGAAACCCAGCCCATTGTCAGCAGTCAGGTTGGCCATACAATCTTTGAACTGATCTGCTGAAGTTTCCTGCGGCACATGCGCAGTCTTGAGAAATGCAATCAAAGCCTTCGCATGGGCTTCAGAACATAATAACAGAGACAACATGGAGATCTTTGACGGGGTCTACCATAACTGCTCGACCACATTGTAGTCGCTCTTCTTGATAATTTTCAGTATTTCCTCTATTTCTTGTTCAGAGGCTTCCACAACAGTTTTCTTAGGTGCCTCCGTTCGGGCAGGCTCACCTATAATTTCCTTGCCCCGAGTCCCAGATGGCTCAGCAGCAGGGGTGATAACTGGAGTAAGAATAGGAATAGTAGCAGGTGTAATAATTGGAGTAGGAACAGGAGAAATGTCAGGAGTGCTGGTTGGAGCAGCAGTTGGAATAACAGTAGGCTTAATGATAGTCTTCGGAGAAATCTTGGGAGAGAAGACCCTTCCACTTCGGGTAACTTTACTAGTCCCGACAATATTACTGACATCAGTATCAACTTCTTCATTCTTTAGCTCTTGCTTAATACCATGATAGTACACATCAGCACCATAATGCCATGGGACAATCTTGTCTGAGGTGTACGGGATGGGACCAGGAACAATGATTATTAGCGGTGCAATTCTTTGAACAAGTGTAATCCTAACAGGTCTTCTCGAGGAAACCTTGGAAGGATTGGAAGAAATGGTTATAATGGAAACGTATTCATTTGGAACAAGAGGAATCATAGCCTTTTCGAATAAAATCTCTTTATTATCCATCAGGCGCTGAACACCTGACTTCAACAAACAGCAATCGGAAGGCAGAATCAAACACATGTGGCAACCTTCACCATAACCCGGAAATAAACCGGCCAACAACAAATTCTTCTTAACAGTCATAAGAGGAGTGGAAATTTCTTCAACATAGGTCACAAACAAATTAGTGTCAACAACATTAACTCCACGGCCATGTTTGGGTACGGGAGCAGTTATAACATTCGGCTTTTCTAGAACATCAAACTCTATCTCCTTGGTTTCGAGCAAGTCTTGCACTTTGTTTCTCAGGGCCCAGCAATCATTTGTATCATGGCCTGGACTCTCAGAATGGTAGGCGCACCGCGCGTTGGGATTGTATCTGGGAGAAGTAGTGTTTGGATTCTTGGGAGCCTTTCTCAAGGTTACCAAGTTGGATTTCAGCAGGTGAGGTAACACTTCAGCCAACGTCATGTTGATGCGGGTAAACTGCCGTTGTGGTCTTTCCACCCTTTGTTGATTGTTGCATTGTGGAGCAACTGCGGGTCTTGGTATCTGTGATCGGTGGATCTAGAACTGACTGTTTAACGCTGGTTCGCGAAATGTCGCGGAAGCAAGAGTCGCCACCGTCTTTTATTTTCTCCAAATGGAAAGGACAAAAGCACAGAAAAATTCCTTAAAGAGATTGCTCTCGGTTCGGGAGGTAGATTATAGAAAGGGAAGGTGTTAGCACCCTTTCTATCCATGGTTATCCATGGGCTCTTAGATACTTGCTCATTTGTGTTTTCAAAAATGGTTTGTTTGCTTTTCAATTGTGGGTTTTAAAAAAAGTTTCTTTGAAAATTCCAGTTCGACTCTTGTATCGGTCCTCAAGAGTGTTTGAAAAATTGCTTTCGAAAGCTTTTTGAAAAGGTGTCGGTGTGAAAAGTATTTTTGATTTGTTTTGAAATTTAGAGCAAGTATCTAGAGTCGTCTACCTACCCTAAGGAATTCGTCTGTGTAAATGTCCTTTAAAGTAGTGCCATCCCACCATTGAGAGGTAGGTAGCACCACCGTTGGAGGTGTTCGGGTCAATTCGAGGTTCGGGACATGGTGATCACCAGAGCAATGGGAAGACACCTTAGAAGCTACCCTCATGCCAGGTTCCCGGATCATGAGGACTTACTAAGACATCCTCTACTCGACGATCACCTTTCGAGGCAAGGCAACAGTGAGGCGTACCCTAGGGGTGGTGTGTGATTTGTGTGTCAGATTCAGATATTTTATCTTGTTGTGGTATGGGTGATCTATGCGCTTGTTTTTATTTATTGTCCATTCATTCTTGCATGCCTTGATTAACAGTTAAAGATTGCGAAAAGTAAAAGATTCTAAGCTATTACAAAAGGCGCGGGTCCACATCGCCAAAATTTCTTGAACCCGATTTGACAGAAAAATAAAGAATTAATGAAAAGTAAAGTGCAAGAAATTAATTTACACGGCTTTGGGAGAGGTACATAAATATTATAAGAAATAAAATAAATATGCGAATTAAATAAGAATTAAAAAACGAGGGCGTTGGACCCTTTTTGCAAAATTGAATTAAATGATGGAATTAATTAATTAAAAAGAAAAGAAATTGTTTTTTTGGTATTTTTTGGTATTTTATGATTTTAATGCAATTAAACCTAATTCTACAATTTTTATTTTATTATGAAAACATGTTAAAGTTTAACCTAAAATTAACCCTAATTATTTTACATGCAATTTTTAATTACAAAAAATAAGTAATAGTAAATATTTAATTATTATGAAAGAAAATAAAAAAGGATAAAAAATTAATTAAAACCTAATTCTACCAATTTTAGATTTTTATTATGAAAATATTACAATTAAACCCTAAATTAAAACTAGTTAATTAATGGACTTTATTTACAAAAAATACTATTAAATAAATATATTTAATTTTTTTTCATCTTTTCTGATTTTTTTGGTGTTTTTATATATTATGAAAATATTAAATTAATTAATAAAACAATAATTAAAGAAAGTAAAAACAATAAAGAAAGTAAAAATTTGCAAACCTAAGGGGGTCTGCCCCTAATTTTGGAGGTTTTCCTTTAGCAATCTGGGCCCATTTACTCTTTGGCCTGGTTGACTATTGCGTTGGTATGGATCTCCGTTGACTAGAGTGCATTATGTTCCCCCAGATCCTGGCCTTCGATTGAATGCCCTGGGACGCGTGGACAGCTTGATTTGAGAGATGCATGGTAGTCTCCAGGACATAATCTGCATAGAACCATTAATTGAAAAATAATGTGAAAGGGGGTGGGGACTTGGGACTCGAACCTAGGTCCTGAACGTTACCAGCGCTTATGCCTGCCAGTGGAGCTACTTTGTTTCTTTGTAAATTAAATAACAAACAAAAACTTATAAAAATAAAATAACGCGTTAGTGGATTCCTGGCGCGAACTTTCAAACGGACCAACCGTTGATAGCCACCTAAGCGTCTTCCTCGTTGGCTTGTTTTTCCTGAAATACAACAAACATAGGCAACGGTTTTGAACCGTTCTAACAGGCATCATTAGAGAAAATAGCGAATAGCCCCTGGGGCTTCATAAATTAGGCGCGATGGCCTCATTCTCTTCGTCCAAGCGCACTGAATTGGATGGTCTAGGTTTCAAGCTCCAATTTTTCCATATTTTAAAACCCCCAATTCAAAGCTTCATAAACCCTAAAAAGCAACAATGGTAGATTCGCATACAGTGTATAAAAACGCAATTAAAGTAGATGGTTAGCTTCAAAACACATTACTTAGCATGAATCTATAAATAAAATGCCATGAATATGCATAAATTGTAAAGTACGATTATGAGAAAAAGTAAGAAAAGCTTGGCTTCTGTACAGTGATTCAAAGGGTTAGGGACTGTGTTCTTGATCCAGGCACGTTGCTTGATGTCCCAGGAATGCAATGGAATGAGTTTTGTGGCTTGAAACGACCTCTAACCCTGTTTTCAGTTTTGAGTTCTTTCACCAAAAATTCAAGTTTTCTTTTCTATGTCTGGCGCAGCTTCTTGGTCAATGGCATTAGGGTTGCGTTTGGTACTTATGTATGAGTGATCTAGGTCAAAGAAATCAATCAAAAGCCTTGGCATTCATGTCTTGCAAGATTTGATTTCCAAAAATCTTTTTCAATCTTTTTTTCATGCTATTTTGTACAAATCATGACCAATTCTCTTCAATTCTTTCCAAATCTAGCTATGCACGAAATATTGAGTATATAATATGCATAAAAAGATTTAAAACCTAGGTTTAGTATTTTTCATGTATTTATTTTAATTTAAATGAATTATTAATAATAAAAATCCAAATAAATAAATAAAAAATGATAAAAACTTCCCTTTGGGCCAAATGGTCGTGCACATGCCTTGGATGATGAATTGTGGAAGAAAAAGAGGCCCATTAGCAATTTTAGGTCATTTGAACCAATGTTGACTTTTCAAAATATCCAAACATTTCCGAACTTCCACAAGGCACAACTTGCTCAATTTTTAAGTTTTGCTCATGTTCTTGGATATTTTGGAAAGGTCTTTGAGTCCTCTTACCAATGCCTTTGGTCCCATGTCATTTTGATTTACCAATCTCAAGTTATGGCCTTTGACTTAAAGTCCCTTTTTGTTGACTTTTGAAAATGACCTATAATGTTGAAATTGATAACTTTTTGTGAGAGCATTTCTTGGACTTGAAGTGTGAAGAGGAGTTGTTGGAAATGTCTTTCTCTTCAAAATGAGCTTTGGATGGGATTTTTTCTGATAATCCATGTGAAAGTTATGCCCTGGTCAATTTACAGTTGACTTTTTCAGCTGTCCAAATAAGGAAACTTTTGCATCTTGATGATTTTTGAGCCAAGCTTTGAGAATCATGATCAAGCATTGATCAAATGATGTTTGTGGCTTCAAAATGAGATGTTGACCAAAAATTTGAACTTTTGACTGTCAAATGACCATTTTGCCCCTACAGTTGACTACAGTGCAATTAGGGTTTTGATTGTGCAATTTTGTGCTGAAAGTCTTGAAACTTTGTATAAGGATGCTTGACCATATTTATAGGCATGTGGGACTTGATTGGACCCTTGGAAACTTCATTTTCTTGATCAGAACCAAAACCCTAATTTTGACTGTTTAGGAGGCCCTTGAACTGTGTAACCCTTGGGGAATTTTGAAGCATGACTGGCAATTTCTTGAAGAATATGGGAGGGCAAATTTTGGGGTACAACAGTTGCCCCTGTTCAATCTTCTTAGACCTGAGGATGCAGATTGGCTGACGTGCCTTTCGTAATCCGAAGGTGAAAGATGATTGAACACTAGAGTGCCCAGAAATTTGCACTCGCATAGTAGCAGTGTGATGATGGAATGGGCTTATAGATGCCATTTAGAGGTTGATGAATAGGATGATGGGCTTATAGATGCCATCTGGATGTTGATCGCGTAAGAGATTCCTTAGCGAGAACTTGTGTACCTGCAAAAGAAAAATGAGTACCTGACATGTTGCAGGAGCTGGTCTTCAGATGCTTTGTGTAGATATGTCCTGACTGGTTACAGGAACTGAGTCTTTAAACTCTTCAGAGGTGCCCTAGCGAGATACAGGAATCGAGTCTGGTAATGTTAGTCTTCAACGAATACACCCTGGCAAGATTCAGGTATCGGATCCTCGAACTCTTCAGACACACCCTGGCAAGATACAGGAATCGGATTTGGTAATGTTAGTCTTCAACGGATACACCCTGGCAAGATTCAGGTATCGGATCCTCGAACTCTTCAGACACACCCTGGCAAGATACAGGAATCGGATCTGGTAATGTTAGTCTTCAACGGATACACCCTGGCAAGATTCAGGTATCGGATCCTCGAACTCTTCAGACACACCCTGGCAAGATACAGGAATCGGATCTGGTATTGTTAGTCTTCAACGGATACACCCTGGCAAGATATAGGTATCGGATCCTCGAACTCTTCAGACACACCCTGGCAAGATACAGGAATCGGATCTGGTATTGTTAGTCTTCAACGGATACACCCTGGCAAGATACAGGAATCGGATCCTCGAACTCTTCAGACACACCCTGGCAAGATACAGGAATCGGATCTGGTATTGTTAGTCTTCAACGGATACACCCTGGCAAGATTCAGGTATCGGATCCTCGAACTCTTCAGACACACCCTGGCAAGATACAGGAATCGGATCTGGTAATGCTAGTCTTTAACGGATACACCCTGGCAATATTCAGGTATCGGATCCTCGAACTCTTCTGACACACCCTGGCAAGATACAGGAATCGGATCTGGTAATGCTAGTCTTCAACGGATACACCCTGGCAAGATTCAGGTATCGGATCCTCGAACTCTTCAGACACACCCTGGCAAGATACAGGAATCGGATCTGGTAATGCTAGTCTTCAACGGATACACCCTGGCAAGATTCAGGCATCGGATCCTCGAACTCTTCAGACACACCCTGGCAAGATACAGGAATCGGATCTGGTAATGTTAGTCTTCAACGGATACACCCTGGCAAGATTCAGGTATCGGATCCTAGAACTCTTCAGACACACCCTGGCAAGGTACAGGAATCGGATCTGGTATTGTTAGTCTTCAACGGATACACCCTGGCAAGATTCAGGTATCGGATCCTTGAACTCTTCAGACACACCCTGGCAAGATATAGGAATCGGATCTGGTATTTGGTCATCAACAGATACACCCTGGCAAGATTCAGGAATCGGATCTGGTATTGTTAGTCTTCAACGGATACACCCTGGCAAGATACAGGAATCGGATCCTCGAACTCTTCAGACACACCCTGGCAAGATACAGGAATCAGATCTGGTATTGTTAGTCTTCAACGGATACACCCTGGCAAGATTCAGGCATCGGACCTTCGAACTCTTCAGACACACCCTGGCAAGATACAGGAATCGGATCCAGAATCAGTCGTCAATCAGATACACCCTGGCAAGATTCAGGTATCGGATCCTTAGTTGCGACCGTTGATAGTGATCAATTTTGTACTTTTATCCTGAAAAGACAAGCGTTAGTTGTATGCGATGTCATGTTGTATGACATGCGGGATGCCCTCTGAATAAGTGATATTGTATGTTCATGATGCGTATATGCATGCTATAATGATGTATGTGATGTGTACGAATGTATGTTTTCGTCTAGGAAAGTAAATCCTTGACGGGTGCCGGGAAGTCATATCCTGGGCTGATATTGAAGAATAGATTTTTGCCTCCGCTGGGGATGATAGCTGCAAGAATACCGGTAGGAGAAGATAACTCCGTTGGGGAATAAACTGGAGAATGGATTAACTCTGTGGGGATGAAAGTACTCTAACGATCTTGTTGGGAAGCAATACCCTGTGGGGAGAGAGATGTTGTGCTGGGTTGTTGATAATAACTTGCTGGGGATAAGAAAATTTTGTCGACGACGATCCTTCCGTGGCTTTTGGGCTCAGGATAACCCAGTTATATCCTGGTAGGGAAATAACTCTTTGAATAAAGCCGGGGGCGCGTTCGTGCTCTGCGAGGATAAGCTTCCAGAATCTACTGGGGATAAGCTTACTGCTTGGGGAGATGAATTCCAATTTTCCTGGGGAACTAGATTGGACTCTCTTGGGGAAGTTTTGAACTGCGGGGGAAGTGATTCCTTTGAATGTTTGATATACCGCCGGGGAACAATATTTAGACCAAGATTGCCGGGGATGCTTGTTAAGAATACATATGCTGCTGGGGGGATGTTGAGATCCACTGGAGGATACCCAACTTCCTTAAGATTTGATAACCTTGCTTAGAGAAGAGTGCACTGACTTGCTGGCTCACTCTCTGGGGAATTAAGATGTACTGGTTATGTTTTTTAGCTGAACCTACCTTGGTACCTTGGAGGGTAGAACAATTAGATTGCTCAGACAACTCTTTATTGCCCCTGTTTCTAACGTTACCTGTATTTAATCCTTTGTTTCGTATGCAAATATTTATGAGTTAGCAAATTATTGTCAATGCATATATCACAAATTGAACCTTGGACGTTCTTCGCAAAACAAAACAGAAAAAGGAAAACAATTGGCACTTTTAACTGAAAAATATATTTGTATTGATTTTTGAATGGCCTGAAAATAGGCGTTTTGTGTACAAGAGGCTGACGTCCTAGTAAGAGAATGCCGCCGAACAAAAGAGTTTATACAAATTTTGTACAAAAGAATATAAAACAGCTGTGTGAAATGAATGATCCCACTGGGTTTCAACTCTGCTATTGCCTTTATAACTCCGAGCGTCTAATCACTTGATGACCTAAACGAAGAATGAAGCTGACTGATCGATGCCGTCTGAACTTGATGTAGATACCGGATGCAAAGTGATCCAATGAGACATAGTATTACGCTTTTATCCCTAATTTTTGCCTGGACCGCCCTTTCGGGTTTTCAGTCCACCGGGATACCCATTTTTGCCCAAGCCGCCTTTTCAGGTTTTCGACTTGCCGGGTGTACAGATTTTTTTCATTTTCATCCCTTCATTTTGCCCGAACCCTTTTGGTTCGCCGGGAAGCCCTAATTTTTTCCTAGGCATGTCAGCCTAGCGGGTCTTTTTATGCGTAGTATCTTTTTACTATGTCTGCATTGGTGGGGTGAGGAAGGTCGTCACCATCCATGTTAGTCAATATCATTGCTCCTCCTGAGAGCACATGTTTAACCACAAATGGCCCTTCGTACGTAGGGGTCCACTTGCCCCTTGGATCACTCTGAGGAAGGATGATTCGCTTGATTACCAGATCCCCAACTTGATATTCCTGTGGTCTGACCTTTTTGTTAAATGCCCTGATCATCCGTTTCTGATACGTCTGACCATGACAGATAGCAGCAAGTCTCTTTTCATCAATAAGGTTGAGCTGATCAAGTCGTGTCTGGATCCAATCATCCTCGTTCAGATTTGCATCCTTCATTATCCGGAGAGAGGGTATTTGCACTTCGATCGGTAAGACTGCCTCCATACCATAAACCAGAGAGAAAGGAGTTGCTCCGGTTGACGTCCTAGCTGAGGTGCGGTACCCATGTAGAGCGAACGGTAACATCTCGTGCCAATCTTTATAAGTCACTGTCATCTTCTGCACGATTTTCTTGATGTTCTTATTTGCTGCTTCTACAGCCCCATTCATCTTCGGTCTGTAAGGAGAAGAATTATGGTGCTGTATTTTGAACTGCTCGCAGAGCTTAGTGATCATCTTGTTATTCAGATTGGTACCCTTGTCTGTAATAATTCTTTCTGGGACGCCGTACCGACAGATCAGGTTATGTCGAATGAACCATGCCACAACAGTCTTGGTTACCGTAGCGTAGGAAGCTGCTTCAACCCACTTTGTAAAATAATCAATCGCCACTAGGATGAAGCGGTGCCCATTAGATGCCGTAGGTTTAATCTCACCGATCATGTCTATGCCCCACATTGCAAACGGCCAAGGCGCAGTCAGAACATTCAGGGGAACTGGAGGAACATGCACCTTGTCTGCATAAATCTGGCACTTATGGCATGTCCTGGAATGTTGGTAACAGTCAGCTTCCATTGTGGACCAGTAATATCCTGCCCGAAGGATTTTTTTAGCCATAGTATGTCCACTGGAATGTGTACCAAAGGTCCCTTCATGTAGCTCTTCCATGATCCTTTCTGCTTCAGTCTTATCCACACAACGCAGTAAGGTTGAATCATGGTTTCACTTGTACAAAATGCCGTTGCTAAGGAAGAACTTTGCCGCGAATCTTCTCAGAAACTTCTTATCATTGATAGAGGCACCTTCAGGGTATTCCTGAGCTTCCTGATATCTCTTCACCTCATGGTACCAAGGCTTCTCAGTCACCAATTCAGTCTCGAGATCACAACAGTATGCCGGTTCGTCCAATTTCCAGATGATGATCCGGGGAGCCTCATTGTCCCATTTGACCTTGAACATAGAAGACATTGTAGCTAACGCGTCCGCCAACTGATTCTCTTCTCTTGGAAAGTGTTCAAAGGTTATCTCTGTGGAATGGGGGATCAGGGTCAACACACATTCTTTGTAAGGGATAAGATTCAGATGTTTCGTATCCCACTCTCCTTTGATCTGATTGATCACAAGAGCGGAATCTCCGAAGACACTCAGAAAATTGATCCTTAGGTCGATCGCAGCTTGAAGACCCATGATGCACGCCTCATACTCTGCCATGTTGTTGGTACAATTGAAACATAGTCGGGCAGTTAATGGAGTATGAGTGCCTTGCGGTGATATGATTATGGCGCCGATACCGTTTCCCAAAGCGTTGGAGGCTCCGTCAAAGTGCATAGACCATCGGGATCCTTCCTCAGGTCCTTCATCCGGCCCAGGTACTTCACAATCAGTCACTATCATGATGCTTTCGTCCGGAAACTCGAAGTTCATTGACTGATAGTCATCTACGGCCTGATGTGCCAAGTGGTCTGCCAATACACTTCCCTTGATGGCTTTCTGGGTCGTGTACTGAATGTCGTATTCCGTCAAGATCATTTGCCATCTTGCAATTCTCCCAGACAGAGTAGGCTTTTCGAATATGTACTTTATAGGATCCATCTTTGAGATCAACAAGGTGGTATGAGTCATCATATACTGTCTCAGCCGGCGAGCAGCCCATACCAAAGCGCAGCAAGTTTTCTCAAGCAGCGAGTATCGGGTCTCACAGTCGGTAAACTTTTTGCTAAGGTAATAAATGGCATGCTCTTTTCGGCCAGACTCGTCATGCTGCCCCAGCACACACCCCATTGAGTTGTCGAGTACTGTCAGGTATAATATCAGAGGTCTCCCTTCAACCGGTGGCATAAGAATGGGTGGTTCTTGGAGATACTCTTTGATTCTGTCAAAAGCAGCCTGACATTCATCATTCCAACGTACTACCTGATCTTTCTTCAGTAGCTTGAAGATTGGCTCACAGGTAGCGGTTAGATGTGAGATGAACCGAGCAATGTAATTCAGGCGTCCTAAAAAGCCTCTGACTTCCTTCTCTGTCCTAGGAACTGGCATCTCTTGAATAGCTTTGACCTTGGCAGGGTCCACTTGAATGCCCTTATCACTTACCACGAAGCCTAGCAATTTCCCAGATCTTACCCCGAAGGTGCACTTGTTCGGGTTCAACCTTAGCTTGTACAGTTTCAACCGGTCAAACAATTTCTGCAGATGATCTAGGTGCTCTTTCTCAGTCTGGGACCTTGCGATCATGTCGTCCACATACACCTCTATCTCATGATGGATCATGTCATGAAATAAAGCGACCATGGCACGCTGGTAGGTTGCCCCAGCGTTCTTCAGTCCAAATGGCATGACCTTGTAGCAGAAGGTGCCCCACTGAGTAACAAATGTAGTTTTCTCCATGTCTTCAGGTGCCATCTTGATCTGATTGTAACCTGAAAAGCCATCCATGAAAGAGAATACCTTGTGCTGAGCCGTATTATCAACAAGGACATCAATGTGAGGTAGAGGGAAGTCATCCTTGGGGCTGGCCCTGTTCAGATCCCTGTAATCGACACACATTCTGACCTTTCCATCCTTCTTTGGTACCGGCACCACATTAGCAACCCACTGAGGGTAAGAAGTCACTGCAAGAAACCCGGCATCAAACTGTTTCATAACCTCGGCTTTAATCTTCTCAGACATCTCTGGACGCATACGGCGGACCTTTTGCTTAACCGGAGGACAGTCTTCCTTAGTAGGCAAGTGATGGACAACAATATCGGTATCCAACCCGGGCATGTCTTCGTAGGACCAGGCAAAGATCTCCATATAATCATGCAGCATCTGAGTCAATCGTTGCTTCACGCTGAGCTCTAGGTTGGCACCAATCTTTACCTCTTTCCTGTCTGCCTCAGTACCCAGGTTTATTGTTTCCACTGGCTCTTCATGTGGCTGAATTGCCCTCTCTTCCTGAAGCAACAGTCTTGCAAGCTCGCCAGGCACTTCGCAATCATCTTCACCTTCGTCTTCGGCTAAGTTGATCGGATTTTCGAAGTCATAACTGGCAGTAGCAGAGTCGTTACCAGTGAGATCCAGAGTGGATTGAAACCTGTATGAGTGAGTGTGTGTGTGTAAATACAGCTGTTTTGAAATATATGTAAAGGAAAGAAAGACAGAAAAGGAGCACAAGATTTGAAATGCGAGAAAACGTCCAAGATTTTCATTTATGATATATGAAATGACAATTTATATGCCCTCACAAATGAAACCACGGTGCCTCGGGTAAGACACCGGGCCATAGAGTTTATTTATCGTTTATTACAAATAATAAAACAAAGAAGTTTATTACTGCGTAACAAAAGTAACAGGAGTATGGTCTTTAGCAATCCAATTGGTCAATCCGCCTTCAGTCGTCGGATAGATCCAGCTATTGAACTCAGCTTCGTCCACTTCATTGTCTTCCCCAACAGCATTCACTCCTGGATTTGTAATGAGCACAAGAGGTCTTCTAGTCTTCGCCTTCCGCATAGCTTTCTGACCCTCTGCAGTAAAACCCAGCCCAAATTTGTCAGTTTTCTGTGTAAAGTCGGGAAGCCTGCCCCAGTTAGCACATTCACCTTTTTGAACCACAGCCCGGGCATCCTTCAGGGAAGCCATCTTCAAGGGAACATTCTCTTCTACTGCTGTTTCTGCTGCCGCTGAAATTGGAAGCACCTCCTCGAAATGCTGAAAGGGGGTTTCAATAAACTCCCCGTCCATCTCAATGTATCTGAAGGAATTCAGATGGCTTACCATATACTCCTCCTCTCCCTGCACAGTAACGATCTTCCCTCTGACAGGGTACTTCAGCTTCTGGTGCAAGGTAGAGGTCACTGCTCCAGCTTTATGGATCCAAGGTCGACCCAATAGACAAGAGTACGAGGGACGGATATCCATCACATAAAAGGTAGAGTCAAACACCTGAGAGCCCACACGAATAGGAATGTCAACCTCTCCATGAACCATCCTTTTTGAACCGTCAAAGGCCCTGACGATGATATTGCTGGGTTTCAGTTCCAAGCCTTCACAATCTAAACGGTCTAAAGCCTTCTTCGGTAGAACATTCAAGGAAGAACCAGTATCCACCAATACATGTGCTAGAGTAGTGCCCCTGCATTTGATAGAGACATGCAGGGCATCATTGTGGTCTCTTCCTTTTGCAGTCAGGTCAGCATCTGAGAAACCCAGGCCATTGTCTGCTGTCAGGTTTGCTACGCAATCAGTGAACTGGACCGCAGATGTCTCCTGTGGCACATGGGCCGTCTTGAGAAATGAGATTAAGGCCTTAGCATGGGCCTCGGAGCACAGCAATAAAGAGAGCATGGAGATCTTGGAGGGCGTGTGCCCCAGCTGTTCCACAACATTGAAGTCACTCTTCTTTATAATTTTCAAGATTTCCTCCATCTCTTGTTGGGAGGCCTCAGTAATTATAGGTATAGGTGCCTCCATCTGGGCAGGCTCAACTTCAATTCCTTTGCCCCGAGCATTGGATGACTCGACCGCAGGAGAAACAACTTGATCAGCAACAGGAACAGGTACACTTGTAGGAGTTATAAGGAGTGGTCTTCGAGTAGCGGGTGGTGCAATGTCAGGCGAGAAGAGCCTGCCACTGCGGGTAACCTTGGTTGGGCCAGTGATGTCACAGATACTGGCGCCAGTGTTGAATTCTTGTTTGATCCCGTTCACATACACATCTGCCCCATAGTGCCAGGGGACAGCTTTATCAGATACGTAGGGAAGAGGTCCCGGAACAGTGATGACCACAGGTGCAACAGTCATGATTGGGACAGGCTTCTTTGGGAGAGCCTTGATTGGATTATTGAAGATGGTAACCACAGAAACTTCTTCCACCGGAACCAACTGAACAGCTGACTTCTTAAACAGAATCTCCTTACTATCCATTAGGCTTTGGATGCCTAATTTCAGCAAGGGACAACCAGATAGGGAAACAGCACAGAACAGGCAACCCTCACTGCAACCCGGAAATAAACCGGCCAGCAGTAGGTTCCTCTTGACGGTCTTCAAAGGAGTAGCTAGGTCATCCACAGAAACAGCGTAAACATCTTCATCAACCGCATTTACCCCATGCTGAGGCATTGGAGCAGTAACCACATTCGGCCTCTCAGGCGCTTCGAACTGTATTTCCTTCGCATCGATAAGGTCTTGCACCTTATTCCTTAATGCCCAACAGTCATCAGTGGCATGCCCCGGGCTATCGGAGTGATAAGCACAGCGAGCATTTGGGTTGTATTTCAGAGAGGTAGTATTTGGGAACTTCGGAGCCTCTCTGACGGTTACTAAGTTGGTTAAGAGCATCTGTGGCAAGATCTGCGATAAGGTCATGCTCAAACGGGTGAATTCCCTTCTGGGTCTCTCAGCCCTTGGTTGGTTAGCTTGCCGAGGAGCGGCTGCAGGCTTCGCAATCACCAATGCGTTGACAGATTGGCGGCGCTCAGGTTTGTCTTGCCTTCTAGGCCCATACACCACACTGGCCTCTTTTTTGAAGGGTTTCTTCTCTGAACCTGTAGATGCACCCTTTGGAATCTTACCAGACTTCAACCCAGCCTCAATTCTCTCTCTAGTCAGAATCAGATCAGTGAACCCTGCAGACGAATTCCCGATAAGATGGTTGAAAAATGGCCCAGATAGGGTCCCCAAGAACATGTCTACTAACTCCCGATCAGTCAACGGAGGCTGCACCCTGCCAGCCAGATCCCTCCACTTCTGAGCGTACTCTTTAAAACCTTCACTTGAACCTAACGACATACCCTGGAGTTGGGTACGTGTAGGGGCAAGGTCGGCATTATATTGATACTGCTTATAGAAAGCAGTAGCCAACTCCTCCCAGTTATGAACCTTGGTCCCGTCCAGCTGATAGAACCATTCGAGATGAGTCCCTGAAAGACTCTCCTGGAAGAAGTGGATCCACAAATTCTTATCCGCTGAGTACTGTTGAATTTTCCGAACATAGGACCTGAGATGTAGCTTGGGGCAAGACGCCCCGTCGTACTTAGTGAAAGATGGTGCTTTGAACTTATGAGGAATAATCACACCAGTTGATAAACCCATATCTCCAAAATCCAGCCCAGGTACCTGTTGTATCTCCATATCATTCAGCCTGTCTTCCAATTGCTTGTAACGGTCTTCTGCCGGAGGATATTGCTCTTCATCAAAATCAGTCTCGTTGTCGGAGACTACCGGACTAGGACCTTTTTCTGCTTGAGGAGTACCCTTGCCAACAGAAGAACCAGCTTATTCATTCTGCAAAGTGTTGCCAAACCTTCGGCCCGAGCTGAACAGAACAGTTCTTCTCTTCTTCTTCTTTTCCTTCTTCAGGAGCAGAGCCTTAAGCTCTTCTTGGCCCTGAGCCAAGCCCATGATTAGTTCCTGAAATTGCACATTCTGCGCCTGAAGAGCTTTGATGGACATCTCAGTTGAGGACGAGTCAGGATTCATGATGCTGAAATAAACAGCGAAGAACGGTAAGCAACCTGAAAAGAGGAAAACCTACTATGCACATGATGAATGGAATGCGTATGATTTATGTTTTCAAAGACAATTGGGAATCAACTTTGTAAACAAAAAGGAACACACTTCATTAGATTCAACTTTGCAACTGAAATTATTCAACAGGTTGCCCTTAGGCGTTACATGAAAGGAAAATACTGAAAAAGCGAGATAAAACTGCAAAAGAACATCCGAAGCTCCTTATTGATCCCATGGTCTCCTCTTCTCAGTATGGATGTAGGCATTCAGAGTTCTCTCATTCTCCAACTGCTTTGTCAGCTTCTGGATCTTTAATTCCTGCTCGTTGAACTTTTCCCGGTAAGAATCCCGCTCTTCTCGCAGTTGCGACCAAGACCTCTTCAATGTCTCATAATCAGTAGGTATCTGAGGAGGAAGGACAGTTGGAGGAACACCATCTTTGTCGGAAGACTCAAGAATGACAGGTCTGACAGCTTCATACATACCTAACTTCTGAGCACGGATGCGAACCCATTTGTAGTAGGCTTCCATAGGTAAAGAAGTCTTTGGCCCTAACTCATGTGGGTCAGCTTTATGAACTTTGTCCCAAGCCTTGATGAACCTACGACGCAGCTCGTCACTATCCACCTGAAACTCAAAACTGATGTGAGGCACCAACATCTCATGGGGGCCTGCTCTTCTTGCTCTTCCAAACTGACGGAGCGCTAGACATGGATTGTAAGAGATCCCTCCTTGGGTACCAATCAGAGGAACATTAGGGTATTCCCCGCATCGATCAATAACAGCTATCTCATTCAAACCTCTGTAAGTCCAAATGATGTCCTTATCAGTGAGAGACATTAACCTGTGAGCCCAACCTCTTCCTTCTTGGTTCTTCAGTACGAACTTAGGGAGGTGCGAAATAAACCACCTCACCAACAAAGGGATACAACACCATAGGGT
Source organism: Vicia faba (assembly GCA_948472305.1). Classification (NCBI taxonomy): domain Eukaryota; kingdom Viridiplantae; phylum Streptophyta; class Magnoliopsida; order Fabales; family Fabaceae; genus Vicia; species Vicia faba. Next base: position 486,315,451 of record OX451737.1, read on the forward strand.
TCCTCGTCTTCGGGTAGTACGAGCATGAAGTTGTTGCAAGATGTCACCCAAGAGAGTGGGCACAGGATTCTGAGACGTAAAGATCCTTATAGCAGTGACATTGATGAAGTTGTCAGGATTAGGAAACAGGACTAACCCATAGATTAGGAGAGCCAAGATGTCTTCATATGCCCTAAAGTCCAGGTCATTCCAGAAATTGTTAGCTTTACCAATCAGAAACTTGGCCAAGAAACCCTTAACTCCGCTTCTAGTTACCCAGTTGTATGTTACCTCTTGATGGGTCAAAGGAAGGGCTGCAGCAACATCCTCAAGCCTGAGGGTCTTTTCCCAACCAGTAAAGGGAGTCTGATCCAAGATAGGGACACCAAGAAAATCAGAGAACTCTTCCAGGGTAGGGACCAGCTGGAAGTCTTGAAAGGTGAAGCACTGGTATAGAGGGTCATAGAACTGGGTCAGAACACTCATCAACTGTTGATCCCGCTTTGCAGTGACTAAGCTGAGAAGAGAACCATGTCTCTGAATGAAGGAGGTGGTATTTGGAATTCTGCTAACCAACTCATCAAGCAACTCAGGTGAACGAACAAAGTTGAACCGGATAGTATTCCTTTGCACAGGCATCATGATGTCCTACAAAACAGAGCAAAGGTGAAACCCTCTTGTCTTTGAAATGGTCAGTCCTTATGCAGGATGCATGCAATGCTCATGATGTTATGATGTTATGATAAAGCACACCACAAATAGATACAAAGGCAAACATGGTAAGGCACACAAGTCACACAAGGCAAGCCCCTAAAGTTTAGGCCAACATGAGGTCTAGGTACTACCCTCTTTCAGTTTGTTGGTTCATACCTGTCCTATCAAAGTAACCGGGTTCTTAGAGGATCCCAATATCATCGACTACCCTCAATCGGTCATAACTTCAGCATCGCAATCTTTTCTTATGGCCAGAACCATCACGAGAGTTTAGCCTCAACGGGCGTAGCATACTGCTACTGTTCTAATGGCCAAGTTGTGTCATTTAAGGTTCTAAGGTTGTTGGTGCTTAATGACTCCTCATAAGACCCATATTCTCCTCGTTGCGACACAAGGGATATCGGTACAGACCAAGGTGCCACACCAACGTAGCCACTGTTTCACCCGTGTCGGTCTACGCCGGACAGGTCCCTCACAGCTTATGCTACCTAAACAGGGTATCCCCAGATCCGGGTTAGGATCTATGTAACTCCCATGCAACCCACAAATTTAAAGCAGACAAGTCAATACAATTGAAAACACAGTTATGAACTAACCCTAAGGTACACCTCACTTTAAGTTTAAGTCCCCAGCAGAGTCGCCAGTTCTGTGATCGGTGGATCTGGAACTGACTATTTAACGCTGGTTCGCGAAATGTCGCGGAAGCAAGAGTCGCCACCGTCTTTTATTTTCTCCAAATGGAAAGGACAAAAGCACAGAAAAATTCCTTAAAGAGATTGCTCTCGGTTCGGGAGGTAGATTATAGAAAGGGAAGGTGTTAGCACCCTTTCTATCCATGGTTATACATGGGCTCTTAGATACTTGCTCATTTGTGTTTTCAAAAATGGTTTGTTTGCTTTTCAACTGTGGGTTTTAAAAAAAGTTTCTTTGAAAATTCCAGTTCGACTCTTGTATCGGTCCTCAAGAGTGTTTGAAAAATTGCTTTCGAAAGCTTTTTGAAAAGGTGTCGGTGTGAAAAGTATTTTTGATTTGTTTTGAAATTTAGAGCAAGTATCTAGAGTCGTCTACCTACCCTAAGGAATTCATCTGTGTAAATGTCCTTTAAAGTAGTGCCATCCCACCATTGAGAGGTAGGTAGCACCACCGTTGGAGGTGTTCGGGTCAATTCGAGGTTCGGGACATGGTGATCACCAGAGCAATGGGAAGACACCTTAGAAGCTACCCTCATGCCAGGTTCCCGGATCATGAGGACTTACTAAGACATCCTCTACTCGACGATCACCTTTCGAGGCAAGGCAACAGTGAGGCGTACCCTAGAGGTGGTGTGTGATTTGTGTGTCAGATTCAGATATTTTATCTTGTCGTGGTATGGGTGATCTATGCGCTTGTTTTTATTTATTGTCCATTCATTCTTGCATGCCTTGATTAACAGTTAAAGATTGCGAAAAGTAAAAGATTCTAAGCTATTACAAAAGGCGCGGGTCCACATCGCCAAAATTTCTTGAACCCGATTTGACAGAAAAATAAAGAATTAATTAAAAGTAAAGTGCAAGAAATTAATTTACACGGCTTTGGGAGAGGTACATAAATATTATAAGAAATAAAATAAATATGCGAATTAAATAAGAATTAAAAAACGAGGGCGTTGGACCCTTTTTGCAAAATTGAATTAAATGATGGAATTAATTAATTAAAAAGAAAAGAAATTGTTTTTTGGTATTTTTTGGTATTTTATGATTTTAATGCAATTAAACCTAATTCTACAATTTTTATTTTATTATGAAAACATGTTAAAGTTTAACCTAAAATTAACCCTAATTATTTTACATGCAATTTTTAATTACAAAAAATAAGTAATAGTAAATATTTAATTATTATGAAAGAAAATAAAAAAGGATAAAAAATTAATTAAAACCTAATTCTACCAATTTTAGATTTTTATTATGAAAATATTACAATTAAACCCTAAATTAAAACTAGTTAATTAATGGACTTTATTTACAAAAAATACTATTAAATAAATATATTTAATTTTTTTTCATCTTTTCTGATTTTTTTGGTGTTTTTATATATTATGAAAATATTAAATTAATTAATAAAACAATAATTAAAGAAAGTAAAAACAATAAAGAAAGTAAAAATTTGCAAACCTAAGGGGGTCTGCCCCTAATTTTGGAGGTTTTCCTTTAGCAATCTGGGCCCATTTACTCTTTGGCCTGGTTGACTATTGCATTGGCATGGATCTCCCTTGACTAGAGTGCATCATGTTCCCCCAGATCCTGGCCTTCGATTGAATGCCCTGGGACGCGTGGACAGCTTGATTTGAGAGACGCGTGGTAGTCTCCAGGACATAATCTGCATAGAACCATTAATTGAAAAATAATGTGAAAGGGGGTGGGGACCTGGGACTCGAACCCAGGTCCTGAACGTTACCAGCGCTTATGCCTGCCAGTGGAGCTACTTTGTTTCTTTGTAAATTAAATAACAAACAAAAACTTATAAAAATAAAATAACGCGTTAGTGGATTCCTGGCGCGAACTTTCAAACGGACCAACCGTTGATAGCCACCTAAGCGTCTTCCTCGTTGGCTTGTTTTTCCTGAAATACAACAAACATAGGCAACGGTTTTGAACCGTTCTAACAGGCATCATTAGAGAAAATAGCGAATAGCCCCTGGGGCTTCATAAATTAGGCGCGATGGCCTCATTCTCTTCGTCCAAGCGCACTGAATTGGATGGTCTAGGTTTCAAGCTCCAATTTTTCCATATTTTAAAACCCCCAATTCAAAGCTTCATAAACCCTAAAAAGCAACAATGGTAGATTCGCATACAGTGTATAAAAACGCAATTAAAGTAGATGGTTAGCTTCAAAACACATTACTTAGCATGAATCTATAAATAAAATGCCATGAATATGCATAAATTATAAAGTACGATTATGAGAAAAAGTAAGAAAAGCTTGGCTTCTGTACAGTGATTCAAAGGGTTAGGGACTGTGTTCTTGATCCAGGCACGTTGCTTGATGTCCCAGGAATGCAATGGAATGAGTTTTGTGGCTTGAAACGACCTCTAACCCTGTTTTCATTTTTGAGTTCTTTCACCAAAAATTCAAGTTTTCTTTTCTATGTCTGGCGCAGCTTCTTGGTCAATGGCATTAGGGTTGCGTTTGGTACTTATGTATGAGTGATCTAGGTCAAAGAAATCAATCAAAAGCCTTGGCATTCATGTCTTGCAAGATTTGATTTCCAAAAATCTTTTTCAATCTTTTTTTCATGCTATTTTGTACAAATCATGACCAATTCTCTTCAATTCTTTCCAAATCTAGCTATGCACGAAATATTGAGTATATAATATGCATAAAAAGATTTAAAACCTAGGTTTAGTATTTTTCATGTATTTATTTTAATTTAAATGAATTATTAATAATAAAAATCCAAATAAATAAATAAAAAATGATAAAAACTTCCCTTTGGGCCAAATGGTCGTGCACATGCCTTGGATGATGAATTGTGGAAGAAAAAGAGGCCCATTAGCAATTTTAGGTCATTTGAACCAATGTTGACTTTTCAAAATATCCAAAAATTTCCCAACTTCCACAAGGCACAACTTTCTCAATTTTTAAGTTTTGCTCATGTTCTTGGACATTTTGGAAAGGTCTTTGAGTCCTCTTACCAATGCCTTTGGTCCCATGTCATTTTGATATACCAATCTCAAGTTATGGCCTTTGACTTAAAGTCCCTTTTTGTTGACTTTTGAAAATGACCTATAATGTTGAAATTGATAACTTTTTGTGAGAGAATTTCTTGGACTTGAAGTGTGAAGAGGAGTTGTTGGAAATGTCTTTCTCTTCAAAATGAGCTTTGGATGGGATTTTTTCTGATAATCCATGTGAAAGTTATGCCCTGGTCAATTTACAGTTGACTTTTTCAGCTGTCCAAATAAGGAAACTTTTGCATCTTGATGATTTTTGAGCCAAGCTTTGAGAATCATGATCAAGCATTGATCAAATGATGTTTGTGGCTTCAAAATGAGATGTTGACCAAAAATTTGAACTTTTGACTGTCAAATGACCATTTTGCCCCTACAATCGACTGCAGTGCAATTAGGGTTTTGATTGTGCAATTTTGTGCTGAAAGTCTTGAAACTTTGTATAAGGATGCTTGACCTTATTTATAGGCATGTGGGACTTGATTGGACCCTTGGAAAATTCATTTTCTTGATCAGAACCAAAACCCTAATTTTGACTGTTTAGGAGGCCCTTGAACTGTGCAACCCTTAGGGAATTTTGAAGCATGACTTGGCAATTTCTTGAAGAATATGGGAGGGCAAATTTTGGGGTACAACAGTATCACTATAGCATTTACCGTTTGATGGTGTTCAGATCTGCTTTGGCCCCTCGGGCTATAGACTGCACTGGCTTCCTTCTTACCAGCAAAAGGTTTCTTTACCGAACTCGAAAAGGCATCCTTCTGTATTTTGCCACTCCGAATTCCAGCTACTACTTTTTCTCTAGTTAAAATCAACTCGGTAAAACCAGATGACGAGCTGCCGATCAAGTGATTGAAAAACGAACCAGACAGCATCCCCAGAAACATGTCAACCAACTCCCTATCAGACAACGGGGGTTGAAATCTCCCAGCCAAGTCTCTCTATTTCTGTGCATATTCCTTAAAGCCTTCACCTGCACCCATGGGCATACTCTGGAGTTGAGTACGAGTGAGAGCAAGGTCGGCATTGTACTGATACTGCTTGTAGAAAGAAACAACAAGATCTTCCCAGTTTCGGACACTGGCTCCCTCCAACTGGTAGAACCATTCAAGTTGAGTCCCCGACAGACTATCTTGAAAGAAGTGCACCCATAAATTTATATCAGCGGTGTGAGGTTGAATCTTCCTGACATACGAGCGGAGATGGAGCTTTGGGCAGGACACCCCATCATACTTGGCAAAAACCGGAGCTTTGAACTTATGAGGGATGACCACTCCCGATACCAGTCCCAGTTCTCCGAAATCCAATCCAAGTATCTTCTGAACTTCCATAGCACTCAGACGGTCTTCTAGCTGCTTGTATCTATCCTCGGCAGGAGGATATTACTCATCATTGTAATCAATATCGTCGTCAGAAACTGCAGGACTATGGTCCTTTCCCCTTCTTGGTTCTCCCCTTCCTTGGATGAAGAGGTCAAATCAGTTTGATGCTTCAGCCTTTCTCCGAACCCTCTGCCCATATTCAGAATACCAGTCTTCTTCTTCTTCTTCTTCTTCTTCTTCTTCTTCTTTCAGAATGAGGGCTTTCAAATCCTCTTGCCCCTTAGCCAGACTGATGAACATCTGTTTGAACTGGGAATTTTGCACCTGAAGATCTTTGATGGCTTGATCGGAAGACATTTCTAATGAAATAAACAGCGAAGAAGATGATAAACCTGTAGTGGTACCTGTAATGATATGTATGATAATGGGATGCGCATGTAATGATTTCCAAGACTTTGGGAAATTTAAATTTGCAAACCAAAATAAACAAAACTTTATTAGCTTAAACTTTGAAGGTTCACAATGCCTTTAAGGCTTTACAAAATAAGTAAATAAAAAAAATCTAAAAATAGAAAAGAAAAAATCAGAAATCCCATGGAGGCTTTCTCTTTATGCTGATATAGTCATTGATCACTCTTTCTTCCTCGAGCTGCCTGGTGAGCTTTAAAATCTTCCTCTCTTGCTCATGGAACTACTCCCGGTAAGTATACCGCTCATTCTTCAGCTGAATCCAAGATCTCTGTAACTCCCCATGATCAGTGGGCATGTAAGCATAGAGAACCGTGTAAGGAATGCCTTCTTCAGTAGTGGGCTCCACAATCACTGGTAATACGGCCGCATAAGGCATCATAAGCTTCTAGGCACGAGCTCGGATCCATTGGAGGTAAGGCTGCATAGGAAGGGAAGTCTTTGGTCCCAACTCTTTGGGGTCAGCTCTGTTTACCATGCCCCAAGATCGTATGAACCTCCTGCGATGCTCCTTAAAATCATCCTCATAGTCAAACACAATGTCCTCGAGAAGTAGTTCATGGGGACCATCCCTTCGAGCACAACCAAATTGTCACAAAGCTAGACAAGGATTGTAAGTTATACCCCCTCTAATACCAAGTAATGGGACATTAGGGTACCCCCCACAACGGTCAATAACAACAGTGTCTTCCATAGCCCGGGAACACTAAAGAATATCCATATGAGCGAGTGACATTATTCTGTGTGACCAACCCAAACCTTCTTCGTTCTTCAGTACAAACTTAGGGAGGTGAGAAATAAACCACCTCGACAGCAACGACATGCAGAACATAAGAGTCCCTCTTCTCTTTATAGTACGAGTATGGAGAGCATGCAAGATATCTCCAAGCAAGGTAGGCACAGGGTTGCGAGAAAGGAAAATCTTGACAGCATTCACATCTACAAAGGAGTCTGAATTAGGGAAGAGAACTAAACCATAGATAAGAAGAGCCAAGACATCCTCAAAAGCCTGAAAATCTAAATCATCCCAAAATAGTTGAGCCTGGTCTATTAGAAATTTGGCTAGAAAACCTTCGACCCCGCTTCGAGTTTCCCAATTGGATACCACATCGGCCCATTTCAAGTGCAAAGCTGAGGCAATAACTTCTGGCTTAGGAACTTCTTCCATACCCATGAAGGGTACCTGTTCAAGAATGGATATGCCCAATAGATGAGAAAATTCTTCCAAGGTGGGTATCAGCTGGTAATCTAGAAAGGTGAAGCAGTGATGCTTGGGATCGAAGAACTGAAATAATACGCTCATCATCTGTTCATCAAGGTTTGAAGTAACCAAGCTGAGAAGTTGACTGTGTCTCTTAATAAAAGTAGAAGTTTCAGAAACTCTTGATGCTAGCTCTTTAAGTTGGGCAGGCATCTGCACAAAGTTGATTCAGATGGTATTTCTATGCACGGAAGCCATGATCTGCAAAACAGAACAAAGATAAATTCCCTTGGTCTTTGAAATGGTTAGTGTAATGAAGCATGAATGCCATGTTATGATGCATGATGTCATGATAAACCACAGGTATAGCAAACACAAGTATTGCAGACACAGTCAAATCACACAAAGCCCTTAGGTTTAAGGCTTGCATGAGGCCAAAGGTAATACCCTCTTGAAGTTAAGTTGGTTCAACCTATCCTATAAAAGTAATCGGGTTCTAGAGGATCTCAATATCACTGACCATCCTCCATCGGTCATGGTTTCAGCTCACGCAATCTTTTCTTGCGACCGAAATTATTCCGAGAGTATAATCTCAATGAGTGTAGCATCGAGTATCAACCAGTTCTCAGCTCTACACCGAGGCCGGATATCTCGCTACTTTCTAATGGCCAAGTTGGGCGATTAAAGGTTCTAAGGTCAGATGATGCTTAACGACACCACGCAGCGGCCCCGTATTCTCCTCGTTTCTCCACAAGGGATACCGGTACCGACCAAAGTGCCACACCAACGTAGCTACTGCTTCAACCGTATTGGTCTACATCGTATAGTTTGCTCACAGTCTATTGCTACTTACCTAAAAGGTGTTCCCCAGATCCGGGTGTAGAATCTATAGTAACCACAAACAAAAACCCTCAAAAATAAAGCAAACGAAGCAATTAGGAGAAGTAATTATAATGAACTAGATCCTAATGTATACCCCACTTATTAATTCCCCAGCATAGTCGCCAGCTCTGTGATACGGTGGTATAACCGACTGTTTAATACTGGTTTGCGTTTTGCATTTTGTGTTTGCAAAATGTCGCGGTAAGCAAGAGTTTCCACTGACTTTTATTTTATCCAACCGGAAAGGAAAAAAGTACAGAAAAAATCCTTTTTCGAGATGTTTGAGTACAGGGGGGTAGATTATAGAAAGGGAAGGTGTTAGCACCCTTTCTATCTATGGTTTTCCATGGGCTCTTAGGTACTTGCTCATCTTTTTAAAATTGCTTGTGTATGTGCTTTGCTTCGAAAATGTTTTACTTCGTGATAACCCTTGTATCAGTCCTCAAGAGTGTGACAAAGTTGTTTTAAAAATTGTTTTGAAAAGTGTAAGTGAGAAAAGTTTTGATTTGAGCAAGTACCTACTAGCATCTACCTACTAAAAAAAAGATTGTTTCTATTCTTGTTTCCTTTAGACAGCGCTATCCTACTATTGAGAAATGGGTAGCACTATCGTTGGATTTTGTAAAGGTCAATTCGAAAGGGACGTATGATCACTAAAGCAATGTTAGCACACCTTAGTAACAACCCTAGAGTCTTAAGATCATATTCGAGGCAACATTTCTGAGGCAATATTTCCGAGGCACCATTTCCGAGGCAACATTTGATCGGGACAATTTGATCTTTTAGACTGGAGGGCAACCACTAAGACACCTTATGCTTAATGATCGTTTACCGAAGGCAATCGAAGTGAGAGTATACCCTAAGAGTGATATGTGCGAGTGATTTGTTTCAGTTATTTATCTTTGCACATTAGGGTTTTCTAACCGTATTAATTTGTCATGCATTCTTATCATACAATCCTATTAGCATACATCTAAGCAGTTAAATATTTGCAGGAATTAGAATGCGAGAAAATAAATCTACGCTATTACAAGGCTTCGGGGAGGGGGATTAATTACATAGCCAAAAACCCGAGAAGTTAACAGTAAATAAAACCCTAAATTAAACTATTACAAACCATGAACAGTTACAAAAATATTGGCAAAAATAATTAACAAGTGCGCGATGAATTAAATGCGAAGCAATTAGGGTTTTAACCCTTGACTAAACCTATTTGCGATTGATTAAAAAATATGTTTTTGTCATGTTTTGTTATTTAAGAAAATAATGAAACAATTAAATGAAAATGAAAATCCTAAGTCCTAATTAATTTTAAATTAAGAAAAATAAATTAATCCACTCTAAAACCTATTTTTGTATTTTAGTTTATTTGAGAAAAAAGTAAATTTAAATCAAGAGTTTAAACCTAATTTGCTATTTGATTTGATTTATAAAAACAAGTTAAAATTGCCCTAAGTTAAATTAAATTAAATTAAATTTGATAATAAAAAAACTAATTCTAATTTTTTGTGAATTATTGATTTTATGATTTTTTTTTATGAAAAATAATAAATTAATTTGTTAATTAAAATGATTAAAAGAAATATTAAAATAATTAAAGAAAAGAAATAAAAACAAGTTAGAGATGGGCCTGATTGTTAGCAATTATGGGGGGTGTAAATCTGATTTCTGGGCCCAAACAATCCAAGCCTGTATTGACTATGGTTGATCCGGTATGGTTGTTGACTTGAGGAATATGATGGACTTTCAATGGAGAGGCATTGAATCTTGCTAGCTGGACATCAAAGGATGGATGTTGAGGTTGCATGGTGAACACATGGGACAGTAGCGCACCTGATTATGTGAAGAAAAATAACATGGAACAAATGTTGGGACCTGGGGATCGAACCCAGGCCCTTATACTCAATTCCAGTGCTTTCTTGCTAACTGAGTCATGATGATTAGTTGTAAATATGATAATAATAAAATATAATATAAGAAAAACAAACATTATTTTCAAAAATGCGTGAAAATTCAAATGGACGAGTTACACGCTGCCACGCCATCGTCTCCCTCACTGGCCCGTCATTTTAGAAAAACCAGCTTTTACCTACGGACGCTTTGCTGTAGGTACAGACATGTTCATCTCAAAAATTATATACAAGCAAGATAAATGAAAGGTGATGGTACCAATCAACTCGTCTCATCCTCACGAGCATAATGGTACCAGAATCAAAGCCTAATTTTGCCTAAACTGAAAAACCCTAAAACGAGCAAAGGAACCCTAACAATGGCATATCATGATTCTTGCACTGAAAACGCAATTAAGTGATACCAATAGCTTGAAAACTCAATGATGAACAAGAATATATAGATCAAAAGTTCTCATAATGCGTAAATTGCAGTAATCAAATTTGAAAAATATACCAAACCGTGTGAGTTGTAGCACGAGTTTTTGAGTGCTTCAGGCCCTGGGAATGATTGGAACAGCTTCCTGGAATGTCTTGGAAGGGATTGGTGATCTTGGAATGCTTTGAGACGCCTCGTAGATGGAAAACCGATTCTCACTTTTTCTTGAATTTTCAGTTTTTCTTCTTGGCTATGCACGACCTCTAACCCTCTTTTCTTGCTTTGGCTGCGTTCTCTATATGTACTAGAGTGAATTAGGGTTGTAAAAACCACTAGTATCTTTACAAATTTTGAAGATTTGATTTGGTTTTCATGGTGTATGATATCCTTCTAAATTTGGCCTAATCATGCTCTTTTTGTACCAATTTCCATTGATTCGAATTGATCTTGCAAGCTCAGCATATCTTAGTTGCTAACCTGTCAAAAAAACAAATCAAATCACATCTTTGATAATTTTCATCATTTATTTGATTTAATTCACTTTTTAATTAATGAAAAATAAAAATAAATTGAAAAATGAAGAAAATAATGTGTGGATAAGTATTTGAGTCGTGGACCACATTATAATTGAGGTGCAAGCATAAAAAGTTGGGCCCATTTAGCAAAAAATGCAAATTTGAGCACATTTGACTTTTGGCAATTTTGCAAAAATGGTCAACTTGGCCAATGCATAAATCTCATAATTTTGACCCTAGAGAGGTGTTCTTTGACTTTTTATAAATCTTAGGATGTTCTATAAGCAACCCTTTTAGTCTCATCTCAATTGAGTCTTCCATGTTCATGTATAAAGCTTTGACCTAAAAGGTGTTTTTGTTGAATTTTCAAAAGGACCTATAATGTCCAAATTCATATCATTTTGTGAGTGTATATTCTGGACTTGGGAGATGAATATGAATTGTAGGGAATTGCATCCTCTTAAAAGTGAGCTTTGGATGGGTCATTTCTGATAAAGTATAGGAAAGTTATGCTTGGTCAAAGTTAAGTTGACTTTTCCTATAAAACCCTAATTTAGCAACTTTTGGGTTTTGATGAATTATGAGAAATCCTTGAGGAATCATGATCAACCCTTGATAAAATGATGAATAATACTTCAAAATGAGCATGTTGACCAAAAATCTTGAAGTTTGACTGTATGTGGGCCACAATTGACTTTTGACCTAGCATAGTTGATTTTCAGGCAATTAAGCTATTGACTGAGGAAACTTCTTCTACAAGGCTTGAAACTTGACATGGATGATCTTGAGAACATATTAGGAAAATGGTGAGAATTTGAGTCCTTTGTGGTTCACCCATCTTTATGAAGATGGAAACCCTAATTTGAGGTATACTGCCTTAGGAGAGAGTTTGTCTGGTCAACTCTTGGGCAACCTTGAGCAAATTGGAGACTTCACTTGACATTTGTTGAGAAATATGGGAGGGCAAATTTTGGGGTACAACACCATGTGTCAGCCATGGAGATGTCATCATTGTGGGTCGTTTGGTCATTTAAAGTCCTCCTGCTACAAATTGTATGGCTATCTCAACCATAGGACTCCTTACAGAAGTAAAATGTTAATACTGAGGCAAAGTCAAGAGGAGCTCCTCATCATTACTCATATGGACTTATAACTTACATTTCTCTCAAAGCCTCAACTAGAGAGTATTGGTATTTTGATAGTGGTTTTTCTAGACACATGATTGGTGTTAAGAAATTCCTTGTGGACATTAAATCATGCACTACTAGTTATGTCACTTTTAGAGATGGCTCAAAGAGTGAAATCAAAGTTGTTGAAAAGTTGGATTATGCTAGACAACCTAGTCTCGATAATGTGTTATTTGTAAAAGGGCTAGTAGCAAATCTGATAAGTATCAGTCAGCTATATGACCAAGGTCTTAAAGTTAACTTTACTCAATTTGAATTCCTGATTACAAATGATAAGAATGAAGTGGTAATGAAGGGAATCAGGTCAAAAGACAACTGCTACCTATGGAGTTCTCCATAATGTCTCACAACATGCTTAATGTGAAAGGATGATGAAGTAAATTTATGGAATCAAAATCTTGGACATCTACATCTGAAGGGTATGAAGAAGATCCTGTCAAAGAAAGCTATTAGAGATATTCCCAAGCTAAAGATTGATGAAGGTAGAATTTATGGTGAATGTTAAATTTGGAAGCAGACAAAGATGTCCCATAAGAAGATTCAACATCTTGCTACCTCAAGAGATCTAGAGCTTCTTCACATGGACTTGATGGGACCTATGCAGGTTGAAAGTCTTGGAGGCAAAAAGGTATGCCTATGTTATTGTTGATGACTACTCCAGATTCACTTGGGCGAAGTTCATCAAAGATAAATCTGAAGTGTTTGAAGTGTTCAAAGAATTATGCCACAAGATTCAAATAGAAAAGGACAATGGTGTTGTCAGAATCAGAAGTGACCATGAGAAGGAATTTGAGAACAACAAGTTAGAAGAATTTTGTACATCTGAAGGGATTATTCATGAGTTTTCCTCACCCATCACTCCTCACAAAATGGTGTGGTTGAGCGGAAGAACATGACTATTCAAGAGTGTGCTAGAGTTATGCTTCATGCCAAGAAATTACCCCTTTACTTTTGGGATGAAGCCATGAACAATGCTTGTTATATTCACAACAAAGTGGCAATCAGAATTGGAACTTCTGTTACTTTGTATGAATTGTGGAGAGGAAGAAAGCCAACTGTCAAATATTTCCATGTCTTTGGAAGTAAATGTTATATTCTGGCTGACCGTGAGCCAAGAAGGAAGTTGGATGCTAAGAGTAATGAAGGAATTTTTCTGGGATACTCTACAAACAGTAGACCATATATAGTATTTAACTCCAGAACCAAAGTGATAATGAAGTCTTCAAATGTGATTGTTGATGACTCAACTAAAGAAGATGATGTCCCAAAAGAAGTTAAGACATACTCCTACAGAAGATGTGGTTCCTGAAGAATATGTTACGACATATACCACCGATGTTGCAAGCTCAAGTGTTGATTCTGAAGTTGAAGAACCTCAGGTAGCTGACAAAGGACATTCTCTCATAATTCAAAAGGATCATCCTAATTATCTTATAATAGGAAATCCGAGACATGGAGTAGTCACCTGATCAAGGGAAGTTGTTTCAAATGCTTGTTTTGTGTCAAAGATTGAGCCTAAGAATGTGAATGAAGTTTTAGCTGATGAATTCTGAATCAATTCTATGCAAGATGAGCTTGGTCAGTTCAAAATAATTGAAGTCTAGGGTTTGGTACCAAGACCTGAAGGGATGAATATCATTGGTACAAAATGGGTGTATAAGAATAAAACAAATGAACACAGAGGTGTCATCAAAGCCAGACTGGTTTCTCAAGGGTACAACCAAATTGAGGGAATAGATTTTGATGAAACATTTGCTCTTGTGGCTCGCTTGGAGTCTATCAGATTGTTAGTTGGAGTAGCATGTCATCTAAGGTTCAAGCTATATCAAATGGATGTCAAGAGTGCCTTTCTAAATCGGTACCTGAATGAAGAAGTTTATGTTGAACAACCAAAAGGGTTTGTTGATCCTTCCTTTCCAGATCATGTGTTTAGACTAAAGAAGGCTCTGTACGGGTCGAAACAAGCTCTAAGAGCTTGGTATAAGAGGTTGACTGGATTTCTAGTCAATCATGGATATAGAAAGAATGTAGTTGACAAAACACTTTTTTCAAAAATGAAGCTGGAAAATTTGTGATAGCACAGATCTATGTGGATGACATTGTTTTTTGGGGGATGTCGGATGAAATGGTCCAACAGTTTGTCAAGCTGATGCAATCTGAGTTTGAAATGAGTTTGGTAAGTGAATTGACTTACTTTCTTGGTTTTCAAGTCAAGCAGATGGAAGACTTAATTTTTCTCTGTCAAAGCAAATATGCAAGGAATATTGTGAAGAAATTTAGATTGGAAAATGTCAGCCATAAGAGAACTCCTGCTCCTACACACCCGAAGTTATCTAAAGATGAAAAAGGAGTTAGTGTTGATCAGAGTTTGTATAGAAGCATGATTGGAAGCTTTCTATATCTTACTTCTAGCAGACTATACATCACTTTTGTTGTTGGAGTATGCACAAGGTATTAAGAAGAACCTAAGATAAGTCACATTAACCAAGTGAAAAAGATTCTGAAGTATGTGAATGGGACATGTGACTATGGTATGTTGTATTCCCATGATACAAATTCCTCGTTGGTGGGATTTTGCGATGCTGATTGGGCTGGAAGCGTTGATGATAGGAAGAGTACCTCTGGAGGATGTTTCTTTATGGGAAACAACTTGATCTCTTGGTTTAGTAAGAAACAAAATTGTGTTTCTCTATCTACTGCAGAAGCTGAGTACATAGCAGCAGGAAGCAGCTGCTCTCAACTAGTATGGATGAAGTAAATGTTGTCTGAATACAATGTTACACAAGATGTTATGACATTATTTTGTGACAATTTGAGTGCTATTAATATTTCCAAAAATCATATTCAACATAGTACGACCAAGCACATTGACATCAGGCATCATTTCATCAAAGAAATTATGGAGGACAAAGTCATAAAGCTTGAGCATGTTAGTACTGAGAATCAGCTTGCTGATATCTTTACAAAAGCTCTTGATGTAGTTCAGTTTGAGAACCTAAGGAGAATACTTGGGATCTGTATCTATGAAGAATTATAGTAATTACTATTGGTGTTGCATATGTTAATGATGATGCTGAGGATGGTGTTGCACCTGATGAATAATAGGTCATGGGATTTTGTTTGGATCTGCCTTATGATTTTATTTATTTTGGTTAATGATTTTGTAAGGGCTAAATGCCCATAATAATTTTAGTTTTTGCACCCTAATACTTGAAATTTAGGTGCTTAAATTGTTTTTATAATATTGTATACTTAACTTTGCCATATTATGGCTAAAAATGAGGAGTAGTATGATATTGAGGATGTTGGAGCTAGCACTAGATGGTGCTACTGCTGAGGGGAGAAATTTTATGATTCTTTGTTGTGATAGCAGGTGTTGAGGGGGAGTTCCTGTTGTTTGAGGGGGGGGGGGGGGTTCCTGCTGTTCTGAAGAGATGTCAGGCATGATATCTTGACATCATGGTGTTGAGAACTTAGGTTCTATATTTTTTGTTGCAGTTGTATTAGTAGATCAACTAACTACTGACAATGTCTTTGATTTATGTGCTGCTAACCTTGCCTCTGTTTGTTTTTCGCTGATGTACCTCTGATGTGTGTGTTTGATTTATTTTCAAGCATACTTTGTGATGTTTCTTGAGCAAGGGTTATTTGGGTGTTTTAGCCAAAATGTTCCAAAGGGGGAGATTGTTATTTCTCTAAAATTATGATTGGCATATATTTTGG
Organism: Vicia faba; assembly: GCA_948472305.1. Lineage (NCBI taxonomy): Eukaryota > Viridiplantae > Streptophyta > Magnoliopsida > Fabales > Fabaceae > Vicia > Vicia faba. The sequence continues at coordinate 486,331,477 of OX451737.1, forward strand.
TAAAACCAACTTGGCAACAACATGTTAAATAAGATGTTCTAACTTGCAATTTTCAACATGTCGAGTAAGATGTCCCAACCAAGAGATAGGACATCGCGTTTGCAGCAATTGACAATTATGGTTCAGTTGATTTGTTTGTTATGAAATATTCAGGAAATATTTAGTTAGCTTATGTGGCATCCAAGATTCACAAATTCGAATATTTTATGTTGGTTTTCGAAGATTTGCAAAGTTTCTAAATATGGAGACATTTTAGGAAACTAATGATTGAAGACCAATTTTCTTGGAGAAGAATTTGCAGACTTTGTGCAACCTCACTGCTGCGGTTTTGAAGCCCAACCCAGTCCATAAAAAAGTTATAAATAGACTGGTGTATACCTAATATTAGGTCGAACTTACATGTGTGTTTTTGTTAGGGTTTTTAGAATCCTTGTTGTTGGGTTGTAAGTTATGTGTCAGATGTTCATAAGCATTTAAGCATTGAATATTTGTGTAATAATTCTCATAAGATGTTAAGCATTGAGTTTTGTGTGTCAGTTCTCATAAGCTTTTAAGCATTCAGTTTTCTGTGTTTTGGAAGAGTGACTTTCAATTTTGTTCTCTACTTGTGTTTATAGTTGCTCCAATTGCTGAGTGTAATTAAAGAGGGATTTGAGGAGGGCCTCATACCTTGATGGGTCTTAGGTAGAAGTTAAGCAAAGGGTAGTGATTAAATGAGTAGGCTGTAAACTGGGATGTTTGTTGTGAAGTCTATAAATTAACACCATCTAGTTAATTTCGTATCTGGCTTGGTAGCACCTAAAGTAGGTGATGTTGTTACTGAACTGAGTAAACATATATTGTGTTATTTACCTTCTACACTATTTATTGTGTTAATATATCCCGTTGTTCTGTGTTAAAGTCAGATCCATTGTTTGGCATCTCTTAGAACATCTGGAATCTGATAGCCAGAATTTCACTTTTCAAGTATATGAGGGAGCTAGTCAAGGAAAAGAGACAGTGGTGCAAATATCAGAAAGTGGATTCCCATGGGAAGACTAATTTCTTATGTACTTGTTGAATGCAAACTTGTGGAAACTCTGCAGAGGCTGAACATGACAAAAGAGATTGACACAGATGTTGGAAAGATGAATATGAAGAAAATGTCTTAGATTTCTGAAGTTATTTATCTTACTGAAGTTCTGGATAAGGATTCAGTATCTTCAAGAAGGATAGCCATTGATGACTATCCCTTATTTACCAAAGTGGGTCCTCCTGAAATCCTACCATCTTACAATGACTACCGCATAGCCTCAGGTATTGAACATGTAGCTTTTTCTTATGAAGAACTTTCAGATGCTCCTGATGAGCCTACTCTCAGAAGGAAAAGGAAAGCATCTAAGAAACTTGGTAATGGACCTTCTGGAACTGCTGAGTCTCTAGCCAAGAAGGCTAAGAATTTTGCAACTATAAGAAGGCCTCTGGGAAATGTTCTGGAAATTGAAGCTAAAGGTTCTAAGACTGTTGAGAAAGTTGAAGTTCCTCCGACTCATAATCAAACTTCTTGTAAGTCTTCTATTGTTGAGACATTTTTGACTTCTGATAAAATTGTAAACACTTCATCTTCATTCACTCTCATTCAACCTACACCATAAATAATTACTTTTAATACACCGCTTGGAACCATTTATACCCCTCAACCAAAACAATCATCTACTTTTAAACTATCTCAACCTAAACCATCAATTCATAACTTCAACAAATATCGCCTGAGAATACCCCCTCTGAACCACAACCAACATCTTCCATCCATACATCCTTTCACATTTTTATACATAAAATTTGTTCCTTTCTAGATTCTATACATTCACCACCTACCCAACCAAATATCATTAGTACACCTTTCATTGACACTCAAATGGACCATGTCTTAAACCATTACACTTCCACTGATTCCTCAGATGAACCTATTTCAGTTTCATCTGACTCTGAGGTTAAAGCAAAATATGAAGCCACCCAAATCTTTCCTTTTATCCAAAACTTCCTTAGGGACCAAGTGAACCTCAACAACCTTAGTGAACCTGAACCTAATGTTGATGAATTGTTGTTACAATTTGAGTCTGAAGCAAATGATCGTCTATGCTATCTTACACAAGTTTGCACAAATTGTATCAACCCTACTGAGAGTGATGTACTTTGGACTGACTTTAGAAGATGGATTAATTCTCGTTCCTAGTAGTAAAGTTGTCAAAATGGGCTACCCGGCCCTAAACGTGCTGGCCCATGCGGGCCTCAGGCTTTTCAGGGCCGGGCCCAAAAAGTCCATATTTAAATAGGCTTTATTTTTAATACCCAGGCCCAACCCTGTATAGGTTGCGGGCTACCTGGCCCTAAACGAGCCCATTTCTAAAAAAAATAATTTTTTTTCCTTATTTTTGTAAGTAATCATGCAATTGTATGCAATATATATATATATATATATATATATATATATATATATATATATATATATATATATATATATATATATATATATATATATATATATATATATATATATATATATATATATATATATATATATATATATATATATATATATATATATATATATTAAATTTTATATCTAAAATTAGGATTTCTAAATAATCCATATAAGTTAACAATTAAAATATAAAACAACATATTAACTTAACTCAAACTATCCAAAAATTCATCACAAATTATCCAATGTAGCACACAAAATTAAATAACTTATTCCAACAAGTTTTAATTTATAAATATTCATGACAATTATAATTCTATAACAGTTATAACAACAAACTGTTATAAAATTTTATAACAATTATAATTTTGTAACAATTATAATTAGATTGATGAGATATAATTTTATAACAAATTGTTATATATCTGATTTGTACTAACTCTATTCTCCCATAAAACTTATATTAGAGCTTTCATACATAATTAGTTTTAATTTTTTTCTTTTGCTTAATTTTTTTATGAATTAGGAAAGGATAATTTCTAATTATATTAAAAATTTTAATTTTTTCGGGCCGACGGGCTACCCATGGCCCATACGGGCTGGCCCATATTTTTCAGGGCTTTTTCGAGTCGGGCTAAAAAAGGCCCAGAAGTAAATGGGCTCGAAAAATAAGGCTCATGCCCTAACTTTTTTCGGGCTCAATGGGCCGACCCATGGGATTCGGCCCATTTTGACAGCTCTACCTGGAAGTTGAGAGAAATTTTCTTTGAAACTGCTCAGAAAAAATTCCATGAAAAACTCTCTGGCATCAAAGAGCCTCTTCTAGAGAAGTTTAAACCAAAATTTATTCCTACACCAGAAGCTGATCCAACATTAGTTGTTTCTGAGAAAGAGATTCATCCTGAAGTTACTCCTTCTCCTAAACAACAAGTCTTTTCTCTATTGAGACCGTAACTACTTTTGGAGATGAGATGCCTTCTCAATCTAACTTCATGCCTCTGGTAGTGTTGAACACTTTGGAAGAACTCAAGCAAGATAATGAAGCTGTTAGATCTCATCTAGACAAGCAAGATGAAATGTTTAAGGAATAGGCTCAAACCAACAACAAGATTGAAGGACTACTTCAAGTGATTTTGTCAAGGCTACCACCCCTACTTAAAACCCTTTTAAAGTTGTTTTTTTGTTTAAGTTTTTTTAAAAGAAAACCTAGCCTTTCTTTTTGTCCAGTTTATAGGGTTTATCCTTTTATGTCTTTGTATATTTTTTTGTTTCAATCAAATGAAGTTTCATTTTTTCTCTTTTCTATTTTTATTGATGCCAAAGGGGGAGAAACATATATATGATTTTGATATGCTTATATTCCTTTCTAATCCCAAACATTTGACTTTGAAAATTTTAAATGATCAAGGAACTTTAAAAAAGTTCACTAATGTTACTAGTCAGGCAATCCAATTTATTTTCAAGATATTTATGAACCAGGAATCAGAAAGTCTGAGATCAAGCATGCTTTGACTATTAGGAAAGATCGAACCAGGTTCTAATAGATTTTACTAGGATTTTGTGCTTCATCAGGATCTGATATAAGCTAGGTTCTGATACAAGGAATCAAGTAATTTTAATCATATTCTCATACAAGGAAGTTTTTCTTTCATGTTGTTTAAAGTATTTTATGTATCAAAACTTTTCAGAAGTCTTAAACTTAGGAGGAGTCTACAAACTTCATTCTAAATAAGCTGAGAAAATTTTGGTAGTTTAAAACTCAGGGAGAGTTTACGAGCTTTCTAGCTTACTCTGTTAAGTTTTATAGGATTAAACCAAGTGAAAAATTTTCATCAAAATATATTGTTTTGTCATCATCAAAAATGGGGAGATTGTAAGAACTGTGAGTACAACTTCGTCATTAGATGTTTTGCATGATGTCAAAATTGGGAAAAGCTAGCACTTCTGTACATTGGATAGTATCTTTATGTCTTGTGGAACTCCTCTACATTAGAGGTCTTAGGAATCATTAAATGTTTTTTTGAAATTGATCCAAGTCCTTAAAAACAAGTTTCTGCATAAATTTTCATTGCATGTGTCGACACATACGATTTTCAGGTCGAAACATGCAACTCAGTTTTGAAGCATGTAGCCTCTAGAAGGCTCAGGTTGACACATGCATTACACAGGTCGACACATACTGAATCATTTCTAAAATTGAAGAAATTCTTATTTTATGTGTCAAAATATATGAATTTCAGTTTGACACATTTACTATTATTTTAAAGGCTGTAGCCTCTGACTTGTTTCGGTCGACACATACCTTCCTTCAGGTTGACACATACAGCTTAAACTTAATGTATCTGTATACACATAAGATTTATAGGTCGACACATACTGATTGTTTTGGTCAATTTTTAAAATCCTTTTAATTCTGAATAAGTCCTTTTAACCCTAAATTTCCAAAACTATAAATACATCATTCATGCATCATTTGTAACTTGATGATACCATAAAACTAGCCTACATTTGCTCTTAATCTTCAACCTCCAACCTATGAAAACACACTAACAAACCACTGTAACGATTCTTTGTTTGGGTACCATATAGGCGAGATTCGATAACGTCTGTTGTACCCCAAAATTTTCCCTCTCATTTTACTCAACACATGCCCATTGAGGTTCTCAACTTGCTCAAGGATGCCCAAGAGTTGAGCAGACAAACTCTCTCCTAAGGCAATGTACCTCAAACTAGGGTTTCCATTTTAATCAGGGTGTGGGAAGTCTAAGGGTCCCAAATGCTTTCCATGGTCCTAATATGTTCTCAAGATCATCTATGTCAAGTTTCATGCCTTACACATGAAGTTTGCTCAGTCAATTGCCCAGATGCCTGAAAATTAACTATACTAGGTCAAAAGTCAACTGTGGCCCACATACAGTCAAACTTCAAGATTTTTGGTCAACATCAAAATTTTGAAGTGATATCCATCATTTTATCAAGGGTTGATCATGATTCCCCAAGGAATGCTCCTAATTCATCAAAACCCAAAAGTTGCTAAATTAAGGTTTCTCAAGAAAAGTCAACCAAACTTTGACCAGGCATAACTTTCTCATACTTTATCAGAAAGTTTCCATCCAAGGCTCATTTTGAAGAGGGTGCAATTACCTACAACTCATATTCATCCCACAAGTTCAAAATATGCACTCATCAAAAGATATGAATTTTTAGATTATAGGTCCTTTTGAAAAGTCAATAAAAACACCTTTTGGGTCAAAGCTTCTTACATGAACATGGAAGACCCAATTGAGATGAAACTAAAAGGGTTGTTTAGGGGACATCCTAATATTTCTAAAAAGTCCAAGAACACCTCTCTAGGGTCAAAATTGGAGGAGATATGCCTTTTCAAAGTTGACCATTTTTACAAAATTGCCAAAAGTCAAATGTGCTCAAAAGTGCATTTTTTTGTCAAATGGGCCTAGAATTTCATGATTGCATCTTTCCTGTGACATGGTCCACGACCCAAATCAGCATCCACACATTATTTGCTTCATTATTTATTTTATTTTGATTTTTTATTATTTAAAATTCAAATTAAATCAAATAAATTGCAAAAAATATAAAAAAAATTGGTTTTGATCGGATTGTTGTAGGAATCACAATCTAATCAAGATGGCATATCAAATCAAATCGTGCAAAGCAAATTGAAGCAAAAATTGGCATGATTAGGCCTATTTTTGAAACATATCATACAAGAGGAAAATCAAATCAAATCTCCATGATTATCAAAGATACAAAGCATTTTTGTTGACCTAATATGCTCTAGTATATATGCTGAACATAACCAATGCACAAGAACAGGTTTTTGCAGGTCGTGAAAGCTGGAAACAAAACTGAAAAAATTAACAAAAAGTGGTGAATCATTTTCCAACCTAGAGGGCAATTCAAAGCATTTCAACACTCCCAATCGTTTCCTGGACCTTTCCAGAAGCTAACATGATCGTTTGCAAGCCTCCACAAGTCCAGAATCGTGAGTTATATACCCACGGTTTACATATCCAAACTTGACTTTGATTTTACAGTTTACGTATAATCGTTCACTTTTGAGAATAACATTGTGTTTGTATCATCATTTGGAATGTTTTGGTTTATTTAATTTTTCATTTTGATGCATATATTGATGAACGCCATGGCTAGGGTTTGTTTGGTCGTTTTAGGGTTTCCTTGCACAGGTTAAATTGGCCCAAGAAAAGGGTACCATGATGCTCGTGGCACCAAGACGAGTTGATCTATGTACTCACAATTGATTTATCATGCTTGATATGAATTTTGGAAATTTACAGGGTAATAGCTACAGAAGTTTGTCTGTAGGTAAAAGTCTTGGCCTAAAACGACAGTCTTAACGAAGGAGACGATGACTTGGCACCATAGTATTGGACCATTTGAATAAAACACATGTGTTTTAATTTTTCAGTTATCCACCTGTTTTTTTCATATATTATATATTGTTATTATCATATTAACAAATAAAACAGGTGGTCCATTGGCAAAGGCGCACGTTTGTAAGCGAAAGGACCTGGGTTCGATCCCAGGTCACAGTGTTTTGTTGTTTTCTTAATATTTAATTGCAGGTTTTGTATATCATGTTGCCAGGCGTCTACCATACAACCCAAAATCCAGCCAATGGATCGTTCATACTCCAGATCCAACGCTCAATCAAAGGGAGGTCCATGATGCACCCTCCAAGTGTGGCTACACTGGATCCCACGCAAGGATTGGGCTGACCAGGAATTTGGGCCTGAATAATTCAACATACACCCCCTTTCAGTTTATAACACGGGCCCAATTTCAATTTCTTTCTTTTATTTGGTTTCTTTTATTTTAATTATTTACTAATTATTTCCTTTCACAAAATAACACAAAAAATTATTATTTTTATTTAATCAAAAAAATCATAAAAACATTAAAAATCCTATTTTTTCATAAAAATATTTTATTTCCTTAATTAATTAGTTTAATTATTTAGGCCAATTTAATCCTTTTTTCATAATTTAAATCAATTAGAAATTAGGGTTTAATTTGTACATAACCTAATTTCTTCTTAAAAACTAACATAATATTTTTTCAATTAGATTTTTAGGTTTCTCAATTATTCTCGCATTTAATTCGCTGCGCATTTTTTAATTTCCTTTTATTATTATTGTAACTGTTTCGAGGTTGTAATAGAATAATTAGGGTTTTAAATTTCCGCATTTTTATTTCCAGTCAAGATAATGTATCTGCAAAGGCCTTGTAATAGCTAGGACTTTAAACTTTCCCGCTTTTAATTTCTGTAAACTATAAACTGCTTAGATGTATGTTAATAGGATTGTATGGAAAGACAAACTGAAAATTAATACAGTAGAAAAACCTAATTGTGCAAAGATGATTAACTGAAAGCATACACTCACACATGCTCACTCCTAGGGTTTACTCCACTTCGGTTGCCTTCAGTAAACGGTCATGAAGTATAGGGTTTATTAGTGGTCGTCCTCTAGCCCCGAAAGATCTAAAATGACCCATTCAGATGTTGCCTCGGAAAAAGATCTTTAAGGCTTTAGGATGATTACTAACATTTCCTAACATTGCTTTTGTGATCGTACTCGTCCCTTCGAACGTCCCTTAAAACTCCAACGACAATGCTATCTATTTCTCAATAATGGGATAGCATTGTCTAAAAGGAAAACGAACAGACTTTTTCGAGTAGGTAGATTAGTTCTTAGGTACTCGCTCAAACAAACAAATTTTTCTCACACAAACACTTTTCAAACAAATTTTTTGAAAACAACTTCGTAACACTCTTGAGGACAGAAACAAGGGTTAAAACAAAGTAAAACAAAACTTTTTAAAATAAGCACACACAAGCAATTTCCAAATGAGCAAGTACCTAAGAGCCCATGGAAAACCATGGATAGAAAGGGTGCTAACACCTTCCCTTTCTATAATCTTCCCCCCGTACTCAGAAACATCTTGAAAAAGGTTTTTTCTGTTCTTTTTCCTTTTCCTGATTAGATAAAATAAAATTCGATGGAGACTCTTGCTTATTGCGACATTTGCGAATACAAACGCAAACCAGTATTAACAGTCGGTTCTGCCACCGTATCACAACGTCCAATTAGGTTCTTGTGTAGCCGATAATATTGGGTTGAGATTTGTAGGGGTCTTCATCCGGAAAAACCACAGGTTTTTATCCTCCAAGATCATTGATTGATTTGGGGGTTTTCGTATAAGACATTCAAAAGGTGATTACGGCCAAGTGAATCCCTTTGGATATAAATAACACAAAGGATTATTTAGAGATAAAGAACACAAAGTAAGTAGCGAGAGAACGACGAATCATAATTGAAGTATTGTGTTGTAATATGTGAAATTGATAATGCACGAAAGCTTTAGAGATAAAGTATGCAAAGGAGTAGCAAGATCCAGATAGTTAATTTGCAACTATTATGTTTTGGTCTTTCTCGAGATCAAAGGAAGAGAATGGGTTGAATCAACAACAAGCATTAGGGTTTATGGAGTTGCTCTTGAAGAATTCTCTTGTATCAATTTTTTTTGCATAGTAAGAATTACCCTAATTCCATTGGAATTAGGCGCATATGTACCCACACGCGAGGAAGAAAGTGGGGAGTTGTGAAGATAAATCCTTGTATCTCGTTTCTTATCGCTTTTACTTGCTTTAATATTCATCAATCAATTTGTCTAATAGCATTGCGTTATCAATTGAATTGTAAGAAATTTTCAGGACTGTTTTTTATTTATATCATGTTTTGATATTGCTTATAATCACTTTTGATTATAAGTGCTTTTGTGTATAAAAACAACTTAAAGAAAAATTCTGAAAATTCAATTGCACACCAAGTGTTTGACAAATTGATTTTGTTTGTTCTTTTGAATATTGCCATAGGAAATAGCTTTACTAGTAACTTGCTATACACGTTAAATAAGCTATAAATTGATTCAAGAATATTAATTCAAATTATCAAGTTCATTCCATATTCTATTTGATTTAATTTGTATATTCGAGTTTTCAATAACTGTTCATATAGACGACTTATTTTCAAAAGCTCTTCCGCTCAAACTCTTTGATAAAAAAATTTCAAAACCATAATTTTCTAGATTTTTAAATTGGGTATATATTCATCCTCTATAGATATGTTATCGTCATATAACAAGAACAAGATTTGGTTATGTATATGGCCTTTAGTTTTGGTGATAACAATACACAATTTTATAAAGAAAAATTGTGTACCCTAATAATTTTGTTAAGTGCGCAACTACTAGCAAACAAGTTCTGACTTTGAGAAAGTGACATGTGATGTCACCAAACTCTGAACCTTATGCACGCTGACTCAAAGGAGATAACAAGTTGTGTTATACAAAGTAAGTCAAGTTATGAATTCTCTACTCAATGATTTTGAACATTTATCATCCATACAATTTTGCTTCTGACTCTGATCGTTATCAAGCTCTGAAGTCTTGCGCTTAATAGCTCTGATGAACTATATCACCAGATTCTAGATCAAGACTCTAAAGACCAGGTTCTGAAGACTCTCTTATATATACTTTATTTCTTCTATGCATGCTTTATCAACTATATTTCTGAAGCCTCTGGATGTTAGAAGATAAGATCAAAAGGTTTTACGTGAGAAAATAGTACACAATACAAGGTCAACATTCCTTCCACTATAAGGATTTCGTGGAGAAAGGAAAGTACTATTGTACCATTTTGTCTCCCATTTTCACAAACCGTTATGAAAGTATACATCTATAAATTTGTGGAATTCTATCTTCACCCTCCAATGGATATTTTCATTTCCTATATAAAGGATCCTTGGAAGAATAGGACAAAAACGCAACTTCTACGTGAACATTGCAATATTGTAAAACTTTTGAGTGAAAGAAAAGTATACGCATAAGGAAATTTTGTTCATACACTTTCATAGAAAATATTTTTGTGTAAATCTTTGTAATACATTTGTGTAATATTATTTCATAAAAGCATCTTTGTAACACACTTTGTCTCTCAACTTTTGAGTTGTATTTCCTTGAGGGACTAGGGTTTAGTCAAAATTTCTCAAGAAGATATTGACATCAAGCCTTTATAGTTGTAATCAGTTGGGTTATAATGGATTAAGTCCTTGTGAGAAGGAGAAATCACCTTGGTGGGTGGATTGGAGGTATCTTTGTTAACAACGGACCGGGATAAAAATATTTGTGTTCATTATTTTTATTCTAAGTTCTCATCTTGTTGTTTTGGTTGGCACAATATTTTCATTCTAGAAACCCAATTCAACCCCCCCCCATTTATTGTGTTTCCTTAACCTTCACATGGTTGAGCGACTACGAGGACGCGGGAGGCTAAGGGCAACTCGTGACTATAGAATGTAGAATTAAATATGGAAGTAAGGGTGATGAAGAGAGTTAGGCACAATTGATACACCAACAATGTAAATATCAACTGCATATGGATCGACAACATCAAGAGTTTATTCTACAAATGATGAAGTATATGCAGGGTCATCCTTAACCCTAACCCTCTCAATAGAGTTCTTATAATAGGAACTTATGGGATTTCTACTGGATGAATCTGCTGGAATTTGAAGGGAGGTCTAAATTCATTGTTGGCTCATGATTGGTTCACCGGTTTAAAGAGAATTTTTCAAGTGACTCCTTGTGATGAAGAATAAAAAATGACCTTTTCCACTCATATGCTAAAATGATCAGCGGCAAGATGGTGGACTAGCATATAAGAATATATGACTACTTATAATCTCCCAAAATATTGGATTCACTTTAAGGTGATATTCCTGAATAATCATTTTTTAGATGGCTTAAGGGCTCAAGAAATTAGAGTTTCATCAACTTCGTCAAGGGTCAATTTCAATGGCAGATTTTTCAAAAACGTTTGAAGACATGGAGAAATATTCTAGCCATCCCTTATATGCCCAAATGAAAGGTGGAAGAAAAATCCATTTAAGTTTGGTCTTAGGGGATATATTGAGTATAACGTAGTACATCAAATATTTGACACTTATGCGGAATTACTACAATTGTGTTATGTAGTCGAGAAAAACCTAAAAAATATCTTGTTGTACCCCAAAATTTTCCCTCCCCCATTTTCTTCAAAACATTATTTTGGGATTCTCAAGTACTCAAGGGTTGCCAATCAAACCTCCTCCTAAGCAATGGGTCCACAACTAGGGTTTTATGTTTTTCAAGGAAGACTGGGTTGCAAAGGTATAAAGTGGTTTTCATGGTTCTCCATAGGTCTTCAACAATGTTCATGTCAAATTCCAAGTCTTGCATCACAAGTTTGCTCAATCAATGGCTCAGATGACTGAAAATTAACTATATTGGGTAAAAAGTCAACTATGATCAACATACAGTCAAACTTCAAGATTTTGGTCAACATCAACATTTTGGAGTTATATTCATCATTTGATCAAGTGTTGATCATAATTCCTCAAGGAAAGCCCTCAAATCATCAAAAGTCAAAAGTTGCCAAATTAGGGTTACCTTAGGAGAAGTCAACTGAACTTTGACCAAGCATAATTTTCACATGCTTCATCAACTTTTCCCCAACCAAAGCCCATTTTTAAGGAAATTAAATTCTCTACAACTTTGTATTTGTATGCTCAAGTCCAAAAAGTGCTTCATTTGAGAGATATGAGCCCATACATTATTGGTCATTTCAAAAGTCAACAAAAGACACTTTTTGTCAAGGCAACTTACATCAATATGAAGTCTCCAAATGCAAAAATTATCAATATAGAAATTATAAGGACATCTTGAGCTTTCAAAAATATTCAAGGTCACCTTCAAAAGATGAAAATTGAGAGAGTTATGATCATTGCAAGTTGGGAAATTTTGGTAAAATGCATGAAGTGAAAAATGAGCAAACTTGAAATTTTAGACTAATGGGCCAAACTTTTGATGTTCAAACATGTTAAAAATATGTTAGAAGACCTATAAATCCATGCACATATTTTTCATGATTTTTATTTATTTTATTTAAATTTTTACTCATTTAAATGCAATTAAATCAATTGACCAAGGCATGTGGGCTTGCTTTTTTGGATCTGTTGAAGCCCAAGAACGCATGACAACCATGCAAAAACCGTGTCAACTTGAAAATGGAAAGGATTTCTCAGAATGAAGTTTATAAACATGTTTTATTCTTGTTTCATGGACATGATTGCATTGTCTTCTTACCATATTTGTTCACCCTAATCTTTCCTCTATATAAATACAACAAGATTAGATGCAAAGGACCACGCATCCTTACCTCCCAATTTCCAAAAAAATTCCAAAACTTTTCAAATAATCCAAGAACCTCAAACCCTTGTTATACCACCTTTCACTACGAATTTGCGATTCTAATCAATTCTATTCCTTCCCAGGGTAAGATTGGATCATTTACAATGATCCAAAAGGCCAAAAAACGTCCCTGCAGATATCCTGATTTCATGCATACTTGAATTTATGTATTTAATATTTTATTACATTCTAACGTTTCTTAATGATTGTTATGTGTTCATGAGGCCTAGTAATGCATGATAGAACGATTACAGGGGTCCCATGCACTCTGGTTTGCAAAACACCATATTTGCTCCGATTAGTTTCGTTTGATTCGAAACTCATGATACAGGGGTTTATAGCCTAAACTAAGTCCAGATTTGGATCCAGGAGGGTCGAATTAGGGAGGACATGATGTTTTGGATCATAAATATTTGATTTTATTAGGTTTTGCATTTTACCGGTCGCTGGAGAAGACGACCGGAGCTAGGGCTTCGGCGCCTCTCCGGCCATTAAAATCATGTTTTATATTTATTGTTATTATTTGATTTATATGACCAGATGTAAAGGCCGCCCCAGCGGTAGAAGTGTGTATTGCTAAGGTGTTGGTGTACCAGGGCATGGGTTTGATCCCTGCCCCTGATATTATTTTTTTTCCAAGTTTTCTCTCTATAGATATAATGCCTGCCAGTCCATACGCACACCATGCTCTCTCATATCACAACCATCAGATCTCAATAGATCAGATCCAGCGCCCCAGATTCACAGACGTACCATGGATCCCTTGGAGAGTAACATACTGGATCTCACGTAGATAATGGGCTCTTGGTTTAGGCCTAGTGGATTACTTTCTCACACCCCCAAAATCACTTATTCAAGCCCATTACTTCTTTTTTTTATTTCAATTTTGTTTAATATAATAAAAAAATTTCTTTAATTAATTAAAATTAATTTAGATTTAGGTTTTTTTCATTGATTAAATCAACTTGACCTTTTTTTAATTAAATCAACTTAACCATTTTTTATTAAAATCAAATTAACCTAACCTTGTTAATAAAATTAATTAAATTAATTTTTAATTGAAATGATTAATTTATTTTCTTTAGGGTTTTTATTATTAATAATCAAATTCTTTTCTAAATTAAAATCAATTAGTTTAGATTAATTATCATTTTTATCAAGACATTTTTTCCATATCTTTCCCTTTGTACAATCTTCGCACGCTCTTTTATTTTCGCATTAGTTTGTTTTTATAAATTATGTAATTGTTGATGGTTTGTAATAGCTTAAACTAGGGTTTACTATTTCTTCCCCAATTTTTTTATGGTTTGTACCCCCTTTCCTGAAGCCCTATAATAGTTTAGATTTCTTTTTTGCATTTTACCGTTTTCCTTATAATTTTTAGATGTATGCTAATATGCGTGTATGGCAAGATTTAAAACAAAATGCTAGAAAACCTAATCAAGACAAATTAACTAAAAATAAATCATTGTTCACACGCGCACCTCTAGGGTGGTTCCACTTGTTGCCTTCGGATGAAAACCAATCATGTCCATCGAACATAGGGATACCATTAGCAAAGACCTTCGATTAAAAATCATCATAAAGATCACAGTTCCTCGATGACCCATCAATGCTGCCTTCGATAAATGATCTTGTCCCTCGATGTTTCCTACATATACATGATGATAGTCCCTTCAAATTGCTAAAGGTATCTCTATATGTTACCTTTATGATTGTACGATGAACCACGTCTGTCCCACAAACATCCAATGATAGGGCTTCCTACTAACCAATGGTAGGATAGCACTATCTAAAGGAAGAGGAAAAGAACAAAATACTTTTGAGTAGGTAGATAGTTCTTAATCGCTTGCTCGCGAACATTTTAAGACATTTTTCACACAAGACACTTTTCTGAAATATTTTCAAAACAAACACTTTGTATGCATTCTCAACTGATACGAAAATCATTACAAAGTTACCAAACTTAGGCATTTTCAAAATATTTTCAAACTTACACATTCACAAAGCATTTTCAAAAGTGAGCTAGTGATTAAGAGCTCGTAGATAACTATGGATGAAAAGGAGCTAACACCTTCCCTTTTCATAACCTACCCCCCTTACTTAGAAAAATTCTCAAAGGTCTTTCCTGTTCTTTTCACATTTTCCTTTATTGGATAAAAGAAATGTTGGTGGCAACTCTTGCTATCTGCAACATTTGCGATAAAACGCAAAACCAAAATTCATTTCTCCCACCGTATTACAGAACTGGAGACTCTGCTGGGGATAACTAAAAGTTGGGTTACCTTAGAGTTAGATCACATTTAAAATGCTTTACTTGCTTGATTTGTATGCTTTACATTTCAGGGTTTTGCTCGGATTTATATTAGTAAAGATCCTATGCTCGAATCTGGGGTATTTTAGGTAAGTAGCAATAGATCGTGAAAATTGTATGGCGTATACCGATATGGTTGAAGTGATGGCTACGTTAGTGTGACACATTTGTTGGTGTCGGTGTCCCTATAGTTAAGTCAAGGAGAATGTTGGGTTTCCGCATGGTGTCATAAAGCATTAACTGACCTTAGAACCATAGTTGACACAACTTAGCCATTAGAAAGTAGTGAGATGGTCGGCTTTGGTGCAGACTGAAGTTGGTTGATACTCGATGCTACACTCATTGAGATCGGACTCTCGGGATATTTCGGTTGCAAATCAGATGCTTGTGCTGAAATAATGCCTGAGAAAAAGATCAATGATATTGAGACTCCTATAACCCAATTACTTCTTTTAGGACATGTTGAGCCAACTAAAACTTCAAGAGGGTACTTACCTATGAACCTCATGCAAACCTTTAAACCTAAGGCCTTTTGTGTGATTTGCTTGTGCTTGCTATCTTGTTTAAACATAACATCATAACATCAAAACATAGAATTTTCACTGACCATTTCAAGGACCAAGAGATTTATCCTTGTTCTATTTTGTAGGCTATGGCCTCCGTTCGTAGAAACACTATCTGGATTAACTTTGTAAGGGTACCTTCTCAGCTCAAGGAGTTAGCCTTAAGGGTTCCCGAAAGTTCTAAATTCATCAAGAGGCATGGTCGACTACTCAATCTGGTTACCTCAGGTTTTGACGAAGACATGATGAGTGTTTTATTCCAGTTCTTTGACTCTGCACATCACTGTTTCACCCTTCCACATTATCATTTGGTACCCACAATGGAAGAGTTCTCTAAAATTTTGGGAGTACCTGTTCTTGATCAGACACCCTTCACCAGTTTAGAGGAAGCTCTAAAACCAGAAGATATTGCAGCATCCTTACATATGAAGCAGTCTGACATTGTATCTAACTGGGAAACGAGAAGTGGAGTCAAGGGCTTTCTTGCTAAATTTTTGATTTAGAAGACTCAACTATTTTTGGATGCTATGACTTTTCAGGCATTCGAGGAGATCTTGGCTCTGTTAATCTATGGATTGGTACTATTCCCTAATCCAGACCAACTTATAAAGTTAAAGGCCATCAAGATATTCCTCACTCATTATCCTGTGCCTAATTCTCTTGGAGATATTTTGCATCCTCTTCACACTCGTACTATGAAAAGGAGAGGAACTCCCGTGTATTGTATACCTCTTCTATCTAGGTGGTTTATTTCGCACCTTTCACGCTCGATGATAAAGAATGAACAAGGTTTAAGGTGGTCTCAAATAATAATGTCACTCTCTCATACATACATTGTGATACGGTGGAAGAACTGACTTGGATGTTTTGTGTTTGATCGCAAATGTTATGGTTAGAAAGAGTCGCCACCGACTTTTCTTTTATCCAAAAGGAAAGATGAAAAAGCACATGAAAGACCTTTGAGATTGTTTCTTGAGTTCGGGGGGTAGATTATGAAAAGGGAAGGTATTAGCACCATTTTCATCCATCGTTTTCCATGGGCTCTTAGTTACTTGCTAGATCACATGCTTTTGTTTGAAAATGTGCTTTGTGTGGTTTTTGAAAGTATTTTGAAAAGAGGCCATTATTTAGGAAAACTTTGTAATGATTCTCGTTCGTAAGAATGTATACAAAGGTGTTGATCTCTTGAAAATGTTTTCAAGTTTTGAAAGATGTTTTGAAAGTGTTGGTGTTTGTTTTGAAAATAGAAAGGATTTTTTGGTTTTGAAATTGAGCAAGTAACTAGGAACATTCTACCTACTCAAAAGTCTTTCATGTTTATTTCCTCTTTCCTTTGACATTGTTATCTTACCATTGATTTGGTAAGAAACCCTATCTTTGGATGTAAAAAGGGATGGGCGTGGGTCATCGTATAACCATGATTAGCAATGTTGCAAGATATCTTAGCATTTTCTTTAGGGACTAAGATCATTTTGAAAGGCAACATAGATAGCGTCATCGAGGGACTATGATCTTGTATTTTTGCTTGTTTTTGCTAAGATACCTCACGTGTATAATATGGCCATTTTTGTAAGGCAACCAAGTGCATTTACCCTAGGGGTGTTTGTGTGCGAGTGTATTGATTTTCATGCTTGATTTGTCTTTGATTAGGGTTTTCTATTTATTGGTTTTAGTCTTTCCATACAAAACCCTAATTACTAGCATTTTGTATATAAAGCGATAAATTGCGGAAATTAAAATTACTACGCTATTACAATACTTAGGGGAGGGGGGTGTACAAATTACAAATGGAGAATATTGCAAGAATTTAAATCTAAATAAATATTACAACCATATTGAAATTTGAATAGATGTACAAAATGAACAAATAAAAATACAAGAATGTAGATGTAAAAAGAAATATGATTTTTTTGTTTGGTTTTTATGAAAAGGGTTTTTTTAACCTAATTAAATAAAATAATTAACTAAGAAAAATAAGAAAATTAATATTAAGTTAGTAGAATAAAGTAAATTAAAGAAAACATGTTTTTTAGGGTTTTGGTAAATTTAATTAAGTTAGTAAATAAAAATAATTAAATAAAAATCCTAAATTCTAAATTGAATTTAATTTACAAGAAAAATGAATAATATTATATAATAATAATTAAAAATAAATTATCTAAGTATTTAAAAAAGTAAATTTAATTGTAAAAGAAATATTTTTTTTATTCTTTTGTTTTTCTAAAGAAAAAAATAAACTAAATAAATATAAATAATAAAATATAAATATTTTTTTGGATTTTTTTCTTATTAATGAAAATAGTAATAATAATAATATTAATAATAGTATTAATAATATTATTAATAATAATAAATAAAAGATAAAAAAGTAAAAATAAAATAAAATGAAAATAAAGTCAGGGGGGTTAAAAAATAGTCAGGAGTGTGCAAGTGTAGCAAAAATCCTAAGCCCAATGGAGGAAGGCCCAAGCGCTGCAAAAAAGTCAGAAAATGTGAGAAAAGTGTAAATTTTTTTGCAAAAGGTCACGCTGGGGCTTGAACCCAGGACCTCATGGTGACAGACGCGTGCTTTAACCACTGGAGTGGTGATACATCCATTAACTTATGTAAAACAATAAATATATAATCTAAGTCTTGCCCTAAATATGCTTCATCTTCAACCTCCAGCCAGAAGCCCTGCAACTTGTTCATTTCTCAACCATTTGCAAAAATGTAAACATGAAAGTTGTGTAAAATTTCACCACGATTCCAGAAATGTAAACAACTTAAACTAATTCTAAAAAATGAGCGTGATATTTAAATGGTACCAAATTTTGACTTAACTTTCCCAGGATGTTCAGATTCAAAATTCTAACTCCTTAAGCAATATAAATGAAATTTAAAGACATGGTTAGCTTCAGAACAATGATGTCTACATTTTTCATTCACAAACTAAACATTAATAATGCTTGTATGAAGAGTTCAAAAGTCAGAAAACTCACCTTGCAAGAGGGTATCGTGTTTTGAGTTTGAACAGCTTTTAGTGAGTTCCAATGATTAGATTAGCTTCCTCAAGTTCCCAGGAAGCTAATGTGATGCTTAGCTTGAGCTGAAAGTGCCTGAGGAGTTCTGGAGAAGTCCAAGTGCAAAGCTCTGTTTTTGAAAATGGAGGATGGTGTTAATGGTGTTACAGTCTTGTAACAGGGTGTGGGATGAGTTCTAAGTGATATTTAGAAACTTTAGGAACCAAAAGGCTTGAAAACACACGAGGGAGATGTGAGTTTCAAAATTTTGGTCAGGTTATGTAAAAATGGTGGTATGTGATGCAGTTCTGAGTTCTTGGTGTTTTTAGGGCTTAAGCATGCATGTGTTTTCTTGCTAAGGACTTGTGTATGTATAAGCAAAAGGTTGGAGAGGTTTTGCACAAAGGATTTTTGAGTTGTAGAGTATTGGCTAGGTTGCTTGATTTTTAAGAAAAGTAAATGTATGGTTCAAAGATGAAGTACAAGCATGGGCTGAGTGATTATAAGGCTTGAGACAAACTTCTCTTGAGTTATAGGACGTGTATGATCAGAAGAAAACAATTGCAAGGCTCAAGAACAAGTTTTGTGCATAAAGCTACTCTTTCAAAATGGCATTGTGCACTTTCTTCCTAAAATGGATATAAAGCATGACATTGCATTGAATGCTTGAGTTGAGACCTCTAACATCTGTGCAAGAAATTAATTATGGCGTGCCTAACAAGTTTGAGGCCTGCAAAGCAAAGATTATGCAACATAGGTTTGAGATTAGAATTTTGTTCATCACAAAATTTGCCTTGTAAAATAACATGAAACCCCAACTTCTAACCTTCGATTCTCCTTGCTCACAAATGATCTCAAGGAGTTCTTGGACATTTTGGAAAGCTTGTAATGTGCTCTACAACCCATATTTGAATCACTTTTCGAAATTCCCCTTGGAACTAGGTGAAACTTGGGTCAAAATCCTGACCAAAATGTTCAAAATTTCACTAAGTGTTTAGTTTCAAGACTATGACTTCATGAATTAATAACTTGAGATACAAGCACTTTTAGAAGAAGTTTTGTAAATAAATATTGTATATATCATGGAGATCTACAACTTTCATGTTGAAAGTTTCTTTTGAATCATCTTGCATCATGGTGAAAAAGTTGCTCAAAGTTGTGAAAAAACATGAAGTTTTCAACACTTAGAAAAATTTCTAAGTTTGAAAACTTTGACTTTTCAAAATGAAATCTTGACTTTTTGATTTCTTGATGAATAAGTTTCATATTTTGACATGATTTTATGAATTGTGATCTTTGACACTTGATTGACCAAAAAGTCAAAGTTTGACTTTTCAGTGTACAGTTGACTTTTGATCAGTTGACTGAAAATTCACTATCAATCCAATGGATTTTGAGCAATGTTTTGAGTCATGCCATTAGGTAAAAATGGTGCAATTGAACCCTTAAGATCATGCCTTAAACTAATTAACCATTTGCTAGGTCAAAAATCAGAAATTGCCATTCCTCAGTCAAAACCCTAATTTTGACCATTTTCCCTTTTAACGATTTGATCAAATTTCTCGAGGAAATATGGTCCAAACTTGATCAAATGATACATATGAGTCTATAATGTTGATATGGATAAGAAATTATGAAGTTTTACTGTAAATTGGCCAATTGACTTTTTCCCCAATACAGTTGATTTTTAGGTCAACTGCTCAATTGACTAAGCAAAAAAGTGATCCAAGGCTTGAAATTTGACATGAGTAATCTTGGGGGTCCATAATCATCCATGAAAGTCATATGAGACATTTAAAGTTCAATTATCCTTGTGCAATATCAAACCCTAAATTCAACCATCAGTGCTTAAGGAGGTGTCTTGAGTTGATCAATCCTTGTGCAGTCTTGAACAAAAGGAGATCTTGTGAGAAAATATTTGATAAATGAGAGGGAAAATTTTGGGGTACAACAGCTGCCCCTGTTCAATCTTCTTAAACCTGAAGAGTTAGATTGGCGGATCCGCCATTCATGACTTGAAGGTGGAAGATGATTGGACGCTAGAGTGCCTAGAAATTTGCACTCGAGGTTATGATGGTTGATGGTGTAGGGAAAGGGATAAAAGATGCCATTTGGAGAGATGATGGAAATTTGTTGGAGATGGGCTTACAGATGCCATCCAAAAATGATTGTTGGTAGGAATAGAAGAAGTTTCAGAATAAATCTATGATTGACTTATACTGAAATAGTGGATGTGTTGGGTTGAGTACCAGAATAATATTCATAAATGGACTGTAACCTGACTCGTTTCTAGACTGTATTTGAATGAGTGACAGAATGACGTCTAAATATGGATCATATTTGAACTCTATCTAAAATTTTAATCTGAATGAGTATCAGGATGGCATCCGTATTTGGAACGTATCTGAACTGTATCTGAAAGCTGAATATGAATGAGTATCAGAATGGCATCCGTGTCTAGAGCGTATCTAAACTGTGTCTGAAAGCTAAATTTGAATGAGTATCATAATGGCATCCGTGTCTGGAGCGTATCTGAACTGTGTCTGAAAGCTGAATCTGAATGAGTATCAGAATGGCATCCGTGTTTGGAGCGTATCTGAACTGTGTCTAAAAGCTGAATCTGAATGAGTATCAGAATGGCATTCGTGTCTGGAGCGTATCTAAACTGTGTCTGAAAGCTGAATCTGAATGAGTATCATAATGGCATATGTGTCTGGAGCGTAGCTGAACTATATCTGAAAGCTGGATCTGAATGAGTATCAGAATGACATCCGTGTGTGGAGTGTATCTGAACTGTGTCTGAAAGCTGAATCTGAATGAGTATCAGAATGGCATCCGTGTCTGGAGCGTATATGAACTGTGTCTGAAAGTTGAATCTGAATGAGTATCAAAATGGCATTCGTGTCTGGGGCGTATCTGAACTATATCTGAAAGCTGAATGAGAAGAAGCCCGTGCAGGATTGCTTCAGTGGGTCGTGTAGATAATTGTCCTGGCTTGTTTCGGGTATTAATCTCTGACTTTTTTGTGAATTGTTGAGGATAGCCATCTGCTGACTGATCTTTCCTGAAGAGATAAAAGATTAGTTGTATGCAATTTCATGATGTATGAAATTCATTGTAAAATGATGTTCTCAATAAAAATAAATGAGATTATGTTATATGCATTTGTGTTGTTAATGACGTATGGATGTGATGTATGGGCATGTGAGCTATGCTTCTGTAATACTGTTGGATTAGGGAAAATAAATCCCGGATTGTTGTTGGGGACGTGGAGTGTAAGTTTTCATGCTTTGAAGTGCTGATGAGTTGATGAGCTTCTATTTGGTAGAGAAATAAACTCTGTTGTAAGGGGAACGCCGTGTATTGTTTGTGAAATCCTGTTGGGGAATCCAGAGAAATTGGGCGACCTTTACTGGGAGTGATAATTGGAAGTTTTGTTCCGCCGGGGATGTGAGAGAGCTTGATATCATCAAGCTGCACACTGTGGGGATTTTATGGAATAGTCTAAAGATATTATCCTATTTCTTAAATCCATTAGTGATTGTCTTTCTATTTTCTGTTCCTTTTTGTTCATTTGTAAACAGTAGTTACGTTCAAATGCATATGTTCAAAAATAAATCATTGGACATTTTTGTAAACAAAACATAGAAATAAAGAAAAAACAGATAGTTTGCACTTTCAAAGGGGTATCTTTGTATTAACTTGAATAAGTATTTTTTTTTTTGTACAATGAGACGAACATTCTAGTAAGAGAATGTCATCGTAAAAAATGAAAATTTGATACAAAGAAAAGATAGCTATGTGCAATAATCCCACGGGGTTCCCATTCTGCTATAGCCTTCGTGTCTCTGAGCATCTTGTCCACTTGCTGCCTTGTCGAAAGTTGATTGGATTGATCGGAACCATTGAGTTTTCCAGTCGAGGCTAAAGGTTGTATGTAAGGTGATCAATGGGACATAGTCATACGCTTTAATTCTCTAACTTTTTCTTGGGCCGCCCTTTCGGGTTTTCTGTCCACCGGGATACCCTTTTTTGCCCAAGTCGCCCTTTCGGGTTTTCAACTTGCCGGGTGTACAGATTTTTTTGTTTTATCCCTAAATTTTTCCTGAACCTTTTTGGTTCACCGGGATACCCTTGTTTTGCCTAGGTGCGTCAACCTAGCGGGTCTCTTATGCGTAGTATCTTTTGACTATGTATGCGTTTACAGGGTGCGGTAGGTCGTCACCATCCATAGTGGTTAAGATCATTGCTCCACCAGAGAATATTCTTTTGATCATAAACGGTCCTTCATATGTAGGAGTCCATTTTCCCCTGGGATCACCTTGCGGCAGTATGATGCGCTTGATCACCAGATCTCCGACTTGATACACTTGGCGTCTGACCTTTTTGTTGAAAGCCTTGGTCATCCGTTTTTGATACATTTGACCATGACAGACAGCAGTAAGCTTTTTCTCATCAATCAAGTTCAGTTGATCAAGTCGAGTTTGGATCCAATCGTCTTCATTCAACCCTACATCCTCCATGATTCTCAGAGAAGGGATCTAGACCTCAATAGGCAAAATAGCCTCCATGTCGTATACCAGAGAGTAAGGTGTTGCCCCGGTTGATGTGCGCGCCGTGGTACGGTAACCGTGGAGAGAGAATGGTAGCATCTCATGTCAGTCCTTATAGGTTACTGTCATTTTCTGTATGATCTTCTTAATGTTCTTATTTGTGGTTTCAACAATGCTATTCATCTTTGGCCGGTAAGGGGAAGAATTATGGTGCTGGATCTTGAATTGCACGCACAGTGCGGTGATCATAGTATTGTTGAGATTCTTATCATTGTCTGTGATGATCCTCTCCAGGATACCGTACCGACAAATGAGATTCTGTTTGATGAACCGGGCAAGAACATTCTTGGTAACGGAAGCGAAAGAAGCCGCCTCAACCCACTTCGTGAAATAGTCAATGGCCACCAAGATGAAGCGGTGTCCATTAGAGGTTGTGGGCTTGATTTCTCCAATCATATCAATTCCCCACATCGTGAATGGCCAGGGAGCACTCAGGATATTCAGAGGAACTAGAGGTACATGCACTTTGTCAGCATAGATCTGACACTTATGACAAGTTTGAGAGTGCTTATAGCAATCTGCTTCCATGGTAGACCAGTAATAACCCGTCAGTAGGATCTTCTTTGCCATCGTATGCCCACTGGAATGGGTGCCAAAAGTGCCTTCATGTAGATCAGCCATGATCTTTTCTGCCTCAACCTTGTCTATGCAACGAAGCAATACATAGTCATGGTTGCGTTTGTAGAGGATGCCATTACTGATAAAGAACTTAGCAGAGAATCTCCTTAAGAACTTCTTATCATTGATTGAAGCTCCTTCCGGATACTCTTGAGCCTCGAGATACCTCTTGACTTCATGGAACCAAGGCTGGTCCACTACTTCTTCAACATTTACCTCATGACAATGAGCTGGTTCATCCATCCGTTCAATGGTGATCTGGGGAGCCTCATTATCCCATTTGAGTTTAAACATGGATGACATTGTGGATAGCGCATCTGCTAGCTGATTTTCTTCTCGCAGGAAATACTCGAAGGTAATCTTCTCAAAATGTGGGATTAAAGTCAACACTTGTTCTTTGTAGGGGATGAGGTTTGGATGCTTCGTGTCCCATTCTCCTTTGATTTGGCTAATGACTAAGGCTGAATCTCCGAATACACTTAAGGACTTGATCCCCAAATCTATGGCAGCTTTGAGGCCAAAAATGCACGCTTCGTACTCTGCCATGTTATTTGTACAGTTGAAACAGAGTCTTGCAGTGAAGGGAGTGTGACATCCTTCAGGGGATATGAGTACAACACCTATACCATTACCGAGTGCATTGGAAGCCCGATCAAAAACCAGGGTCCATCAAGATCCTTGTTCAGGTCCATCATATGGTCTGAATTCTCCACAGTTGTTTACCATCATGATGTCTTCATCTGGAAATTTGAACTTCATGGACTGGTAGTCATCCAAAGCTTGATGAGTAAGGTGATCAGCTAGCACACTGCCCTTTATTGCTTTCTGGGTAGTGTACTGAATGTCACATTCTGTCAGGATCATCTGCCATCTTGTTATTCTCCCAGAGAGGGCAGGTGTCTCGAATATGTATTTTATTGGATCCATCTTGGATATCAATAAGGTAGTATGGGTCAGCATATATTGTCTTAGCCGGGGAGCAACCCATGCCAGAGCGCAACAAGTTTTCTCGAGCAGTGAATATCTTGTTTCACAGTCGGTAAACTTTTTGCTCAGGTAATAAATAACATTCTCTTTTCATCCAGACTCGTTATGCTGCCCCAGCACGCACCCCATTGAATTTTCCAAAACAGTTAGATACATGATCAAGGGTCTTCCCTTGACTGGTGGCATCAAAACATGAGGCTCTTGCAGGTACTCTTTAATCTTGTCGAAGGAAAATTGGCATTCATCACTCCATTTGACTACTTGATCTTTCTTTATTAATTTGAAGATTGGTTCACAAGTAGTTGTTAAGTGAGAAATGAATCTGGCAATGTAGTTTAGTCGTCCCAAGAATCCTCTGACTTCCTTCTCGGTGCGAGGATCAGACATTTCTTGTATCACTTTCACCTTAGCAGGGTCCACTTCGATACCTTTACCGCTGACGAAAAAGCAAACAAGTCCTTAGGTTTAGGCTTGCATGGAGTCTCATAGGTAAGTACCCTCTTGAAGTTTAGTTGGCTCAAACCTGTCCTAGTAATAGTATACGGGTTCTAAGGAGCTCAATATCACTGGTTTGTTTTCTCGGGCATTGTTTCAGCACAAGCCTCTTTAATGGGGACCAAAATATCCCAAAAAATCAAACCTCAAGGAGTGTAGTATCGAGTATATACCAACTTCGGACTGCACCAAAGTCGGTCATCTCACTACGTCCTAATGGCCAAGTTGGTCAAGTAAAGGTTCTAAAAGTTCATTAGTGCTTCATGACATCACTCAGCGGCCCCGTATTCTCCTTGACAACTCAAGGGCTACCGGTACCCACAAATATGTCGCAATAACGTAGCTATTTCTTAGACCATGTCGGTATACCCCACACAGTTTCCACAATGTATTGCTACTTACCTATAAGGTATCCCAAATCCGTGTAGAGGATTCAAACTAAAACAAAGTACCATAATGTAAAGCATACGAGTCAAACAATGAAAGCAAGTAAATATGATCTAACCCTAAGGTAACCCCCACTTTAAGAATTCTACCCAGCAGAGTCTCCAGTTATGTGATACGGTGGGAGAAATGACTTCGGTGTTTTGCGTTTTATCGCAAATGTTGTGGTTAGCAAGAGTCGCCACCGACTTTTCTTTTATCCAAAAGGAAATGTGAAAAAGCACAGGAAAGACCTTTGAGATTATTTCTTGAGTTCGGGGGGTAGATTATGAAAAGGGACGATATTAGCATCCTTTTCATCCATGGTTTTTCATGGGCTCTTAGTTACTTGCTAGATTACTTGCTTTTGTTTGAAAATGTGCTTTGTGTGGTTTTTGAAAGTATTTTGAAAAAGGCCATTATTTAGGCAAACTTTGTAATGATTCTCGTTTGTAAGAATGTATACAAAGGTGTTGATCTTTTGAAAATGTTTTCAAGTTTTGAAAGATGTTTTGAAAGTGTTGTTGTTTGTTTTGAAAATAGCAAGGATGTTTTGGTTTTGAAATTGAGCAAGTAACTAGGAACATTCTACCTACTCAAAAGTCTTTCGTGTTTATTTCCTCTTTCCATTGATATTGTTATCTTACCATTGATTTGGTAAGAAACCCTATCTTTGGATGTAAAAAGGGACGGGCATGGATCATCGTATAACCATGATTAACAATGTTGCAAGATATCTTAGCATTTTCTTTAGGGACTAAGATCATTTTGAAAGGCAACATAGATAGCGTCATCGAGGGACTATGATCTTGTATTTTTGCTTGTTTTTGCTAAGATACCTCACATGTATAATATGACCATTTTTGTAAGACAACCAAGTGGATTTACCCTAGGGGCGTTTGTGTTCGAGTGTATTGATTTTAATGCTTGATTTGTCTTTGATTAGGATTTTCTATTGATTGGTTTTAGTCTTTCCATACAAAACCCTAATTACTAGCATTTTGTATATAAAGCGATAAATTGCAGAAATTAAAATTACTACGCTATTACAATACTTAGGGGAGGGGGTGTACAAATTACAAATGGGGAATATTGTAAGAATTTAAACATAAATAAATATTACAACCATATTGAAATTTGAACAGATGTACAATATGAACAAATAAAAATACAACAATGTAGATGTAAAAAGAAATATGATTTTTTTGTTTGGTTTTTATGAAAAGGGTTTTTAACCTAATTAAATAAAATAATTAACTAATAAAAATAAGAAAATTAATATTGAGTTAGTAGAATAAAGTAAATTAAAGAAAACATGTTTTTTAGGGTTTTGGTGAATTTAATAAAGTTAGTAAATAAAAATAATTAAATAAAAATCCTAAATTCTAAATTGATTTTAATTTACAAGAAAAATGAATAATATAATATAATAATAATTAAAAATAAATTATCTAAGTATTTAAAAAAGTAAATTAATTGTAAAAGAAATGTTTTTTTTATTCTTTTGTTTTTGTAAAGAAAAAAATAAACTAAATAAATATAAATAATAAAATATAAATATTTTTTTGGATTTTTTTTTCTTATTGATGAAAATAGTAATAATAATAATATTAATAATAGTATTAATAATAATAATAAATAAAAGATAAAAAAAGTAAAAATAAAATAAAATAAAAATAAAGTCAGGGGGGTTAAAAAATAATCAGGAGTGTGCAAGTGTAGCAAAAATCCTAAGCCCAATAGAGGAAGGCCCAAGTGCTGCAAAAAAGTCAGAAAATGTGAGAAAAGTGTAAAAAAATTTGCAAAAGGTCGCGCCGGGGCTTTAACCCAGGATCTCATGGTGACAGATGCGCGCTTTAACCACTGGGGTGGTGATACATCCATTAACTTATGTAAAACAATAAATATATAATCTAAGTCTTGCCCTAAATATGCTTCATCTTCAACCTCCAGCCAGAAACCCTGCAACTTGTTCATTTCTCAACCTTTTGCAAAAATGTAAACATGAAAGTTGTGTAAAATTTCACCACGATTCCAGAAATGTAAACAACTTAAACTAATTCTCAAAAATGAGCGTGAATTTTGAATGGTACCAAATTCTGACCTAACTTTTCCAGGATGTTCAGATTCAAAATTCTAACTCCTTAAGCAATATAAATGAAATCTAAAGACATGGTTAGCTTCAGAATAATGATGTCTATATTTTTCATTCATAAACTAAACATTAATGATGCTTGTATGAAGAGTTCAAAAGTCAGAAAACTCACCTTGCAAGAGGGTATCGTGTTTTGAGTTTGAGCAACTTTTAGTGAGTTCCAATGATTAGATTAGCTTCCTTAAGTTCCTAGGAAGCTAATGTGATGCTTAGCTTGAGCTGAAAGTGCCTGAGGAGTTCTGGAGAAGTCCAAGTGCAAAGCTCTATTTTTGAAAATGGAGGATGGTGTTAATGGTGTTACAGTCTTGTAACATGGTGTGGGATGAGTTCTAAATGATGTTTAGAAACTTTAGGAACCAAAAGGCTTGAAAACGCACGAGGGAGATGTGAGTTTCAAAATTTTGGCCAGGTTATGCAAAAATGGAGGTATGTGATGCAGTTCTGAGTTCTTGGTGTTTTTAGGGCTTAAGCATGTGTGTGTTTTCTTGCTATGGACTTGTGTATGTATAAGCAAAAGGTTGGAGAGGTTTTGCACAAAGGATTTCTGAGTTGTAGAGTATTGGCCAAGTTGCTTGATTTTTAAGAAAAGTGAATGTATGGTTCCAAGATGAAGTAAAAGCATGGGCTGGGTGATTGTAAGGCTTGAGACAAACTTCTCTTGAGTTATAGGATGTGTATGATCAGAAGAAAACAATTGCAAGGCTCAAGAACAAAGTTTTATGCATAAAGCTACTTTTTTAAAATGGCATTGTGCACTTTCTTCCTAAAATGGATATAAAACATGGTATTGCATTGAATGCTTGAGTTGAGACCTCTAACAGCTGTGCAAGCAATTAATTATGGATTGCCTAACAAGTTTGAGGCCTGCAAAGCAAAGATTATGTAACATAGTTTTGAGATTTGAATTTTGTTTAAAACAAAATTTGCCTTGTAAAACAACTTGAAACTCCAACTTATGACCTTTGATTCTCCTTGCTAACAAATAATCTCAAGTAGTTCTTATACATTTTGTAAAGCTTGTAATATGATCTACAACCCCTCTTTGAATCACTTTTGAAAATTCCCCTTGGAACTAGGTGAAACTTGGGTCAGAAGTTAGGTCAAAATCCTGACCAAACTATGACTTCATGAATTAATAACTTGAGATCCAAGCACTTTTAGAATAAGTTGTGTAAAGAAATATTGTAGATATCATGGAGATCTACAACTTTCATGTTGAAAGTTTCTTTTGAATCATCTTGCATCATGGTGAAAAATTTGCTCAAAGTTGTGAAAAAACATGAAGTTTTCAACACTTAGAAAAATTTCTAAGTTTGAAAACTTTGACTTTTCAAAATGGAATCTTGAATTTTTTATTTCTTGATGAATAAGTTTCATATTTTGACATGATTTGATGAATTGTGATCTTTGACACTTGATTTTAACCAAAAAGTCAAAGTTTGACTTTTCAGTGTACAGTTGACTGAAAATTCACTATCAATCCAATGGATTTTGAGCAATATTTTGAGTCATGCCATTAGTTCAAAATGGTGAAATTGAACCCTTAAGATCATTCCTCAAACTAATTAACCATTTGCTAGGTCAAAAATCAGAAATTGTCATTCCTCAGTCAAAACCCTAATTTTGACCATTTTGCCCTTTTGATGATTTGATCAAATTTCTTGAGGAAATATGGTCCAAACTTGATCAAATGATACATATGAGTCTATAATGTTGATATGGATAAAAAATTATTAAGTTTGACTGTAAATTGGCTACAATTGACTTTTTCCCCAATACAGCTGATTTTTAGGTCAACTGCTCAATTGACTGAGCAAAAATGTGATCCAAGGCTTGAAACTTGACATGAGTAATCTTGGGGGTCCATAATGATCCATGAAAGTCATATGAGACATTGAAAGTTAAATTATCCTTGTGAAATCCCAAACCCTAAATTCAGCCATCAGTGCTTCAAGAGGTGTCTTGAGCTTATCAATCCTTGTGCAGTCTTGAACAAAAGGAGATCTTGTGAGAAAATATTTGATAAATGAGACGGAAAATTTTGGGGTACAACAGACATCTATTGGCATTGACCACTGTGAGGAATTCCCTAATGTTCCACTCCTTGGCATTATGGGGGGTATTACTTACAACCCTTCTCAATCTCTACGTCAATTTGGTTATGCTCAAAGAGACGGTCCTCATGACACGCTTATCCAGGGTATCATATTTGATTACAAGAATGATCCTCAAGGTTATCGTTAAAGGTTAATACATGCTTGGGGCATGGTGAGAAAGATTGATAGTAAGGCTCTAGGACAGAAGAACTCCATCCCCCTGGAGCCCTATCTCAAATGGGTACGAGCTCGCGCTCAAAACCTTATGATGCCATATCCTACTGCCCTACCAGTAATCATGAAGGCTGTTGTCAAAGGAGACGTTTCTCGCACCATCCTTCATCCAGATATGCCTACTGACTTTGAAGAATTTCAGAAGTCCTAGATTCAACTCAAAGAAGAACGGGATACCTTTGAGACTCAATTCTATACAAGTGATAAGAAAGTGTTAGAGCTCACAAAGCAACTTCATGAGGAGCAGAGTCTTAACTCATATATCAACATGAAGAGGAGGCGTCTAGGAGAAACTTAAAGTTTTAGGAGTTTTAAAGTTATTTATTTGTAATATTTTGTATTCACATAAACTTATTAATAAAAATCTTTGTTTGTATCCTTTTGGTTAACAAATTTAAATATTATAAGGTCCTTGAAAACATTGCATATACATATCATGCATATCACTACATGACAGGTGTTGCAAGACAGGATTCTTATCTTTTTGCTGTTTATTTCAGCAGAAAGAATTGCTCTTGGACAAACAATTATGGATCTCCAGGCTCAGACGCCCAATTCCAGCAAATGTTCCTGAGTCTAGCCAAGGGGCAGGAAGAGCCGAAAGCCCTTATCACTAAAGAGAGGAAGGAGAAAAACAAGAAACCAGCTGGCGTCCTCAACATGGGTAGTAGGCTCAAAGGTCCGATCAAGCGAGCTTTGGAGTTTGAAGAAGAAAATGATGACCCAGAGGAAGATGACAAAATTATGAAGGCTGACAACCAGGTTTATGATGAAGAAGAAGCAAACTATTTAGATGAACAATATCCTTCAGCCAACGACAAGTACAAGCAGCTGGAAGATCATCTCAATGCTATGGAGATCCAGAGAGTTCCTGGGTTGGACTTTGAAGAGCTGGGTCTTATCTTAGGGGTTGTTATCCCTCACAAGTTCAAGGCTCCCATCTTTTCCAAATACGACGATGTGTCTAGTCCTAAGCTTCATATGTGGTCTTATGTCTGAAAAATCCAACCCCATACTACTGATAGGAAATTATGGGTGTATTACTTTCAAGAAAGCTTGTCGGGGACGCAATTAGAATGGTTCTATCAGCTGGAAGGAACCAACATTTACACTTAAGAAGACTTGGTTGCTGCTTTCTATAAGCAGTATCAATATAATGCTGAACTTGCACTGACCCGACTGCAATTACAAAACATGTCTATGGGCTCAAATGAGGGTTTCAAGGAATATACACAGAAGTGGAGAGACTTAGCTGAAAGGGTCCAACCTCCCTTGTCTGATCGGGAGCTAACTGATATGTTCATAGGCACTCTGACAGGTCCATTCTTTAATCTGCTAATTTGGAGTTCTTCATATAGTTTTACTGAGTTAATCCTAACTAGGGAGCGAGTTGAAAGCGGTATCAGGAGGGGAAAGATTCTGGTGGCTGCGTCTACTAATGTTGTAAGAAGATGTTTAACAATAAGAAAGAAACCAATGTTGTTTATGGCCAGAAGGGCCGTGGTAAGAATGATCACCATCAGTCTAGGGAGCGGTGATGATTTCTAATCCTGCACCTATTCAACAACAACAACAACAGGGGAATCAACATAGGTCAGACGCTCCGAGGAGGAAGTTCACCAAGATTAGTATGCCTTTGTCTCATGTTGTAGCAACTGGTTTTTTGATCAGAGCCACCACTATTATTTTTTATCCTAGGGAAGGGAATCTAACAGAAAACCCTAATTCGCAGACAGAGATTCTAGGTTTCGGACTTCTTTAGACGAAAGGAAGGTGTTAGGCACCTTTCATCTACCTTGTTCACAAGGATACTAGGTTTTAGGTTTGAGTTGGGGAAACATGATTTAAATTTTATTAGGGGAAAAAGGGTTTTAATTTTTAATAGGGGAACTCGCCACGATTTTTGATCGTATGCCTACTTATCCTCTTATGAGGAATCAGAGTCCTAATTTGTAGTTCGTATGGGGTTGGTGTTGCTTAGGGGTCGCAAACATACTTTGAATCACCTCGCATTTTGGTCGGGAGTAGTGATTGCGGAGAATTTTGCTAAATGCGCGGTTAGTCAAAATCTGTTTGAAACCCTTTTGCAAAAACAATTGATTAACTTAGTTGATTGCGAAAAATAGTTTGTTGAGTGTTGAGTGTTTTTTAATCGTGTTAATTGCAAAAATCTTAATTAATGCATGATGCAAATAATACAACAAAATAATATGCATTTTTGATATAAAAATAATTTGGATGATAATATAGTAATATTTAAATAGTAAATAAAATATATTAATAATAATAATAATTAATACTAAGAATAATAATATTTATGAAAAAATGAATTAGTACTACTAATAATTATTATTATTGTAAAAAGGAAATAATAGAAATAATATATAAAATATGAAAATATAACAAATAGGGAAATAAAAAAATAGAAAAAAAGATTTAATGAATTTTTAGAGGGGGTGCGTTTTTAATATAAACCAGCAAAACAAGGGTGCCTTGAGAAGGTTGGGCTAAGCCCAAACGCCAATTCTGGACAGGGGGTGTATCACTAGTTTTGGATTAGAAAAATAAAGGAATGGGGGTGTGAAAAGTAGTGGGCTAGGCCCAACTGCACAGTTTGGAGAGGGCTGGTGAGATTGGGTGAGGCGAGGTGCATACTAGTTACCGTATGACTTGGCTTGCGACCATCAGATCGCAATCAGAGGGATAATGACGAGGGAACACGATAAATGTTGTAGGCGTGGTGCATGCGATTAGGACGGATAACAATTTTTGTTTTAACATTTTTATTCATTTCGTTATTTAATGTAAACTCAATCTTTCTCTCTCGTTTGCACAAACCTCTTCCCTCTCACTCACAAACCCTACCCTTTCTTCTTTCTTTCTAACCCTATAACCCTAATACCCCCGCAGCACCATAAACAACCCAGCCTAAATATCCCAACCAACAATAAAAAAGAACCAAAAAGCTAAGTTACCCTTTCGTGATGTCGTATTCTGATCTCGAGCCTCCGGATTCTAATCTCCTCCTTCTTCTTTGTTTTTTGCAGGTTGCCAAAGCGGCGATCGAGCTTGAGGGTTGATGGTGGTTTTCGTTTGAAGGCGCAACGAGAGTGAGGCAGAGGCGATGACTAGGGTTCCTGATATTGGAATCCCAGT
Organism: Vicia faba; assembly: GCA_948472305.1. Taxonomy (NCBI): domain Eukaryota; kingdom Viridiplantae; phylum Streptophyta; class Magnoliopsida; order Fabales; family Fabaceae; genus Vicia; species Vicia faba. The sequence continues at coordinate 486,364,929 of OX451737.1, forward strand.
TTCTTGGGTTCATCTTTTGCTTGTTTTTTGATTTTGTATTGTTCTTCCTCCTCTGTCTTTTTCCAGATCTCCCTCCCCGTGTTCTAGTTCCTCTCACTTGTAATTATACTGTTTTTGATTTAGGGTTTTGAGTTATAACTGTTGTTGGAACATAGATTTAGCAAAGATTTTAGGGATTGGATTGTGTAATTGATTGAGTAATTAGATGTAATTTTTGGATCTGTAATGGAGATGTAAGATTTGATTTTGCAAGGTTTTAGTTTTACCGTCAATTTCCATATTTGGATTGTATTGTAAGATTTGGACTTAGTTAGGTTTTTCCCGATTGAATGTGTTGTTTGAAGATTTGATTGGTTAAATATTTGATTGTGTTTGATTTTAATTTCTGGATTTGATTTGTTTCAGTTTAATTTCTACAGTTGTTGTTATTGGAAAAACAAGCGTAAATCTTGGATGATTTGCATAGTGAGTGTTAGTTAATACTTGGGCCATCTTTATAATTTTCCATCCAGCCCAAAACGTCAGTTTAACCAAGTTGGGCTTTTACTCTCTTCTCATACTTTGATCCAAACAGAATTTTTCTAAACAAGAAACCTTAATAAATGCAATTTAATCTAATCTCTTTTAATACATGAAAAGTTTATCAGCAAATAATAATAAATAAAACATCACGTTCTATATATTATTTATTATATTTTTTTAATTAAAATAGTAACAAACAGCTTTAACAGTAACGTTTCCTTTCTTTTCTAAACAAGACAACAACATCTAATGGGCTTATGAATCGGAAACACACCTCCCTTCTTATTAACAACAACCATTCTTTAAATGGGCTTACTGAAATTCTGGCTGCAGATACTTAATGCCACGTTGAATGTTATGAAACCGTATCTGACTTACTATATGACAGTAAATACAAAAGCAATAAAGAACACAGTCAATTGTTTACCCAGTTCAGTGTGCAACAACACCTACTCTGGGGGCTACCAAGCCAGGGAGGAAATCCACTATAAGAGATGTTAATTCAGGAATAAACCAACCAGTTTATCTCCTTCACTTAAGACCTACCCAATGCAATTCCAATCTAAGTACAACTTAAACCTGAGATCCTACTCACCCCCCCTCAATCACAGCAGTGATACATAAACCAATTTGACTTAAGAATTGATGAAGACACTCTTCAAAAACAAACACTTGATTAAGCTTCACAGCTTTTTAATCAAGCAACACAATCACTCGTGCTTCACAGCTTTGAGTGATGCACACAACTAACTTGACTCTGCTTCACAGCTTTAGTCAAGGAACATTCAAACACCCTTGCTTCAAAGCTTTGAGTGCTACACAACCCTTACAATTAGAAACCTATTCCAAGTCACTTATCACAATGATAATTGCTTGGAGTACAATAATCAAACCTATACAGATTACAAATGATCTTCTGATCAATAAAAAGGGATGCCTTGAAAAACAGCAGCTCTGTTGAATATATAGCAGCTGCAACTTCAGTTAGGGTTTCCACAAAAACCTAGGGTTAATTCTGTTTGACCTAAAGACCAGGTCACAGGACTTTATTAACCAGGTTAGGGTTGAGCTAGGTTACCCCTCAGAAAACGCAGGATTCTGTTCAGGAAAGACTGAGTTATTTTCCTGAAAAAACTCAGACTTATCCATCCTGCAAACCTGTTAGTTCAGAACAGGATGTCATAACATCTGTTATGACATCTGAGAAAACCTGTCTACTGATTTAGCAAAATGTGATCATTTTGCAAAATGCTCAGATACACACTTATAAACATCAGTACTTGAATTTACAATATTTTTCTGCAAAGGTACCTAATGAGTCAGTACAAACTAAACTAGAATGTTATGACATCAGTCATGACATTCACACATACACTTGGGATTTACCAAAAATGCAAGCCAATACCTAAACACCTACAAACTCCCCCTTTGGCAGATTTTTGGCTAAAGACCCTAAGCAATCAGAGATAGATAGCAGCGGAAATAAGTGACAGCAGAAAAATAGAATGTCAAGTACTAATTAAGTAAGTACCAAAATATTCTCCCCCTCTTTAGCCACAAATGGGCCAAAGATACATGTTCATAAAATTATACAGTTATCCAAAATAGCAGCAGCAAAAAACAACTGAATACACTTCCAAACTCCACCAGATATCAGCACCAACCAGCAACACCACCAAACAGCAACCAACCTTCAAGCACTTTCATCAGACTCAGAGGAGCTAGTTTCTTCAATGTTGAGATGACCTTCAGCTTCTACACCTTCTTCCCTTCTGTTTTCTCCAGCTTCCTCCTTTTCTAGCCTGGCAATTAGAATTTCTAGGGTCCTTTTTCTAGCATCCAACTCTTTGCAAGTTTCTTTTAAAACAGCTATGACATCTGATGTCTTGGACTGGGTCTTCACAGACGATGTCTCAGCTGATGTTATGACAATGTCTGGAGCATGAGATCCCTGAAACAGTTTGTAGTGCAAGCCAAGGGCAGGAGCTCTTTTGCAGACTGTATCTCTTGCCACAAGGATATCAGGGTATTGTGCAAGGATGATTCCACAAAGGAGGGAGGGAAAGGCAATTGGTCCTTTGACAGCATAACTGCCAGCATGCTTTAAAGTTTGTTCAAAGATGTACCTGCCATAGTCAAAAGCAGTCTTGGTTCCCACAGCATAAACAAATCTCCCCAATCCTGTGGAGATAGTTGATTTATGATTTGTAGGCACCCAGTTGGCTGCACCTATTTTATGCAAGATGGCAAATTTCATGCTGAGTTTACTAGCATTCAGCTTGCCTTTCAAGGGCCAGCACTTTACTTGCCTGGCTGTGATGGTTTGACAAACTTCATTGTCAGTTGCCTCCAGATCAGGACAATCCTCATTTGTTCTTCCAAGAAACTTGTTGATTTCTGATGGAGAGAACTTGACCCTTCTTCCTCTAACAAAAACACTTTCAAAGTCAGCTGACCTTCCATCAGCATAATCATTAGACAAGTTTACTACAAACTCCTTGACCAGATTTTCATAACATTTGTTAAACTTTATCACTGTCTTCATTAGTCCAGCATTCTTGATCAGGTCCATGATGTCTTTGCCCTCCAAGGCATCATTGTTGAGTTCTCTCTCTAAGGCTATTCTCTTTAAGCAAACATACTTCCATCTGTTTGCATTGTCAGGATGATGAAAAGAGATGTTGTCTGTTGGCACTTCAGGCACTCTAGCAATTTTGCTGGAGGGGAGCTTCCTTTTGATAGGAGTTTCTTCAATATCAATCTCAAATTCTGATTCCTCATCAGAATTAGAAGATTCAGGTTCTTTTCTCTTCTTAGAGATTGGTTGTCTAGCAGTATGCACCTGGGCCTTCTTCCCTATTGTCTGAATACTTTTCTCAGCCATGCCTTCATTAGGTTTATCATTCTGACTACTTTTTCTTTTCATCAATCTCCTAGCTATGCTAGGGTTCACATTAGCAATCAGATCATTATCTGAGTAATCCTCATCCACATCAATGATAGGTGGATCAGCAGCCTTTTCTGAAGGGTTCTGAATGTTGTCTTTTTGTGTCACAACATTCTCAGTGACATCTACATTCTCAGAAACTTCCACATTTGGACTTTCTGATTGATTTAAAGGGACAGAAATCCCCGGTACAGATTGGTTTCCACTCAGTATACTAGTCACCAACCTAGCAATAGCTTGATGAACTTGAACTGATCCTTCTCTATTTGGTACAGAAGAAGAAGGATGAGAAGAATTACCAGAGGCTGTAGCTTGAGCTCTTCCTGCATGTCTGGTTCTGAGCTTTTTGACTTTGGCTGGATCAGTTGCCATCTCTCTGAGAGGAGTGACCTCAAGAACTTCAGATTCTATGCATGTGGTGATTGCCCTAGAATCTTGGTCAGATGATGACGATGATGAGGATGACGAAGTCGCCATGGTTGAAGACGATGTCTGAGACATTTTGATTGACTTTGAGTAATGGTAGCAGTTTGAGAAAAATCTTTGATTGAGAGGAGGAAACAGGTTGCAAGGACGAGAGAGGTAGGGGGTAAAAGGGAGTCTTTTCAACTTCTTAAAGATTTTGAAGGAATTGTGAAATTATATGATTAACCCACTAAAGATAGACTTAATAAAATTAATTCCTTCAACCTTTGTTTTAAGCAAAATTAATTGCTATAATTTCTTATGTTGGTGAATACCCAACCTGCCCCTCAAATTTTCAAGTTTATTTCCAACAAGAGCCTTGGTAGAAGAATCAGTCAGCTGAAGCTTAGAGAAACTATGTTCTAGTTTAAATGACTTCTTCTCTTCAAAGTCAATAGGGTTCAAGGAAATGTTGATTGTATTCAGATTGTCACAACACAATGTCACAACATCTTGTGTAACATTGTACTCAGGGAGCATCTGTTTTGACCAGATGTTTTGAGAACAGTTTTTCCTAGTAGCAACTATTTCCGCACAGAATTGGGAAGTCATTCTTTTGATGTGAATCATAGTTCTGGTTGATTCTTGAATAATTTTCTGTTTGTCCAGTCCATTTTGATGGAGAGTTATAGGAGAGGAGACTTCAAGCCTCATTTCTTCAGGGAAACAGAATTTATTAGACTTGTTATTTCCAACATCCTTGTCAAGATGACTTATGGTTCTGACAACACATCCTTCTTCAAGTTTATTTGCCACATCACAGATATTATCAACCTGTAGTTTTGGAGTTCTTCTGACTGCTTCCATAGAAATAGCTCTTTTCATTCTTCTTAGATGAAGGGGACCAAGCTTATGCTGCCACAGTTTCATCTCTTTTTCTTCTTTGATAATTGGACACATAGTGGAGATATCAGTGTTCTCAGGCTGCCATAAGTAGCAGTTATCTTTGGATCTGATTCCTCTCATTACAACTTCTAGTTCTTCATTAATTACTATACATTCAGATATTGAGAAGTTGACCTTGAATCCTAGATCACATAATTGACTGATACTAATGAGATTAGCAGTCAGCCCTTTTACCAGCAGTACTTTATTCAGACTTGGAACTCCAGGGCAGTCCAAATTACCAACTCCTTTGACTTCACCTTTAGCACCATCTCCAAAGGTCACAAAACTGGTGGTGTGAGGCATAACATTATTGAGGAGATTTTTGAATCCAGTCATGTGTCTGGAACATCCACTGTCAAAGTACCAGCCTTCCTTTGCAGACACTCTCAGGGAAGTATGGGCTATTAGGGCAGTAGCCTTTTTCTTCCAATGAGGAGTATGTGGTACCCTTTTTGGCTTAGGTTTAGCACCAGAGTTTTGATTAGGGTATCCATGTAATTTGAAGCAGAAGGGCTTTATGTGTCCATACCTCCCACAATGATGACATCTCCATCTTTGGTATTTTTTCTTCATGTATTTCTGATGTTGAGAGTTATGTTGTGACATCTGCTTTGACAATTGTTTAACATGCCTGATCTTCTTGTCTGCACCAGGTTTCTTAGCTTCCACAAATCCCAGACCAGATTTGTTTCCCACATTTTGTCCTACTTGTAGGATCTCTTCCAATTTATCTGATCCATTGGTCAACATCTTGACAGATTTTGTCATTTGGTTCAGTTGTGAGTTCAGTAATTGAACTTCCCCTTCTAGGTGACTTATAGTTTCAAGATCTGCCCTTTTTTCCGCCTCCAGCTTTATAATGAGTTTTGATTGTTTCTCATTCTGCACACAGACTTCAGCACTTCTGATACACAATTTCTTGTAGGTATCAGCCAGTTCTTCAAATGTCACTTCTTCATCACTAGTGTCACTTTCAGAAGTACAAACACTAGTTAGAGCAGTAACTAGTTTGGCAGATTCTTCTTCAGAATTACTTTCTGAATCATAGTCAGACCAAGTAACAGTCATTCCTTTCTTTTGTTTCTTAAGAAAGGTAGGACATTCAGCTCGAATATGTCCATATCCTTCACATCCATGGCATTGAATACCTCTGCCTTGGTTTCCCTTATCTTCTGACCTTGGTCTTCTGCTGGAACTGTCAATGTCAGAGGGAATGTTATGAACACTAGACCTTGACTTTGGATCCATTCTTTTGATGAGCTTGTTGAACTGTCTTCCAAGCATGGCAATAGCTTCTGATATATTTTCTTCTTCATCCTCCTTGTTTTCAACATCAGTGTTGGATACAAGTGCTATGCTTTTGTTCTTCTTGTCACCATTATCAGTGATCCCCATCTCAAAAGTCTGAAGAGACCCAATAAGTTCATCCACTTTCAACTTGCTGATGTCCTGGGCTTCCTCTATGGCAGTTACCTTCATTGCAAATCTTTTAGGCAAGGATCTGAGAATCTTCCTTACCAGTTTTTCTTCTGACATCTTTTCTCCCAGTGCTCCTGAGGTGTTGGCAATCTCCAAGATGTTCATGTGAAACTCATGAATGGTTTCATCTTCCATCATTTTTAGATTCTCAAACTTGGTGGTCAACATCTGAAGCCTTGACATTTTTACTTTGGAAGTGCCCTCATGAGTAGTTTTGAGAGTGTCCCAAACTTCCTTGGCCAGTTCATATTGATGAACTAGTCTGAAGATGTTTCTATCAATTCCATTGAACAAGGCATTTAAAGCTTTTGAATTTCCCAGGGCTAAATCATCTTCTTCTTTACTCCAATCTTCCTCAGGCTTCAGACTGATTGTCCCATCTTTCTCAGTTATGGTGGGATGAATCCATCCTTTGTCAGCAACTCTCCAAGCCTTTTTGTCCAGAGATTTTAGAAAGGCAATCATACGAGGTTTCCAGTAGTCATAATTAGTTCCATCCAGAATGGGTGGTCTATTTCCAAAAACTCCTTCTTTGTCCATAGTGCCAGAAAGTGATATCCCTAGATCTCACCCAGTAATACAAGCAGGGTGCCTGCTCTGATACCAATTGAAATTCTGGCTGCAGATACTCAATGTCACGTTCAATGTTATGACATCGTATCTGACTTACTATATGACAGTAAATACAAAAGCAATAAAGAACACAGTCAATTGTTTACCCAGTTCAGTGTGCAACAACACCTACTCTGGGGGCTACCAAGCCAGGGAGGAAATCCACTATAAGAGATGTTAATTCAGGAATAAACCAACCAGTTTATCTCCTTCACTTAAGACCTACCCAATGCAATTCCAATCTAAGTACAACTTAAACCTGAGATCCTACTCACTCCCCCTCAATCACAGCAGTGATACATAAACCAATTTGACTTAAGAATTGATGAAGACACTCTTCAAAAACAAACACTTGATTAAGATTCACAGCTTTTTAATCAAGCAACACAATCACTCGTGCTTCACAGCTTTGAGTGATGCACACAGCTAACTTGACTCTGCTTCACAGCTTTAGTCAAGGAACATTCAAACACTCTTGCTTCAAAGCTTTGAGTGCTACACAACCCTTACAATTAGAAACCTATTCCAAGTCACTTATCACAATGATAATTGCTTGGAGTACAATAATCAAACCTATACAGATTACAAATGATCTTCTGATCAATAAAAAGGGATGCCTTGAAAAACAGCAGCTCTGTTGAATATATAGCAGCTGCAACTTCAGTTAGGGTTTCCACAAAAACCTAGGGTTAATTCCGTTTGACCTAAAGACCAGGTCACAGGACTTTATTAACCAGGTTAGGGTTGAGCTAGGTTACCCCTCAGAAAACGCAGGATTCTGTTCAGGAAAGACTGAGTTATTTTCCTGAAAAAACTCAGACTTATCCATCCTGCAAACCTGTTAGTTCAGAACAGGATGTCATAACATCTGTTATGACATCTGAGAAAACCTGTCTACTGATTTAGCAAAATGTGATCATTTTGCAAAATGCTCAGATACACACTTATAAACATCAGTACTTGAATTTACAATATTTTTCTGCAAAGGTACCTAATGAGTCAGAACAAACTAAACTAGAATGTTATGACATCAGTCATGACATTCACATATACACTTGGGATTTACCAAAAATGCAAGCCAATACCTAAACACCTACACTTACAAATTCTTCTAAAGCAAAACAACAAATGAGCTGCTGAAAATACAACAGGCCTGCCATTCATAACTGCACCTATTTTTACCATATACCTCCCCAAAATAAATGGGCCAACCAAAAAAATAGGCTTGCAAATTAAAACTTCACGCCCTATTTTGCTAACAGCCATAAATCCTAATAGACTTAATAATAACTAAAACTTAATTATTATTCTTTTTGAAATGATTTTCCATTTTTTAATCGCCTGAGCCATTGGTCAACATGCTTCACGAATGAGTTTATGAGTCTTTCTGATTTATAAAGCCCCATTCTCCTGAATTAAAATACACCCTTCTTGTTGATTTGAATTCTTTTAAAAAAGTGGGCCAACAGATATTGCTAGACCATCCTTAATTAAAAATTTCTTCTATTTTTAATCTTGAAAATATAATCGCAAAGGTAGGCCAAATTTGGGGTACGACAGCTGCCCCTATTCAATTATCTTCCAATCGAATAGCGCGAGAAAATGCGAGTCTTGTGCATTCTGATTGGGAGTTTATTGAATACTTGGAATACCCCAAAATTTGTCCGACAAACATAAGGTTATGCTGATATGGCATACCCTTACGAGTCTTGAGAAAGTAGGCAAAGTTGATGATATATCGCTTACCAGGGTTTGATAACGAGGCAGATAGTCTTTAGAGAATAATGTTGTATGTCTTGGTTTGCTTTTGCTTATTCATCCATTTGGGGGATTAATGAAACAAAAAATGATGATGCATGGCTGCTTGAAGACTGAGGCCACGGGTGATGTTCGCTAATTGTTGCATGATATCTTAGGCAATGAACGGTGTTACAGAATAAAGAAGCACATTGCTGCACGACGTCTTAGGCAATGGACTTTATTATGGAACAAGGAACCTCACTGCTACACGATGTCTTAGGCAGTGAGTTGGATTAGGAGAGTACATTGAGGCTTAGAGGCAATGTACCGAGTCTGGAGAATACATTTCAGCTTAGAGTAAATGTACCAAGCTTTGCAAATACATTGAGGCTTAGAGGCAATGTACCGAGCTAGGAGAGTACATTGAGGCTTAGAGGCAATGTGCCGAGCTAGGAGAGTACATTGAGGCTTAGAGGCAATGTACCAAGTTTCGCGAATACATTATGGCTTAGAGGCAATATACCGAGTTTTGCTAATACATTGAGGCTTAGAGGCAATGTACCGATCTAGGAGAGTACATTGAGGCTTAGAGGCAATGTACCAAGTTTTGAGAATACATTGCGGCTTAGAGGCAGTGTACTGAGTTTTGAGAATACATTGAGGCTTAGAGGCAACGTACCGAGTTTGGAGAATACATTGAGGCTTAGAGGAAATGTACTGAGTTTGGAGAATACATTGAGGCTTAGAGGAAATGTACCGAGTTTGGAGAATACATTGAGGCCTAGAGGAAATTCACTGAGTTTTGTGAATACATTGCGGCTTAGAGGCAATGTACTGAGTTTTGAGAATACATTGCGGCTTAGAGGCAATGTACTTAGTTTTGAGAATACATTGCGGCTTAGAGTCAATGTACTGAGTTTTGTAAATACATTACGGCTTAGAGGAAATGTACTAAGTTTTGAGAATACATTGCGGCTTAGAGGTAATGTACTGAGTTTTACGAATACATTGCGGCTTAGAGGCAATGTACTGAGTTTTGAGAATCCATTGCGGCTTAGAGGAAATGTACCGAGTTTTGAGAATACATTGTGGCTTAGAGGTAATGCACCAAGTTTTGAGAATACATTGCGGCTTAGAAGCAATGTACTGAGTTTTCTGAATACATTGCGGCTTAGAGGAAATGCACCGAGTTTTGCGAATACATTGTGGCTTAGAGGCAATGTACTGAGTTTTGCGAATACATTGTGGCTTAGAGGAAATGTACTGAGTTTTGTTCATTACTACATGTAGACTTAGGTGATGGGATGAACGCGTCACGGCATGGAGACTTAGAAGACAAGTTGGATCGCAAGATAAGTGTTTGGTTGATGGACCCTTAGATGATTGAATCGAGGGTTAGGTTGTTCATTTGTTATGTGATACAGGCGTATGATGTCTGATATTGAGATGGAACTCTGAGTATATGTGTATTGAATGTTTGTATGTATGCAAAATGTATAGGGTATGCATGCTTTGGATATGCCAGATGTATGTATGAAATGTGTGTAAAATACGCGTATTCCTTGAAATGTTATGAAGACTATTTCTGGCATTCTCTCCTTTAAACCATTGGCTTAGAGTTACCAATTCCATGGCGTTGTATGTTGTGTCGTCGTAGCATTGTTGAATTTGATTTGAATGCGGTGAAAAGCGTTAGCAAAATTTTGAACATTGATTTTTGTATTGTAAGTGCAGGTGTAGACGTAGACGTAGGTATTGGCATATGCGTAGATTTGTATGTTGTAAGTGCAGGTGTAAACGTGGACATGTGTATAGAATTTATATTGTAGACGCAGGAGTAGACATATGCGTGGACGTAGACATGGATTTTATTTCGATATTTTTCTAACCAAAATGTTTTTTCGATGTTTTATCAAAAGCTTTTATTTGTTAATTTCCCCAAAATGATTTTAAGACAATATTCACAAGTAATAAGCATAGTATTTTGTAAACAATTCAGAGAAAAGAAAAACGCAATTTGAAAGATGTAATGAAAGCAAATATTTTGGTGATATGCCTCTGAATAGGCGAGAGTATAAGATGCAATTCTTAGAAAGAGGTAATTACAAAAAAATTTAAAACTGTAAATGGCAATAAAAATGATAATTGTTGTTGTTGTTCCCTAATATCCTTTTAATCGATCTTATATCCTTTGTTTCTAAGTCGTATGATTTAGATCTATCTCTCCTTTCATGGTTCGTAGTCGCAGTTTTAGATTGCAGTCTTTTTGTCCTTTATTTCTTTTTGGGTGATCCCTAACTTTTTCTTGGATTGCCCTTTTGGGTTTTCAATCGACCGGGATAATTTTTTGTTATATGCCCCTAATTTTTTCCTGGATCTCCCTTTAGGGTTTTCAATCCACCGAGACGCTCCTTTTTGCCTAAGTCGCCTATTTGTGGTTCGAGCTTAGCGAGCTTCTTATACATAGTTTTTTTACTGCATTTGAGTTTTCCGGATGCGGTAGTCCTTCCCCATCCATTTTTGTGAGGATGACTCTACAACCGGAGAATGTTATTTTCGCTACGTATGGACCTTCGTAGTTGGGTGTCCATTTACCATGCGAGTCGAGGCAAGGTGGCAGAATCTTCTTGAGTACTAGACCATGTTGTGGTTCATTTTGTGCAGTACATAGTTACTCTGAAAGAATTCCTAGGCTACTTTGCATAGAGTTCGTTTGTTAATGATAGAGGCATCTTCTGGATATTCTTGTTATTCTAGGTATTTCCTGATGCCGTAAAACCAAGGCTTGTCATCCAACCCTTCTTTAATAGCAAGGCAGTGTGTGGGCTCTTGATTGTGATGCGTGGTTAGTGGTTTGACCAAATTACTTTGAACATAGCTGATGTAGTTTCCAGGGCGTCTTCCATTTGATTCTCTTCTCATGGGATGATACTGGAAGTGATCTTTGTGAATTCCGCATTTGTAAATTCCGCAATCAGTTTTCAAAACATGATCCCGATATGGAATCAGTTTTGGATGCTTTAGTATTCCATTCACTGTTGACTTAGTATATGACTAATGCGGAGTCCCCAAATACTTCGAGATGCTTTATTCTCGGATCAATGGCAACTTCCAGTCCTATTAAACAGGCTTTGTACTTGGCTATGTTGTTAGTGTAGTCGAAACACAATATTATGGTATAGGGCTTCTGATAATTCTTTGGAGGAGTCAAGACTGCCCCTATATCGTGCCCCAGTGTATTTGAAGCCCCGTCGAATATGAGTGTCCAACGTGCCCCTGGCTCGGGTCCTTTGTCAAGTCTTGGTATTTCGTAGTTGCTTATTTTTACAATAATGTTTGTATCTAACCTTGGTCTGTTTCTGTAGGAACAAGCAGATATGTGCAATAATTTGATCAGCTACTTTGTGGCTCCGCTCTAACATTGCCCCTTAGCTTGGTTTCTTCCAGATCTTCCCCTGTGCTCAGATTAATGGTCTTAATAGCCTCTTGATACGATTGTGTGTTGTCAGCCTTTCATTCTATTTCCCTCGCCCTTTCCTCAGAGAGTTCAAGGTTTTCATCATCTTCCTCTTCAGCTTGGTTGATAGGAGTATCAAAATTATATCGGGTCGCAGCAGTAGCATTATCGGTGGTTTTGGGAATGGATTTGCACCGTTATCATGTTTTGATGAAAAAATTTAATATATGATCTTTTGAAAATGTATATGCAGAGAAAGTATTACAATTTCTAAATTTAAGAGATAGATGCAAGAGAAAGAAATGGGTCTTAATTGAAAACAAAATATAACTTTTATTAATTATAAATATTGTCTAAAACAAAACGGGGGAACCCTTACAAGCAACGCCTATGCCCCGGGCTTGACATAGGTTCTTTCAAAAACAAGAAAAATTACTTAGGGAAGGAAAAAGATCTCGGGAATCTCCACGGCAGTCCATCTTTTAAGTTATTCTCATAGGGCACATTCTCAGATGAAGTCAGTTGCCCCTTTGGTGTTGACTTTGTTGGATATCTTCGCTACATGCCTACCATTCTCTATAAAGGTCTCTTTGATCAGAGGAAAACATGCTTCACCCTTCAGAGTAGCTTTATATTTTTCTTCAGGGTATGGTCCGAATTGGACTATCCCCTGGTCCGCTAGCTTTTGTAGCGTTCTCTTGAAGGATTCATTATATTCCAACAGGAATCCACATTCAAACAGATACTCCTTCAACAAGCTTATCGGAGTTTTTGCTTCTCTGGTTGCCCCATAGTCATTGGCTACTTCGATTACATTTATTGTCGGCCTGTCGTGCGGAGGCATATGATTTGATTTGATGTTAGGTTTCTCAAAAGTGATGTCTTGAGATTCTAACAAGTCTTGGACCTTATGCTTGAATGGCCAACATTGCTCTATGGTATGTCTAGGAGAATTAGCATGATACTCACATCTGGCGTTGGCGTTGTACTTTTGCAGGAGTGGCCCGACTGGGGGAGCTAGAGGCTTGAGTTCCACTAAGCATGCCTTGACCAGGTGTTCTAATAACAGACTGGGTGGCATCGGAAGTGGATCAAAATTTCTTTGCGGCCTTCTTCCTTGTTGTTGCCCTTGTGGGATCACTAATGGTTATTGTACCATGGATTGTGACGCTATAGCATTAATTTCTACCTCTTTTACTTTGGGGAAGTTTGAAGCAGGCCTTCTTGAATTGTAGGGGATACTTGATGGTCCCCCTATTATTTTCCCACTTTTTATTCCAGTCTCGATTCTTTCTCCGATGGTCACTAGATCTGAGAATCTCAAGGAGATACTTCCAACCATCTTCTCATAATGAATCCCCTGCAAAGTTCCCATGAACATGTCTACTAGATCCTTTTCCAACATTGGAGGTTGCACACGGGATGCCATCTCTGAGCATACTCTTTGAAGGATTCTTCTTTCTTCTGGGACATATTATGGAGTTTCATGCGGGTAGGCGACATGTCCAAGTTACATTTGTAATGCTTTAAGAAAGCATTAGCAAGATATGCCCGTGTTAGAATGTGTGTTCGCTACAATTGCATATACCAATCTAAAGATGCCCCACTCAAGCTATCTTGAAAACAGTGAATCATCAACTTCTGATCGTGGGCATGGGCATGCATCTTCCTGCAATACATGCACAAATGATTTCTTGGACAGGTGAGCCCCCTTTATTTTTCAAAGTCAGGTACTTTGAACTTGGGTGGAATCACCACATCAGGAACTAAACCCATTTCGAGAGCGTCTACTTCGAAAGCGTAAAAACCCTCCACAACTTTTAATCTTTCCTCCAGAGCTTTATACTGATTTATTACCAGTGGATTATCAATAGAATGAGTACCAGTCATATTTAAGGGTGCTTGGTTGGCATCCTCTGGGTCGTGGTCTCTGTATTGCAGGTCCAAGTAGTTGTCTACATTATTGGTTGGAATCTGTAGGGTATGTGATGCCACTGCTTTTGGTGGCAGTGGGACAAACCCTTAAGTTTCAACTTCTTATTGGGCCATGACAGACTTTTGGAGTCCTGCTTCTGGCTCTTTCCTTAGTTGGTGACCGCTTGATGCACCAATCGTTTGGGCTACTTCTTTGAAAGCTACCCTGGGAATCTGGTCTTTCCTGTCAATGATGCTCTTTAAAGCTAGGATAACTTGACTCAGATCTCCTTTCATTGAAGTTACATCACCCTTTACTTGGTCGAGATCCTCTTTGAATGCATCCTGAGTTTCCTCGATTTTCTCCATTGCTTTTTGTTGATAGGTCCTTGTTTGATATGGATGCCAAGGAGGTGGAGATCTTCTTCTACCAATGGTTTAACTGGAGAGATTTTTTTTTTGAAAAAATGAGTTTTGATATGATATGCAGGTGTTCGTGAATGCAGGCCTGCGAACGGATGTGTATGAACATGAAATGGTTTCTTGTTTTAAATGTCTTATTCATCTGGGTACATGCTTGTCTTTTGCATATTATTTTACTTGGTGACTATATTTAAAATAGATATGCAAACTAGATGAGGAAACAAAATGCCTTTATTGAAGGTAACATAATTCAGATATTGAAAAATATTACAATCTTAAACCAAAACTTTATTTGCATGAAGTCAAGCAAAGGGAAATAAGTCTTCTAGGTGCGCCTACAGATATCTGCTCTTGAAATCATCCCCCATTGTTGGACAAAGCTTGAGAAAGTCTTCAGCATATTATTTCCCTTTTGTGGCTTTGATTTCAAACATGTTTGACGCATTGACGCGGACAAGTTATTTCCTTCAGTATCCATTTTTAAAGACAGTCACTGAGATCTTGAGTTTATTATTATTTTTGTACCCCCTGTGAATAAGACAAAGAAAAAGAAACGGGTGACGAATATATGATATGTATGACGAATATATGAAATGTATGAATGCACGGATGTATAGACGCAGGGTTGAGTGACAGGGTTTTGTGATAAGTATCCTTAGCAGGTAGGTTCCTTAATTTTGACCTACGGTTGATCTACCCTCCCAGAAGGTGGCTTCCTTAAGGATGTCACGAATAACACCAGAGGGAAAAGGCACAAGGGCCTCCCTTAGGTGGAGCCTCTTTACGTACCGAAACTTTTGTCTCAAAGTCTTTAAAGGTCTCGTCATGAGATTTTAGGTTAACGTCGTTACAAAGAGTCATGGGTGACCTTCCAAAGTCTTACTCGTCAAGAGGATATCTCTCAATAAGTATTCCTTTTTCGGAAGTTCACCGACTCTAGGTGAAGTCGTCACATAAACTCGCAGGGATGATGTACCCCCTAAGCTAATAGATGAACCTTCTTTCTAAGGGTTATTGAAAAAAAATTGAAATAAAAATTCCCGCCACGCAGTAAATATATCATAAAAAGAATTGACAATAAATAAATAAATTTAATAAATAAATAATGCAATAAATAAATAAATAAATATAAACCCCCAAAGTAAAAACCCTAAAACCTAAAGTTGAAGTCCCCAACAGAGTCGCCAGCTGTAGCAACTGGTTTTTTGATCAGAGCCACCACTACTAGTTTTTATCCTAGGGAAGGAAATCTAACAGAAAACCCTAATTCGCAGATAGAGATTCTAGGTTTTGGACTTCTTTAGACGAAAGGAAGGTGTTAGGCACCTTTCATCTACCTTGTTCACAAGGATACTAGGTTTTAGGTTTGAGTTGGGGAAACAGGATTTAAATTTTATTAGGGGAAAAAGGGTTTTAATTTTTAATAGGGGAACTCGCCACGATTTTTGATTGTATGCCTACGTATCCTCTTATGAGGAATCAGAGTCCCAATTCGTAGTTCGTATGGGGTTGGTGTTTTTTAGGGGTCGCAAACATACTTTGAATCACCTCGCATTTTGGTCGGGAGTAGTGATTGTGGAGATTTTGGCTAAATGCACGGTTAGTCAAAATCTGTTTGAAACCCTTTTGCAAAAATAATTGATTAGCTTAGTTGATTGTGAAAAATAGTTTGTTGTTTATTGAGTGTTTGTTAATCGTGTTAATTGCAAAAATCTTAATTAATGCATGATGCAAATAATATAACAAAATAATATGCATTTTTGATATAAAAATGATTTGGATGATAATATAGTAATATTTAAATAGTAAATAAAATATATTAATAATAATTAATAATAATAATTAATAATAATAATTAATAATAAGAATAATAATATTTATGAAAAAAGAATTAGTACTACTACTAATAATAATTATTATAAAAAGGAAATAATAGAAATAATATATAAGATATGAAAATATAACAAATATGGAAATAAAAAATATAGAAAAAAAATATTTAATGAATTTTAAGAGGGGGTGCATTTTTAATTAAACCAACAAAATAGGGGTGCATTGAGAAGGCTCGTCTAAGCCCAAACGCCAATTCTGGACAGGGGGTGTATCGTTGGTTTTGTATTAGAAAAAACAAGGAATGAGGGTGTGAAAAGTAGTGGGCTAGGCCCAACTGCACAGTTTGGAGAGGGCCGGTGAGATTGGGCGAGACGAGGTGCATACTAGTTACCGTATGACTTGGCCTGTGGCCGTCAGATTACAATCAGAGGGATAATGATGAGGCGTGGTGCATGTGATTAGGATTGATAACAATTTTTGTTTTAACATTTTTATTCATTTTGTTATTTACAGTAAACTCAATCTTTCTCTCTCGTTTGCACAAACCTCTCCCCTCTCACTCATAAACCCTACAGTTTCTTCTTTCTTGCTAACCCTGTAACCCTAATACCCCTGTGGCGCCGTAAACAACCCAACCCAAATCTCCTAACCAACAATCAAAAAGAACCAAAAAGCTAAGTTACCCTTTCGCGATGTCGTATTCTGATCTCGAGCCTCCGGATTCTAATCTCCTCCTTCTTCTTCGTTTTTTTGTAGGTTTTCGAAGCGGAGGTCGATCTTGAGGGTTGATGGTGGTTGTCGTTTGAAGGCGCGGCGAGAGTGAGGCGGAGGCGATGACTAGGGTTCTAGATATTGAAACCCCAATTGCTTGGGTTTGTCTTCTGCTTGTTTTTCGATTTTGTATTGTTCTTCCTCCTCTATCTTTTTCCAGATCTCCCCCCCCCCCCTTGTTCTTGTTCCCCCTGTGTATTTATACTGTTTTTGATTTAGGGTTTTGAGTTAGAATTGTTGTTAGAACATAGATTTAGCAAAGATTTTAGGGATTGGATTGTGTAATTGATTGAGTAATTAGATGTAATTTTTGGATCTGTAATGGAGATGTAAGATTTGATTTTGCAAGGTTTTAGTTTTACCGTCAATTTCCAGATTTGGATTGTATTGTAAGATTTGGACTTAGTTAGGTTTTTCCAGATTTGAATGTGTTGTTTGAAGATTTGATTGATTAAATATTTGATTTTAATTTCTGGATTTGATTTGTTTCAGTTTAATTTCTACAGTTGTTGTTATTGGCAAAACAAGCGTAAATCTTGGATGATTTGCACAGTGAGTGTTAGTTAATACTTGGGCCAGCGCTATAATTTTTCATCCAGCCCAAAACGTCACTTTAACCAAGTTGGGCTTTTACTCTCTTCTCATACTTTGATCCAAACAGAATTTTTCTAAACAAAAAACCTTAATAAATGCAATTTAATCTAATCTCTTTTAATACATGAAAATTTTATCAGCAAATAATAATAAATAAAACATCACGTTCTATATATTATTTATTATATATTTTTTATTAAAATAGTAACAAAAAGCTTTAACAGTAATGTTTCCTTTCTTTTCTAAACAAGACAACAACATCTAATGGGCTTATGAATTGGAAACGCACCTCCATTCTTGTTAAGGACAACTATTCTTTAAATGGGCTTACAAATTCTTCTAAAGCAAAACAGCAAATGGGCTGCTGAAAATACAACATGCCTGCCATTCATAACTAAACCTCTTTTTACCATATACCTCCCCAAAAGAAATAGGCCAACCAAAAAAATAGGCTTGCAAATTAAAACTTCACATCCTATTTTGCTAACAGCCATAAATCCTAATGGACTTAATAACAACTAAAACTTAATTATTATTCTTTTTGAAATTATTTTCCATTTTTGAATCGCATGGGCCATTGGCCAACATGCTTCGTGAATGAGTTTATGAGTCCTTCTGATTTAGAAAGCCCCATTCTCCTGAATTAAAATACACCCTTCTTGTTGATTCGAATTCTTCTGAAAAAGTGGGCCAATAGATATTGCTAGACCATACTTAATTAAACATTTCTTCTATTTTTAATCTTGAAAATACAATCGCAAAGGTATTGAAAATTTGGGGTACGACACATGCATTACAACATCTATTAAAGGCAGAATTGATAACACTACGGGATCCTCCTCAAAATCCCAACACCTCCTCTCCTAAGTACAACTCGAATGTGAAGTGTGCATATCATTCTAACAATCCTAGGAACAACACCAACAATAGCTGGTCCCTGAAGAAAAAAATCCATGATATGATTGACACAAAATAAATTGAATTTGATCCTCTCGAGACCCCTAATATGATCACTGCACATATGCCCATTCATGGTAAAAGTGTTAATGCTATCGACGATGTTTCTTATGTCTCAACCATAAGTGACTTGACCACTTCTTTAATAATCATTAAAAAGAATCTGTTACAGGCCGGTTTATTTCTGAGTTGCCTTGAAAGTTGTTACCATTATGCATCCCAATCTAATGGTTGTATATGGCAGAAGAAGGCTATTCAGCGTTTGATTGATAGTCGTGAAATTATGTTTGAGAAAACTTCGTTCGTAAAGAGTTTTCATGAAAGTATGTCTCAAGAGATGAGACTTGAAGATGTTTCTATAATCACAATTTCCAATATTCCTGTAAGGATCACCTCTAAAGATCCTATAAGGATTCCTTCCGAGCCTAGGGTGGCTCCCCTGATTATTACTGCAACAGGGCCAGTCCCATATTCCTCTGACAAGGCTGTTCCCTGGAACTATGGAGCGAAAGTTTATTACCATGATGTTAGGCAAGAGCCATGGAATGCCAAATATGAAGATACTGAAGTTACCAATCTCAATGTCGAAAATATTTTTGGGACTAGCAAAGTTACCAAAACAGGAAGGGTCTTCTCTCCATAGATCTCTCCTCCAAAGACTATCACAACACCTATTTGTATCCCTGCTACTGAGTCGACTACTAACACTCGGGGTAAAGAAAAGATGATTGAGCCTGCCCAGATGGAGGCACCAACAAAAGATGTTACTGTAGAAGATACCTCCAAGCAAGAGATGGAGGAAATACTGAAAATCATCCGCAAAAGTGACTACAATATCGTTGAACAGTTGGGGAAGACGCCCCCTAAGATATCCATGTTATCCTTGTTATTATGCTCCGAAGCCCATGCTCAGGCTTTGGTAAAATTTTTGAATACTTCTCATGTACCACAAGAGACCTCTGTTGAACAATTTGAGAATTGTGTTACAAGCATAACAACTGATAATGGATTAGGCTTTTCTGATGCTGACTTAACACCGACAAGAAATAACCATAACAAGGCCTTACACGTCTCTATTGAGTGTATAGGCAATACCTTGGTGCATGTGTTGGTAGATACAGGTTACTCACTGAATGTATTACCAAAAGGTGCTCTAAATAGACTAGAATGTGAAAGGGTTATGCTGAAACCCAGTGACATTGTGGTAAGAGCCTTTGATGGGTCAAGGAGAATGGTGCACGGAGAGGTTGATCTTCTAATCAAGGTTGGATATCAGGTCTTCGAATACACTTTCTATGTAATGGATATTCCTTTGGCCTACTCCTGTTTGCTTGGACGCCCCTGGATTCATGGGGCAGGCGCTGTTACCTCTACCTTACACCAAAAATTAAAGTATCCTATGAAATGGAAAATGGTTACAGTTTATGGAGAATAGGAGTATATGGTGATTCATTTGAATTCTTTCAAATATGTTGAGATGGATGGTGAATTCATTGAAACTCCTTGTCAGACCTTTGAAGAAATTCCTTCAAAAATTGTCGTTGCTAAAGCTACTCCTAGAATTACCAAGGATCCCCCAAGAATGGCTTCTCTGAAAGATGCTAGGGTTGTGGTAGAAGAAGGTGGTTGAACTATTTGGGGTCAGCTTCCTGACATTCCTTACAAGTCCAACAAATTTGGTTTGGGTTTCACCTCAAAGGCTCAGAAAGCGGTTCGTCGTGCTCGTGCTGGGAGACCACCTTTCCGCATCAGCAATAATGAAGTCTATAGAAAACATTGATAATGACTGTGAGTTGGACAACTGGATATTCCCTACTATTGGCGATGGACTCAACAACTGGAAGGCTAAAGACTTTATACCAATCTCCGTTAGTCATGAGTAATTGCTATTTCCTATTTTATTGCTTTCAAGTTTTTGGGATATGTAATTTATAAAAAAATCAACATTACGCCTTACCCGGGGCACAATGATCCACTTGTTAGGGTTGTTATCTTTCATCCGAATATGCACATCTAATAAAACATTGGACGCTTTTGCATTTGCGCTCTCTGACTTTTTCATTACTTAATTGCTTTCAAATATATTTATGTGTTTCTTACACACACCCACACACTACATTGCAGATCCACATCCACTCTGGATCTCGTCGATATTGATTTTGCTACTGCCACTCATGACTTTGAAAATCTGATCTACCAAGCCGAGGACGAAGGTGAGGAAGATTGTGAAATACCTAGAGAACTTTCCAGACTCTTAATACAAGAAGAAAAGGCTATCTAACCACATGAAGAACCAGTCGAAGTTGTAAACTTAGGTACCAAGACATACCAGAAAGAAGTCAAGATAGGCGCCAATTTAGAGAGCAGTGTCAAGAACGAGTTAATTCAGATGTTGCATGACTATGTTGAGATCTTTGCTTGGTCATACAAAGACATGCCAGGGCTCGATACTAATATTATGGTCTATCGTTTGCCAAGGAAAGAGGGTTGTTCTTAGATTAAGTAGAAGGTTCGTCGCATGCATCTCGGGATGTCAGAGAAGATCAAAGTCAAGGTTATAAATCAATTCAATCATGGCTTCTTAGCAGTGACATCATATCCTTAATGGGTTTCTAATATTGTTCTGGTACCAAAGAAGGACGACAAGGTGCGTATGTGTGTATATTACAAAGATCTAAACAGGGCGATCCCCAAAGATGATTTCCCACTTCCACATATTGATGTTTTGGTCGACAACACCACTCAGAACAAGGTATTCTCTTTCATGGATGGTTTCTCAGGGTATAATCAGATCAAGATGGCTCCTGAAGACATGGAAAAACTACTTTTGTTACACAGTGGGGCACTTTCTTCTACAAGTTATTCCTTTTGGGTTGAAGAACACCGACACAACTTATTAGTGTGCCATGATAGCTTTATTCCATGACATGATTCATCACGAGATAAAGGTATACGTCGACAACATGATAGCAAGATCACAGACTGAAGAAGAACATCTTGATCATCTATATAAACTGTTTGAAAGACTAAGGGAGTATAAGCTAAAGGTTAAACCCGAAGAAGTGTACCTTTGGGGTGAGATCTGGTAAACATCTGGGTTTCATCGTCAGCGGTAAAGGTATTGAAGTTGACCCCTCCAAAGTCAAATCCATTCGATAAATGTCGGCTCCTCGTATTGAGAAGGAATTTAGAGGTTTCTTATGACGACTGAATTACATTGCCTAATTCATTTCTCATTTGACTGCTACTTGTGAGCCAATCTTCAAGCTGCTGAAGAAATATCAAGTAGTAAGGTGGAATGATGACTGCCAAATAGCCTTTGATAAAATTAAGGAGTACCTATAAGAACCCCTGATTCTGATGCCACCAGTTGATGGAAGACCTCTGATCATGTACCTAACAGAGCTAGAGAACTCAATGGGGTATGTACTGGGGCAGCATGACGAGTCTGATCGAAAAGAGTATGCAATATACTACCTTAGCAAAAAGTTTACCGACTGTGAAACAAGATATTCACTGCTCAAGAAAACTTGTTGCACTTTGGCATGGGATGCTCGCCGACTAAGACAGTATGTTGACTCATACAACTCTATTGATTTCTAAAATGGATCCCATCAAGTACATATTTGAGAAACCATCCCTCTCTGGAAGAATAGCCCGATGGAAAATGGTCTTGACAGAATACGAAATTCAGTACACCTTTTAAAAATCAATCAAGGGAAGTGTACTGGCAAATCATTTAGCACATCAAGCCACAGACGACTATCAGTCTATGAATTTCAAATTCTCAGACGAGAACATTATGCTAGTTACAAATTATGAAGAACCTGCACCGTGTGAAGGACCCGAGCCAGGATCCTGATGGACTATGGTTTTCGAAGGAGCTTCTAACGCACTTGATAACAGAATTGGTGTTGTAATTATCTCTCCTTAGGGTTGTCAAACACCTATCACTGCTAGATTATGCTTTGACTGTACCAACAACATGGTTGAATATGAAGCATGCATCATGGATATCAAAGTTGCTATTGACCTAAGAATCAAGTTATTGGATGTATATGGGGACTCAGCCCTAGTGATCAGTCAAATCAAGGGAGAATGGGATACGAATCACCCGAATCTCATTCCTTATAAAGAGCGTGTGTTAACATTGATCCCATATTTCGAGGAAATCACCTTTGAGCACATCCCGCAAGAAGAGAATCAGTTGGCAGACGTGTTGGCTACGATGTCATCTATGTTCAAGGTCATACGGGACACTGAGGCTCCCATAATTACCATTGAAAGAATGGATGAACCAGCACACTACTACAAAGTTGACACTGACGGAGTAGAAGAAAAACCTTGGTTTCATGAAGTGAAAAGATACCTTGAGGCTCAAGAGTATCCTGAAGGGGCATCTATCAATGAAAAAAAATTCCTATGGAGGTTCTCAGCTAAGTTCTTCCTGAGAAACGGAATTTTATACAGGCACAATCATGATTCGACTCTGCTTCATTGTATGGACAAGAAAGAAGCAGAAAATATTATGGTAGATATGCATGAAGGTATCTTTGGCACTCATTCTAGTAGACATACTATGGCTAAGAATATTCTGAGAGCAGGTTACTATTGGTCGACTATGGAAACCGACTGTCACCATCACTCGAGAAATTGTCATAAATGCCATATCTACACTGATAAAGTACACGTGCCTCCAGTACCTCTGAATGTCTTGACTACTCCTTGGCCATTTATGATGTGGGGAATTGATATGATTGGAGAGATTAAGCCTATTGCTTCTAATAGACGTCTCTTCATCATCGTCGCCATTGATTACTTCACAAAGTGGGTTGAAGCAGCCTTGTTCGCCTCCGTTACCAAGAATGTGGTCGCCTGATTTATTAGGCATAACCTTATTTGTCAGTATGGCATCCCCGAGAGGATTATCACAGACAAAGGTATTAACCTCAACAACACTATGATCATTGAACTCTGCATGCAGTTCAAGATCAAGCACCACAACTCTTCTCTATACCGACCGAAGATGAATGGCGTAATGGAAGCCGCCGATAAGAATATTAAGAAGATTGTGCAAAAAATGGTGTTGACCTACAAAGACTGGAATGATATATTATCGTTTGCTCTCCACGGCTATTGCACTTCAGCTCGAACATCAACTGGGGCAACCCCTTTTCTCTGGTCTATAGTATGGAAGTCATCCTACTTGTCGAAGTTCAGATTCCCTCTCTGAGAATTATGAAAGATACAAACTTGGACGAAGACGAGTGGATTCAAACTAGGTTAGATCAGTTAAATCTAAATGACGAGAAAAGGCTTACGGATGTCTGTCACGGTCAGATGTTTCAGAAGCGTATGATCAAGGCACTCAACAAGAAAATAAAGCATTAGGTATATCAGGATGGTGACTTGGTAATAAAGCGCATCATCCTACCGCAAGGTGATCCCAGGGATAAATGGACTCCCACTTATGAAGGACCGTCTGTAGTCAAGAAAATATTTTCAGGTGGTGCTATGATACTGACTACCATGGATGGTGAAGATTTTATACACCCCGTAGTCAAAAGATACTACGCATGAAAAGTGACCCGCTAGGTCGACTGGCCTAGGTAAAATAAGGACATCCCGGTGAACCAAAAAGGGTTCAGGCAAAAATTAGGGATATATATATATATATATATATATATATATATATATATATATATATATATATATATATATATATATATATATATATATATGAAAAGTGTACACTCGGCAAGTCGAAAACCTGAAAATGCGGCTTGGGCAAAAAAGGGTATCCCGGTGAACTGAGAACCCGAAAGGTAGGTCCAGGTAAAAGTTAGGGATTAAAGCGTACGACTATGTCTTGTTGGATCACTTATAGCGAGCTTTATTACCAACATCAAGTTCAAAAGGTACAGATCAGTTCAGTCAAATTCTTCTGACAGCAAGGGATGAGATGCTTTAAGGCTTAAGGGGAGATAGCAGAGTTGAAATCTGACGATATTATTTCCACATAGCTATATGTTTTGTTTTTACTTTGTACTATTTTCATTTCATGACGATTTCCTCTTACTAGGATTTCTGTCTCTTTATATAAAACCGTTTGTTTATAGGCGAACTATCAATAGAGATGCAAATTTCAAAATTCAAACTTTAGATTTACCTTTTTCTGCTTTGTTTACAAAAACATCCAATGAATAAATTGAATGAACATATGCATATGAATACGATTACTGTTAACAAGTATATGCATAAAAACAAGAATAAGCATTTGTTCAAAACTCTAGGTGTTGGGATAATGTTCAAGTCGTCCACGTATCCCCATAGAAAAATCCTCATAAGATTATCCCCGCAGAACAACTTCCATGGGATTATCCCCACAGGGTAGTCTTAACAAGTTCATCTTCAATGAATATATATTTCACCAATAGATCCCTCTAACGGATAAGGGAATATGATCTTTTCCTCGGAAATGTCACCAACCTACAGAGTCCCAATCTCTATCAGAGATTATTGCATCAGTACATTTTATGGAAATTCTATTCCCCAGCTGAGTATATTTCTCCAATGTTGTAAAATCCTCTGCAGAATTCCATTTCTCTAGCAGAGCTCATGTCCCCATCAAGGGTATTTCCTCAGCAGAGCATTCCTCCGTCAAGATTTAGGGTTTATTTCCCCAACATGGTTTATTTCCCCAAGCAGGGTTTATTTCCCTAGCAGAGTTCAGTCTCGCCAGCTTGAGTCTATTTCTCTAACTACTATAGATCACTGGAAAAATTTCTCTCTCCAATAAGGGGCGGTCCAGACCACTATCCCCATAAAGTTGCTACTGAATATGGAACTAGACCAGTCATCGTTCAACCTTATCCTTTCCATACAAGTTAACATCCATATCAGAAACTCGGTCAGACATCGCTTCGAGGGGTTATCCATCTCTTTTATCCTCGGTCAGGGTATATAAGAATTAAAATTCCTAAGTAGAGTAATGAACGACCAATGTTCTCAAACCCTTCTCTCCAAACAGAAATCAACATTCCCCAATGGAGTTTCCTCAAACAGAAAGCATGAATCCCTATCAGGATTGAAGATACACATATTTTTCATCCCCAACAACAGTCAGATATTTATTTTCCCTAGTCAAAGTTGTTATGCAAAGTTACTAATACACTTCAAAGAAATCTCACATTCATACATCATATACAAACATCATATCATATTCATACGAAATGCATATAGCATACTCCCATTTATTTTGACAATATCATTACACAATGCATTTCATACATCATGACATTGCATACAATTAACTCTTTATCTTTTCAGGTAAAGATCTACAAGCAGATTTCTCAGAGGCTATATCTGAAAAATAGCTACCTAAACACTCCCTCTAGAAGGTAATGTTAAAAGAGTATCTTTTCTAGTTGAAGTCGGGCGTAAACATCTTCTAGTTCGGATGAAATTAAGCGTATATTTCTTTCTGATATTCTTTTCGATACCTCTCCTAGTTAAAGTCGGGCGCAAACATCTTCTAGTTCGGATGAAATAGGGTGTAGATTTCTTTTTTATACTCTTTTTGGAAAAGTTAGGCGTAGACTCTTTCCAGTACCTTTTCAAGTTGAAGTCGGGCATAGACATCTTCTAGTTCAGATGAAATCGAGCGTATATTTATTTCTGATACTCTTTTTGGAAAATTCAGGTGTAGACTCTTTCCAGTACCTATCCTAGTTAAAGTAGGGCATAAACATCTTCTAGTTTGAATGAAATTGGGTGTAGATTTCTTTCTGATACTCTTTTTGGAAAAGTCAGGCGTAGACTCTATCCGGTACCTTTTCTAGTTGAAGTCAGGCGTAGACATCTTCTAGTTCGGATGAAATCAAGGCGTAGATTTCTTTCTGATGCTCTTTGGAAAAATTTAGACGTACACTCTTTCCGGTACCTTTTCAGGTTGAATTTCGGCATAGACATCTTCTAGTTCGAACGAAAACAGGCATAAATTTCTTTCTGATGCTCTTTTTAGAAAAAGTCAGACGTATACTCTTTTCGGTACCTTTTCTAGTTAAAGTCGAGCGTAGACATCTTCTAGTTCAGATGAAATCAGGCGTAGATTTCTTTCTGATGCTCTTTTTGGAAAAAGTTAGACGTAGACTCTTTACAACACCTCTTTTAGTTGAAGTCGGGCATAGACATCTTCTAGTTCGGATGAAATCAGGCGTAGATTTCTCTTTGATGCTTTTATTTTTTTGGAAAAGTCAGGTGTAGACTCTTTCTGGTACCTCTCCTAGTTGAAGTCATGCGTAGACATCTTCTGGTTCAGATAAAATTAAGCATAGATTTATTCTGATTATTATTTTGGACGAAGTCAGACATAGACACATTCTAAATACATCTTCTAAGACGAAGTCGGGCGTAGACTTAGTCTAATTTTCCTATCAACAGTTATCCCGAATGGCATCTATAAGCCTATCTCTGAAGACTCTTTGTCACCTCTCCAAATGGAATCTATAAGCCCATTCCCGGTATAATCAACCAACAATGTTACTTGGTGTATGTGCGAGTGCAAATTTCTTGGTGTTCAATCATCTTCTGGGTACTTAGTGTTCAATCATCTTCTACCTTCAAGTCACGAATGGCGGACATGCCAATCTAACTCTTCAGGTTTAAGAAGATTGAACAGGGGCAGCTATTGTACCTCAAAATGTTCCCTTACATTTTCTTCAAAACATTCTTCTAGGGTTCTTAAGTACTCAAGGCTACTCAAGGGTTAACCAGTCAAACCTCCTCCTAAGTAATGGGTCCATAACTAGGGTTTTGTTTTTTTCAAGGAAGATTGAGTTGCAAATGTCTCAAGTGGTTTTCATGGTTCTCCATAGGTCTTCAACAATGTTCATGTCAAATTCCAAGTCTTGCATCACAAGTTTGCTCAATCAATGGCTTAGATGACTGAAAATCAACTGTATTGGGTAAAAAGTCAACTATGGTCAACATATAGTCAAACTTCAAGATTTTTGTCAACATCAACATTTTTAAGTGATATTCATCATTTTGTCAAGGGTTGATCATGATTTCTTAAGGAAATCCCTCAAATCATCAAAAGTCAAAAGTTGCCAAATTAGGGTTTCCTTAGGAGAAGTCAACTGAAATTTGACCAAGCATAATTTTCACATGCTTTATTAAATTTTCCCTAACCAAATTCCATTTTGAAGGAAATTCAATTCTCTACAACTTTGTATTTTTATGCTCAAGTCCAAAAAGTGCTTCATTTGAGAGCCCATAGGTCATTTCAAAAGTCAACAAAAAGACACTTTTTGTCAAGGCAACTTACATCAAGATGAATTCTCCAAATACAAAAATTATCAAAAGATAAATTGTAGAGGACAGTTGAGCTTTCCAAAAAGTCCAAGTTCACCTTCAAAATATGAAAATTGAGAGATTTATGATCATTACAAGTTGATAAATTTTGGTAAAATGCATGAAGTGCAAAGTGAGCAAACTTGAAATTTTAAACTAATGGGTTTAACTTTTGATGTTCAAACATGTCCACAATGTGTTATAAGACCTATAAATACATGCACATATTTTTCATGATTTTTATTTCTTTTATTTTAATTTTTATTCATTTAAATGCAATTAAATCAAATGAAATATAAAATCAATTGACCAAGGCATGTGGGCTTGCTTTTTTGGATCAGTTCAGGCCCAAGAACACATGACAACCATTCAAAAACTGTGTGAACTTGAAAATGGTAAGGATTTCTCAAAATGGAAGGTTATAATCATGTTTTATTCTTGTCTCATGGCAATGATTGCATTGTCTTCTTGCCATATTTGTTCACCCTAATCTTCCTCTATATGAACACGACAAGACCAGATGCAAAGGACCATGCATCCTTACCTCACAATTGCCAAAAAAAATCCAAAATGTTTCAAAGAATCCAAGAACCTCAAACCCTTATTATACCACCTTTCACTATGAATTTGTGATTCTAATCAATTCTACTCCTTCCAAGGGTAAGATTGGATCATTTACAATGATCCAAAAGGCCAAAAAACGTCCCTGCAGATATCACGACTTTATGCATACTTGAATTTCTGTATTTCTTTTTTATTACATTTTAACGTTTCTTAATGATTGCTACGTGTTCATGAGGCCTGGTAATGCAGGATAGAACGATTGCAGGTGTCCCATGCACTCTGGTTTACAAAGCACCATATTTGCTCTGATGGGTTTTGTTTGATCCGAAACTCATGATCCAGAGGTTTATAGCCTGAACTAAGTCCATATTTGGATCTAGGAGGGTCGAATTAGGGGGAACATGATGTTTTAGATCACTAATATTTGATTTTCGCAGGTTTTCCATTTTACAGGTAACCGGAGAAGACGACCAGAGCTAGGGCTTCGATGCCTCTCTGGCCATTAAAATCAAATTTTATACTTATTGTTATTATTTGATTTATATGACTGTATGTAAAGGCCTCCCCAGCGGTAGAAGTGTGTATTGCTAAGGTGTTGGTATACCAGGGCATGGGTTCGATCCCTACCCCTGGTATTATATTTTTTCATGTTTTCTCTCTACAGATCCAATGTCTTCCAGTCCACACGCACGCCGTGCTCTCTCACATCACAACAATCAGATCTCAATAGATCAGATCCAGCGCCCCAGATTCATAGACATACAATGGAACCCTTGGAGAGTAACACACTGGATCTCACGTAGATAATGGGCTCTTGGTTTGGGCCTAGTGGATTACTTTCTCACACCCCCAGAATCACTTATTCAGGCCCATTACTTTTTTTATTTCAATTTCTTTTTTTAATATAATTTACTTTTTTTATTTAATTAGCTAAAATTAATTTATATTTAGGTTTTTTTCTTTGATTAAATCAACTTAACCTTTTTTTAATTAAATCAACTTAACCTTTTTTATTAAAATCAAACTAACCTAACCTTGTTAATTAAATTAATTAAATTAATTTTTAATTGAAATAATTAATTTATTTTCTTTAGGGTTTTTATTATTAATAATCAAATTCTTTTCTAAATTAAAATCAATTAGGTTAGATTAATTATCATTTTTTATCAAGACATTTTTTCCTCATCTTTCCCTTTGTACAATCTCTGTGTGCTCTTTTATTTTCACATTAGTTTGTTTTTATAAATTATGTAATTGTTGATGGTATGTAATAGCTTAAACTAGGGTTTACTATTTCTTCCCCCATTTTTTATGGTTTGTACCCCCTTTCCTGAAGCCCTGTAATAGTTTAGATTTCTTTTTTGCATTTTACCGCTTTCCTTATAATTGCTAGATGTATGCTAATAGGCGTGTGTTGTACCCCAAAATTTGCCCTCCCATATTCATCAAGAAATTGCCAAGTCAAGGTCACAAAATTCCCCAAGGGTTGTGCAGCTCAACTGTCTTCTATACAGTCAATACTAGGGTTTGAGTTCTGGTCAAGTAAATGAACTTTTCAAAGGCCCAATCAAGTCTCATATGCTTAAAAAGATGGTCAAGTGTCTTCATGTCAAGTTTCAAGGCATTCAGCTCAAAATTGCACAGTCAAAACCCTAGATTGCACTACAGTCAACTGTAGGGGCAAAATGGTCATTTGACAGTCAAAAGTTCAAATTTTTGGTCAACATATCATTTTGAAGCCACAAACATCATTTGATCAATGCTTGATCATGATTCTCAAAATTTGGCTCAGAAATCATCCAAGATGCAAAAGTTGCTATATTTGGACAGCTGAAAAAGTCAACTGAAATTGACCAGGGCATAACTTTCACATGGATTATCAGAAAAATTCCATCCAAAGCTCATTTTGAAGAGAAAGACATTTCCTACAATTCATCTTCATGTTCCAAGTCCAAGAAATGCTCTCACAAAAAGTTATCAATTTCAACATTATAGGTCATTTTCAAAAGTCAACAAAAAGTGACTTTAAGTCAAAGGCCATAACTTGATATTGGTAAATCAAAATGACATGGGACCAAAGGCATTGATTAAAGGACTCAAAGACCTTTCCAAAATGTCCAAGAACATGTGAAAAGCTTAAAAATTGACCAAGTTATGCCTTGTGGAAGTTGGGAAATTTTTAGGAATTTTGAAAAGTCAACATTGATGCAAAAGGCCTAAAGATGCAAATGGGCCCATTTTTCTTCCAAGTTTCTTCATGCCAAGCCTATGCACGACCATTAGGCCCAAAGGGAAGTATTTTCATATTTTTTAATTATTTATTTGAATTTATATTAATTTATATTCATTTAAATCATTTTAATACATGAAAAATATAAACCTAACCTAAAAAATCTTTTTGTGCACATTTTAATCTCAATATTTCGTGCTTGATTGATTATGGCAAGTTTTGGTGTGATTGGATCATGATTGAACAAAAACAACATGAAAAAAGATATGAAAAAGATTTTCCAAAATCAAATATGTGAAATCATCAATGCATGAGATTTTGTACAACTTTCTTGACCTAAAAGCCTCTATACATACTCAGCATCACAACCCTAATGATTTTAGACTGCAAGCTGCGCCCAAAGACCCTTCACAAACTTGAGAAATTTCTCCAAAAATCCAAAACTGAAATCAGTTCTAGGAGGCAATTCAAAGCGCAAGTTTCATTCCAATAGCATCCTGAGACATTCTTGAACATTTCTCAATCATAAACAACAAGCAAAACGCCTTGAATTGGTATCAAGAACTCAAACTGTACCAAGAAAATCTTGAAATCGCATAGCATGATTTAAGCATCTTTTTGCATTTTTGTTTGTATATTCGTGCTCCTTATGAAGTTTGTGAACTAACCATCATAATTAATTGAGTTTTTGTGGCATAAACATGATTTCACCATGAACGATATTAGGGTTTGGCAGGTTTCAAAATTAGGGGTTTCTTAATCAAGAAAAATCAGAGCTCAAGATGACCATGGCTGGATTCAGCATATCTGGACGAAGCAATCTAGACCCTCGCGCCTAATTTCTGATCAACATGGCGCTATTCGCTATTTCTTTGAAGGTTGCCTAAGCCCACGCCTGAAAACCGTGGCCTATCTGTTTTTGTTTCAGGGCAAACGAGGACGAAGACCTCGTGGCGAAGCATGATAGGTGGATTTAAAAAATTCGCGCGCGTTCCAAGCGTTGTTCCACTTTGCTTTTATATTATTTGTGTTATATTATATGTTAAATGTGAACATGATGGCTCAGTGGTAACGCGTTATACGTATAACCCTCAAGACCTGGGTTCAAGTCCCAGGTCTGGAAAATGCTTGATATTATTTTTCAATAATTGATCCCATGCAGCATAAGCGTTGAGGCGCACCATATGTGTCAAGATCCAAAAGTCCACGTGCCTAATGGATGCAGATCAATGGCTCCAGTGCATAGAACATACCATACGCCAGTCAATGCATTATACCTGATCCAAAAAGTCAACCAATTTCCAGCTTATTGGGCCAGGCCTCTCAAATTTATACCTCCTGAATTGGGGACTACCCCCCCTGGTTTGCTTTTCTTTTCTTTTTATTATTTTAATTATTGTATTATTTATTTTTATTGCTTTAATTAATTAATTTTCTCTTTTTTTACAAAATATAAAAATCAGAAAAAGATCAAAAAAATAATATTTATTTTATTATAATTATTTTATTAGCATGTAAATAAACTAATTTCAAATTAGGTTTAATTTATTTTATTTTTCCATAATAAAAAATCCAACAAAATAGAATTAGGTTAATTGATATTTTTTTATTCCTTTTAATATTTTTCCTTTTTTAGAATAATAATATTGTTTATTTATTTTCATAAATTAAAAATTGCACATAAATAAATTAGGGTTTAATATAGATCATATTTTAATTCTTTCTTAATAATTAAAAAATATTAGAATTAGGGTTTGCCGTTTAATTTAATTTCAATTAACTTCTTTTTCTCATTAAATCTAAAAAACACAAAAATACCATTTTTTCATTTAATTTTTAATTTTTAATCCCTTATTAATTTTTAATTTGCAAAAGGGTCCAACGCCCTAGTTTCACTTAATTCCTTTATTTCACGCACTTATTTTGTAATCGTTTAAATAATTTTGTATCTCTCCCAAAGCCATGTAACTTTACTTTTCGCACTTTTATTTACTTGCTTTATTTATTTTTCCGCTAAATCGGGTCCGGTTTAATTTTGGCGATGTGGACCCGCGCCTTTGTAATAGCCTTAGATTTATTTTCCGCACTTTATAACTGTAAATATGCATGCAAGAATGAATGTCCTAATTAAAATCAAGCGTAGAACACGACAAACATGACAAGACAAATAACTGAAACATGACACACGAATCGCACACACCACCCCTAGGGTACGCCTCACTGTTGCCTTTCGAAAGGTGATCGTCGAGTAGAGGATGTCTTAGTAAGTCCTCATGATCCGGGAACCTGGCATGAGGGTAGCTTCTAAGGTGTCTTCCCATTGCTCTGGTGATCACCATGTCCCTAAAAACGAATTGACCCGAACACCTCCAACGGTGGTGCTACCTACCTCTCAATGGTGGGATGGCACTACTTTTAAGGACTCTTACACAGACGAATTCCTTAGGGTAGGTAGGTTCTCAAGGATACTTGCTCTAATCTCAAAACAAACTCAAAAAGACTTTTCATACTGACACTTTTCAAAAGCTTTCAAAGCAAACTTTTCAAACACTCTGACGTACGAGTCGATCTGAAATTTTTCAAAGAAACTTTTTAAAACCCACATTGAAAAGCAAACAAACAATTTGAAAACACATTGAGCAAGTATCTAAGAGCCCATGGATAACCATGGATAGAAAGGGTGCTAACACCTTCCCTTTCTATAACCTACCTCCCGAACCGAGAGCGATCTCTTTAAAGGAATTTTTCTGTGCTTTTGTCCTTTCCAATTGGAGAAAATAAAAGACGGTGGCGACTCTTGCTTCCGCGAACCAGCGTTAAACAGTCAGTTCCAGATCCACCGATCACAGCGTGTATGGCAAGATTTAAAATAAAACGCTAGAAAACCTAATCAAGACAAATTAACTGAAAACAAATCATTGTTCACACACGCACCTCTAGGGTGGTTCCACTTGTTATCTTCGGATAAAAAATAGTCATGTCCCTCGAACACAGGGATACCATTAGCAAAGACCTTCGGTTAAAAATCATCATAAAGATCATAGTCCCTCGATGACCCATCGATGCTGCCTTCGGTAAATGATCTTATCCCTCGATGTTATCTACGAATAAATGGTGATAGTCCCTTCGAATTGCTAAAGGTATCCCTATATGTTGCCTTTATGACTGTACGATGACCCGCGCATGTCCCTCAAACATCCGACGATAGGGCTTCCTACTAACCAATGGTAGGATACCACTATCTAAAGGAAGAGGAGAACAAAATACTTTTGAGTAGGTAGATAGTTCTTAATCGCTTATTCGCGGACATTTTAAAACATTTTTCACACAAGACACTTTTCTGAAATATTTTCAAAACAAACACTTTGTATGTGTTCTCAACTGATACGAGAATCATTACAAAGTTGCCAAACTTAGGCACTTTTAAAATATTTTTAAACTTACACATTCACAAAGAATTTTCAAAAGTGAGCTAGCAATTAAGAGCCTGTAGATAACTATGGATGAACAGGGTGCTAACACCTTCCCTTTTCATAACCTACTCCCCTTACTCAGAAAAATTCTCAAAGGTTTTTCCTATTATTTTCACCCTTTCCTTTTTTGGATAAAAGAAAAGTCGATGGTGACTCCTGCTATCCACAAGATTTACAATAAAATGCACAACCAAAAGTCAGTTCTCCCACCGTATTACAGATCCAACTAGAAAAAGATCATGTAAATCAGTATTTGGGAGACTATCGTAGATTCGGACAACAATTAAAGCCAAAAGGATCTCCATTTAAGAGAAATAAGAACTAGAGCCCTAGACCTAGTCAGAAGCCCCAAATTGGAAATTGTAAGAAATTTCACTTTGGAGAGTGCATAGTCGGATTATTAAGGTGTTATCAATGTTAGGAGTTGGGCCACATGTCGAGGAATTTACCTAAGAAGAAAACTCAAGAAGCATTAAAGGGAATATTGAGTGGAGCAAACGAATTTTACACCTTAGATGCCAGGAACACCAAGGTCAATATTTTCTGCATAGTCGATACGTATTATATGCATATTTAACTTATCCTTTATTTGGTAAAGTTGAAGGTAGGTAGGATCAAGCAAGGATTACAAGGGATTAAGGATGATCAAGTGTGATCCAAGCTTAGGTATGGGACTAAGCATTTGTTGCAGAAACAATTACGTTGTATAATTCGTAAAAGGATTCCTAGGGTGATCTTAGATCTAGACACCAGGAAAGGTCGTTTACCTATCATTTCGCTAGATTCTTATACTTAATATATATATATATATATATATATATATATATATATATATATATATATATATATATATATATATATATATATATATATATATATATATATATATATATATGATTATTCTTGTTCTATTGTAATTGGATGGTCATTCTAACTAAGTACAATTAGAAAGGATGATGTTGCCCCAACACATAAGGTCGAATTGTATGATACGGTAAGAAATGTTAGACCTCACTGTGGATTAGAGACCCGTAGAAAAGTAACCTCGCAGTGGGTTAGAGGCCCATAGAGGAGTAACCATACAATGGGTTAGAGGGCCATATAGGAGTAACCTCATAGTGGGTTATAGGCTCATAGAAGGGTAACCACACAGTGGGTTAGAGGCCCATAGAGGAGTAACCTCGCAGTGGGTTAGAGGCCCATAGAGGAGTAATCACACATTGGGTTAGAGGCACATAGATGAGTAACCTCATAGTGGATTAGATTCCCATAAAGGAGTAACCTCATATTGGGTTAGAGGTCCATAGATGAGTAACCACACAGTGGGTTAGAGGCCCATGGAGGAGTAACCACACAATGGGTTAAAGAACCATAGAGGAGTAACCTCACATGGGCCTCTAACCCACTGTGTGTTAAAATCCCACTAAATCCCACTATGAGATACATGAGTTATTCTTTCCTTTATTTTTAAAATGTTGATGATCATTGTCTCTACGTATAACTTCAATTTTGTTCTCAAAAATTGCGAGATGCATCCTCTATGAGATTGAGCGTGATGGTCAGTGACCCACACGACATAATTGGTAGTGAGTGATACATGTACAATACTTGGTCTACAAGCTACAAAGGATGATTACACTCCTGACTCAATTTTGAATGTAGGGGACCATGCATGGCTTAGTTCTTACGGAAAGGTGGTGGGATAAGATAAATTTTTGATATTATGCGTGTGGGAGGACCCTGAGTGGTCATGGTTATGTGATTGATATAGGAATTACACGGTTGGGGACTTTTTTGTTTCTTATAGAGTCTTTGTGAATCCCAATATGTAAACATTTAGGTTAGGGTTTATGTATCATCACTAAATTTCTACCAGCTCGGTGTGTGTTATCGTATTATCGATTGGGAAACCGTGATGCGATGGGTATATATTATTATGTGGATTAGCATATAAGACTAAGTGGACGGGTGTTAAATACCCTAATCATGCCTTAAAAGCATATCAAGAATGCTTAAGTACCATGTTCAAGGTTGTTTTATCCAAGTCTTGAATTTTGCAACAATTAAGTAAGAAATGTCGTAATAGGATTCATACCAGGGAAGTAAAGCACTAGATGAATCTACTTAAGTAAGTAGCGATGAACCCAGCTAAGAATAATGGAGTTATCAATAGCCCAAATTGTGGGTTCCATCACAACATTGAATAATGACTTAGTGGTTGACGTGTCAGCGATGCAAGTATGCACGGGTGATTGAGTGAAGTACCCTAAGGTGAAAAGATTGAACATTGGTTTGGCCAAATTGTAGATTATGTGTTGTACCCAAAAAAATTTCCCTCCATTTTCTTCAATACATTTCTCACAAAAATCTCAAATGCTCAAGGATTCTCAAAGAGTTGATCAGACAAGTTCACCTCCTAAGCACTGAGACCACAAATTAGGGTTTGGTTTTCACAAGGAAAATTGGACTTCTAATGCCTCAAATTACTTTCATCATTCATCATAGACCTCCAAGAATGATCATGCCAAGTTTCAAGTCTTGCATCTCAAAATTGCTCAGTCAATTGCTCAGATGACTGAAAACCAGCTTGTTGTACCCCAAAATTTGCCCTCACATATTTCTCAAGACATGTCAAGAATCATCTCCAAGTTGTTCAAGATGGCTCAAGAGTTGGACAGTCAAATCATCTCCTAAGACAGTCAATTCAAAATTAGGGTTTTGTGTTGCATCAAGGTCCTTACATCTAAATGACCTCAAGTGCTCCTTAATGTCCTAACGTATGCTCAAATTCAGAAGGTATCCGACTGTGTGAGTTTTCTCGAAGAAATATGGTGAAAAAAGTGTGCTGAAAGTGCAGTTTTTACGCGCTAAAAAATTCATAACTTGAAGATCGTGGCTCGTTTTGAACCCGTTCCGGTGGCCAAAATTCCGTCTTGATGTCATCTATGTTTTCATCTCTCACGGATGGAAGCCAATTTCAATCAGAAAGTCTTCAAAAATGTGGATTTATCAAGTATTTTTGTACAGAAAATTTGTGACAGAAGTTTATTTGCGTCATGTTCAGAAAATCATAACTTGGTCGATTTTCATCGTGTCGAGCTGGTTCCGGCACCAAAATTTCACAAATTGAGTTGGCTACATTTTCACAGAAGGTATTGAGTTCAAACAGTATTCAAAAGGCCTTCTTTTTTTGCTCAGAGTGCGCGACGCGCCGAAAATCCTGAATGCTGAATATTATTTCATCTGGGCCGAAACTTCGAAAATTCATAACTCGGTCAATTTTTATCGGATTGGGCTCATATTTTTACACAAGGTTACTGACTCAGAGATCTACAACTTTTCTTCAAAAGTCGAGACCGAATTATGCTCCGATCAATACCAGTTTTTTATTGAAGAACGTGTCAGAGTCGACACTGGAGCCCAAAATAAGTTTGTCCGAGTTGAAACTTCGAAAATTCATAACTAATTCACCGTTTATCGGATTGAGCCGATTTTCAGACAGGAGTTAGTTCTCGATGTCAGCTACATTTTGTTTTCACATTTCAATTTCAAAAATTGCACTTAAGTCCCTGCGATTTAGCCTGGAAAGTGACGAACTCAAGTGAACATTGGAGGCCCAATTGCACATTCAAAGCCCATTTTCTTTACTCTAATTTCCATTATATAATCACATTCTTTTCACACAAGCCAAGGAGAGAAAAAAAAACCTTGCCGCAACGCTGTCAGAATATCAAATTCTTTCAAGAACCCTAAAACCTTGAAATCCTTATTACAAATCTCTCTCTCACTACAAACAAGTCATCCCAGTTACAAACCAACATCTCACTACAAACAAGCCATCTCAGTTACAAACCAACATCTCACTACTTCTTCAGTAAGGGTAAGGCTGACTTGATCTCCATGATCAAAAGGGCATAAAAGCATTCATGTCACTACTTTTCCAGTAAGGGTAAGGTCGATTTGATCTTCATGATCAAACGGGTATAATCATTCATACATGCCATATTGACCTAAACATTAAATTTCTTCATATATTGGCTTTATTTGTATTTTATGATATATAATAATTTATTTAATGTGTTCATGAGATTCAACACTGCAGATTTAGACAGGATCCCATGCAGGTTCATTAAGGAACGTTGAGGCCAAAACACAAATGGCCAAAAGCCAAAAGCCAAATGGCCAAAACAGAACAGCTTACACATGACATCAATACATGACGAGACAGACATCCTGAGAAGGTTAAGGAACGTTGATGCCAGAACACAAATGGCCAAAAGCCAGAACACAAATGGCCAAAAGCCAAAACACAAATGGCCAAAAGCCAAAACACAAATGGCCAAAACAAAACAGTTTACACATGACGCCAACAGTTGTTTCACTCCTCCAATCAGGCCCGTATACTCCTAAACTCTCTCTCTATTTTTATTATTTTCCTTTAATTAATTAATCGTTATTATTTTTATTAATCACTAACCAATTAACATTTTTTCCTAATAAAATCAAAAACACAAAAAATATTTTATTTATTAAAATTAACTTCATCACTTTTATTTTTGTAAATAAATTAATTTAATCAATTTATCTTTAATTAGATTTAACTTTTAATATTTTTTGCAATATTTAAAATCAATTTAGAATATTAGGTTTTATTAGCATTAATTCAATTTATTTTATTTCTTTAAAAACTCAAAAATCCAAAAATATTTTCATTATTTAATTTAATTTAATTGTTTATTTAATTTAATTCCATTTAATTCAAAAATAAACAAAAATCCTTTCTTTAATAAAAAAGGGTCAAAACCCAAAAAACTCTTATCCGATTTAATTTCCCGCACGCGATCCATTTTATCATATTATTGTATCTGTTTCCCGGAATGTAATAGCTTTTAATTAGGACTTTAATTATTTATCGCTTTATTTTACTTTCCGCATTTTAATTTCAAGGGTTGTTTTTGGCGATGTAAATACCCGACGCCTTGTAATAGTTTAGATTTAATTTCCGCAATTTAAATTCCGCAACTATTAACTGTTAGATGTTTGATAAATAGGGAATGCATGACAAGATCAAATGTATGAACTTAAAATCAACATAGCTCACCCATGACATGTACAAAGATAAAATTAACTGAAAAACAATACACTCGCACATGCCACTCTTAGGGTACACCTCACTTGGTTGCCTCGAACATGGTCATTGAGTATAGGAAGTTTTAGAGGTCGTCCTTTTGTCCAAAGATCATAAGTTGCCTCGAAACAGTTACCTCGAAAAAAATGATCTAAGACATTAGGGTTACCGCTAAGGCGTCATAACATTGCTTTAGTGGCCACATGTCCCTTAATCGAATTGACCTGAAAACTCCAACGACGGTGCTACCTACTCCTCAATAGTGGGATAGCATTGTCTAAAGGGACATTTGCACAGTTTAATTCCTTTTTGAGTAGGTAGATGTTCTTAAGTACTTGCTCCTTTTAAAACAAAACAAAAACTTTTCGCACTTACACCCTTTTCAAACAAAAAACTCTTTTCAAACCCACAATCACAAAGAAAAGCAAAACTTTTTGAAAACACAATGAGCAAGTACCTAAGAGCCTGTGGATAACCACGGATAGAAAGGGTGCTAACACCTTCCCTTTCTATAATCTACCTCCCGAACCCGAGAAACATCTCAAAAAAGGAATTTTTCTGTGCTTTTGTCCTTTCCTTATTGGATAAAATAAAAGACGGTGGCGACTCTTGCTTACCGCGACATTTTGCGAAAACAAACGCAAAACGCGAACCAACATTCCAAAAACAGTCAGTTCTTTTCCACCGATCATAGAACTGGCGACTCTGCTGGGGAATTATAATAAGTGAGGTGTACCTTAGGATTAAATCATTGTGTTTTCAATTGTATGCTTTGTATGATTTATCTTTGTGGGCTTGTATCAGAGTTCTATAGATCCTAACCCGGATCTGGGGGTACCTTTTTTTTAGGTAAGTAACAATAAACTGTGAGGGATCTGTCCGGCGTAGACCGACACAGATGAAGCAGTAGCTACATTGGTGTGACACCTTGGTCTGTACCGATATCCCTTGTGTTGGAACGAGGAGAGTATGGGTCTTCTGAGGAGTCATTAAGCACCAAATGACCTTAGAACCTTAAATTGACCAACTTGGCCATAGAACAGTAGCAGTATGCTACACTCATTGAGACTAAACTCTCGCGATGATTTTGGCTGCAAGAAAAGGTTGCTAAACTGGAATTATGACCAATTGAGGGTAGTCAGTGATATTTAGATCCTCTAGAACCCGGTTACTATTTTTTAGGACAGGTTTAAACCAACTAAAACTGAAAGAGGGTAGTACCTAAGCTTCATGCCAGCCTAAAATCTAAGGGCTCTTTTATGTGACTTGTGTGCCTTCAAATCTGAACTACTTGCACATTCTTGTTATCTGACAACATGAGTTCCTTGCAGGTTTTTGTTTACAGTCCTTATCCAATAATTTTGACTCATTGCAGGGTTTACTTACATCGCCTCATACCGTTGCTTAAACGCATAGCATACACATCATAACATCATACCTTAACATTTCCTTAACCATTTCAAGGATCTCAAAAGTTTGTGATGCAGGTCATGATGAACCAAATGTCTAGCAAGGGGCAAAGGGGATTTATTTTCCTATAGCCAAGGTTGTTTAGAGATCAAAACATGATAACTTGAGTCAGGGGCTATGACCCACTCGATATGGTGAACCTGACTCTTGAAGAAGTACTCTCAGCAACATGAAGTTCCTTCAATCAAGCTGCAAAATTCAAATTCTAACAAGTTTCTTTGTTTACCCCACGAGATCCTTGAAAACATTGCATACATATATCATACATATCATTGCATTACAGGTACCATTACAGGTCTCTTATCTTCTTCGCTGTTTATTTCAGCAATCATCATGTCTACCGAACCTTCCACTGAGCAAGCTATCAAGGCCCTCCAGGCCCAGTTTCAAGAGTTGGTCATGAGCCTAGCTAAGGGTCAGCAGGACCTGAAGACCCTGATTCTGAAAGAGAGGAAGAAGAAGAAGAGGAGGATTGTCCTGTTCAACACCGGACGCAGGTTTGGAAACGGGCTGCAAAATGAAGTTGATCTAACCACCTCATCTGGAGGGAAAGACAGTCCATAAGAGAGGAGGGTTCCTAGCCCTATAGTCTCCGACAACGAGACAGATTATGATGAAGAACAGTATCCTCCTGCTGAGGATAAGTACAAACAGCTGGAAGACCGCTTCAGCACTATGGAAATACAGAACGTGCCCGGTCTGG
The DNA here is from genome assembly GCA_948472305.1 of Vicia faba. Taxonomy (NCBI): domain Eukaryota; kingdom Viridiplantae; phylum Streptophyta; class Magnoliopsida; order Fabales; family Fabaceae; genus Vicia; species Vicia faba. The sequence goes on from OX451737.1 coordinate 486,406,453, forward strand.
ACTTCGGAGATCTAGGTCTATCCTTTGGGGTGGTGATTCCCCATAAGTTTAAGGCACCTGCCTTTGCCAAGTATGACGGAGCTTCCTGTCCAAAGCTGCACCTCCGGTCATATGTGAGGAGGATCCAACCTTACACTGCTGATAAGAACTTATGGATCCATTTCTTCCAAGACAGCCTTTCAGGGACTCGGCTTGAGTGGTTCTATCAGTTGGATGGAGCCAGTATCCGCAGCTGGGAGGATTTGGCTACTGTGTTCTATAGGCAGTACCAGTATAACTCCGACCTCGCTCCTACGCGTACCCAACTCCAGGGTATGTCAATGGGGACGGGTGAAGGATTTAAGCAGTATGCTCAAAAATGGAGAGACCTTGCCGGAAGGGTGCAACCACCTTTGGCTGATCGTGAACTTGTCGATATGTTTCTAGGGACCCTGTCTGGTCCATTCTTTAATCATCTGATTGGAAGCTCTTCAGTCGGATTTATAGACCTTATCTTGACTGGTGAGAGAATTGAAGCTGGCATCAAAAGTGGGAAGATTCAAGAAGCTACACCTTCTGATGCTCAGAAAAAGCCTTACAGTGGGAAGAAAGAGTCCAATGTTGTGTACAGTCAAAAGAGTCGTCGTGACCAATACATAGGGGCAATCTTGATCTCTGGTTATGCGTCACACCGACAACAACAAAAGGGAAATCAACAAAGGTCGGACGAGCCTAAAAGATATTTCACCAACATCAACATGCCATTGTCACAAGCATTGCAGCACATGTTGAAGATGAATCTGATTACGGTGATAAACCCTCATCCGAACCCTAAGACTTCTTCTCCTAACTACAACCCAGATGCAAGGTGTGCTTATCATTCCGGTAGCCCGGGGCACGATACTAACGATTGTTGGGCGCTGAAATACAAGATTCGGAATATGATTGACGCTAAGGAGATCGAATTCGAGCCTCCTGAGACTCCCAATGTGATCACTGCTCCCTTGCCAAAACATGGCTAGGATTGAAAGCACTTTTGTTCATTTGAATTCTGAAATTGTATTTTTCTTGGCTTATTCAAACAATTATCATGTCAAACTCTTTTATTTCATTAATGCATTACACGTGTCTGTTTTGAATTAATTGTTTTCACTATGCTTAAAATTGCTTCATATTTCCTTTTTGTGATGTTCAAACTCTCGATTAAAAATTCTAAACCTTTTCAGGGAGGATGACGAAAACGATACCACGATCTTTACAGTATGCTTTTGAATATACCCTGCTGATGAGGTACATACATTGTTTCAAATCCTAAACAGTGGAGTTATAAGGAAGATAATCCCTAGTCAACCCCTTTGAGCCAAAGAAGTTGGAGTTTTTCTTTTCACAAATTAAAACCCTTAATCACAACCCGGGGCAGGGTAGTTTTCTCAGTTGATCCAGGTGCACAATGAATGGCATCAAAGAAGTCCTTCCGAGACAAAAAGACAGTGATGGTTCCCTATAATCGTCAGGACAGGCAGTCGTTATCTTTCAAAACAAAAGCCCAATAAGTCAAAACCTATGAAGGAGACTTACAAAACTGGGGCATCCCGCTGACTGTAATCACAAAAGAAACAGTTCAGGCAAAAAGACAGGGATAATAAAATAAAAAAGAAAGAGGTCCTGCAAACTCTTATAAAAATGACTGCCTGTTCAAAATAAATTTTCAGTATCCAAACCATCACCGGAATATCAGAGCAAAGATTCAAACAAGATCTAATGCACGATTAGCTGAGTTTAGGATCGAAGAACATCACGAAGAATGGGTGGGTACAAATAAATTTGAGCCTTTATCCTTTATTTCTTAAACCGTGAACCAGGCCACGTTATAACCCTTAAAAAGTCCTAGCTGAAGCATGGGTTAGTTCGAAAGCATACTGTTACAAAAGGTATCCTGACTCCTGTAGAGCTTGCTGTAAAATCCTGAGTTGACATCACATTTTACAAAAATTTACTTGTTTTATTGAAAACTGCATTTTCAAAAAACTTCAAGACAAACATAAGCTTTGCATTCTTAAAATAACATTGTTTGCATATGGCTATTTGTTCAAACAACAGAGAAATTCGCACGATGAATATCTAGTGAACAAAAACCTTTTCAATAAAAAGAGTCACCTCAAGTGGAAAAAACACTTCCAACCAAGGGGCAGACATGATCATTTTCCATCATCTGGGGCAGTCAAGTCAAGATTCAAGGAATCTCTCAAGATGCCAAATAGCCAGGGGCAAATCTCCGTTTGAATCACTTGGGGCATTGGACATGAATTCCAGCGACGAATCTTGCACGATCAAACATCTTCTGGTAGTACAGCGACATAACACTACTGACAGTGATAACTCCCTGCACTCTGAGAACGTGGACATAGTCAAAAAAATACTACGCATAATCAAAGACCCGCTAGGTCGACTGGCCTAGGCAAAAACAAGGGCTTCCCAGCGAACCAAAAGGGTTCGGGAAAAAATAAGGGATGAAAATAAAAAATTTGTACACCCGGCAAGTCGAAAACCTGAAAAGGCGGCTTGGGCAAAAATGGGTATCCCGGTGGACTGAAAACCCGAAAGGGCGGTCCACGCAAAAGTTAGGGATCAAAGCGTACGACTATGTACCGTCATCTTGTCGCTTACCTACTAGAAGAAAACTTTTCATTCCAAACACCTCATAGGTTGGGATAATACTCGATCCACAAGACCTCATATGCCTTCTTCTCCCGCAGAAACTAGGGCAATAAGAATTGTCCGAACTGTACAGTCGCTCTGTCCCCCAGGTATCAAGGTAGATTCAGCTGAAGAATATGACCAAGATATCATCACTACCCGCAGAGTAAGACAGTAATGGAAGCTCTCCCCACTGAGACCTGCAACCACGAAGGAATCAGCAATACTCTCCCCCAAGCAGAGTTAGTTTACCGTCAGTCCCGAAAAGGCTCGGTATTCCCAGAAGGTCTTAGTATTCCCCAACGGAGTATAAAGATATTCCCCAGCAAGCGTAAAGAGCATCCCCGGCAGTCTTAATATTCCTCAACGAAATATAAGAATGTTCCCCGGCGGAATATAAGATACCCCCAGTGGAGCCATTTCCCCAACACAGTCTAAAAAAGTTCCCCAATAGAGAATTGAATCATCTTACCCAGTAGATTCTGGAAGCTTGTCCCCCGCAGAATACAAATGCATCTCCTCAGCCAAATTCAGAGGTTATCCTCACAAGAGTCTCACTGGGTTATCCTCAGCAAGTTGCAATTGAAAGATCATCCCCAGCGAAGTTCTTTCTATCCCCAGCGGAGTTCATCATCAAAATCCCCAACAAAGCTTATCAACGGAATCCCCAGCGGAGTTATCATTAAAATCCTCAGCAGAGTAATTCCCCACAATAATTCCCCGCAGAGTAATATCTTCACCAGTTTATTCCCCAACGGAGTTCTTTTCTCCTGCAGGTTTATTCTCACAATCATCTTCGTCCATCATCCCCAGCGGAAACGAAGAACTCAACTCTATCCTCCAGCAGCTCCGGGATTTATTTTCCCAGACGAAAATACATTCATAAACATTTCACATTTCATACCTCCTATTTACATACATGATGAAGTGCATACGACACAATCTCATTTATTTTTGAGAACATCATGACATCATGCATTTCATATATCATGACATTGCATACAGCTAACGTTTACCTTTTTCAGGAGAAAGTCAATCAAAAGATGGCTACCATCAACCTTTTCAAGTCCCAGTTTAATATCTGTAGCAAGCCAGGAAAAATATCTGTGGACGACTGATTGTAGGTTAATACCTGAAACCAGCCAGGAAAATCATCTACATGAAGAGATTGAAGATTAATACCTGTAACAAGTCAGGAAGACTTTCTTTATCAGGTCAGAGATTAATACCTGAAACCATCCAGGACATATATCTCCTCGACCAACCTTTTAAAGTCCCAGTTTAATACCTGTAGCAAGCCAGGAAAAATATTTGTGGACGACTGATTGTAGGTTAATACTTGAAACCAGCCAGGAAAATTATCTACATGAAGAGATTGAAGATTAACACCTGTAACAAGCCAGGAAACTATCTTTCTTTCTCAGGTCAGAGATTAATACCTGAAACCAGACAAGACAACTATCTCATCGGCCAACCTTTTCAAGTTCCGGATTAATACCTGTAGCAAGCCAGGAAAAATATCTGTGGACGACTGATTGTAGATTAATACCTGTAACAAGCCAGGAAAATTATCTACATGAAGAGATTGAAGATTAACACCTGTAACAAGCCAGGAAACTATCTTTCTTTCTCAGGTCAGAGATTAATACCTGAAACCAGACAGGACAACTATCTCATCGACCAACCTTTTCAAGTTCCGGATTAATACCTGTAGCAAGCCAGGAAAATATCTGTGGACGACTGACTATAGATCAAATACCTGTAACAAGCCAGGAAATTATCTACATGATGAGATTGAAGATCAATACCTGTAACAAGCCAGGAAGACTTTCTTTCTCAGGTCAGAGATTAATACCTGAAACCAGCCAGGACAGATATCTCCTCGACCAACCTTTTCAAGTTCTGGATTAATACCTGTAGCAAGCCAGGAAAATATCTGTGGTCGACTGATTGTAGATCAAATACCTGTAACAAGCCAGGAAAATTATCTACATGATGAGATTATAGATTAATACCTGTAACAAGCCAGGAAAATTATCTACATGAAGAGATTGAAGATTAATACCTGTAACAAGCCAGGAAGACCTTTCTTTCTCAGGTCAGAGATTAATACCTGAAACCAGCCAGGACAGATATCTCCTCGACCAACCTTTTCAGTCCCAGTTTAATACCTGTAGCAAGCCAGGAAAATATCTGTGGACGACTGATTGTAGGTCAAATACCTGTAACAAGCCAGGAAAATTATCTACATGATGAGATTGAAGATTAATACCTATAACAAGCCAGGAAAATCATCTACATGAAGAGATTGAAGATTAATACCTGTAACAAGCCAGGAAGACCTTTTTTTCTCAGGTCAGAGATTAATACCTGAAACCAGCCAGGATAACTATCTCATCGGCCAACCTTTTTAAGTTCCAGATGAATACCTGTAGCAAGCCAGGAAAAATATCTGTGGACGATTGATTGTAGATTAATACCTGTAACAAGCCAGGAAAATTATCTACATGAAGAGATTGAAGATTAACACCTGTAACAAGCCAGGAAGACCATCTTTCCTTCTCAGGTCAGAGATTAATACCTGAAACCAGCCATGACAGCTATCTCCTCGACCAACCTTTTCAAGTCCCAGTTGAATACTTGTAGCAAGCCAGGAAAACTATCTGTGAATGACTGATTGTAGATTAATACATGTAACAAGCCAGGAAAACCATCTACACGAAGAGATTGAAGATTAATACTTGGAACCAGACAAGACAAGTTCTATAACCTCAACGGTATACTCCCGGTGAGCACGAGTCAGTTCCTAAATCTCAACAAAAGTTAGACTTCCTCAGCGGAATCTTCTACAAACAACAGGTATGCAAGTTCTCACTAAGGAATCTCTTATGCGATCGACACTCCTGCAGATGGAATCTATAAGCCTATCCTCCTACCAACAATCTCCAAATGGCATCTGTAAGCCCATTCCCGACGTCACAATGCTGATACTACACCATGCGAGTGCAAATTTTTGGGCACTCTAGTGTTCAATTATCTTCCACCTTCGGATCACGAAAGGCTCGAAAGCCAATCTATATCCTCAGGTTTAAGAGAATTGAACAGGGGCAACTGTTGTACCCCAAAATTTGTCCTCCCATATTTCTCAAGACATGTCAAGAATCATCTCCAAGTTGTTCAAGATGGCTCAAGAGTTGGACAGTCAAATCATCTCCTAAGGCAGTCAATTCAAAATTAGGGTTTTGTGTTGCATCAAGGTCCTTACATCTAAATGACCTCAAGTGATCCTTAATGTCCTAACGTATGCTCAAATTCAGAAGGTATCCGACTGTGTGAGTTTTCTCGAAGAAATATGGTGAAAAAAGTGTGCTGAAAGTGCAGTTTTTACGCGCTAAAAAATTCATAACTTGAAGATCGTGGCTCGTTTTGAACCCGTTCCGGTGGCCAAAATTCCGTCTTGACGTCATCTATGTTTTCATCTCTCACGGTTGGAAGCCAATTTCAATCAGAAAGTCTTCAAAAATGTGGATTTATCAAGTATTTTCGTACAGAAAATTTGTGACAGAAGTTTATTTGCGTCATGTTCAGAAAATCATAACTTGGTCGATTTTCATCGTGTCGAGCTGGTTCCGGCGCCAAAATTTCACAAATTGAGTTGGCTACATTTTCACAGAAGGTATTAAGTTCAAACGGTATTCAAAAGGCCTTTGTTTTTTGCTCAGAGTGCGCGACGCGCCGAAAATCCTGAATGCTGAATATTATTTCATCTGGGCCGAAACTTCGAAAATTCATAACTCGGTCAATTTTTATCGGATTTGGCTCATATTTTTACACAAGGTCACTAACTCAGAGATCTACAACTTTTCTTCAAAAGTCGAGACCGAATTATGCTCCGATCAGTACCAGTATTTTATTGAAGAACGTGTCAGAGTCGACACTGGAGCCCAAAATAAGTTTGTCTGAGCTGAAACTTCAAAAATTCATAACTAATTCACTGTTTATCCGATTGAGCCGATTTTCGGACAGGAGTTAGTTCTCGATGTTGGCTACGTTTTGTTTTCACATTTCAATTTCAAAAATTGCACTTAAGTCCCTGTGATTTAGCCTGGAAAGTGACAAACTCAAGTGAACATTGGAGGCCCAATTGCACATTCAAAGCCCATTTTCTTTACTCTAATTTCCATTATATAATCACATTCTTTTCACACAAACCAAGGAGGAAAAAAAAACTTTGCCACAACGCTGTCAGAATATCAAATTCTTTCAAGAACCCTAAAACCTTGAAATCCTTATTACAAATCTCTCTCTCACTACAAACAAGCCATCCTAGTTACAAACCAACATCTCACTACAAACAAATCATCTCAGTTACAAACCAACATCTCACTACTTCTTCAGTAAGGGTAAGGCTGACTTGATCTTCATGATCAAAAGGGCATAAAAGCATTCATGTCACTACTTTTTCAGTAAGGGTAAGGTTGATTTGATCTCCATGATCAAAAGAGTATAATCATTCATACATGCCATATTGACCTAAACATTAAATTTCTTCATATATTGGCTTTATTTGTATTTTATGATATATAGTAATTTATTTAATGTGTTCATGAGATTCAACACTGCAGATTTAGACAGGATCCCATGCAGGTTCATTAAGGAGCGTTGAGGCCAAAACACAAATGGCCAAAAGCCAAAAGCCAAATGGCCAAAACAGAACAGCTTACACATGACACCAATACATGGCGAGACATACATCCTGAGAAGGTTAAGGAACGTTGAGGCCAGAACAAAAATGGCCAAAAGCCAGAACACAAATGGCCAAAAGCTAAAACACAAATGGCCAAAACAAAACAGTTTACACATGACGCCAACAGCTGTTTCACCCCTCCAATCAGGTCCGTATACTCCTAAACTCTCTCTCTATTTTTATTATTTTCCTTTAATTAATTAATCGTTATTATTTTTATTAATCACTAACCAATTAACATTTTTTCCTAATAAAATCAAAAACACAAAAAATATTTTATTTATTAAAATTAACTTCATCACTTTTATTTTTGTAAATAAATTAATTTAATCAATTTAGCTTTAATTAGATTTAACTTTTAATATTTTTTGCAATATTTAAAATCAATTTAGAATATTAGGTTTTATTAGCATTAATTCAATTTATTTTATTTCTTTAAAAACTCAAAAATCCAAAAATATTTTCATTATTTAATTTAATTTAATTGTTCATTTAATTTAATTCCATTTAATTCAAAAATAAACAAAAATCCTTTCTTTAATAAAAAAGGGTCAAAACCCAAAAAACTCGCATCCGATTTAATTTCCCGCATGCGATCTATTTTATCATATTATTGTATCTGTTTCCCGGAATGTAATAGCTTTTAATTAGTACTTTAATTATTTATCGCTTTATTTTACTTTCCGCATTTTAATTTCAAGGGTTGTTTTTGGCGATGTAAATACCTGACGCCTTGTAATAGTTTAGATTTAATTTCCGCAATTTAAATTCCGCAACTATTAACTGTTAGATGTTTGATAAATAGGGAATGCATGACAAGATCAAATGTATGAACTTAAAATCAACATAGCTCACCCATGACATGTACAAAGATAAAATTAACTGAAAAACAATACACTCGCACATGCCACTCTTAGGGTACACCTCACTTGGTTGCCTCGAACGTGGTCATTGAGTATAGGAAGTTTTAGAGGTCGTCCTTTTGTCCAAAGATCATAAGTTGCCTCGAAACAGTTACCTCGGAAAAAATGATCTAAGATATTAGGGTTACCGCTAAGGCGTCCTAACATTGCTTTAGTGGCCACATGTCCCTTAATCGAATTGACCCGAAAACTCCAACGACGGTGCTATCTACTCCTCAATAGTGGGATAACATTGTCTAAAGGGACATTTGCACAGTTTAATTCCTTTTTGAGTAGGTAGATGTTCTAAAGTACTTGCTCCTTTTAAAACAAAACAAAAACTTTTCGCACTTACATCCCTTTCAAACAAAAAACTCTTTTCAAACCCACAATCACAGAAAAGCAAAACTGTTTGAAAACACAATGAGCAAGTACCTAAGATACTGTGGATAACCACGAATAGAAAGGGTGCTAACACCTTCCCTTTCTATAATCTACCTCCCGAACCCGAGAAACATCTCAAAAAAGGAATTTTTCTGTGCTTTTGTCCTTTCTTTGTTGGATAAAATAAAAGACGGTGGCGACTCTTGCTTACCGCGACATTTTGCGAAAACAAACGCAAAACGCGAACCAGCATTCCAAAAACAGTCAGTTCTTTTCCACCGATCACACAGCTGTATTGGGTAAAAACTCAACTGTGATCAATATGCAGTCAAACTTCAAGATTTTTGGCCAACATCAATATTTTAAAGTCATATTCATTATTTGATCAAGTGATGATCAATAATTCCTCAAGGAAAGCATTCAAATCATTAGTAGGTAAGCACTATCATCTTTGAGTTAAGCATTACCCAATGATATGGCTCCCTACCAACCAATAGTAGGTAAGCATTATCTAAAGAAGAAGGAAAAGAACAAAGACTTTTTGAGTAGGTAGATTTCTCATAATTTCTTGCTCACAAAACCATCTTTACACTTCACACTTTCAAAACAGCTATTTTTTCAAAACACTTTTCAAAACAAGCATTTTGTATACATTCTCAACGATACGAGAATCATTACAAAATTGCCTTACATTGGCATTTTCAAACACTCCCTTTTTAAAAAAATATTTTCTAAACAAACATTTTGTATACATTCTCAACGATACGATAATCATTACAAAATTTCCGCACTTACGCATTTTCAAAATATTTTCATACAAAAACAAAGCATTTAAAAGTAAGCTCGCAATTAAGAGGCCGTAGATAACTACAGATGAAAAAGGTACTAACACCTTCCCTTTTCATAACCTACCCCCCGAACTTAAGAAAATTCTCAAAAGGTCTTTCCTGTTCTTTTCACCCTTTCCTTTATTGGATAAAAGAAAAGTCGGTGGCGACTCTTGCTATCCACAACATTTGCTATAAAATGCAAAACACCAAGTCAGTTCTCCTACCGCATTATAGAACTGGCGACTCTGTCGGGGAGGATAAAAGTGGGGTTACCTTAAGAGCTATATCACCTTTATTTCTTTAATTATTTTCCTTGTTTGCTTTATATCTTGGGTTACGCTTGGGTTTATTTCTTGTATAGATCATATACCCGGATCTGGGACATTTTAGGTAAGTAGCAATAGATTGCGGAAACTGTACGGAGTAGACCGATATGGTTGAAGCGATGGCTACGTTAGTGTGACACATTTGTGGGTACCTGTGTCCCTTGAGTTGAATCAAGGAGAATACGGGGCCACTGTGTGGTGTTATAAAGCACTAACTAACCATAGAATCTTAGTTGAACAAATTGGCCATTAGAAAGTAGTGAGATAGTTGGCTTTGGTGTAGACTGAAGTTGGTTAATACTCGATATTGCACTCATTGAGATCAGAATTTCAGGATATTTTGGTCGCAATTTTGGTGCTTGTGCTGAAACAATGCATGATGAAGAAAGGTTAATGATATTGAGATTCCTAGAACCCGGTTACTTCTTTAGGACAGGTTGAGCCAACTAAAACTTCAAGAGTGTATTTACCTACAAACCCCATGCAAGCCTAAAACTAAGATCTTGTGTGTTTTGTTTGTGATTATTTGAACTTGACATCATAAACATCATGACATCATGCCATAGAATTTTCACTAACCATTTCAAGGACCTAGGGAATTATCTTTGTTCTTGTTGTACCCCAAAATTTTCCCTCCCATTTTTACTCAAGGTTGACCAAGAATTGACCAGACAAATTCTCCTCCTAAACAATGAACCTCTAGCTAGGGTTTCACTTTTCATCAAGATATGTGAGCTCCAAAGGTACCAAATATTTTCCATGGTCCTATTATGCCTTCAAGATTGTTCATGACAATTTTCATACCTTCCACTACAAGTTTGCTCAGTCAATTGCTCAAATGCTTTAAAATCAATTGTGCTAGGTCAAAAGTCAATTGTGGCCCATGTACAGTCAAACTTCATGTTTTTGGTCAACATCAACATTTTGAAGTAATGTCCATAATTTGATCAAGCGTTGATCATTATTCCTCAAGAAATGCTCCTAATTCGTCAAAAGTCAAGAATTGCTAATTAGGGTTTTTATAGGAAAAGTCAACCAAACTTTGACCAGGCATAACTTTCACATACTTTATCCATTTTCCCCCAACCAAAGCTCGTATTGAATAGAGTCTCATTACCTACAACTTCTCTTCATTCCTCATGTTAAATAGATGCACCATTTGAAAGATACAAGCTCATACATTACAGGTCATTTTCAAAAAGTCAACAAAAGTCACTTTTTGTCAAGACCTTTTACATCAAGGTAAAATATTCAAATGACAAATTGATCAAAAGAGGTATTTAATTATACATCTTGGGCTTTCCAAAAAGTCTAAGATCATCATCATGAGATAAAAATTGAGCAAGTTATGGCTTGCACAAGTTGGGTAATTTTCAAGAAAAATGCATGGAGTCATCTTTGGGCAAAATCATTTTTCAAGCTAATAAGCCTAATTTTTAGGGCCTAAACATGTTCATGATATGTCTAAGGACCCCTAAGACAATTTTTGCATAGTCTTGATCTTATTTGCATTTTATATTAATTTTATTTAATTTAAAATCAAATAAATCAAAATTAATGCAAATAATATGGGCCATTAGTGCTTAGGCTTCGTTTGATGCATGGAATGGCCCTATATTTCGTGTCCAGCCTGCCTAGCATGTCCAAGTTCATAGAAAATTCAAAAAGGGACAAGAATGCACACTTTTTGCAAATTTTCAAATGTTTGGTTATGGCTCTTAAAACACATGTTTATGGCTCTTTATTCCCATAACAACTTGTCCCCTCCTTCTACTCTATATAAGTAGCATGCTTGCAAGTCAAATGGACGGAAAAGTAGCCTGAAAGAAACCATACAAAATTCACAAAAACCTTCCAAAGTTGTGAAATCTAAAAGTGCACTTCCATCCTTCCTCGTGCCAAATAAACCTCTTCATTCAATCCCTGAGACCCTCAGGAGATCATCCATACCATTTGCAACGCATGCAACACCCTAGAACCATAAATCCACGCGTCACTAGACCTTGGTAAGGTTTTAATCCGAACCTTTTAAATATGTAATATAAGTTAATTCTCTTTACATATTCATGTTAATATTGTTGCTTGCAAATGTTCTAACGTATTTCATGTGAGTCACAGTGCCAGAATCATAGATCACCATTGTTAGGGTTTCAAAACATGGGATTTTCGGTTTCAGTGATAGAGGTGGTTTTAGCCCAAACCAAGAACAGGGTTGAATTCGCAGCCTAGGTTTTAGGGAAGGTAGCCAAAATTTCATATCTCAAAGCTTCTCATTTTGTAGGTTATGAATCTCTCCATACCGGAGAAGATGGTGGTCAACCACCGTATCACAGAACTGGAGACTCTGTTGGGGACTATTAAAAAGTGGGGTTACCTTAGAGTCTAGTTCATTTTAAACTGCTTTACCTTGTATACTTTTTCTGCTTTACTTTTGAGGGTTTGCTTGGGTTATTACTATATATCCTTACCCGGATCTGGGGCACCTTTTAGGTAAGTAGAAATAGATCGTGGGGACTATGCAGGGTATACCGACACGGTTGAAGCGATATCTACATTGATGTGACACTTTTGTTAGTACCGGTAGCCCTTTAGTAGTCAAGGAGAATACGGGGCTGCTGTGTGGTGTCATGAAGCATCAACTGACCTTATAACTTTTAATTGAACAACTTGGCCATTAGGAAGTAGTGAGATAGTCGTATTTGGTGTAGTCCTAAGTCGGTTTATACTCGATACTACACTCATTGAGATTTGACTCCCGAGTTTTGTTTGGTGGTAAGTCAATTATCGATCAGACGAAACTTGTTGGAAAAATAAATGATATTGAGATCCCTTAGAACCCAATTACTATTACTAGGATAGGTTGAACCAACTAAACTTTAAGAGGGTACTTACCTGAAAACTCGTGCAAGCCTTAAACCTAAGGTCTTTGTGTGATTTGATTGTGCTTGCTATATTTGTGTTTTCTTAGCATAATCATGATATCATAACATCATAACATGGCATATCATACTAACCATTTCAAGTATTTTTTAGGACTTATCTTTGTGTTGTTTTGTTGGACATGGAATCCACTCGCCGGAATACTATCCAAGTCAACCTCATAAGCGTACCTCCTCAACTCAAGGAATTAGCATCAAGGGTTCCCAAGAGCTCTTCGTTCACTGAAAGACATGGTCGAATTCTCAATCTGGTCACCTCAAGCCCTAATGAAGAAATGTTGAAGGTGCTCTTTCAGTTCTTCGACCCTTTACATCACTGCTTCACCTTTCTTGGTTACCAATTAGTGCCTACCATGGATGAGTTCTATAAGTTATTGGGGGTGCCCATTCTTGATTAGTTACCCTTCAATGGTATGGAAAGAGACCCAAAACCTGAAGAGATTGCTCATGCTCTGTCTTTACAATGGTTCGATATAGTGGCAAATTGGGAAACAAGAAGAGGCGTCAAAGGGTTTCTAGCTAAGTTTCTATTTGAGAAGGCTCACCATTTTTGGGATACCCTAGATTTACAAGCTTTTGAAGAAGTGTTGGTCCTTCTCATCTATGGGATGGTACTATTCCCTAATCCGGACCAACTCATAGATGTGAATATGGTCAAGGTTTTTCTGTCTCATAATTTGGTGCCTACTTTACTTGGAGACATTCTACACTCTTTGCATACCTGCACTGTAAAGAGAAGAGGGACCCTTCTATGTTGCACTCCTTTGTTGGCTAGGTGGTATATTTCGCACCTGCCTCGATTTGTGTTAAAGAATGAGCAGGGCTTGAGATGGTCTAATAGGTTGATGTCCCTCACACATTCAGACATTCATTGGTGTCCTCGATCCTTGTAGAATGTTACCATCATTGACCGCTGTGGGGAATTCCCTAATATCCCTCTCCTATACATTAGGGGAGGAATCACTTATAATCCTTGTTTGGCGTTGCGACAATTTGGTTATGCTAGAAGGGATGGTTCTCATGATACACTTGTCCAAGGAATCATATTCGACTATGAAAATGATGTTTAGGGTTATCGCCAGAGGTTCATAAGAGCTTGGGGCATGGTGAACAAAGTTGATAGAAAAACACTGGGGCATAAGAACTCCATTCCTTTGGAGCCTTATCTTAAGTGGGTATGAGCCTGTGCTCAAAGTCTTAGGATGCCTTATGAGGCCATTCTACCTATCATCATGGAGCTAGTTGGTGAGGGAGACACTCCTTACATTGTTCTTCATCCTGACTAATTTCGAGGAGTTACAAAAATCCTAGATTTAACTCAAAGAGGAACAGGATACCTTTGAAACCCAATTCTACGCCAGCGAGAAGAAAGTTTTAGAGCTCACCAGGCTAATTCACGAAGAGAAGAGTATAAATGCCTACATTGCACCAAAGAGGATGCGTCCGTGGGAAGCTTGAGTTCCTTTTTGCTTTGAGAGTTCATTTTCTGCCTTGTTACCTCCTTTTTAAGCCCAAGAGGCATCATTGTAACCGCTTAAAATTCTGAATGCAATTAACGTTTGTTTTCCTTTTGGCTAAGCAAATTTAAGTCTTAGAAATCCTTGAAAACATTGCATACATATATCATACATATCATTGCATAAAAATGTTTCAGGACAAGCTTCTTATCTTCTTCGTTGTTTATTTCAGCAATGGCTCTTGAACAAATAGTTAGGGAGCTTCAGGCACAAAATGCTCAATTCCAAGAAATGTTCCTGAATCTGGATAAGGGACAAGAAGATTTGAAAGCTCTGATTCTCAAGGACAAGAAGAATAAAAAGAGGCAAGTGGGTGTTCTGAATATGGGAAGAAGGTTCAAAGGACCAGTGAGGCAAGTTTCTGAGCTCGCAACCCCGTCAAGAGTGATAGACAATCAGGAAGGAGAGACAAGAGAAGAAGACCACAGTCCAAGGGAGTCTGAAGAGGATGAAGCTGATTACACTGAAGAACAATACCCTCCGGCTGATGATAAGTACAAATAGTTGGAGGACCGTCTCAACGCCATGGAAGTTCAGAGGGTACCTGGCCTGGATTTCGAAGAGCTAGGATTGGTTTCTTGAGTGGTTATCTCGCAAAAGTTCAAAGTTCCCGTAAAAGTTCAAAGTTCCAACATTTTCTAAATATGATGGGGTTTCATGTCCTAAGCTGCATCTCAGATCTTATGTCAGGAAGATCAAGCTGCACACTGCTGACAGGAACTTGTGGGTGCATTTCTTTCAAGACAGTCTATCAGGGACTCAATTAGAGTGGTTCTATCAGTTGGAGGGAACCAACATCCATAACTGGGAAGACCTGGCTTCTGCTTTCTACAAGCAGTACCAATATAATGTTGACCTTGCTCCAACCCGTACACAACTTCTGAGCATGTATATGGGTTCTAGTGAGGGCTTTAAAGATTATGCCCAGAAATGGAGAGACCTTGCAGGAAGAGTCCAGCCTCCTCTGTCTGATCGGCAACTAGTGGACATGTTCTTTGGCACGTTATCTAGGTCGTTCTTTAACCATCTGATTGGAAGTTCTTCTGCTGGGTTTACTGAATTGATCTTGACTGGAGAACGGGTAGAAGCTGGCATTAAATGTGGTAAAATACAGAGAGATGCATCCTCCAGTACTACAAAGAAACCTTTCACATGAAAGAAGGAGGTCAGTGTTACTTACAGCCAGAGAAGTCAGGGCAGAACCAAACACCGTCCAATGGTGGGAGTTGTAATGATATCCAATCATGCATCAAACCAGCAACAGAATAATCAGTCTAGAACAGATAAGCCAAGGAGACAGTTTACCGAGATTAATATGACCTTGTCTCAAGTTTTGACACATTTTTTAAAATCCAATTTGGTGACCCTAAAGGAGGCTCCGAAGAATCCCAACACTACATCTCCTTACTATAATTCCAATGCTCGGTGTGCTTACCATTATGAAAGTCCAGGCCATGATACAAACGATTGTTGGGCTTTGAAGAACAAGGTGCAAGATTTAATTGAGGCAAAGGAGATTCAATTTGACGCTCCTGAGACCCCTAATGTTATAACTGCCCCTATGCACAAGCACGGCCGTGGTGTTAATGTTATTGATGATGACATTTTTGTTGCTTCTGTTGATGAACTAGCTACTCCACTCCTGAACATTAAAAGGAATCTCTTGCAAGCCGGTTTACTTTCGGGTTGTGGTGAAGGTTGCCACATATGTTTGTCTCTACCTAATGGTTGCCATTTGTTGAAGGAAGGTGTTCAGCGCCTGATGGATGATAAAGAAATTATGTCTGAGAAAACTTCAGTTACAAATGCTCTGTGTGAAGATGTTTCTATCATTACCATTTCCGCCAATCCTCCCAATGTCTCCTCCAAAAGACCTGTCAGGATTACATATTTTCGAAAAGTTGCTCCGTTGATAATTACTTTCCCTGGACCTATACCATATTCCTTGGATAAAGTTGTTCCTTGGAATTATGGGGCTGACGTCTATTACCATGGCGTCAAGCAAGACCTGTTAGCTATTAAATACAAAGTCACTGAAAGTATTGAGCCTGAAATCGCCAATATCCCCGAGACCAGTAAGATAATAAGAAGCAGAAGAGTTTTCTCTCCTGAGATATCTCCTAAAACTGTTGCTACTCCTGTGACCATCCTTGCTGTTGCTCCTGTTAATACTCCCATTACTACTCCGGTGATTATTCCTGCTGCTACTCCTATCAGTATTCCCATGGCTACTCCTACTGTTAGTCCCACTGTTATCCCTTCTACCGGGTCGACCGAGACTCGGGGCAAAGAGATATTGGTTGAGCCTGTCCAGACGAAGGCACATCCGAAAGCCATTCCTGAGGCTTCTAAAAAGGAGATGGAAGAGATATTGAAAATAATCAAGAAGAGTGATTACAATGTCGTAGAACAATTGGGGCAAACCCCATCAAAAATCTCAATGATGGCCCTACTGTTGTGCTTTGAACCCCATGCCAAGGCTTTAGTTAAATTCTTGAAGTCTGCCCACGTGCCTCAAGAGACCTCCGCTGATCAATTCAAGAATTGTGTGGCTAGTTTGACAGTTGACAACAGCCTGGGATTCTCTGATGCAGACCTAACTCCCAAGGGAAGGAAACACAATGATGCCCTACATGTCTCCATTGAGTGTAGGGGCACTACATTAGCCCATGTGATGGTAGATATAGGTTCATCACTGAATGTCTTACCCAAGAACACTCTAGACAAGTTGGATTGTGAAGGGATCACACTAAAACCCGGTAACATTGTGGCGAGGGCCTTTGACGGTTCTAAAAGAATGGTGCATGTGGAAGTGGACATCCCTATCAAAGTTGGTACTCAAACTTTTAATTCCACTTTCTATGTGATGGACATCCGCCCATCTTACTCATGTTTATTGGGTTGACCCTGGATCCATGGGGCTGGTGTTGTGACTTCCACCCTACATCAGATACTGAAGTACCCAGTCAATGGGAAAATTATCATAGTCCATGGGGAGGAGGAGTACATGGTGACCCACCTGAACTCTTTCAGGTACATTGAAATGGACGGCGAGTTCATTGAGACCCCCTGTCAAAACTTTGAGGAGGTTCCACAGACCGTTGCTGCAACCAAGACCACTACCAGTGTTCCAAAGGCTACTAGGCCTCCGCTGAAGATGGCTTCTCTGAAAGATGCCAAGGAAATCGTTGATGAAGGTGGGTGTACAATTTGGGGCCAACTTCCGGATATTCCCTACAAATCTGACAAATTTGGTTTGGGTTTTACTTCAGGAGCCTAGAAAGTTATTCGTCATGCTCGCACCAGGGGACCACCTTTACGGATCATCAACCGTGGAGTCAATACCTTGGAAGACAATGATAGTGATTATTACCTAGACAAGTGGATCTTCCCAACCATCAGCAGTGGACTCAGCAATTGGGAGGCTAAAGACTTTATGCCCATTACTTTTATTCAAGAGTAATTTGTCTTTTTTGTTTAAGGAAATGTAATATTTGAACAATTGAAACATTACAGCCTTGTGTCTTACCCGAGGCACAATGGTATATTTGTGAGGGTCATTACTTCATTTCATATGTCATCAATAAAACATTGGATGTTTCACATACAAATTTTACGCTCTTTGTTTTTCTTTTCTGCCTCTTTACTTTATCAAAAATATACAACTATGCTCTTACACACACTCACATATCAAACTGCAGATCCACATCCACTTTGGATCCCATTGATAATGGTTTTGCTATTGCTAGTTATGACTTTGAAAATCCGATCAACCAAGCCGAGGACAAAGGTGAGGAAGATTGTGAGGTACCAGGAGAGCTTGCCAGACTGTTACAACAGGAGGAAAGGGCAATACAACCTCATGAGGAGCCAGTTGAGACAGTGAACTTGGGTACTGAAGAGGACAAAAAAGAAGTCAAGATAGGTGCCAATCTGGAGCATAGTGTCAAGGAACTTCAGATGCTACATGACTATGTTGAGGTTTTTTCCTGGTCATACAAAGACATGTCGGGACTTGACACCGATATTGTGGTTCATCGCCTACCTACAAAAGAGGATTACCCTGTAGTGAAACAGAAGGTTCATCGTATACGGCCAGATATGTCAGAAAAGATCAAGGCTGAAGTCATGAAATAGTTTAATGTCGGTTTCTTAGTTGTCACGTCTTATCCATAATGGGTCGCTAATGTTGTTCCAGTACCTAAGAAGGACGGTAAGGTACATATGTGTGTGGATTACAGAGACCTGAGCAGGGAAATCCCCAAGGATGATTTTCTGCTTCCCCATATTGATGTTCTAGTTGACAACACCGCACAACATAAAGTATTCTCTTTCATGGATGGTTTCTCCAGATACAATCAGATCAAAATGGCACCTGAGGACATGGAGAAGACGACCTTTATCACACAGTGGGGCACTTTCTGCTACAAAGTTATGCCATTTGGACTAAAGAACGCCAGAGCAACCTATCAACGGGCCATGGTAGCTTTGTTTCATGATATGATCCATCACGAGATAGAGGTCTACGTTGATGATATGATAGCCAGGTCCTAGACTGAAGAGGAGAACCTTGATCACCTACAGAAGCTATTTGACAGGCTGAAGAAATTCAAACTGAGGCTAAACCCAAATAAGTGCACTTTCATAGTAAGATCCGGTAAGCTCTTAGGTTTAGTTGTCAGCGGAAAAGGCATTGAGGTAGACCCTGCAAAGGTCAAAGCTATACAAGAAATTCCAACTTCTCACACTGAGAAGGAGGTTAGGGGATTCTTGGGACGCCTAAACTACATAGCCAGATTCATTTCACATATGACCGCTACTTGTGAGCCAATCTTCAAATTACTGAAGAAAGATCAAGCAGTAAAGTGGAATGACGATTGCCAGTATGCCTTTGAAAAAATTAAGGAATATCTCCAAGAGCCTCTAATTTTAATGCCACCAGTTGAAGGAAGACCTTTGATCATGTACTTAATAGTATTAGAGAATTCAATGGGGTGTGTGCTGGGGCAGTATGACGAGTCTGGTCGAAAAGAGCATGCAATATACTACCTTAGAAAAAAATTTACCAACTGTGAAACAAGATACTCACTGCTCGAGAAAACTTGTTGTGCTTTGGCATGGGCTGCTCGCCGACTAAGACAGTATATGTTGATTCACACTACCTTGTTGATATCTAAAATGGATCCTATCTAGTACATCTTTGAGAAGCCCGCTCTCTCCGGAAGAATTGCAAGATGGAAAATGGTCTTAACCGAATACGACATTCAGTATACAGCCCAGAAAGCAATTAAGGGAAGTGTATTAGCTGATCATTTGGCTCATCAAATTGTGGATGACTACCAACCCATGAATTTTGAGTTCTCGGATGAGAAAATCACGTTAGTAACTGATTGTAAAGAACTTGGACCGGATGAAGGACCTGAAAAAGGATCCCGATGGACTATAGTTTTTGACGGAGCTTCCAACGCTCTTGGCAATGGCATCGACGTTGTGATCATATCTCCTGAAGGTTGTCATACTCCTTTCACTTCCAGGCTATGTTTCAATTGTACCAACAATATGGCTGAGTATGAAGCATGTATCATGGGTCTCAAAGCTGCAATCGATTTAAGGATCAAGTTCTTAAGTGTGTTTGGATACTCGGCTTTGGTAATCATCTAGATCAAAGGAGAATGGGACATGAAGCATGCTTTCTCAATAACAGGATCCTCTACAAGCGCAACCATGACTCTACCTTGCTTCAGTGTGTAGACAAGAGAGAGGCAGAAAAGATTATGTCTGATTTACACGAAGGTACCTTTGGCACTCATTCTAGTGGGCACTCAATGGCTAAAAATATCCTACGAGCAAGATACTACTGGTCCATTATGGAGGAAGACTGTTATCAACATTCGCAGACTTGTCACAAATGTCAGATCTATGCTGATAAGATGCATGTACCTCCGGTTCCTTTAAATGTCTTGAGTGCTCCTTGGCCATTTGCAATGTCGGGCATCGATGTGATTGGGAAAATCAGACCTACAACTTCTAATGGGTACCGCCTCATCCTGGTTGCCATTGATTACTTCATGAAGTGGGTCGAGGCAGCTTCATTTGCTTCTGTTACCAAGAACGTTGTGGCTCGATTTATCAGACATAACATTTACGGTATCCTAGAAATAATCATTACAGATAATGCTACCAAGCTCAACAATACAATAATCACTTAGCTCTGCATGCAATTCAAGATTCAGCATCATAAATCTTCTCCTTATTTGTCGAAGATGAATGGCGTTGTTGAAGCTGCTAACAAAAATATCAAGAGAATCATACAGAAGATGACAGTGACATATAAAGATTTGCATGAGATGTTACCATTTGCTCTTCATGGTTACTGCACCATATTGCGCACATCAACAGGGGAAACTCCTTTCTCTTTGGTATACGGTATGGAAGTTGTCCTACCCATTGAGGTCCAGATCCCTTCCTTGAGGATCATGAAAGATGCAGGGCTGAATGAAGATGAATGAGTCCATACTCGACTTGACCAGTTAAACTTGATTAACGAGAAGAGGCTCGTGGCTGTCTGTCATGGTCAGATGTACCAAAAACGTATGATCAAATCTTTTAACAAGAAAGTCAGACATCAGGTATATCAGGGTGGTGACCTGGTAATCAAGCGCATCATACTACCGCAAGGTGATCCCAGGGGAAAATGGACTCCCACATATGAAGGGCCATTTGTAATCAAGAACATATTTTCTGGTGGAGCCATGATCCTAACCACAATGGACGGTGAAGACCTTCCACACCCTATAAACGCAGACATAGTTAAAAGATACTATACATATACAAATACCTGCTAGGTCGACTGGCCTAGGCAAAAATTAGGGTATCCCGGCGAACCAAAAGGGTTCGGGCAAAAATTAGGGATATACATAAAAAATTTGTACACCCGGCAAGTTGAAAACCTGAAAAGGCGGCTTGGGAAAAAAAGGGTATCCCGGTGGATTGAAAACCCGAAAGGGCGGTCCAGGAAAAAGTTAGGGATTTAAAGCATATAACTATATCCCGTTGGATCACCTTCAAGACAATCTTCAGTATAAACTATCAAGCTCAAGCGGTACTAATCAATCCAATCAGCTTCAGACAAGTAGCGAAAGGGATGAGACGCTCAAAGACATAAAGGCAATAGCAGAATGGGAACCCAATGGAATTATTTCACATAGTTGTCTTTATTTTTATACTATTTTTGTATAATTTCCATTCTTATGATGACATTCTTTTACTAGGATGTTTGTCTCCTTGTACTGAAACACTTATTCAAGTTAATACAAAACTATTCCTTTGAAAGTGCAAACTTCTGTTTTTATTTTTCTGTTTTGTGTGCGGAAACGTCCAGTGATTATTTTTGAACATATGCATTTGAATATGATTATTGCTTATAAACATACACCTAAAAGGAGAAAGACAATTGCTAATGACTTTAAGAAATGGGAGAATATCTAAGGTCCATCCATAAAACCCCCGCAGATGTTTTCCCCGGCAGATACCTTCTCCCGCAGGTACAGAGGCAGGGACATCCTACTGCAAAGTCTCTGCCATATTCTCAGTATGCAGCCTAATGGTGTCAGGTGTTCTCATATCCCCATCAGAGCAAGAGTCTCCAATTACTGGTCCCAAATCTCCCAGTGAAGTCGCCAAGCTTCTCATGATTCCCCAACAGGATTTTAACAAAATCCCCAAATAGTTCACGGAGTTTACCTCCCCCAATAGAGCTTATTTCTCTAACAACGGAAGTTTATCTCCCAGCATTCCAACTTCAAAAAAAATATGAAGACCTACATTCTTCACCCCCAGCCACAACTAGGGATTTATTTTCCCTAGTTCAGCAATACAGCAATGGAACAACTGACACGTTCATACTTTGCATTCATACAAACAGCATAGCATATGCAGCCTATATCACAATTTCATTTACTTTGAGAGCATCATGCAATTCATACATCATGACATCACATGAAACTGACTTTACCTTTCTAGGTTGAGTTCGCAGAAAGGCAAACACTATTAACTTATACAACAGGTCAAAGATTAATGCCTGAAACCAGACGAGAAAACTATTTACACGACCAATTGGTATGAACTCCCAAAGCAAGACGGGTTTACTAACAAATACAGTAGGTCATGGATTAATGCCCGAAACCAGACGGGGAAACTATCTATGTGACCGATGTTGCCAAGTTCCAGATTAATACCTAAAACAAGACAGGACAACTATCTGTGAACAAGAGATTGAACATTAATACCTGTAACAAGCCAGGAAAACTATCTTTCTTTCTCAGGTCAGAGATTAATACTTATAACAAGCCAGGACAACTACCTCGACGACTGATAAAAACCAAGTTCCAGGTTAATACTTGAAACTAGCCAAGAGAACTATCTATGGATGACCAACTGTGGATTAATACCTGTAACAAGCCAGGAAAATTATCTTTCTTTCTCAGGTCAGAGATTAATACCTGTAACAAGCCAAGACAACTATCTTGACGACCGATAAAAACCAAGTTCCAGATTAATACCTGAAACCAGCCAAGAGAACTATCTGTGGACGACCAACTGTGGATTAATACCTGTAACCAGCCAGGATAACTATCTGTGGACGACCGACTATAGATTAATACCTATAACAAGCCAGGAAAGCTATTTGCATGAGGAAATCATAGATTAATACATGTAACCAACCAGGACAACTATCTAAATGACCGATAATTTTCAAGTTCCGATTAATACCTGAAACAAGCCAGGAGAACTATCTGTGAACGGTTGATTTGTAGATTAACATCTGTAACCAGCCAGGAAAACTATCTACATGACCAGCCAGGACAACTATCTCAGCAACCGACAAATTTCAAATTCCAGATTAATACCTGAAACCAGATAGGACAACTATCCGCGAATAGCTGATTTATAGATTAATACCTGAAACAAGACAGGAAAACTATCTACACGACCATACGAAGCAATCTTACACAGGCTCCTTCTCATATATCTCTGGATGCAGGCTAACAAGGACTCATCCTGGAACAGCCCTACATGGGCTCTTTCTAATATATTTTCAGATAAAGGTTAATCCCATTATCCCCAACAAGTTACTGTGAAATCTGGATTTCAACCAGAAAACAACAAACTTCCATCTCTCTAGTACAGAGATAACTCTTCAGCAGAGCCTTGGAAAACTAAAGCTCCTAGACTCTATTCCCCACAGAGTTTTCCTCAAGCAAGAGAATAACAGAAACCCACATTTCCCAACGGACTCCTCCTCAGACAGCAGGAACAGGAACCCCCAAAGGGACCATGTGTGAAATCAGCATCTATTTTGGATGGCATCTTTAAGCCCATCTCCGACGACTCTCTGCCATCTTCTCTAAATGGTATCTGTAAGCCCATTCCGTCATCATCAACTAACAATGTTACTTCATGCGAGTGCAAATTTCTGGGCACTCTAGTGTTCAATCATCTTTCACCTTCAGATCACGAAAGGCAGACATGCCAATCTAAATCCTCATGTTTAAGAAGATTGAATAGGGGCAGCTATTGTACCCCAAAATTTTCTCTGCCATTTTTACTCAAAGCATGCTACTAGAGATCCTCAATTACTCAAGGTTGACCAAGAATTGACCAGACAAATTCTCCTCCTAAGCAATGAACCTCTAGCTAGGGTTTCACTTTTCATCAAGATATGTGAGCTCCAAAGGTCCAAAATGTTTTCCATGGTCCTATTATGCCTTCAAGATTGTTCATGACAAATTTCATGCCTTCCACTACAAGTTTGCTTAGTCAATTGCTCAAATGCTTGAAAATCAATTGTGCTAGGTCAAAAGTCAATTGTGGCTCATGTACAGTCAAACTTCAAGATTTTTGGTAAACATCAACATTTTGAAGTGATATCCATCATTTGATCAAGGGTTGATCATGATTCCTCAAGAAATGTTCCTAATTCATCAAAAGTCAAGAAATGCTAATTAGGGTTTCTATAGGAAAAGTCAACCAAACTTTGACCATGCATAACTTTCACATACTTCATCCATCTTTTCCCTAACCAAAGCTCATATTGAATAGAATCTCATTCCCTACAACTTCTCTTCAGCCCTCAAGTTCAAGAGATGCACCATTTGAAAGATACAAGCTCATACATTACAAGTCATTTTCAGAAGGTCAACTAAAGTCACTTTTTTTCAAGACCTTTTACATCAAGATAAATTCTTCAAATACTTAATTAATTAAAAGAGGGATTGAAGTGGACATCTTGGGCTTTCCAAAAAGTCCAATATCATCATCATGAGATAAATATTGAGCAAGATATTGCTTTAACAAGTTGGGTAATTTTCAAGAAAAATGCATGGAGTCAACTTTGGGCAAAATCATTTTTCAAGCTAATAAGCCTAATTTTTAGGGCCTAAACATGTTCATGATATGTCAAAGGACCCCTGAGACCATTTTTGCATAGTCTTGATCTTATTTTCATTTTATAATAATTTTATTTAATTTAAAATCAAATAAATCCAAATTAATGCAAATAATATGGGCCATTAGTGCTTGGCCTTGGTTTGATGCACGGAAGGGCCCTGTATTTCGTGTCCAGCCTGGCTAGCATGTCCAAGTTCATAGCAAATTCAAAAAGGGACAAGAATGCACACTTTTTTCAAATTTACAAATGTTTGGTTATGGCTCTTAAAACACATGTTTATGGCTCTTTATTCCCATAACATCTTGTCCCCTGCTTCTACTCTATATAAGCAGCATGCTTACAAGTCAAATGGACGAAAAAGCAGCCTGAAAGAAACCATACAAAATTCGCAAAAATCTTCCAAAGTTGTGAAATCCAAAAGCGCACTTCCAGCCTTCCTCGTGCCAAATAAACCTCACCATTCAATCCCTAAGACCCTCAGTAGATCATCCAGACCATTAGCAAGGTGTGCAACACCCTAGAACCACAAATCCACGCGTCACCGAACCTTGGTAAGGTTTTTAATTTGAAACCTTTCAAATATGTAATATAAATTAATTCTATTTACATATTCATGTTAACATTGTTGCTTGCGAATGTTCTAACATATTTCATGTGAGTCATGGTGCCAGAATCATAGATCACCATTGTTAGGGTTTCAAAACATGGAAGTTTTGGTTTCAGGAATAGAGGTAGTTTTAGCCCAAACCAAGAACATGGTTGAATTTACAGCCTAGGTGTAATACCCCAAATTTATCCTACCCTCCTACTTTTATCTGGTTTATGCATTGTCGCGCTTTTCTCATGTACATATCTTCATTAGGTCATTTAACATTGCATACATTCACTAACAACATAACTTTGCAAGGGGTCGAGAGCCTTCAAGACTAGGGTTTTATCAACTGGCTAAGGTGTATATGTTCAAATAGAGCCTGATTCTTCTGGTTATTTTTCAAGGCAGTGAAATTACGAAATTAATGTTTTGTGTTCATGGATGTTGTGGATCTTTTCCTCATCAAGCCACAAGGTCGTCCTCCATCAAGAATTCATCCAGAGCAAAGTACATTAGGGTTTTTACTTATGGTATTTGGTGTCTCATCAAGGTTGTAGTGGAGGTTATTTTGAACCGGGATTTTGACTTAAGCTATCTTTCTCCTCATTGAGTATCCAATGCCAGAGAATTAGGGATTCAAAGCATTAATTTTGTCAATCATCAAGTAAAGACGTAATGCTAGGATGATGTTATGAATTCACTAAGATTAAGGCATTATTGATTCTCTCATTTCTTGTTTTCATTATGGTGAAATTATTCATTCAAGTGATTATTTGGGGTCATGAGTTCAAGTGGATTCGAATTTGTTAAATTGGACCAATATTTTAAGAGGCAAAGCGTATTGAGTTTGGAAAGTCCATCCACGTGGATTCCTTGGAATTCAAGTCACTTAGAAGAAGAAAGCACACCATGTTCATCCATGTTCAAGATTTTGGATTTCAAATAAAAGTCTTTCTTTATGTCATCTTTGAGTTTATCTCGTAAGTCATCCATAAAAAAGGTTCGATATCATATGTTTCTTTCAAGTCGCAAATAAAGAGAAGCATTGGGAGCTCCTAGTTCTATTTGAAGAGAACTTGATTTTGGATAGGAGATTGAAGATTTGGAATTGCCAAATTAATATTGCATTCAAGAACATTCAAGTTTCATTCAAATTTCCACCAAGTATTAAAAGAGGGTTCAAAGCCATTTCTTTAGAATATTCATCATGAAAGTGGAAGCAAGCTTCTTTACAAAGCAAAAGAATTCATATTTTATGTTACATTGAATCATACATTACAAATACCCAACACCATTTACAATATCCAAAAATATACTACAAAAATGAGAAATACACTTAAAGGTGCATATATTGATTCTCATCATTGCTTTTTGTGTGGCCTTGTCATGTTTGAAATGCAACCTTGTTGCTTCCATCTTCATTACCTTCTTCATGACCAAACCGGCGTATTGTAACTTGCCATGATCTATGCCTTTTGTTTCAATCCAAAGCAATCCTGAACATTTATACAACAAAAAGAAAACAGTTATTATCAATTCAACAACTATAGTGCATTCTCTTCCAAGACTCATTTCTCTTACAAGAATTTCTTTCAGTTGAAGAATTTGGTTCTCATTGTAGGAAGGATTTCGCAGATTGCATTGTATTAAATCTTACTTTAATCCTATGATCAGTGTAATCAAGGGAAATTCATAAAAGTGGGGTGTGTCAACTTTAAGTCAAAAATGGACGATTTCCTGGGCCGCATAATCCAGTTACCCTTGCAGCAGATACAACTTTTTCTGTCAGTGACGTCGAAGCATTAGCAGAATTTTTTTAGACTATGTGTAATTCAATCGAACCTGACGGAAAAATAAGCAGAAAGGAAAGATTTATTTTGCTGACCTTGTTAAAGTATTCCATGTCTTCCACCCAGATACACCAGTAGAAGCCAAAACAAAATTGCAAATCCTAACCAATTACCAAACAACCATTTAACAATTTCTGAACCTCCTAACTGTTTTCAAAACTGAATCCCAATTCCAAAACAGCCCTGTTGTAACTGTAACCAACCTATACCCAATTTCCTAACCAACTTCCTATAACAGAATTTTCCATAACTAACTTCTAACCAATCCTAACCAATTACCAACCAAATAACCATATCATAGCAGAACCATTTCCTAACTGCTGTAACTGTCAAACAACCTGACCATTTTCCTAACTTCTATAACAGATCCAAAACAGAATGACAACCACCTCCTAACCACCTAATAGAAAGCCCAAACACAATTCAATAAAATAACCCCTAACCGATTGGATCCAAACCATTGATTTTCATAACAAACTTTCTCCATCAAAGGCTGAGATAGACTCTAGTTAATAAACTCTACAGAAAATATATAACATATTTCACAGCATATACATAATCAGATTCATAGAATGCAGGGAGATTCGATTGAAAAAACCAGAAAAGTCAGTTTATCAACACTAGAAAATTACCCGTAGAAAATCACAGAGGAACTGACCTTGAAATGTCTCCTCTGAGTTCTCTCTGAACTGCAGCATAGTCACCAACTGCATCTCTACATATTCTTCATCTATCATCTACCTTCTGTAATCAACACCAACCACAGGCTCTATTCTTCAATCATCATCGTGTTCATCCT
The DNA here is from genome assembly GCA_948472305.1 of Vicia faba. Taxonomy (NCBI): domain Eukaryota; kingdom Viridiplantae; phylum Streptophyta; class Magnoliopsida; order Fabales; family Fabaceae; genus Vicia; species Vicia faba. The sequence goes on from OX451737.1 coordinate 486,434,465, forward strand.
TCAATTATCTTTAATATTCTTCGCCCTCGATTCATCATGTGAATCGTATTGCAGCAAGCACGGTATTCTGCAAGAATGGAGATGAATCGCAGCATCAATATTCATTGAGGATCGCGATGGAAGATGCGAACAGAAGCAAAAGGTAAAGATAAAAGAGAGGACCGAAAATACCTGAGATTACCTTCATCAAAGGTACATGAATCTCCCTTGCTTTCGGTCGTTCTTCGTACAATTGTGGAGAGTGAGAATAGAACGATCGAATCCCCATGGGTTCGAATGCTAAAGCTCAGGGATGGGCGCTTAATTTAGGATATGAAGACTTAGGGTTCCGTTTTACTCTTCCAATTTGTACGTTCTCTGAATCTTCGAAAGAAAGTGGCAATGAATTTGAGGTTAGGGAATCATCGAAGACAGAGATCCGCGTCTGAACGGAGGAAGGGTTGATGGATACGGCGGAGTTCGTAGCGCAAAGTTATGGAATTTCAGAGAAGAACCATGCCGTTGAAGTCAGAGTGGCGAGGTTGAACTGTTGTTTATGGTGTCTAGGGCGAAGGAGGCAGCGCAGAGAAGATGAAGTAGCCGTTTGCGCCACTATGTGAAGCTCGAAGAAGAGGGAATATCGTCTATGATCAAATGCCAACCGTTACAAATAATTGAACCCTAAACTGGAACCAACGCTACGTCGTTTCATCCACTGTTGAATTACTTTTTTTCTTTCTTTTTTTATTGAAATTAATAAGGATAATAATAATAAAAGGTGATAGAATATTTTAGAACTCTTTAGAATTTCTTTTTTTAGAATTTCGATTAGAGTTTCTTTTTACTATTTTATTTTTCATATTTGGTAATCATTTTTATTTGCCATTTTTAGTCAAGATTTTTGTGATAGCATCGATGTAATTCTTGCAATGTGGAATGCTCGGGGTTAATTATTCAATCACTCGTTCAAGGAAACTTTGGTAGAATTTTCTTACCGCTTGCACAGTTTCGAAGAGGCAACGGACCTCCTCCGTTCGGTATCATCACAAATCTATTTTATTCTTCATTTTCGTACTTTACCGTAATCCATATGCATGCTAACATTAGGTAGAATCCCCCCAAAATTCTAACTTCAGGTCTACTAATGCATGATAACATTAGGTTTAGAAATAGGCTAGTCCCCATTTAACTTTTCTTCCCCTTTTGCATACGCATCTAAAACTAAAACTTCTTTTTATTTTCAAAATTCAAAACACTTTAAAACTACTGATGAGAATCACGCCTTCGCTTAGTATGGGAAATGATAAGCGGGTCTCTTCTCGATCTTATTATTCTTCAGCTCAAGTATAGGTGTGGTTCAATTCTCAAAGACTCCTTTCATAACTAAGTAGAAAAGTGGCTAATATCTCTCTCTTGAAGTCGCTAGTCATCGTCTACAACAAAAATATAAACAAATTCAAACCATTTTGTACGCTCGAGCACTTTCTTAAAAAAAACCCTTTTCAGGTAAGGACACGATTAATTTACTTATGTGCCAACGCATAAGTCTCCAAAGGTCGAGCTGCGACAGAAGGCGGAATTAACTTCGTCCATAAAAAACACAAACAAACAAAAACATATGAACCGAACTACGGTAGCTCTGATTCCTCAAAACGGATACATAGGCATTGGGGTAGGGCCCAAGCGAGCATAATTTTATTTTCCCTACATTTTTTCCCTTTACTTTGCATGCATTCTCCCTTAGTAGTATAGTAAACAGTAAGCATAGATTAAACACACCCATAAGATAGATAACAAGAGTGGATACCGTAGAGTACTACGGGCGTGTGGGGTGCTAATACCTTCCCCTCGCGTAACAGACTCCCTTACCCGATCTCTCGGTCGCAAAACCGTGACTTCTCCCTTCTCAGGTTTTCTCGATGTTTACCTTTCCCTACATGTGGGATAAAAGACGTTCGATGGCGACTTCATTGTTTGATGATTTTCAGTCGGTTGTTTCAGCTGGCGACTTCACTGGGGAATAGGTCAACCAAATGATGGTCCATCCTGGATTCGCTCCTAGCTCTTGCTTTCTTTTCTTTGGGTGTTTATTTTTTATTGCTTTCAGTTTATTCACTCATTCTTGAGCATACGTATGCATTGCATTTTACTGTTTTCCATATACTACTGTTGTACATGATCTACTTCTTATTGGGTTGGGATGTTAATATTGAGGTAAAAGGCCCAGTACCCAGGCCAGAGTGCACTAGGACACCTAGGAATAGAGTGGGGGCATGACGGCTATAGGACGTGGTCCGATTAGTGCAGTCATGTCATATACCACGCTCGGATGAGGTTCAAATGAATTACTATCGGCAGCCACGTCTATGGGTAAGCCCATAGCACTTTCAGGCGAACCCGTGATTTTCGAGTTACCATTATCTTACCCTGACTTAGTTTTCACCCGTGAGTGGGGAGGGAATTTCTATCACAGGTACAGATGGTGACTGTGTTCAGATGGTTATTCATGTACAGATGGTGACTATGCTCAGGCAGTGACTATTGGGTCTAATGGCTATGTACTGGACTTCTGTTATGACTTTATGCAGATACTATACTCTGTTGATGACCGTATGGTTCTCAGATTTATTTTCTGAGTTCCTGACTTGTTTACCTGGAGGTTCATTCGAACATTCAATCTTGGTATTCCCAGCATGTTCAGAAATCCTCAACAGTATCCGATGTTCCAGAAGCCTTGATCCCGTACAATGGGAGATCCACGCGGTACTTGGTTCTTATATATGCAGAAGTTATGCCAGACCTTTGATTTGATGATACTCACATGATTTAGAGCAGTGCAGCAATCATATTCAGGAATGATGGAATCTTGATCCTCTTTGATCTCATGCCTTTGCATACATAACATGGCTAACCACATGCTCAACATACATGTTCTATTATTTCCAAGGAATCATATTTGCAAGTCTTGTGCTAAACTCTTCCATCCCTTACTTGCGTAAAATCAAAATCAAAGCACGCAAATTCCTTGGAAATGACAGAACATGACATGGCATTCATTCATGCACCCCATGCATATTCATGCATTCATTACAGGTACCCGAGGATTGGGGACCCTTACTCAGACTTGGGGGTTTTATTCAAAGGTTCAACTCGATTTCTCACCGCACATGCTCAGAGATCAATCCAAGCAATATACATGCAAGCTCTGGCTCGTAGTCAGGAATCTCTTCAAGCAGGAAGATAATGGATTAAAGACTCAGATAAGCTAGGTCAGGGAAACTCTGATGATGATGTCTATTATTTATTTAAGACATGATATGCTTGGTGATGCAGTTTATACTGATTCGCTTGGTAAAGCATTCATTCGTTCTCCTGAAAGGATCTTCTATGCATCTTATACTGGGGCACCTGGCCATTCGATTGAAGGAGGTATGTCATCCAAATACAATGTCCAAGACAGGCTCAATCCAGAGACTATTGTGTTCACATCAGATCTGAAGGGGAATTCTCTCGCACACTCGAGCATCAAGACTACAGAAAGTCATCAGAATCAGCAAGTCCATACGGAGTCAAGTCTCCTCAACAGTGGCAATCATTGGTTTCTTTACTGCATTTTTATTTGCATTCTTGCTTGTTTGCTTAAACATTGCTTGTATATAGAAACTTGTCTATTTTTGAACGAAAATCTTAATGCAATAAGTGTGCTTGTCTTGAAGTGTTCCTTTCATTTTTACTCATCCATTCGTTATCACTCTTTAAATATTTTACTTGCATATTGATGCCAAATTTCCTAGTCTTATGCTTAGGTAAAGATTCAAAGGAGGATGATGATAATCTGAAAACGCAAAAATCTCTGGTTGGTATGCTTTTGAGTAAGACCCTGCTGACGATGTACAGGCCTTGTTTCAAATCCCTAAACACTGGAGATATAAGGGAGATAGACCCTCGTCAACCTCTTTGAGCCTTCGAAGTAGGGGTTTTCTTTCTATTCAGAAAAAACCCTTATTTCAACCCTGGGGCGGGTAGTGTTCAGCTAATCTGATCAAGCATTCAGAATTCATCAAGAGTGTGCATCCAAGGATACAACAATGGTTATCCATCAAAAGATTGAGAAAAGTCAAAACCACAATGGTTAATCCTCATCTGACAACAATGTGCGTCTATTTGACTATATCCCAATGGGTATCTCTCGCACATCAGGAGGTCAACAAATGACGATACTGAAGACTCAGACAGTCACGATCACTTCCGACAAATCAAAAAAACAACGCAAAGATCAATGACTTGTTCAAAATGGAAATTACGAATAAGAAAGAAACAAAAATCCACGTTAAGTCGAAGCTTGAAAACAAGTCGCTTAGGCAAAAATTGGGACATCCCGCTGGACTTCCAAATCGAAATTCAAAAGAATTTGTCCAGGCAAAAATTAGGGAAAGCAAGAAAAAAACTGAAAAGCCTAAAAGGCGAGAAAAGGATTACCAATGAAAATCCTTATCAAAGAACAAAGTCGTCTAATCAGACACCAAAATCAGAAGTTAGTGATTGTCGTGTCCAAGAAACCACAGTGGTTCCTCAACCATCGCAAACTCTTCTAGAGAGATGAACGCTTGTATCAGGTCAACTGAACATAGGAATGGAGAACATCATGGAGAATGGGTGGGCACCAAATAATTTTGAGCCTTAAATCCTTTTTTCTAAAACCGTGAACCAGGCCACATTACAACCCTTTCAAAGCCCTAACTGAAGCATGGGTCAATTCGAAAGCGTACTACAACGAGATAGCGTTTAACTGACTCCTAAGAGGTACGTTTGAATATCTGTGGTGGCGTCATATGCTTGTATTATCTTTCATAAAAAAGGAATTTGCAAATGTTTCTCTCTAGCTAGTGACTCGTTCACAACAGAGTTGTGACGTCATTTCATTCAAAGTTTTCAAACTTCAAGACTTACATATGTGTTGCATTAGAATTATCATTCTCATAATAAACATTCTTCTGCATACAAAACAACTTATTGACATCGAGTAAGTTTGCACAATGAACAATCAGTAAGGAGCTCAATCTTGTCAGAGAAGAGAGGCTTGAATACCTTGTTGAAGCAAGAGTCAGTTGCCACAAGAGAAATGACTAATCCAGAGGTATGTTAACCAGTGTTTCTGTCCAGAGAAAAACGTCTTGGTGCTTCATAATCTGAGTACAATCCAGGGATGAAGTTAGCAGAGCCAGCCAATCTGGGGCAACCAAGTCGAGAGTCGATCTCTCCAAGTTCAGCCAAATCTGGGGCATTCCCTCAAAGCTGTCAATCAGAGGCTATCACGTCGATAAGTCTCTTCAGACTCGATCAATCAGAGGCTATCACGTCGAGAGATCTATTCAAAATTCATTCAACCTGGGGCAGTTACGTCGAGATTCGACAAATCTCTCCAAGAAAGCTGTAATCAAGAGCAGTTTATTTCGTGGCTCAAGACATTGGGGCAGGCCACCTCATATTGTATTGTGGCACGAATCTTCTGGTCTTCTATTCAACATAGATCTTCCCAGAGATCCTCCAGACAGGGGCATTCCTCATCCATACTTACAAAGCTGCTAAAGCCAATTACGTTGTACGAGACTACAATCAGCTAAAAGCATCATAACGGTCACCCTGACCTAACCAGCACACGAAGCTGCCTTCATCTACTACAGACAACTTCGAGTCTGATTCCCCAAGTGAATTCAGAAAGTATAGAATCATCTTTTGACTCAACACGCGCAATTGCATCCTCAGTGGAGTTAATCAACAACATCCCCAATGGAGCTAAACTGGGGCATTCACAGAGCTAAACTGGGGCATTCGTAGGTCCATGACCATCTCTTATCCCCAAGTGATTCAAGAGGCAATTCCCCAATGTGCGTAAACTTGGGGCATGTATTCAAAGAGATTCACATGGTGTTCAGTATCCATTCTTCGGCACATTCAGTTCTATCATCCACTCAACAGTTCAGGATGTATGGAGGTTTGGTCAGATTATCTCTTCCCCAACGGTACGATTCAGAATCCGGCAGTGTACCTAAAACTCGCTTTGTCAGCAATTCAATCCTCAGCAGAGTCAACAACGATCTTTGGTCTTCAAGAGCTCCCCAGTGTGTACTCTTATCAGTATCCCCAGCGATCTTTGGTACTGCAGGCTTCCAATGTCGATGTATATTGACATCCCCAATGATGAGCAGCGGTTCCCAGTGGGCCTTCTCTTATCCCCATGAAGTTTATTTTTTCGCATTGCATATAGTTATCATTACATAACATTGCATCCTCAAAAGTGCGTAGCTGATCCATCAGAGTGGATCTTTGCGTCAAAAGAAATTCAAACATGCACACAAAGCATAAGCCAGATCAGGTACCTTACATGAAAAACCTGAATTATTCAAGGACAACAATACATCCCTACAAGAGGGTATCATTCCAAAAATCCAGTTGATGACTTTCATCTTTTCAAGTGCCCAGCAAAATCAATACACTTTGTCATTCTAAACCCAGTTCTTGTCTGGTAGTCAGTTCCCTAAACACTCGTCTGTGTCAGTTCCCTAAACACTCGTATGTGTCAAGTTTCCTAAACACCCGCCCGAGTCAGTTATTCAAACACTCGTCCATGTTTAACCTTTGATACTCGTCTGTATCTTCTTTCAATACTCGTCTGTATTGAATCAAACACTCGTCTGTGTTTAAACTTTTGATACTCACCTGTATCTTCTTTCAATACTCGTCCGTATTGAACCAAACACTCGTCCGTGTTTAACCTTTGATACTCGTGTGTATCTTCTTTCAATACTCGTCCGTATTGAATCAAACACTCGTCCGTGTTTAAACTTTTGATGCTCACCTGTATCTTCTTTCAATACTCGTCCGTATTGAACCAAACACTCGTCCTTGTTTAACCTTTGATACTCGTCTGTATCTTCTTTCAATACTCGTCCGTATTGAATCAAACATTCGTCCGTGTTTAAATTTTGATACTCGTCCGTATCTTCTTTCAATACTCATCCGTATTGAACCAAACACTCGTCCGTGTTTAAACTTTGATACTCGTCCATATCTTATTTCAATACTCGTCTGTATTGAATCAAACACTCGTCCGTGTTTAACTTTTGATACTCACCCGTATCTTCTTTCAATACTCGTCTGTATTGATTCAAACACTCATCCGTGTTTAACCTTTGATACTCGTCTGTATCTTCTTTCAATACTCGTCCGTATAGATTCAAACACTCATCCGTGTTTAACCTTTCTTGATGCTCGTCCGTGTCATTTATCTAAACAATCATCATGTCATAACCCATGTTTCCATCTTAGAACTTAAGATCTCCTCTTGGCTAGGTTCTTCCCATGGATCATCGTCGAACCTGAGATCGCCCGTAGGCTAGGTTCTTCCTTAAATAATCGTCGAACCTGAGATCGCCTCTTGGCTAGGTTCCTCCTTAGATAACCTTCTTAGAACCTGAGATCGCCTCTTGGATAGGTTCTTCCCTCAAATCATCGTCGAACCTGAGATCTCCTCTTGGCTAGGTTCTTCCCTCAAATCATCGTCGAACCTGAGATCGCCTCTTGGATAGGTTCTTCCCTCAAATCATCGTCGAACCTGAGATCGTCTCTTGGCTAGGTTCTTCCCTCAAACCTTCATCGAACCTGAGATTGCCTCTTGGCTAGGTTCTTCCCTCAAATCATCGTCGAACCTGAGATTGCCTTTTGGCTAGGTTCTTCCCTCAAATCACCGTCGAACCTGAGATCGCCCGTAGGCTAGGTTCTTCCCATAGATCTTCATCGAACCTGAGATCGCCCGTAGGCTAGGTTCTTCCCATAGATCGTCGTCGAACCCGAGATCGCCCGTAGGCTAGGTTCTTCCCATAGATCATCATCGAACCTAAGATCGCCCGTAGGCTAGGTTCTTCCCATAGATCATCGTCGAACCTGAGATCGCTCATAGGCTAGGTTCTTCCCATAGATCACCGTCGAACCTGAGATCGCCTCTTGGCTAGGTTCCTCCTTAGATCACCTTCTTAGAACCTGAGATCGCCTATTGGCTAGGTTCTTCCCTCAAATCATCGTCGAACCTGAGATCGCCTCTTGGCTAGGTTCTTTCCATTTACTTTGTCTTAGAACCTGAGATCGCCTCTTGGCTAGGTTCTTTCCATATACTTTGTCTTAGAACCTGAGATCGCGCTTTGGCTAGGTTCTCTGTTAAACCACCCTCATTGTGTCACCTTAGGATTGTAGGTCGCCCGTAGACCTCGTCCGCTGTCTTTTCATACCAACCATTTGTCTTGTATTGGCATCAAGCCACGTTACAAGTCCAATCTCTGTCTCTTCATTGAAAAAACAAAAGGATTCTTCCCCCAGCAAATAAAAAAATACTCACACTATCTCCCGGAACAAATTTTTGGCATTGATATTTAATCATCTTCAACCTTGAAATTCCGAAAGGCACGCGCCAATCGTACTTTCAGGTTTAAGACGATTAAATAGGGCAGCTGTAATACCCCAAATTTGTCCTACCCTCCTACTTTTATCTGGTTTATGCATTGTCGCGCTTTTCTCATGTACATATCTCCATTAGGTCATTTAACATTGCATACATTCACTAACAACATAACTTCGCAAGGGGTCGAGAACCTTCAAGACTAGGGTTTTATCAACTGGCTAAGGTGTATATGTTCAAATAGAGCCTGATTCTTCTGGTTATTTTTCAAGGCAGTGAAATTACGGAATTAATGTTTTGTGTTCATGGATGTTGTGGATCTTTTCCTCATCAAGCCACAAGGTCGTCCTCCATCAAGAATTCATCCAGAGCAAAGTACATTAGGGTTTTTACTTATGGTATTTGGTGTCTCGTCAAGGTTGTAGTGGAGGTTATTTTGAACCGGGATTTTGACTTAAGCTATCTTTCTCCTCATTGAGTATCCAATGCCAGAGAATTAGGGATTCAAAGCATTAATTTTGTCAATCATCAAGTAAAGACGTAATGCTAGGATGATGTTATGAATTCACTAAGATTAAGGCATTATTGATTCTCTCATTTCTTGTTTTCATTATGGTGAAATTATTCGTTCAAGTGATTATTTGGGGTCATGAGTTCAAGTGGATTCGAATTTGTTAAATTGGACCAATATTTTAAGAGGCAAAGCGTATTGAGTTTGGAAAGTCCATCCACGTGGATTCCTTGGAATTCAAGTCACTTCGAAGAAGAAAGCACACCATGTTCATCCATGTTCAAGATTTTGGATTTCAAATAAAAGTCTTTCTTTATGTCATCTTTGAGTTTATCTCGTAAGTCATCCATAAAAAAGGTTCGATATCATATGTTTCTTTCAAGTCGCAAATAAAGAGAAGCATTGGGAGCTCCTAGTTCTATTTGAAGAGAACTTGATTTTGGATAGGAGATTGAAGATTTGGAATTTCCAAATTAATATTGCATTCAAGAACATTCAAGTTTCATTCAAATTTCCACCAAGTATTAAAAGAGGGTTCAAAGCCATTTCTTTAGAATATTCATCATGAAAGTGGAAGCAAGCTTCTTTACAAAGCAAAAGAATTCATATTTTATGTTACATTGAATCATACATTACAAATACCCAACACCATTTACAATATCCAAAAATATACTACAAAAATGAGAAATACACTTAAAGGTGCATATATTGATTATCATCATTGCTTTTTGTGTGGCCTTGTCATGTTTGAAATGCAACCTTGTTGCTTCCATCTTCATTACCTTCTTCATGACCAAACCGGCGTATTGTAACTTGCCATGATCTATGCCTTTTGTTTCAATCCAAAGCAATCCTGAAAATTTATACAACAAAAAGAAAACAGTTATTATCAATTCAACAACTATAGTGCATTCTCTTCCAAGACTCATTTCTCTTACAAGAATTTCTTTCAGTTGAAGAATTTGGTTCTCATTGTAGGAAGGATTTCGCAGATTGCATTGTATTAAATCTTACTTTAATCCTATGATCAGTGTAATCAAGGGAAATTCATAAAAGTGGGGTGTGTCAACTTTAAGTCAAAAATGGACGATTTCCTGGGCCGCATAATCCAGTTACCCTTGCAGCAGATACAACTTTTTCTGTCAGTGACGTCGAAGTATTAGCAGAATTTTTTTAGACTATGTGTAATTCAATCGAACCTGACGGAAAAATAAGCAGAAAGGAAAGATTTATTTTGCTGACCTTGTTAAAGTATTCCATGTCTTCCACCCAGATACACCAGTAGAAGCCAAAACAAAATTGCAAATCCTAACCAATTACCAAACAACCATTTAACAATTTCTGAACCTCCTAACTGTTTTCAAAACTGAATCCCAATTCCAAAACAGCTCTGTTGTAACTGTAACCAACCTATACCCAATTTCCTAACCAACTTCCTATAACAGAATTTTCCATAACTAACTTCTAACCAATCCTAACCAATTACCAACCAAATAACCATATCATAGCAGAACCATTTCCTAACTGCTGTAACTGTCAAACAACCTGACCATTTTCCTAACTTCTATAACAGATCCAAAACAGAATGACAACCACCTCCTAACCACCTAATAGAAAGCCCAAACACAATTCAACAAAATAACCCCTAACCGATTGGATCCAAACCATTGATTTTCATAACAAACTTTCTCCATCAAAGGCTGAGATAGACTCTAGTTAACAAACTCTACAGAAAATATATAACAGATTTCATAGCATATACATAATCAGATTCACAGAATGCAGGGAGACTCGATTGAAAAAACCAGAAAAGTCAGTTTATCAACACTAGAAAATTACCCGTAGAAAATCACAGAGGAACTGACCTTGAAATGTCTCCTCTGAGTTCTCTCTGAACTGCAGCATAGTCACCAACTGCATCTCTACATATTCTTCATCTATCATCTACCTTCTGTAATCAACACCAACCACAGGCTCTATTCTTCAATCATCATCGTGTTCATCCTTCAATTATCTTTAATCTTCTTCGCCCTCGATTCATCATGTGAATCGTATTGCAGCAAGCACGGTATTCTGCAAGAATGGAGATGAATCGCAGCATCAATATTCATTGAGGATCGCGATGGAAGATGTGAACAGAAGCAAAAGGTAAAGATAAAAGAGAGGACCGAAAATACCTGAGATTACCTTCATCAAAGGTACATGAATCTCCCTTTCTTTCGGTCCTTCTTCGTACAATTGTGGAGAGTGAGAATAGAACGATCGAATCCCCATGGGTTCGAATGCTAAAGCTCAAGGATGGGCACTTAATTTAGGATATGAAGACTTAGGGTTCCGTTTTACTCTTCCAATTTGGCCGTTCTCTGAATCTTCGAAAGAAAGTGGCGATGAATTTGAGGTTAGGGAATCATCGAAGACAGAGATCCGCGTCTGAACGGAGGACGGGTTGATGGATACGACGGAGTTCGTAGCGCAAAGTTATGGAATTTCAGAGAAGAACCATGCCGTCGAAGTCAGAGTGGTGAGGTTGAACTGTTGTTTATGGTGTCTAGGGTGAAGGAGGCAGCGCAGAGAAGATGAAGTAGCCGTTTGTGCCACTATGAGAAGCTCAAAGAAGAGGGAATATCGTCTATGATCAAATGCCAACCGTTACAAATAATTGAACCCTAAACTGGAACCAACGCTACGTCGTTTCATCCACTGTTGAATTACTTTTTTTCTTTCTTTTTTTATTGAAATTAATAAGGATAATAATAATAAAAGGTGATAGAATATTTTAGAACTCTTTAGAATTTCTTTTTTTAGAATTTCAATTAGAGTTTCTTTTTACTATTTTATTTTTCATATTTGGTAATCATTTTTATTTGCCATTTTTAGTCAAGATTTTTGTGATAGCAACGATGTAATTCTTGCAATGTGGAATGCTCGGGGTTAATTCTTCAATCACTCGTTCAAGGAAACTTTGGTAGAATTTTCTTACCGCTTGCACAGTTTCGAAGAGGCAACGGACCTCCTCCGTTTGGTATCATCACAAATCTATTTTATTCTTCATTTTCGTACTTTACCGTAATCCATATGCATGCTAACATTAGGTAGAATTCCCCCAAAATTCTAACTTCAGGTCTACTAATGCACGATAACATTAGGTTTAGAAATAGGCTAGTCCCCATTTAACTTTTCTTCCCCTTTTGCATACGCATCTAAAACTAAAACTTCTTTTTCTCTTCAAAATTCAAAACACTTTAAAACTACTGATGAGAATCACGCCTTCGCTTAGTATGGGAAATGATAAGCGGGTCTCTTCTCGATCTTATTATTCTTCAGCTCAAGTATAGGTGTGGTTCAATTCTCAAAGACTCCTTTCATAACTAAGTAGAAAAGTGGCTAATATCTCTCTCTTGAGGTCGCTAGTCATCGTCTACAACAAAAATATAAACAAATTCAAACCATTTTGTGCGCTCGAGCACTTTCTTAAAAAACCCTTTTCAGGTAAGGACACGATTAATTTACTTCTGTGCCAACGCATAAGTCTCCAAAGGTCGAGCTGCGGCAGAAGGCGGAATTAACTTCGTCCATAAAAAACACAAACAAACAAAAACATATGAGCCGAACTACGGTAGCTCTGATTCCTCAAAACGGATACGTAGGCATTGGGGTAGGGCCCAAGCGAGCACAATTTTATTTTCCCTACATTTTTTCCCAGTACTTTGCATGCATTCTCCCTTAGTAGTATAGTAAACAGTAAGCATAGATTAAACACACCCATAAGATAGATAACAAGAGTGGATACCGTAGAGTACTACGGGCGTGTGGGGTGCTAATACCTTCCCCTCGCGTAACAGACTCCCTTACCCGATCTCTCAGTCGCAAAACCGTGACTTCTCCCTTCTCAGGTTTTCTCGATGTTTACCTTTCCCTACATGTGGGATAAAAGACGTTCGATGGCGACTTCATTGTTTGATGATTTTCAGTCGGTTGTTTCACTAGGTTTTAGGGGAGGTAGCCAAAATTTCATATCTCAAAGATTCTTATTTTGCAGGTTATGAATCTCTCCATACTGGAGAAGATGGTGGTCAACCACGGTATCATAGTTTTGTTTTGTAGGTTATGGCTTCCGCTTGCAGAAACACTATTTGAATCAGTTTTATAAGGGTATGTCCTCTACTCAAAGAGTTAGCATCAAGGTTTCTTGAAAATTCTCCATTCACCAAAAGATATGGTCGATTTCTCAATCTGGTTACCTCAAGCTTTGAAGAAGACATGATGTGTGTGCTCTTTCAGTTCTTTGACCCTGTACATCATTGTTTCACCTTTCCCGATTATCAATTGGTGCCAACAATGGAGGATTTCTCTCAACTACTGGGAGTACCTGTTCTTGATCAAATGCCTCTCACCATTTTAGAGAAAGATCCGCAACCTTAAGAAATTGCAACAGTCTTGCATCTAAAGCGGTCCGACGTTGTAGCTAATTGAGAAACAAGGAATGGATTCAAGGGTTTTCTGGCTAAGTTTCTGTTAGAGAAGGCTCGAATGTTTTTGGAGGCTTCAAATTTCCATGCTTTTGAAGAAGTCTTGTCTCTTCTAGTCTATGGTTTGGTGCTATTCTCTAATCATACCAACTCATAGATGTGAATGCTGTCAAAATCTTCCTTTCTCGTAACCTCGTGCCTACTTTGCTCTGAGACATTTTGCATTCTCTTAACACTATTACTATGAAGAGGGGTGGGGATCTTATGTGTTTCATACCGTTTCTATCTAGGTGGTTTATTTTGCACCTTCCCCGATCAGTATTGAAGAATGAACAAGGTCTGAGGTGGTCTCAAAGGATGATGTCACTCTCTCACTCGGATATTTATTGGTGTTCCCAATCTCTGGAAGATGTTACCATCATTAACCGATGTGGGGAATTCCCTAATGTTCCGCTCCTTGGCATTAGGGGAGATATTACTTATAACCCTTCTCTGGCTCTATGATAATTTGGTTATGCTCGAAGAGATGGTCCTTCTGATGCGCTTATCCAAGGTATTATATTCGACTACGAGAATGATATTCAAGGTTATCATCAAAGGTTTGTACGAGCTTGGGGCATGGTAAACAAGGTCAATAACAAGACTTTGGGACATAATAATTCTATCCCTTTGGAGCCTTATCTGAAATGGGTGCGAGCTCGCGCTCAGAATCTCATGATGTCGTATCCAGCTATCCTACCAGTGATTATGGAGCCCGTTACCGAAGGGGATATTCCTTATACTATTCTCCATCCTGACATGCCTACTGACCTCGAAGAATTGCAGAAGTCGTGGATTCAAATCAATGGAGAACGGGACACCTTTGAAGCTCGATTCTATGCAAGCGAGAAGAAAGTGTTGGAGCTCACAAAGCAACTTCACGAGGAGCAAAGCATGAATGCCTACATCGTCACGAAGAGGAAACGTCTGTGGGAGACTTGAGCTCTTTGTTTTAGGAGTTCATTTTGTTTTCTCTTTGAGACCTTTTTTCTTTTCTATTGTAAGCCCAAGGGGCAATTTTAATTTTTGAACCTATTAATGCAATTGTTGTTTTTGTTTTTGGCTGGAAAATTTAAATCTCCTGAGGTCCTTGAAAACATTGCATCCACATATCATGTATCATTTCATAAGCAGGTTTTCCGATATAGGTTTCCTCATCTATTCACTATTTATTTTAGTATAAGATGGCTCTAGAGAAAACCGTCAAAGATCTGCAAACTCAACACACACAGTTCCAAGAGACTCTCGTGAACTTAGCCAAAGGACAACAAGAGATGATGGAGCTTCTTGTCACAAAGAAGAAGACTAAGAAACGGGTTGTTATCAACATGGGAAGAAGGTTCAAAGGCCCTTCCCAACTGGCTCAAGCTAAATATGTTTCCTTTGAGGAGGACAACAATCAAGGCGAGGATGTTAGAAGAACTAGGGATGGGGTTGGAAATAACCAGATTTTTGAGGATGAAGACTACTCCGAAGAGAAGTACCACCGGCGAATGACAAATACAAACAGCTGAAAGACCGACTTAAGGCTGTGGAGATTCGAACAGTGACAAGTTTGGACTTTGGAGACTTGAGTTTGGTCCCTGGGGTGATCATTCCCTAAAAAATCAAGGTCTGTGTATTCGCCAAATATGATGGAATCTCTTGTCCAAAACTCCACCTAAGGTCCTACGTCCAAAAGATTCAACCATGCACCGCTGATAGGAAGTTATGGGTTCACTTCTTCCAAGAAAGCTTATATGGAACACAGTTGGAGTCGTTCTATCAACTAGAAGGGATTAATATCAACACATGGGAGGATTTGGTTGCTGCCTTCTACAGACAATACCAATACAATACTGACCTTGCACCAACTCGCGTGCAATTACAAAGTATGACTATGGGCTCGAACGAAGGCTTTAAGGAGAATGCCCAAAAATGGAGAGACTTGGCTGGAAGGGTGCAACCCCCTTTGACTGGCCGAGAATTAGTGGACATGTTCATGGACACCTTGACTGGTCCATTCTTTAATTTTCTAATTGGGAGTTCTTCGTCAGGGTTTACTGAGTTGATTTTTACTGGAGAACGAGTTAGAAGTGGAATCAATAGTGGGAAGATCCCAATGGCCTTAACCTCTAATTCTATAAAGAAACCATTTGTTGGTAAGAATGAAACTAATGTTTTTTATGGACAAAGGAGCCGTATCAAGAATGATCATCATCAGTCAGTAGGAGCAGTATTGATTTCTAATCCAACCCCAATTCAATGACCACAACAACAAAACAATCAGCAAAGGTCGGATGCCCCGAGAAGGTAGTTCACTAGGATCAACATGTCACTGTCTCAAGCTTTACAACATCTGTTGAAGGGAGATTTGGTAACGTTGCGAGATCCTCGTCATAATCCCAACCCAATACTTCCTCCCCCAAATATAATTTGAACATGAAATGCTCCTATCATTCAAATAGTCTTGGGCATGACACCAACAATTGGTGGGCGTTGAAGAACAAGATCCAAGATTTGATTTACAACAAAGTGATTGAGTTTGACCCTCCACAAACCCATAATGTGATTACTTCCCCCAAGCCCAGTCATGGTAAAGGTGTTAATGCCATTGACGATGTCTCATTTGTCTCCGCCATCAATGATTTGACTACTCCCTTAATGGTCGTTAATAAGAATTTGTTAAGAGCCGGTTTATTTCTGGGATGCCTTGAAAATTGTTACCATTGTGCTTCCCAAACTAATGGTTGTATGTGGCTGAAGAAAGGTGTCCAACGCCTGATTGATAGCCATGAAATTATGTTCAAGAAAACTCCGTCCATGAAGAGTTTTCCTGAAAGTATATCTCAAGAGCTGAGACTTAAAGATATTTTCGTAATCACCATTTCCAATACTCCTATAAGGATCACCTCTAGAGGCCCTATAAGGATTCCTGCTGATCCAAGAGTGGCTCTGTTGTACCCCAAAGTTTGCCCTCACATTTCTCAAAGGATCATCTTGGACCCTCGGGTTTGCTTCCATCATGTTTCAGATCTTGGATTACAATTTTCTAAGAATATCATTCACAAGGGCAAAATGGTCAAAAGCACACTGAAAAGTCAAACTTTGACTTTTGGGATCAGAAATCAAGTTTCAACAATTATATTTCCTCAAGACATGAAATTAGTTCATCAAAATCAGAAGTCAGAAATTACTGTGAAAAATCAAATTTCTAAACATTTAAAAAAATTTCTAAGTGTTAAGAGAATATGATACTTCAGAACTTCTGGGCCAGCCTCCACACGAGTGCAATCGGAATTTGCAAAGACGGTTCAGAACATGACTCTTCGATCAGAACATATGGAATCTGTGTTCTTTGATCAAAACATGACTCTTCAGCATATGGGGGGTAAGTTATATGCTTCGATCAGAGCCTCACCCTTTGAACCTCACTCTGGTCTTCTGCAATCAGAACATCACCAAATCCCAAAACCTCGTTTGAGCAGCCTGCTACACTGCTATATCACAGTCTTGCAACCAGCTGCCACAACACTCAAAATTGTTGTTGATCTAGTCCACGCCCGAGTCTTTCTCAAACCCCATATTTGTACCAAATTAGCATACAAAAATTGTTATTAAAAAGCAATGGAACGGTATGCCAAAAAGGTTTAAATCCCATTTGTTTTCCCCCCCAAAACCATAGCAAACCCATCTATAAATAAGTTGCTCCATCACACGTTCAAAGGACTGGCTTTTGAAAAGAGAGAATTGTCAAAGAGAGAAAAGAAAACAGTAAAACATTCGTAAACCCATAATTCCCAAACAAAACCAAACCTTTGTTCTTCCCTTGAGTCAAAGAACATAACATTTTGTTCCGTTCCTTGCTAACCCCAGAACATCTGAAGGTGGTAGTTCAATTCCCAAACGCACGCTTCAGATTCAAGGTAATTTTTTCTGACTTTGAATATTTCATTCAGAACATCATTGAATATGTAAATATCATAGTGTTGATGCTGCCCATATCATTGCATAAGTAGAAAAACTATGGATCAGAATTTCTTGAATAAAGCTAGGCTCATAATAAGGATTAGAACTTCTATAAACTCTCATGCTTTTATCTTTTTGATTTGCTGTTGTTAAGAATTGAATAAGTTGTAGATGTTCTAGCTAATGTAAGGAAGGAGGTGAAGTGTAACACAAAATTTTTGGGTTTTCTTTCCCACTGTTTTAGCACAACACAGAACTTCTAAGTTCTCCTCACTGTTTTAACACACCAGAATTCCTATGTTTTTTTACATAGTTATGGCACGGTATCAGAACTTCTGATTCTTCTCACTGTTTTAACACACCAGAACTTCTAGGTCTTTCACATTGTTATGACACAGCACCAACATTTCTAGGTTGTCTTACTGTTTAAACACACAAAACTTCTGAGTTCTCCTCAATGTTCTAACACACATAACTTCTAGGCTTTCTTACTGTTTTAACACATACAAAACTTCTAAGATTTTCTCACTGTTCTAACACTCAGAACTTCAGCATGTAGGGACCCATAACTTCTGTTTTTTCCCTCTAACGTTTCTTTCAGGACCTCAGTGTGCATCAACCTAGAACTTATGATTACCTCTGGCGTTTCTTTCTAAACCACATCGCGCCTGGCATCAGAACTTTTGGTCCTCTTTATTTCGCTTTCAGCGACATGTTGATCCTATTTCTCGTTATTTTTCCTTTTTCTCTCTTATTTTTATTATTTTTAGCATCAGTATTATTTTTATGAAAAGGCATCAAAAATATTTTCTTTTATTAAATAATAATTTTCCTTTTAATTTATTAAGATAAAAAATCATTTTCAAAACAAGTCCTTTCCTTTTCTTGTATTTGTACAATTCAATATGGTTGTAATAGATAATTAGGATTTAAAATTCTTGCAATCTCCCATTTGTAAATTTGTACCCCCATCCCCGAAATGATGTAATAACTTAGGATTTATTTTTCCACACTTTTATTGCTTTCATATATTGTTAGTAATTAAGATGTATGGCAAGATAAAATCAATGAATAGATAACCCTAATCAAAGATAAAATGCATGTAAATCAAACACACTTGCACACTAGCACCTATAGGGTAATCCAATTTTGTTTCCTATCGGAAAATAGTCATGTCCCTCGAACATGGGTGTTTTAGCAAAGACCCTCGATAAAAGACCATAGTCCCTCGATGACCCTCAAATGTTGCCTTTGGTAAACGATCTAGTCCCTAAAGACATTGCTAAAGTGTCCTGTAAGTTACCTTCTATGACTATACAAAAATGTCCCGTGCCTGTCCCTTCACATCCAATGGTGGGGCTTCTCACCAAATCAATGGTAAGATAGAAACATCTAAAGAAGAAGGAAAAGAACGTTTAAGACATTTTGAGTAGGTAGGATGCTCCTAGTTGCTCGCTTGCTCACAACAAAAACATTTTATACACCCATAATTTCACTTTGAAACATTTTTCAAAAGACAAAACACTTTGTACGCGTTCTTATAGAAAAGAGAACCATTAAAAAGACACTCCTTTTCAAAATACTTTCAAAACTCACACCACAAACACATTTTCAAACAAAAACAAGTATTCTAGCAAGCAACTAAGAGCCCGTAGATAACTACGGATGAAAAGGGTGCTAATACCTTCCCTTTTCATAACCTACCCCCCGAACTCAAGAAAATATCTCGAAAGGTCTTTCCTGTTCTTTTCAGCCTTTCCTTTTGGATAAAAGAAAAGTCGGTGGCGACTCTTGCTATCCGCACAATTGCGGTCACACGCAAAACACCCAAGTCAGTTCTCCCACCGTATTACAGAACTGGTGACTCTGCTGGGGACAATCTTAAAAGTGGGGTTACCTTAGGGATAGATCACCTCTAATTGCTTTTCATTGTTTAATTTGTTTACTTTATATTATCTCCTTGTTTGAGCTTGTTTTGATCCTCTACCCAAATCTGGGGCATCTTTTAAGGTAAATAGCAATAAGTTATAGAAACTGTGTGGGGTATACCAACATGGTCTAAGCAATAGCTATGTTAGTGTGACACATTTGTTGGTACCGGTAGCCCTTGAGTAGTCAAGGAGAATACGGGGCCGCTGAGTGGTGTCATGAAGCACTAACTGACTTTAGAACCTTACTTGACCAACTTGGACATTAGGAAGTAGTTAGGTAACCGACTTTGGTGCAGTCCGAAATTGGTTGATACTCGATACTACACTCATTGAAATCGGACTTTCGGGATATTTCGGTCGCCATTAAAGAGGCTTGCGCTGAAACAATTCCCAATGAAGAAAGATTAATGATATTGAGATCCCCTAGAACCCGGTTACTATTACTAGGATAGGTTGAGTCAACCAAACTTCAAGAGGGTACTTACTTACAAACTCCATGCAGGCCTAAACCTAAGGACTTGTTGGATTTAACTTGTGCATATGCTTGTACATAACATCATGACATCATACCATAGCATTTTAGACTAACCATTTCAAGGATTTTGAGATTTATCTTTGTTCTGTTTTGTAGGATATGACTCTCACTCGCAGGAATACAATCCAAGTCAACCTTGTACGAGTACCTTTTCAGCTCAAAGAGTTAGCATCAAGGGTCCCTGAGAATTCTTTGTTCACCAAAAGACATGGACGACTTCTCAACTTGGTCACTTCAAGCTTTGAGGAAGATATGATGGAAGTGCTTTTCCAATTCTTTGACCCTTTGCACCATTGTTTTACTTTCCCCGATTACCAGCTTATACCAACTATGGAGGAGTTCTCTCAACTCTTGGGGATTCCTATTCTCGATCAACTACACTTCAACGGTACTGAAAGAGACCCGAGCCTTGAAGAGGTTGCCCGAGCTCTACACTTGCAACAATCTGACGTCACGGCTAATTGGGAAACAAGAAGTGGTGTAAAAGGGTTCTTAGCCAAGTTCCTATTGGAAAAAGCTCAAGACAGCTAGAACAATCTGGATTTATGAGCTTTCGAAGAAATTTTGGCTCTTCTCATCTATGGGTTGGTACTGTTTCCAAATCCTGACCAACTTATAGATGTGAATGTTGTCAAAATATTTTTATCTCACAATCCAGTGCCTACTTTATTGGGAGATATCTTGCATTCTCTTCACTGTCGCACCATGAAGAGAAGAGAAACCCTCATGTGTTGTACTCCTCTATTGGCTATATGGTTTGTTTCACATCTCCCCCGAGCTGTTTTGAAGAATGAGCAAGGTTTGAGGTTGTCCAATAGGCTGATGTCACTCAGATATTTGGATATCCACTGGTGTTCTCGATCCTTAGAGGACATTACTATCATTGACCGTTGTGGGAAATTCCCTAATGACCCTCTGCTTTACATTAGAGGAGGTATCACTTATAAATCTTGCTTAGCTTTGCGACAGTTTGGTTATGCCCGAAGAGATGGTCCTCATGAGATGCTCATCCAAGGTTTGGTGTTCAACTACGAAAGCGATGATCAAGGCTACCGTCAGAGGTTTATAAGAGCTTAGAGGATGGTAAACGAGGTGGATAGTAGGACATTGGTACACAAGAATTCCATTCCCCTTGAGCCTTACCTTAGGTGGATATGGGCTCGTGCTCAGAGTCTGGCAATGTGTTGTACCCCAAAATTTGCCCTCCCATATTCTTCAGGAAATTGCCAAGTCAAGCTTCAAAATCTCCCCAAGGGTTGCACAGTGCAAAGGTCTCCTATACAGTCAAAATTAGGGTTTTGATTGTGATCAAGAAAATGAAGTTTCCTAGGGTCTAATCAAGTCTCATGTGCCTACAAATATGGTCAAGCATCCTCATATCAAGTTTCAAGACATTCAGCACAAAATTGCACAGTCAAAAACCCTAATTGCACTACAGTCAACTGTAGGGGCAAAATAGTCATTTGACAGTCAAAAGTTCAAATTTTTGGTCAACATATCATTTTGAAGCCACAAACATCATTTGATCAATGCTTGATCATGATTCTCAAAATTTGGCTCAGAAATCATCAAGATGCAAAAGTTTCCTTATTTGGACAGCTGAAAAAAGTCAACTGAAATTGACCAGGGCATAACTGTCACATGGATTATCAGAAAAATTCCATCCAAAGCTCATTTTGAAGAGAAAGACATTTCCTACAACTCATCTTCATATTCCAAGTCCAAGAAATGCTCTCACAAAAAGTTATCAATTTCAACATTATAGGTCATTTTCAAAAGTCAACAAAAAGGGACTTTAAGTCAAAGGCCATAACTTGAGATTGGTAAATTAAAATGACATGGGACCAAAGACATTGGTTACAGGACTCAAAGACCTTTCCAAAATTTCCAAGAACATGAGAAAAGCTTAAAAATTGAGCAAGTTATGCCTTGTGGAAGTTGGGAAATTTTTGGATATTTTGAAAAGTCAACATTGATTCAAATGACCTAAAATTGCTAATGGGCCCATTTCTCTTCCACAATTCATCATTCCAAGCATGTGCACGACCACTTGGCCCAAAGGGAAGTATTTTTTCATTTTTAATTTATTTATTTGAATTTTTATTTATAATAATTCACTTAAATCAATTAAATATGTGAAAAATATTTAACTTAACCTAACAAATCTTTTTGTACATGTTTTATTCTCAATAATTCGTGCATATCCCAATATAGAAAGATTTGGATTGAATTGATCTTAATTGATACAAAGTTGCATGAAAAATATTTGAAAAAAGATCCTAGAAAATCAATTTTCAAAATCAATGAATGCAATGGATTTGATTGATTTTTCTTGACCTAATGGACTCAATACAAAAGCCTGAATACAACCCTAGTGCAAGAACACACGCAGCTGCTCAACAAAGCCATAACCAAACTTGAACTTTTTCTAAAAAAATCTCAATTCTGAAAACTGACTTGTAGGTGGTTTCAAGGCACGAAACCTATTCCATTAGCTTCCTTGAAGATTACTGAACGTATTCCAACCAAGAACATCAATCCTAACGCGTTGAATTGGTATACAGAAGTCCACTTTTCTCTTATATTTTTCAAAATCGTATTTTCAGATTTAGGCGTTTTCATGGCATTTTGATTATGTATTTATATTGAGTAATGTGTTCTGGAGCTAACTGTATGAATTGATTGTGTTTTTATGAGCTATACAAGAAATTGCCATGGTTGTATTCTAGGGTTTGCAGGACCTTAAATTGGGGATTTTGAAACAAAGAAAAATTAGAACCCCTGACCACCACCATTCAAACCAGCATGTTCAGACGATTACAAGCCCACCCTCGCGCTCAATTTATGAGTGTCTGAGAGCTAATCGTTATTTTCCTTAAAGCTGCCTAAGAGAACGCATGAAAAACCGTGGCCAATGTGTTCTTGTTTCAGAAAAAAAATAAAACACGTGAAGAAGATGAATGCGTGGCCAGCCATGATTGGTCTCTTTAAATCAGCGCGCGTTTTTTTATGTTTTTCATGCCACTAACCATTTTTTATTTTTATTATTTATTCGTTGTTATATATACAACATGCGCAACTGGTTCAGCTGACAAGGCTTAGTGGTGGCAAAGCACATGACCTGGGTTCGAGCCCCAGGTCTTCAACATCCCAATATTATTTTTCATCAAAAGTTCACATGCATTTCAAGGCTGCAGACGCACCATACACTTCCAAATCCAGCATGCCACGCGTACGTTGAGAGCAATCCAAGGGCTACAGATTGGAGGGACACCATAGGTCTGAGTCAACGCACATGTACGTATCCTAAAAAGTCCACCAGGCCTAAAGGTTGATGGGCCAAATTGCTGAAGGAAACACCTCCACATTGGGGACTACAACCCCCCTAGGTTTGCTTTGTTCAAATATTTATTTTTTACATTATTTCTATTTTATTTTAATTCTTGTATTTAATTAATTTAATATTTTCATAAATATAAAAAATACCCATAAAAATCAGAAAAGAGAAAAATAATAAATATTTTATTTTTTAGTATTTTCTTAAACAAAATTGTATGTAATTATTTAGTTTTAAATTAGGTTGCAATTTTTAATTCTTTTCATAATAAAAATCTAAAAAATGTAGAAATAGGTTTAATTAATAATTTTTTATCCCTTTTTATTTTTCTTTCATAAATATATTAAATAATTAAATATTTTGCTTTTTATAATTAAATTGCATGAAAATAAAAATTAGGTTTAATTTAGGTTGAAAACTTCAATATTTCTTAATAAAATAAAAATGACTAGAATTAGGGTTTGCCTCTTATTTTGATTTTAATTAATTCTCCCTTTCCATATTAAATCTTAAAAAGCATAAAATACAAAAAAAAACAAATTCTTACTTTCTTTTTAATTAATTAATTCAGTGTTAATTCAATTTTGCAAAAGGGTCCAACGCCCACGTTCTTAATTTTTATTCTAATTCACGTATTTATTTTATTTTGCTTAAATAATTATGTACCTCTCCCGAAGCCATGTAAATTACCTCTCGCACTTTTTCCTTTATTTATTTTTCTGTCAAATCGGGTCCTGGTTAATTTTGGCGATGTGGACCCGCGCCATTTGTAATAGCTTTAGATTTTACTTTCCCGCAAACTTTTTAACTGTTAAATCAAAGCATGAAAGAATGTATGGACAAAAAATAAAAACAAGCGTAGAAAACCAATGACATGAACAAGATAAATATAAATGAAAACGACACACAAAACACACACCACCCCTAGGGTACGCCTCACTGTTGCCTTGCCTCGAAAGGTGATCGTCGAGTAGAGGATGTCTTAGTAAGTCCTCATGATCCGGGAACCTGGCATGAGGGTAGCTTCTAAGGTGTCTTCCCATTGCTCTGGTGATCACCATGTCCCGAACCTCAAATTGACCCGAACACCTCCAACGGTGGTGCTACCTACCTCTCAATGGTGGGATGGCATTACTTTAAAGGACATTTACACAGAAGAATTCCTTAGGGTAGGTAGGTTCTCGTAGATACTTGCTCTAATTTCAAAACAAATTCAAAAATACTTTTCACACCAACACATTTTCAAAAAGCTTTCGAAAGCATTTTTTCAAACACTCTTGAGGACTGATACAAGAGTCGAACTGGAATTTTCAAAGAAACTTTTTAAAACCCACATTGAAAAGAAAACAAACCATTTTTGAAAACACAAGTGAGCAAGTATCTAAGAGCCCATGGATAACCATGGATAGAAAGGGTGCTAACACCTTCCCTTTCTATAACCTACCTCCCGTACCGAGAGCAATCTCTTTAAGAAATTTTTCTGTGCTTTTGTCCTTTCCATTTGGAGAAAATAAAAGACGGTGGCGACTCTTGCTTCCGCGACATTTCGCGAACCAGCGTTAAACAGTCAGTTCCAGATCCACCGATCACAGAACTGGCGACTCTGCTGGGGACTCTTAAAGTGAGGTGTACCTTAGGGCTAGTTCATAACTGTGTTTTCAATTGTTTTCCTTGTGTGCTTTAAATTGTGGGTTGCTTGGGAGTTCTATAGATCCTAACCCGGATCTGGGGGATACCTTTCTTAGAAAGTAGCAACAAGGCTGTGAGGGAACTGTGCGGGGTATACCGACATGGTTGAAACAGTCTGCTACGTTGATGTGGCACTTTGGTGTGTACCGGTAACCCTTGAGTTCAGTCAAGGAGAGTACGGGGCCTCCGCGTGGTGTCATGAAGCATCAACAGACCTTAGGAACCTTAATTGAACTATCTTGGCCTCTTTAGGGTAGTGAGATAACTGACTTTGGTGCAGTCCGAGGTTGGTTGATACTCGATACTACACTCAATTGAGGGTTGCTTTCCTGGAATATTTCGGTCGCCAGTTCAGTGGCTAAATCGAAACGATGAACAATGAAAGCAATCCCGTGATATTGGGAACCTTAGAACCCGGTTACTTTGATTAGGACAGGTTGAACCCACCAACTTCAAGAGGGTACTACCCAGACCCCATGCTGACCTTAAACCTTAAGGGCTTGTCTTGTGTGCCTTGTGTGCCTTACATGTTTGTCTTTGTAAATATCTGTGGTGTGTTTAATCATGGCATCATGACATCATCCAGCATCATATGCATTGACTAACCATTTCAGGGGTTCGAATCTTCATCTTTGTTCTTTGTTTTGTAGGACATGGAAACTGTTCGTAGAAAGACAATTCAAATCAGTCTTGTAAGGATTCCTCCTCAGCTTAAGGAACTTATATCCAGGATTCCCGAGAACTCTTCATTCAGTGAAAGACATGGAAGCCTCATCAGCTTGGTCAACACCAACATTGAGGAAGATATGATCAAGGTCCTGTTCCAATTCTTTGACCCTCTGCATCACTGTTTCACCTTCTTGGACTATCAGTTGGTACCTACATTGGAGGAGTTCTCCCGGCTCCTGAAGATCCCTATCCTTGATCAGCTACCCTTCAACGGTATAGAAAAGGAACCTAAGCTTGAAGAGATTGCTAAAGCCTTGCACCTACAGTCATCTGACCTCAAGGGACATTGGGAAGTTAGAAGTGGTATCAAAGGGTTCTTAGCCAGGTTTCTGTTTGAAAAGGCCCATGAATGTTGGAACTCCCTTGACTTGCAAGCTTTTGAAGAAGTGGTAGCCCTCCTTGTCTATGGTCTGGTGTTGTTCCCTAACCCAGATCAGCTTATTGATATCAGTGCTGTCCAGATCTTTATGTCCAGGAATCCTATACCTACATTGCTGGGGGACATCCTTCACTCATGTTACACTCGAACCATGAGAAAAAGAGGTGTCCTTATGTGTTGCACTCCTCTCCTGGGAAGGTGGTTTATTTCGCACCTTCCACAATCAGTCCTGAAGAATGAGCAGGGTTTGAGATAGTCACAACGGTTGATGACTCTTACGCATGCAGATATACATTGGTGCCCTAGGTCCAGAGAAGATGTCACTATCATTGATCGTTGCGGGGAGTACCCTAATGTTCCCTTACTTGGAATCAGAGGAGGTATTACTTACAGCCCATACCTGGCTTGGAGACAGTTTGGTTATGCTCGGAGGGATGGTCCTCATGACATGTTAATTCCTAACATAGTTTTTGACTTCGACAACGATACTCAAGGACTTCGCCAGAGATTTATCAGAGCCTGGAGGATGCCAAGTAGGATAGACAGCAAGACACTGGGGCACAGGAATTCCATCCCGTTGGAACCTTATCTCAAGTGGGTACGAGCCCGCTCCCAGAAGTTAGTGATGCCCTATCTTTACGTGCTCCCAGTAATCAAAGAACCAGTCTTGGAAGGAGAAGTGTCCTGCACTATTCAGCACCCTGATATGCCCACATCCTGGGAAGACATGCAGAAGAGCTGGATCCAGCTTAAGGAAGAAAGGAATTCTCTTGAGACTAGTCTACATGCCAGTGAAAAGAAGGTCTTAGAGCTCACCCGCCTGTTGCATGGAATCTCAACACTTACATAGCTCCAAAGAGGATGCGTAGCATATTCTGGGATTGATTTGATTTTTGTATTATTTTGCCCATGAGGCTTTGATGTACCAAACAATTATTTCCTTAATGATAACGTGTGTTCCTTTTTGTCTACAACGAAGTTGAATTTTCGAACCCTTGAATGCATTGCATAAACACATCTCATTCATCATGTGCATAGCAGGTTTTTCCCTTTTCAGGTCGCTTACAGTTCTTCGCTGTTTATTTCAGCATCATGAATCCCGACTCTTCATCAACTGAGACCTCCATCAAGGCCCTTCAGGCGCAGAATGCACAGTTTCATGAATTAATCAAGGGTCTGGCTCAAGGCCAAGAAGAACTGAAGGCTATGCTCCTGAAGAAGGAGAAGAAGAAGAAGAGAAGGACTGTTCTGTTCAACTCGGGCCGAAGGTTTGGCAATACTCTGCAGCATGAAGAGGCTGGTTCTTCTGTTGGCAAGAGTAGTCCTCAGGAAGAAGCAAGGGTTCCTAGTCCGGTAGTCTCCGACAACGAGACTGATTTTGATGAAGAGCAGTACCCTCCTGCAGAAGACAGATACAAGCAACTGGAGGATAGGTTGAAAGCTATGGAGGTACAACAGGTACCTGGGCTGGATTTCGGAGATCTAGGTTTGTCAACTGGTGTGATTATCCCTCACAAGTTAAAAGCACCATCCTTCTCTAAGTATGGCAGGGCGTCTTGTCCCAAGCTGCATCTAAGGTCCTATGTTCGGAAAATTCAGCCGTACTCTGCGGATAAGAATTTATGGATCCACTTCTTCCAGGAGAGTCTTTCAGGGACTCATCTCGAATGGTTCTATCAGCTGGATGGGACCAAGGTTCGTAACTGGGAGGAGTTGGCTACTGCTTTCTACAAGCAGTATCAATATAATGCCGACCTTGCCCCCACACGTACCCAACTCCAGGGTATGTCGTTAGGTGCAAGCGAAGGTTTTAAAGAGTACGCTCAGAAGTGGAGAGACCTGGCTGGCAGGGTGCAGCCTCCGTTGACTGATCGGGAGTTGGTAGATATGTTCTTGGGGACCCTATCTGGGCCATTTTTCAACCATCTCATTGGGAATTCGTCTGCAGGATTCACTGATCTGATTCTGACTGGGGAAAGAATTGAAGCTGGGTTAAAGTCTGGAAAGATTGCGAAGGGTGCATCACCTAGTTCTGAGAAGAAACCCTTCAAGAAGGAGTCTAGTGCCGTGTATGGTTCCAAGAGATCAGAGAGACCTGAACGCCGCCAATCTGTCAGTGCGGTAATGATTGCTGAGCCTGCTGCCGCCCCTCGGCCGACCAATCCTCAAAGGGCTGAAAGACCCCGGAGGGAGTTTACCCGGTTAAGCATGACCCTATCGCAGATCCTGTCACAGTTGCTATCCACCAATTTGGTGACTATCAGGGAGGCTCCGAAGTTCCCCAATACTGCATCTCCTAAGTACAACCCGAATGCTCGTTGTGCTTACCATTCAGATAGCCCGGGGCACTCTACCGATGACTGTTGGACGTTAAAGAGTAAGGTGCAAGACCTTATCGACGCGAAGGAGATACAGTTCGAAGCGCCTGAGAGGCCGAATGTAGTTACTGCTCCTATGCCTCAACATGGGGTAAATGCTGTTGACGAAGACATTTATGCTGTTTCTGTGGATGATCTGGCCACTCCTCTGAAGATTGTCAAGAAGAACCTACTGCTGGCCGGTTTATTTCCGGGTTGTAGTGAGGGTTGCCTGTTCTGTGCTGTGTCCCTATCTGGTTGTCCCTTGCTGAAGTTAGGCATCCAAAGCCTAATGGATAGCAAGGAGATTCTGTTTAAGAAGTCTGCTGTTCAGTTGGTTCCGGTGGAAGAAGTTTCTGTGGTTACCATATTCAACAACCCGATCAAGGCTCTCCCGAAGAAGCCCGTTCAAATCATGACCGTTGCACCTGTTATTATCACCATTCCGGGGCCCCTGCCCTATGTATCTGATAAAGCTGTCCCCTGGCATTATGGGGCAGATGTGTATGTAAAAGGGATTAAACAAGAGTTCAACGCTGGCGCCAGCATCTGTGACATTACTGGCCCAGCCAAGGTTACCCGCAGTGGCAGGCTCTTCTCGCCTGACATTGCACCGCCTGCTGCCCGAAGACCACTTCTCATAACCCCTGCAAGTGTACCTGTTCCTGCTGCTGATCCAATTGTTTCTCCTGCTGCCGAGTCATCCAATGCTCGGGGCAAAGGAGTTGAAGTTGAGCCTGCCCAGATGGAGGCACCTGTACCGATAACTGCTGAGGCCTCCCAACAAGAGATGGAGGAGATTCTAAAAATTATAAAGAAGAGTGACTTCAACGTTGTGGAACAACTGGGGCATACGCCCTCTAAAATCTCCATGCTCTCTTTATTGCTGTGCTCCGAGGCCCATGCCAAGGCCTTAATCTCATTCCTCAAGACGGCCCATGTGCCACATGAGACATCTGCAGTCCAGTTCACTGATTGCGTAGCAAATCTGACGGCAGACAATGGCTTGGGTTTTTCAGATGCTGACCTGACCACGAAGGGAAGAGACCATAATGATGCTCTGCATGTCTCTATCGAATGCAGGGGCACTACCTTGGCACATGTGTTAGTGGATACTGGTTCTTCTTTGAATGTGCTCCCCAAGAAGGCTTTAGACCGTCTAGATTGTGAAGGCCTGGAATTAAAACCCAGCAATATCATCGTCAGGGCCTTTGATGGTTCAAAGAGGATGGTTCATAGAGAGGTTGACATTCCGATTCGTGTGGGCTCTCAGGTGTTCGACTCCACATTTTATGTGATGGATATCCGTCCATCTTACTCTTGTCTATTGGGTCGACCTTGGATACATAAGGCTGGGGCAGTGACCTCTACCTTGCACCAGAAGCTGAAGTACCCCGTCAGAGGGAAGATCGTCACCGTGCAGGGAGAGGAAGAATATATGGTGAGCCACTTGAACTCCTTCAGATACATTGAGATGTATGGGGAGTTTATTGAAACCCCCTTTCAGCATTTCGAGGAGGTGCTTCCAATTACAGCAGCAGAAACAGCAACAGAAGAAAGTGTTCCTTTGAAGATGGCCTCCCTGAGGGATGCCCGGGCTGTAGTTCAGAAGGGTGAATGTGTTAACTGGGGCAGGCTCCCAAACTTCACACAAAAGACTGATAAATTTGGGCTGGGTTTTACCACAGAAGGTCAGAAAGCTATGAGGAAAGCAAAGATCGGAAGACCTCCTGTATTCATTACAAGTTCAGGAGTGAATGCTGTTGGAGAAGACAATGAAGTGGATGAGGCTGAATTCAATAGCTGGATCTATCCAACGACTGAAGGCGGGTTGAACAATTGGATTGCTAAAGACCATACCCCTGTTACCTTTGTGACGCAGTAATAAATTTCTTTGTTTTGCTATTTTGTAATAAACAATAAATAAACTCTACGGCCCGGTGTCTTACCCGAGGCACCGTGGTTTCATTTGTGAGGGCATATAAATTGTCATTTCATATATCATGAATGAAAATCTTGGACGTTTTCCCGCATTGCAAATATTGTGCTCCTTTTCTGTCTTTCTTTCCTTTACATATATTTCAAAAACAGTTGTATTTACACACACACTCACTCATACAGGTTTCAATCCACTCTGGATCTCACTGATAACAACTCTGCTACTGCCAGTTATGACTTCGAAAATCCAATCAACTTAGCCGAAGATGAAGGTGAAGATGATTGCGAAGTGCCTAGCGAGCTTGCAAGACTGTTGCTTCAGGAAGAGAGGGCAATTCAACCCCATGAAGA
This sequence comes from Vicia faba, assembly GCA_948472305.1. NCBI lineage: Eukaryota > Viridiplantae > Streptophyta > Magnoliopsida > Fabales > Fabaceae > Vicia > Vicia faba. Next base: position 486,465,109 of record OX451737.1, read on the forward strand.
GCCAGTGGAAACAATCAACCTGGGTACTGAAGAAGACAGGAAAGAGGTAAAGATTGGTGCTAACCTAGAGCTCAGCGTGAAGCAACGGTTAACCAAGATGTTACATGACTATATGGAGATCTTTGCTTGGTCCTACGAAGACATGCCCGGGTTGGATACCGATATTGTGGTCCATCACTTGCCAACTAAGGAAGACTGCCCTCCAGTTAAGCAAAAGGTTCGTCGGATGCGTCCAGAGATGTCTGAGAAGATTAAAGCCGAAGTAATGAAACAGTTTGATGCTGGGTTCCTTGCAGTGACTTCTTACCCGCAGTGGGTTGCTAATGTAGTGCCGGTACCTAAGAAGGACGGTAAGGTCAGAATGTGTGTCGACTACAGGGATCTGAACAGGGCCAGCCCCAAGGATGACTTCCCTTTACCTCACATTGATGTCCTTGTTGATAATACGGCTCAGCACAAGGTGTTCTCTTTCATGGATGGCTTTTCAGGTTACAATCAGATTAAGATGGCACCTGAAGACATGGAAAAGACTACATTTGTTACTCAGTGGGGCACCTTCTGTTACAAGGTCATGCCATTTGGATTAAAGAACGCTGGGGCAACCTACCAACGTGCCATGGTCGCCTTATTTCATGACATGATCCATCATGAGATAGAAGTGTATGTTGACGACATGATCGCTAGATCCCAGACTGAGGAAGAACACCTAGATCATCTACAGAAATTGTTTGACCGGTTGAAATTGTACAAGCTGAGATTGAACCCGAACAAGTGCACCTTCGGGGTAAGATCGGGAAAGTTGCTAGGCTTCGTGGTAAGTGACAAGGGTATTCAAGTGGACCCTGCTAAGGTCAAAGCTATTCAAGAGATGCCAGTTCCCAGGACAGACAAGGAAGTCAGAGGCTTTTTAGGACGCCTGAATTACATCGCTCGATTCATCTCACATCTGACTGCTACCTGTGAGCCAATCTTCAAGCTGCTGAAGAAAGATCAGGTAGTACGTTGGAACGATGAATGTCAGGCTGCTTTTGACAGAATCAAAGAGTATCTCCAAGAACCACCTATCCTTATGCCACCGGTTGAAGGGAGACCTCTGATACTATACATGACAGTGCTCGACAACTCAATGGGGTGTGTGATGGGGCAGCATGACGAGTCTGGCCGAAAAGAGCACGCCATTTATTACCTTAGCAAAAAGTTTACTGACTGTGAGACCCGATACTCACTGCTTGAGAAAACTTGTTGCGCTTTGGTATGGGCTGCTCGCCGGCTGAGACAGTATATGCTGACTCACACTACCTTATTGATCTCAAAGATGGATCCTATAAAGTACATATTCGAAAAGCCTGCTCTGTCTGGGAGAATTGCAAGATGGCAAATGATCTTGACGGAATACGACATTCAGTACACAACCCAGAAAGCCATCAAGGGAAGTGTATTGGCAGACCACTTGGCACATCAGTCCGTAGATGACTATCAGTCAATGAACTTCGAATTCCCGGACGAAAGCATCATGATAGTAACTGACTGTGAAGTACCTGGACCGGATGAAGGACCTGAACCAGGATCCCGATGGTCTATGCACTTTGACGGAGCTTCCAATGCTTTGGGTCACGGTATCGGCCCCATCATCATATCTCCACAAGGTACTCATACTCCACTCACTGCCCGGCTGTGTTTCAACTGTACCAACAACATGGCGGAGTATGAGGCATGCATCATGGGTCTTCAAGCTGCGATCGACCTAAGGATTAAGTTTCTGAGTGTCTTCGGAGATTCCACTCTTGTGATCAATCAGATCAAAGGAGAGTGGGATACGAAACATCCAAACCTGATTCCTTACAGAGAATGTGTATTGACCCTGATCCCCCACTTCACGAAGATAACCTTTGAACACTTTCCGAGAGAAGAGAATCAGTTGGCGGACGCGTTAGCTACAATGTCTTCTATGTTTAAGGTCAAATGGGACAATGAGGCTCCCCGGATCATCATCTGGAAACTGGAAGAACCGGCATACTGTTGTGATCTCGAGACTGAATTGGTGACTGAGAAGCCTTGGTACTATGAAGTGAAGAAATATCTGGAAGCTCAGGAATACCCTGAAGGTGCATCTATCAATGATAAGAAATTCCTGAGGAGGTTTGCAGCCAAGTTCTTCCTTAGCAACGGCATCTTGTACAAGCGAAACCATGATTCAACCTTACTGCGTTGTGTGGACAAAACTGAAGCAGAAAAGATCATGGAAGAGCTACATGAAGGGACCTTTGGTACGCACTCCAGTGGACACACTATGGCTAAGAAAATCCTACGGGCAGGATACTACTGGTCCACAATGGAAGCTGACTGCTACCAACATTCTAGGACATGCCACAAGTGCCAGATTTATGCAGACAAGGTGCATGTTCCTCCGGTTCCCCTGAATGTTCTGACTGCGCCTTGGCCGTTTGCAATGTGGGGCATAGACATGATCGGCGAGATTAAACCTACAACATCTAATGGGCATCGCTTCATCCTGGTAGCGATTGATTATTTTACGAAGTGGGTCGAAGCAGCTTCCTATGCTACGGTAACCAAAACTGTTGTGGCACGGTTCATTCGACATAATCTGATCTGTCGATACGGCGTCCCAGAGAGAATTATTACAGACAACGGTACCAATCTGAATAACAAGATGATCGCTGAGCTCTGCGAACAATTCAAGATACAACACCACAATTCTTCTCCTTACAGACCGAAGATGAATGGGGCTGTAGAAGCAGCAAATAAGAACATCAAGAAGATCGTGCAGAAAATGACAGTAACTTATAAAGATTGGCACGAGATGTTACTGTTCGCTCTACATGGGTACCGTACCTCAGCTAGGACGTCAACCGGGGCAACTCCTTTCTCTCTGGTTTATGGCATGGAGGCAGTCTTGCCAATCGAAGTGCAAATACCCTCTCTCCGGATAATGAAGGATGCAAACCTGAATGAAGATGATTGGATCCAGACACGACTTGATCAGCTCAACCTCATTGATGAAAAGAGACTTGCTGCTATCTGTCATGGTCAGACGTATCAGAAGCGGATGATCAGGGCATTTAACAAAAAGGTCAGACCACAGGAATATCAAGTTGGGGATCTGGTGATCAAACGAATCATCCTTCCTCAGAGTGATCCAAGGGGCAAATGGACCCCCACGTACGAAGGGCCATTTGTGGTTAAGCATGTGTTCTCAGGAGGAGCAATGATTCTAACCAACATGGATGGTGACGACCTTCCTCACCCCGCCAATGCAGACATAGTAAAAAAATACTACGCATGAGAAAAAGACCCGCTAGGCTGACATGCCTAGGCAAAAATTAGGGCTTCCCGTCGAACCAAAAGGGTTCGGGCAAAATGAAGGGATGAAATGAAAAAAATCTGTACACCCGGCAAGTCGAAAACCTGAAAAGGCGGCTTGGGCAAAAATGGGTATCCCGGTGGACTGAAAACCCGAAAGGGCGGTCCAGGCAAAAATTAGGGATAAAAGCGTAATACTATGTCTCATTGATCACTTTGCATCCAGAATCCGGTATCTATATCAAGTTCAGACGGTATCGATCAGTCAGCTTCACCTTTAACCAAGGTCATCAAGTGATGAGACGCTCAGAGTTATAAAGGCAATAGCAGAGTTGAAACCCAATGGATCATTCACATTTCACACAGCTGTTTTATTTCTTTTTGTACAAAATTTGTATAAACTCTCTTGTTCGGCGGCGTCCTCTTACTAGGACGTCAGCCTCTTGTACACAAAACGCCTATTTTCAGGCCATTCGAAAATCAATACAAATATACTTTTCAGTAAAAAGTGCCAAGTGTTTTTCTTTTTCTGTTTTGTTTTGCGAAGAACGTCCAAGGTTCAATTTGTGATATATGCATTGACAATAATTTGCTAACTCATAAATATTTGCATACGAAACAAAGGAATTAATTGCAGGTGACACTAGAAACAGGGGCAATAAAAGAGTTGTCTAAACAATCCAATTGCTCTACCCTCCCAGGTACCAAGGTAGGTTCAGCTAAAGAACATGACCAGTACATCTTAATTCCCCAGAGAGTAAGTCAGCAGTCAGTGCATTCTTCTCCAAGCAGAGTTATCAAATCTCAAGGAGTTGAGTATCCTCCAGCAGATATCAACATTCCCCAGCAGTATACATATATTCTTAACAAGCATCCCCGGCAGTCTTGGTCTAAAGATTGTTCCCCGGTGGCATATCAACATTCAAAAGAATCACTTCCCCCGCATAACAAAAACTCCCCAGAAGAGTCCAATCCAGTTTCCCCAGGAAAATTGGAATTCATCTCCCCAAGCAGTAAGCTTATCCCCAGTAAATTCTGGAAGCTTATCCTTCGCAGAGCACGAACGCGTCGTCCGGCTTTATTTAAAGAGTTATTTCCGTAACAGGATATAACTGGGTTATCCTCAGCCAAAAGCCGCGGAAAGATCGTCGTCGACAGAATTTTCTTATCCCCAGCGAAGTCTATTCATACTTCCAACAACAAGGGTATCCCCAGCAAATTATTATCAACACTCAGCAAGGCATCCCTCTCCCCACAGAGTATTGCTTCCCAGCATGGTCGCTAGAGTATTTTTCTCCCCGCAGAATCTTCCATTTGCCAAGTTTATTCCGCAACGGAGTCATCTTCTCCTACCGGTATTCTTGCAGTTATCATCCCCAACGGAAGCAAAATCTATTCTTCAATATCAACCCAGGAGTGACTTCCCGGCACCCGTCAAGGATTTACTTTCCTAGACGAAAACATACATAAAACATCACATACATCATTATAGCATGCATAGACGCATCATACTATACAAATCTCATTTATGTTGAGAACATCATTGCTTGATCCATATCATGCATTGCATATGACTGACCTTTACCTTTCAGGAAAAATGCAGTTAAATTCTCAATCATATTTCAAGACCTAGACCGGTTCAGTTAATCGACTCCAAAGATTTCTTATCCAGTCCCAGGCCTTCTCTAGTCCAGCTAAATCGACTCCCAACAGATTTTTCTGATAAAGACTCAGTAGAAGTTATCCCAGATGGTTCCCTCTCCGACGGTGAGTGAGGTGATAATTCCTTTTCAGATGGTTCCCTCTCCGACGGTGAGTGAGGTGATAATTCCTTTTCAGATGGTTCCCTCTCCGACGGTGAGTGAGGTGATAATTCCTTTTCCTATGGTTCCCTCTCCGACGGTGAGTGAGGTGATAATTCCTTTTCAGATGGTTCCCTCTCCGACGGTGAGTGAGGTGATAATTCCTTTTCCTATGGTTCCCTCTCCGACGGTGAGTGAGGTGATAATTCCTTTTCAGATGGTTCCCTCTCCGACGGTGAGTGAGGTGATAATTCCTTTTCCTATGGTTCCCTCTCCGACGGTGAGTGAGGTGATAATTCCTTTTCAGATGGTTCCCTCTCCGACGGTGAGTGAGGTGATAATTCCTTTTCCTATGGTTCCCTCTCCGACGGTGAGTGAGGTGATAATTCCTTTTCAGATGGTTCCCTCTCCGACGGTGAGTGAGGTGATAATTCCTTTTCAGATGGTTCCCTCTCCGACGGTGAGTGAGGTGATAATTCCTTTTCAGATGGTTCCCTCTCCGACGGTGAGTGAGGTGATAATTCCTTTTCAGATGGTTCCCTCTCCGACGGTGAGTGAGGTGATAATTCCTTTTCCTATGGTTCCCTCTCCGACGGTGAGTGAGGTGATAATTCCTTTTCAGATGGTTCCCTCTCCGACGGTGAGTGAGGTGATAATTCCTTTTCAGATGGTTCCCTCTCCGACGGTGAGTGAGGTGATAATTCCTTTTCAGATGGTTCCCTCTCCGACGGTGAGTGAGGTGATAATTCCTTTTCCTATGGTTCCCTCTCCGACGGTGAGTGAGGTGATAATTTCTTTTCAGATGGTTCCCTCTCCGACGGTGAGTGAGGTGATAATTCCTTTTCCTATGGTTCCCTCTACGACGGTGAGTGAGGTGATAATTCCTTTCCAGATGGTTCCCTCTCCGACGGTGAGTGAGGTGATAATTCCTTTCAAATTATAATTTCCTTTGGTTTTCTTCCCGATACTGCGAAGATGGTAATTCCCACTAAGATTTTCTCAACGAGCGTTGTTGAAGTTAAAGTCACCCAAGGTTCTCTTACCATTCATGCTAAGGTAGTAACCATCCCTGGTTCATTCATCATCTTTTGAAGCTCCAGACTCAACTCCTGTAACCAGTCAGGACACATCTGTACCAAGCATCTGAAAATCAGCTCCTGCAACGTGCCAGGTACTCACTTTTCTTTTGCAGGTATGCAGGTTCTCGCTAAGGAATCTCTTACGCGATCAACATCCAGATGGCATCTATAAGCCCATCATCCTATTCATCAACCTCTAAATGGAATCTATAAGCCCATTCCATCATCACACTGCTACTATGTGAGCGCAAATTTCTGGGCACTCTAGTGTCCAATCATCTTCTACCTTCGGATTACGAAAGGCACGTCAGCCAATCTGCATCCTCAGGTCTAAGAAGATTGAACAGGGGCAACTGTTGTACCCCAAAATTTGCCCTCCCATATTCTTCAGGAAATTGCCAAGTCAAGCTTCAAAATCTCCCCAAGGGTTGCACAGTGCAAAGGTCTCCTATACAGTCAAAATTAGGGTTTTGATTGTGATCAAGAAAATGAAGTTTCCTAGGGTCTAATCAAGTCTCATGTGCCTACAAATATGGTCAAGCATCCTCATATCAAGTTTCAACACATTCAGCACAAAATTGCACAGTCAAAAACCCTAATTGCACTACAGTCAACTGTAGGGGAAAAATAGTCATTTGACAGTCAAAAGTTCAAATTTTTGGTCAACATATAATTTTTAAGCCACAAACATCATTTGATCAATGCTTGATCATGATTCTCAAAATTTGGCTCAGAAATCATCAAGATGCAAAAGTTTCCTTATTTGGACAGCTGAAAAAAGTCAACTGAAATTGACCAGGGCATAACTGTCACATGGATTATCAGAAAAATTCCATCCAAATCTCATTTTGAAGAGAAAGACATTTCCTACAACTCATCTTCATATTCCAAGTCCAAGAAATGCTCTCACAAAAAGTTATCAATTTCAACATTATAGGTCATTTTCAAAAGTCAACAAAAAGGGACTTTAAGTCAAAGGCCATAACTTGAGATTGGTAAATCAAAATTACATGGGACCAAAGACATTGGTTAGAGGACTCAAAGAACTTTCCAAAATGTCCAAGAACATGAGAACAGCTTAAAAATTGAGCAAGTTATGCCTTGTGGAAGTTGGGAAATTTTTGGATATTTTGAAAAGTCAACATTGATTCAAATGACCTAAAATTGCTAATGGGCCAATTTTTCTTCCACAATTCATCATTCCAAGCATGTGCACGACCACTTGGCCCAAAGGGAAGTATTTTTCATTTTTCATTTATTTATTTGAATTTTTATTTATAATAATTCACTTAAATCAATTAAATATGTGAAAAATATTTAACTTAACCTAACAAATCTTTTTGTACATGTTTTATTCTCAATAATTCGTGCATATCCCAATATAGAAAGATTTGGATTGAATTGATCTTAATTGATCCAAAGTTGCATGAAAAATATTTGAAAAAAGATCCTAGAAAATCAATTTTCAAAATCAATGAATGCAATGGATTTGATTGATTTTTCTTGACCTAATGGACTCAATACAAAAGCCTGAATACAACCCTAGTGCAAGAACACACGTAGATGCTCAACAAAGCCATAACCAAACTTGAACTTTTTCTAAAAAAATCTCAATTCTGAAAACTGACTTGTAGGTGGTTTCAAGGCACGAAACCTATTCCATTAGCTTCCTTGAAGATTACTGAACGTATTCCAACCAAGAACATCAATCCTAACGCGTTGAATTGGTATACAGAAGTCCACTTTTCTCTTATATTTTTCAAAATCGTATTTTCAGATTTAGGCGTTTTCATGGCATTTTGATTATGTATTTATATTGAGTAATGTGTTCTGGAGCTAACTGTATGAATTGATTGTGTTTTTATGAGCTATACAAGAAATTGCCATGGTTGTATTCTAGGGTTTGCAGGACCTTAAATTGGGGATTTTGAAACAAAGAAAAATTGGAACCCCTGACCACCACCATTCAAACCAGCATGTTCAGACGATTACAAGCCCACCCTCGCGCTCAATTTATGAGTGTCTGAGAGCTAATCGTTATTTTCCTTAAAGCTGCCTAAGAGAATGCATGAAAAACCGTGGCCAATGTGTTCTTGTTTCAGAAAAAAATAAAACACGTGAAGAAGATGAATGCGTGGCCAGCCATGATTGGTCTCTTTAAATCAGCGCGCGTTTTTTTATGTTTTTCATGCCACTAACCATTTTTTATTTTTATTATTTATTCGTTGTTATATATACAACATGCGCAACTGGTTCAGCTGGCAAGGCTTAGTGGTGGCAAAGCACATGACCTGGGTTCGAGCCCCAGGTCTTCAACATCCCAATATTATTTTTCATCAAAAGTTCACATGCATTTCAAGGCTGCAGACGCACCATACACTTCCAAATCCAGCATGCCACGCGTACGTTGAGAGCAATCCAAGGGCTACAGATTGGAGGGACACCATAGGTCTGAGTCAACGCACATGTACGTATCCTAAAAAGTCCACCAGGCCTAAAGGTTGATTGGCCAAATTGCTGAAGGAAACACCTCCACATTGGGGACTACAACCCCCCTAGGTTTGCTTTGTTCAAATATTTATTTTTTACATTATTTCTATTTTATTTTAATTCTTGTATTTAATTAATTTAATATTTTCATAAATATAAAAAATACCCATAAAAATCAGAAAAGAGAAAAATAATAAATATTTTATTTTTTAGTATTTTCTTAAACAAAATTGTATGTAATTATTTAGTTTTAAATTAGGTTGCAATTTTTAATTCTTTTCATAATAAAAATCTAAAAAATGTAGAAATAGGTTTAATTAATAATTTTTTATCCCTTTTTATTTTTCTTTCATAAATATATTAAATAATTAAATATTTTGCTTTTTATAATTAAATTGCATGAAAATAAAAATTAGGTTTAATTTAGGTTGAAAACTTCAATATTTCTTAATAAAATAAAAAATGACTAGAATTAGGGTTTGCCTCTTATTTTGATTTTAATTAATTCTCCCTTTCCATATTAAATCTTAAAAAGCATAAAATACAAAAAAAAAACAAATTCTTACTTTCTTTTTAATTAATTAATTCAGTGTTAATTCAATTTTGCAAAAGGGTCCAACGCCCACGTTCTTAATTTTTATTCTAATTCACGTATTTATTTTATTTTGCTTAAATAATTATGTACCTCTCCCGAAGCCATGTAAATTACCTCTCGCACTTTTTCCTTTATTTATTTTTCTGTCAAATCGGGTCCTGGTTAATTTTGGCGATGTGGACCCGCGCCATTTGTAATAGCTTTAGATTTTACTTTCCCGCAAACTTTTTAACTGTTAAATCAAAGCATGAAAGAATGTATGGACAAAAAATAAAAACAAGCGTAGAAAACCAATGACATGAACAAGATAAATATAAATGAAAACGACACACAAAACACACACCACCCCTAGGGTACGCCTCACTGTTGCCTTGCCTCGAAAGGTGATCGTCGAGTAGAGGATGTCTTAGTAAGTCCTCATGATCCGAGAACCTGGCATGAGGGTAGCTTCTAAGGTGTCTTCCCATTGCTCTGGTGATCACCATGTCCCGAACCTCGAATTAACCCGAACACCTCCAACGGTGGTGCTACCTACCTCTCAATGGTGGGATGGCATTACTTTAAAGGACATTTACACAGACGAATTCCTTAGGGTAGGTAGGTTCTCGTAGATACTTGATCTAATTTCAAAACAAATTCAAAAATACTTTTCACACCAACACATTTTCAAAAAGCTTTCGAAAGCATTTTTTCAAACACTCTTGAGGACTGATACAAGAGTCGAACTGGAATTTTCAAAGAAACTTTTTAAAACCCACATTGAAAAGCAAACAAACCATTTTTGAAAACACAAGTGAGCAAGTATCTAAGAGCCCATGGATAACCATGGATAGAAAGGGTGCTAACACCTTCCCTTTCTATAACCTACCTCCCGAACCGAGAGCAATCTCTTTAAGGAATTTTTCTGTGCTTTTGTCCTTTCCATTTGGAGAAAATAAAAGACGGTGGCAACTCTTGCTTCCGCGACATTTCGCGAACCAGCGTTAAACAGTCAGTTCCAGATCCACCGATCACACAATGCCTTACACTTCTATCCTCCCTGTTATTGCAGAGCCTGTTGTTGAAGGAGATGTACCATATATTGTCCTCCATCCCAATATGCCTACCTCTCTCAAAGACTTGCAAAGGGATTGGATTCAGCTAAAGGAAGAACGAGACACTTTTGAAGCCCGATTCTACGGCAGTGAGAAGAAGGTTTTGGAACTCACCAAGCAACTTCATGAAGAGCGGAGTCTGAACGCCTACATTGCGCCAAAGAGGATGCGTTTAACCTTTTTGTCTTAGGAGCTTTTGTATTTTATTTCTTTTGTAAGCCCAAAAAGGCATGATGTACTCAAACTTGGATTTATTAATGCAACGTGTGCTCCTTTTTTGTCTAAAGCAAATTTAAATCTCTAATTTCCTTGAAATAATTTGCATATGCATTTTCATTCACCATAACACAAACAGGTTTCTTACAACAGGTCTCCTTATCTTTCTACTATTTATTTCAGTGAGATGGATATTAAACAGACAGTAAAGGATCTCCAAGCGCAGAACACTCAATTCTAACAAATGTTCTTGGCTCTAGCAAAAGGACAAGAGGATTTGAAATCTCTACTGATCAAAGAGAAGAAAAAGAAAGCGAAGAAACCGGTCGGTGTTTTGAATCTGGGAAGAAGGTTCAAAGGACCAGCCAGACGAACTCTAGATTTCACAACCTCATCGGGTGAAGGGGATAATCAAGAAGGGAAAAACAAGGAAGTGAATGACCATCCAGAGTCTAAAGAAGAAGAAGAGGTTGATTACTCTGAAGAGCAGTATCCTCCAGCTGACGATAAATACAAACAGTTGGAGGATCGCCTCAATGCTATGGAGATCTAGAGGGTACCCGGATTGGATTTTGAAGAGCTAGGACTTTTCTCAGGGGTTGTCATCCCACAGAAATTCAAGGTCCCCACTTTTGCTAAATATGACAGTGTCTCTTGTCTGAAGCTGCATTTAAGGTCATACGTCAGAAAGATTCAACCCCATACTTCCGATAGGAACCTATGGGTGCATTTCTTCCAAGAAAGCTTATCAGGGACGCAGTTGGATTGGTTCTATCAGTTGGAAGGGACCAATATTCGTAACTAGGAAGATTTGGCTGCTGCTTTTTACAAGCAATACCAGTATAATGCTGACTTAGCTCTAACTCAGACATAATTGTAAGGCATGTCTATGGGTGCAGGTGAAGGTTTTAAAACCTATGCTCAAAAATGGCAGGATCTCGCGGGAAGAGTCCAACCCCCTCTATCTGACAGAGAATTGGTGGATATGTTCTTAGGCACGCTATCTGGTCCATTCTTCAACCATTTGATCGGAAGCTCCTTGGTTGGATTTACTGAACTAATCATGACTGGTGAAGGGGTAGAAGCCAGTATAAAAAGTGGCAAAATTCAAAGAGATACATCCTCGAGTACGATGAAGAAACCCTATACCGGAAAGAAGGAGGTCAGTGTTGCATACGGCCATAGGAATCAATACAAAACTGAACATCGCCTGGCGGTAAGGGCTATTATGATTTTTAATCCTACACCAAATCGGCAGCGAAATTATCAATGCAGGCCAGAGGCGCCCATGAGACGATTCACCCGAATCAACATGACCTTGTCCCAAGTTCTATCACATCTTTTGAAGTCTAATCTGGTGGCCCTAAAGGAAGCTCCCAAGAACCCTAATACAGCTTCTCCTCTCTATAACCCGAATGCTCGATGTGCCTATCATTCTGAAAGCCCGGGGCATGACACAAACGATTATTGGGCCTTGAAGAATAAGATACAAGACCTTATCGAGTCGAAGGAGATTGGGTTTGATCCCCCAGAAACACCTAATGTGATAACGGCGCCAATTCCCAAACACGATCAAGGTGTCAATGTTGTTGATGATGAGTGTTTTGTTTCCTCCATGAATGATTTAACTACTCCTCTTTTGACCATTAAATAGAATATATTGCAAGCCGGTCTGTTTCTGAGCTGTGATGAAAGTTGTCAATTATGTGTGTCTCTACCCAATGGCTGTTTGTTATTGAAGACGGGCGTCCAGCGTTTGATGGCTAACAAAGAAATCTTGTTTGAAAAAGTTCCTCTTATCATAAATTCTTGTGAAGATGTCTCAATAATCACCATCTCTGACAATCCTCCCAGGGTCTCCACCAAAAGATCCGTTAGGATTACATATGTTCCAAAGTCTGCTCCCTTAATCATCACGATGCCAAGACCAATACCATATTCTTAGGATAAAGTTGTTCCCTAGAACTATGGGTATGATGTATATTAATATGGCGTCAAGCAAGATCTGTTGGCTATCTAAGACAAGGTTGCGAAAGACACTGATCCTGACGTTATCAATATCGTTGGGAACAGTAAAATAACAAGAAGTGGAAGAATATTCTCACTCGAGATCTCTCCAAAGACCATTCCTACTCCTATAATTATTCCCACTACCGCCGCTACCAGCATTCCCAGTGATACTCCCATTGAAAATCCTATTGTTATCCCTACTGCCAAGACAAGCGGCAAGGAGGTGTTATCTGAGCCTGTCCAGACGAAGGCGCATCCAGAGGATATTCCTGAAGCTTCTAAAAAAGAGATGAAAGAGATACTAAAAATAATCAAGAAAAGTGACTACAACATCGTGGAACAGTTTGGGCAAACCCCCTCGAAAATATCAATGTTGGCCTTACTTTTGTGTTCTAAGGCCCATGCCAAAGCCTTGGTAAAGTTTCTAAAGACTGCCCACGTGCCCTAAGAGACTTCTGTTGACCAATTTGAGAATTGTGTGCCCAGTCTAACTGCTGGTAACGGATTGGGCTTTTATGACACCGACTTGACTCCCAAAGGAAGGAAACACAATGATGCCTTACACGTCTCCATTGAGTGCAGGGGCACTATGCTAGCCCACGTTCTGGTGGATACGGGCTCATCACCGAATGTCTTGCCTAAAAATGCTCTTGACCGGCTAGACTGCGAGGGACTTACTTTAAAGCCTAGCAGAATTGTAGTGAGAGCCTTTGATGGTTCTAAGAGGACAGTGCACGAAGAAGTTGATATCCCTATAAAAGTTGGAACTCAGACTTTTGATTCAACTTTCTATGTGATGGATATCCTCCCTTCCTATTCTTGTCTTTTGGGCCGACCATGGATTCATGGCACTGGTGCCGTCACCTCTACATTACATCAGATGTTGAAGTACCCAATCAAGGGAAAAATCATCACTGTCCATGGGGAAGAAGAATATATGGTCAGCCACCTGAACTCTTTCAGGTACGTGGAAATGGATGGTGAGTTCATCGAAACTCCGTGTCGTAATTTTGAGGAGGTCCCACAAACAGTTGTGACAGCCAAGACTACTACTAAGACTCCAAAGGTTACCAAACTGCCATTGAAGATGGCCTCTCTGAAGGATTCTAGAGCAGTGATCGAAGAAGGTGGGTGCACTATTTGGGGTTAACTTCCAGATATTCCCTACAAATCTAACAAATTTGGTTTGGGTTTTACTTCGGAAGCACAAAGGGTTGTTCGACGAACTCGCACCGTGGGACCACCTTTATGTATCAGCAATCAGGGAGTCAACGTAGTTGAAGACAGTGATGGCAGTTGTGACCTGGACGAGTGGATTTTTCCAACTGTCAGCGGAGGACTCAACAATTGGGAATCCAAATAATTTGTCCCTGTTACTTTTATCCAAGAGTAATTGTATTTAAATTTTTTGTCGGACTTGTAATGATTAAACAACTTATACTTTAAAACCTTGTGTCTTACCCGGGGCACAACGGTCCATTTGTGAGGGTTGTTACTTCATCTTCATATGTCATCAATAAATCATGGACGTTTTTGCATGCAAATTTTACGCTCATTGTTTTTCTTTTTACCTTTATCATTTTTCAAAGATAGTTATGCTCTTACACACACTCACATATCAAAATGCAGATCCACATCCACCCAGGATCCCATGGGTAACGATTCTGCTATGGCCTATCATGACTTTGAAAATACGATCCACCAATCCGAAGACGAAGGTGAGGAAGATTGTGAGGTACCAGGAGAACTAGCCAAGTTATTGCAACAGGAAGAGAGGACCATACAACCCCACGACGAGCCAGTGGAAACATATAACTTAGGTACTAAAGAGGACAAGAAAGAAGTCAAGGTAGGTTCCAACTTGGAGCCTAGTGTCAAGAAGCGCTTAAATCAGTTACTACATGACTATGTTGAAGTCTTTACTTGGTCATACAAAGACATGCCAGGACTCGACACTGACATCGTGGTCAATCATTTGTCGACAAAAGAAAATTGCCCTCTGGTAAAACAAAAAGTTCGTCGCATGCGGCCAGAAATGTCAGAGAAAACCAAGACTGAAGTCATGAAGCAGTTCAACACCGGATTCTTAGTTGTCACCTCCTATCCACAATGGGTCGCCAATGTTGTTCCAGTGCCTAAAAAGGACGGTAAGGTACCTATGTGTGTGGACTACAGAGACTTGAATAGGGCAAGCCCCAAGGATGACATCCCGCTTCCCCACATCGATATTCTGGTTGACAACACTGCATAACATAAAGTATTTTCCTTCATGGACGATTTCTCCGGATACAACCAGATCAAAATGGCACCTGAGGACATGGAGAAAACGACCTTCATCACACAGTGGGGCACGTTTTGTTACAAAGTTATGCCATTTGGATTGAAGAACGTCGGGGCAACCTATCAGTGTGCCATGGTAGCTTTGTTTCACGACATGATCCATCACGAGATAGAGGTCTATGTGGATGACATGATATCCAGATCTCAAACTAAAGAGGGACACCTTGACCATCTGCAGAAACTGTTTGAAAGAGTGAATAAATACAAACTAATGATGAACCCGAATAAATGCACTTTTGGAGTGAGGTCCGGCAAACTCTTAGGCTTCATTGTCAACAGCAAAGGTATCGAAGTGGACCCTGCAAAGGTAAAATCAATACAAGAAAATCCTACTCCTCGCACTGAGAAGGAAGTCAGGGGGTTCTTAGGACGGCTAAACTACATCGCCAGATTCATTTCTCACCTAACCGCTACTTATAAACCAATCTTCAAATTATTGAAGAAAGATCAAGTGGTGGAGTGGAACGACAACTTCCAGGCTGCCTTCGACAGGATCAAAGAATACCTGCAAGAGCCTCCCATTTTGATGCCTCCAGTCGAGGGAAGACCTTTAATCATGTATTTAACTGTCTTAGAAAATTCAATGGGGTGTGTGCTGGGGCAGCATGACGAGTCTGGCCAAAAAGAGCATGCAATATACTACCTGAGCAAAAAGTTTACCGACTGTAAAACCATGTATTCACTGCTCGAGAAAACTTGTTGCGCTCTGGCATGGGCTGCTCGCCGGCTAAGACAGTATATGTTAACCCATATTACCTTATTGATATCCAAGATGGATCCAATTAAATACATATTCGAGAAGCCTTCCCTCTCTGGAAGAATAGCACGATGGCAGATGGTCTTGACTGAATACGACATTGAATACACTATCCAGAAAGCAATAAAAGGAAGTGTGTTAGCTGATCACCTTGCTCATTAGGCTATGGATGACTATCAATCCACGAATTTCGAATTTCTGGATGAAGACATCATGTTGGTAAACAATTGTGAAGGACTCAGACCATATGACGGACCTGAACAAGGATCCTGATGGACCTTGGTTTTTTATGGGGCTTCCAACGCACTCGGCAATGGCATAGGTGCTGTAATCATATCCCCTGAAGGATTCTATACTCCCTTCACTGTGAGATTGTGTTTCAACTGCACGAATAATATGGCGAAATATGAAGGGTGTATTATGGGTCTCAAAGCTGCCATAGATTTGGGAATCAAGTCCTTAAGTGTATTTGTAGATTCAGCTTTTGTCATCAATCAGATCAAAGGAGAATAGGACACGAAGCACCCTAATCTCATCCCCTACAAAGAACACGTGTGGACATTAATCCCACACTTTGAGTAAATTACCTTTGAGAATTTTCTAGAAGAAGAAAATCAACTAGCGGGTGCGCTAGCAACTATGTCGTCCATGTTCAAAATCAGGTGGGATAATGAGGCTCCTCAGATCACCATTGAGAGGATGGACGAACCAGCTTACTGTCGCGAGATCGGTACTGAAGAAGAAGTTGCCAAGCCGTGGTTTCATGAAATTAAGAGATATCTCGAAACCCAAGAGTATCCGGAGGGAGCTTTAGTCAACGACAAGAAATTCTTGAGAAGATTCTCTGCTAAGTTCTTCCTCAGTAATGGGATCCTCTATAAGCGTAACCATGACTCTACTTTGCTTCGGTGCATAGACAAGGGTGAGGCAGATAAGATCATGGCTAATTTACACGAAGGTACCTTTGGCACCCATTCTAGTGGGCACACGATGGCTAAAAATATTCTACGGGCAGGATACTATTGGTCCACCATGGAAGCAGATTGTCATCAGCATTCACGAACCTGTTACAAGTGTCAGATCTATGCTGACAAGGTACATGTGCCTCCAATTCCTCTAAACGTCCTGACCACTCCTTGGCCATTCGTAATGTGGGGAATTGACATGATTGGAGAGATCAAACCTACAGCTTCTAATGGACACCGCTTCATCTTGGTTGCCATTGATTACTTCACGAAGTGGGTTGAGGTAGCTTCCTTCGCTTCTGTCTCCAAGAATGTTGTGGCCCGATTCATCAAAAAGAATCTTATCTGTCGGTATGGTATTCCAGAGAGAATCATTACAGATAATGGTACCAATCTCAACAATACTATGATCACTACACTATGCGCGTAATTCAAGATCCAGCATCATAACTCTTCTCCTCACCGGCCGAATATGAATGGCACTATAGAAGCCGCTAATAAAAACATTAAGAAGATCATATAAAAATGACAGTGACCTACAAGGACTGGCATGAGATGTTACCATTTGCTCTTCACGGTTACCGTACCTCGGTGCATACATCAACAGGGGAAACTCCTTTTTCTTTGGTATATGGCATGGAAGTTGTCCTACCAATTGAAGTCCAAATACTTTCTTTGAGAATCATAAAGGACGCGGGGTTGAATAAAGACGAATGGATTCAAACTCGACTTGACCAGCTAAACTTGATGGATGAGAAGAGGCTTACGGCTTCCTGCCATGGCCAGATGTACCAAAAACATGTGATTAAAGCTTTTAATAAGTGACCCAAGGGGAAAATGGACTCCTACATACGAAGGACCATTTGTGATAAAAAAAACCTATTCTCTGGTGGGGCAATGATCTTGACCACTATGGGCAGCGGCGACCTTCCGCAAATTGTAAATGCGGACATAGTTAAAAGATACTACGCATAAACAAAGACCCGCTAGGTCAACTGGACTAGCCAAAAATTAGGTTATCCTGGAAAACCAAAAGGGTTCGGGCAAACATTAGGGATAAATACAAAAAATATGTACACCCGGCAAGGTGAAAACCTGTAAGGGCGGCTTGAGCAAAAAAGGGTATCTTAGTGGACTGAAAACCCGAAAGGGAAGTCCAGAAAAAAGTTAGGGATTTAAAGCGTATGACTATGTCCCGTTGGATCACCTTACAGACAACCTTCAGTATCAACTGACAAACTCAAACGGTTCTAATCAATCCAATCAGCTTCGGACAAAGCAGCAAGTGAATGAGACGCTCAGAGACATGAAGGGTATAGCAGAGTGCGAACCCCATGTGATTATTTCACATATCTATCTTTTCTTTGTATCAGTTTTCATTTTTATGATGACATTATCTTACTAGGATGTTCGTCTCTTTGTACAAAAACACTTATTCAAGTTAATACAAAGATATTCCTCTAAAAGTGCAAAACTATCTGTTTTTCTTTTACTGTTCCTGTTTTGTTTGCAAAAAATGTCCAGTGTTTATTTTTGAACATATGCATTTGAATGTAATTACTGTTTATAAATGAACGCATAAAAAAAAGGAAAACTAAACAGAAAGACAATTACTAATGGCTTTAAGAAACATGACAATATCTATGGGCCATTCCACAAAACCCCCGCAGGTACTTTCTCCAGCAGAGCAGAAGCAAGAACATCTTGCTACAGGATCATTGTAATATCCCCAGCAGGTAGCCTAATGGTTCCTTTTTTCCTTCATATCCTCGACGAAGAAAAACTTCCAATTACCACCTCAAAGATTCCCAAGCAAAAGTCGCCCAGCTTCTCAGGATTTCCCAACAGGATTTCACAAAGCCCAGAGGCAATGCACAGTGTTTCTCTTCCCAATAGAGTTTATTTCTCTGATTTTGGAAACCCATCCATCAATGCTTCAACTTCAACAAATCATGAAGTCTTACACTCCTCATTCCCAGCAGCAGTCAGGGGTTTATTTTCCCCGGTCCAACAACACTGCAGCAGAACAGCTTACATGTGCATACATTGCATTTATACGTCATAACATCAACAACATGAATGCATATATCGCAATCTCATTTATTTTGAGAAATATCGTTACACCATGCATTTCATACATCATGACATTGCATATAGCTAACTCTTTACCTTTTCAGGAAAGAACAATCAACAAAATATTATCATCAAATTTTCAACAAGACAAGGCAAATATCTATAAACAAATCAATTGTAGATCAATTCCCGAAACAGGACGGGGTGACTATCTACTTGACAATTACTTCCTTCATACGCCTTCTCTGGTTCAGATAAAATCGCTCCAAAGATTTATTCTGATTCTTTTCCAGATCTCTGCTGGTTCAGTTTAAATCTCTCAACGGTTTATCCTGATTCTTTCCCGCAGACATCTTCTCTGGTTCAGATAAATCGCTCCAAATATTTATTCTAATTATTTTTCAGACCTCTGCTGGTTCAGTTTAAATCTCTCAACGGTTTATCCTGATTCTTTCCCGCAGACGTCTTCTCTAGTTCAGATAAATCGCTCCAAAGATTTATTCTAATTCTTTCCAGTTAAATAATATTCAAGACCTCTACTGGTTCAGTTTAAATCGATCAATGGTTTATCCTGATTCCTTTCCAGTAGACACTTTCTCTAGTTCAGATAAATCGCTCCAAAGATTTATCATGATTCTTTCCAGTTAAAGATTATTCAAGACTTCTGCTGGTTCAATTTAAATCGATCAACGGTTTATCCTGATTCGTTTCTGGTAGACACTTTCTCTGGTTTTGATGAATCGCTACAAAAATTTATTTTGATTCTTTCCAGTTAAAGAATATTCAAGACCTCTGCTAGTTCAGTTTAAATCGATCAATGGTTTATCCTGATTCCTTTCCGGTAGACACTTTCTCTAGTTTAGATAAATCGCTCCAATATTTATTCTGATTCTTTTCCAGACCCTTGCTAGTTCAGTTTAAATCTCTCAACGGTTTATTTTGATTCTTTCCCGCATACACCTTCTCTGGTTCAGTTAAATCGCTCCCAAAGATTTACCCTGATTCTTTCCAGTTAAAGATTATTCAAGACTTCTGCAAGGTTCAGTTTTAAATCGACCAAAGGTTTATTCTGATTCCTTTCCTAGCTGAAATCAAGCTTAGACTTAGTCTAATTTTCTATCAACAGTCACCTTTGGATGGCATCTATAAGCCCATCTCCGCCAACTCTCCATCATTTATCCAAATGGCATCTTTAAGCCCATTCCTTACACCTCAACCACAATATCATCAAGTGCAAATTTTTGGGCACTCTAGTGTTCAATCATCTTCCACCTTCAAGTCACGAAGGGCAGATCCGCCAATCTAACTCTTCAGGTTTAAGAAGATTGAACAAGGGCAGCTGTTGTACCCCAAAATTTTCCCTCTCATTTCTAAAAGGATCATTGTTGTACCCAAAAATTTTCCCTCCCATATTCTTCAAGGTTTGCCAAGATCAAGGTTCAAAATCTCCCAAGGGTTGCATAGTCCAATGGCCTTCTAACAGTCAAAAATTAGGGTTTTGTTTCTGGCAAAGAAATTGAATTTTCCAAGGGTCCAATCAAGTCCCACATGCCTATAAACATTGTCAAGCATCCATATGCTAAGTTTCAAGACTTACAGCATAAAATTGCACAGTCAAAAACCCTAATTGCCTCACAGTCAACTGCAGGGGCAAAATGGTCATTTGACAGTCAAAAGTCAAAAATTTTGGTCAACATATTATTTTAAAGCCACAAACATCATTTGATAAATTCTTGATCATGATTCTCAAGGCATGGCTCAAAAAGTCTCAAGATGCAAAAGTTTCTATTTTTGGACAGTTGAAAAAGTCAACTGCAAATTGACTAGGGCATAACTTCCACATGGTTTATCAGAAAAATTCCATCCAAAGCTAATTTTGAAGAGAATGACATTTTCTACAACTCCTCTTCACACTTCAAGTCCAAGAAGTGCTCTCACAAAAAGTTATCAATCTCAACATTATAGGTCATTTTCAAAAGTCAACAAAAAGACACTTTAAGTCAAAGACCATAACTTGAGATTGGTAAATCAAAATGACATGGGACCAAAGGCATTGGTTAGAGGACTTCAAGACCTTTCCAAAATGTCCAAGAACATGATCAAAGCTTAAAAATTGAGCAAGATATGCCTTGTGGAAGTTGGGAAATTTTTGGGAATTTTGAAAAGTCAACTTTGCTTAAAATGCCTCAAAATTACTAATGGGCCATAATTTCTTCCAAGAATCATCTCCCAAAAGCTATGCACGACCCATTGACCCAAAGGGGAGTTATTTTCTTATTTTTAATTAATTAATTGAGTTTTTAATCCTATTAATTCATTTAATTAAAATTAAAAATGAGAAAAATACTAAAATAAAGGTTTTGAATCTTTTTGTGCAGAGATTTCACTCATAATGAATCAAATATTTCGTACATACTCAAAAAGGCAAGATTTCTCATGATTGGCAATAGTTTCATGGCAAAGAGATTTGGAAAAAGATCATGGAAAATCACAAATTCAAAATCATTGAATACAAGGCTTTGGGCTTGATTTTTCTGACCTAATGCATTCACACATATATACACATTGCAACCCTAATGCAAAGAACAAGAAAGCTGCGCATAAGCATCAATAACACATTGCAACTTTTTGACAAAAAATCTCAAAACTGTCTTCATAGCTAGAGCTTGTTTCAAGGTCCAAAAAGTATTCCAATCCACTCCTGGCATTACCAGGAAGCTTCTCCAATTGAAACCAACCCTCCACGCGCAAAGAATTGGTAGATAGAAGTCTAACTTTTCTGTAAAATTTTCATAATCGTGCTTGCATTTTCATACATTATTCATGGCTTTTAATGCTTGATTTACATTAACATGAACCCTCTGAAGCGATTGGTGTCCTTTAATTGCATTGATATTGCCTGTGTCAAAAATTGCCATGAAAGCTTCTTAGGGTTTCTGAAGCTTTGATTTGGGGTTTCACAAATAAGGAACAATTGGCAACTCAAACCAGGACCATTGGACTCAGGACATTCAGACGAAACTATTGATCACATCGCGCCTAATTTCTATTTCACCATGCGCTAATCGCTATTTTGCAGGTTTGAGGTTAGTGGGGGTTTAAAACCCCCGCTATCTAGTCTTATTTTTTCAAGCAAAACAAATAACAATGGAGAAGATGATGCGTGGAGGAACGTGAGTGGTGCATTCAAATCATTGGCGCGTTTTTTCGTTTGTCCCAGAATAATTGCACTTTTTGCATATATTGATCAGTGTCCATTAAGTCATCAGATAAACGCGTTTGGCTGGGTGGAAGGTGTGTTGTCATGCAAGCATTGGGACCTGGGTTCGATTCCCAGGTCCCCCATATTTCCCTATAATTTTTGTTGTAACATATTCATATGCAGTATGCCACCCAATGGTTCATCATGCAGCCTCACCATCTAGCTTGCCACGCGCCCAGAAGCCTCCATCCAATGGCCAGGTCATGCACTCCACCATACACCCTCAGTCAATCATATGCAGACGCGCGGGAAAAGTCAAAGGGGCCCTGATTCAGTGGGTCAAGATTGCTGCAAATTAACCTCCAAAAAAGGCCAGCACCCCCATGGTTTGCATTTTCTTTTTCCTTTTTCTTTCTTCTTTTTTATTTTAATTGTTTTTCTTTTGTTTTATTTAATTCACAAAATAATTTTTTATAACACAAAAATACAAAAAAAATCAGAAAAGTCAAAAATAAAATATATTTATTTATTATTTAATGCATTAATGTTTTTTTTGTAAATAAGTTTTAATAATCAATTTAGTTTTAATTTAGGGTTTTAATTTTAATTTTTTTTCTAAATAACTAAATAGGTAGAAATTAGGTTTTAGATTTTTATTCTTTTTCTCAGTAAAATAATTTCATCTTATTCTTATTATTATTAATAATTAATTATTTTTGTAAATAAACTTGTAATTAATTAATTAGGGTTAAATTAGGTTAAACTTAAACAATTTTCTTTAATAATTAAAAACAAATTTAGAATTAGGGTTTTATTTAATTTTTAATTCCAATTGATTTTCTTTATTTTCATAAATACCAAAAAAAAACATAAAAATAATTTCTTTTCTTTATTTAATCATTAATTAATTTATTAATTGCAATTTAATTTCCTTAAAGGGTCCAACGCCCTCGCACCTTCGATCATAATTCCTTTCCGCGCGTTTTCTTCTATTTTTCTTTTTAATCTTATGTAATTGCCCCAAAGCCTTGTAATAGATGATTAGGACATTTACTTTCTGCACTTTTATTCAAAATTGGGTCTTTGTTAATTTGGCGATGTATAGACCCGCGCCTTGTAATAGCGTAGGACCTTTATTTTCCGCACCTTTAAACTGTTAATCACATGAAAGAATGTATGCCCAAATAAAATCAAAGCGTAGATCACCCAATGCATAACAAGACAAATAATAACTGAAAATGACACACAATTCACACACCACTCCTAGGGTACGCCTCACTGTTGCCTTGCCCCTCGAAACGTGGTCGTCGAGTATAGGACGTCTTAGTGAGTCCTTATGTTCCATTGATCTAGTTTCCTCAAAACAAGTTGCCTTGAAACTAGTTGCCTCGAAACGGTTGCCTCGGAATAAAAAGATCAATGGCATAAGGGTAGCTTCTAAGGTATCTTACTATTGCTCGGTGACCACACTGTCCCTAACCCTCGAATTGACCCGAACACCTCCAACGGTGGTGCTACCTACCTCTCAATGGTGGGATGGCACTACCTTAAGGACATTTACACAGACTAATTCCTTAGGGTAGGTAGATGACTCGTAGATACTTGCTCTAATTCAAAACAAATCAAAAAACTTCTTTTCACACTGACACTTTGCAAAAAGCTTTCAAAAACAACTTTTCAAACACTCTTGAGGACTGATACAAGAGTCGATATGAAATTTTAAACGAAACTTTTTCAAACCCACTCACCTTGAAAAGCAAACAAACAATTTTGAAAACACAGTGAGCAAGTATCTAAGAGCCCATGGATAACCATGGATAGAAAGGGAGCTAACACCTTCCCTTTCTATAAATCTACCTCCCGAACCGAGAGCTAATCTCAATAAGGAATTTTCCTGTGCTTTTGTCCTTTCCATATTGGAGAAAATAAAAGACGGTGGCGACTCTTGCTTACCGTGACATTTCGCGAACCAGCGTTAAACAGTCAGTTCCAGATCCACCGATCACAGAACAGGCGACTCTGCTGGGGAATAACTTAAAAGTGAGGTGTACCTTAGGATAGTTCATAACTTGTGTTTTCAATTGCTTTGACTTGTTTGCTTTAAATTGTGGGACTGTCTTGGGAGTTCTATAGATCCTAACCCGGGTCTGGGGATACCTTCTTAGAAAGTAGCAACAAGGCTGTGAGGGAACTGTGCGGGGTATACCGACATGGTTGAAACAGTCTGCTACGTTGATGTGGCACTTTGGTGTGTACCGGTAACCCTTGAGTTCAGTCAAGGAGAGTACGGGGCCGCCGCGTGGTGTCGTGAAGCATCAACTGACCTTAGGAACCTTAATTGAACTATCTTGGCCTCTTTAGGGTAGTGAGATAACTGACTTTGGTGCAGTCCGAGGTTGGTTGATACTCGATACTACACTCAATTGAGGGTTGCTTTCCTGGAATATTTCGGTCGCCAGTTCAGTGGCTAAATCGAAACGATGAACAATGAAAGCAATCCAGTGATATTGGGATCCTTAGAACTCGGTTACTTCTGATAGGACAGGTTGAGCCCACCAACTTCAAGAGGGTAATACCCAGACCCCATGCTGGCCTAAACTCTAAGGGCTGTGGTGTGACTTGTGTGCCTTATCATGTTTGCCTTTGTAAATATTTGTGGTGTGTTTAATCATAGAATCATGACATCATACAGCATCATATGCATTGGCTAACCACTTCAGGGGTTCGAATCTTCATCTTTGTTCTTGTTTTGTAGGACATGGAAACTGTTCGCAGAAAGACAATTCAGATCAGCCTTGTAAGGATCCCTCCTCAACTTAAGGAGCTTATATCCAGGATTCTCGAGAGCTCTTCATTCAGTGAGAGACATGGAAGACTCATCAGCTTGGTCAACACCAACATTGAGGAGGATATGATAAAGGTCATGTTCCAGTTCTTTGACCCTCTGCACCACTGTTTCACTTTCCTGGATTATCAGTTGGTACCTACATTGGAGGAGTTCTCCCGGCTTCTGAAGATCCCTATCCTTGATCAACTACCCTACAACGGTCCGGAAAAGGAACCCAAGCTTGAAGAGATTGCTAAAGCCTTACACCTACAACCATCTGACCTCAAGGGACATTGGGAAGTTAGAAGTGGTATCAAAGGGTTCTTGGCCAGGTTTCTGTTTGAAAAGGCCCAAGAATGTTGGAACTCCCTTGATCTACAAGCTTTTGAAGATGTTGTGGCCCTCCTTGTCTATGGTTTGGTGTTGTTCCCTAACCCAGATCAGCTTATAGATATCAGTGCTGTCCAGATCTTCATGTCCAGGAATCCTATACCTACGTTGCTGGGGGACATCCTTCACTCATGTTACACTCGAACCATGAGAAAAAGAGGTGTTCTTATATGTTGCACTCCTCTCCTGGGAAGGTGGTTTATTTCGCACCTTCCACAATCAGTTTTGAAGAATGAGCGGGGTTTGAGATGGTCACAATGATTGATGACTCTTACACATGCGGATATACATTGGTGCTCTCGGTCCAGAGAGGATGTCACTATCATTGATCGTTGCGGGGAGTACCCTAATGTTCCTTTACTTGGAATCAGAGGAGGTATTACTTACAGCCCGTGCCTGGCTTGGAGACAGTTTGGTTACGCTCGGAGGGACGGCCCTCATGACATGTTAATGCCTGACATAGTTTTTGACTTCGACAACGATGCACAAGGACTTCGCCAGAGATTTATCAGAGCTTGGAGGATGCCAAGTAGGATAGACAGCAAGACCCTGGGGCACAGGAATTCCATCCCATTGGAACCTTATCTCAAGTGGGTACGAGCCCGCTCCCAGAAGTTAGTGATGCCATATCCTCATGTTCTCCTTGTGATCAAAGAGCCAGTCTTGGAAGGAAAGGTGTCCTACACCATTCAACATCCTGACATGCCCACGTCCTGGGAAGAGATGCAGAAGAGCTGGATCCAGCTTAAGGAAGAACGAAATTCTCTTGAGACCAGTCTACATGCTAGTGAAAAGAAGGTCTTGGAGCTCACCCGTCTGCTGCACGAGGAGAGGAATCTCAACACCTACATAGCTCCAAAGAGGATGCGTAGTGTCTTTTGGGATTGATCTGCTTTGTAATGTTTGCCCATGAGGCTTTGATGTACCAAACAATTATTTCCTTAATGATAACGTGTGTTCCTTTTTGTCTACAACAAATTTGAATTTTCGAACCCTTGAATGCATTGCATAAACACATATCATTCATCATGTGCATAGCAGGTACTCTTCTTTTCAGGTTGCTTACTGTTCTTCGCTGTTTATTTCAGCATCATGAACCCTGAATCCTCTACCGAGATGTCTATCAAGGCCCTTCAGGTGCAGAACGCACAATTTCAGGAGCTGATCATGGGTTTGGCCCAAGGTCAAGAAGAGCTGAAGGCTTTGCTCCTGAAGAAGGAGAAGAAGATGAAGAGAACTGTTCTTTTCAACTCAGGCCGGAGGTTTGGTAACACTCTGCAGAATGAGGAAGCTGGTTCTTCTGTAGGCAAAGACAGTCCCCAGGGGGGAAGAGCTCCAAGTCTGGTGGTCTCTGACAATGAGACTGATTTTAATGAGGAACAGTATCCTCCGGCTGAAGACCGATACAAGCAGTTGGAAGACCGTCTGAACGCCATGGGGATCCAACAAGTGCCTGGTTTGGATTTCGGAGACTTGGGTTTATCTACTGGTGTGATTATCCCTCACAAGTTTAAAGCACCATCTTTCACCAAGTATGACGGGGCGTCTTGCCCTAAGCTACACCTCAGATCTTATGTGCGGAAGATTCAGCCGTATACAGTGGATAAGAACTTGTGGATCCATTTCTTCCAGGAGAGTCTTTCAAGGACTCATCTCGAATGGTTCTATCAGCTGGATGGAACCAAGGTTCGTAACTGGGAGGAGTTGGCTACTGCTTTTTACAAGCAGTATCAATATAATGCCGACCTTGCTCCTACACGTACCCAACTCCAGGGTATGTCGCTAGGATCAGGCGAAGGCTTTAAAGAGTATGCGCAGAAGTGGAGGGATCTGGCTGGCAGGGTGCAGCCTCCGTTAACAGACCGTGAATTGGTAGATATGTTCTTGGGGACCCTATCTGGGCCGTTCTTTAATCATCTTATTGGCAATTCATCTGCAGGATTCACTGACCTCATTCTGACTGGGGAAAGGATAGAGGCTGGAATGAAGTCCGGTAAAATTCAGAAAGGTGCGTCTTCAAGTTGAGAAGAAACCTTTTAAGAAGGAGACCAGTGATGTGTATGGGCCTAGAAGGCAAGATAAACCAGAGCGCCGCCAATCTGTCAACACGGTGGTGATTGCTAAACCTGCTGCCGCTCCTCGGCAAACCAATCAACAAAGGGCTGAAAGACTCAGAAGAGAATTTACCCGGCTGAGTATGACCCTATCACAAATCTTGCCGCAGTTGCTATCAACCAACCTGGTGACTATCAGAGAGGCTCCAAAGGTTGTGAATACTGTATCTCCCAAGTATAATCCAAATGCTCGCTGCGCTTATCACTCCGATAGCCCGAGGCATTCTACTGATGATTGTTGGGCCCTAAGGAATAAGGTGCGGGACCTTATTGATGCAAAGGAGGTACAATTTGAGGCACCTGAGAAGCCTAATGTGGTGACAGCTCCCCTGCCTGCTCATGGAGTGAATGCTATCAGGGATGATGATGAAGTGGAGGAATCAGAGTTCGATAGCTGGATTTATCTGACGGCCGACAATGGACCTAGCAATTGGATTGCAAAAGACAACCTACCTGTTACTTTTGTTACCCAGTAATGAATACCTTTGTTTTTGTTGTTTGTAATAAACAATGAATTGAAACTTTATGGCCCGGTGTCTTACCCGGGGCACCGTTGGCTTCATTTGTGAGGGCTTATGACTGTCATTTACATATATCATGAATAAAGATCTTGGAAGTTTTTTCTCATTTCAAATCTTGTGCTCCCTTTCTTTATTTCTTTCTTTATATATTGCAAAACAGTTGTATTTACACACACTCACTCATACAGGTTTCAATCCACTCTGGATCTCACTGGTAACGACTCTGCTACTGCCAGTTATGCCTTCGAAAATCCGATCAACTTAGCCGAAGACGAAGGTGAAGATGATTGCGAAGTGCCTGGCAAGCTTGCAAGACTGTTACTCCAGGAAGAGAGGGCAATTCAACCACATGAAGAGCCAGTGGAAACGATAAATCTGGGTATTTAGGCAGACAAAAAGGAGGTCAAGATTGGTGCCAACCTAGAGCTCAGCGTGAAGCAACGATTGACTCGGATGTTACATGATTATGTGGAAATCTTCGCCTGGTCCTACGAAGACATGCCTGGGTTAGATACTGATATTGTGGTCCATCATTTGCCTACCAAGGAAGACTGCCCTCCGGTTAAGCAAAAGGTCCGCCGTATGCGTCCAGAGATGTCCGAGAAGATCAAAGCTGAGGTTATGAAGCAATTCGATGCCGGTTTTCTTGCAGTGACTTCTTACCCTCAGTGGGTTGCCAACGTGGTGCCAGTATCGAAGAAGGATGGTAAGGTCAGAATGTGTGTTGATTACAGGGATCTGAACAGGGCCAGCCCCAAGGATGACTTCCCCCTACCTCACATTGATGTTCTAGTTGATAATACTGCTCAGCACAAGGTGTTCTCTTTCATGGATGGTTTCTCAGGTTATAATCAGATTAAGATGGCTCCTGAAGACATGGAAAAGACTACCTTTGTTACTCAGTGGGGCACCTTCTGCTACAAGGTCATGCCATTCGGGTTGAAAAATGTTGGGGCAACCTACCAACGTGCCATGGTTGCTTTATTTCATGACATGATCCATCATGAGATTGAAGTGTATGTTGACGATATGATTACAAGGTCCCAAACTGAGGAGGAACACCTTGATCATCTGCAGAAGTTGTTTGACCGTCTGAAGTTGTACAAGCTGAGGTTAAACCCGAACAAGTGCACCTTCGGGGTAAGATCTGGAAAGTTGCTAGGCTTCGTCGTAAGTGATAAGGGTATTCAAGTGGACCCTGCCAAGGTTAAAGTTATTCAAGAGATGCCAGTTCCCAAGACAGAGAAAGAGGTCAGAGGCTTTCTAGGACGTCTGAATTACATTGCTCGGTTCATCTCGCACCTAATTGCTACCTGTGAGCCAATCTTCAAGCTGTCGAAGAAAGATCAGGTAGTACATTGGAATGATGAATGGCAGGCCGCCTTTGACAGGATCAAAGAGTATCTCCAAGAACCACCCATTCTTATGCCACCGGTTGAAGGGAGACCTCTAATATTATACCTAACAGTACTTGACAACTCAATGGGGTGTGTGCTGGGGCAGCATGACGAGTCTGGCCGAAAAGAGCATGCCATTTATTACCTTAGCAAAAAGTTTACCGACTGTGAGACCCGATACTCACTGCTTGAGAAAACTTGCTGCATTTTGGTATGGGCTGCTCGCCGGCTGAGACAGTATATGCTGACTCACACTACCTTGTTGATCTCAAAGATGGATCTAATAAAGTATATATTTTAAAAGCCTGCTCTGTCTGGGAGAATAGCAAGATGGCAAATGATCTTGACAGAATACGACATCCAGTACACGACTCAGAAAGCTATCAAAGGAAGTGTATTGGCAGACCACTTAGCACACCAAGCAGTAGACGACTATCAATCAATGAACTTTGAGTTTCCGGACGAGAGCATCATGATTGTGACTGATTGTGAAATACCTGGACCGGATGAAGGACCTGAGGAAGGATCCCGATGGTCTATGCACTTTGACGGAGCATCCAACGCTTTGGGTAACGGTATCGGCACTGTGATCATATCCCCTCAAGGCACTCATACTCCACTCACTGCCCGACTATGTTTCAACTGCACCAACAACATGGCGGAGTATGAGGCATGCATCATGGGTCTCCAAGCGGCAATCGACTTAAGGATCAAGTTTCTGAGTGTCTTTGGAGATTCCGCTCTCGTGATCAATCAGATCAAAGGCGAGTGGGATACGAAACATCCGAATCTTATTCCTTACAAAGAATGTGTGTTGACATTGATCCCCCATTTCACAGAGATAACTTTTGAACACTTTCCGAGAGAGGAGAATCAGTTGGTGGACGCGTTAGCTACGATGTCTTCCATGTTCAAAGTCAAATGGGACAATGAGGCTCCCCGGGTCATTATCTGGAAACTGGACGAACCGGCATACTGTTGTGATCTTGAGGCTGAGGTAGTGACTGAAAAACCCTGGTACCATGAGGTGAAGAGGTACTTGGAAGCTCAAGAGTACCCTGAAGGTGCATCTGTCAATGATAAAAAGTTCCTGAGAAGGTTCGCAGCAAAGTTCTTCCTCAACAACGACATTCTATACAAGCGAAACCATGATTCAACCTTACTGCGTTGTATGGATAAGACTGAAGCAGAAAGGATCATGACAGAGCTACATGAAGGTACCTTCGGAACGCATTCCAGTGGACATACCATGGCAAAGAAAATCCTTCGGGCAGGGTATTTCTGGTCCACTATGGAAGCTGACTGTTACCAACATTCCCGGACATGCCATAAATGCCAGATTTATGCTGATAAGGTGCATGTTCCTCCAGTTTCTCTGAACTTCCTGACTGCACCTTGGCCTTTTGCAATGTGGGGCATAGATATGATCGGCGAGATTAAACCCACGGCATCCAACGGGCATCGCTTCATCCTGGTAGTGATTGATTACTTCACAAAGTGGGTTGAGGCAGCTTCCTACGCCACTGTAACCAAGAACGTTGTGGCACGGTTCATTCGGCATAACTTGATTTGTCGATACGGCGTCCCTGAAAGAATCATTACAGACAACGGTACCAATCTCAATAACAAGATGATCACTGAGCTCTGCGAGCAATTTAAAATACAGCACCACAACTCTTCTCCCTACCGGCCGAAGATGAATGGGGCTGTAGAAGCAGCGAATAAAAATATCAAGAAAATTGTGCAGAAGATGACAGTGACCTATAAAGATTGGCACGAGATGTTACCATTCTCTCTACATGGGTACCGTACCTCAGCAAGAACGTCAACCGGGGCAACTCCTTTCTCCTTGGTCTACGGCATGGAGGCAGTCTTACCGATCGAAGTGCAAATACCCTCTCTCCAGATAATGAAGGATGCAGACCTGAGTGAAGATGATTGGATCCAGACACGACTTGATCAGTTAAATTTAATTGAAGAAAAGAGACTTGCTACTATTTGTCATGGTCAAACGTACCAAAAGCGGATGATCAGAGCATTTAATAAGAAAGTCAGACCACAAGAGTATCAAGTTGGAGATCTGGTAATCAAACGCATCATCCTTCCTCAGAGTGATCCAAGGGGCAAATGGACCCCTACGTACGAAGGGCCATTTGTGGTTAAACATGTGTTCTCAGGAGGAGCCATGATCCTAACCACCATGGATGGTGACGACCTTCCTCACCCCGCCAATGCAGACATAGTAAAAAGATACTACGCATGATAAAAGACCCGCTAGGTTGACATACCTAGGCAAAAATTAGGGCTTCCCGGCGAACCAAAAGGGTTCGGGTAAAATGAGGGATGAAATGAAAAAAATCTGTACACCCAGCAAGTCGAAAACCTAAAAAGGCGGCTTGGGCAAAAATGGGTATCCCGGTGGACCGAAAACCCGAAAGGGCGGTCCAGGCAAAAGTTAGGGATTGAAGCGTAATACTATGTCTCATTGGATCACCTTGCATCCAGAATCCAGTATCAACACCAAGTTCAGACGGCATCAGTCAATCAGTTTCATCTTCAGCTAGGTCGTCAAGTAATGAGACGCTCGAAGATATAAAGGCGATAGCAGAGTTGGAACCCAGTGGGATTATTCTTTTCACACAGTTGTTTTGTTTTCCCTTTTGTACAAACTTGTATAAACTCTTTTATTCAGCGGCGTTCTCTTACTAGGACGTCAGCCTCTTGTACATAAGCGCCTATTTACAGGAAAATTCAAAAATCAATACAAATACACTTTTCAGCTACAATTGCCAATTGTTTTTCCTTTTTCTATTTTGTTTTGCGAAGAACTTCCAAGGTTCAATTTATGATATATGCATTTGACAATAATTTCTAACTCATAAATATTTGCATACGAAACAAAGGATTAATTACAGGTAACATTAGAAACAGGGGAAATAATAAGTGGTCTAAGCGATCTAATTGTTCTGTCCACCAAGGTACCAAGATAGGTTCAGCTGAAGAACGTAACCAGTATATCTTAATTCCCCCAGAGAGTGAGTCAGCAAGTCAATACACTCTCCCCAAGCAGAATTATCCTGTCAGCCTTAAGGAAGTTGGGTATCCTCCAGCAGATCTCAACATTCCCCAGAGCAATATACAAACTTTCCTAACAAGCATCCCCGACAGTCTTGATCTAAGATTGTTTCCCGGCGGTATATCAGACATTCAGTGGAGTCACTTCCAGTACATCTCAAAATTTCCCCAGGAGAGTCCAGTATAGTTCAAGATTTCCCCAGGAAAGTTTGAATCCATCTCCCCAGCAGGAATCTCATCCCCAGTAAATTCTGGAAGCTCCCCCCCCCCCCTGCAGAGCACGAACGCGTCCCCCGGCTTTATTCAAAGGTTATTTCCCTACCAGGATATAACTGGGTTATCCTCAGCCAAAAGCCACGGAAAAACCCTCCTCGGCAAAGTCTTCTTATCCCCAGCGGAGTCTATTAACACTTCCAACATAACAACGGTATCCCCGGTGTGATCGGTGGATCTGGAACTGACTGTTTAACGCTGGTTCGCGAAATGTCGCGGAAGCAAGAGTCGCCACCGTCTTTTATTTTCTCCAAATGGAAAGGACAAAAGCACAGAAAAATTCCTTAAAGAGATTGCTCTCGGTTCGGGAGGTAGATTATAGAAAGGGAAGGTGTTTGCACCCTTTCTATCCATGGTTATCCATGGGCTCTTAGATACTTGCTCATTTGTGTTTTCAAAAATGGTTTGTTTGCTTTTCAACGGTGGGTTTTAAAAAGTTTCTTTGAAAATTCCAGTTCGACTCTTGTATCGGTCCTCAAGAGTGTTTGAAAAATGCTTTCGAAAGCTTTTTGAAAATGTGTTGGTGTGAAAAGTATTTTTGAATTGTTTTGAAATTAGAGCAAGTATCTAGAGTCGTCTACCTACCCTAAGGAATTCGTCTGTGTAAATGTCCTTTAAAGTAGTGCCATCCCACCATTGAGAGGTAGGTAGCACCACCGTTGGAGGTGTTCGGGTCAACTCGAGGTTCGGGACATGGTGATCACCAGAGCAATGGGAAGACACCTTAGAAGCTACCCTCATGCCAGGTTCCCGGATCATGAGGACTTACTAAGACGTCCTCTACTCGACGATCACCTTTCGAGGCAAGGCAACAGTGAGGCGTACCCTAGGGGTGGTGTGTGATTTGTGTGTCATGTTCATTTGCATTTATCTTGTTCATGTCAAAGTGATCTATGCGTTTGTTTTTATTTGTCATTCATTCTTGCATGCCTTGATTAACAGTTAAAAGTGCGAGAAAAGTAAAGTTCTAAGCTATTACAAAAGGCGCGGGTCTATACATCGCCAAAATTTCCAGAACCCTATTTGACAGAAAAATAAAGAATTAAAGAGTGCGAGAAAGTATGGAATTACACGGCTTTAGGAGAGATACATGAATATTATAAAGAATAAAAAATAAATATGCGAATTGAATTAAAGTTGAAACGAGGGCGTTGGACCCTTTTTAATTGTGATCGGTGGATCTGGAACTGACTGTTTAACGCTGGTTCGCGAAATATCGCGGAAGCAAGAGTCGCCACCGTCTTTTATTTTCTCCAAATGGAAAGGACAAAAGCACAGAAAAATTCCTTAAAGAGATTGCTCTCGGTTCGGGAGGTAGATTATAGAAAGGGAAGGTGTTAGCACCCTTTCTATCCATGGTTATCCATGGGCTCTTAGATACTTGCTCACTTGTGTTTTCAAAAATGGTTTGTTTGCTTTTCAACTGTGGGTTTTAAAAAGTTTCTTTGAAAATTTCAGTTCGACTCTTGTATCGGTCCTCAAGAGTGTTTGAAAAATTGCTTTCGAAAGCTTTTTGAAAATGTGTTGGTGTGAAAAGTATTTTTGATTTGTTTTTGAAATTAGAGCAAGTATCTAGAGTCATCTACCTACCCTAAGGAATTCGTCTGTGTAAATGTCCTTTAAAGTAGTGCCATCCCACCATTGAGAGGTAGGTAGCACCACCGTTGGAGGTGTTCGGGTCAATTCGGGGTTCGGGACATGGTGATCACCAGAGCAATAGGAAGATACCTTAGAAGCTACCCTCATGCCAGGTTCCCGGATCATGAGGACTTACTAAAACATCCTCTACTCGACGATCACCTTTCGAGGCAAGGCAACAGTGAGGCGTACCCTAGGGGTGGTGTGTGCGATTTGTGTGTCGTTTTCATTTGCATTTTTGTCTTGTCATGTTAATTGTGATCTACGCTTGATTTTATTTAAGGCCATTCATTCTTGCATGCTTTGTTTAACAGTTAAAATATTTGCGAGGAAAAATAAATCTAAAGCTATTACAAATGGCGCGGGTCCACATCGCCAAAATTAAACCGGACCCGATTTGATAGAAAAATAAATAAAGCAAAGTAAATAACGAAATTGAAAAGTGCGAGAAGTAATTACAAGGCTTTGGGAGAGGTACATAATTATTTAAGCAACATAAAGTAAATATGCGAAATAAAAAAAAAATCGAAACGAGGGCGTTGGACCCTTTTGCAAATTAAATTAATAAGGAATTAACATTAAAATTAAAAGAAGAATGTTTTTGGTATTTTGTGTTTTTTAAGATTCAATAGAAAAAAGAATTAATTTAAAATTAACTAACCCTAATTCTAATGGTTTTTAAATTTATTATGAAAGTATTAAAATTTAACCTAAATTAAACCTAAGTTTTTTATGTACAATTTAATTATAAAAATAAATAAATAAATAATATTATTAAAAAAGGAGAATTAAAAAGGAATAAAAATTAATTAAACCTATTTCTACATTTTTTAGATTTTTCATGAAAAGAATTAATATTAAAACCCTAATTTAACTAAATTTAATTATATACAAATATTTACAAGAAAATATGAAAATAAAATATTTATTATGTTTTTTGCCTTTTCTGTTTTTTATGATGTTTTTATATTTTATGTAAAAATAATTAATTAACAACAAAACAAATAAACAAATAATTGAAAATAAAATAAAACATAAAGGAAATTAAAAAAACATTGCAAACCAGGGGGGGTGGAAGTCCCCAATATGGAGGTATGAGCCCAGCAATCTAGCCCATTTAGTTTTGGCCTCGTTGGACTTTCCAAGATCACGTGTGGTGCGTTGACTCATCCTCATGGTGTCCATCAATTCTCAGCCCTTGATCTGAATATGCTAGACGCGTGTACGCTTGATGGTGATGGAATATGGTGCGCATTAATGTTGTGCCTGCATAGGAATTATTGTGGAAAAAGAATATTGAAATTACACAGACCTGGGACTCGAACCCAGGTCTTGGATATTGCAAAGGTGTACGTCTACCACTGAAGCGCTTGAATTACATTTAATATATAATGGTTAATAAATATTATAAAAGAAAAGAGAGTTAGTGGCCTCCAACGCGCGCGAGTTTTCAAACTAGCGTATCATTTGTTGACAATGCATCATCTCCTTCACCATCCCTGTAAAACAAAGAACAAAAGCAACGGTTTTTGAACCGTTCTATAATGTCCCATTAGAAAAAATAACGAATAGGCCATAAGGCCATATAAATTAAGCGCGACTGTTGTGTCTTCTTCGTCCAAGCTTGCTGAGTCCAATGAGGGTGGTCTTGAGTCCTAATTTTTCCTCGTTTGCAAATCCCCAATTCCAACCTCTGAAAACCCTAAAATTCACTCATGGCATATTCGTATATACAGCGTAATAATCCAATTAAACATAATGGTTAGCTTTAAAACATCAAAAGGAACAAGAATCAATAATTGAAATGTCATGAAAATGCATAGATTATAGAATACGATTATGAAATTTTCATGGAATATGTTGAGTTCTGGACACCGATTCCTTGCCTTTTGATGAATGTTCTGAATTGGAATACGATCAGTGAAGCTTCAGGAAACCAATGGAATGAATATTAGGGCTTGAATCGTCCTGTAACAATGTTTTCAGAATTGAGTTTTATGGAGAAAATTTCAAGTTTGTAATGGCCTTTCTTGCGCAGCTTTTTGTCTATTATGATTAGGGTTCTCATCTAGCATTTGTACTGAAGGCATTAGGTCAAAAATATTGCTCAAAATCTCTTGATTTAATGAATTGAAGATTTGATTTTCTTAAGGATCTTTTTTCATCTTTTTCAAGTGTTCTTGTATCAATTAGCATCCAATCACCCCAAATCTTTCCTAGTTTGCATTTGCACGAAATATTGACCTTAAAACATGTATAAAAAGATTGGTTAGGGTGAATTAAATATTTTTCATATATTTAAATGATTTAAATGAATTAATATAAATAATAATTCAAATAAATAATTAAAAAATGAGAAAATACTCCCCTTTGGGCCAAGTGGTCGTGCACATGCTTAGAATGATGAATCATGGAAGAAAAATGGGCCCATTAGCATTTTTAGGTCAATTGAATCAATGTTGACTTTTCAAAATATCTAAAAATTTCCCAACTTCCACAAGGCATAACTTGCTCCATTTTTAAGCTTTTCTCATGTTCTTGGACATTTTGGAAAGGTCTTTGAGTCCTCTAACCAATGTCTTTGGTCCCATGTCATTTTGATTTACCAATCCCAAGTTATGGCCTTTGACTTAAAGTCCCTTTTTGTTGACTTTTGAAAATGACCTATAATGTTGAAATTGATAACTTTTTGTGAAAACATTTCTTGGACTTGAAGTATGAAGATGAGTTGTAGGAAATGTCTTTATCTTCAAAATGAGCTTTGGATGGGATTTTTCTGATAATCCATGTAAAAGTTATGCCCTGGTCAATTTCAGTTGACTTTTTCAACTGTCCAAATATAGTAACTTTTGCATCTTGATGATTTTCTGAGCCAAGTTTTGAGAATCATGATCAAGCATTGATCAAATGATGTTTGTGGCTTCAAAATGATATGTTGACCAACAATTTGAACTTTTGACTGTCAAATGACCATTTTGCCCCTACAGTTGACTGTAGTGCAATTTAGGGTTTTGACTGTGCAATTTTGAGCTGAATGCCTTGAAACTTGATATGAGGATACTTGACCATATTTGTAATCATGTGAGACTTGATTGGGCCTTTGAAACCTTCAATTTCTTGATCAGAACACAAACCCTAGTTTTGACTGTATATGAGACCTTTGCCCTGAGCAACCCTTGGGGAATTTTGTAGCTTGGCTTGGCAATTTCCTGAAGAATATGGGAGGGCAAATTTTGGGGTACAACAGTTGCCCCTGTTCAATCTTCTTAGACCTGAGGATGCAGATTGGCTG
This sequence comes from Vicia faba, assembly GCA_948472305.1. Lineage (NCBI taxonomy): Eukaryota > Viridiplantae > Streptophyta > Magnoliopsida > Fabales > Fabaceae > Vicia > Vicia faba. The sequence continues at coordinate 486,502,580 of OX451737.1, forward strand.
ACGTGCCTTTCGTAATCCGAAGGTGGAAGATGATTGAACACTAGAGTGCCCAGAAATTTGCGCTCACATAGTAGCAGTGTGGTGGGAATGGGCTTATAGATGCCATTTGGAGATTGTTGGGTAGGATGATGGGCTTATAGATGCCATATGGATGTTGATCGCATAGGAGATTCCTTAGCGAGAACCTGCATACCTGCAAAAGAACAAATGAGTACCTGACACGTTGCAGGAGCTGGTTTTTTAGATGCTTGGTATAGATGGGTCGTGACTGATTACAAGAGCTGGATCTGGAGCTTCAAAAGATGATGAATAAACCAGGTATGGTTACTGCTTTAGCATGAATGGTAAGAGAACCTTGGGTGATTTTAACTTCAACAACGCTCGTTGAGAAAATCTTGGTGGGAAATACCATCTTCGCAAGATCGGAACGAGAACCATAGGCTATTATAATCTGAAAGGGAATCACCTCACTCGCCGTCGGAGAGGGAATCATAGGAAAAGGAATTGTCACCTCACTCACCGTCGGAGAGGGAACCATAAGAAAAGGACTTACTACCTCACTCGCCGTCGGAGAGGGAACCATAAGAGACTATCACCTCACACTCACCGTTGGAGAGGGAAACATCTGAAAAGGACTTACCACCTCACTCGCCGTCGGAGAGGGAACCATAAGAGACTATCACCTCACACTCACCGTCGGAGAGGGAAACATCTGAAAAGGACTTACCACCTCACTCGCCGTCGGAGAGGGAACCATAAGAGACTATCACCTCACACTCACCGTCAGAGAGGGAAACATCTGAAAAAGGACTTACCACCTCACTCGCTGTTGGAGAGGGAACCATAGGAGACTATCACCTCACACTCACCGTCGGAGAGGGAAACATCTGAAAAAGGACTTACCACCTCACTCGCCGTTGGAGAGGGAACCATAGGAGACTATCACCTCACACTCACCGTCGGAGAGGGAAACATCTGAAAAAGGACTTACCACCTCACTCGCTGTTGGAGAGGGAACCATAGGAGACTATCACCTCACACTCACCGTCGGAGAGGGAAACATCTGAAAAAGGACTTACCACCTCACTCGCCGTTGGAGAGGGAACCATAGGAGACTATCACCTCACACTCACCGTCGGAGAGGGAAACATTTGAAAAAGGACTTACCACCTCACTCACCGTTGGAGAGGGAACCATAGGAGACTATCACCTCACACTCACCGTCGGAGAGGGAAACATCTGAAAAAGGACTTACCACCTCACTCGCCGCTGGAGAGGGAACCATAGGAGACTATCACTTCACACTCACCGTCGGAGAGGGAAACATCTGAAAAAGGACTTACCACCTCACTCGCTGCTGGAGAGGGAACCATAGGAGACTATCACTTCACACTCACCGTCGGAGAGGGAAACATCTGAAAAAGGACTTACCACCTCACTCGCCGTTGGAGAGGGAACCATAGGAGACTATCACTTCACACTCACCGTCGGAGAGGGAACCATCGGGGATAACTTCTACTGAGTCTTCATCAGAAAAATCTGTTGGGAGTCGATTTAGCTGGACTAGAGAAGGCCTCGAAATATGTTTGAGAATTTCAACTGCATCTTTCCTGAAAGGTAGAGGTCAGTCATATGCAATGCATGATATGGATCAAGCAATGATGTTCTCAACATAAATGAGATTTGCATGATATAATGCGTCTATGCATGCTGTAATGATGTATGTGATGTTTTATGAATGTATGTTTTCGTTTAGGAAAGTAAATCCTTGACGGGCGCCGGGAAGTCATATCCCGGGCTGATGTTGAAGAATAAATTTTGCTTCCGCTGGGGACGATAACTGCAAGAATACCGGTAGGAGAAGATGACTCCGTTGGGGAATAAACTTGGCAAATGGAAGATTCTGCGGGGAGAAAAATACTCTAGCGACCATACTGGGGAGTGATACACTGTGGGGAGAGGGATTCTTTGCTGAGTGTTGATGATAACTTGCTGGGGATACCCTTGTTGTGTTGGAAGTGCTGATAGACTTCGCTGGGGATAAGAACTGTGTTGACGACGACCTTTCCATGGCTTTTGGCTGAGGATAACCCAGTTATATCCTGTTAAGGAAATAACTCTTTGAATAAAGCCGGGAGACGCGTTCGTGCTCTGCGAAGGATAAGCTTCCAGAATTTACTGGGGGTAAGCTTACTGCTTGGGGATATGAATTCCAAATTTCCTGGGGAACTAGATTGGATTCTCTTGGGGAAGTTTTGAACTATGTCGGGGAAGCGATTCCTTTGGATGTTGATATACCGCCGGGGAACAATCTTTAGACCAAGACTGCCGGGGATGCTTGTTAAGGATATATGCTGCTGGGGAATGTTGATATCTACTGGAGGATACTCAACTTCCTTGAGATTTGATGACTCTGCTTGGAGAAGAATGCACTGACTGCTGGCTCTCTGGGGAATGGAGATATGCTGGTTATGTTCTTTAGCTGAACCTACCTTGGTACCCTGGAGGACAGAACAATTAGATTGCTTTTAGACAACTCCTTATTGCCCCTGTGTCTGAGGTGGGAGAGGAAGACCTAAGAGGTGCTGATAGCTTGTTGATGGGAAAACTCTTCTTTTGATAGGCAGGTGATGCCAAGACGTAGTCGTACGCTTTGATCCCTAACTTTTGCCTGGACCGCCCTTTCGGGTTTTCAGTCCATCGGGATATCCATTTTTGCCCAAGCCGCCTTTTCAGGTTTTCGACTTGCCGGGTGTACAGATTTTTTTTCATTTCATCCCTTCATTTTGCCCGAACCCTTTTGGTTCGCCGGGAAGCCCTTATTTTTGCCTAGGCATGTCAGCCTAGCGGGTCTTTTTCTGCGTAGTATCTTTTCGACTATGTTCATGTTCTTAGAATGCAGGGAGGTGCCCCTGGCTGTTTATGTTGCCATGTTACCAGAAGATGTCTGATCGTGCAAGATTCGTTGTTGAAATGCCCCAAGTGACTTAGGCGGAGATTTGCCCCAGGCTATTTGGCCTTTGAGAGATTCTCCGAATCTTGATTGGACTGCCCCAGATGATTGGACCCTGATCATGTTGTGCCTCTTGATTGGAGGTACTTTTGTTCATTAGGCATTTGTCGTGCGAATTTCCCTGCTGTTTAAACAAAAGTCATATGCAAACAAAGTTATGTCAAAATGCAAAGCTTATGTCTGTCTTGAAGATTTTGAAAATGCATTATTTTTCATAAAACAAGGGAATGTTTGTAAAACGTGATGTCAACTCCGTATTTACCGTAGGCCTTCAGGAGTCAGGATACCTTTCGTAACAGTATGCTTTCGAACTAACCCATGCTTCAGCTAGGACTTTTGAGGGTTATAACGTGGCCTGGTTCACGGTTTAAGAAACAAAGGATAAAGGCTCAAATTATTTGCACCCACCCGCTCTTCGTGATGTTCTCCAAACCTAAACTCAGTTAATCGTGCGTTAGACCTTGCTGGAGTCTTTGCTTTGATGTTCCAATAATGGTTCAGATGTTGATGATTTCTTTTGAATAGGCAGTCATTTTTTTTTGCTTTGATTGAGGGTTTGTGAGACCTCTTTCTTGATTTTTATTATCCCTTTCTTTTTTTTGCCTGAACTGTTTCCTTTTTTGGAATTACACTCAGCTGGATGCCCCAGTTTTGTAAGTCTCCTTCATGGGTTTTGACTTAATGGGTTTTTTATTTTTTGAGATAATGACTGCTTGTCCTTGTGATTTATTCAGAACCATCACTGTCTTTTGTTTTGTAAGGACTCCTTTGGTGCCATTTGTTATGCACTTGGATCAACTGAGAGAACTACCTTGCCCCAGGTTATGATAAAGGGTTTTAAATTTCGAAAAGAAAAACTCCTACTTCTTTGGCTCAGAGAGGTTGACGAGGGATTATCATCCTTATAACTCCAGTGTTTAGGAATTGAAACAATGCCTGTACCTCATCAGCGGGGTCTGTTCAAAAGCATACTGTAAAGATCGTGGTATCGTTTTCGTCATCCTCCCTCAAGAGGCTTAGAATTTTAGATCAAGAGCTGACATCAGAAAAAATATGAAAATAATTTGCATTTAGTGAATACGAATATATTGTTTCAGAACAGACATATGCGATGCATTAATGAAATAACAACGTTCTAACATGAGTAAATGTTTGAACAAAAGAGAATTGCAACTTGAACATTCGAATGAACAAAAATTTCTCAATCCTAGCCATGTTTTGGCAAGGGAGCAGTGATCATGTTGGGAGTCTCGGGTACTTCAAACTGAATCTCTCCAGCGTCGATCATGTCTTGAATCTTGTTTTTGAGAGGCCAGCAGTTGTCCGTAGTATGCCCCGGGCTATCAGAATGGTATGCACACCTATCGTTGGGATGATAGTTAGGAGCAGAAGTGTTCGGATTCCGAAGAGGAGCCCTTAAGGTGATCAGCCCTGCCCTCAACATTTGTTGCAGTGCTTGATCCAGCGACATGTTGATTTTGGTGTACTGCCTTTTAGGCTTGTCTGGTTTGCTCTGATCAGCCCGTTGTTCTGGGCGAGGTCGTTGTTGGACCTGTGAAGTAATAGCAGCTTGGAGAGGCCCAAACCTTTGACTTCTTGGAAGTTGATTAATGACTGGGTCCTTGACTTGGGCTGGTTGCTTCATGTCTTGATGAAGCTGACTGATCATGGCCCTCAGCTCTCCTTGCTCCTGAGCTAAACCTTGAATGAGTTCCCTTTGCCCCAGCATCTGGGTTTTCAATGTGTCTACCTCAGCTTGTAGACGTTTCAGCTGTTCGTCCTTGTCATCTTCAGGACTCTTTCTGATCGGATTCCCCATGAGGAGTGTCCTCAACTCTTCCTGCCCCTTGGATAGGCTTAGGAAGATCTCTTGGAATTGAGCCTCTTGAGCATGAGGTCCCTGGTTATCTTGTTGAGAAGCCATTGCTGAAATAAGCAGCGAACAAGGGTAAGTGACCTGCAACAAGGGTACCTGTAATGCAACGATATGTATGATATGCATGCAATGTTTTCAAGGACCTCGCAGGGTAAACAAGAAAATTGTTAGCATTGGAATTTATAGCTTGATTGAAAGAAACCCATGTTGTTGAGAATTCTTCTTCAAAGGGTCAAAGGCTCACCATATCCAGTGGGTCATAGCCCCTGACAGCCTTGGCTAGGGCCACCTTCTTCCAGTGTCAAAGCTCACCATATCAAGTGGGTCATAGCCTCTGACTTTAGTCTAGAGGAAAATAAATCCTCTTTGCCCCTTGCTGGGATAGTTGATTCACCATGACCTGCATCACAAGCCCTTGAGATCCTTGAAATGAGTTAGGATGTATGCAATGGTATGATGTTATGGTATGCATGGGGTAATGTGAGTAAACCCTGTTATGAGTCCTTATTAAGGACTGCAAACCAAAACCTGCAAGAAAACTTGGTAACCCTGTTATGAGTCCCAATTAAGGACTATAAACAAAACCTGCAAGCAACTTAGTAAACCCTGTTATGAGTCCCAATTAAGGACTATAAACAAAACCTGCAAGCAACTTAGTAAACCCTGTTATGAGTCCCAATTAAGGACTATAAACAAAACCTGCAAGAACAAGTGTCAGGTAACAGGCATGCGGATAGTCAAGTACGAAGGCACACAAGTCACACAAGAGAAGCCCTTAGAGTTTAGGCCAGCATGAGGTCTAGGTGTTACCCTCTTTCAGTTGGTTGGTTCATACCTGTCCTATCAAAGTAATCGGGTTCTTAGAGGATCCCAATATCATTGACTACCCTCAATCGGTCATAACTCCAGCATCGCAATCTTTTCTTGCGGCCAGAACCATCACGAGAGTTTGGCCTCAATGGGCGTAGCATACTGCTACTGTTCTAAAGGCCAAGTTGTGTCAATTAAGGTTCTAAGGTTGTTGGTGCTTAATGACTCCTTAGAAGACCCATATTCTCCTCGTTGCGACACAAGGGATATCGGTACAGACTAAGGTGCCACACCAACGTAGCCACTGCTTCACCTGTGTCGGTCTACGCCGGACAGGTCCCTCACAGCTTATGCTACCTAAACAGGGTATCCCCAGATCCGGGTTAGGATCTATGTATCTCCGATGCAACCCACAATAGTAAAGCAAGCAAATCAATACAAGTGAAAACATAGTTATGAACTAGCCCTAAGGTACACCCCACTTTATAAGATATCCCCAGCAGAGTCGCCAGTCCTGGCGATCGGTGGATCTGGAACTGACTGTTTAACGCTGGTTCGCGAAATATCGCGGAAGCAAGAGTCGCCACCGTCTTTTATTTTCTCCAAATGGAAAGGACAAAAGCACAGAAAAATTCCTTAAAGAGATTGCTCTCGGTTCGGGAGGTAGATTATAGAAAGGGAAGGTGTTAGCACCCTTTCTATCCATGGTTATCCATGGGCTCTTAGATACTTGCTCACTTGTGTTTTCAAAAATGGTTTGTTTGCTTTTCAACTGTGGGTTTTAAAAAGTTTCTTTGAAAATTTCAGTTCGACTCTTGTATCGGTCCTCAAGAGTGTTTGAAAAATTGCTTTCGAAAGCTTTTTGAAAATGTGTTGGTGTGAAAAGTATTTTTGATTTGTTTTTGAAATTAGAGCAAGTATCTAGAGTCATCTACCTACCCTAAGGAATTCGTCTGTGTAAATGTCCTTTAAAGTAGTGCCATCCCACCATTGAGAGGTAGGTAGCACCACCGTTGGAGGTGTTCGGGTCAATTCGGGGTTCGAGACATGGTGATCACCAGAGCAATAGGAAGATACCTTAGAAGCTACCCTCATGCCAGGTTCCCGGATCATGAGGACTTACTAAAACATCCTCTACTCGACGATCACCTTTCGAGGCAAGGCAACAGTGAGGCGTACCCTAGGGGTGGTGTGTGCGATTTGTGTGTCGTTTTCATTTGCATTTGTCTTGTCATGTTAATTGTGATCTACGCTTGATTTTATTTAAGGCCATTCATTCTTGCATGCTTTGTTTAACAGTTAAAATATTTGCGAGGAAAAATAAATCTAAAGCTATTACAAATGGCGCGGGTCCACATCGCCAAAATTAAACCGGACCCGATTTGATAGAAAAATAAATAAAGCAAAGTAAATAACGAAATTGAAAAGTGCGAGAAGTAATTACAAGGCTTTGGGAGAGGTACATAATTATTTAAGCAACATAAAGTAAATATGCGAAATAAAAAAAAAATCGAAACGAGGGCGTTGGACCCTTTTGCAAATTAAATTAATAAGGAATTAACATTAAAATTAAAAGAAGAATGTTTTTGGTATTTTGTGTTTTTTAAGATTCAATAGAAAAAAGAATTAATTTAAAATTAACTAACCCTAATTCTAATGGTTTTTAAATTTATTATGAAAGTATTAAAATTTAACCTAAATTAAACCTAAGTTTTTTATGTACAATTTAATTATAAAAATAAATAAATAAATAATATTATTAAAAAAGGAGAATTAAAAAGGAATAAAAATTAATTAAACCTATTTCTACATTTTTTAGATTTTTCATGAAAAGAATTAATATTAAAACCCTAATTTAACTAAATTTAATTATATACAAATATTTACAAGAAAATATGAAAATAAAATATTTATTATGTTTTTTGCCTTTTCTGTTTTTTATGATGTTTTTATATTTTATGTAAAAATAATTAATTAACAACAAAACAAATAAACAAATAATTGAAAATAAAATAAAACATAAAGGAAATTAAAAAAACATTGCAAACCAGGGGGGGTGGAAGTCCCCAATATGGAGGTATGAGCCCAGCAATCTAGCCCATTTAGTTTTGGCCTCGTTGGACTTTCCAAGATCACGTGTGGTGCGTTGACTCATCCTCATGGTGTCCATCAATTCTCAGCCCTTGATCTGAATATGCTAGACGCGTGTACGCTTGATGGTGATGGAATATGGTGCGCATTAATGTTGTGCCTGCATAGGAATTATTGTGGAAAAAGAATATTGAAATTACACAGACCTGGGACTCGAACCCAGGTCTTGGATATTGCAAAGGTGTACGTCTACCACTGAAGCGCTTGAATTACATTTAATATATAATGGTTAATAAATATTATAAAAGAAAAGAGAGTTAGTGGCCTCCAACGCGCGCGAGTTTTCAAACTAGCGTATCATTTGTTGACAACGCATCATCTCCTTCACCATCCCTGTAAAACAAAGAACAAAAGCAACGGTTTTTGAACCGTTCTATAATGTCCCATTAGAAAAAATAACGAATAGGCCATAAGGCCATATAAATTAAGCGCGACTGTTGTGTCTTCTTCGTCCAAGCTTGCTGAGTCCAATGAGGGTGGTCTTGAGTCCTAATTTTTCCTCGTTTGCAAATCCCCAATTCCAACCTCTGAAAACCCTAAAATTCACTCATGGCATATTCGTATATACAGCGTAATAATCCAATTAAACATAATGGTTAGCTTTAAAACATCAAAAGGAACAAGAATCAATAATTGAAATGTCATGAAAATGCATAGATTATAGAATACGATTATGAAATTTTCATGGAATATGTTGAGTTCTGGACACCGATTCCTTGCCTTTTGATGAATGTTCTGAATTGGAATACGATCAGTGAAGCTTCAGGAAGCCAATGGAATGAATATTAGGGCTTGAATCGTCCTGTAACAATGTTTTCAGAATTGAGTTTTATGGAGAAAATTTCAAGTTTGTAATGGCCTTTCTTGCGCAGCTTTCTGTCTATTATGATTAGGGTTCTCATCTAGCATTTGTACTGAAGGCATTAGGTCAAAAATATTGCTCAAAATCTCTTGATTTAATGAATTGAAGATTTGATTTTCTTAAGGATCTTTTTTCATCTTTTTCAATTGTTCTTGTATCAATTAGCATCCAATCACCCCAAATCTTTCCTAGTTTGCATTTGCACGAAATATTGACCTTAAAACATGTATACAAAGATTGGTTAGGGTGAATTAAATATTTTTCATATATTTAAATGATTTAAATGAATTAATATAAATAATAATTCAAATAAATAATTAAAAAATGAGAAAATACTCCCCTTTGGGCCAAGTGGTCGTGCACATGCTTAGAATGATGAATCATGGAAGAAAAATGGGCCCATTAGCATTTTTAGGTCATTTGAATCAATGTTGACTTTTCAAAATATCCAAATATTTCCCAACTTCCACAAGGCATAACTTGCTCCATTTTTAAGCTTTTCTCATGTTCTTGGACATTTTGGAAAGGTCTTTGAGTCCTCTAACCAATGTCTTTGGTCCCATGTCATTTTGATTTACCAATCTCAAGTTATGGCCTTTGACTTAAAGTCCCTTTTTGTTGACTTTTGAAAATGACCTATAATGTTGAAATTGATAACTTTTTGTGAAAGCATTTCTTGGACTTGAAGTATGAAGATGAGTTGTAGGAAATGTCTTTCTCTTCAAAATGAGCTTTGGATGGGATTTTTCTGATAATCCATGTGAAAGGTATGCCCTGGTCAATTTCAGTTGACTTTTTCAACTGTCCAAATATAGTAACTTTTGCATCTTGATGATTTTCTGAGCCAAGTTTTGAGAATCATGATCAAGCATTGATCAAATGATGTTTGTGGCTTCAAAATGATATGTTGACCAACAATTTGAACTTTTGACTGTCAAATGACCATTTTGCCCCTACAGTTGACTGTAGTGCAATTTAGGGTTTTGACTGTGCAATTTTGAGCTGAATGCCTTGAAACTTGATATGAGGATACTTGACCATATTTGTAATCATGTGAGACTTGATTGGGCCTTTGAAACCTTCAATTTCTTGATCAGAACACAAACCCTAGTTTTGACTGTATATGAGACCTTTGCCCTGAGCAACCCTTGGGGAATTTTGTAGCTTGGCTTGGCAATTTCCTGAAGAATATGGGAGGGCAAATTTTGGGGTACAACATTAATGATATTAAATTAAGTTATTAGATTAATTAAAATTAAAATGAAAAGGGAATTATTTTTGGTTTTTTTGGTATTTAGGAGAATTTAATGCAATTAAACCTAATTCTACAATTTTTATTTTTATTATGAAAACATATTAAAGTTTAACCTAAAATTAACCCTAATTAATTAATGCGATTTAATTCATAAAAATAAATAGTTAATTATTAGTGAAAAGAAAAGAAAAAAAGGATAAAAATTAATTAAAACTAATTCTACCAATTTTGAATTATTTAAGAAAATGTTAAGATTTACTCCTAAATTAAACTGATTAATTAATAAAAGTTTTTATTTACAAAAAATATAACGTTAAATAAAAATATTAATTTTTGTCTCTTTTCTGATTTTTTTGGTGTTTTTTATATATTATGAAAATAATAATTTAAAAGAAATTAATTAAAATAAAGACAATAATTGAAAATAATACCAAAATAATGAAAAGAAATAATGCAAACCTAGGGGGTTCTGCCCCTAATTTGGAGGTTTTGATCAGTATTTTTGGGCCCAATTGTCCCTGGCCTGGTGGACTTTTCCAGCTAGCATGCATAGGCGTTGACTATAGTTCACCATGTTCTACAGATCCTGGCCCTTGATTGAATGCAATGGTACGCGTGGACGGCTTGATTGAGGAACGTATGGTGGTCCTCTAACGTTGAACCTGCATAGGATGATAAGTAGAAAAATAACATTGGAAAGGGTGAGGGACCTGGGGCTCGAACCCAGGTCCTAGAGATTACCACTAACAAGCCTTGCCACTGAAGCACTCAACGCGTTTTGTAAGTATTATGGAGAACAAACAATATAATATAAAAATAATGGTTAGTGGATTTTGCACGCAAAAATTCAAATGAACCAGTCATGCCTCGCCACCTAAGCGTCTTCTTCTTCGTTCTATTTTTTTTTCTGAAACACAAAGAACATATGCCACGGTTTTGTAAACGTTCCAAAATGTGCCCTTTCGGAAAATAGCGATTAGCTAGTCTTGGCATATAAATAGGGCGCGACCCCATCAACGGATTGGTTGGAAGCTTCTGAATCTGATGGTGCCATTCTCGTGTCCCAATTATTCCTTGAACGCAAAGCCCTAAATCAGAACCCCTGTAACCCTAAAACACGACAATGGTGGTTTTGCATACAGTGTATAAAAATCCAATCAAAGTATATGGTTAGCTTTAAAATACATCACTCAGTATGAATCTACAAATAAAATGCCATGAAAATGCCTAGAACTCAGAATACGAATATGCATTTATATGAAAAAAATTTGACTTCTGGATACCGATTCAAGGCGTTATGGTTGATGTTCTTGATTGAAAAAGTCTCCTGGCAACCTTGGCAAGCTAATGGAATAGGTATTTGGTCTTGAAAAGCCTCGTAACCTTGTTTTCAGTTTCCACCTTTTTTGACAAAAATTCAAGTTTTATTCTTTTGATATGGCGCAGCTTCTTGGTTAGCAGGCATTAGGTCTTGATCAAGCTTATGTATGGAATCAATTAGGGTTAAAATTTGATCCAAAAAACCTTTGCATTGATTGAATAATATTTGGTTTTCAAGGCAAAATATTTTCTAATCTTTTCATGCAAACTTAGTCCAAATCATGTTCAATCACCAAGATACTTTCCAAATCTGATTACACACAAAATCTTAAGATTATTCTATGCACAAAAAGATTTGAAAAATTAGGTTTAGTATTTTTTACATATTTAATTTAATTAAATGAATTATTAATAATTAAAAATCCAAATAAATAAAATAAAATGATAAAAAACTTCCCTTTTGGCCAAATGGTCGTGCACATGCCTTGGATGATGAATTGTGGAAGAAAAAGAGGCCCATTAGCAATTTTAGGTCATTTGAAGCAATGTTGACTTTTCAAAATATCCAAAAATTTCCCAACTTCCACAAGGAATAACTTGCTCAATTCTTAAGCTTTGCTCATGTTCTTGGACATTTTGGAAAGGTCTTTGAGTCCTCTAACCAATGTCTTTGGTCCCATGTCATTTTTATTTACCAATCTCAAGTTATGGCCTTTGACTTAAAGTCCCTTTTTGTTGACTTTTGAAAATGACCTATAATGTTGAAATTGATAACTTTTTGTGAGAGCATTTCTTGGACTTGAAGTATGAAGATGAATTGTAGGAAATGTCTTTTTCTTAAAAATGAGCTTTGGATGGAATTTTCTTGATAATCCATGTGAAAGTTATGCCCTGGTCAATTTACAGTTGACTTTTTCAACTGTCCAAATAAGGAAACTTTTGCATCTTGATGATTTTTGAGCCAAGCTTTGAGAATCATGATCAAACATTGATCAAATGATGTTTGTGGCTTCAAAATGAGATGTTGACCAAAAATTTGAACTTTTGACTGTCAAATGACCATTTTGCCCCTACAGTTGACTGTAGTGCAATTAGGGTTTTGACTGTGCAATTTTGTGCTGAAAGTCTTGAAACTTGGTATGAGGGTGCTTGACCATATTTGTAGGCATGTGGGACTTGATTGGACCCTTGGAAACTTCATTTACTTTGTCAGAATCAAAACCCTAATTTTGACTGTTAGGAGGCCCTTGAACTGTGCAACCCTTGGGGAGATTTTGAAGCTTGACTTGGCAAATCTTGAAGGATATGGGAGGGCAAATTTTGGGGTACAACAGTTGCCCCTGTTCAATCTTCTTAGACCTGAGGATGCAGATTGGCTGACGTGCCTTTCGTAATCCGAGTGTGGAAGATGATTGAACACTAGAGTGCCCAGAAATTTGCGCTCGCATAGCAGCAGTGTGATGGTGGAATGGGCTTATAGATGCCATGCTAAGAGATGATGGAAGGTGGATGGGCTTATAGATGCCATCTGGATGTTGATCGCGTAAGAGATTCCTTAGCGAGAACCTGCGTACCTGCAAAAGAAAAATGAATACCTGGCCTGTTACAGGAGCTGGTCTTCAGATAGATGTGCAGGGGTGTCCTGACTGGTTACGGGAGCTGGATCTGGAGCTTCAAACGGCGATGAATGAAACAGGGATGGTTACTACCTCAGCAGGAACGGTGAGAGAACCTTGGATGATTTCAACTTCAACAGCAATCGTTGAGCGAAATCTTGGGATGATTACTACCTCCGCAGGATCGGGGAGAGAACCATAGGCGATTACAATCTCAACAGCAAACATTGAGAGAATCTTGGTGGGAATTATCATCTCCGCAGTATCGGGGAGAGAACCATAGGCGATTACAATCTCAATAGAAATCATTGAGAAAACCTTGGATGGAATTATCATCTCCGCAGTATCGGGGAGAGAACCATAGGCGATTACAATCTCAATAGCAATCATTGAGAAAACCTTGGATGGAATTATCATCTCCGCAGTATCGGGGAGAGAACCATAGGTGATTACAATCTCAATAGCAATCATTGAGACAACCTTGGGTGGAATTATCATCTCCGCAGTATCGGGGAGAGAACCATAGGCGATTACAATCTCAATAGCAATTATTGAGAGAATCTTGGTGGGAATTATCATCTCCGCAGTATCGGGGAGAGAACCATAGGCGATTACAATCTCAATAGCAATCATTGAGAAAACCTTGGATGGAATTATCATCTCCGCAGTATCGGGGAGAGAACCATAGGCGATTACAATCTCAATAGCAATCATTGAGAAAATCTTGGATGGAATTGTCATCTCCGCAGTATCGGGGAGAGAACCATAGGCAATTACAATCTCAATAGCAATCATTGAGAAAACCTTGGATGGCTTCTACTGAGTCTTCATCAGAAAAATCTGTTTGGGGTTGATTTAACTGGACTAGAGAAGGCCTTGGACCGAATAAGAAACAGAGAATCTTAGGGTCGATTAACTGAACCGGTCTAGGTCTTGAAATGTAGCTTGAGAACTTAACTGGATCTTTCCTGAAAGGTAAAGGTCAGTTATATGCAATGCATGATATGAATCAAGCAATGATGTTCTCAACATAAATGAGATTGTAAGATATGATGCGTCTATGCATGCTATAATGATGTATGGAAGTGCGATGTTTATGAATTTATTTTTCGTCTAGGAAAGTAAATCCTTGACGGGTGCCGGGAAGTCACTCCTGGGCTGATGTTGGAGAATAGATTTTGCTTCCGCTGGGAATGAGAGTTGCAAGAATACCGGTAGGAGAAGATAACTCCGTTGGGGAATAAACTTGGCGAATGGATTACCATGTGGGGAGAAAAGTACTCTAACGATCTTGCTGGGAAGCAATACTCTGTGGGGAGAGAGATACTTTGCTGGAATGTTGATAATAACTTGCTGGGGATACCATTGTTATGTTGGAAGTGTTGATAGACTTCGCTGGGGGTAAGGAGACTGTGTTGACGACGACCTTTCCGTGGCTTTTGGCTGAGGATAACCCAGTTATATCCTAGTACGGAAATAACTCTTTGAATAAAGCCGAACGACGCGTTCGTGCTCTGTGAGGATAAGCTTCCAGAATCTACTGGGGATGAGCTTACTGCTGGGGAGATGGATTCCAACTTTCCTGGGGAAACTGGATTGGACTCTCTTGGGGAAGTTTGAACTGCATCAGGGAAGTGACTCCTTTGAATATTTGATATACCGCCGGGGAACAATCTTTAGACCAAGACTGCCGGGGATGCTTGTTAAGGATATATATGCTGCTGGGGAATGTTGAGATCTGCTGGAGGATACTCAACTTCTTTAAGTTTGATAGTAGCTTCGCTTGAGGAGAGCGTATTGACTTGCTGACGTACTCTCTGGGGAATTAAGATATGCCGGTTATGTTCTTTAGCTGAACCTATCTTGATGCCTTGGAGGACAGAACAATTAGATTACTTAGACAACTCTTTTATTGCCCCTGTTTCTAATGTTACCTGTAATTAATCCTTTGTTTCGTATGCAAATATTTATGAGTTAGCAAATTATTGTCAATGCATATATCACAAACTGAACCTTGGACGTTCTTCGCAAAACAAAACAGAAAAAGAAAAACAATTGGTACTTTCAATTGAAAAATATATTTGTATTGATTTTTGAATGGCCTGTAAATAGGCGTTTATGTACAAGAGGCTGACGTCCTAGTAAGAGAACGCCGCCGAGAAATAGAGTTTATACAAATTTTGTACAAGAGAAAATAAAACAGCTGTGTGAAATGAATGATCCCACTGGGTTTCAACTCTGCTATTGCCTTTATAACTCTGAGCGTCTCATCACTTGATGACCTTGGTTGAAGATGAAGCTGACTGATCGATGCCGTCTGAACTTGATGTAGATACCGGATTCTGGATGCAAGGTGATCCAATGAGACATAGTATTACGCTTTATCCCTAACTTTTTCCTGGACCGCCCTTTCGGGTTTTCAGTCCACCGGGATACCCATTTTTGCCCAAGCCGCCTTTTCAGGTTTTCGACTTGCCGGGTGTACAGATTTTTTTTCATTTCATCCCTTCATTTTGCCCGAACCCTTTTGGTTCGCCGGGAAGCCCTAATTTTTGCCTAGGCATGTCAGCCTAGCGGGTCTTTTTTATGCATAGTATCTTTTTACTATGTCTGCATTGGCGGGGTGAGGAAGGTCGTCACCATCCATATTGGTTAAAATCATGGCTCCTCCTGAGAACACATGTTTGACCACAAATGGCCCTTCGTACATAGGGGTCCATTTGCCCCTTGGATCACTCTGAGGAAGGATGATTCGCTTGATTACCAGATCCCCAACTTGATATTCCTGTGGTCTGACCTTTTTGTTAAATGCCCTGATCATTCGTTTTTGATACGTCTGACCATGACAGATAGCAGCAAGCCTCTTTTCATCAATAAGGTTGAGCTGATCAAGTCGTGTCTGGATCCAATCCTCTTCGCTCAGATTTGCATCCTTCATTATCCGGAGAGAGGGTATTTGCACTTCGATCGGTAAGACTGCCTCCATACCATAAACCAAAGAGAAAGGAGTTGCCCCGGTTGACGTCCTGGCTGAGGTACGGTACCCATGTAGAGCGAACGGTAACATCTCGTGCCAATCTTTATAAGTCACTGTCATCTTCTGCACGATTTTCTTGATATTTTTATTTGCTGCTTCTACAGCCCCATTCATCTTCGGTCTGTAAGGAGAAGAATTGTGGTGCTGTATTTTGAACTGCTCGCAGAGCTCAGTGATCATCTTGTTATTCAGATTGGTACCGTTATCTGTAATGATCCTTTCTGGGACACCGTACCGACAGATCAGATTATGCCGAATGAACCGTGCCACAATAGTCTTGGTTACCGTAGCGTAGGATGCTGCTTCGACCCACTTTGTAAAATAATCAATCGCCACTAGGATGAAGCGATGCCCATTAGATGCCGTAGGTTTAATCTCACCGATCATGTCAATGCCCCACATTGCAAACGGCCAAGGCGCAGTCAGAACATTCAGGGGAACCGGAGGAACATGCACCTTGTCTGCATAAATCTGGCACTTATGGCATATCCTGGAATGTTGGTAGCAGTCAGCTTCCATTGTGGACCAGTAATATCCTGCCCGAAGGATCTTCTTTGCCATTGTATGTCCACTGGAATGTGTACCAAAGGTCCCTTCATGTAGCTCTTCCATGATCCTGTCTGCTTCAGTCTTATCCACACAACGCAGTAAGGTTGAATCATGGTTTCGCTTGTACAAGATGTCGTTGCTAAGGAAGAACTTTGCCGCGAACCTTCTCAGGAACTTCTTATCATTGACCGAGGCACCTTCAGGGTATTCCTGAGCTTCCAAATATCTCTTCACCTCATGGTACCAAGGCTTCTCAGTCACCAACTCAGTCTCGAGATCACAACAGTATGCTGGTTCGTCCAGTTTCCAGATGATGATCCGGGGAGCCTCATTATCCCATTTGACCTTGAACATAGAAGACATTGTAGCTAGCGCGTCCGCCAACTGATTCTCTTCTCTTGGAAAGTGTTCAAAGGTTATCTTCGTGAAGTGGGGGATCAAGGTCAACACACATTCTCTGTAAGGAATAAGATTCGGATGTTTCGTATCCCACTCTCCTTTGATCTGATTGATCACGAGAGCGGAATCTCTGAAGACACTCAGAAACTTGATCCTTAGGTCGATCGCAGCTTGAAGACCCATGATGCACGCCTCATACTCTGCCATGTTGTTGGTACAGTTGAAACATAGCCGGGCAGTGAGCGGAGTATGAGTGCCTTGAGGAGATATGATTACAGCGCCAATGTCGTTTCCCAAAGCGTTGGAGGCTCCGTCAAAGTGCATGGACCATCGGGATCCTTCCTCAGGTCCTTCATCCGGTCCAGGTACTTCACAACCAGTCACAATCATGATACTTTCGTCCGGAAACTCGAAATTCATTGACTGATAGTCATCTACGGCTTGATGTGCCAAGTGGTCTGCCAATACACTTCCTTTGATGGCTTTCTGGGTCGTGTACTGAATGTCATATTCCGTCAAGATCATTTGCCATCTTGCTATTCTCCCAGACAGAGCAGGCTTTTCGAATATATACTTCATAGGATCCATCTTTGAGATCAACAAGGTAGTGTGAGTCAGCATATACTGTCTCAGCCGGCGAGCAGCCCATACCAAAGTGCAGCAAGTTTTCTCGAGCAGTGAGTATCGGGTCTCACAGTCGGTAAACTTTTTGCTAAGGTAATAAATGGCATGCTCTTTTCGGCCAGACTCGTCATGCTGCCCCAGCACACACCCCATTGAGTTGTCAAGCACTGTCAGATATAGTATCAGAGGTCTTCCTTCAACCGGTGGCATAAGGATGGGTGGTTCTTGGAGATACTCTTTAATTCTGTCAAACGCGGCCTGACATTCATCATTCCAACGTACTACCTGATCTTTCTTCAGCAGCTTGAAGATTGGCTCACAGGTAGCCGTCAGGTGTGAGATGAAGCGAGCAATGTAATTCAGGCGTCCTAAAAAGCCTCTGACTTCCTTCTCTGTCCTAGGAACTGGCATCTTTTGAATAGCTTTAACCTTAGCAGGGTCCACTTGAATACCCTTATCACTTACCACGAAGCCTAGCAACTTTCCAGATCTTACCCCGAAGGTGCACTTGTTCGGGTTCAATCTCAGCTTGTACAGTTTCAACCGGTCAAACAATTTCTGCAAATGATCTATGTGCTCTTCCTCAGTCTAGGACCTTGCGATCATGTCGTCAACATACACTTCTATCTCATGATGGATCATGTCATGAAATAAAGCAACCATGGCACGTTGGTAGGTTGCCCCAGCGTTCTTCAGTCCAAACGGCATGACCTTGTAGCAGAAGGTGCCCCACTGAGTAACAAAGGTAGTCTTTTCCATGTCTTCAGGTGCCATCTTGATCTGATTATAACCTGAAAAACCATCCATGAAAGAAAACACCTTATGCTGAGCTGTATTGTCAACGAGGACATCAATGTGAGGTAGAGGGAAGTCATCTTTGGGGCTGGCCCTGTTCAGATCCCTGTAGTCGACACACATTCTGACCTTACCGTCTTTCTTAGGTACCGGCACCATGTTAGCAACCCACTGAGGGTAGGAAGTCACTGCAAGGAACCCAGCATCAAACTGCTTCATAACCTCGGCTTTGATCTTCTCAGACATCTCTGGACGCATACGGCGGACCTTTTGCTTAACCGGAGGGCAGTCTTCCTTGGTAGGCAAGTGATGGACCACAATATCAGTGTCCAACCCGGGCATGTCTTCGTAGGACCAGGCAAAGATCTCCACATAATCATGTAGCATCTTAGTCAACCGTTGTTTCACGCTGAGCTCTAGGTTGGCACCAATCTTTACCTCTTTCCTGTCTTCTTCAGTACCCAAGTTTATTATTTCCACTGGCTCTTCGTGTGGTTGAATTGCCCTCTCTTCCTGAAGTAACAGTCTTGCAAGCTCGTCAGGCACTTCGCAATCATCTTCACCTTCGTCTTCGGCTAAGTTGATCGGATTTTCAAAGTCATAATTGGCGGTAGCAGAGTCGTTACCAGTGAGATCCAGAGTGTATTGAAATCTGTATGAGTGAGTGTGTGTAAATACAGCTGTTTTGAAATATAGATAAAGGAAGAAAAGACAGAAAAGGAGCATAAGATTTTGAAATGCGAGAAAACGTCCAAGATTTTCATTTATGATATATGAAATGACAATTTATATGCCCTCACAAATGAAGCCAACAGTGCCCCGGGTAAGGCACCGGGCCATAAAGTTTTTAATTGTTTATTACAGATACCAAAACAAAGAATTCATTACTCAGTAACAAGAGAAACATGTAGATTGTCCTTTGCACTCCAATTGCTAGGTCCACTGTCGGTTGCCGGGTAGATCCAGCTATCAAACTCAGCTTCATCCACTTCATCCTCGTCCCCAATAGCATTGACTCCATGAGCAGGCAGGGGAGCTGTCACTACATTAGGCTTCTCAGATGCCTCAAACTGTACCTCCTTCGCATCAATAAGGTCCTGCAGCTTGCTCCTTAAGGCCCAACAGTCATCAGTGGAATGCCCCGGGCTATCGGAGTGATAAGCACAGCGGGCATTTGGATTGTACTTAGGAGATGCAGTATTTGCAAACTTCGGAGCCTCTCTGACGGTTACTAGATTGGTTGAGAGCAGCTGTGGCAAGATCTGCGATAAGGTCATGCTCAAACGGGTAAACTCTCTCTGGGGTCTTTCAGCCCTTTGAGGATTGGTTGGCCGAGGAGCGGCATCAGGTTTAGCAATCATTACCGCACTGACAGATTGGCGGCGCTCAGATTTCTCTGGTCTCCGGGAGCCATATACAGCACTAGCCTCCTTTTTGAAGGGTTTCTTCTCAGAACTAGACGATGCACCCTTCGGAATCTTTCCCGACTTCAACCCAGCCTCAATTCTCTCTCCAGTCAGAATCAGATCAATGAACCCTGCAGACGAATTCCCAATAAGATGGTTGAAAAATGGCCCAGATAGAGTCCCCAAGAACATGTCTACCAACTCCCGATCAGTCAACGGAGGCTGCACCCTGCCAGCCAGATCCCTCCACTTCTGAGCGTACTCCTTAAAACCTTCACTTGAACCTAACGACATACCCTGGAGTTGGGTACGCGTAGGGGCAAGGTCAGCATTATATTGATACTGCTTATAGAAAGCAGTAGCCAACTCCTCCTAGTTACGAACCTTGGTCCCATCCAGTTGATAGAACCATTCGAGATGAGTCCCTGAAAGACTCTCCTGGAAGAAGTGGATCCACAAATTCTTATCCACTGAGTACGGTTGAATTTTCCGAACATAGGACCTGAGATGTAACTTGGGACAAGACGCCCCGTCGTACTTAGTGAAAGATGGTGCTTTGAATTTACGAGGAATAATTACACCAGTAGACAAACCCAAATCTCCGAAATCCAGCCCAGGTACCTGTTGTATCTCCATAGCATTCAACCTGTCTTCCAACTGCTTGTATCTGTCTTCTGCAGGAGGATACTGCTCTTCATCAAAATCAGTCTCGTTATCAGAGACTACTGGACTAGGACCTTTTTCCGCTTGAGGAGTACCCTTGCCAATGGAAGAACCAGCCTCTTCATTTTGCAGAGTGTTGCCAAACCTTCGGCCCGAGCTGAACAGAACAGTTCTCCTCTTCTTCTTCTTTTCCTTCTTAAGGAGCAGAGCCTTCAGCTCTTCTTGGCCCTGAGCCAAACCCATGATTAGTTCCTGAAATTGCGTGTTCTGCGCCTGAAGAGCTTTGATGGACATCTCAGTTGATGACGAGTCAGGATTCATGATGCTGAAATAAACAGCGAAGAACGGTAAGCAACCTGAAAAGAGGAAAACCTGCTATGCATATGATGAATGATATATGTCTATGCAATGTATTCAAGGGTTCGAAAGTTCAAATTTGTTGTAGACAAAAAGGAACACACGTTATCATTAAGGAAATAATTGTTCAGTACATCAAAGCCTCATGGGCAACATAATACAAAAGCAAATCAATCCCAAAATACACTACGCATCCTCTTTGGAGCTATGTAAGTGTTGAGATTCCTCTCCTCACGCAACAGGTGGGTGAGCTCCAAGACCTTCTTTTCACTGGCATGTAGACTGGTCTCAAGAGAATTTTGTTCTTCCTTAAGCTGGACCCAGCTCTTCTGCATCTCTTCCCAGGATGTGGGCATATCAGGGTGCTGAATAGTGTAGGACACTTCCCCTTCCAAGACTGGTTCTTTGATTACTGGGAGCATATGAGGATAAGGCATCACTAACTTCTGGGAGCGGGCGCGTACCCACTTGAGATAAGGTTCCAACGGGATGGAGTTCCTGTGCCCCAGTGTCTTACTGTCTATCCTACTTGGCATCCTCCAAGCTCTGATAAATCTCTGGCGAAGTCCTTGAGTATCGTTGTCGAAGTCAAAAACTATGTCAGGAATCAACATGTCATGAGGACCATCCCTCCGAGCATAACCAAACTGTCTCCAAGCCAGGCATGGGTTGTAAGTAATACCTCCTCTGATTCCAAGTAAAGGAACATTAGGGTACTCCCCGCAACGATCAATGATAGTGACATCTTCTCTGGACCTCGGGCACCAATGTATATCCGCATGTGTAAGAGTCATCAACTGTTGTGACCATCTCAAACCCCGCTCGTTCTTCAAAACTGATTGTGGAAGGTGCGAAATAAACCACCTTCCCAGGAGAGGAGTGCAACACATTAGGACACCTCTTTTTCTCATGGTTCGAGTGTAACATGAGTGAAGGATGTCCCCCAGCAACGTAGGTATAGGATTCCTGGACATAAAGATCTGGACAGCACTGACATCTATAAGCTGATCTGGATTAGGGAACAACACCAAACCATAGACAAGGAGGGCCACAACTTCTTCAAAAGCTTGTAGGTCAAGGGAGTTCCAACATTCATGGGCCTTTTCAAACAGAAACCTGGCTAAGAACCCTTTGATACCACTTCTAACTTCCCAATGTCCCTTGAGGTCAGATGACTGTAGGTGCAAGGCTTTAGCAATCTCTTCAAGCTTAGGTTCCTTTTCTGTACCGTTGTAGGGTAGTTGATCAAGGATAGGGATCTTCAAGAGCCGGGAGAACTCCTCCAATGTAGGTACCAGCTGATAGTCCAAGAAGGTGAAACAGTGATGCAGAGGGTCAAAGAATTGGAACAGGACCTTTATCATATCTTCCTCAATGTTGGTATTGACCAAGCTGATGAGACTTCCATGTCTTTCACTGAATGAAGAGTTCTCAGGAATCCTGGATATAAGTTCCTTAAGCTGAGGAGGGATCCTTACAAGGCTGACTTGAATTGTCTTCCTACGAACAGTTTCCATGTCCTACAAAACAAGAACAAAGATGAAGATTCGAACCCCTGAAATGGTTAGTCAATGCATATGATGCTGGATGATGTCATGATGCTATGATTAAACACACCACAGATATTTACAAAGACAAACATGTAAGGCACACAAGGCACACAAGACAAGCCCTTAGGGTTTAAGGCCAGCATGGGGTCTGGGTAGTACCCTCTTGAAGTTGGTGGGTTCAACCTGTCCTATTAGAAGTAACCGGGTTCTAAGGGTCCCAATATCACGGGATTTCTTTCATTGTTCATCGTTTCGATTTAGCCACTGAACTGGCGACCGAAATATTCCAGGAAAGCAACCCTCAATTGAGTGTAGTATCGAGTATCAACCAACCTCGGACTGCACCAAAGTCAGTTATCTCACTACCCTAAAGAGGCCAAGATAGTTCAATTAAGGTTCCTAAGGTCTGTTGATGCTTTATGACACCACGCGGAGGCCCCGTACTCTCCTTGACTGAACTCAAGGGTTACCGGTACACACCAAAGTGCCACATCAACGTAGCAGACTGCTTCAACCATGTCGGTATACCCCGCACAGTTCCCTCACAGCCTTGTTGCTACTTTCTAAGAAGGTATCCCCCCAGATCCGGGTTAGGATCTATAGAACTCCCTAGACAGTACCCACAATTTAAAGCAAACAATTCAGACAATTGAAAACACAAGTGATCTTAGTCCTAAGGTACACCTCACTTTAAAAGAGTCCCCAGCAGAGTCGCCAGTTCTGTGATCGGTGGATCTGGAACTGACTGTTTAACGCTGGTTCGCGAAATGTCGCGGAAGCAAGAGTCGCCACCATCTTTTATTTTCTCCAAATGGAAAGGACAAAAGCACAGAAAAATTCCTTAAAGAGATTGCTCTCGGTTCGGGAGGTAGATTATAGAAAGGGAAGGTGTTTGCACCCTTTCTATCCATGGTTATCCATGGGCTCTTAGATACTTGCTCATTTGTGTTTTCAAAAATGGTTTGTTTGCTTTTCAATGGTGGGTTTTAAAAAGTTTCTTTGAAAATTCCAGTTCGACTCTTGTATCGGTCCTCAAGAGTGTTTGAAAAATGCTTTCGAAAGCTTTTTGAAAATGTGTTGGTGTGAAAAGTATTTTTGAATTGTTTTGAAATTAGAGCAAGTATCTAGAGTCGTCTACCTACCCTAAGGAATTCGTCTGTGTAAATGTCCTTTAAAGTAGTGTCATCCCACCATTGAGAGGTAGGTAGCACCACCGTTGGAGGTGTTCGGGTCAACTCGAGGTTCGGGACATGGTGATCACCAGAGCAATGGGAAGACACCTTAGAAGCTACCCTCATGCCAGGTTCCCGGATCATGAGGACTTACTAAGACGTCCTCTACTCGACGATCACCTTTCGAGGCAAGGCAACAGTGAGGCGTACCCTAGGGGTGGTGTGTGATTTGTGTGTCATGTTCATTTGCATTTATCTTGTTCATGTCAAAGTGATCTATGCGTTTGTTTTTATTTGTCATTCATTCTTGCATGCCTTGATTAACAGTTAAAAGTGCGAGAAAAGTAAAGTTCTAAGCTATTACAAAAGGCGCGGGTCTATACATCGCCAAAATTTCCAGAACCCGATTTGACAGAAAAATAAAGAATTAAAGAGTGCGAGAAAGTATGGAATTACACGGCTTTGGGAGAGATACATGAATATTATAAAGAATAAAAAATAAATATGCGAATTGAATTAAAGTTGAAACGAGGGCGTTGGACCCTTTTTAATGATATTAAATTAACTTATTAGATTAATTAAAATTAAAATGAAAAGGGAATTATTTTTGGTTTTTTTGGTATTTAGGAGAATTTAATGCAATTAAACCTAATTCTACAATTTTTATTTTTATTATGAAAACATATTAAAGTTTAACCTAAAATTAACCCTAATTAATTAATGCGATTTAATTCATAAAAATAAATAGTTAATTATTAGTGAAAAGAAAAGAAAAAAAAGGATAAAAATTAATTAAAACTAATTCTACCAATTTTGAATTATTTAAGAAAATGTTAAGATTTACTCCTAAATTAAACTGATTAATTAATAAAAGTTTTTATTTACAAAAAATATAACGTTAAATAAAAATATTAATTTTTGTCTCTTTTCTGATTTTTTTTGGTGTTTTTTATATATTATGAAAATAATAATTTAAAAGAAATTAATTAAAATAAAGACAATAATTGAAAATAATACCAAAATAATGAAAAGAAATAATGCAAACCTAGGGGGTTCTGCCCCTAATTTGGAGGTTTTGATCAGTATTTTTGGGCCCAATTGTCCCTGGCCTGGTGGACTTTTCCAGCTAGCATGCATAGGCGTTGACTATAGTTCACCATGTTCTACAGATCCTGGCCCTTGATTGAATGCAATGGTACGCGTGGACGGCTTGATTGAGGAACGTATGGTGGTCCTCTAACGTTGAACCTGCATAGGATGATAAGTAGAAAAATAACATTGGAAAGGGTGAGGGACCTGGGGCTCGAACCCAGGTCCTATAGATTACCACTAACAAGCCTTGCCACTGAAGCACTCAACGCATTTTGTAAGTATTATGGAGAACAAACAATATAATATAAAAATAATGGTTAGTGGATTTTGCGCGCAAAAATTCAAATGAACCAGTCATGCCTCGCCACCTAAGCGTCTTCTTCTTTGTTCTATTTTTTTTTCTGAAACACAAAGAACATAGGCCACGGTTTTGTAAACGTTCCAAAATGTGCCCTTTCGGAAAATAGCGATTAGCTAGTCTTGGCATATAAATAGGGCGCGACCCCATCAACGGATTGGTTGGAAGCTTCTGAATCTGATGGTGCCATTCTCGTGTCCCAATTATTCCTTGAACGCAAAGCCCTAAATCAGAACCCCTGTAACCCTAAAACACGACAATGGTGGTTTTGCATACAGTGTATAAAAATCCAATCAAAGTATATGGTTAGCTTTAAAATACATCACTCAGTATGAATCTACAAATAAAATGCCATGAAAATGCCTAGAACTCAGAATACGAATATGCATTTATATGAAAAAAATTTGACTTCTGGATACCGATTCAAGGCGTTAGGGTTGATGTTCTTGATTGAAAAAGTCTCCTGGCAACCTTGGCAAGCTAATGGAATAGGTATTTGGTCTTGAAAAGCCTCGTAACCTTGTTTTCAGTTTCCACCTTTTTTGACAAAAATTCAAGTTTTATTCTTTTGATATGGCGCAGCTTCTTGGTTAGCAGGCATTAGGTCTTGATCAAGCTTATGTATGGAATCAATTAGGGTTAAAATTTGATCCAAAAAACCTTTGCATTGATTGAATAATATTTGGTTTTCAAGGCAAAATATTTTCTAATCTTTTCATGCAAACTTAGTCCAAATCATGTTCAATCACCAAGATACTTTCCAAATCTGATTACACACAAAATCTTAAGATTATTCTATGCACAAAAAGATTTGAAAAATTAGGTTTAGTATTTTTTACATATTTAATTTAATTAAATGAATTATTAATAATTAAAAATCCAAATAAATAAAATAAAATGATAAAAAACTTCCCTTTGGGCCAAATGGTCGTGCACATGCCTTGGATGATGAATTGTGGAAGAAAAAGAGGCCCATTAGCAATTTTAGGTCATTTGAAGCAATGTTGACTTTTCAAAATATCCAAAAATTTCCCAACTTCCACAAGGAATAACTTGCTCAATTCTTAAGCTTTGCTCATGTTCTTGGACATTTTGGAAAGGTCTTTGAGTCCTCTAACCAATGTCTTTGGTCCCATGTCATTTTGATTTAGCAATCTCAAGTTATGGCCTTTGACTTAAAGTCCCTTTTTGTTGACTTTTGAAAATGACCTATAATGTTGAAATTGATAACTTTTTGTGAGAGCATTTCTTGGACTTGAAGTATGAAGATGAATTGTAGGAAATGTCTTTTTCTTCAAAATGAGATTTGGATGGAATTTTCTTGATAATCCATGTGAAAGTTATGCCCTGGTCAATTTACAATTGACTTTTTCAGCTGTCCAAATAAGGAAACTTTTGCATCTTGATGATTTTTGAGCCAAGCTTTGAGAATCATGATCAAACATTGATCAAATGATGTTTGTGGCTTCAAAATGAGATGTTGACCAAAAATTTGAACTTTTGACTGTCAAATGACCATTTTGCCCCTACAGTTGACTGTAGTGCAATTAGGGTTTTGACTGTGCAATTTTGTGCTGAAAGTCTTGAAACTTGGTATGAGGGTGCTTGACCATATTTGTAGGCATGTGGGACTTGATTGGACCCTTGGAAACTTCATTTACTTTGTCAGAATCAAAACCCTAATTTTGACTGTTAGGAGGCCCTTGAACTGTGCAACCCTTGGGGAGATTTTGAAGCTTGACTTGGCAAATCTTGAAGGATATGGGAGGGAAAATTTTGGGGTACAACACCCGGTGAAGTTATCATCAACATCCCATCAAAGTAACTCTCTTCCCACAGAGTATTGTTCACCAGCAAGATCGCTAGAATAAGTTATTCCCCGCAGAGTAATCTATTCGTCAAGTTTATCCCCTAACAGAGTTATCTTCTCCTACCGGTATTCTTGCAACTATCATCCCCAGCGGAAACAACAAAGCACTATTCTCCAACATCAGCCCAGGATGTGACTTCCCGACACCCGTCAAGGATTTACTTTCCTAGACAAAAACATACATTCATAAACATCGCATTTCCATACATTATAGCATGCATATATGCATCATGAACATACGATCTCATTTATGTTGAGAACATCAGGGCTTGATCCATATCATGCATTGCATATGACTGACCTTTACCTTTCAGGAAAGATCCAGTTAAATTCTCAGCTATGTCCAAGACCTCCTCTGGTTCAGTTAAATCGATTCCTAAAGATTTTTCTGATTCTTATCCAGTTGAAGTTATTTCAAGACTTTTGTCTGGTTCAGTTAAATCGACCCTAAGATTTTTCTGATTCTTATCCAGTCAAAGATATTCCAAGACTTTAGTCTGGTTCAGTTAAATCGATTCTAAGATTTTTCTGATTCTTATCCAGTCAAAGTTAATCCAAGACCTTCTCTGGTTCAGTCAGATCGACGCTAAGATCTCCCTGATTCTTATTCCAGTTGAAGATTCCAAGACCTTGCCTGGTTCAGTTAAATCGACTCCTAAAGATTTTTCTGATGCCGATCCAGTCAAAGGCCTTCTCTGGTTCAGTCAGATCGACCCTAAGATCTCCCTGATTCTTATTCCAGTTGAAGATTCCAAGACCTTGCCTGGTTCAGTTAAATCGACTCCTAAAGATTTTTCTGATGCCGATCCAGTCAAAGGCCTTCTCTGGTTCAGTCAGATCGACCCTAAGATCTCCCTGATTCTTATTCCAGTTGAAGATTCCAAGACCTTGTCTGGTTCAGTTAAATCGACTCCTAAATATTTTTCTGATGTCGATCCAGTCAAAGGCCTTCTCTGGTTCAGTCAGATCGACCCTAAGATCTCCCTGATTCTTATTCCAGTTGAAGATTCCAAGACCTTGCCTGGTTCAGTTAAATCAACTCCTAAAGATTTTTCTGATGCCGATCCAGTCAAAGGCCTTCTCTGGTTTAGTCAGATCGACCCTAAGATCTCCCTGATTCTTATCCAGTTGAAGTTATTTCCAGACCTTGCCTGGTTCAGCTAAATCGACTCCTAAAGATCTTTCTGATGCCGATCCAGTCAAAGGCCTTCTCTGGTCCAGTTAAGTCGATTCCTAAAGATTTTCCTGGTGAAGACTCAGTAGAAGACATCCAAGATTCTCTCATCGTTACTGTTGAGGTAGTAATCGCCCAAGGTTCTCTCATTGTTACTGTTGAGGTAGTAATCGCCCAAGGTTCTCTCATCGTTACTGTTGAGGTAGTAATCGCCCAAGGTTCTCTCATCGTTACTGTTGAGGTAGTAATCGCCCAAGGCTCTCTCATCGTTACTGTTGAGGTAGTAATCGCCCAAGGCTCTCTCATCGTTACTGTTGAGGTAGTAATCGCCCAAGGCTCTCTCATCGTTACTGTTGAGGTAGTAATCGTCCAAGGTTCTCTCATCGTCCCGTTGAGGTAGTAACCATCCCTGATTCATTCATCACCTTTTTGAAACTCCAGACTCGATTCCTGTATCTCTCCAGGGCACGTCTGAAGAGGTTTAAGGATTCAATTCCTGTATCCAGCTAGGGCGCGTCTATATAAAGAATTTTAAGGTCAACTCCTGTAACAGGCCAGGTAATTATCTTTCTTTTTCAGGTACGCAAGTTCTCGCTAAGGAATCTCTTACGCGATCGACACCCAGATGGCATCTATAAGCCCATCCTCCTATCCACCAATCTCCAAATGGCATCTGTAAGCCCATTCCCACCATCACACTACCATGTGAGCGCAAATTTCTGGGCACTCTAGTGTTCAATCATCTTCCACCTTCGGATTACGAAAGGCACGCCAGCCAATCTACATCCTCATGCCTAAGAAGATTGAACAGGGGCAACTGTTGTACCCCAAAATTTGCCCTCCCATATTCTTCAAGGTTTGCCAAGATCAAGGTTCAAAATCTCCCAAGGGTTGCATAGTCCAATGGCCTCCTAACAGTCAAAAATTAGGGTTTTGGTTCTGGCAAAGAAATTGAAGTTTCCAAGGGTCCAATCAAGTCCCACATGCCTATAAACATTGTCAAGCATCCATATGCTAAGTTTCAAGACTTACAGCACAAAATTGCACAGTCAAAAACCCTAATTGCTTCACAGTCAACTGCAGGGGCAAAATGGTCATTTGACAGTCAAAAGTCAAAATTTTTGGTCAACATCTTATTTTGAAGCCACAAACATCATTTGATAAATTCTTTATCATGATTCTCAAGGCATGGCTCAAAAAGTCTCAAGATGCAAAAGTTTCTATTTTTGGACAGTTGAAAAAGTCAACTGCAAATTGACTAGGGAATAACTTCCACATGGTTTATCATAAAAATTCCATCCAAAGATCATTTTGAAGAGAATGACATTTCCTACAACTCCTCTTCACACTTCAAGTCCAAGAAGTGCTCTCACAAAAAGTTATCAATCTCAACATTATAGGTCATTTTCAAAAGTCAACAAAAAGACACTTTAAGTCAAAGACCATAACTTGATATTGGTAAATCAAAATGACATGGGACCAAAGGAATTGGTTATAGGACTTCAATACCTTTCCAAAATGTCCAAGAACATGATCAAAGCTTAAAAATTGAGCAAGATATGCCTTGTGAAAGTTGGGAAAGTTTTGGGAATTTTGAAAAGTCAACTTTGCTTCAAATGCCTCAAAATTGCTAATGGGCCACAATTTCTTCCAAGAATCATCACCCAAAAGCTATGCACGACCCATTGACCCAAAGGGGAGTTATTTTCTTATTTTTAATTAATTAATTGAGTTTTTAATCCTATTAATTCATTTAATTAAAATTAAATATGAGAAAAATACTAAAATAAAGGTTTTGAATCTTTTTGTGCAGAGATTTCACTCATAATGAATCAAATATTTCGTGCATACTCAAAAAGGCAAGATTTCTCATGATTGGCAATAGTTTCATGGCAAAGAGATTTGGAAAAAGATCATGGAAAATCACAAATTCAAAATCATTGAATACAAGGCTTTGGGCTTGATTTTTCTGACCTAATGCATTCACACATATATACACATTACAACCTAATGCAAAGAACAAGAAAGCTGCGCATAAGCATCAAGAACACATTGCAACTTTTTGACAAAAAATCTCAAAACTGTTTTCATAGCTAGAGCTTGTTTCAAGGTCCAAAAAGTATTCCAATCCACTCCTGGCATTACCAGGAAGCTTCTCCAATTGAAACCAACCCTCCACGCGCAAAGAATTGGTAGATAGAAGTCTAACTTTTCTGTAAAATTTTCATAATCGTGCTTGCATTTTCATACATTATTCATGGCTTTTAATGCTTGATTTACATTAACATGAACCCTCTGAAGCGATTGGTGTCCTTTAATTGCATTGATATTGCCTGTGTCAAAAATTGCCATGAAAGCTTCTTAGGGTTTCTGAAGCTTTGATTTGGGGTTTCACAAATAAGGAACAATTGGCCACTCAAACCAAGACCATTGGACTCAGGACATTCAGACGAAACTATTGATCACATCGCGCCTAATTTCTATTTCACCATGCGCTAATCCCTATTTTGCAGGTTTGAGGTTAGTGGGGGTTTAAAACCCCCTCTATCTAGTCTTATTTTTTCAGGCAAAACAAATAACAATGGAGAAGATGATGCGTGGAGGAACGTGAGTGGTGCATTCAAATCATTGGCGCGTTTTTTCGTTTGTCCCAGAATAATTGCACTTTTTGCATATATTGATCAGTGTCCATTAAGTCATCAGATAAACGCGTTTGGCTGGGTGGAAGGTGTGTTGTCATGCAAGCATTGGGACCTGGGTTCGATTCCCAGGTCCCCCATATTTCCCTATAATTTTTGTTGTAACATATTCCTATGCAGTATGCCACCCAATGGTTCATCATGCAGCCTCACCATCTAGCTTGCCACGCGCCCAGAAGCCTCCATCCAATGGCCAGGTCATGCACTCCACCATACACCCTCAGTCAATCATATGCAGACGCGCGGGAAAAGTCAAAGGGGCCCTGATTCAGTGGGCCAAGATTGCTGCAAATTAACCTCCAAAAAAGGCCAGCACCCCCATGGTTTGCATTTTCTTTTTCCTTTTTCTTTCTTCTTTTTTATTTTAATTGTTTTTCTTTTGTTTTATTTAATTCACAAAATAATTTTTTATAACACAAAAATACAAAAAAATCAGAAAAGTCAAAAATAAAATATATTTATTTATTATTTAATGCATTAATGTTTTTTTTGTAAATAAGTTTTAATAATCAATTTAGTTTTAATTTAGGGTTTTAATTTTAATTTTTTTTCTAAATAACTAAATAGGTAGAAATTAGGTTTTAGATTTTTATTCTTTTTCTCAGTAAAATAATTTCATCTTATTCTTATTATTATTAATAATTAATTATTTTTGTAAATAAACTTGTAATTAATTAATTAGGGTTAAATTAGGTTAAACTTAAACAATTTTCTTTAATAATTAAAAACAAATTTAGAATTAGGGTTTTATTTAATTTTTAATTCCAATTGATTTTCTTTAATTTCATAAATACCAAAAAAAAAACATAAAAATAATTTCTTTTCTTTATTTAATCATTAATTAATTTATTAATTGCAATTTAATTTCCTTAAAGGGTCCAACGCCCCCGCACCTTCGATCATAATTCCTTTTCGCGCGTTTGCTTCTATTTTTCTTTTTAATCTTATGTAATTGCCCCAAAGCCTTGTAATAGATAATTAGGACATTTACTTTCCGCACTTTTATTCAAAATCGGGTCTTTGTTAATTTGGCGATGTATAGACCCGCGCCTTGTAATAGCGTAGGACCTTTATTTTCCGCACTTTAAATTCCGCACCTTTAAACTGTTAATCACATGAAAGAATGTATGCCCAAATAAAATCAAAGCGTAGATCACCCAATGCATAACAAGACAAATAATAACTGAAAATGACACACAATTCACACACCACTCCTAGGGTACGCCTCACTGTTGCCTTGCCCCTCGAAACGTGGTCGTCGAGTATAGGACGTCTTAGTGAGTCCTTATGTTCCATTGATCTAGTTGCCTCGAAACAAGTTGCCTCGAAACTAGTTGCCTCGAAACGGTTGCCTCGGAATAAAAAGATCAATGGCATAAGGGTAGCTTCTAAGGTATCTTACTATTGCTCGGTGACCACACTGTCCCTAACCCTCGAATTGACCCGAACACCTCCAACGGTGGTGCTACCTACCTCTCAATGGTGGGATGGCACTACCTTAAGGACATTTACACAGACTAATTCCTTAGGGTAGGTAGATGACTCGTAGATACTTGCTCTAATTCAAAACAAATCAAAAAACTTCTTTTCACACCGAAACTTTGCAAAAAGCTTTCAAAAACAACTTTTCAAACACTCTTGAGGACTGATACAAGAGTCGATATGAAATTTTAAACGAAACTTTTTCAAACCCACTCACCTTGAAAAGCAAACAAACAATTTTGAAAACACAGTGAGCAAGTATCTAAGAGCCCATGGATAACCATGGATAGAAAGGGTGCTAACACCTTCCCTTTCTATAAATCTACCTCCCGAACCGAGAGCTAATCTCAATAAGGAATTTTCCTGTGCTTTTGTCCTTTCCATATTGGAGAAAATAAAAGACGGTGGCGACTCTTGCTTACCGCGACATTTCGTGAACCAGCATTAAACAGTCAGTTCCAGATCCACCGATCACAATCATCATGGACCCTCAGGTTTGATTCTATCAAGTTTCAAGTCTTGGATTACAATTTTCTAGGAAAACCATTTACAAGGGCAAAATGGTCAAAAGCACACTGAAAAGTCAAACTTTGACTTTTGGGATAAAAAATTAAGTTTCAACAATTATATTTTATCAAGACATGAAATTAGTTCATAAAAATCAGAAGTCAGAAATTACTGTGAAAAATCAAATTTCTAAACATTTAGGAAATTTTCTAAGTGTTAAGAGAATACGATACTTCAGAACTTCTGGGCCAGCCTCCACACGAGTGCAATCAGAATTTGCAAAGACGGTTCAGAACATGACTCTTCAATCAAAACATATGGAAACTGTGTTCTTTGATCAGAACATGACTCTTCAGCATATGGGGGCTAAGTTCTATGCTTCGATCAGAGTCTCACCCTTCGAACCTCACTCTGGTCTTCTGCGATCAGAACATCACCAAATCCCAAAACCTCGTTTGAGCAGCCTGCTGCACTACTATAGCACAGTCTTCAACCAGCTACCAAAACATTCCAAATTGTTGCTGATCTAGTCCACGCCTGCGTCTTTCTCAAACCCCATATTTTCACCAAATTAGCATACAAAAACTGTGAATAAAAAGCAATGGAACAGTATGCCAAAAAGGTTTAAATCCCATTTTTTTTCCTCCCAAAACCATAGCAAACCCATTTATAACTAAGTTGCTCCATCACGCGTTCAAGGGGCTGGCTTTTGAAAAGAGAGAATTATCAAAGAGAGAAAAGAAAACAGTAAAACATTCGTAATCCCAGAATTCCCAAACAAAACAAAACCTTTGTTCTTCCCTTGAATCAAAGAACATAATATTTTGTTTCGTTCCTTGCTAACCCCAGAACATCTGAAGGCAGTAGTTCAAGTCCCAAACGCACGCTTCAGATTATAGGTAAGTCTTTCTAACTTTGAATTTTTCATTCAGAACATCATTAAATATGTAAATATCATAGTGCTGATGCTGCCCATACCATTGCATAAGTAGAAAAACTCTGGATCAGAATTTTTTGAATAAAGCTAGGTTCATAATTAGGATTAGAACTTCTATAAACTGTCGTGCTTTTATCTTTCTGATTTGTTGTTATTAAGAATTGAATAAGTTACAAATGTTCTAGCTAATGTAAGGAAGGAGGTGAAGTGTAACACGGAATTTCTGGGTTTTCTTTCCCGCTGTTTTAGCACAACACAGAACTTCTGAGTTCTCCTCACTGTTTTAACACACCAGAATTCCTAGGTATTTTTACACTATTATGGCACGGTATTGGAACTTCTGATTCTTCTCACTGTTTTAACACACTAGAATTCTAGGTCTTTCACATTGTTATGACACAACACATGCATTTCTAGGTTGTCTTACTGTTTAAACACACAGAACTTCTGAGTTCTCCTTACTGTTTTAACACACATAACTTATAGGCTTTCTTACTGTTTTAACACATACAGAACTTCTAAGATTTTCTCACTATTCTAACACTCAGAACTTCAGCATGTAGCGACCCAGAACTTCTGTTTTTTCCCTCTAACGTTTCTTTCAAGACCTCAGCGTGCATCAACACAGAACTTCTTATTACCTCTGACGTTTCTTTCTGAACCACAGCGCGCCTGGAATCAGAACTTCTGGTCCTCTTTATTTTGCTTTCAGCCACATGCTGATCCTATTTCTCATTTTTTTCCTTTCTCCCTCTTATTTTTATTATTTTTAGCATCAGTATTATTTTTATGAAAAGGCATCAAAAATATTTTCTTTTATTAAATAATTATTTTTCTTTTAATTTATTAAGATAAAAAATCATTTTCAAAACAAGTCCTTTCCTTTTCTTGTATTTGTACAATTCAATATGGTTGTAATAGATAATTAGGATTTAAAATTCTTGCAATCTCCCATTTGTAAATTTGTACCCCCATCCCCGATATAATGTAATAGCTTAAGATTTATTTTTCCGCATTTTTACTGCTTTCATATATTGTTAGTAATTAGGATGTATGGCAAGATAAAATCAATGAATAGATAACCCTAATCAAAGATAAAATGCATGTAAATCAAACATACTTGCACACTAGCACCTCTAGGGTAATCCCTTGTTGCCTATCGGAAAATAGTCATGTCCCTCGAACATGAGTGTTTTAGCAAAGACCCTCGATAAAAGATCATAATCCCTCGATGACCCTCAAATGTTGCCTTTGATAAATGATCTAGTCCCTAATGACACTGCTAAAATGTCTCATAAGTTGCCTTCTATGACTATACAAAAACGTCCCATGCTCGTCCCTTCACATCCAATGGTGGGGCTTCTTACCAAATCAATGGTAAGATAGCAACATCTAAAGAAGAAGGAAAAGAACGTTTAAGACCTTTTGAGTAGGTAGGATGCTCCTAGTTGCTCGCTTTCTCACAACAAAAACATTTTATACACCCACAATTTCACTTTGAAACATTTTTCAAAAGACAAAACACTTTGTACGCATTCTTATAGAAACGAGAACCATTAAAAAGACACTCCTTTTCAAAATACTTTCAAAACTCATACCACAAACACATTTTCAAACAAAAGCAAGTGATCTAGCAAGAAACTAAGAGCCCGTAGATAACTACAGATGAAAAGGGTTCTAATACCTTCGCGTTTCATAACCTACTCCCCGAAATCAAGAAAATATCTCGAAAGGTATTTCCTGTTCAATTCAGCCTTTCCTTTTGGATAAAAGAAAAGTCGGTGGAGACTCTTGCTATCCCCACAATTGCGATCAAACACAAAACACCCAAGTCAGTTCTCCCACCGTATTACAGGCTACCTTGATCATCACTACACCGGGGCCAGTCCCCTATTCCTCTGACAAAGTTATTCCCTAGAACTATAGGGCAGAGGTTTATTATCATGGTGTCAAGCAAGAGCCATGGATTAATGAAAATGAAGATCCCAAAATTACAAACATTGTCGAAACTAGTATGGTCACTAGGACGGGAAGAATCTTCTCTCCAGAGATCTCTCCTCTAACAACTACTACAACACATGTTCATATTCCTACTGCTGGGTCAACTACGGATGCCCGAGGTAAAGAGAAAGTAAACGAGCCTTCCTAGATGGAGGCACCATCTAAAGATGTTACAATTGAAGGCCCTTTGAGGCAAGAGATGGAAGAAATTCTTAAGATCATTTGTAAAAGTGACTACAAAATAGTGGAGCAACTGGGGCAGACACCCTCAAAGATATCCATGTTGTCCTTGTTATTATGCTCTGGAGCACATGCCCAAGCTTTGTTGAAATTTCTGAAGAATTCCCATGTACACAAGAGACCACTGCTGATCAATTTGAGAATTGTGTTGTATGCCTAACTGTTGATAATGGTTTAGGCTTTTCTGATGCAAATTTAACTCCGGTGGGGAAGAATCATAACAAGGATCTAAGGGTAATACTTTGGTGCATGTGTTAGTTGATACGGGTTCCTCCCTGAATGTATTACCAAAAGGTGCTCTGAATAGATTGGACTGTGAAGGGTTGGTGCTGAAACCCAACGATATTGTGGTAAGAGCCTTTGATGGATCAAAAAGGATGGTACACGGAGAGATTGATCTTCCGATCAAGCTGGGATCTCAAGTTTTCAACTCCAATTTTTATGTTATGGATATCCTCCCGGCCTATTCCTTTTTTCTCATACGCCCCTGGATACATGGGGCAAGCGCAATTACCTCTACTCTGCATCAAAACCTGAAGTATCCAGTGAAAGGGAATATCGTCACGGTCTACAGAGAGGAAGAATATATGGTCAGCCATTTGAATTCTTTCAAATATGTTGAAATGTATGGTGAATTCATTGAAACTTCCTGCCAGACATTTGAAGTAATCCCTCCGACGATTGTAGTTGCTAAAGCTACTCTTGATACTCCTAAGATCATCAAGGATACACCGAGGATGGCTTCTCTGAAGGATGCTAAAGTTGTAGTAGAAGAAGGTGGTTTCACTGTCTGGGGGCAGCTTCTCGATATCCCCTACAAATCCAACAAATTTGGATTGGGTTTCACTTCAAAGGCTCAAAAAGTGGTTCGACGAGTTTGTGATGGAGGACCACCTTTTTTTATTAGCAACAATGAAGTCAATGCTCTGGAAGACACTGATGGTGATGGTGATTTGGACGACTGGACATTCCCTACTATTGATAGTGGACTCAATAACTGGAAGGCCAAAGACTTTGTATCAATCTCCTTCAGCCAGGAGTAATTGTTATTTCCTATTTTTATTGCTTTAAGAAGTTTGTCTATATAATTTCTTTTAAAATAATGACTTTAAACCTTGTGCCTTGCCCGGGGCACAATGGTCCATTTGTTAAGGGCTGTCATTTCATATATCATATGCTCATTTAATGAAAACATTAGACAATTTTGCATTCAAATTTTGTGCTCTTTGTATTTCTTTTACTTTACTGCATTTTCAAATAGCCATGTGACCTTACACGCACACACACACATTTGCAGATCCACATCCACTCCGGATCTCATTGACAACAATTGTGCTAT
Organism: Vicia faba; assembly: GCA_948472305.1. Lineage (NCBI taxonomy): Eukaryota > Viridiplantae > Streptophyta > Magnoliopsida > Fabales > Fabaceae > Vicia > Vicia faba. The sequence continues at coordinate 486,539,734 of OX451737.1, forward strand.
TGTCGTTTATGACTTTGAAAATCCAATCTATCAAGCTGAAGACGGAGGTGAAGAAGATTATGAGATACCTGGAGAACTCGTCAGACTCCTGATACAAGACGAAAAAGATATCCAACCACATGAAGAGTCGGTCTAGGTAATAAACTTGGGTACCAAGGCAGATAAGAAAGAAGTCAAGATTGGCGCCAACCTGGGAGACAGTGTCAAGAGCATATTGGTTCAGATGTTGCACGACTATGTTGAGGTATTCGCTTGGTCATACAAATACATGCCAAGGCTCGATACCAGTATTGTGGTTCACCGTCTTCCGATCAAAGAGGGTTGTGCTCCAATTAAATAGAAGGTTCGCCACATGCACCCTGATATATCAGAGAAAAACAAAGCTGAGATAATGAAATAGTTCAATGTAGGTTTCTTGGCAGTGATGTCGTATCCCCAATGGGTTACAAATGTCGTTCCAGTTCTGAAGAAAGACGGTAAGGTCCGTATGTATATAGACTAGAGGGATTTAAATAGGGGCGAGCCCCAAATATGACTTCCCACTACCATATATTGATGTCTTGGTTGACAACACTACTCAACACAAGGTATTCTCCTTCATGTATGGCTTCTCATGGTACAACCAAATTAAAATGGCGCCTGAGGACATGGATAAAACTACTTTCGTTACACAGTGGGGCACATTCTGTTACAAGGTCATGCCTTTTGGGTTGAAGAATGCATGGGAAACTTATCTATGTGACATGGTAGCTTTATTCCATGACATAATTCATCATGAGATGAAACTCTATGTCGATGACATGATAGCGAGATCACAAACTGAGGAAGAACATCTTGATCATCTGCATAAGTTGTTTGAAAGGCTAAAGAAATACAAACTGAGGTTGAATCCAAACAAATGCACCTTTGGGGTAAGGTCTGGAAAACTCCTAGGTTTCGTCGTCAGTGTTAAAGGTATTGAAGTCGATCCTACAAAAGTTAAAGCTATTCAAGGAATGTCGACTCCCCATACTGAGAAGGAAGTCAGAGGTTTCTTGGGACGACTCAATTACATTTCCTAATTCATCTCTCACTTGACTGCTACTTGTGAACCAATTTTAAAGTTGCTGAAGAAAGATCAAGTAGTTAGATGAAACGATGTCTGTCAAATGGATTTTGATAAAATCAAGGACTACTTATAAAAACCTCCAATCCTAATGCCTCCAGTTGAAGGAATACCTCCAATAATATACTTAACCATGTTAGAGAATTCAATGGGGTGTGTGATGGGGAAGCATGACGAGTCTGGTCAAAAAGAGCATGCATTATACTACCTTAGCAAAACGTTTACCGACTGCGAAACAAGATATTCACTGCTTGAGAAAACTTGATGCATTTTGGCATGGGCTTCTCGCCAACTAAGATAATATATGTTGACTCATACTACTCTACTGATCTCTAAAATGGATCCCATCAAGTACATCTTCGAGAAACCAGCTCTCTCCGGAAGAATAGCCCGATAGCAAATGATCTTAACTGAATACGATATCTAGTAAACTACTCAAAAATCAATCAAAGGAAGTGTGTTGGTAGATCATTTGGTGAATCAAGATGTAGATGACTATCAGTCTATGCACTTCGAATTCTCGGATGAGAATATCATGCTGATTACAGATTGTGAAAAGTCTGGACTGTATGAAGGACCTGAGCAAGGATCCCGATGGACTATGGCTTTTGATGGAGCTTCCAACGCACTAGGTAACAGAGTTGGTGTTGTGATCATTTCCCCCGAAGGTTACCATATTCCTTTCACTTCCAGACTTTGCTTTGACTGTACCAATAACATGGCTGAGTACGAAGCGTGCATCTTGGGTCTTAAAGCTGCTATTGACCTAAGAATCAAATTCTTAAGTGTATATGTAGACTCAGCTTTGGTAATCAGTCAAGTTAAAGGAGAGTGGGATACAAAACATCCAAATCTTATCCCTTATAAAGAACTTGTGCTAACCTTGATCCCATACTTTAAAGAGATTACCTTTGAGCATATACCAAGGGAAGAGAATCAGTTGGCAGGTGCCTTAGCTACCATGTCATCCGTGTTCAAGGTCAAATGGGACAACGAAGCTCCCAGAATTACTGTCAAAAGATTTGATGAATCGGCGCACTGCTATGAGATTGACACTGATGGAGTAGAGGAGAAGTCTTGGTTTCACAAAGTGAAAAAATATCTTGAAGCTCAAGAATATCCTGAAGTGGCGTCAATCAACGACAAGAAATTCCTACAGACGTTCTCTTCCAAGTTCTTCCTGAGCAATGGGATTTTATACAAACGCAACCACGATTCAACTCTACTTCGTTGTGTGGACAAGAAGGAAGCAGAGAAAATTATGGCAGATATGCACGAAGGCATCTTTGGTACTCACTCCAGTGGACATACTATGGCCAAGAAGATTCTGAGAGCTAGTTACTATTGGTCGACCATGGAAACCGACTGTCATCACCACTCGAGAACTTGTCATAAGTTCCAGATCTATGCTGATAAAGTTCACATGCCTCCAATACCTTTAAACGTCATGACTTATCCTTGGCCATTTGCAATTTATGGAATTGATATGATCGGAGAAATCAAGCTTACTGCCTCTAATGGACATCGTTTCATTCTCGTCGCCATTGACTACTTCAACAAATGGGTTCAAGAAGCTTCATTTGTCTTGGTTACCAGGAACATCGTTGCTCGATCCATCAAGCATAACCTCATCTATCATTATGGCATCCATGAAAGGATCATCATTGAAAATGGTACCAACCTCAACAACGCCGTGATCACTGAACTCTACATGCAGTTCAAGATCAAGCACCACAACTCTTCTCCATACAGACCTAAGATGAATGGCACAGTGGAAGATGCCAACAAGAATATAAAGAAGATTGTGCAAAAGATGGTTGTGACCTACAAAGACTAGCATGAGATGTTACCATTTGATCTTCATGGCTATCGTACTTCGGTGCGAACATCAACTAGGGCAACCCCATTCTCTCTAGTCTATGGTATGGAAGTTGTCCTGCCTATAGAAGTTCAAATACCTTCTCTAAGGATTATGAGAGAAGCACACTTAGACGGAGATGGATGGATCCAGTCTAGGTTGGATCAGTTGAATTTGATTGACGAAAAGAGGCTGGCGGTTGTCTGTCATGGTCAGATGTATCAAAAACGTATGATCAAGGCATTCAATAAGAAGATCAAGCATCGGGTATACCAGGCTGGTGATTTGGTAATAAAGCGCGTCATTCTACCACAAGGCGATCCCAGGGAAAATGGAATCCCACCTATGAAGGGCCATTTGTTGTCAAGAAAGTATTCTCGGACGGTGCTATGATGCTAACCACTATGGACGGTGAAGATTTCCTGCACCCTATGAACATGGAATGACCTGCTAGGTTGACATACCTAGGCAAAATAAGGGCATCCCGACGAACCAAAAGAGTTCAGGAAAAAATTAGGGATACATACAAAAGATTGTACACCCGGCAAGTCAAAAACCTGAAAAGGCGGCTTGGGCAAAAAAGGGTATCCTGGTGGACTAAAAACCTGAAAGGGCGGTCCAGGCAAAAATTAGGGATTAAAAGCGTACGACTATGTCCCGTTGGATCACTTAAATGCAAGCTTTATTACCAAAGTCGAAAGTTTAAATGGTTCAATCAACTTATTCTGATGGCAAGGGACGAGATGTTCGAAGACATAGGGGTAATAGAAGAGTTTGGAACCCAATGAGATCACTTCCACATGGCTATACATTCTGTTTTCACTTTGTACTCTTTTCATTTCACGATGACTTCCTCTTACTAGGATTTCCGTCTCTTTGTACAAAACCGTTTGTTTATAGGAAAATTATCAATACAAATACATCTTAAAGTTCAAACTCTTGGTTTTTTCTGTTTTGTTTGCAAAAATGTCCAATGACTAAATTGAATGAACATATGCATATGAACATGATTAACTGTTAACAAATATACGTATAAGAACATGAATAAGCATTTACTCAAGATTCTAAGATGGAATGACACTCAAGCTGTCCATAAATCCCCACATAGCTACTTCTATGAGATTATCCCCACAGAATAATCTTCATCCCCAATAAGGATACATTCCCCACAATTTCCTTACCGAGTTCCAGTCAGTACACTTCATGAAAATTCTCTTCCCCAGTTGAGTTTGAAAAATGTAAAACCCCTACAGATTTCTTCTCTCTAGCAAAATTCAATTCCCCCAAGAGAGTTTGTTTCCTCAGCAAAATATTCTAATAGGGTTTATTTCCCCAATAGAATACAATTTCCCCAGCTCGAGTATATTCCTCAAATTACTACAAATCACCAGCAAACTTCCTCTTCCCAATTGAAGTTACCATTATTCCCAGAAAATTGTTGTAAAACCTGGAATCGGACCAGATATCAGTTAACTTTATCCTCTCCAGATGAGTCAGAAGTTTTTCCATCTCTTTTATCCCCAGTCAGGGTGTACAAAAATTATCCTCCCCAGACGAGTCGAAAGATTATCCATCTCTTTTATCCCCAGTCAGGATATATAAGAATTAAGTTCCTCAGTAGAGCAATGAATAATCGATGTTCCTAAATTCTTCTCCTTAAAGCAGAAATCAACATCCCCAACGATGTTTCCTCAAACAAGTAAGCAGGAATCCCCAACGGAAGTATTCTAGACAAGATTGAAGATACACATACTCTTCATCCCTAGAAATAGTCAAGGATTTATTTTCCCAAACAAAGATATTGCGCGGGTCTACAAATACACTTCAACAACATTTCACATTCATATGTCATAGCATATGAATACGAAACGCATATAGCACAATCTCATTTATTTTGAGAGCATCAACACGCGATGCATTTCATACATCATGACATTGCATACAACTAACTCTTTACCTTTTCAGGAAAGATCAATCAACAGACGAATATCACCAACAATTCACAAATAGGTCCAAGATTAATTCCCGAAACAAGACGGGGCAACTATCTATGAGACCAGGTTAGAGATTAATTCCCGAAACAAGACATGGCAACTATCTCAACAGCCAACAAAAAGTAGGTCTAAGATTAATTCCCAAAACAAGATGGGGCAACTATCTACGAAACCAGGTTAGAGATTAATTCCCGAAACAAGACGGGGAAACTATCTCAATAGTCAACAAAAAGCAGGTTCCAGATTAATTCCTGAAATAAGACGGGGTAACTATCTAAATGACCAGCCACAGGTTAACTCCTGAAACAAGACAGGGCAACTATCTTTGACAAACTGATTGTAGATCAATTCCCGAAACAAGAGGGGCGACTATCTACGTGAATAGATTGAAGAGTAAATCCTGAAACAGGACGAGGAAACTATCTTTCTTTATTTATGGTCAGTTAAAGATCAATTCCCGAAATAGGACGAGGTGACTATCTTTATCACCAATGGTATGAACTCCCGAAACAAGACGGGTTTACCAACAAACTGATTATAGATAAATTCCCAGAACAGGATGGGGCAACTATCTACATGAATAGATTAAAGATTAACTCCCGAAACAGGACGAGGAAACTATCTTTCTTTCTTTATGGTCAGATAAAGATCAATTCCTGAAACAGGACGGGTGACTATCTTTATCACCAATGGTATGAACTCCCGAAACAGGACGGGCTTACCAACAAACTGATTATAGATCAATTCCCGAAACAGGACAGGGCGACTATCTATATGATAAGCATCTACTCAAACACCTTCCTCAGAGGTTCGTTCTGGAAAAAACTCTTCAGATGCAGTCGAGCGTAGACTCATTCTAATACTTCGATCAATAATTACCTCTTGGTGGAATCTATAAGCCCATCTTTGTCACCTCTCCAAATGGAATATCTAAGCTCATTCCCGATATAATCAACAAATAATTTTACTTCATGCACAGGCGAGTGCAAATTTCTGGGCACTTAAGTGTTCAATCATCTTCCACCTTTAAGTCGCGAATGCAAACATGCCAATCTAACTCTTCAGGTTTAAGAAGATTGAACAGGGGCAGCTGTTGTACCCCAAAATTTTCCCTCCCTTTTCTTCAAGACATTTCTCATAAAAGATCTCAAATGCTCAAGGATTCTCAAAGAGTTGATCAGACAGGTTCACCTCCTAAGCACTGAGACCACAAATTAGGGTTTTGGTTTTCATAAGGAAAATTGGACTTCTAATGCCTCAAATGACTTTCATGGTTCATCATAGGCATCCAATAATTCTCATGCCAATTTTAAAGTCTTGCATCTCAAAATTGCTCAGTCAATTGCTCAGATGACTGAAAATTAACTGTATTAGGTAAAAAGTCAATTGTGATCAATATACAGTCAAACTTCAAGATTTTTGGCCAATATAAACATTTTGAAGTCATATTAATTATTTGATCAAGGGATGATCATAATTCCTCAAGGAAGGCATTCAAATCATTAAAAAGGAAAAATTGCCCAAATTAGGGTTTTGACTGAGAATGACTGATTATTGACTTTTGACTTAATACATGGCCTAATGACTTGAAGCATGATCTTAAGGACTCAAACACAATATATTGACCTAGTTGCGTGGTTCAAAACATCCTCAAAGATCAAGTGATTGATAGTTGAAATTTGGATCAACTGGTGAAAAGTCAACTGATACACAAAAGTCAAACTTTGACTTTTTGGTCAACATTGAATTTCAAAGATCAATATTCATCAAGACATTCAAAAATATCAAACTTGATCATAAAGAATCAAGAAAGTCAACAAAAAGTCAAGATTTCCAAGACTTAGAAAAATTCTAAGTGTTTTTATCCTTATTAAATTCACTACTTCATGACCATTTTTCACCAAGATGCAAGATGATTCAAAGAAAACTTTCAACATGAAAGTTGTAGAGCATGATGAATTCTACAAATTTTTACTTGAGGGTTGGTGTCCAAAAAAATACTTGGATTAGGAGATATAGGCCCATGAAGTTATGACATTTTTAACAAAACACTTAGTGAAATTTTTAACAAGTTTGGTCAGACTTTTGTACCAACTTCTTGGCAATTTTTCACCAAGTTCCAAGTTGATTTAGCCAAAGTGGTCAACATGAAGGTTGTAGACAATGTGTCGACAATTCCAAAATGTCCAAGAACTTGAAGAGATCACGCTTGAGCTAAGAGATTCAAATAGATGAAGTTGAGCATTCATTCTTGAATTACAAGGCATTTTCATGAAGAACACATGATCAAATCTCAAACCTATGTTGCATAATCTTGCTTTTCAGGATTCTAACTTGAAAATCACTCCATAATTGAATTTTTACACAATTGATTGAGCTATGATCCAAGTGATTAAGCCATTGTCCAGACCAATTTTCCATCTTTAGAACAAAGTTACCTTTGCCATTCTTGTAAAGTTGCTTTAATTATAAAGTCAACTTTTCTTGAGCCTCTAACTTGTTGCTTCTGAACACACTTAACCTACAAGATCAGAAGAAACATGTTTAAAGTGTTCAACCACTCTAGAGGGCATGGTACAAGCATTGGAACCATGTTCTTTAATGTTGCTTCAAAATTAAGTAACCTAGCCATAACATGTGACTTTGTGAACCAAGCGATCTTAGCCTCTAAAACCTTCCCTCTATAAATAGAGGAAGTAATTGAAAGCTAACACACGAATTGACAAGCCTCCTAACTCTCTCAAACTCCCTGAAATTAGAATTGGCATTCAAATCCTCCATTGTTGCAAGTTTTATCCTTAAACTCCAAACACTTAATCCGCTCGTGCATTTTCACTCTAAATCATTCACAAAGATTTTATAACCCATATAGAAGCTATACAAACACTTGCTACACCACTATAACACCATCTTCATTATCCTCCATTTCCAAAAACTCAACTCTGCAACTTGACTTCTCCAAAAAGTTTCAAACACTTTCAGCTCAAAGTAAGCATTGCAATAGCTTCCTGGGAGTTCAGTGAAGGTATCTAGATCATCACAACACCTCCAGGAGTGCTCAAACTCCAAACACGATTTCTAATTTTGAGGTAAGTTTTCTCAACATTGAACTTCCTATATAAGCATCATTAATGGTTACTTTGTGAATGAAAAATGTAGACATCATTGCCCTGAAGCTAACCATGCCTTTAGTTTTCATTTATCTTACCTGAGTGATGTGAATTTTGAAGTTGAAGTTTCATAAAAATTAGGTTTTAATTTGGTAACAATAAAAATTCATGTTCATCTTTGAATGTTAGCTTAAGTTATTTACATGGCTGAATTCGTGGTGAAATTTGGAGCAAGTTTCATGTTTACAGTTTTAAAAATGGTTGAGAAATGAGAAAGTTTGAAAATTCAAAAACATTGTCTAGGGTTTCTGGCGCGAGGTAGGGGATGAAGTTACAATCAGGAATGAGTTTAAAATATATTTAGTGGTTATTGTTCTATCACCGGATGTTACCGCCACCTCAGTGGTAAAGAAGCGCGCGCTAAGTCATTTGTCTATAGAGACATGGGTTCGAGCCCTAGCGGTACCCTTTTAATTTTCACATATTTGCCTCTTTGAGATCATGTGCATGAAATTCCAGGAAGCGCACGCTACACCCATCTCCATCACCATTTGATCATTAGGCAATAAGATCAAACGCCCCAGAAGGCAAGCACATGATCCACTCTCAAAAAGCTAGCAACACTGGATCACAAACAACACTGGACTCCCTTGTGTTGGGCCTGGATTTTTTTTTTGTTTTCTCACCCCCTCCATTTACTTTTACAAGCGCAGACCCATTTATTTTTTTATTTTCATTTCTGACTCAAACAAAAAAAACTGTTTTGGGCCTAACATCTTATTTTCTTTTCAATCCCCATTTTCCTTTTACAACACCCAGACCCATTTTATTATTTTTATTTTATTTTAATTAATTCTTCTATTTAATTCTTTTTTTATTTTATTTAATCAGAAAATTCATAAAATAATAAAAAGTTAGATTTAAGTTTTGTTTATCCATTAATTTAATTTTTGACAAATATAAATTATTTTTACCATCTTGATTTTATTAAATTTAGGTTTTGTATACTTCTTTTATTTTTTCTAAAAAAAATACAAAATATTTTCTAAAATACTTAGATTACTTTAGGTCTTAATTAATTAATTTAATTTTCATAGATATAATTAAACTAATTTTATTACACCTTATTTTATTGTAAATAGAATTAGGTCTAAGCTTTCACCTCACATTGCAAATATCTTCTAAACAAAGAAATAACAAATTATTTTCTCAAATACTTAGAACTTTTTAGGGTTTCTTAAAAACATCTTTCTATCTCCACGCGTTTGTTTATTTATCGCATCATTATAGTCATGTAATTGCTTATGGATTATAATAGATAATTAAGGCTTTATTGCTTTCCTCGCCTCATTCACAAACTTGTACCCCCATTTCCAAAGCATTGTAATAGCATAGGACATTTAAATTCTGTAATTTATCGCTTTCCTTATTATTGTTAGTAAGTAGGGTTTGTATGACAAGATTTAAAATCAAACATTAGAAAACCCTAATTCAAGATAAAATAATTGAATCAAACACACTTTGCACACATGCACCTCTAGGGTAACCCTCACTTTTTGCCTCGGATATAAACAGTCATGTCCCTCGAACGTGGGATGCTTTAGCAAAGACCCTCGATTAAAATACCGTAGTCCCTCAACGACCCTTCGATGTTGCCTTTGATAAGAGATCTTAGTCCCTTACAACAAATTGCTAAAGCATCTTACAAGTTACCTTCTATGACTGTACAATGACCCACGCCTGTCCCTCACATCCAATGATATGGCTCCCTACCAACCAATAGTAGGTAAGCAATATCTAAATGAGGAGGAAAAGAATAAACACTTTTTGAGTAGGTAGATTGCTCGTAATTGCTTTCTCACAAAACCATCTTTACACTTCACACTTTCAAAACAACTATTTTTTTAAAACACTTTTCAAAACAAGCATTTGTATACATTCTCAATGATACGAGAATCATTACAAAATTTCCTTACATTGGCATTTTTAAACACTCCCTTTTTAAACAAATATTTTCAAAAAAAAACATGTTGTATACATTCTCAACGATACGATTCTTTACAAAATTTCCGCACTTAGGCATTTTCAAAATATTTTTGCACAAACACAAAGCATTTCAAAGTGAGCTAGCAGTTAATATCCCGTAGATAACTATGGATGAAAAGGGTTCTAACACCTTCCCTTTTCATAACCTACCCCCCGAACTCAAGAAAATTCTCAAAAAGTCTTTCTTGTTCTTTTCACCCTTTCCTTTATTGGATAAAAGAAAAGTCAGTGGAGACTCTTGCTATCTGCAACATTTGTGATAAAACGCAAAACACCAATTCATTCTACCACCGTATTACATTGTGAAATCGCGATGTTAAGGAATAAAGAGATACCATTAGCAAAGGTGCTTCATGAGAAATCACATCCCGACGAGGCTATGAAATTATGGTATCAGATATGTGATGTCGAATAAGATGTCACGACACAAATATCTGTTTACAAGTAAAGAGCAGTAATAATAAAAGCAGTAAAAACACAAGAGATTGTTCACCCAGTTCAGTGTACAACAACACCTACTCTGGGGGCTACCAAGCTAGGGACAAGTCCACTAAATAGTATCAATTCATAGACCCTCAGTAAACAACTAGTTTACAATCTAATCACTTAATCACTACCTGTGCTATACTTCTACCTAAGACTCGCCTAGGTATGAGGCCGTCCTCAAATCCTTTCAATCACTACAATGAAGAAACAACAGAAATAATAAGTTTAAAAACTTCAATCATTAAATGCTTAAAAGCTTATGAATGATACACAATTAACAACCCAAATAACAATACAAATATTAAATCAATACTAGAGTGTTTAACAATTAAAAGACTTAGACTTCTAAGACAGAAAGAAAGTATTCTTCTTCAAAAGTTGCAGTAGTTTGAATAAGGAAGGAAGTCCTTATATATGTGTAGTTATGGGCTTGGGCTTAAAACCAAATATTCAATTCATTCGAATATTTCCATAAAAATGGGCCAAGATAAAATCCATGCAATTTGAAAAATATTCCTCCATATTTTTCACAGCCTGTGAGTCACACATCCGGAATTATAATGCGCAGTGTAACATGGTGGGAGAACTGACTTGGTTGTTTTGCGTTTGATCGTAAATGTTGCGGTTAGCAAGAGTCGCCACCGACTTTTCTTTTATCCAAAAGGAAAGGTGAAAAAGCACAAGAAAGACCTTTGAGATTGTTTCTTGAGTTCGGGGGGTAGATTATGAAAAGGGAAGGTATTAGCACTCTATTCATCCATGGTTTTCCATGGGCTCTTAGTTACTTTCTAGATCACTTGCTTTTTGTTTGAAAATGTGCGTTGTGTGGTTTTTGAAAGTATTTTGTAAAGATGCCATCATTTAGACAAACTTTGTAATGATTCTCGTTCGTAAGAATGTATACAAAGTGTTTGATCTTTTGAAAATGTTTTCAAGTTTGAAAGTGTTTGTTTTAAAGAATAGCAAGGATGTTTTTGTTTTGAAATTGAGCAAGTAACTAGGATCATTCTATCTACTCAAAAGTCTTTCATGTTCATTTCCTATTTCCTTTGACATTGTTATCTTACCATTGATTTGGTAAGTAACCCTATCTTTGGATGTAAAAGGGACGGGCATGGGTCATCGTATAGCCATGATTAGCAATGTTGTAAGATATTTTAGCATTTTATTTAGGGACTAAGATAATTTTGAAAGGCAACATGGATAGCGTCATTGAGGGACTATGATCTTGTATTTGCTTGTTTTTGCTAAGATACCTCACATGCATAATATGGTCATTTTTGTAAGGCAACCAAGTGGATTTACTCTAAGGGTGTTTGTGTGCAAGTGTATTGGTTTACATGCTTGATTTGTCTTTGATTAGGGTTTGCTAAGCATTGATTTTAATCTTTTCATACAAAACCCTAATTACTAGTATTTGTATATAAAGCATTTAAATTGCGGAAAATAAAAATACTAAGCTGTTACATCATTTCGGGGAGGGGGTGTACAAATTACAAATGGGGAATTGGAAGAAATTAAATTCAAATAATTATTACAACCATATTGAATTTGAATAAATGTACAAAATAAAGATAAAAATGCAAGAATATAAAATGTAAAAAGGAATATGATTTTTTTGTTTGGTTTTCACGAAAAGGGTTTTTTGACCTAATTATATAAAATAAAATAATTAACTAAAAATGAGAAAATTAAGATTGAGTTAGTAAAATAAATTAATTTAAAGAAAACAAGTTTTTTAGGGTTTTTGTGAATTTAATTAAATTAGTAAATAAAAATAATTAAATAAAAGTCCTAAATTCTAAATTGATTTTAATTTACAAGAAAAATAATATAATATAATAATTAAAATTTATTATCTAAGTATTTAAAAAAGGGGAAATTAATTAAAGAAAATGTTTTTGTTCTTTTAGTTTCATGAAGAAAAAATAAACTAAATAAACAAAAATATATAAATATAAATATTTTTTGGATTTTTTATTAATGAAAATAATAATAATAGTAATAATAATAGTAATATTAATAATAATAATAATAATAATAATAATAATAATAATAATAATAATAATAATAAAAATAAAAGATAAAAAACAATAAAATAAAATAAAATAAAAAATAAAGTCAGGGAGGTTGATAAATGAAATAGGGAGGTAATGTTAAGAAAAAGTCAGGCCCAAGAGATTGCTGGCCCAAGCGCTTCCTGAAAGGAGAAATGGCAAAAAAATGTGGAAAAAATGCAAAAGGCAGCGTGCTGAGGTTCGAACCCATGACCTCTTGATTACCAGCGTGCTGCCTTACCGTTGGGGTGGCTATACATCTGTTAATTAAACTGAAATAATAAATATATAATACAAAACAAGTCCTGAATACACTTCATCTTCAACCTCCAGCCAGACCACCTGTAACTTCACCATTTCTTAACAAAAAATTCTGACCTAATTATTTTCAGAGGTTCAATCCTAAAATTCTCCTAGCTCAATCAAAATAAATAAAATCTATGGACATGTACAGTTTCAGGGCAATGATATCTATATTTTATCTTCACAAACGTAAGCCTAATAATGCCTAAGTAATGAGATAGAAGTTCAAGAAAAATACCTCAAAACTGGAAATCGTGAAATGCAAATGAGCTTGATTTAAGGTACTGCAATGATCAGGTTAGCTTCCTCAAGTTCTCAGGAAGCTAATGCAATGGTTTGCTTGAGCAATGGATGGCTGGAATGGCTTGGAGAAGTCAATGTGCAGACTCTGTTTTTTGGTTATGGAGGTTATGGTAAATGGTGTTATAGTTCTGGAATGAGGATGGGAATGAGTAGTATTTCATGTAAGGAAGCTTTAGGAACCAAAAGACCAAGAAACGCACAAGGGAAATATGAGTTTGGTGTTCAAGGTCAGAAACTATGCAACAATGGAGTTTTGGGGCAATTTCTGATTTGAGAGAATTTTGGTGTGTTTCAGGGTGCTTCAGCTCGTGTGTTTTCTTGCAAATGACTTATGTTTATGTATGGAAAATTTTGGATACTTGAGGTGGTTAGAAGTACAAGATCACGTGTTTTGGCTTCTTGACTTATTTTTTAAGTAAGGTTGACAAACATGGTTTCAATGCATAGTACAAAGCTATCTAGAGTGGTTACCAACTTTAAGCAAGCTTATCTGACTTTGTAGAGGAAGTTTATGCATAATGAACAAGTGCAAAGCTCAATGCAAGTTGACTTTGCATAAAGCTTGCTTTATGTAAATGGTAATGGTGCCTTTGTGCCATTAATGGAAAATTAACTTGGATAAAGCTTGAATCAAGTGGATAATAGCTCAAAATCAAGTGTAATCTTCTTATTATGGAGATATCTTGAGGTTTAGAGGCCTGCAAAGCAAGATTGTGCAGCATAGGTTTGAGATTTGGATTTTGTTTATCACAAAATTTGCCTTGTAAAACAACTTGAAACCCCAACTTCTAACCTTTAATTCTCCTTGATCACAAATGATCTCAAGGAGTTCTTGAACATTTTGGAAAGCTTGTGATGTTCTCTACAACCCCTCTTTGAATCACTTTTGCAAAATCCAAATGGAACTATGTGAAACTTGGGTCAGAATTTAGGTCAAAATCCTGACCAAAAATGTTCAAAATTTCACTAAGTGTTTAGTTTCATGACCATGACTTCATGGATTAATAACTTGAGATCCAAGAATTCCTAGGAGAAGTTGTATAAAGAAAAGTTGTATATCTCATGGACATCTACAACTTTCATGTTGAAGGTTTCTTTTGAATCACCTTGCATCATGATGAAAAATTGGCTCAAAGTTGTGAAAAAATATGAGCAATGTTTTTGAGCATGCCATTAGGTCAACTATCAATCAATTATCAATCAACTATCAATCAATTGATTTTGAGCAATGTTTTGAGTCATGCCATTAGGTCAAAATGGTTCAATTGAACTCTTGATATCATGCCTCAAACTAATTAACCATTTGCTAGGTCAAAAATCATAAATTGCCCTTTCTCAGTCAAAACCCTAATTTTGACCATTTTGCCCTTTTGATGATTTGATCAAATTTCTTGAGGAATTATGGTCCAAACTTGATAAAATGATACATATGAGTTTATAATGTTGATGTGGACACAAAATTATGAATTTTGACTGTAAATTGGCCACAGTTGACTTTTTCCCCAATACAACTGATTTTTAGGTCAACTGCTCAATTGACTGAGCAAAAATGTGATCCAAGGCTTGAAACTTAACATGAGTAATCTTGGGGGTCCATAATGATCCATGAAAGTCATATGAGGCATTGAAAGTTAAATTATCCTTATGCAATATCAAACCCTAATTTCAATCATTAGTGCTTAAGGAGGTGTCTTGAGCTGATCAATCCTTGTGCAGTCTTGAACCCAAGGAGATCTTGTGAGAAAATATTTGATAAATGAGAGGGAAAATTTTGGGGTACAACAGCTGCCCCTGTTCAATCTTCTTAAACCTGAAGAGTTAGATTGGCGGATCTTCCATTCGTGACTTGAAGGCGGAAGATGATTGGACACTACAGTGCCCAGAAATTTGTACTCGAAGATGAAGTGGAAATGGGCTTATAGATGCCATTTGGAGGAATGATGGAGATTTGTCAGAGATGGGCTTGTATATGCCATCCAAAGGTGACTTTTGACAGGGAATGTTCTAAGTATGAACTTGATTTCAACTGGAAAAGAATCAGAATTAACCTTTGGAGTGACTTATCTGAACTAGAAGAAATCTTGTATGTTGTTTAACTGGGAAGAATCAGAATAAATCTTTGTGAAATTTATCTGAACCAGAGAAAGTGTCTGTGGGGAAAGAATCAGAATAAATCAGTGAGAGATTTATCTGTACCCGAAATGTTCCTTTGGAAAGTATCAGGATAAACCGTTGAGGGGTTTAAACTGAACCAAAAGAAATCTTGAAAGTTCTTTAACTGGAAAGAATCAGAGTAAATCTTTGTGCGATTTATCTGAACCAGAGAAAGCGTTTTCGGGAAAGAATCAGAATAAACCATTGAGAGATTTATCTGAACCCGAAGTGTTTCTTTTGGAAAGTATTAGGATAAACAGTTGAGGGGTTTAAACTGAACCGAAAGAGATCTTGAATATTCTTTAACTGGAAAGAATTAGAGTTAATCTTTGTGTGGTTTATCTGAACCAGAGAAAGCGTCTGTAGGAAAGAATCAGAATAAATCATTGAGAGATTTATCTGAACCGGTAGAGATCTGGAGAAGAATCAGAACATATAATTGAGAGATTTATCTGAACCAGAGAAGACAGATGTGGGAAAAGAATCATAATAAATCATTGAGAGATTTAAACTGAACCGGAAGGAGCCTGAAAGAAAAATCTGTTGTGTAGATGGTTGACCAATCCTTTCTTGGGAATTGATATGTAATTGACTTGTCGAAAATTTGATGATAATTTTCTGTTGATTGATCTTTCCTGAAAAGATGAAAGATTAGTTGCATGCAATGTCGTGATGCATGAAATGCATGGTGCGATGATGTTCTCAAAATAGATGAGATTGTGTCGTATTTATTTGGGTTGTCAATATTATGACGTGTGGATTCGATGTATGGATATGTTAATTGTTATACCACAGTGTTGTTGGGGAAAACTAAGTCCTCGAGTACCGCTGGGTACAAAGAGTGTAAGTCTTCATGTTTTGAAGTTGCTGATGAGTTGATGAGCTTCCATTTGTTAGAGAAATAAACTCTGTTGTGTAAAGGAAATGTCGTGTATTGCTTGTCAAATCCTGAGAAATTGGGCGACTTTTACTGAGGAATCTTAAGAGTGGTAACAGGAAGTTTTGTTCCGTCGGGGATGTAAGAGAGCTTGTTATCATTAAGCTGCACATTGTGGAGGATTTTATGGAATAGTATAAAGATATCATCCTATTTCTTAAAGCCATTAGTGATTGTCTTTCTATTTTCTGTTCCTTTTTTTTGTTCATTTGTAAACAGTAGTTACGTTCAAATGCATATGTTCGAAAATAAATCATTTGACGTTTTCGCAAATAAAACACGAAAAAAGAGAAAACATATAGTTTTGCACTTTCAAAGGGATATCTTTGTATTAACTTGAATAAGTATATATTTTTTTGTACAATGAGACGAACATTCTAGTAAGAGAATGTCGTCGTAGAAAAAATGAAAATTTGATACAAAGAAAAGATAGCTATGTGCAATAATCCCATGGGGTTCCCATTCTGCTATAGCCTTCGTGTCTATGAGCATCTTGTCCACTTGCTGCCTTGTCTGAAGTGGATTGGATTGATCAGAACTGCTGAGTTTGTCAGTCGAAGCTAAAGGTTGTCAGTAAGGTGATCCAACGGGACATAGTCATACGCTTTAATTCCCTAACTTTTTCCTGGACCGCCCTTTCGGGTTTTCAGTCCACAGGGATACCCTTTTTGCCCAAATCGCCCTTTCGGGTTTTCAACTTGTCGGGTGTACAAATCTTTTTGTTTTATCCCTAATTTTTTCCTGAACCTTTTTGGTTCGCCGGGATGCCCTTGTTTTTCCTAGGTGTGTCAACCTAGCGGGTCTCTTATGCGTAGTATCTTTTGACTATGTCCACATTCACAGGGTGTGTAAGGTTGTCGTTATGATACGGTGGGAGAACTGACTTGAGGTTTTGTGTTTATGTTTGCAAATGTTGCGGTTTAGCAAGAGTCGCCGCCGACTTTTCTTTTATCCAATGAGGAAAGGTGAAAAAGCACAGGAAAGACCTTTCGAGATGTTTTCTTGAGTTCGAGGGGTAGATTATGAAAAGGGAAGGTATTAGCACCCTTTTCATCCATGGTTTTTCATGGGCTCTTAGTTACTTGCTAGATCACTTGCTTTTGTTTGAAAAATGTGCTTTGTGTGGTTTTGAAAGTATTTTGAAAAGGTGCCATCGTTTAATCAAACTTTGTAATAGTTCTCGTTCGTAAGAACGTATACAAAGTGTTGAGCTTTTAAAAAAATTTCAAGTTTTAGAAAGATGTTTGAAAAGTGTATGTGATTGTTTTGAAAATAGAAAGGATATTTGTTTTGAAATTGAGCAAGTAACTAAAAGTAATCTACCTACTCAAAAAGGTCCTAGATGTGTTTTTCCTCCTCCTTCAGATGTTGCTATCTTACCATTGATTTGGTAAGAAGCCCTATCGTTGGATGTGAAGGGAGAGGCATGGGTCATCGTATGACCATGATAGCAATGTTGTGAGATGACTTAGCACTTTTCTTTAGGGACTAAGATCATTTTGAAAGGCAACTTTGATAGCATCATCGAGGGACTATGATCCTTTTTTTGATTTGTTTGTGCTAAGACCTCCCACATGCATAACATGGCCATTTTTTTAAGGCAACAAGTGGAATTACCCTAAGGGTGTAAATGTGTGAGTGTGTTTGATTAAATGCATAATTTTTCTTGATTAGGGTGATATATTTGTCAATTTTCATATCTTGTCATACACACCCTAATTACTAGCATATATTGAAAGCAATAACAGTTCGGAAATGTAAAGTCCTATGCTATTACAACATTTAGGGGGATGGGGGTACATATTTATGAATGGGGGTTGCAAGTTAAAATTCTAGGTTACTATTACAACCATATTGAAATAGATAAGAATGTACAGGAAATGTAAAATGTTTGTCTGTTTTTAAAAAAAGAAGTAAGTTTTGTTTAAGAAAATATTTTTTGTCTTTTTATGTTAAAAGAAAATATATCATGCGAATATAAAATATTTTTGGTGTTTTTTTGATTAAAAATACAATGATGGCAAAATAAAAAATTAAAAAAGAAAGAAAACATAATCAGCGCAAAATACTGAAAATAGAAGAGGTCAGAAGTTCTGACTCTGACTTGCTGCACAAACAGAAACATGTTAGTAAAAATATGGAAGTTCAGAAGTTCTGGATCTTCAGAGAACTCAGAAGTTTTCAGAAGTTCTGACGCAACTGTCAGAACTTTGCCTCTCTCCATGCCAGTCATATTATTTGCAGCTTAGTCATTTACAGAACAGAGGTTGCATGCATAATAGTTATGACAAATTTCATGAAATATCAGAAGCACAAATCAGAAGCAACATGTATTTGCTAATTCTAATTTTGAGTCCTAATTTCTTTATGAAGCTCTGAACTGGGATTTCCTCTACTTAGGCAGGAAGATGCATGAATTTTATGAAGATGTACATCGTCAGGATCAGAATATCTACATTGATGCTGAATATGCAAAATCAGACTTAATCAGTTATGATGAGAGTCAGCAGAAAATATACCTTGCAGCTGGAAAGGATTCTGTGAACTGGAGGTTGTTCTTGAATTATGGTGATGTTCTGAGTAACTCCCTCACGTACTCAGCAGGATGGGAATTTGTAATTTCTAGAACAGCCAAAGGATGATATTCTGACTCCTTGGAGGTGGAAGTGAATGGAGTTTAAATGGCAATAGGAATACAGAAGTTAAGGTAACTTCTTATGTATGAATCAGCAGCTACGTGGGTGGCTTTAGTCAAGAACACTTGAGGAAGAAACAGAGTTTGAATGTAAGGAATCAATGTTAAGATTTTGGTATTTTGTGTTTATAGTTTCCTGGGTTCTTGGAATTTTTGCAGTGGTTCAAAGCTTTCTTTCTCAATTCTCTCGCCTCTTTCACAAATTTTTCTGCCCCTTTCTCAGTGGCCAATGGTGTTCTATTTATAGGCAAAGTTTTGAAGTTGGGGCGGTCAAGTGGCGCCAACATCATATGCTAGATGCTGACTTACTCTTGAAGTAAGCTTAAATAAGTGGGGGTTCAATGCATTCAAGTTGGATGGTTAACAGCGCCTCAGCTGGATTTGGCAGCGTGAATTAATGAAAAGTAGAAACAGCACGTGGGTCTAGCATACTTTTGCTCAGAAATTTGTCTTCCCAAGGCACTAGGTTTACACGTGGTGTGAATCCCTTGGATAAATACTCAGAGGAGGTTGTGAGCATTAAATGAGTTCCCATGTGAAACTCTGCACCTTTGCTTAACTATGGATTAGAAGTTCTGCTTCAGCGTAGCATATCATCTTCTGATCCTCTTATCTTCTAACTCTAACATGTTCTGAAGGATCCTTCAGAACTTCCAGTATACTTACAACACGCTTTGTTACCTTTTTTGTTTTAACCTTGCAAACTCTGACTGAACCTTTGTGAACACTGGCTCAGAAGTTCTGACCAAACTCTGTCTTGAGAACACCCAAAATTTACTGAATGTGAACATTGGCTCAGAAGTTCTGAAATTGTCATATTTCTTAAATACTTAGAAAAATTTCTAAGTTTTTAGAATTTGATTCTTCCAAAAATGAAATTTGACTTTTTTGAAACTCTTGATGAAGCAAACTTCATATTCCAACATGTCTTGATGAAATATGATTTTTGAGATTTGATTTTAAAGTCAAAGTTAGACTTCTCAGCATGCAAATGACCATTTTGCCCTTGTGAATGGTCTGCTTGGAAAAATTGATAATTCAAGGCCTGGAGATCTGATGAAAGCAAACTTGAGGATCCAGGGTGATTCTTTGAGAAATGAGAGGGCAAATTTTGGGGTGCAACAGCTGCCCCTGTTCAAACTTCTTGAACCTGAAGAGTTAGATCGACGGATCCGCCATTCGTGACTTGAAGGTGAAAGATGATTGAACACTAGAGTGCCCAGAAATTTGCACTAGAAGATGCATGGTGAATGGGCTTATAGATGCCATTTGGAGGAATGTTGGTAAACATTGGAAGCAGTATCAGCACAAATCTCTTGTTGATTTATACTAAAATTGATGTTTCACCTGGGAGAAAAGGGGTTAGTAAAATGAAGATGCTTGCATGATGTTCACCAGATGTGGTATCATGCTAAATGCATATGGTATGTACATGCTATGATGTATGAATGTGTATTTTTCTGTCTGGGAAAATAAATCCCTGACTGCTGCTGAGGAAATCCAGGGAGATTGAATCCCGGATTACCTGTTGGAAATGAAGAACATGCATGTCTTCAAATTTTGTTGAAAGGGTGCTTGTTCTGGGGAATATCGCTCAGATGTCAGCTGTTATCTGGTCGGATCCAGGCTTCACAGTTGTTGAGGATAAAGTAGTTGGCCGCCATCCAATCGGATCCGGGCTTCGTGGAAACTTACTGGAAGAGGAGATGAATTAATTGTTATCTGGTCGGATCCAGGCTTTGCAGAAAATTCCTTGAAATTGAATAGTTATCTGGTCGGGTCCAGACTTCACAACAACTTGCTGGGGATGTGGAGGTTAACTGTTATCTGGTCGGATCCAGGCTTCACAGTAACTTACTGGAGGAAAGGATGGATTAACTGTTATCTGGTCGAGTCCAGGCTTCACAGTAACTTACCGGAGGAAAGGATGGATTAACTGTTATCTGGTCGGGTCCAGGCTTCACAGAAAACTATTTGAAAACTGTTATCTGGTCGGGTCCAAGCTTTTATGGTCTTTTGGAAAGCTGTACTATTATCTGGTCGAATCCAGGATTCATAGTGTCTTTCTGGGGATCATGGTTAATTGTTATCTGGTCGGGTCCAGGCTTCACAATATAACGTTTGAAAATTGTTATCTGGTCGGGTCCAGGCTTTGCAGATTTTTGAGGTTGATGAGGTCAATTGCTATCTGGTCAGGTCGAGGCTTTGCAATAAACTGGTTGAAAAATGTTATCTGGTCGGGTCCAGGCTTTGCATATTTCTTTGAGGTCAATTGTTATCTGGTCGGGTCCAGGCTTCACAATAAACTGGTTGAAAATTATTATCTGGTCGGATCCAGGCTTTGCAGATTTCTGAAGTTTGATGAGGTCAATTGCTATCTGGTCGGGTCTAGGCTTCACAATAGACTGCTTGAAAACTGTTATCTGGTCGGGTCCAGGCTTTGCACATTTCTTTGATGAAGTTAATTGTTATCTGGTCGGGTCCAGGTTTCACAATAAACTGGTTGGGGATTTAGTTGTTATCTGGTTAGTTTCGAGGTTTCATAACAAATCTCTGAGGGTGATTGCTATCTGGTCGGATCTAGGCTTCGCAATGATTTTCTTGAAAGGATGGAAATGAGGATTGATATCTGGTCGGGTCCAGGTTTCTCAGTCCTTTGTTGGGGATAGAGAGGCAACTCTACTGGGGAAAGGTAGTTCAACCTTGGTCGGGTTGAGTTTAGGTTTTTCTATATATTTGAAGAGTTAGGCTATTATCTGGTCGAGTCCAGGGTTCATAGCATTTTGAGATTATCTGTTATCTGATCGGGTCTGGGTTTCAGTAACTCAAGAAGTCAAACTGTTATCTGGTCGAGTCCAGGCTTCAGTAATTACTTTGAAAATTGTGTTAATATCTGGCCGGATCTAGGCTTTATAGCATTTCTCGGTAAAGGCTTTGGAAGGCTTTACTGGGGATTAGGGGTTGTGTCCCTGTGATTTACAGTCATCTGAAAGGGGAATTCGAACTGGAGAGTATAGGCTCAGTCGGGTAAGGCAGACTTAGCTTGAGGGAATACACCCAACTGGGGATGATGGGCTCAGCCGGGGAGGATAGGTTCTATTTAGAGAAAATAGCCTTGGTCGGAGAAGATGTACTCAGCTGGGCAATTTGGACTCAACTGGGGAATTTAAGTTAAGCTGGGGAGGATATACTCGGCTGGGGGATGATGGACTCCGCTTGGGGATAAAACCCTTGTTTGGAAGATATACTTAGCTGGGGAAGATGGACTCGGCTGGAGAATTTGGACTCACTAGGGAGTTTATACTCCACTGGGGAATTAACTTTGTTGGGGAATAAAATTTTGGTTGGAAGATATACTCCGTTGGGGACGAAAGCCTCAGTTGGTGAAGATATACTCAGCTGGGCAATTTGGACTCAGCTGGACGACTTGTGGTGTTTTGATCGTTGTATGTTGAAAATTTTGTACTTGGCTGGGGAATTAACTCTGTTAGGAAAATAAATCCCTGTTGAGGAGGTGAATTTCCTTTAGGAAGAGATCCCCTAGACTTCAATCTTGTACAAATTGACTTAGCTGGAGAGAAAGCTGCCAAGAAGTTGAGACTTTGGCCGAGGATTATCTCATGTAAGGAGATTGTGGGAAACTCCGTTGGGGAAGGTTTCTTGTCACCGCCCTGGTGGGGGTAATGATGATGAGATGACCCTTGTGGGGTTATTTCTTATACATTAAAGAGATGCTTACTGATGTTGTATGTTGATGCTTTGTTGATGTTGTTGCTTGACAGGACACGTGTGCCAAATAGCTTTAATTATGTTCATATGCATATGTTCATTCAATTTTAGTCATTAGACAAATTTGCATTCAAAACAGAGATAGAAAATTTTGCACTTCAAAGTGTATTTGTATTGATATTTTGCCCATAAATAGGCGTTTTTGTACATAGAGACGGAAATCCTAGTAAGAGGAAATCGCCAAAAGGAAAACAAAATTGAGAATGAAAACAAATAGCCATGTGAAATGATCTTATTGCCTTCCAACTCTACTATTGCCCCATATGTCTTCAAACATCCTTTGTCGTTGATCGAAATTGATTGGATTGATCCTGGACCATTTGAACTCGGATCTTAGTGATAGAATTGACTGTGTTGATTCCACATGACATAGTTGTACGCTTTTAATCCTTAATTTTTGCCTGAACTGCCCTTTCGAGTTTTCGGTCCACCGAGATACCCTTTTTTGCCCAAGTCGCCCTTTCGGGTTTTCAACTTTCCGGGTGTACAATCTTTTGCATATATCCCTAATTTTTGCCCAAACCTTTTGGTTTGTCGGGATGCCCTTATTTTGCTTAGGTGTGTCAACCTAACGGGTCTCTTATGCATAGTATTTTTTAACTATGTCCGTGTTTATAGGATGTGGGAAATCTTCACCATCCATGGTAGTCAGCATCATGGCACCGCTAGAAAAAATTCTCTTGATAACAAACGACCCTTCATAGGTTGGAGTCCATTTTCCTCTGGGGTTGCCTTGTGGTAAAATGATGCGTTTTATCACTAGGTCACCAACTTGATATACTCGAGGCTTGACCTTTTTGTTGAAAGCCTTGATCATTCATTTTTTATACGTCTGGCCATGGCAAATAACAGCTAATCATTTTTCATCGATCAAGTTCAGCTGATCCAATCTCGTTTGAATCCACTCATCTTCGCCTAGGCCTGCCTCAACCATAATCCTCAGTGACGGAATTTGAACTTCTACTGGCAAAATAGCTTCCATGCCATAGACTAGAAAGAAGGGAGTTACCCCAGTTGATGTTCTAGCTGAAGTACGGTAGCCATGTAGGGCAAATGGTAACATCTCATGCCAATCTTTATAGGTCACTACCATTTTCTGCACAATATTCTTGATATTTTTGTTGGCCGCCTCAACTGCGCCATTCATTTTTGGTCTATACAAAGAATAATTGTGATGCTTGATATTAAATTGAGTGCACAATTCCCTGATTATGGCATTGTTGAGGTTAGTCCCATTGTCGGTGATGATCCTTTCGGGGATACCATAACGGGATATGAGGTTGTGTCTGATGAATATGGATACCACATTCTTGGTGACTGAGGAAAATGAGGCGGCTTCAACCCATTTGGTGAAATAGTCGATAGCAACAAGAATGAAGCGATGTCCGTTGGAAGCCGTGGGCTTGATCTCTCTGATCATGTCAATACCCCACATTGTAAATGGCCATGGAGCGGTCATGACATTCAAAGGTATTGGAGGTATATGGACCTTGTCAGCGTAGATTTGACATTTGTGACAAGTTCTTGAATGTTGATGACAATCATTCTCCATCGTTGACCAATAGTACCCTGCTCTTAGGATCTTCTTAGCCATCGTATGTCCACTTGAGTGAGTACCAAAAAGGCCATCGTGCATGTCTTCCATAATTTCATATGCCTCCTTCTTGTCCATACATTGGAGTAGAGTTGAATCATGGTTGTGCTTGTACAATATCCCGTTACTTAGGAAGAGTTTGGCTGCAAATCTTCGTAAGAACTTTGTCATTGATAGATGCTCCCTCTGGATACTCTTGTGCTTCAAGGTATCTCATTACCTCATGGTACCATGGCTTTCCGGTATCGGTGTCAAGCTCATAACAATGTGCAGGTTCATTGAATCTTTCAATGGTAATCATAGGGGCTTCGTTATCCCATCTGACTTTGAACATTGAGGACACGGTTGCCAAAGCGTCAGCCAACTGGTTTTCTTCTCTAGGGAAGTGTTCGAACGTGATTTCTTCGAAGTAAGGAATTAGGGATAGCACAAACTCCTTGTAAGGGATAATATTAGGGTGTTTAGTGTCCCAATCTCCTTTTAATTGACTGATCACCAAGGCGGAATCTCCAAACACATCCAAATGCTTGATCCTTAAGTCAATAGCAGCTTTTAGACCTAAGATGCATGCTTCATATTCATCCATATTATTTGTGCAATCAAAACATAGTTTGGCAGTGAAAGGAGTGTGACAACCTTCAGGAGAGATGATCACGGCACCAATTCCGTTACCTAAGGCGTTGGAAGACCCATCGAATACCATAATCCATCGGGATCCTTGTTCAGATCCGTCATACGGTCTAAGTTCTGCGTCGTCGGTTACCAGCATAATATTCTCATCAGGGAAGTCGAAGTTCATTGACTGATAATCATCCACAGCTTGATAGTCCAAATGATCTGCTAGTACACTTCCTTTGATGGCTTTTTGACTTGTGTACTGAATGTCGTACTCAGTCAAGATCATTTTCCATCTGGCTATTCGTCCGGAAAGAGAAGGTTTTTCGAAGATGTACTTGATCGGATCCATCTTGGAAATCAACAAAGTGGTATGAGTCAACATGTATTGCCTTAGCCGGCGAGCATCCCATGCTAAAGCATAGCAAGTTTTATCGAGCAGTGAATATCTGGTTTCACAGTCGGTATACTTTTTGCTAATGTAGTAAATTACATGCTCTTTTCGGCCAGACTCATCATGTTGGCCCAAAACACACCCCATAGAATTCTCTAGTACTATCAAGTACATGATCAAAGGTCTTCCTTCAACTAGAGGCAGGAGAATAGGAGGTTCTTGTAGGTATTCTTTGATTTTGTCAAAAGTAATCTGGCATTCATCGTTCCATCTGACTACCTGATCTTTCTTCAAGAGTTTGAAGAGTGGCTCACAGGTAGCAGTTAAGTGTGATATGAAACAGGCAATGTAATTGAGACGACCCAAGAATCCTCTGACTTATTTTTTAGAATGGGGGACTGGCATTTCTTGGATGGCCTTTATCTTGGCGGGATCAACTTCAATTCCTTTATTGCTGACCACAAAACCTAGAAGCTTCCCAGAGCGTACTTCGAATGTGCACTTGTTAGGGTTTAACCTCAGCTTGTACTTCTTTAGTCTTTCGAATAGTTTGTGCAGGTGACCGAGATGCTCTTCTTAGGTTTGTGATCTGGCGATCATATCATCCACATATACCTCTATCTCATGATGAATCATGTCATGAAATAAAGCAACCATAGCCCTTTGATATGTTGCCCCTGCATTCTTTAATCCGAACAGCATGACTTTGTAGCAGAAGGTGCCCCATTGCATAACGAAAGTAGTTTTTTCCATATCTTCGGGAGCCATCTTCATTTGATTATAGCCTGAGAAGCCATCTATGAATGAGAAGACTTTATGCTGAGCAGTGTTATCGACTAAGACATCAATGTGTGGTAGAGGGAAATCATCCTTAGGGCTTACCCTATTCAAATCCCTATAGTCTATGCACATGTGAACTTTCTCGTCTTTCTTTGGCACTGGCACTATGTTGGCCACCTATTGAGGATAGGATGTTACAGCTAGGAACCCTGCATCAAATTGTTTCATTACTTCGGCTTTGATCTTTTCAGACATGTCAGGCCTCATGCGACGAACTTTTTGTTTAACCGGAGGGCAGTCTTCTTTTGTAGGTAGACGATGAACCACAATTTCGGTATCTAGACCAGGCATATCTTCATACGAACAAGCAAATACTTCCACATAATCGTGCAACATCTGAACCAAACGGCTTTTAACACTGCTCTCCAAATTAACGATGATCCTGATTTCTTTCTTATCTGACTCAGTGCCCAAGTTGATAACCTCAATTGACTCTTCATGTGGTTGAATAGCTTCTTCCTCTTGTAATAGGAGTCTGGCTAGTT
The DNA here is from genome assembly GCA_948472305.1 of Vicia faba. Lineage (NCBI taxonomy): Eukaryota > Viridiplantae > Streptophyta > Magnoliopsida > Fabales > Fabaceae > Vicia > Vicia faba. Next base: position 486,566,499 of record OX451737.1, read on the forward strand.
CTCCTGGTATGTCACAATCTTCCTCGCTTTCGTCTTCGGCTTGGTTGACAGGATATTCAAAGTCAAAGTTGGTAATAGTAGAGTCATTGACAATGGGGTCCAGAGTGGATGTAGACCTGCAAGAGTGTGTGTGTGCATGTAAGATACATGGCTATCCTTTTTTGAAAATGCATTTGAAAGAAAAGAAAGACAATGAACACAAATATTTGAATGTAAAAGAGTCCAATGTACTGAATGATCATATGATTAGATGAACAAAATGTAAAGCCCTTGACAAAAGGACCAAAGCGCCCCAGGCTAGGCACATGGCTTAAAAGTCAATATCAAAATATTACAGACAACGAGTTCTTGAATTGATTAAAAGCAAAAACAAGTAGATTACTCCTCAATGAAGGAGATGGGCACAAAGTCCTTTGTATGCCAATTGTTGGGCTTCCCTTTGGTTGTTAGATAGATCCAGTCTTCAAAAGCACACTCATCATCAGAGTCCTCTATAGCGTTCACTGCATGACTTTTTAGGTGGAGAAGCGGCTTTCCAGTACGAGCACCTCTAACTTCTTTCTGAGCTTTAGAGGTGAAACCTAACCCAAACTTGTCTGTCTTGAATGGGATATCGAGGAGATGACCCCACACCTCATTGTTTCCTTCTTCTACCACAACACGGGCATCCTTAAGAGAAACCATCTTGGGAATGACTTTATCAGCTCTTGGTGTGACGACGGAGATTTTGGTGGTGGGCACAACTTCAAATGTTTGGCAAGGAGTTTCTATGAATTTGCCATCCATTTCTACGTACTTGAAAGAATTGAGATGGCTTACCATAAATTCTTCTTCACCGCAAACAGTGACAACCTTCCCTTGAACTGGGTATTTTAACTTCTGGTGCAGAGTAGAAGTGACCGCACCTGCCCCATGGATCCATGGGCGCCCAAGCAAGCAAGAATACGCAGGCCGTATGTCCATTATATAGAATGTGGAGTTGAAAATTTGTGAACCAACCTTAATTGGGAGATCCACCTCTCCATGAACCATCCTTTTTGATCCATCGAATGCTCTCACAACAATATCACTTGGCTTTAAAACCAAACCTTCACAGTCTAGCCGATCTAAAGCGCCTTTAGGTAACACATTTAAAGATGAGCCTGTGTCCACCAAAACATGTGCCATAGTGGTCCCCTTACATTCAACAGAAATATGCAAGGCTTTATTATGATTCTTTCCCATAGGAGTTAAATCTGCGTCAGAGAACCCCAGACCATTGTCGGCTGTCAGACTTGCTACGCAGTTCTCAAATTGGTCGGATGTGATTTCCTGAGGCACATGAGCCTTTTTCAAGAACTTAATCAGAGCTTGTGCATGGGCGTCGGAACATAGCAATAAGGACAACATTGATATTTTAGAAGGGGTTTGCCCCAACTGCTCTACTATTTTGAAGTCGCTTTTCTTGATGATTCTCAGAATTTCCTCCATCTCTTGAGTGGATGGTTCTCCATAACATACTTTTTAGCAGGTGCCTCTTCCCTAGCAGGCTCACTTTCTTTCTCTTTCCCTCTAGTACTGGCACCAGCATTGCCATTGGTTATGCGGATTGGAACTGTGGTAGTGGTTGGTGGTGAGATAACAGGGGAAAAGACCTTTCCTATTCTTGTGACTTTACTAGAACCAGTAATATTAGTAACACCAGTTTTATTATCATCAATCCAAGAATCTTATTTTACCGCATGGTAATAAACCTCGGCACCGTAATTCCATGGTACCGCTTTATCAGAGGTGTATGGAATAGGTCCGGAAGCAGTGATTATGAGAGGAGCAATGATTGGATCGTTCAAAATCCTGATAGGACCTTTGGATGAGATCCTAAGAGGTTTGTTTGAAATTGTTATGATGGCCAAATATTCTGCTTTGTCGATTGAATTTTTGATGGCGGGGACCTTTTCGAATAGAACTTCGCGACTATCCATTAGGCGTTGTATACCTTTCTTCAGTTCTTCACACCCATCGGATTGTCTCATACAGCCCACACAGTCTTTTTCACAGCCAGGGAAAGTCCCAGCTTTCAACAGATTGCTCTTAATTACATTCAATGGAGTAGTTAATTCTTTAATAGAGGCAATGAAAGTTGTATCTTCGATGGCATTAACGCCTTTGTCGTGCTTCGGTATTGGAGTGGTAATTACATTTGGCGTCGGAGGAGGATCAAATTCAATAGTCTTGTTGTCAATTAAATCCTGGATTTTATTCTTCAACGCCCAACATTGATCAGTCTCATGCCCTGGGCTGTTTGAATGGTAAGCGCACTTTGCATTTGGATTATATCTCGGTGACGAGGTGTCAGAGTTGGCGGGAGGATCCCGCAATGTTACCAAATTGGCCCTGAGCAGATGTTGAAGGGCTTAAGATAATGACATGCCTAACCTTGTAAATTGTCTTCTTGGAGCTTCAACATGTTGATGATTGGCAGATGGTCTTTGAGTAGCAGTCGGATTGGAAATTCGGACAGCATTGACAGACAGATGATTGTTCATTTTGGTATGGGCCTTTTCTCTATACACAACATTAACTTCTTTCTTCGCGGAAAAAGGTTTCTTGACAAAATTGGGAGTGGAATTAGATGCCACAGAGATCTTTCCACTTTTAATGCCACTTTCAACTCTCTCATCGATTAGGATTAATTCGGTGAAACCAGAAGAGGAGCAGCCAACCAATAGATTAAATAAAGGACCAGATAATGTGCTCATTAACATGTCAATGTGTTCCCTATCAGTCAAGGGAGGTTGGACCCTACTAGCAAGGTCTTTCCACTTCTACGCATATTCCTTAAATCCCTCATTCTTCCCCATGGTCATACCTTGCAATTGAACCCTTGTCGGCGCCAAGTCAGCGTTGTACTGGTATTGATGGTAGAAGGCAGTAGCTAGACCCTCCCAAGTATTGATGCGAGAGTCATCCAACTGATAAAACCATTCGAGTTGTGTTCCGGCCAGACTCTCTTGGAAGAAGTGAATCCAGAGTTTTTTATCAGCAGTGTGCGGTTGTATCTTGCGCACATAGGACTTCAAATGGAGCTTTGGGCAAGAAACCCCATCGTATTTTTCAAAGGTTGGTACTTTGAACTTGTGGGGAATGACTACCCCAGAGATTAATCCCAAATCATCAAAATTTAAACCGGGAATAGCTTGGATTTCAACTGCTTTCAACCTGTCTTCTAGTTGCTTGTATTTGATGTCTGCGGGTGGATATAGTTCATTGAAATAACCATCATCAGATTCTTGGTCATTGATACAGTCGGCCTGAGTACTCTTGACTTCACCAATTTGGTTCTCGTCCTCTTCGGATGAATCTTCCTCTATTAGAATTTGACGGATTATCTCCTTGAACCTTTTACCCATGTTGAGTAGAGCTTTCTTCTTTGGCTTTTTCTTAGCGGCCAACAAGGCCATCATATCTTGCTTCCCCTTGGCCAGGGCGAGTAAAGCTTCCTGAAATTGAGAATTCTGGGCTTGGAGTTCCGTCACAGTTTTCTCTAGATCCATCTTGTTGAAATAAACAGCGGAGAGATAAGGAAACCTGTTATGTGGAGACCTGTCATATCATGATGCATGAATATGCAGTATGCAAATGATTTCTAGGATTTAAAGAATTTAAATTTGTATAGACAAAGAGTGAACAAATGTTAATCTTGTATTAAAGATTTCTGATTTGAATACAACTATGCCTCTTGGGCTTACAACAATAGAAATAAGCATAAAGTAAACCCCTAAGATAGAAAAGTTGTGCGCATCCTCCTTGGCGCAATGTTGGTGTTTAAACTCCTTTCTTCATGCAGCTTCCTTGTAAGCTCTAATATCTTCCTCTCGCTCTCATAGAAATTAGCTTCAAAGGTGTCTCTCTCTCCTTTTAACTGAATCCAAGCGTTTTGCAAATCTTCCAGGGAAGTAGGCATATCAGGATAAAGGATAGTATATGGAATGTCTCCCTCAACTACTGGCTCCATGATAATAGGTAAGACGGCTTCATAAGGCATCTTGAGACTTTGAGCGCGAGCCCTCACCCATTTAAGATAAGGCTCCAAAGGAATGGAATTCTTACGCCCTAATGTCTTGCTATCAACTTTGTTAACCATACCCCGAGCTCGTATAAATCTTTGACGGTAACCTTGGGTATCGCTTTCGTAGTCAAATGCAATTCCTTGGATGAGTACCTCAAGAGGGCCATATCTCCTGGTGTATCCAAATTGTCGCAAAGCTAAACAAGGGTTGTAAGTAATGCCTCCGCTAATGCCAAGTAGAGGGACATTGGGGAATTCCCCACAGCGATCAATGAAGGTAATGTCTTCCAAAGAGCGATAATACCAACGGATATCAGCATGTGAAAGTGACATCAATCTTTTAGACCACCTTATACCTTGTTCATTCTTCACCACGAATCGAGGTAGGTGCGAAATAAACCACCTAGCCAAAAGAGGAGTGCAACACATCAAAGCCCCTCTTTTCTTCAAAGTGCGAGAGTGAAGAGAATGCAAGATGTCTCCAAGCAATGTAGGCACCGGATTACGAGATATGAAAACCTTGATTGCATTTACATCTATAAATTGGTCAGGATTTGGAAACAGTACCAACCCATAAATGAGAAGAGCCAAAATTTCCTCAAAGGCTTGTAGGTCCAAAGTATTCCAACACTCTTGAGCCTTCTCTAATAAACACTTTGCTAGGAGCCCTTTAACACCACTCCTTGTTACCCAATTTGCTACTATGTCAGATGGTTGCAACTGTAGAGCTCGAGCAATTTCCTCAGGTTTAGGGTCTCTTCCAATACCGTTGAAAGGTAACTGATTAAGAATAGGGATCCCTATGAGTTGAGAAAATTCTTCTAAAGTGGGCACAAGTTGGTAATCGGGAAAAGTGAAGCAATGATGCAAAGGGTCGAAGAATTGGACAAGCACCTTCACCATATCTTCTTCAATACTTGAGGTAACCAGACTAAGAAGTCGACCGTGTCTTTTGGTGAACAGAGAATCTTCAGGGACCCTTGATACTAAATCCTTGAGTTGTGGAGGTATCCTTACGAGGCTGACTTGGATAGTGCTCCTACAAGGGGATGCCATGTCCTACAAAACAGAACAAAGATAAATTCCAAAAATCCTTGAAATGGTTAGTGAGAATGCTTATGATATGATGTTTATGATGCTTATGATGTTATGTACAAGTGTATATACAAAGCGAACAAGTCCTTAGTTTAGGCTTGCATGGGGTTTCAGGTAAGCACCCTCTTGAAGTTTAGTTGGCTCATCCTATCCTAGTTAATAGTAACCGGGTCCTAAGGGATCTCAATATCACTGATATTTCCCCCAAGTTTTGTTCAATAAGTGATTGACTCGCAACCAAACAAAACTCAAGAGTCAAACCTCAATGAGTGTAGCATCGAGTATCAACCAACTTCGGACTGCACCAAAGCCGGTTATCTCGCTACTTTCTAATGGCCAAGTTGGTCAAGTAAGGTTATAAGGTCAGTTGATGCTTTACGACACCACGCGGAAGCCCCGTACTCTCCTTGACTGACTCAAGGGTTACCGGTACCAACCAAAGTGCCACATCAACGTAGCTACTGCTTCAACCGTGTCGGTATACCCCGCACAGTTCCCTCACAGTTTATTGCTACTTAGCTAAAGGGTATCCCCAAATTCGGGTGTAGGATTTAAAACAAACCCAAACAAGGAACCAAAATGTAAAGAAAACAAATCAAACAATGTAAGCAAGAAAATGTGATATATCCCTAAGGTAACCCCACTTTTTTTCCCCAGCAGAGTCGCCAGTTCTGTGATACGGTGGGAGAACTGACTTGGGGTTTTGCGTTTATGTTCGCAAATGTTGCGGTTTAGCAAGAGTCGCCACCGACTTTTCTTTTATCCAATGAGGAAAGGTGAAAAAGCACAAGAAAGACCTTTCGAGATGTTTTCTTGAGTTTGGGGGGTAGATAATGAAAAGGGAAGGTATTAGCACCCTTTTCATCCATGGTTTTCCATGGGCTCTTAGTTACTTGCTAGATCACTTGCTTTTGTTTGAAAAATGTGCTTTGTTTAGTTTTGAAAGTATTTTGAAAAGGTGCCATCGTTTAGGAAAACTTTGTAATAGTTCTCGTTTGTAAGAACGTATACAAAGTGTTGAGCTTTTAAAAAAAATTCAAGTTTTGGAAAGATGTTTGGAAAGTGTATGTGATTGTTTTGAAAATAGCAAGGATATTTGTTTTGAAATTGAGCAAATAACTAAAAATAATCTACCTACTCAAAAAGGTCCTAGATGTGTTTTTCCTCCTCCTTTAGATGTTTCTATCTTACCATTGATTTGGTAAGAAGCCCCATCATTGGATGTGATGGGACAGGCATGGGTCATCGTATGACCATGATAGCAATGTTGTGAGATGACTTAGCACTTTTCTTTAGGGACTAAGATCATTTTGAAAGGCAACTTTGATAGCGTCATCGAGGGACTATGATCTTTTTTTCGATTTGTTTGTGCTAAGACCTCCCACATGCATAACATGGCCATTTTTGTAAGGCAACAAGTGGAATTACCCTAAGGGTGTAAATGTGCGAGTGTGTTTGATTACATGCATAATTTGTCTTGATTAGGGTGACCTATTTGTCAATTTTCATATCTTGTCATACACACCCTAATTACTAACATATATTGAAAGCAATAACAGTGCGGAAATGTAAAGTCCTACGCTATTACAACATTTAGGGGGATGGGGGTACTTATTTATGAATGGGGGTTGCAATTTAAAATTCTAGGTTACTATTACAACCATATTGAAATAGATAAGAATGTACAGGAAATGTAAAATGTTTGTCTGTTTTTAAAAAAAGAAGTTTTGTTTAAGAAAATATTTTTTGTCTTTTTATGTTAAAAGAAAATATATCATGCGAATATAAAATATTTTTGGTGTTTTTTTACTAAAAATACAATGATGGAAAAATAAAAAAGTAAAAAAGAAAGAAAACATAATCAGCGCAAAATACTAAAAATAGAAGAGCTCAGAAGTTCTGACTCTGACTTGCTGCACAAACAGAAACATGTTAGGAAAAATATGGAAGTTCAGAAGTTCTGGATCTTTTGAGAACTCAGAAGTTTTCAGAAGTTCTGACGCAACTGTCAGAACTTTGCCTCTCTCCATGCCAGTCAGAATATCTGCAGCTTAGTCTTTTACATAACAGAGGTTGCATGCATAATAGTTATGAAAAATTTCATGAAATAACAGAAGCACAAATCAGAAGCAACATGTATTTGCTAATTCTAATTCTGAGTCCTAATTTCTTTATGAAGCTCTGAATTGGGATTTCCTCTATTTAGGCAGGCAGATGCATGAATTTTCAGAATATGTACATCGTCAGGATCAGAATATCTACATTGGTGTTGAATATGCAAAATCTGACAATGCTTAATCAGTTATGATGAGAGCCATCAGAAAACTTACCTTGCAGCTAGAAAGGATTTTGTGAATGGAGGTTGTTCTTGAATTATGGTGATGTTCTGAGTAACTCCCTCACGTACTCAGTAGGATGGGAATTTGTAATTTCTGGAACAGCCAAAGGGTGATATTCTGACTCCTTGGAGGTGGAAGTGAATGGAGTTTAAATGGCAATTGGAATACAGAAGTTAAGGTAACTTCTGATGTATGAATCAACAACTACGTGGGTGGCTTTAGTCAAGAAAACTTGAGGAAGAAATGGAGTTTGAATGTAAGGAATCAATGCTAAGATTTTGGTATTTTGTGTTTATAGTTTCCTGGGTTCTTGGAATTTTTTCAGTGGTTCAAAGCTTTCTTTCTCAATTCTCTTGCCTCTTTAACAAATTTTTCTGCCCCTTTCTCAGTGGCCAATGGTGTTCTATTTATAGGTAAAGTTTTGCAGTTGGGGCGATCAATTGGCGCCAACATCATATGCTAGATGATGACTTACTCTTGAAGTAAGCTTAAATAAGTGGGGGTTCAATGCATTCAAGTTGGATGGTTAATAGCGCCTTAGCTGGATTTGGCAGCGTGAATTAATGAAAAGTAGAAACAACGCGTGGGTCTAGCATACTTTTGCTCAGAAATTTGTCTTCCCAAGGCAGTAGGGGTACACGTGGTGTGAATCCCTTGGATAAAGACTCAGAGGCGGTTGTGAGCATTAAATGAGTTCCCATGTGAAACTCTACACCTTTGCTTAACTATGGATTAGAAGTTCTGCTTCAGCGTAGCATATCATCTTCTGATCCTCTTATCTTCTGACTCCAGCATGTTCTGAAGGATCCTTCAGAACTTCCAGTATACTTACAACACGCTTTGTTACCTTCTTTGTTTTAACCTTGCAAACTATGATGAACCTTTGTGAACACTGGCCCAGAAGTTCTGACCAAACTCTGTCTTAAGAACACCCAGAATTTGCTGAACGTGAACACTGGCTCAGAAGTTCTGAAATTGACATATTTCTTAAATACTTAGAAAAATTTCTAAGCTTTTAGAATTTGATTCTTCCAAAAATGAAATTTGACTTTTGAAACTCTTGATGAAGCAAACTTCATATTCCAACATGTCTTGATGAAATATGACTTTTGAGATTTGATTTAAAAGTCAAAGTTAGACTTCTCAGCATGCAAATGACCATTTTGCCCTTGTGAATGGTCTGCTTAAAAAATTTGATAATTCAAGGCCTGGAGATCTGATGAAAGCAAACTTGAGGATCCAGGGTGATTCCTTGAGAAATGAGAGGGCAAATTTTGGGGTGCAACAGTCGCCATCCATAGTGGTTAAGATCATTGCCCCACCAGAGAATGTGTTTTTTATCACAAATGGCCCTTCGTATGTAGGAGTCCATTTGCCCCTGGGGTCACTTTGTGGTAATATGATACGCTTGATTACCAAGTCACCAACCTGATATACCTAACGTCTGACCTTTTTGTTAAAAGCCTTGATCATACGTTTTTGGTACATCTGGCCATGACAGACAGCCGTAAGCCTCTTCTCATCAATTAGGTTTAACTGGGAAAGTCGAGTTTGGATCCATTCATCTTCACTCATCCCTGCATCCTTTATAATTCTCAGAGAAGGTATTTGGACTTCAATTGGTAGAACAACTTCCATGCCGTATACCAAGGATAAGGGAGTTGCCCCTATTGATGTATGTGCCGTGGTACGATAACCGTGGAGAGCGAATGGTAACATCTCATACCAGTCCTTGTAGGTTACTGTCATTTTTATATGATCTTCTTGATGTTCTTATTTGCAGCTTCGACAGCGCCATTCATCTTTGGCCGGTAAGGAGAAGAATTGTGGTGCTGGATCTTGAATTGCACGCACAGTGCAGTGATCATAGTATTGTTGAGATTTGTACCATTGTCTGTGATGATCCTCTTTGGGACACCGTACCGACAGATAAGATTTTGTTTGATGAAACGGGCCACAACATTTTTGGTAACAGAAGTGAAAGAAGTTTCCTCAACCTACTTCGTGAAATAGTCAATGGCCACCAAGATGAAGCGGTGTCCATTAGAAGTCGTAGGTTTGATTTCTCCAATCACATCAAGGCCCCACATCGCGAATGGCCAGGGAGCAGTCAGGACGTTTAGAGGAACGGGAGGCACATGCACTTTGTCAGCGTAGATCTGACACTTGTGACAGGTTTGAGAATGCTGATAGCAATCTGCTTCCATGGTAGACCAGTAATACCCTGCCCGTAGGATCTTCTTAGCCATCGTGTGCCCACTAGAATAGGTTCCAAAAGTGTCTTCATGTAGATCAGCCATGATCTTTTCTGCCTCAGCCTTGTCTGCGCAATGTAGAAAAACAGATTTGTGGTTGCGTTTGTAGAGAATGCCATTACTGATGAAGAACTTAGTAGAGAATCTTCTCAAGAACTTCTTATCATTGACTGAAGCTCCTTCCGAATACTCTTGAGCCTCGAGATACCTCTTAACTTCATGGAACCAAGGTTGGTCAACTACTTCTTCAGTATCAATCTCGTAACAGTAAGTTGGTTCATCTATCCGTTCAATGGTGATTTGGGGAGCCTCGTTACCCCATTTGAGTTTAAACATGGATGTCATTGTGGCTAGCGTGTCTGCTAGTTGATTTTCCTCTCATAGAAAATGCTCAAAGGTAATTTCCTCGAAATATGGGATTAATGTCAACACATGTTCTTTGTAGGGGATGAGGTTGGGGTGCTTCGTGTCCCATTCTCCTTTGATCTGACTGATGACTAAGGTTGAATCTTCGAACAGACTTAAGGACTTGATTCCCAAATCTATGGCAGCTTTGAGACCAAAAATACATGCTTCGTTTTCTGCCATGTTATTTGTACAATTGAAGCAAAGTCTTGCGATAAAGGCAGTATGACATCCTTCAGGGGATATAATTACAACTCCTATGCCATTGCCGAGTGCGTTGGATGCCCCATCAAAATCCAGGGTCCATCGGGATCCTTGTTTAGTTTCGTCATATGGTCTGAGTTCTTCACAGTTGTTTACCATCATGAATTCGAATTTCATGAACTGGTAGTCGTCCATAGCTTAATGAGCAAGGTGATCAGCTAGAACACTGCCCTTTATTGCTTTTTGGGTAGTGTACTGAATGTCGTATTCTGTCAAGATCATCTGCCATCTCGCTATTCTCCCAAAGAGGGCAGGCTTCTCGAATATGTATTTTATTGGGTCCATCTTGGATATCAATAAGGTAGTATGGGTCAACATATATTGTCTTAGCCGGCGAGCAGCCCATGCCAGAGCGCAGCAAGTTTTCTCGAGCAGTGAATATCTTGTTTCACAGTCGGTAAAAAATTTTCTCAGGTAGTAAATAACATGCTCTTTTCGACCAGACTCGTCATGCTACCCCAGCACACACCCCATTGAATTTTCCAAGATAGTTAGATACATGATCAAGGGTCTTCCCTCGACTGGCAGCATCAAAACAGGAGGCTCTTGTAGGTACTCTTTGATCTTATCGGAGGCATCTTGGAATTCATCATTCCATTTGACTACTTGACCTTTCTTCAGTAATTTGAAGATTGGCTCACAAGTAGCGGTCAAGTGAGAAATGAATCTGGCAATGTAGTTTAGTCGTCCTAAGAATCCTCTGACTTCCTTCTCGGTGCGAGGAGCAGGCATTTCTTGTATTACTTTCACCTTGGCAGGGTCCACTTTGATACCTTTACCGCTGACAACGAAGCCTATGAGTTTACCGGACCTCACCTAAAATGTGCATTTATTCGAGTTCAACCTCAACTTGTATTTCTTTAGTCTCTCAAACTGTTTCTGCAAATGGTCAAGATGTTCCTCTTTAGTTTGAGATCTGGCTATCATGTCATCCATATAGACCTCTATTCCGTGATGTATCATGTCGTGAAATAGAGCTACCATGGCACGCTGATAGGTTGCCCCAGCATTCTTCAACCCGAATGGCATAACCTTGTAACAGAATGTGCCCCACTGTGTGACGAAGGTCATTTTCTCCATGTCCTCAGGTGCCATTTTGATCTAGTTGTAGCCTGAGAAACCATCCAGGAATGAGAACACTTTATGTTGTGCGGTATTGTCAACCAGAATACGATATGAGGGATTGGGAAATCATCCTTAGGGCTTGCCCTATTCAAATCTCGGTAATCCACACACATGCGTACTTTGGCGTCCTTTTTAGGCACTGGAACAACATTGGCGACCCATTGTGGATAGGAGGTAACGGCTAAGAATCCGGTGTTGAATTGTTTCATGACCTCAACCTTGATCTTATCTGACATGTCTGGCCGCATGCGACAGACTTTCTATTTTATCGGAGGGCAGTCTTCTTTTGTCGGTAGACGATGGACCATGATATCAGCATCAAGTCCTGGCATGTCTTCGTACGACTAGGAAAAGACCTCAACATAGTCATGCAGTAACTGAATTAAGCGTTTCTTGACACCGAGTTCCAGATTGGCTCCTACCTTGACTTCTTTCTTGTCCTCTTCAGTACCTAGGTTAACTGTGTCTACTGGTTCTTCATGGGGCTGTATGGTCCTTTCTTCTTGTTCTAGCAACCTGGAAAGTTCCACTGGCACTTCACAATCTCCCTCACCTTCGTCTTCGGCTTGGTAGATTAGATTTTCAGAGTCACAAAAGGCCATAGCAAAATCGTTACCCATGGGATCCCGAATGGATGTAGATCTGCATTTTGAATGTGAGTGTGTGTAAGAGTATAGTTATCTTTGAAAGAAAAATAAAAATGTAGAAAACGAAAGACAAAGAGAATAAATTTTGCATGCAAAAACGTCCATGATTCACTGATGACATATGAAAATGAAGTAACAACCCTTACAAATGGACCGTTGTGCCTCGGGTAAGACACAAGGTTTTAAAAGTCTGAATTGTTTAATTATTACAGATCTGACAAAAATTTAAAGACAATTATTGTTGGATAAAAGTAATTGGGACAAAATCTTTAGCTTCCCAGTTGTTGAGTCCTCCATTGATGGTTGGGAAAATCCAATCTTCTAGGTCACAATTGTCATCATCATCATCCTCCACCGCGTTGACTCTGTGGTTGCTGATCTTCAAAAGTGGTCCCCCAGGACGAGCACGACGAACAACTTTCTGGGCTCCTGAAGTGAAACCCAAACCAAATTTGTCATATTTGTATGGGATATCTGGGAGTTGGCCCCAGATAGTACACCCACCTTCTTCAATTACGGCCTTGGCATCATTCAGTGAAGACATCTTTAGCGGAGGTCTTGTAATCTTTGGGATTTGGGAAACAATCTTGGTAGCTGCCACTGTTTGTGGGACTTCCTCGAAGTGCTGAAATGGAGTTTCAATGAATTCACCATCCAATTCCACATATCTGAAGGAGTTCAAGTGACTGACTATATATTCCTCTTCTCCATGGATAGTAATGATGTTTCCCTTAGTTGGGTATTTCAGCATCTGATGTAATGTAGAGGTGACGACACCAGCGTCATGAATCCAAGGTTGGACCAACAAATAAGAATAGGAAGGGTGAATGTCCATCACGTAAAAGGTTGAATCAAAGATTTGAGTTCCAACTTTTATGGGGATGTCCACCTCCCCATGCACCATGCTCTTTGAACCGTCGTAGGCTCTTACCACTATGTTGCTGGGTTTTAAGGTCAAACCTTCACAGTTGAGTCTATCAAGAGCCTTCTTAGGCAGCACATTCAAAGACGAATCGGTATCAACCAAGACATGGGCCAAAGTTGTGCCCCATGCAATGCCTCGTTGTGCTTCCTCCCTCTAGGCGTCAGGTCAGCATCAGAAAAACCTAAAACATTATCCGCGGTCAAGATGGCCACACAATCTTGGAACTGATCAGCAGAGGTATCTTGTGGTACGTGGGCAGTTTTAAGAAATTTCATCAAGGCCTTCGCATGAGCCTCAGAGAATAACAGTAAAGCCAGCATGGAGATTTTTTACGGAGTCTGCCTAGCTGTTCGACTATGTTGTAGTCGCTTCTCTTTATAATTTTCAGAATTTCTTCCATCTCCTTTTGGGAGGCCTCTGGGATAGATACTGATTACGCCTTCATCTGGACAGGCTCAACCATAATTCGTTTGCCTCGAGTCTCGGCCGACTCGGTGGTAGGAGTGTCAGTAGGAGTAACCACGAGAATTGTAGTAGTAGGAACAAAAGCAGGAACGATCACAGGACCGGTAACAGTTTTCGGAGGAGAAATCTCTGGGGAGAATATTCTTCCACTTCGGGTTATCTTGCTAGTTCCCACAATGTTGCTGATGTCGGGGTCAACCTTCTCAAAAATGGAGTCTTCATCAGCCAGCCAATCCTGCTTGATGGCGTGATAGTAGACGTCGCCCCCATAGTTCCATGGGACAGTTTTATCTGAGGAGTACGGGATCGGCCCTGGCATAGTAGTTATCAGTGGAGCCACTTTAGGAACTGATGTAATCCTAACGGGTCTTTTGGTGGAGACCCTGGAAGGATTGGCGAAAATGGTTACTATTGAAACATCATTGTAAGAAATGGTTGTAATGGGAGTCTTTTCAAACAAAATCTCTTTGTCATCCATTAGGCGCTGGACACCTGTTTTCAATAAATGACAACCAGTTGGTAGGGATAAACAGAGGTGGCAGCTTTTATCACAGCAGTAACAAACATGTCATCTTCAATAGCGTTAACATCACGGCCATGCTTGGGCATATGAGCGGTGATAAAATTTGGGATCTCGGGAGCATCAAATTCAATTTCTTTTTCTTCAAGAAGGTCTTGTATCTTGTTTTTCAAAGCCCAACAGTTGTTGGTATCATGGCCTGGACTTTCTGAATGGTAAGCACAGCGAGCATTAGGGTGGTAATGAGGAGATGCAGTGTTGGGATTCTTCGAAGCTTCCTTCAAAGTTACCAGATTGGATCTCAATAAATGTGGTAGGACTTGATATAGTTTCATATTTATCCGGGTAAACTGTCTTACCGGTCTTTCTGTTCTAGGTTGATTGCTCCTTTGTTGAGTAGGTACAGGCTTAGGGATCATGACAGCCCCTACCATTGGTTGGCATTCAGTTATATCCTGATTCCTTTGAGGATACACATCACCAACTTCTTTCTTCCCAATAAATGGTTTTTTCACGACACTGGAGGATGCGTCTTTTTGAATCTTCCCACTCTTAATCCTAGCTTCCACTCTTTCCTCGGTCAAGATTAATTTAGTGAAGCCTGCTTAGGAGCTTCCAATTAGATGATTGAAAAATGGACCAGACAAAGTCCCTAGAAACATATCCACTAGTTCCCTTTTAGACAGGGGAGGCTGGACTCTTCCTGCTAAGTCCCCCCATTTCTGAGCGTAGTCTTTGAAACCTTCGCTTGAAACCATAGCCATACTCTGGAGTTGAGTACAGGTGGGAGCAAGGTCTGTGTTGTATTGATATTGTTTATAAAAAGCGACGGCAAGGTCTTCCCTTTTGTACCCCAATTTGTTTCCCTAAGATCCCTTCATCATACCATGTTGATTCATTCACAACAAGATCACACTAGGATTCTCGGTTCCCCTCCCTATATTTAGCTTTGCCCTTTTGAGGAATCACCAATCACCTTGACTTATGTTCTTTTGTGATCATGAATGTTTTTGTCTTGATTTCTTCTTTTAACTAAATAAAATGCAATGTTGGTTTGTCTTGCTTGTTATCCATGTAAGTAAAGGCAATGAGATTCAACAAGTTACCACATGGGTTCATGAGTTTATTTCCATGCCCTAGTCAATAAAGCTTGAGAAGTTCAAACCTCACCATTGGATTGTTTTTGGAAGAAATGGCATGGCAAGGTTATTTTGGTTCACCACATTCCAAGATTATCAAATTTGGTTGAAAAGTACAAGGGGTTGATTGGAGAAGTTGTCATGTTTGGACAAGGCCTTGCTCCTATTGGTCACAAGAGCATATTTCTCTTAATTTTCAAGATATTGAAGTGGTTTTGGTGTCCATGAGTTCTCATTATCATCCTCAACAACTTCTATTCACAAAGCAAGAATGTTGATATAAGAAGTTTGTTCAAGCTTGTCAAAGTTCCTAAAGGCATTTTTCTTGATCTAAGAGCTAGGGTTTTGAATTTCAAAGGAATTTATATTGATCATCTTTTGGTATTTTTGAGTGATTCAAAAGACATACTTCTCTTTAAATGGTTATTAACAAATCACTTCAAAAGTTCCAAGGATTTTTCATGAGGAAGAGACTTGATGAGGAAGAAAGATTATAAGTCCTCCAGATGAATCCCCAATTTTCCATGTGTGACTTCCAATGATCATAACTTGGTCAATTTTTATCACCTTTAGTCCATTCTTTTTCCATAATGATCTTGAAGATGTGAATTTTATGCCTTCTTTTATGTGCAAAGTGAGAAAATGGATGGAAGTTACCTTAAGGATACAAAAGATTATAGATCACTTCATGATTTTTTGCCAACTTCAACAATTCATAACTCTCTCAAATTTTGGATATTTTAAATGGTTCAAGTTTCAAAATTTCATTCAATAGATCTACTTCATGCCATCTTTTTTTGTCAATAGCAAATTTCAAGTGGAAGGCTATGTTTGGATGCAAGACATTATAGGTCATTTTTGAAGAAAAATTTGAAATATTTCTAAGTATGGAAAGTCAACCCTTTTTGTTCAACTTTGACTCAATGCAACTTTCAGCTCAAGCATCCATTTAACTCCATTCTTTTTCCATTGCAAATATTGTAAACTCATCTTTCTAAAGCTTCAAGAATCATGCCTTAAAACCCCTTGAGCTGAGAATGCCATTGTTTTAAAAATGGTAACTTGGAATTGAAGTTTCATTGTAAGTCAAAATTTGAATTTCATGTTACAACCTCTAAACCTCAAATTAGCATGCGTTTTGGGTCTAAACATGATTAGCCAACTTTCCCAAGTGGATTAGCGCATCAAAACACAAGAATTGGATGAGTTTTGATGATCTCGTGCATCAGGTTTGTACGAATTCCCTCCAAAATGCATCATTCACTCTTCCTTTTGATCCCATTTGCTTCTCCTATAAATACATGAACTATCCCATTCATTTTCTCAAGCTTGGATAGCCAGAATCACCCTGCCAAACTTGTTTCACAACTCAGAATTCAGTAACTTCAAAATCCATTCTCGAGCCTTTTTCAATCCATTTTTTCATCAATTCACATTCCTTGATCTGCCATGAAGCTAACCATATAATTACATTTGAGAATCGTGCCCTATACTGCTCCATAGAAGTCCAGTTTCAGAGCTCTGCAACTCAACTTCAATAGGTAGATTCCTTCATCAATTCTTCAAAACTCTGATATCATTGTGATGCTCTCATTGCCCTGGTTCTAGTCGCAACACTTATTTCTTACTGGAAACACGTTTTGACCATGAAATTTCAAATCCCTTTTCAAAACTTTCCTTCCAAATTGCTTGAGCTACAGTTTATATAAATTTGGCGCGAGGGTGTGGTTGTCTTCGTCTTGAAGAGACGAAGCGAATGGCATAGGTCTGAGTTTCTGATTTTACAGTTTAAGAGACCTGCAATTCATGTTGATTGGAGGTTGAAGATGACCAACGTGTCATCTTCCAACCAATGAAGGTGCGCCATCTGTTTTTCTGAAATCTGATTTAATTAATGATTTTGTATATTATTCACTAATGACCATGATATGCACAGCGCGTCAGATGCCTTGGATTTGATTACTACCGCGTTTTGACTCTCATCCGATGGTCCACATATTTTACTTTTATTTTCTTTTTCTGATTTTTATATTTTAATTTTTTAAAATTTCAGAAAATCATAGAAAATTCATTTTTAGTCCAAAAAATCTGAAAAAATTATGAACAATATTTTTGATTATTCTCTTTCTGATTTTTATTTTTTTCACAATTTAATTTTGTGTTTTGGTATTTTTTTATAAATTTACACTTTGTTTGATTTGTTTTAAATGTTTAAAAATACTTTTATACATTTTTAAATTCTGAAAAAAATTATGGAATGATCCAATGATATTGTAACAAATATTAGTGACCTTATTTTATTTTTGTTTCTGACTTTACTATTTTTTATCATTTTTGGTTTATTTTACCCATTTATTTTAATTTTAAAAATAGTTTCTGACTTTAAAAAATTACCAAAAAATTTGTAAAATTATTTGAGCCCTTTTCTGATTTTTCTATGGTCTTACTTTTTATTTCTTGAGAAATTTGAACATAGTTGATATTTTTCTCTTTATTTTCTATTTTTAAACATCATTTTTTAACCCTTTTGTATATATTAAAATGTAATATTATTTTGTGACTATTTTCTGGCTGATCTTAGGTTAGATTTTAGATCATGAACTTTATTAACATCATTGGATTCATGGTGTTGAGTTTAACTCCACAAAAATGGATGAATGATTTTAATAATAGTTTGATTAAAATTTAATTTAAATGTGGTTTGTATATTTTTTTCCCATCCCTCTTCCTCTCATCCCCTTCTTATTGCACTAAATGTTGTTGGAGCATGATCTCTATATCATGTCTCAAAACAAATGGTGCATAGATTGCTATTGACCGGCCTCAAAATAGGTGTGACTTATGTATAAGTCCACTTACGATTGCTTAACATAGTGCTAAATTTTATACCTATTCGAATAAATGATCTTTCGTGGCCCAAACTTATGTTTGCAAGACCAAGTATGTTAATTTGATCTCTTTGATCCAATAACTTTGAGATTCATTGTGTGGAGGCTTTGGTTCTACCAATCCACTAATGGATCTACAACACTTTTGGTCAAGGCGGATCACTTAAACATCGTTGATCATTAAATGGCACTTGTGATAATTCCAAATGGATGATATAGTTGACAAAAAGCAAATGCAACTTGTTGTGTGGAGGCTTTGGTTCTACCAATCCTCTAATGAGTTCCAAATGCAAGCTTCAAGATGGTCATCCAACTAACCACTAATTATTTACTTGTTTTACTTTATGCTTTTATTTTTTATGCTTTATGTACCATTTACTTTTAGCATTTACATTTCATGTCATTTTCATCTTTGCTCATTTGAGCATTTACTTTCTTGTCATTTTTACTTTGCTCACTTGAGCTTTTCTTTTCCTTTTTTAAGATACTTAATAATCAACATAAACCCTAAAAAAACCTTTAATGGTACTTGGACTATTTGATTACTATCCTTGGCATTATGGAGCATGGGACTTTTCTTGGACTTAGGATTAGAAACCTTGGCCTATCTTGGAGACCTTGTGATCTTATCTGATTATTTTGTCTTGAGTTGTTGAGGTTTACCTCAAGACATTGGGTTGCTTGTTTGTTTTTGTGTGCAAGTTTTTTTTGTGATTACACTCTTTGTTTGTGATCTGGAATTCACCTGTATACAGCCGTTACTCTGCCTAATTTTTGTGAAGACTTAATACACTTGAAGTTTAGTTCTCTCAAGAGGTCTAGTATTTCTTTTGCCTGATTGGTTTCAATCTAAGGAATGGGAATTATATCTTGGCTCATAATGTCAAGTTTTGGCTTCTTGTTGGTTAGATGTTTCTTATCTCTAACTTTTACCTTATGCTTTAGGATAGTCCCTTCTTCTCCTCACATCTTCTTTAATTTCAAAAATATTCTTCCTCCTTTTGAAAACTTTTCTTGTTTTTAAACTTGAACTACTTTCATAATAAACTTGGACTTATGTCCATGCATTTTCAAAACATTTTCATAAATAAACTCCAATCAACTTAATAATACCTTGACATTTTTTGTGAGAAGACTAAAAGTCAATCAATCTCATTTCAAACCATTTTGCCACTTCGGCTTTTATCTTTAAACTTTTCTCAAAAGATTGAACTCTTGTCAATCCTTGTAGTGATGCAAACAACTATACTTCTACAATATGTAGTGAAGATAGATATTTTCCACTTGGGTGTTGAGTGAGGCATTGTTGATTTTAAAATCCAAGCCATATTCTCCACTTTGAGATGATGCAAATTCTCCTTTCTCATAATTGTGGGTAGTAGGCATGTTTCCACACGGACAATGATGATGATGTTTTATCTCATAAAATTAACCAACACATTTGTGTTTTAAAATTTTTAAAAGAGGAACTATGTGTACCCTGATCCCCTATTGCACGAAAAGGTGGTACGTAGGCACTAAAGGTTCGCAACCGCAGCGGGTGAAAAACTTATAAAATAAATATATTTCTTTTCTAACTTCCACCATCCATTTTTATATATACAACATTTTTCATAGCCAAAATATACAGATTTTACAAAGAGGCTCCTGCGGAGTACCGTAGATGTTTAGGGTGCTAATACCTTCCCTTTATATAACCAACCCTCTTACCTTGAATCTTTCCCCCTCTTTTTGGGTTATTCTCTCTTTTCCCATTCCTTCAGAAACAATAAAGCGCGGTGGCGATTTTTATTTTGATTTGTATAAAGTCTAGTCAACCCAATGGCTTAGTCTTAAACATTTCTACCGTTACAGAAAAATGGCGACTTCATTAGGGAAAGATTGACCTCTTGCTGGTCCATCCCTAAGTGGGTTAAGCCTATTGTGATACGGTGGCAGAACCGACTATTTTTACTGGTTTGTGTATTGCGTTTTTTGTTTGCAAAATGTCGTGGTAAGCAAGAGTCGCCACCGACTTTTATTTCATCCAACAAAGGAAAAGGAAAAAGAACAGAAAAAACCTTTTTCGAGATGTTTCTGAGTACGGGGGGTAGATTATAGAAAGGGAAGGTGTTAGCACCCTTTCCATCCATGTTTTCCATGGGCTCTTAGGTACTTGCTCATTTTTCAAATTTCTTGTGTGTGTTTGTCTTGAAAATGTTTTACTTCGTAATAACCCTTGTATCAGTCCTCGAGGATGTGACGAAGTTATTTTGAAAATTTTGTTTGAAAAGTGTTTGGTGTGAAAAAGTTTGTTTGTTTTGAGCAAGTACTTAAGAACTAATCTACCTACTCGAAAAGACTGTTCATTTTCCTTTAGACAGCGCTATCCTATTATTAAGGAATAGGTAGCACCGTCATTGGATTTTTAAAGGGACGTTCGAAGGGACGAAATGGTCATCGAAGGCAACATGTAAGGATACCTTAGCAGTTCGAAGGGACCCTCATCACATATTCGTAGGCAACATCGAGAGACAAGATCATTTCTCGTAGGCAACTCGAGGGACATTGAGGGACTATGATCTTTATGATGACTTTTAGATTGAGGGTCTTTTGCTAAGATATCCCTACGTTCTAGGGACATGACCATTGTTTCCGAGGCAACCAAGTGAAGCAAACCCTAGGAGTGAGCATGTGCGAGTGTAATTTTCAGTTAATTTATCTTTGCACATTTAAGGTTTTCTACCGTATTAATTTTCAGTTTGTCTTTCCATACAATCCTATTAGCATACATCTAAGCAGTTTATAGTTTGCGGAATTAAAAGCAAGAAAGTTTAAAGTCCTAACTATTACAAGGCTTTTGCAGATACATAATTATTTTGGACTGAAAATAAAAATGCAGAATTTAAACCCTAATTACTATTACAACCTCGAAACAGTTACAATAATAATAAAAGGAAATTAAAAAATGCACGTGGCGAATTAAATGCGAGAATAATTTAGGAAACCTAAAAAATCTAATTGAAAAATGATTTAGGTTAGTTTTTGAGAAAAAATTAGGTTATGTAAAAAATTAAACCCTAATTCTAATTATTTTTTAATTATGAAAAATAAGATTTAATTTCCCTAATTTAATTAAACTAATTAATTAAAGAAACAAAATATTTTTATGAAAAAGATTTTTGATGTTTTTTATGAAAAAGATTTTTGATGTTTTTATGAAAAAGATTTTTGATGTTTTTATGATTTTTTTTTTATTAAATAAAAAAGTAATGATTTTTGTGTTATATTTTTAAAAAGAAAATAATTAGAAAAATAATTTAAAAAAATTAAAAAAGAAAAGAAAAGAATGGGCATGTGTTGTGCCAGCCTGAGAGTGCACCATAGTCCTTCATTGTTTGAGGCGTTGGATCTGAATTATTGATACATCCAATGGCCAAATGGTGGTAGCGCATGGTAGGCGTTTTGGATGATGATGCATTGAATCTGTAGAAACAAAGTAAGAAAACAAAATTTGCTGGGATGGTTAGTTGTATATATAATAACATAAATAAAATATAAAGGAAATAAAGTGGTCTTTCCCAAACGCGCACGTGATTCAAATCACCCAATAGGATTCTGCCACCTAATTGTCTTCTGCCCCATAACTGTTGTTTTTTTCACATTTTTACCTACAGTCGTTTCCATAGCTATAACCCTGTAAGTTTCAAAAATTCACAAGACGCATGATAAATTAATTCTAGCTGTATAGATCAATTCGGTTTGATCTCACGAGCATCATGGTGTTCTTTTCTTGGCCCAATTTAACCTGTATAGAGAAACCCTAAAACGGCAAAGCAAACCCTAACAATGGTGATCATCAATATACGCATCAAAACGCAAAATTAATTAAACCAAAACATCCCAAATGATGATACAAACATAATTATATGCTTAAAAGTGATTAATCATGCGTAAATTGTAAAATCAAGTTCAAGATGGTATGTGAAAACCGTGGGTCTGTAAGTCGTGTTTCTTGATGTTTTTGGCCTTGAGGGTGATTGGAATAGCTTCAGAACACATCCAGGAATAGATTGTTGGCTTTGGAATTACTTGTAATGGTCTATGGAAGAGAATACGGTCTTCACTTTTTCTTCCAAAATTTGCAACTTATTCCCTTGTTTTCACGACCCCAAACCCTTTTTTATAATTTGGAATTGTTGTATACATATAGTAGAGCATATTAGGTCAATAAAATTGCATCATATCTTTGAGAATTATGAAAGTGTGATTTGATTTGCTTCATGTATGATATCTTTCTAAAACAAGCTTCAATCCAATCTTTTCCAACCCTAATGAGTCTTGCACGAATTGATCATCAGGCTAGTTGTACATGGACTCCGAATGTGAACAAAAATCCCAAGATTTGATTTGTTTTCATTATTTTACCATTTAATTTGATTTATTTTAATTTAAATGAATAAAAAATAAAAATAAATGATAAAAATAATAAAATAATAGGTGGAAAAGCTCAGGGGTCGTGGGTCCTATTAGAAACATGTTTCAAACAAGAAAACATGGGCCCCTTTGGAAAAAAATGCAAATTTGATCAATGTTGACTTTTGACAATTTTCCAAAAATTGCCAATTTTGACAATTCACAACTCTCTCAATTTTGACCCTAGGGGGTGCTCTTGGAATTTTTAGAAATCTTAGGATGTCCCCTAACCAACCCTTTTTGTTTCATCTCAATTGGATCTTCCATGTCCATGTATGAAGCTTTGACCCAAAAGGTGTTTCTGTTGACTTTTCAAAAGGACCTATAATGTAAAAATTCATATCTTTTGATGAGTGCATATTTTGAACTTGTGGGATGAAGATGAGTTGTATGGAATTTCATCCTCTTCAAAATGAGCCTTGGATGGAAAATTTATAATAAAGTATGAAGAAGTTATGCTTAGTCAAAGTTGGGTTGACTTTTCCTACAAAACCCTAACTTAGCAACTTTTGAGTTTTGATGAATTTGGAGCATTCCTTGAGGAACCATGGTCAATCCCTGATCAAATGATGAAAGTCACTTCAAAATGTGTATTTTGACCAAAAATCTTGAGGTTTGACTGTATGTGGGCCACAGTTGACTTTTGACCAAATACAGTCGATTCTCAAGCATCTGAGCAGTTGACTGAGCAAACTTCTTGTGCAAGGCATGCAACTTGACATGTAGGGTCTTGAGAACATATTAATACCATGGAGAGCATATGATGCCTTTGTGATTCACCCATCTTGATGAAAATAGAAACCCTAATTTGAGGTACACTGCCTTAGGAGAGAGTTTGTCTGGTTAACTCTTGGGCAACCTTGAGCAAATTGAGGATCTTAATGGACATGTATTGAGTAAAATGAGAGGGAAAATTTTGGGGTACAACAGCTGCCCCTATTCAATCTTCTTAAACCTGAGGATGTAGATTGGCTACTCTGCCTTTCGTAATCTGAAGGTGGAAGATGATTGAACACTAAAGTGCCCAGAAATTTGCACTCGCATGAAGCTGCACTCGACTTGTGACATCGGGAATGGGCTTACAGATACCATTTGGAGGTCGATAATAGAAGATTGTCAAAGATGGGCTTAAAGATGCCATCCAAGACGTGATGGAGTACCTTCGGAGATGGGCTTAAAGATGTCATCTAGAGGATGTTGATTTCCTAAGATATTCCTTTGATGAGAATCCATACTCCTGTCTTTGAGGAGGAATCTGTTGAGGAATGTTGGTATCTGTCTGGGGAGAAATAGAATTTTAAGAGCTTCAATTGTCCGTTACTCTACTGGGAAATTAACTCCAGAGGTGAACTGCATATATGGTTAGTGTATAGGCTACATCGCGACCTATTGGGGAAAGGTGAAATTGATCGTGTTTGATCAGGTCCAGGTCTTACAGTGTTATGGACTACTGTCTGGAGATAAGAGAAAAGAAACCTGGATGGTAAGGTTATGAGAAGGAACCTGGATAGTAGGGATTATGGGAAGGAACCTGGGTAAGGTTGCTTCGTGAGGAGTTTGGGTAAAACTGCATCTGAACTAAGAAAGAACCCGGGTAAGGTTGCTTCGTGAGGAGTTTGGGTAAAATTGCATCTGAACTGAGAAGGAACCTGGGTAAGGTTGCTTTGTGAGGAGTTTGGGTAAAACTGCATCTGAACCGAGAAGGAACCTGGGTAAGGTTGCTTTGTGATGAGTTTGGGTAAAACTGCATCTGAACTGAGAAAGAACCTGGGTAAGGTTGCTTTGTGAGGAGTTTGGGTAAAACTACATCTGAACCGAGAAGGAACCTATGTAAGGTTGCTTCAGGATAAGTCTGAGTGAAACTTCAGAAGGAACCTGGGTAAGGTTGCTCGTGATGAGTCTGTAGGGCTTTAGGAGGAACCTGGGTAGGGCTACTTCGGGATAAGTCTGTGTAAAACTTTGGCAGGAACCTGGGTAAGGTTACTTTGGGCTAAGTCTGTGTAAAACTTCAAGAGGAACCTGCGTAAGGTTACTTTGTGATAAGTTCGTGTAAAACTTCAGAAGGGACCTGGGTAAGGTTACTTTGGGATAAGTTCGTGTAAAACTTCAGGAGGAACCTGGGTAAGGTTACTTTGGGATAAGTTCGTGTAAAACTTCAGGAGGAACCTGGGTAAGGTTACTTTGTGATAAGTTTGTGTAAAACTTCAGGAGGAACCTGGGTAAGGTTATTTCGGGATAAGTTTGTGTAAAACTTCAGGAGGAACCGGGGTAAGGTTACTTTGAGATAAGTTTGTGTAAAACTTCAGGAGGAACCGGGGTAAGGTTACTTTGAGATATGATAATATAGATTAGTTGACCCGTTTGATTTCGGGAAATGAGTTTCCATTAGTTGTTTGTAGATGTGATTTGTATAACTGCTGGATTTGTTGAAGCTAATCGTCTCTTCCTGAAAAGATATCAGGGTTAGTTGTATGCAATGCATGAAATCCAGAGTGAGATGATGTTCTCAAGATAAATGAGATTATGCTGTATATGATATGTATGCTTATGTCATGATGTATGCTCATGAAATGTTGTCGGGGTATGCTTGTGTCTGGGAAAATAAATCCCTGACGGTTGTTGGAGATTTGCGAATATTTTGCCAAGAAGAGATGCTGGAGAATAACTCTACGGGGACCAGACTTTGGGGGAAGAGATACTTTGTTGGTAGACCTGCTGACCTGGAGGAATAAACTAAGCTGGGGATGAAATTCTGTTGCTGGAGGTGATGAGCTCTGTTGGAGATTAAGCTTTTGTATCTGTAGAAATAGACTCCGCTTGGGGAATGAAATTTGTTGACTCGCCTGCGATTACGAACCTCGGCTGGGGACAGTTATGTGTTGTTTCGGGAAAGCTGACATCAATGCCTTTTGGGTACTTTTACTCTATGGGGAGTGTATGTACTAATACTCATGTTCCAAATATGGCTCTATCCTGATACCTGCTGGGCAGAGGAACCATTGGGTTTGGCACTTCTTATTTTTCCCTGTTTCTGGGATTACGAGTAACTGCCTTTGTTTCTTATGTAAATATTTATGAGCAGCAATCATTTTCAAATTCATATATCAAAAATAAATCATTGGACGTTCTTGCAAAACAAAACGGAAAAAGAAAAAGAAACAAATTGAAATTTTGTAAAAATGACTTGTATTGATTTTGAAATTGGCCTGTAATAGGCGTTTTGTACAAGGAGGCTGACATCCTAGTAAGAGAACACCGCCGAAAGATAGAAATTATACAATTTGTGTAAAAGAAGGAAAAACATCTATGTGAAACAACCCCATTGGGTTCCAACTCTGCTATTGCCTTTACATCTTCAAGCGTCTCATCACTTTGCTACTTGGCTGAAGGTTGATCAGATTGATTGGTGATGTCCGAGCTTGATAGTCGATACCGAAGTCTGGTCACAAGATGATCTGATGAGACATAGTGATACACTTTAATACCTAACTTTTTCCTGGACCGCCTCTCGGGTTTTCAGTCCACCGGGATACCCTTTTTTTGCCCAAGCCGCCCTTTCAGGTTTTCGACTTGCCGGGTGTACAGATTTTTTTTATTTTCATCCCTTATTTTTTCCCGAACCCTTTTGGTTCGCCGGGAAGCCCTTATTTTTTCCTAGGCCAGTCGACCTAGCGGGTCTTTGATTATGCGTAGTATCTTTTCACTATGTCTGCATTGACAGGGTGAGGAAGGTCATCACCATCCATGGTGGTTAGAATCATAGCTCCTCCCGAGAAAATGTTCTTAACCACAAATGGCCCTTCGTACGTGGGAGTCCATTTTCCCCTGGGGTCACCTTGTGGCAGTATGATGAGTTTGATCACCAGATCCCTGACTTGATATTCTTGACGCCTGACTTTCTTGTTAAAAGCCTTGATCATTCGCTTTTGATATGTCTGACCATGGAAGATAGCAGTAAGTCTCTTCTCATCGATTAAGTTTAACTTATCAAGCCGGGTTTGGATCCAGTCGTCTTCGTTCAAACCTACATCCTTCATAATCCTGAGAGAGGGTATCTGGACTTCTATGGGTAGGACTGCTTCCATGCCATATACCAAAGAGTAGGGTGTTTCCCCTGTCGACGTATGTGTTGAGGTACGGTACCCATGAAGAGCAAACGGTAACATCTCATGCCAGTCTTTATATGTCACTGTCATCTTCTGCACAATCTTCTTGATGTTCT
Source organism: Vicia faba (assembly GCA_948472305.1). Classification (NCBI taxonomy): domain Eukaryota; kingdom Viridiplantae; phylum Streptophyta; class Magnoliopsida; order Fabales; family Fabaceae; genus Vicia; species Vicia faba. The sequence continues at coordinate 486,593,291 of OX451737.1, forward strand.
TATTAGCCGCTTCAACAACGCCATTCATCTTCAGCCGGTAGGGATAAGAATTATGATGTTGTATCTTGAACTGTTTACAGAGCTCGGTGATCATTATGTTATTGAGATTCGTACCATTGTTGGTAATAATTCTCTCTGGTACACCATATCAACAGATCAGATTATGTCGGATAAACCGTGCCACGACGTTCCTGGTCACAGTAGCAAAATAGGCTTCCCCAACCCACTTTGTAAAGTAATCAATGGATACTAAGATGAAACGATGCTCGTTATACGCAGTAGGTCTGATCTCGCCGATCATGTCGATGCCCCACATCGCAAAGGGCCAAGGAGCTGTCAAGACGTTTAAAGGAACTGAAGGCACATGCACCTTATCAGCTTAGACTTGGCACTTATGACAGGTTCGAGAGTGCTGATAACAATCGGCTTCCATAGTGGACCCGTAATATCCTTCCCGTAGAATCTTCTTAGCCATTGTATGTCCACTAGAATGGGTTCTGAAAGTGCCTTCATGTAGATCTGTCATGATCCTCTCTGCTTCGCACTTGTCTACACATTGTAGCAGTGTGGAGTCATGGTTGCATTTATAGAGGATCCCGTTACTAAGGAAGAACTTTGCAGCGAACCTTCTCAGAAACTTCTTATCATTGACAGATGCCCCTTCGAGATATTCCTGAGCCTCGAGATACCTTTTGACTTTGTGAAACCAGGGTTTGTCTGCCACTTCCTCGGTATCGATCTCGCAGCAGTGTGCTGGTTCATCCAACCTCTCAATGGTAATTTGGGAAGCCTCATTATCCCACCTAACCTTGAACATAGAAGACATGGTAGCTAGCGCGTCCGCCAACTGGTTCTCCTCTCGTGGGAAATGCTCGAAGGTTACCTCCTCAAAGTGTGGGAGCAATGTCAGTACATACTCATTGTAAGGAATGAGATTCAGGTGCTTTGTATCCCACTCGTCTTTGATCTGACTTATCACCAGAGCGGAATCCCCGAATACACTTAAAAACTTAATCCTCAGGTCAATAGCAACTTGGAGACCCATGATACATGCTTCATACTCCACCATGTTGTAGGTGCAGTTGAAACATAATCGGGCGGTGAACGGAGTATGATAGCCCTCAGGAGATATGATTATAGCGCCAATGTCATTACCCAGTGCGTTTGAGGCTCCATTAAAATACATAGACCATCGGGATCCCTCCTCAGGTCCTTCATTTGGTCCAGGTTCTTCGTAGTCAGTCACCAACATGATATTCTCATCCAGGAACTCAAAATTCATGGATTTGTAATCATCCACGGCCTAATGAGCCAAATGATCAGCCAATACACTCCCCTTTATAGCTTTTTGGGTCGTATATTGTATGTCGTACTCAGTTAAGATCATCTTCCACCTTTCTATCCTTCCGGAGAGAGCGGGCTTCTCGAAAATATACTTGATCGGATCCATCTTTGATATCAACAAGGTAGTGTGAGTCAGCATATACTGTCTCAGTCGGCGAGCAGCCCATGCCAAAGTGCAGCAAGTTTTCTCGAGCAATGAGTATTGGGTCTCGCAGTCGGTAAACTTTTTGCTAAGGTAGTAAATGGCGTGCTCTTTTCTGACAGACTCGTCATGCTGCCCCAGCACGCACCCCATTGAATTGTCTAGCACTGTCAAGTATAAAATCAAAGGTCTTCCTTCAACTGGAGGGGTCAGAATTGGTGGTTCTTGAAGGTATTCTTTGATTCTTTCGAAAGTGGTCTGGCATTCATCATTCCACTTTACCACTTCATCTTTCTTCAGAAGCTTGAAGATTGGCTCACAAGTAGCAGTCATATGTGAAATGAACCTGACGATGTAATTCAGACGTCCCAAGAAACCTCTAACTTCCTTCTCTGTGCGGGGAACTGGCATCTCTTGTATGGCCTTTACCTTTGCAGGGTCTACCTGAATACCCTTGTCACTGACGATGAAACCCAGAAGCTTACCAGACCTTACCCCGAAGGTACACTTGTTCGAATTCAACCTCAGCTTGTATGTCTTCAACCTATCAAACAATTTCTGGAGATGATCAAGGTGCTCTTCCTCAGTATGAGACCTGGCTATCATGTCATCAACATAGACCTCAATCTCGTGGTGAATCATAACATGGAATAAAGCGACCATGGTGTGCTGATAGGTTGCCCCAGCGTTCTTCAACCCAAAAGGCATCTCCTTATAGAAGAAGGTGCCCCACTGTGTAACGAAGGTTGTCTTCTCCATGTCTTCAAGAGCCATCTTGATCTGGTTGTAGCCATAGAAACCATCCATGAAGGAGAAAATTTTATGTTGCACGGTGTTGTCAACCAGAACATCAATGTGAGGATGTGGGAAGTCGTCCTTGGGGATTACCCTGTTCAGATCTCTGTAATCAACACACATTCGTACCTTACCATCCTTCTTAGGTACCGGAACAGCGTTAGCAACCAACTGTGGATATGAAGTGACAGCTAAGAATCCTACATCGAACTGTTTCACGGCCTCTGCCTTGATTTTTTCTGACATTTTAGGACGCATACGACGGACCTTCTATTTAACCGGAGGGAAGTCTTCTTTAGTCGGCAGGCGATGTACCATAATATCAGTGTCCAAACCAGGCGACGCGTTCGTGCTCTGCGAGGATAAGCTTCCAGAATCTACTGGGGATAAGCTTACTGCTTGGGGATATGATTCCAACTTTCCTGGGGAACTAGTTTGGACTCTCTTGGGGAAGCATTAAACTGTATTGGTTATGTTCTTCCATGGAACCTATCTTGATACCTTGGAGGACAGAACAATCAGATTGCTTAGACAACTCTTTATTGCCCCTGTTTCTAAGGTGGGAGAGGAAGACCTGTGAGGTGCTGATAGTGATTGATGGACAAACCTTCTTCTGATAGGCAAGTGACAAGATGCCGGGACATAGTCGTACGCTTTTGATCCCTAACTTTTTCCTGGACCGCCCTTTCGGGTTTTCAGTCCACCGGGATACCCATTTTTGCCCAAGCCGCCTTTTCAGGTTTTCGACTTGCCGGGTGTACAGATTATTTTCATTTTATCCCTTCATTTTGCCCGAACCCTTTTGGTTCGCCGGGAAGCCCTAATTTTTGTCTAGGTGTGTCAACCTAGCGGGTCTTTGATTTTGCGTAGTATTTTTTCGACTATGTCCACGTTCAGGGAGTTGTCACTGTTGGTAGTATTATGTTGCCATGCCAGAAGGTATTTGATCAGGCCAGATTCGTTGCTGGAGTGCCCCAAACGACTCAGGCGGAGATTTGCCCCAGGCTATTTGGCCTTTGAGAGATTCTTCGAATCTTGACTTAACTGCCCCAGATGATGAACGATGATTATGCCTGCCCCTTTGTTGGGAGTACTTTTGCCCATAAGATATTCTTCGTGCAAATTTCTTTGCTGTTCAAACAAATAGTCATATGTGCAAGCAATGTTATTTCAAAAAATGCATAGATTATGTCTGTCTTGAAGATTTTGAAAAATGCATTTTTTATAAAAAACAAGTGAACTTTGTCAATCGTGATGTCAACTCGTTATTTTACCGCAAGCCTTAAGGAGTCAGGATACCTTTCGTAACAGTATGCCTTCGAACTAACCCATGCTTCAGCTAGGACTTTTAAGGGTTATAACGTGGCCTGGTTCATGGTTTAAGAAACAAAGGATAAAGGCTCAAATTTTATTTGTACCCACCCGCTCTTCGTGATGTTCTTCGATCCTAAACTCAGTTGATCATACGTTAGACCTTGTTTGAGTCTTTGCTCTGATTTTCCGGTGATAATTCGGATGTTAATAACTTATTTTGAATAGGTAGTCATTCCTTTCTTGTTGAGGGTTGGTAAGACCTCTTTCTTGTCTGATTTTTTTGTTATCCCTTTCTTTTTTTGCCTGAACTGTTTCCCTTTTTTGGAATTGCAGTCAGCGGGATGCCCCAGTTTTGTAAGTCTCCTTCGTGGGTTTTGACTTAATGGGTCTTTTTTATTTTTGAGGTAATGACTGCCTTTCTTTATTGATCATTCGGAACCATCACTGTCTTTCTTCGTTTTGTAAGGACTTCTTTGGTGCCATTTGTTATGCACTTGGATCAACTGAGAGAACTACCCTGCCCCAGGTTTTGATTACGGGTTTTAAATTTCGAAAAGAAAAACTCCTACTTCTTTGGCTCAGAGGGGTTGACGAGGGATTATCTTCCTTATAACTCCAGTGTTTAGGATTTGAAACAATGCCTGTACCTCATCAGCGGGGTCTGTTCAAAAGCATACTGTAAAGATAGCGGTATCGTTTTCGTCATCCTCCCTCAAGAGGCTTAGAATTTTCAATCAAGAGTTGATCATCACAAAAATATGAAAACAGTTTGCATATAGTGGATACGAAATAATTACTTCAAAACAGACGTGTGAAATGCATTAATGAGATAACCAAGTTTGACATGAAATAAATGTTTGAACAATCAAAAGAAAATTACAAATTGAACATTCGAATGAACAAAAAATCCAATCCTAGCCATATTTTGGCAAGGGAGCGGTGATCACATTGGGAGTCTCTGGAGAGTCGAGCTGGACTTCCTTTGCGTCAATCAGATCTTGAACCCTGTTTCTCAAAGTCCAACAGTCATCTGTAGCATGCCCCGGGCTGTCGGAGTGATAGGCGCAGCGCACATTGGGATTGTACCTTGAAGGTGTCCTGCTAGGATTCTTTGGGGGATCCATGAGAGTTACCAACTTGGTTTCCAACAACTGTGGCAATATCTGTGACAAGGTCATGCCGAGGGGAGTGAATTGCCTTTTAGGTCTTTCTTCCCCTTGTTGATTGCGATGCTGAGGAGTGCCGACCGGCTTTGCAATAGCTACTGCGTTGACAGCACTAGATTCTCTCTTGGATGGTTTCTTCTCAATGTTCGAGGAGTCACCATTCTGTATTTTCCCCAACTTGATGCCAGCTTCTATTCTTTCCCCGGTCAAGATCAGATCCGTAAACCCAGCAGCGGAATTCCCAATCAGGTGGTTGAAGAATGGACCAGACAGGGTCCCCAAGAACATGTCGACGAGTTCGCGGTCGGTTAGAGGTGGCTGTACCCTTCCAGCAAGGTCCCTCCACTTTTGAGCATATTCTTTGAAACCTTCGCCTGCACCCATAGACATTCCTTGAAGTTGAGTGCGCGTGGGAGCAAGGTCGGCGTTGTACTGGTATTGCTTGTAGAAAGTAGTGGCCAAATCCTCCCAGCTGCGGATGTTGGCTCCATTCAGTTGATAGAACCAGTCAAGCTGAGTCCCTGAAAGACTCTCCTGGAAAAAGTGGATCCATAAGTTCCTGTCGGCCGTGTAGGGCTGGATCCTCCTCATGTATGACCTGAGATGCAGCTTTGGACAGGATGCCCCGTCGTACTTTGCAAAGGCAGGTGCCTTGAATTTGTGCGGGATCACTACCCCAGAAGACAGACTTAGATCCTCGAAGTCCAGGCCAGGCACTTTTTGTATCTCCATAGCACTTAGCCGGTCTTCCAACTGTTTATACCTGTCCTCAGCTGGAGGGTATTGTTCGTCGTTGAAATCTGTCTCATTGTCGGAGACCACTGGACTGGGAACCCTTTCCTCTTGATGACTGCCCTTCCCCACAGATGGAGTTGTCCTCTCAGCTTCATCCTGCAGTGTGTTCCCAGATCTGCGTCTAGGGCTGAACAAAACAGTCTTCTTCTTCTTCTTTTTCGAGAGCAGGGTCTTCAGATCTTGTTGCCCCTGGGTCAAATTCATGATCAGCTCTTGGAACTGGGCGTTCTGAGCCTGGAGGGGCTTGATAGTGTGCTCGGTTGAAGATTCAGGATTCATGACGAGAGTGCTGAAATAAACAGCGAAGAGGGTAAGCAACCTGCAGAGAATGGGTACCTGTTATGCGATGATATGTATGATATGCATGCAATGTTTTCAAGGACCTCGCGGGGTAAACAAGAAATTTGTTAGAGCTGGGATCCGGTAGCTTGATTGAAGGAACTTCAAGTTGTTGAGAGTCCTTCTTCGAGGGTCAAAGGCTCACCATATCCAGTGGGTCATAGCCCTTGACTTTAGTCATCATGTCTGGTTTTGGTTTCCAAACAACCTTGGTTAGGGGAACCTTCTTCGAGAGTCAGAGCTCACCATATCAAGTGGGTCATAGACTCTGACAACTTTGGCTAGAGGAAAATAAATCCTCTTTGCCCCTTGCTAGATGTTTGATTCATCATGACCTGCATCACAAGCCCTTGAGATCCTTGAAATGGGTTAGGATATATGCAATGGTATGATGTCATGATGCATGGGGTAGTATAGGTAAACCCTGTTATGAGCCCTTATTAAGGACTATAAACAAACCCTGCAAGAGATTCAGTATACTTGTCATGAGTCCCAATTAAGGACTAAAACAAGCCCTGCAAGAAACTCGGTAAACCTGGTTATGAGTCCTAGTTAAGGACCAAAACAGAAACCTGCAAGAAACTTAGTAAGCCTGTTATGAGTCCTAATTAAGGACTGCAAACCAAAACCTGTAAGGAGCTTAGTATACCCTGTTATGAGTCCCTATTAAGGACTATAAACAAAACCTGCAAGAAACTCGAGTGTCAAATAACAAGCATGCAAATAGTCAAGTTGGAAGGCACACAAGTCACACAAGACAAGCCCTTAGAGTTTAAGGCCAGCATGAGGTCTGGGTATTACCCTCTTGAAGTTGGTGGGTTCAACCTGTCCTATTAGAAGCAACCGGGTTCTAAGGATCCCAATATCACGGGATTGCTTTCATTGTTCATCGTCTCGATTTAGCCACTGAACTGGCGACCGAAATATTCCAGGAAAGCAACCCTCAATTGAGTGTAGTATCGAGTATCAACCAACCTCGGACTGCACCAAAGTCAGTTATCTCACTACCCTAAAGAGGCCAAGATAGTTCAATTAAGGTTCCTAAGGTCTGTTGATGCTTCACGACACCACGCGGAGGCCCCGTACTCTCCTTGACTGAACTCAAGGGTTACCGGTACACACCAAAGTGCCACATCAACGTAGCAGACTGTTTCAACCATGTCGATATACCCCGCACAGTTCCCTCACAGCCTTGTTGCTACTTTCTAAGAAGGTATCCCCCCAGATCCGGGTTAGGATCTATAGAACTCCCAAGACAGTCCCACAATTTAAAGCAAGCAAAGCAATACAATTGAAAACACAGTTATGAACTAACCCTAAGGTACACCTCACTTTAAGTTTAATTCCCCAGCAGAGTCGCCAGTTCTGTGATCGGTGGATCTGGAACTGACTGTTTAACGCTGGTTTCGCGAAATGTCGCGGAAGCAAGAGTCGCCACCGTCTTTTATTTTCTCCAAATGGAAAGGACAAAAGCACAGAAAAATTCCTTAAAGAGATTGCTCTCGTTTCGGGAGGTAGATTATAGAAAGGGAAGGTATTAGCACCCTTTCTATCCATGGTTATCCATGGGCTCTTAGATACTTGCTCATTTGTGTTTTCAAAAATGGTTTGTTTGCTTTTCAATTGTGGGTTTTAAAAAAGTTTCTTTGAAAATTCCAGTTCGACTCTTGTATCGGTCCTCAAGAGTGTTTGAAAAATTGCTTTCGAAAGCTTTTTGAAAAGGTGTCGGTGTGAAAAGTATTTTTGATTTGTTTTTGAGATTAGAGCAAGTATCTAGATTCGTCTACCTACCCTAAGGAATTCGTCTGTGTAAATGTCCTTTAAAGTAGTGCCATCCCACCATTGAGAGGTAGGTAGCACCACCGTTGGAGGTGTTCGGGTCAATTCGAGGTTCGGGACATGGTGATCACCAGAGCAATGGGAAGACACCTTAGAAGCTACCCTCATGCCAGGTTCCCGGATCATGAGGACTTACTAAGACATCCTCTACTCGACGATCACCTTTCGAGGCAAGGCAACAGTGAGGCGTACCCTAGGGGTGGTGTGTGATTTGTGTGACTTTTCAGATATTTTTGTCTTTTGTCATGTTATTGGTGATCTAGCGCTTGTTTTTATTTTTGTCCATACATTCTTTCATGCCATTATTTAACGGTTAAAAAATACGAGAAGTAAAAGAGTCTAAGCTATTACAAAAGGCGCGGGTCCACATCGCCAAAATTTCTCGAACCCGATTTGACAGAAAAATAAATAAATAAAGAAAATAAAGAATTAAAAGTGCGAGAAATTAATTACAAGGCCTTGGGAGAGATACATAAATATTAAACGAAATAAAAATAAATATGCGAATTGAAATTTAAATCGAAACGAGGGCGTTGGACCCTTTTTAACTAAATTAAATTAAAGGATGGAATTGGTTAATTAAGAAAAGAAAGAGAAATTGTTTTTGGTATTTTTTTGGTATTTTAGGATTTTAATGAAAAAAGAATTAATTAAAATTAAACCTAATTCTACAATTTTTAATTTATTAAAAAAAGAAGATTAAAACCTAATATTAACCCTAATTAATTTACATGCAAATTCAATTATAAAAATAAATATCTAATATTTAATTATTATGGAATAAAAGAAAAAAGATGAAAATTAATTAAACCCTAATTCTATGTTTTTTTAGATTTTTTTATTAAAAAAGTTCAAATTAAAACCTAATTTAAAACTAATTAATTTATGAATTTATTTACAAAAATACTAAAATAAATATTTATTATTTTAATTCTTTTCTGATTTTTTTTTGTGTTTTATGTTTTTTATGAAAATAATAAATTAATTAAACAAAACAATAATTAAAAAGAAAATAGGAAATAAAATAAAAAAGGAGAAAATAGAAAGAATTGCAAACCTAGGGGGTCTGCCCCTTAATATGGAGGTTAAGCCCATGAATTTGAGCCCAAACAAGCCTGGCCTCGTTGACTCTGGCACTAGCGTGTGTATGCATTGACTAGAGTGCATCGTGTTCTCCAAATCTACGCCTTTGGATTGATGAAGCTGGACGCGTGGATGGTTGATTTTGTGGGTGCACGGTACGCTTCAGCCTTGAAACTGCATGGGATAACGTTTGAAATAAAAATAATATGAAAGGGTGGGGACCTGGGATCGAACCCAGGTCCTAGGTGTTACCAGTCAAACGCTTCGCCAGTGGAGCTATTGTGTTCATCTGTAAGTTAAATAAACAATGAATATAATAAAACAAAACAATGCGTTAGTGCTGTTTTTCGCGCGAAGTTTCAAACCAGCCAATCATTGATGGCCACGCATCTTCTTCTTCCTCGTTCCTGAAACATAAACACATTAGGCAACGTTTTTTCAAGCGTTCTTTTAGGCATGTTTTGGGAAAATAACGAATAGCCCTGTGATGCTCATAAATTGAGCGCGAGGGTCTCAAACTCTTCGTCCAAGTATGCTGAGCATGTTCATGGCACTGTGGTGTCCCAATTTTGCCTTATTCACAAACCCCCAATTCAGAGCTTCATAAACCCTAAAATGTGATAATGGTAGAATTGTATACAATGCTCAAAAACACAATTAATTCACATGGTTAGCATTAGAATCACACAAGGAATATGAATCAAACATTAAAAAGTGCTAAATGCGCATGAATTGAGATGCAAGAGTACGAAAATTTTGCGGTACAGATGAGATTGTTCTCACGTTTCTGGGCACGAAAACTTGTGGTTTTTGATGCAAAATCCTTCTATGAAGCCTTAGCAAGCTAATGAGATAGAAATCTCGCCTTGAATCGCCCTAGAACTAGGTTTTCAGTTTTGAGTTTTTGGCAAAAATTTTCAAGTTTAGGAATGGAGTTTCTACGCAGCTTTTTCTCTATGGGCATGAGGGTTGTGATCAGGCTTAAGTATAGAGTGAATTAGGTCAAAGAAAACAATCCAAATCCTTTGCATTCATGGTTTTTTGAGATTTGATTTTTCAAGATCTTTTTCCAATCTTTTTTCATGCTATTTTTGTACAAATCATATCCAATCAATTCCAATTCTTCCATATCTGATCATGCACGAATTATTGAGTATATTTCATGCACAAAAAGATTTTATTTCATTGGTTTTATATTTTTCATGTATTTTATTTGATTAAATGAATTATTAATAATAAAAAATTCAAATAAATAAATAAAAATGGAGAAAAACTTCCCTTTGGGCCAAATGGTCGTGTGCATGCTTGGGATAATGAATTATGGAAGAAAAATAGGCCCATTAGCAATTTTAGGTCATTTGAAGCAATGTTGACTTTTCAAAATATCCAAATATTTCCCAACTTCCACAAGTCATAACTTGCTCAATTTTTAAGCTTTGCTCATGTTCTTGGACATTTTGGAAAGGTCTTTGAGTCCTCTAACCAATGTATTTGGTCCCATGTCATTTTGATTTACCAATCTCAAGTTATGGCCTTTTACTTAAAGTCCCTTTTTGTTGACTTTTGAAAATGACCTATAATGTTGAAATTGATAACTTTTTGTGAGAGCATTTCTTGGACTTGAAGTATGAAGATGAGTTGTAGGAAATGTCTTTCTCTTCAAAATGAGCTTTGGATCGAATTTTTCTGATAATCCATGTGAAAGTTATGCCCTGGTCAATTTACAGTTGACTTTTTCATCTGTCCAAATAAGGAAACTTTTGCATTTTGATGATTTTTGAGCCAAGCTTTGAGAATCATGATCAAGCATTGATAAAATGATGTTTGTGACTTCAAAATGAGATGTTGACCAAAAATTTGAACTTTTGGCTGTCAAATGACCATTTTGCCCTACAGTTGACTGTAGTGCAATTAGGGTTTTTGACTGTGCAATTTTGTGCTGAATGTCTTGAAACTTGATATGAGGATGCTTGACCATGTTTATAGGCATGTGGGACTTGATTGGACCTTTGGAAACTTCATTTTCTTGATCAGGACCAAAACCCTAGTTTTGACTGTTCAGGAGACTTTTGCACTGTGCAACCCTTGGGGAATTTTGAAGCATGACTTGGCAATTTCTTGAAGAATATGGGAGGGCAAATTTTGGGGTACAACAGTTGCCCCTGTTCAATCTTCTTAGACCTGAGGATGCAGATTGGCTGACGTGCCTTTCGTAATCCGAGGGTGGAAGATGATTGAACACTAAAGTGCCCAGAAATTTGCGCTCACATAGTAGCAGTGTGATGATGGGAATGGGCTTATAGATGCCATTTGGAGATTGATGGATAGGGTGATGGGCTTATAGATGCCATCTGGATGTTAATCGCATAAGAGATTCCTTAGAGAGAACTTGCGTACTTGCAAAAGAAAAATGAGTACCTGACATGTTACAGGAGCTGGTTTTCAGATGCTTGGTATAGATGTGTCCTGACTGGTTACAGGAGCTAGTCTTCAGATGCTTGGTGGGAATTATCATCTCCGCGGTATCGGGAAGAGAACCATAGGCAATTATAATCTCAACAGCGGACGTTTGAGAAAAACCTGGGTTGGAATTATCATCTCCGCACCGTTGGGGAGAGAACCATAGGAAATTATAATCTCAAAAGCGGACGTTTGAGAAAAACCTGGGATGGAATTATCATCTCGGGGAGAGAACCATAGGAAATTATAATCTCAAAAGCGGACGTTTGAGAAAAACCTGGAATGGAATTATCATCTCCGTGCCGTTGGGGAGAGAACCATAGGAAATTATAATCTCAAAAGCGGACGTTTGAGAAAAACCTGGAATAACTTCTACTGAGTCTTCATCAGAAAAATCTGTTTGGGGTCGATTTAGCTGGACTAGAGAAGGCTTTGGACTGGATAAGAAATCTTTGGAGTTGATTAACAGAACCGATCTAGGTCTTGAAATGTCTTCAACAGATACACCCTGGCGAGATTCAGGTATCGAGTCTGGACTTAGTAAGGTTGGTGAGTTGTCTCTACTGACAGGTTATTTCCATGGACGGGTGGTCTATAACGACGAGTGTCTATAACGACGAGTGTCTATAACGACGAGTGTCTATCACGACGAGTGTCTATAACGACGAGTGTCTATCACGACGAGTGTCTATAACGACGAGTGTCTATAACGACGAGTGTCTATCACGACGAGTGTCTATCACGACGAGTGTCTACAACGACGAGTGTCTATCATGACGAGTGTCTACCACGACGAGTGTCTACAACGACGGGTGTCTATAACGACGAGTGTCTATCACGACGAGTGTCTATCACGATGAGTGTCTTTAACGACGAGTGTCTATCACGACGAGTGTCTATCACGACGAGTGTCTATAACGACGAGTGTCTATAACGACGAGTGTCTATAACGACGAGTGTCTATGACGACGAGTGTCTATGACGACGAGTGTCTATGACGACGAGTGTCTATAACGACGAGTGTCTATAACGACGAGTGTCTATGACGACGAGTGTCTATAACGACGAGTGTCTATAACGACGAGTGTCTATAACGACGAGTGTCTATAACGACGGGTGTCTATGACGACGAGTGTCTATAACGACGAGTGTCTATAACGACGAGTGTCTATAACGACGAGTGTCTATGACGACGGGTGTCTATGACGACGAGTGTCTATAACGACGAGTGTCTATGACGACGAGTGTCTATGACGACGGGTGTCTATGACGACGGGTGTCTATGACGACGAGTGTCTATGACGACGAGTGTCTATGACGACGAGTGTCTATCACGACGAGTATCTATAACAACGAGTGTCTATAACGACGAGTGTCTATAACGACGAGTGTCTATAACGACGAGTTGTATCAGAGAAATCTTTAGGCATTGATTTAACTGGATTTGTATTCTTTGACTGGGTTGGTCTACTTTGACTGAATTTGTCTTCTCTGACTGGATTGGTCTCTTTTGACTATATTTGTCTACTTTGACTGAATTTGTCTTCTCTGACTGGATTTGTCTACTTTGACTGAATTTGTCTTCTCTGACTGGATTGGTCTCTTTTGACTATATTTGTCTACTTTGACTGAATTGGTCTCTTTTGACTATATTGGTCTCTTTTGACTATATTTGTCTACCCTGACATAGCTGATCATTTAACTGTATCCTTCCTGAAAGGTAAAGGTCAGTCATATGCAGTGCATGATATGGATCAAGCAACGACATAAATGAGATTGTATGACATGATGCGTATATGCATGTATCATGATGTATGAAAATGTGATGTTTATAAATGTATCTTTGTCTTGGGAAAGTAAATCCTTGACGGGTGCCGGGAAGTTAAATCCTGGGCTGATGTCTGAAGAGTAAAGTTCTTCGTCTCCGCTGGGGATGATGGTTGCAAGAATACCGGTAGGAGAAGATGACTTCGTTGGGGAATAAACTTGACGAATAGATTACTCTGCGGGGAGGTAACTCTGTGGGGAAAGAGAGGTACTTTGCTGAGGTTGATAACTTGCTGGGGATACCGTTGTTATGTTGGAAGTTTTAACAGACTCCGCTGGGGATAGGAATACTTTACCGAGGACGATCTTTCCGTGGCTTTTGGCTGAGGATAACCCAGTTATATCCTGGTAGGGAAATAACTCTTTGAATAAAGCCGGGCGACGCGTTCGTGCTCTGCGAGGATAAGCTTCCATAATCTACTGGGGATAAGCTTACTGCTTGGGGAGATGATTCCAACTTTCCTGGGGAACTAGTTTGGACTCTCTTGGGGAAGCATTAAACTGTATTGGTTATGTTCTTCCATGGAACCTATCTTGATACCTTGGAGGACAGAACAATTAGATTGCTTAGACAACTCTTTATTGCCCCTGTTTCTAAGGTGGGAGAGGAAGACCTGTGAGGTGCTGATAGTGATTGATGGACAAACCTTCTTCTGATAGGCAAGTGACAAGATGCCGGGACATAGTCGTACGCTTTTGATCCCTAACTTTTTCCTGGACCGCCCTTTCGGGTTTTTAGTCCACCGGGATACCCATTTTTGCCCAAGCCGCCTTTTCAGGTTTTCGACTTGCCGGGTGTACAGATTATTTTCATTTTATCCCTTCATTTTTCCCGAACCCTTTTGGTTCGCCGGGAAGCCCTAATTTTTGTCTAGGTGTGTCAACCTAGCGGGTCTTTGATTTTGCGTAGTATTTTTTCGACTATGTCCATGTTCAGGGAGTTGTCACTGTTGGTAGTATTATGTTGACATGCCAGAAGGTATTTGATCAGGCCAGATTCGTTGCTGGAGTGCCCCAAACGACTCAGGCGGAGATTTGCCCCAGGCTGTTTGGCCTTTGAGAGATTCTTCGAATCTTGACTTAACTGCCCCAGATGATGAACGATGATTATGCCTGCCCCTTTGTTGGGAGTACTTTTGCCCATAAGATATTCTTCGTGCGAATTTCTTTGCTGTTCAAACAAATAGTCATATGTGCAAGCAATGTTATTTCAAAAAATGCATAGATTATGTCTGTCTTGAAGATTTTGAAAAATGCATTTTTTATAAAAAACAAGTGAACTTTGTCAATCGTGATGTCAACTCGTTATTTTACCGCAAGCCTTAAGGAGTCAGGATACCTTTCGTAACAGTATGCCTTCGAACTAACCCATGCTTCAGCTAGGACTTTTAAGGGTTATAACGTGGCCTGGTTCATGGTTTAAGAAACAAAGGATAAAGGCTCAAATTTTATTTGTACCCACCCGCTCTTCGTGATGTTCTTCGATCCTAAACTCAGTTGATCATACGTTAGACCTTGTTTGAGTCTTTGCTCTGATTTTCCGGTGATAATTCGGATGTTAATAACTTATTTTGAATAGGTAGTCATTCCTTTCTTGTTGAGGGTTGGTAAGACCTCTTTCTTGTCTGATTTTTTTGTTATCCCTTTCTTTTTTTGCCTGAACTGTTTCCCTTTTTTGGAATTGCAGTCAGCGGGATGCCCCAGTTTTGTAATCACCTTCGTGGGTTTTGACTTAATGGGTCTTTTTTTTTTGAGGTAATGACTGCCTTTCTTTATTGATCATTCGGAACCATCACTGTCTTTCTTCGTTTTGTAAGGACTTCTTTGGTGCCATTTGTTATGCACTTGGATCAACTGAGAGAACTACCCTGCCCCAGGTTTTGATTACAGGTTTTAAATTTCGAAAAGAAAAACTCCTACTTCTTTGGCTCAGAGGGGTTGACGAGGGATTATCTTCCTTATAACTCCAGTGTTTAGGATTTGAAACAATGCATGTACCTCATCAGCGGGGTCTGTTCAAAAGCATACTGTAAAGATAGCGGTATCGTTTTCGTCATCCTCCCTCAAGAGGCTTAGAATTTTCAATCAAGAGTTGATCATCACAAAAATATGAAAACAGTTTGCATATAGTGGATACGAAATAATTACTTCAAAACAGACATGTGAAATGCATTAATGAGATAACCAAGTTTGACATGAAATAAATGTTTGAACAATCAAAAGAAAATTACAAATTGAACATTCGAATGAACAAAAAATCCAATCCTAGCCATATTTTGGCAAGGGAGCGGTGATCACATTGGGAGTCTCTGGAGAGTCGAGCTGGACTTCCTTTGCGTCAATCAGATCTTGAACCCTGTTTCTCAAAGTCCAACAGTCATCTGTAGCATGCCCCGGGCTGTCGGAGTGATAGGCGCAGCGCACATTGGGATTGTACCTTGAAGGTGTCCTGCTAGGATTCTTTGGGGGATCCATGAGAGTTACCAACTTGGTTTCCAACAACTGTGGCAATATCTGTGACAAGGTCATGCCGAGGGGAGTGAATTGCCTTTTAGGTCTTTCTTCCCCTTGTTGATTGCGACGCTGAGGAGTGCCGACCGGCTTTGCAATAGCTACTGCGTTGACAGCACTAGATTCTCTCTTGGATGGTTTCTTCTCAATGTTCGAGGAGTCACCATTCTGTATTTTCCCCGACTTGATGCCAGCTTCTATTCTTTCCCCGGTCAAGATCAGATCCGTAAACCCAGCAGCGGAATTCCCAATCAGGTGGTTGAAGAATGGACCAGACAGGGTCCCCAAGAACATGTCGACGAGTTCGCGGTCGGTTAGAGGTGGTTGTACCCTTCCAGCAAGGTCCCTCCACTTTTGAGCATATTCTTTGAAACCTTCGCCTGCACCCATAGACATTCCTTGAAGTTGAGTGCGCGTGGGAGCAAGGTCGGCGTTGTACTGGTATTGCTTGTAGAAAGCAGTGGCCAAATCCTCCCAGCTGCGGATGTTGGCTCCATTCAGTTGATAGAACCAGTCAAGCTGAGTCCCTGAAAGACTCTCCTGGAAAAAGTGGATCCATAAGTTCCTGTCGGCCGTGTAGGGCTGGATCCTCCTCATGTATGACCTGAGATGCAGCTTTGGACAGGATGCCCCGTCGTACTTTGCAAAGGCAGGTGCCTTGAATTTGTGTGGGATCACTACCCCAGAAGACAGACTTAGATCCTCGAAGTCCAGGCCAGGCACTTTTTGTATCTCCATAGCACTTAGCCGGTCTTCCAACTGTTTATACCTGTCCTCAGCTGGAGGGTATTGTTCGTCGTTGAAATCTGTCTCATTGTCGGAGACCACTAGACTGGGAACCCTTTCCTCTTGATGACTGCCCTTCCCCACAGATGGAGTTGTCCTCTCAGCTTCATCCTGCAGTGTGTTCTCAGATCTGCGTCTAGGGCTGAACAAAACAGTCCTCTTCTTCTTCTTTTTCGAGAGCAGGGTCTTCAGATCTTGTTGCCCCTGGGTCAAATTCATGATCAGCTCTTGGAACTGGGCGTTCTGAGCCTGGAGGGCCTTGATAGTGTGCTCGGTTGAAGATTCAGGATTCATGACGAGACTGCTGAAATAAACAGCGAAGAGGGTAAGCAACCTGCAGAGAATGGGTACCTGTTATGCGATGATATGTATGATATGCATGCAATGTTTTCAAGGACCTCGCGGGGTAAACAAGAAATTTGTTAGAGCTGGGATCCGGTAGCTTGATTGAAGGAACTTCAAGTTGTTGAGAGTCCTTCTTCGAGGGTCAAAGGCTCACCATATCCAGTGGGTCATAGCCCTTGACTTTAGTCATCATGTCTGGTTTTGGTTTCCAAACAACCTTGGTTAGGGGAACCTTCTTCGAGAGTCAGAGCTCACCATATCAAGTGGGTCATAGACTCTGACAACTTTGGCTAGAGGAAAATAAATCCTCTTTGCCCCTTGCTAGATGTTTGATTCATCATGACCTGCATCACAAGCCCTTGAGATCCTTGAAATGGGTTAGGATATATGCAATGGTATGATGTCATGATGCATGGGGTAGTATAGGTAAACCCTGTTATGAGCCCTTATTAAGGACTATAAACAAACCCTGCAAGAGATTCAGTATACTTGTCATGAGTCCCAATTAAGGACTAAAACAAGCCCTGCAAGAAACTCGGTAAACCTGGTTATGAGTCCTAGTTAAGGACCAAAACAGAAACCTGCAAGAAACTTAGTAAGCCTGTTATGAGTCCTAATTAAGGACTGCAAACCAAAACCTGTAAGGAGCTTAGTATACCCTGTTATGAGTCCCTATTAAGGACTATAAACAAAACCTGCAAGAAACTCGAGTGTCAAATAACAAGCATGCAAATAGTCAAGTTGGAAGGCACACAAGTCACACAAGACAAGCCCTTAGAGTTTAAGGCCAGCATGAGGTCTGGGTATTACCCTCTTGAAGTTGGTGGGTTCAACCTGTCCTATTAGAAGCAACCGGGTTCTAAGGATCCCAATATCACAGGATTGCTTTCATTGTTCATCGTCTCGATTTAGCCACTAAACTGGCGACCGAAATATTCCAGGAAAGCAACCCTCAATTGAGTGTAGTATCGAGTATCAACCAACCTCGGAATGCACCAAAGTCAGTTATCTCACTACCCTAAAGAGGCCAAGATAGTTCAATTAAGGTTCCTAAGGTTTGTTGATGCTTCACGACACCACGCGGAGGCCCCGTACTCTCCTTGACTGAACTCAAGGGTTACCGGTACACACCAAAGTGCCACATCAACGTAGCAGACTGTTTCAACCATGTCGGTATACCCCGCACAGTTCCCTCACAGCCTTGTTGCTACTTTCTAAGAAGGTATCCCCCCAGATCCGGGTTAGGATCTATAGAACTCCCAAGACAGTCCCACAATTTAAAGCAAGCAAAGCAATACAATTGAAAACATAGTTATGAACTAACCCTAAGGTACACCTCACTTCAAGTTTAATTCCCCAGCAGAGTCGCCAGTTCTGTGATCGGTGGATCTGGAACTGACTGTTTAACGCTGGTTTCGCGAAATGTCGCGGAAGCAAGAGTCGCCACCGTCTTTTATTTTCTCCAAATGGAAAGGACAAAAGCACAGAAAAATTCCTTAAAGAGATTGCTCTCGGTTCGGGAGGTAGATTATAGAAAGGGAAGGTATTAGCACCCTTTCTATCCATGGTTATCCATGGGCTCTTAGATACTTGCTCATTTGTGTTTTCAAAAATGGTTTGTTTGCTTTTCAATTGTGGGTTTTAAAAAAGTTTCTTTGAAAATTCCAGTTCGACTCTTGTATCGGTCCTCAAGAGTGTTTGAAAAATTGCTTTCGAAAGCTTTTTGAAAAGGTGTCGGTGTGAAAAGTATTTTTGATTTGTTTTTGAGATTAGAGCAAGTATCTAGAGTCGTCTACCTACCCTAAGGAATTCGTCTGTGTAAATGTCCTTTAAAGTAGTGCCATCCCACCATTGAGAGGTAGGTAGCACCACCGTTGGAGGTGTTCGGGTCAATTCGAGGTTCGAGACATGGTGATCACCAGAGCAATGGGAAGACACCTTAGAAGCTACCCTCATGCCAGGTTCCCGGATCATGAGGACTTACTAAGACATCCTCTACTCGACGATCACCTTTCGAGGCAAGGCAACAGTGAGGCGTACCCTAGGGGTGGTGTGTGATTTGTGTGTCTTTTCAGATATTTTTGTCTTTTGTCATGTTATTGGTGATCTAGCGCTTGTTTTTATTTTTGTCCATACATTCTTTCATGCCATTATTTAACGGTTAAAAAATACGAGAAGTAAAAGAGTCTAAGCTATTACAAAAGGCGCGGGTCCACATCGCCAAAATTTCTCGAACCCGATTTGACAGAAAAATAAATAAATAAAGAAAATAAAGAATTAAAAGTGCGAGAAATTAATTACAAGGCCTTGGGAGAGATACATAAATATTAAACGAAATAAAAATAAATATGCGAATTGAAATTTAAATCGAAACGAGGGCGTTGGACCCTTTTTAACTAAATTAAATTAAAGGATGGAATTGGTTAATTAAGAAAAGAAAGAGAAATTGGTTTTGGTATTTTTTTGGTATTTTAGGATTTTAATGAAAAAAGAATTAATTAAAATTAAACCTAATTCTACAATTTTTAATTTATTAAAAAAAGAAGATTAAAACCTAATATTAACCCTAATTAATTTACATGCAAATTCAATTATAAAAATAAATATCTAATATTTAATTATTATGGAATAAAAGAAAAAAGATGAAAATTAATTAAACCCTAATTCTATGTTTTTTTAGATTTTTTTATTAAAAAAGTTCAAATTAAAACCTAATTTAAAACTAATTAATTTATGAATTTATTTACAAAAATACTAAAATAAATATTTATTATTTTAATTCTTTTCTGATTTTTTTTTGTGTTTTATGTTTTTTATGAAAATAATAAATTAATTAAACAAAACAATAATTAAAAAGAAAATAGGAAATAAAATAAAAAAGGAGAAAATAGAAAGAATTGCAAACCTAGGGGGTCTGCCCCTTAATATGGAGGTTAAGCCCATGAATTTGAGCCCAAACAAGCCTGGCCTCGTTGACTCTGGCACTAGCGTGTGTATGCATTGACTAGAGTGCATCGTGTTCTCCAAATCTACGCCTTTGGATTGATGAAGCTGGACGCGTGGATGGTTGATTTTGTGGGTGCACGGTACGCTTCAGCCTTGAAACTGCATGGGATAACGTTTGAAATAAAAATAATATGAAAGGGTGGGGACCTGGGATCGAACCCAGGTCCTAGGTGTTACCAGTCAAACGCTTCGCCAGTGGAGCTATTGTGTTCATCTGTAAGTTAAATAAACAATGAATATAATAAAACAAAACAATGCGTTAGTGTTGTTTTTCGCGCGAAGTTTCATACCAGCCAATCATTGATGGCCACGCATCTTCTTCTTCCTCGTTCCTGAAACATAAACACATTAGGCAACGTTTTTTCAAGCGTTCTTTTAGGCATGTTTTGGGAAAATAACGAATAGCCCTGTGATGCTCATAAATTGAGCGCGAGGGTCTCAAACTCTTCGTCCAAGTATGCTGAGCATGTTCATGGCACTGTGGTGTCCCAATTTTGCCTTATTCACAAACCCCCAATTCAGAGCTTCATAAACCCTAAAACGTGATAATGGTAGAATTGTATACAATGCTCAAAAACACAATTAATTCACATGGTTAGCATTAGAATCACACAAGGAATATGAATCAAACATTAAAAAGTGCTAAATGCGCATGAATTGAGATGCAAGAGTACGAAAATTTTGCGGTACAGATGAGATTGTTCTCACGTTTCTGGGCACGAAAACTTGTGGTTTTTGATGCAAAATCCTTCTATGAAGCCTTATCAAGCTAATGAGATAGAAATCTCGCCTTGAATCGTCCTAGAACTAGGTTTTCAGTTTTGAGTTTTTGGCAAAAATTTTCAAGTTTAGGAATGGAGTTTCTGCGCAGCTTTTTCTCTATGGGCATGAGGGTTGTGATCAGGCTTAAGTATAGAGTGAATTAGGTCAAAGAAAACAATCCAAATCCTTTGCATTCATGGTTTTTTGAGATTTGATTTTTCAAGATCTTTTTCCAATCTTTTTTCATGCTATTTTTGTACAAATCATATCCAATCAATTCCAATTCTTCCATATCTGATCATGCACGAATTATTGAGTATATTTCATGCACAAAAAGATTTTATTTCATTGGTTTTATATTTTTCATGTATTTTATTTGATTAAATGAATTATTAATAATAAAAAATTCAAATAAATAAATAAAAATGGAGAAAAACTTCCCTTTGGGCCAAATGGTCGTGTGCATGCTTGGGATAATGAATTATGGAAGAAAAATAGGCCCATTAGCAATTTTAGGTCATTTGAAGCAATGTTGACTTTTCAAAATATCCAAAAATTTCCCAACTTCCACAAGTCATAACTTGCTCAATGTTTAAGCTTTTCTTATGTTCTTGGACATTTTGGAAAGGTCTTTTAGTCCTCTAACCAATGTCTTTGGTCCCATGTCATTTTGATTTACCAATCTCAAGTTATGGCCTTTTACTTAAAGTCCCTTTTTGTTGACTTTTGAAATTGACCTATAATGTTGAAATTGATAACTTTTTGTGAGAGCATTTCTTGGACTTTAAGTATGAATATGAGTTGTAGGAAATGTCTTTCTCTTCAAAATGAGCTTTGGATGGAATTTTTCTGATAATCCATGTGAAAGTTATGCCCTGGTCAATTTACAGTTGACTTTTTCATCTGTCCAAATAAGGAAACTTTTGCATTTTGATGATTTTTGAGCCAAGCTTTGAGAATCATGATCAAGCATTGATCAAATGATGTTTGTGACTTCAAAATGAGATGTTGACCAAAAATTTGAACTTTTGACTGTCAAATGACCATTTTGCCCCTACAGTTGACTGTAGTGCAATTAGGGTTTTTGACTGTGCAATTTTGTGCTGAATGTCTTGAAACTTGATATGAGGATGCTTGACCATGTTTATAGGCATGTGGGACTTGATTGGACCTTTGGAAACTTCATTTTCTTGATCAGGACCAAAACCCTAGTTTTGACTGTTCAGGAGACTTTTGCACTGTGCAACCCTTGGGGAATTTTGAAGCATGACTTGGCAATTTCTTGAAGAATATGGGAGGGCAAATTTTGGGGTACAACAACGTCCAATGCTTTATTAATGATTATGAAATGACAAATAATAGCCCTCACAAGCAAAGCCAGGGTGCCTCGGGAAAGGCATCGGGCCGTAAAGTTTCGAATTGTTTATTACAAATCTTAAAACAAATAAGTCAATTACTGCGGAATAAAAGAAACAGGTATGAAGTCCCTAGCTGTCCAGTTACTCGGTCCACCGTCAGTAGTTGGGTAGATCCAGTTGTCAATGTCTGATTCCTCTTCATTGTCTTCAATGGCGTTAATCCCAGGGTTGTTGATGCGTAGGGGAGGTCCTCCATCTCGAGCGCACCTAACAGCCCTTTGAGCCCCTGTAGTAAAGCCCAAACCAAATTTGTCAGTTTTATGAGTGAAATCAGGGAGCTGACCCCAATTGACAGAACCGCCTTCTTCAACCACGGCCCTGGCGTCCTTGAGAGAAGCCATCTTTAAAGGAGGTTTGTTGCTGGTAGTTTCAGTCGAAGCCAAGATCTGAGGGACCTCTTCAAAATTCTGACAAGGATTTTCGATGAATTCCCCGTCCATATCTATGTAGAGGAAGGAATTGAGGTGGCTCACCATATACTCTTCTTCACCCTGCACTGTGACAATCTTTCCTTTTACCGGATATTTCAGCATTTGGTGGAGTGTGGAGGTGACTGCCCCAGCCTCGTGGATCCAAGGACGACCCAACAAACAAGAATATGATGGCCTGATATCCATCACATAGAAAGTGGACCCAAAAGTCTGAGAACCCACTTTGACATGGATGTCCACTTCCCTGTGCACCATTCTCTTCGATCCGTCAAAAGCCCTTACCACAATATTACTAGGCTTTAAAGTTAAACCCTTGCAATCCAGTCGGTCCAACGCCTTCTTCGGCAGAAAATTCAGTGATGACCCGGTATCTACCAGTACATGAGCCATAGTGGTGCCCCTGCATTCAATCGAGACATGCAGAGTATCATTATGCTTCCTTCCCTTCGGTGTTAAGTCTGCATCTGAAAAACCCAGCCCATTATCAGCAGTCAGGCTGGCCACGCAATCTTTGAACTGATCAGTTGAAGTCTACTGTGGCACATGCACAGTCTTGAGAAATGCAATCAAAGCCTTTGCATGGGCTTCAGAACACAACAGCAGAGACAACATGGATATCTTTGATGGGGTCTGCCCCAGCTGCTCAACCACATTGTAGTCACTCTTCTTAATGATTTTCAGTATTTCCTCCATTTCTTGTTTAGAGGCTTCCACAACAATTTTCTTAGGCACCTCTGTCCGGGCAGGCTCACCTATAGCCTCTTTGATGCGGGTATTAGATGATTCGCCGACTAGAGTAAGAACAGGAACAGTAGTTAATGTACTAGCAGGAACAGCGAATAGGATGACAATAGTCTTGTTGACAGTCTTCGGGGGAATCTCGGGAGAGAAGACCCTTCCACTTCGGGTGATTTTACTGGTTCCGACAATGTTATCAATATCATGATCAGCCTCTTCATCTTTCAGACTTTGTTTGATGCCATGATAGTACACATCGGCACCATAATGTCATGGGACAGCTTTATCCGAGACATATGGGACAGGACCAGGAACAGTGATTATCAGCGGAGCAATTCTTGGAGTAGATGTAGTCCTAACAGGTCTTCTCGAGGAAACCTTGGAAGGATTGGAGGAAATGATTATAATAGCAATGTCTTCAATTGGAACAACAGGAATCATAGTTTTCTCAAACAAAATCTCTCTGCTATCCATTAAGCGCTGAATACCTGACTTCAGCAAACGGCAACCAGAAGGTAGAAATGAACACATGTGGAAACCTTCACCACAACCCAGAAATAAATCGGCCAATAGGAAATTCTTCTTGACAATCATGAGAGGAGTAGAAACTTCATCCATAGAGGTAACAAACAAATCAGTATCAATAGCATTGACTCCACGGCCGTGCTTAGGCATGGGAGCAGTTATGACATTTGGCTTCTCCGGAGCATCAAAATCTATTTCCTTGGCTTCAATAAAGTCTTGTATCTTATTCCTCAGAGCCCAGCAATCATTTGTATCATGGCCAGGGCTCTCAGAATGATAAGCACACTGGGCATTTGGATTATATCAGGGAGATGTAGTATTTGGATTCTTGGGAGCCTCTTTCAAGGCTGCCAAGTTGGATCTCAGCAGATGAGGTAGAACTTCAGCCAATGTCATGTCGGTGCAGGTAAACTGTCGTTGTGGTCTTTCCACCCTTTGTTGATTGTTGCATTGTGGAGCAACTGCGGGTCTAGGTATCATTACGGCACTTACTGTCTGACGATGTTCAGCTCTGTTTTGGGCCCTCGGGCTATAGATGGCACTGGTTTCCTTCTTACCAGCAAACGACTTCTTTACTAAACTCGAAGAGGCATCCTTCTGTAATTTTCCGCTTCGAATCCCAGCTTCTACTCTTTCTCCAGTTAGAATCAGCTCGGTGAAACCAGCTAACGAGCTGTCGATCAAATGATTAAAAAATGGACCAGATAGCATCCCCAGAAACATATCAACCAACTCCCTATCATACAACGGGGGTTGAACTCTCCCAGCCAAATCTCTCCATTTTTTTGCATAATCTTTAAAACCTTCACCTGCACCCGTGGACATACTCTAGAGTTGAGTACGAGTGGAAGCAAGGTCGGCATTATACTGATACTGCTTGTAGAAAGCAGCAGCCAGATCTTCCCAGTTTCGGACATTTGCTCCCTCCAGCTAGTAGAACCATTCAAGTTGAGTCACTAACAGACTATCTTGAAAGAAATGAACCCACAGATTTCTATCAGTGATGTGGGGATGGATCTTTCTGACATAAGAACGGAGATGGAACTTTGGGCAGGACACCCCATCATACTTAGAGAAAACCGGAGCTTTGAACTTCTACGGATGACTACTCCCGACACTAATCCCAATTCTTCGAAATCCAGTCCAGGTATCCTCTGAACTTCCATGGCACTCAGACGGTCTTCCAATTGTTTGTATCTATCCTCAGCAGGAGGATATTGCTCATCATTGTAATCAGTATCATTGTCAGAAACCACGGGACTGGGGTCTTTCTCTTCTTATTTATTCTCCCCTTCCTTAGATGAAGAGGTCACGTCGACTTGTCGCTTCCACCGCTCTCCAAACCTTCTTCCCATATTCAGAATATCAGCAGCTTTCTTATTTTTCTTCTTTTCTTTAAGGATGAGGGCTTTCAGATCCTCCTGCCCCTTTGCCAGACTGATGAACATTTGTTGGAACTGGGCGTTCAGTGCCTGCAGGTCCTTAATGCTTTGTTCGAAAGACATTTCTGCTGAAATAAACAGCGAAGAAGGTGAGAAACCTGTAATGGTACCTGTAATGATGTGTATGATAATGGGATGCGCATGTAATGATTTCAAAGACTTCGAGAAATTTAAATTTGCAAACCAAAATAAACAAAACTTAATTAGCTGAATTTGAAGTTCAAATGCCTTTTAGGCGTTACAATTAAAAATAAATCTAAAACTAGAAAGGAAAATCAAAAGTCCCATGGATGCTTCCTCTTTGTGCCAAGATAGTCATTCAGTCCTCTTTCTTCATGCAGTTGCTTTGTGAGCTCTAAGACCTTCCTCTCCTGAGCATGGAATTGATCCCTGTAAGTATCTTGTTCCTTCATCAAATGAATCCAAGACCTCTGTAATTCCCCAAGATCAGTGGGCATATAAGGATAGAGATCCGTGTAAGGAATGCCTCCTTCAGTAGTGGGTTCCACAATCACTGGTAAAACAGACACATAGGGCATTATAAGCTTCTGGGCACGAGCTCGTACCCATTGGAGGTAAGGTTCCATAGGAATGGAAGTCTTTGGCCCCAAAGCCTTGATGCCAGATCTGTTTATCATGCCCCAAGCTCGTATGAACCTCTGGCGATACTCTTGAATATCATCCTCATAGTTAAATACAATGCCCTCGATAAGAAATTCATGGGGACCATCCCTTCGAGCGTGACCAAATTGTCGCAGAGCTAAACAAGGATTGTAGGTTATACCCCCTCTGATACCAAGCAGTGAGACATTAGGGTACTCCCCGCAGCGGTCAATAATAGCAATGTTTTCCATAGATCGAGTACACCAAAGAACATCCGTATGAGCGAGTGACATTATCCTTTGTGATCAACCCAGACCTTCTTCATTCTTCAATATGGACTTAGGGAGGTGAGAAATAAACCACCTCGACAGCAATGGCGTGCAGCATATAAGAATCCCTCTTCTCCTCATGGTACGAGTATGGAGAGTGTGCAAAATATCTCCGAGTAAGGTAGGAACAGGATTGCGAGAGAGAAAGATCTTAATAGCATTCACATCTACGAATGAGTCTGGATTAGGGAAGAGAACCAAACCATAGATAAGAATATCCAAGACCTCTTCAAAAGCCTGAAAATCCATATCCTCCCAAAATAGTTGGGCCTTATCTATCAGAAACTTAGCTAGAAAACCCTTGACTCCGCTTCTCGTTTCCCAATTGGATACCATGTCAGCTCGTTTCAGATGTAAAGCTGAGGCAATGACTTCTGGCTTAGGAACTTCTTCTAGACCTGTGAAGGGTACCTGTTCAAGAATGGGTATATCCAATAGCTGAGAGAATTCTTCCAAGGTAGGCATCAACTGATAGTCTAGAAAGGTGAAGCAGTGGTGCTTGGGATCAAAGAACTGAAAGAGCACACTCATCATCTTTTCCTCAAAGTTTGAAGTAACCAGATTGAGAAGTTGACCATGTCTCTTAGTGAACGCAGAAGTTTCAGAGACCCTTGATTCTAGCTCTTTGAGTTGGGAAGGTATCTTCACAAAGCTGATTCGGAAAGTGTTTCTATGAACAGAAGCCATAATATGCGAAACAGGGCAAAGATAAATTCCATTGGTCTTTGAAATGGTTAGTGCAATAAGAATGGATGACATGTTATGATGCATAATGTCATGATAAAACACAGGTATAGAAAACACAGGTATAGCAAGCACAGTCAAATCACACAAAGTCCTTAGGTTTAAGGCTTGCATGAGGTTAAAGGTAATACCCTCTTGAAGTTTAGTTGGTTTTAAACTTGTCTTAAAAAGTAACAGGGTTCTAGAGGATCTCAATATCACTGGCCATCCTTTATCGGGCATTGTTTCAGCTCTCAATCTTTTCTTGCGGCCAAAATATCCCAAAAGTATGGTCTCAATGAGTCTAGCATCGAGTATCAACCAGTTCTCAGCTTTACACCGAGGCTGGCTATCTCACTACTTTTTAATGGCCAATTTTGTTCAACTAAGGTTCTAAGGTCCGTTGGTGCTTCACGACACCACGCGGCGGCCTCGTATTCTCCTTGTTTCCCCATGAAGGATACTGGTACCAACCAAAGTGCCACACCAACACAGCCATTGCTTAAACCATATTGGTCTACGTCGTACAGTCTCCACGATCTAATGTTGTTTACCTAATGAGTGCCCTCAGATCCGGGTGTAGGATCTATAGTAACCCCAAACAAACCCTAAAAAGTAAAGCAATTAAGACAATCAAGAGAAGCAATTTAATGACCTGGATCCTAAGGTATAAACCACTTTATATTTCCCCAGCATAGTCGTCAGTTCTGTGATACGGTGGCAGAACCGATTGTTTTTACTGGTTTGCATTTTGTGTTTTTTGTTTGCAAAATGTCGTGGTAAGCAAGAGTCGCCACCGACTTTTATATCATCCAACAAAGGAAAAGGAAAAAGAACAGAAAAAACCTTTTTCGAGATGTTTCTGAGTACGGGGGGTAGATTATAGAAAGGGAAGGTGTTAGCACCCTTTCCATCCATGGTTTCCCATGGGCTCTTAGGTACTTGCCCATTTTTCAAATTGCTTGTGTATGTTTGTCTTGAAAATGTTTTACTTCGTGATAACCCTTGTATCAGTCCTCGAGGATGTGACAAATCTGTTTTGAAAATTTTGTTTGAAAAGTGTTTGGTGTGAAAAAGTTTGTTTGTTTTGAGCAAGTACTTAAGAACTAATCTACCTACTCAAAAAAGACTGTTCGTTTTCCTTTAGATAGCGCTATCCCATTATTGAGGAATAGGTAGAACCATCGTTGGATTTTTAAAGGGACGTTCGAAGGAACGAAATGGTCATCGAAGGCAACATGTAAGGATACCTTAGCAGTTCAAAGGGACTGTCATCACATATTCGTAGGCAACATCGAGGGACAAGATCATTTCTCGTAGGCAACTCGAGGGACATTGAGGGACTATGATCTTTATGATGACTTTTAGATTGAGGGTATTTTTCTAAGATGTCCCTAGGAGTGAGCATGTGCGAGTGTAATTTTCAGTTAATTTATCTTTGCACGTTTAGGGTTTTCTACCGTATTAATTTTGAGTTGGTCTTTCCATACAATCCTTTTAACATACATCTAAGCAGTTTATAGTTTGCGGAATTAAAAGCAAGAAAGTTTAAAGTCCTAACTATTACAAGGCTTTTGCAGATACATAATTATTTTGGACTGAAAATAAAAATGCGGAATTTAAACCCTAATCACTATTACAACCTCGAAACAGTTACAATAATAATAAAAGGAAATAAAAAATGCACGCGGCGAATTAAATGTGATAATAATTTAGGAAACCTAAAAAATGTAATTGAAAAAAGATTTAGGTTAGTTTTTGAGAAAAAATTAGGTTATGTACAAAATTAAACCCTAATTCTAATTATTTTTTAATTATGAAAAATAAGATTTAATTTCCCTAATTTAATTAAACTAATTAATTAAAGAAACAAAATATTTTTATGAAAAATATTTTTGATGTTTTTTATGAAAAAGATTTTTGATGTTTTTATGAAAAAGATTTTTGATGTTTTTATGATTTTATGATTTTTTTGATTAAATAAAAAAGTAATGATTTTTGTGTTATTTTTTTGAAAAGAAAATAATTAGAAAAACAATTTAAAAAAATTAAAATAGAAAAGAAAACAATGGGCATGTGTTGTGTCAGCCTGAGAGTGCACCATAGTCCTTCATTGTTTGAGGCGTTAGATCTGAATTTTTGATACATCCAATGGCCAAATGGTGGTAGCGCATGGTAGGCGTTTTGGATGATGATGCATTGAATTTGTAGAAACAAAGTAAGAAAACAAAATTTGCTGGGATGGTTAGTTGTATATATAATAACATAAATAAAATATAAAGGAAATAAAGTGGTCTTTCCCAAACGCGCGCGTGATTCAAATCACCTAATAGGATTCTGCCACCTAATTGTCTTCTTCCCCATAACTGTTTTTTTTTCCACACTTTTACCTACAGTTGTTACCATAGCTATAACCCTGTAAGTTTCAAAAATTCACAAGACGCATGATAAATTAATTCTAGCTGTATAGATCAATTCGTTTTGATCTCACGGGCATCATGGTGTTCTTTTCTTGGCCCAATTTAACCTGTATAGAGAAACCCTAAAACGGAAAAGCAAACCTTAACAATGGTGATCATCAATATACGCATCAAAACGCAAAATTAATTAAACCAAAACATCCCAAATGATGATACAAACACAATTCTATGCTTAAAAGTGATTAATCATGCGTAAATTGTAAAATCAAGTTCAAGATGGTATGTGAAAATCGTGGGTCTGTAAGTCGTGTTTCTTGATGTTTTTGGCCTTGAGGATGATTGGAATAGCTTCAGAACACGTCCAGGAACAGATTGCTGGCTTTGGAATTACTTGAAACGGCCTAGGGAAGAGAATACGGTCTTAACTTTTTCTTCCAAAATTTGCAACTTCTTCCCTTATTTTCACGACCCCAAACCCTTTTTTATAATTTGGAATTGTTGTATACATATAGTAGAGCATATTAGGTCAATAAAATTGCATCATATCTTTGAGAATTATGAAAATGTGATTTGATTTGCTTCATGTATGATATCTTTCTAAAACAAGCTTCAATCCAATCTTTTCCAACCCTAATGAGTCTTGCACGAATTGATCATCATGCTAGCTGTATATGGACTCCAAATGTGCACAAAAATCCCAAGATTTGATTTGTTTTCATTATTTTACCATTTAATTTGATTTATTTTGATTTAAATGAATAAAAAATAAAAATAAATGATAAAAATAATAAAATAATAGGTGTAAAATCTCAGGGGTTGTGGGTCCTATTAGAAACATGTTTCAAACAAGAAAACATGGGCCCCTTTGGAAAAAATGCAAATTTGATCAATGTTGACTTTTGATAATTTTCCAAAAATTGCCAATTTTGACAATGCACAACTCTCTCAATTTTGACCCTAGGGGGTGTTCTTGGACTTTTTATAAATCTTAGGATGTCCCCTAACCAACCCGTTTGGTTTCATCTCAATTAGATCTTCCATGTTCATGTATGAAGTTTTGATCCAAAAGGTGTTTTTGTTGACTTTTCAAAAGGACCTATAATACAAAAATTCATATCTTTTGATGAGTGCATATTTTGAAATTGTGGGCTGAAGATTAATTGTAGGGAATTGCATCCTCTTAAAAATGAGCCTTGGATGGAAAATTTCTGATAAAGTATGAAGAAGTTATGCTTGGTCAAAGTTAGGTTGACTTTTCCTATAAAACCCTAATTTAGCAACTTTTGGGTTTTGATGAATTTGGAGCATTCCTTGAGGAACCATGGCCAATCCTTGATCAAATGATGAAATTCACTTCAAAATGTGTATGTTGACCAAAAATCTTGAGGTTTTACTATATGTGGGCCACAGTTGACTTTTGACCTAATACAGTCGATTCTCAAGCATCTGAGCAGTTTACTGAGCAAACTTCTTGTGCAAGGCACGAAACATGATATATAGGGTCTTGAGAACATATTAAGACCATGGAGAGAATATGAGGCCTTTGTCATTCACCCATCTTGATGAAAATAGAAACCCTAATTTGAGGTACACTGCCTTAGGAGAGAGTTTGTCTGGTCAACTCTTGGGCAACCTTGAGCAAATTGAGGATCTTAATGGACATGTATTGAGTAAAATGAGAGGGAAAATTTTGGGGTACAACACATATCTTTGTTTATATTTGTATATGTTTTATTATTGTTTTTTGTGTTATATGTTGTATGTATGTTTGTCTGGATTTTCCTGGTTTTCAGGGTGCTTGGTGATTACTCATAAGTCCTATACCCGGACTTGGGAAAACTTTAAGATAGGACGGGTGGTATAGTCATGTTAACTTTGAGGGAGTAATCCCAAAAAAATGAGGAATGAGATCCCCCACTCAGTGGAGGCCCCTTTGACTGTAGTGTCGTTTACCGAGTAATCGGGAAGACGTACTGCTTTCGACCTGGGAGCATGCTAAAACTGAGGACCGTAGAATACCAAACCCATCTTGGCCTTTTAGGTGTAGTGCGGAAGCTATGACGGAGTAATCCAGAAATAGTTGTCACGCGATATTACGCTTGGACAAGTCTTTCTTGAGAATATTACTAATTACCGAGTTAATTGGGAAGTTGGTAATATCCGAAGGAAGGATGTAGACTCTGGGAACCTCTAGAACCTTGTTCGGAAGGTGATAACTTTTAGACCAACACCTTATGGGTAGTACCTTCGACCTCATGCTCGTGACGTTGAACCTATGAACCCTGTATGTGTGATCTTGTGTGTGATTGTTGCATCATGCATCCATGCACTCATAAGAATCTTTTGAAGAAACCATATTTCAAGGGATTTAAAGGTTGACCATTTGTGAATATCTCAGGTACTTTCTAACCATGGATTCTGGAAAGAGAAAGACCAAGAAATACAGTTTCAAGGATCCCAAGATAGATGAGCTGATCAGTCTAATTCCCGAGATTGAGTGTTCTGCAGACTTTCAGAAGAAGTATGGATCCATTATTCCTCTCATGAAGCTGAAGATGAAGGAGGGTATTCTCTCGACCTTGGTCCAGTTCTATGATCCGATGTATCATTGCTTTACTTTTCCCGACTATCAGTTGATGCCCATACTGGAGGAGTATTCTTATCTATTGGATTTACCTGTTACCGATCGTGTTCCTTTTACTGGTTTGAAGGGTAAGCCAAAACCACATGAGATTGCTGCTTTGATTCATTTGGGGAAATCTGAGGTGGAAGACCATATGACTACTAAAAGAGGGATTAGAGGATTACCAACTCAGTTCTTATTGGAGAAAGCTCATTACTTTTCCAGAATGAAGAGTACAGTTTCTTTTGAGACCATCTTTGCTCTACTTGCTTACGGATTGTTTTTATTTCCTAATGTGGACAAGTTTGTTGACATTAATTCTATCAGGATCTTCATGATCGGAAACCCAGTTCCTACATTGTTGGGTGATGCTTATTACTCTATTTATCTTCAGAATTCTTATCGTGGGGGGATGATTGTCTGTTGCACGCCTCTATTATACCGGTGGTTTATCTCTCATATGCCTCAGTCTAATGCTTTTTGGGATGTCAAGAAGGAACCCCGTTGGGATCCTAAGATCATGGAACTTACTCACTCGGATATTGATTGGTATCATCAAGCTTACCAGGATATAGAGATTATTGACATTTGTGGTAGTTTCCCCAATGTACCTCTTCTTGGTACAAAGGGAGGAATTAACTATAACCTTGTTCTTGCACGGCGACAGCTTGGTTATCCGATGAGGGATAAACCGAATAGTATTCATTTGAGTAATTTCTTTCTGAAGGAAGGAGAAGACCATAGGAAATCTAGGGATCAGATTGCGAAGGCCTGACGTCACATTCATAAGAAGAGTAGGAAGGATTTGGGACCTAGGGGTGTTGTGTCTTTGGAGCCATATCTTTAGTGGATCCGATTGAGAGCTATTCAGTTAAAGATTCCGTATACCCTAGAGACACCCATGCCTGATCTATTTGTGAAGACCACTCCTTCCTTATTATATGATCTAGAAGAGATGCAACTTGCTTTGGTTAGGATGCAACGGGAAAAAGGATGCTTGGAAGAATCAGTTCCAAACATTAGAGAGTTCCTATAGAGCAGAATTGAAGGAGAAAGACGACTTGATTGAGATCCTTGAGAGTTGAGCGGTAGAGTCTATGGAGAGGAAAGGGGAATTATTTTCTCCTAAGCCTCAATCAGTTGTTGATTACTCACTTCCTGATTCAGGTAATTGGGAGGAGGTTGCCACTAGATATGCGGAAGAAAACCAGAGGTTGAAGGCTCAGATTGCCAGACTCACAGGGAAGCGCCAGCGTACAGAGTGATCTCCATCAGTTCTATTTCTCAGGGTTTCAGATTTTATTTTCATCTTGTACTTGGGATCATTGAAACTTGTAATCCATTTTGGAGTTATTATAATAAAAAGTTTCAGTATTTCAAATGCGTTATTACTTTGATGTTTGCAATATGTCTATAAATCTATAAATCCCTTGAAATATTAAATAACAAAGTAAAAATAATCATGTGCATTGCATATCATGCA
This sequence comes from Vicia faba, assembly GCA_948472305.1. Taxonomy (NCBI): domain Eukaryota; kingdom Viridiplantae; phylum Streptophyta; class Magnoliopsida; order Fabales; family Fabaceae; genus Vicia; species Vicia faba. The sequence continues at coordinate 486,626,540 of OX451737.1, forward strand.
TCATATTGCACATATTTCTTTCATTTGTTATGCATATACAGGTGTCTTACCAAGCTTCTTTACTTCGTTCAGCAAGCTGACTCATCACTACAACACTCAGGCTAATTTCAAAGAGAAGATGGACAACTTAGAACAAGATAATCGCGAGCTGCGCGAGGAAGTTTATGCTTTGAAAGCCGGAATGGCCAACCTGACTACTCTGATGGAAGCTCTGGTGGCTGCTCAGAATCAGCCACCGAGTGTTCAACCTCAACAAGGGCAACTATTGAAGCTCCGAGTGCTCCCGTATCTGCTACTCCAGTTGTTGTTCAGAATCGCATGCCCCAAAGTTATCCATGGGGAATGCCAGAGAATTTTGCACCGGAAGGTTTCAATCTTGGTCCCCAAGATACTCCAGTTGTTCAGACTATTGTTACTCCTGCACCTTCTGTGGTGCATGTTCCTTCTGCACCGTCGTCGGTGAATTTGGTTCCATTTATTAATGATGGTGTGTGTCATCCTTTCCCTCCACCGAGTGAAGACTTGGGTCTTTATGATAGAATGGATTATTTTCAAGAGCAGTTTGACAAGATGCAGAGAGAGATGGAGGCCCTCAGGGGAAAAGAGCTATTTGGGCATAATGTGAATGAGCTATGTTTAGTCCCAAATGTTAAGATACCTGCTAAGTTTAAGGTCCCGGAGTTTGAGAAGTACAAGGGAAACAGTTACCCTCGTGCTCATCTGGTGATATACGTGAGGAGAATGTCTCCCCATACTGATGATCAGCGTCTGCTGATTCACTTTTTTCAGGATAGTTTGACCGGTGTTGCACTTAAGTGGTATATGAGTTTGGACAGCGCCAATATCCATACTTTTAATGATTTGGGAGAAGCATTCATCAAACAATACAAGTACAACATGGACATGGCGCCTGACCGTGATCAACTCAGAGCCATGGTTCAGAATGATAGGGAATCGTTCAAAGAGTATGCACAGAGATGGCGTGAGGTAGCTGCCCAAGTGATTCCTCCCATGGAAGAGAAGGAGATGACTAAGATTTTCTTGAAGATGCTGCGTGCTTTCTACTACGAGAGGATGGTAGCAAGTGCGCCAAGTGACTTTACTGAAATGGTAGGAATGGGTATCTGCTTAGAAGAGACTGTAAGAGAAGATCGTTTGACGAAGAGTGAAGGATCTGAAGGTGTGAAGAAGCCATCTTATAGGTTTACCAAGAAGAAGGAAGGGGATGCAAATGTTGTTATACAAGAAAGGAGGGTCAACACTCCTAGAAGGAATTATCAGCGTCATCAGCAAGTCGCCTCAGTTACTCCCGTTGTGAGTGCCGCTCCAACTACCGTTGCTTATCAGAGACCGTTCCAGCAGGGGAATCAAGGGTATAATCAGAGAACGGAGAGTTATGACCCTATTCCCATGAGCTATACAGAGTTACTACCGGCATTGATTCAGAAGAAGTTTGTTCAGACCCGACCATCTCCCGCCGTACCGTCACCATTGCCTTGGTATTACAAGGCAGACCAAACATGTGCTTTTCATCAGGGATCACCAGGGCATAATGTTGAGAATTGTTATCCTTTGAATACTGAGGTACAGAAATTGGTAAAATCTGGTGTTCTATCTTTCAAGGACGTGGGACCTAATGTGAAAGATAATCCTCTACCCAAGCATGGGGGAGTAAATGTTGTGAATATGGTAGCCAGTTGTCCAGGCGACTTCCCGATTTTTGATATTAATCTGGTTAAGGAGATTTGGTGAAAATGCATGCAGACCTCTGTGAATTTAGCTACTATACGCATGACCATCCTGGTTGTGCTATTTGCAGTACATACATACGGGGTTGCGATAAGATAAAGCCTGATTTTTAGGAGATGATGGATGAGGGCCTCATCCACATAATCAGGCCTAGGGCAGAGTATGAAGAGAAAGTGAACATGGTTTCTGGATGTCCTGGAGAATTCAAAATTTTTGATGTAGAGTATATGAATGAGGACCTTGTGCAATTGCATGCTACCTTCTGCCATGCGGCTGGTCAGGTAGAACACCAATATGGATCTTGTCGAGTTTGCTGTCGAGACCCCCGAGGATGTTCAATCATGAAGAAGGGTGTTCAGTTGTTGTTAGACAATGGAACTATCAAGGTCACGGGTCAAATGGATGATTACCATGAGGTTAATATGGTTGAGGTTTGTTTGGCTTAAGAAGAGTCAGATGAAGAGTATGCCTCTGCAGATGAGTATTTCTCTTCAGATGAAGATTTTTTTTCCAGAAATGACTTATTGATTACTGATTATGTTGAAGAAGGGGTAAACATCATCGTGCCTTGTTTTGGTGCACCCACCCATTTTGAAGTTGAGTATCATAGAAAGCCAGTTGTTACCCCATTGGTGATTAGTTTACCGGGTCCTATCTTATACAAGTTAGATAAGGTTATGCCTTACAAATACAACGCTACAATCTTAGAGGAAGGAGTGGAAGTTCCCATCTAGCCAATGCCTGATGTTGGAAATATAGCTGAAAATAGCAGGGTGACCCACAATGGTCGTGTGTTTGCGCCAGTTGTTTGAAGAGATGTTGGTGCTAGAAAGAAAATTGCTGAGAACGTTGAACCCAAGAAGGCTACGGGTGAGACTAGCGGAACTACGTTAGAGAAAGAAGTGGATGATATTTTGAAGATAATCAAGATGAGCGACTACAGAGTTGTAGATCAGCTACTGCAGACTCCTTCAAAAACATCTATCTTGGCTTTATTGATGAACTCATCTGCTCACAGAGAATCCTTGATAAGGGTATTGGACCAAGCTTTTGTGGAGAGTGATATGCCAATAGACCAATTCAGCAGCGTAATAGGAAACATTACGTCATGTAATAACTTGAGTTTCTACGATGATGAATTATCAGATGAAGGAAGGAATCACAACTTGTCCCTCCACATCTCTATGAACTGCAAGAATGATTCACTATTCAATGTGTTGATTGATAATGGATCCGCGTTAAATGTTATACCGAGGAGCACTCTTATGAAGTTGAAATATCAAGGAACGCATATGCGCCCGAGTGGAATCATTATGAAAGCGTTTGATGGGTCAAGGAAATCTGTTATCAGTGAAGTGGACTTTCCTATTCATATAGGACCACATTTGTTTCAAATAACTTTCCAGATCATGGACATTGTTCCCGCTAATAGTTGTTTGCTAGGACGGCCGTGGATACATGAAGCATGGGTTGTCACTTCAAATTTACACCAGAATCTAAAGTTTGTACGTGAAGGGAAAGTAGTGATCATAAATGGGGAACATGCATTGTTGATATCTCATTTGTCCTCTTTCAGCATTGTAGAAGTAGATGAAGCTACTGTTGGAACCCAGTTCCAAGCCTTATCCATTGACAACATAAGAGGAAATGAGAATTCCATGGTTTCGCTGAAGGATGCGCAGCAGGTTATGCGTAATGGTCATAGTGAGGTATAGGGACAGATTGTAGAACCACCTGTGAACAAGAGCAGAGCCGGCTTAGGGTTCTCTTTGAAGAATGACAAAGGTAAGACCATGAAGCCGAAGTCTGCTGCAGGAAAATATCAAGACATTTTTCGTAGCGGGGGTTATCTTCATCTAACTGTTTCCGGAGTCAATGTCGTTGTGGAAGATGAAGCTGAGCAGGAAACGCTGAATTATGTGACGCACAGAGTTAGGATTCAGAACTGGATCACCATTGATGTTCCCTCTTGCATACATGTTTCAAAGTAATTTGCTTTGTTAATCTTTTTGAAAAAGCTTTCACTCTGCCCAAGGCGGAAGTATTAATGTTATAGGGCTTATCTGTTTGCTGTGATTTTAAAATCAATAATAAAAGTTGTCTTTGTTTCCCAAATCGTGTCTTTATTTTATGCTTTTTCTTGGAAAATGGTAATAAAAAAACATTCAAAATAAATAATAACTGAAATTCAATCTGCATGATCACTTGTTATATGTGTCAGTTTCTAAAAGCAATCATAAATCATATGTGCAGATTAATTAAAAAACTCGTTGAATACAATGACTCTGCACCCTCTCCCAACTTTGAATGTCTTGTGTTTGGGGCTGAAGAAGAAGATTATGATGAGATTCCAGAAGAGGTCTCACGATTGCTTGAGCACGAGGAAAATGCCATTCAGCCATATAAAGAGCCATTGGAAGTGATCAATTTGGGTTCAGAAGAAGATCCAAAGGAAGTCAAGGTTGGAGCATTGATGCATCCTGATGTGAAGAGCAGGTTGATTGAACTGTTGAAAGAGTATGTGGATATATTTTCTTGGTCTTATCAAGATATGCCTGGTCTAGATACAGATATCGTAGAGCACCATTTGTCGTTGAAGCCAGAATGTCCGCCAATCAAAGAGAAGTTAAGAAGAACTCACCTAGATATGGCAGTAAAAATCAAAGAGGAGGTTCTAAAACAGATTAATGCTGGTTTTCTTGTGACATCAGTGTATCCTCAATGGATTGCCAATATTGTCCCAGTACCGAAAAAAGACAGAAAAGTATGCACGTGCATAGATTACAGAGATCTAAATAAAGCTAGTCCAAAAGATGATTTTCCATTGCCACACATTGATATGCTAGTGGATAGCATAGCAAAATTCAAAGTATTCTCGTTCATGGACGGATTTTTCGGGTATAATCAAATAAGAATGACTCCAGAGAACATGGAAAAAATAACGTTTATCACACCCTGGGAAACATTCTATTACAGAGTGATGCCCTTCGGGTTGAAGAACGCTGGTGTAACGTACCAGAGGGTAATGACAACCCTATTCCATGATCTGATGCACAAGGAAATTGAAGTATATGTTGATGATATGATCACCAAATCCCAGACTGAAGAAGGGCATGTAGAAGATTTTTTGAAGTTGTTTCAGCGTTTGAGGAAGTATCGTCTCCGCTTGAATCCAAATAAATGCACCTTCGGTGTTCGATCAGGGAAATTGTTGGGTTTAATTGTTAGCCAGAAAGGAATTGAAGTTGACCCTGATAAAGTCAAAGTAATTCAAGAAATGACAGCGCCAAGAACTGAAAAGCAAGTCAGAGGTTTCCTCGGGCGTTTAAATTATATTTCCATATTCGTTTCCCACATGACTGCAACGTGTGAACTGATATTTAAGTTGTTAAAGAAAGATCAAGGTTGTGTGTGGACGGATGACTGCTAAAGGGCATTTGAAAGTATTAAAGAATATCTGCTTGAACCTCCTATCTTGCTCCCTCCTGTAGAAGGAAGACCGTTGATTATGTATCTGACAGTGTTAGATAAATCCATGGGTTGTATTCTGGGACAACAGGATGAAACAGGGAAGAAGGAGTTCGCCATTTATTATCTCAGTAAAAAATTCACTGATTGTGAGTGCGGTATTCCATGCTAGAAAAGACATGTTGTGCTTTGGCCTGGGCGGCAAAGCGGTTGCGGCAGTATATGTTGAATCACACTACTTGGTTGATCTCCAAAATGGATCCAATCAAGTACATTTTTGAAAAGCCTGCTCTTACTGGGAGAATTGCCCGCTGGTAGATGTTGTTATCTGAATATGATATTGAATACCTCACTCAAAAAGCTATTAAAAGTAGTTTGTTGGCAGATTATCTTGCTCACCAACCAGTGGAGGATCACCAGTCTGTAGAATATGAATTCCCCGATGAGGATGTGATGTTCCTGAAAGTGAAAGATTGTGATGAACCATTGCCTAAGGAAGGTCCTGGCCCTGAAACTCGTTGGAGTATGATATTCGATGGAGCTGTGAATGCTTATGGTAAAGAAATTGGTGTTGTGATTGTCACTCCTCATGGATCGCACATTCCTTTTACTGCAAGGTTAACATTTGATTGTACTAATAATATGGCAGAATACGAGGCTTGCATCATGGGTCTCAAAGAAGCTATTGATCTCATAATTAAAATTCTATATATGTATGGTGATTCAGCTTTTGTAATAAATCAGATTAAAGGAGAATGGGATACTCGTCACCCCGGCTTGATCCTTTACAATGATTATGCTAGAATATTGTTACCCTTCTTCAATAAAGTTGAATTCTATCACATTACTAAAGATGAAAATTAAATGGCGGATGCTCTGGCAACTCTGGCTTCTATGTACCAAGTGAATAATTGGAATGATATACCCTGAATTATGGTTTGAAGTTTGGATAGGCCTGCTCATGTGTTTACAACAGAGGAGGTAGCAGATGAAAAACCTTGGTATTATGACATCCATCATTTTCTTCAGACTCAGGAATACCCAATTGGTGCATCTAGGAAAGATAGAAAGACACTGAGAAGATTGGCAGGCAGTTTCTTCCTCAGTGAAAATGTGTTATACAAGAGAAATTATGACATGGTCTTGCTCAGATGCGTGGATAGACCCGAAGCAGACATGTTGATGCATGAGATTCATGAAGGTTCATTTGGCACTCATGCTAATGGGAATTCGATGGCTAAAAAGATGCTAAGGGCAGGTTACTATTGGTTGACAGTGGAATCTGATTGTTACAAATTTGCAAAGAAGTGCCTTAAATGCCAGGTTTATGCAGACAAGGTCCATGTGCCTCCTACACTTCTCAATGTGATTTCCTCCCCATGGCCTTTCTCTATGTGGGGTATAGACATGATCGGGATGATAGAACCCAAAGCTTCGAATGGACATTGTTTCATCTTGGTAGCAATTGACTACTTTACCAAATGGGTAGAGGTTGCTTCTTATGCCAATGTTACCAAACAGGTGGTTGTGCGCTTCATCAAAAACAATCTTATATGCGGGTATGGTGTGCCGAGTAGAATCATCACTAACAATGGCTCGAATTTGAACAACAACCAAGGAAACAATCCGGTGATATTGAGCTCCTTAGAACCCGGTTACTATTACAAGGACAGGTTTAAGCCAACTAAACTTCAAGAGGGTACTTACCTATAAAACTCCATGCAAACCTAAATTAAGGACTTGTTTGCTTTGCTTGTATATGCATACTTGTACAAAACATCATGGACATCATGAACATCATATGCATCCACTAACCATTTCAAGGATTTTTGGATTCACCTTTGTTCTTGTTTTGTAGGATATGGACTCACTTCGCAGGAAAACTATTCAAGTCAACCTTGTGAGAATCCCTCCACAACTTAAGGAGCTAGCTTCAAGGATTCCTGAAAACTCTCCATTCACCAAGAGACATGGTCGTCTACTTAACTTGGTCACCTCCAACACAGATGAGGACATGATGAAGGTGCTCTTTCATTTCTTTGATCCTTTGCACCATTGCTTCACATTTCCCGACTATCAACTTGTGCCTACTTTGGAAGAATTCTCCCAACTCTTGAGGATTCCCATTCTCAATCAACTACCTTTCAACGGTACCGAAATAGACCCAAAGCCAAAAGAGATTGCTCAAGCTCTACACTTACACTCATCTGATATCACAACTCATTGGGAAACAATGAGTGGTGTCAAAAGCTTCCTAGCAAAGTTTCTGTTTGAGAAAGCCCAAAATTGTTGGAATTCCTTAGACTTGCAAGCCTTTGAGGAAATTGTGGCTCTCCTCGTCTATGGGATGGTTTTGTTTCCAAATCCTAACCAACTCATAGATGTCAACACCGCCAAAACCTTCATATCTCGCAACCCGGTGCCTACGTTGCTAGGGGATATCCTACACTCTTTTCACACTCGCACAATGAGGAAAAGAGGTGTTCCTGTGTGTTGCACTCCTCTCTTGGAAAGATGGTTTATTTCTCATCTTCCACAATCAGTCTTAAAGAATGAGCAAGGTTCAAGATGGTCACAAAGGTTGATGACGCTCAAACATTCAGACATTCATTGGTGCTCCCGTTCCAAAGAGAATGTTATCATTGTTGATTGTTGTGGAGAATTCCCTAATGTTCCTTTACTTGGCATTAGCGGAGGTATCACCTACAACCCATGCTTAGCCTTAAGGCAGTTTGGTTATGCCCGAAGGGATGGCCCGTACGAGATGTTGATTCAAGGTTTGGTATTTGACTACGACAACGACGATCAAGGTCTTTGCCAGAGATTTATCCGAGCTTGGAGGATGTTAAACAAGGTGGATAGCAAGACTTTGGGACACAAGAATTCCATCCTTCTTGAGCCCTACCTCAAATGGGTACGAACTCGCGCTCAGAGCCTTATGATACCTTACCCCTCCATTCTCCCGGTAATCATTGAGCCTGTCATGGAGGGAGACGTTCCATACACTATCCTACATCCTGACATGCCCACATCTCTTGAAGACCTACAAAGGTAATGGATACAACTCAAAGGAGAGTGAGATACTTTAGAAGCCCAATTCTACGCAAGTGGGAAGAAGGTTTTGGAACTCACTAGGCTACTTCATGAGGAGAAGACTCTGAATTCCTACATTGCACCAAAGAGGATGTGCACTACTTTTCTATCTTAGAGTTTTTGTATTATTTTACCCAAGAGGCATTGATGTACTCAAATTTTATCTTATTAATATAACGTGTGTTTCTTTTTTGTCTAAAACAAATTTTAATCTTTGAAATCCTTGAAAACATTGCATATGCATATATCATTCATCATAACATAAACAAGTCTTTTGCAATAAGTCTCCTCATCTCTCTACTGTTTATTTCAGTAAGATGGATCTCAAGCAAACAATGAAAGATCTTCAAGCTCAGAATACGCAGTTTCAACAGTTGCTCATGACCCTAGCCAAGGGGCAAGAAGAATTAAAGACTTTGCTGGCTGAAAAGAGGAAAAAGAAAACAAAGAAGGTAATCGGAGTCTTAAACATGGGAAGAAGATTTCATGGGCAGACAAGAAGGACTTTGGACTTTGCAACAACATCCAGTGAAGGAGAGGGGAAAGGCAAGGAAACAGTTGTCCCATCAGAATCGGAAGAGGAAGAGGAAGAAGAAGACTACTCTGAGGAACAGTACCCTCCAGTTGATGACAATTATAAACATCTTGAAGAGTGGTTGAGCGCGATGGAAATCCAAAAGGTACCAGGCTTCGACTTTCAGGAATTGGGACTAGTGTCGGGGATTGTGATTCCTCCGAAATTCAAAGCACCTGTATTCGCTAAATATGATGGAGTTTCATGCCCTAAGATGCATCTCCGGTCATATGTGAGGAAAATTCAACCCCATGCCGCTGATAAAGACTTATGGGTGCATTTCTTCCAAGACAATCTGTCTGGGACTCAACTTGACTGGTTCTACCAACTAGAAAGAGCTAATGTTCACAATTGGGAAGATCTTGTTGCAGCTTTCTACAAGAAATACCAGTACAATACTGATTTGGCGCCTACCCATACTCAACTCCAGAGTATGGCCATGATGTCCAATGAAGGTTTCAAGGACTATGCACAAAAATGGAGAGATATGGCTGGAAGAGTTCAACCCCATCTGTCTGAGAGAGAATTGGTAGACATGTTCTTAGGCACCTTATCTGGTCCCTTCTTCAATCATTTAATCGGAAGTTCATCTGCAGACTTTACTGAACTAATATTGACCGGAGAGAGGATAGAAGCCGGTATAAAGAATGGAAAGATCCAGAAAGAAACATCTTCTTCGGCAGTTGTAAGGAAGCCCTTTATCGGAAAGAAAGAGGTGGTTGCCGTATATCTGCAAAGAAACCAAGATAGGGCCGAACGTCGACCAATGGTGGGGGCTATTATGATCCTAAAGCCTACATCTGATCAACAAAGAAGTAATCAACCAAGGGTAGAAAGGCCAGTCAGGCAGTTTACCAGAATCAACATGACTCTGTCTCAAGTACTACCTCATTTACTAAAATCCAACTTGGTGACCTTAACAGAAGCTCCGAAAAACCCCAATACAACATCCCCTCATTATCATCCTAATGCCCGTTGCGCATATCGCTCTGAAAGTCCTGGTCACGATACTAATAATTTTTGGGCCTTGAAAAACAAAATTCAAGACCTCATTGAAGCAAAAGAAATTGAGTTTGATGCGCCCGAGAAGCCAAATGTCATTTCTGCTCCTATGCCCAAACATGGCCATAATACTAATGCCATTGAAGAAGATTTGTTTGTTACCTCCGTTGATGAACTCATGACCCCACTTCTGACTGTTAAAATGAATTTGTTGAATGTCGGTGTGTTCTCGGGTTGTGGTAAATATTGTCGTTTCTGTTTATCCTCACCAACTAGATGTCCTTTGTTGAAAGTAGGCGTTCAGTGCCTGATAGATAACAAAGAAATTTTGTTTGAAAAAACTTCTGTTACACCTGTTCCTTTTGAAGATGTTTCTATCATTACCATTTCTGCCAATTCTTCCAGGGTCTCCACCAAAAGACCCGTTAGAATTACATCAGTTCCGAAAGCAGCTCCTTTAATAATCACAATGCCTGGGCCAGTCCCATATACATCAGACAAAACCATACCATGGAATTATGGAGGAGATGTCTATTACCATGGTATTAAGCAAGACTGGCCGGCCACCAAAGAGATATATTCTGAAAAAGAAGACTCTGACATCAGTAATATTGCCGGAACTAGCAAAATTACCCGAAGTGGCAGGATCTTTTCTCCAGAAATTGCTCCCCCAAAGGCAGTTTCTGGACCCGTAATTATCCATGTGGCTGCTCCCATACCCATATTTATCTCCAACAGTACTTCCATTGACAAAGCCGTTGCAACCCCTGTAATCATTCCAACTGACGCTCTTGCTGCCGAGTTAACCGAGGCTCGAGGAAAAGGTGTTATGGTTGAGCCTGTCCGAATTAAGGCTCAGTCATTGACTATCCCTGAAACCTCTAAGAAGGAAATGGAGGAGATCTTAAAAATTATAAAGAGAAGCGACTACGATGTAGTTGAACAATTGGGGCAAACTCCCTCTAAGATCTCCATGCTAGCATTACTACTATGTTCCGAGGCACATGCAAAATCCTTGGTGAAGTTCTTAAAAACCGCCCATGTACCTCAAGAGACATCTGTTGATCAATTTCAAGACTGCGTGGCCAGCCTATCTGCGGACAATGGTTTAGGTTTTTCGGATGCTGATTTGACGTTGATGGGAAGAAAGCATAATGAGGCGTTGCATGTCTCAGTGGAATGTAGGGGCACAACTCTGGCGCATGTTTTGGTGGACACTGGCTCATCTTTGAATGTATTACCCAAAAAAGCTCTTGAAAAACTTGACTGTGAGGGGTTGACTTTGAAGCCAAGCAACATAGTGGTAAGGGCTTTTGACGGTTCAAAGAGGATGGTACATGGGGAGGTTGACATTCCCATAAAGGTTGGAACCTAAAATTTCAATTCAACTTTTTATGTGATGGACATCCACCCTTTATACTCCTGCCTGCTAGGCCGACCATGTATCCACAATGTTGGCGCTGTTACCTCTACATTGCACCAGATGCTGAAGTATCCGGTTCAAGGGAAGATTATCACCGTACATAGAGAGGAAGAATACATGATCATCCATCTCAATTCCTTCAGATATATGGAATTGGACGGCGAATTCATTGAAACTCCATTTTCAACACTTTGAAGAGGTCCCTCAAGATGTGGCAGTGACCAAGGTTGTTCCCAAGATTACAAGGCCTCCACTTTGGATGTCATCGCTGAAAGATGCTAAAGAAGTAGTAGAAGAATGAGGATGTACTATATGGGGACAACTCCCAGATATCCCGTATAAGTCTGACAAGTTTGGCCTAGGTTTCACTTCAGGTGCTCAAAAGGTTGTACGTCGTGCCCGTGCTGGAGGGCCACCCTTGAAGATCAGCAATCGTGAGGTCAACGTGGTAGAAGATGGTGAAGATGGTTGTAACCTAGATGAATGGATCTTCCTGACTGTCAATGGAGGGCTCAACAATTGGGAGGCTAGAGACTTTGTCCCGGTCACTTTCATCCCTCAGTAATTTGTCTTTACATTTTGTTGGATCTGTAATATTCAAAACAATTTGCACTCTTAAAACCTTGTGTCTTACCCGAGGCACAATGGTCCATTTGTAAGGGTTATTATATCATTTTTCATATGACATTAATGAATCATGGACGTTTTCGCATTCAAACTTTTGTGCTCATTGTTTTTCTTTTACATTTTACTTTCTTTCAAAGATAGCTATACCCTTACACACACCCACACTCATAATGCAGGTATACATCCATTCTGGATCCCATGGGTAACGATACTGCTATGGCCTTTTGTGACTCTGAGAATCTAATCTACCAAGCCGAAGACGAAGGTGAGGAAGATTGTGAAGTACCAGGGGAACTTGCCAGACTACTACAGCAAGAAGAGAGAACCATTCAGCCTCACGAAGAACCCATGGATACAATCAACTTAGGTACCTAAGAAGACAAAAAAGAAGTCAAAGTGGGTGCCAATCTGGAACCCAGTGTCAAGAAGCGTCTGATTCAGTTGTTGTATGATTATGTCGAAGTCTTTATCTGGTCGTATGAAGACATGCCAGGACTTGATGAAGATATTGTGGTACATCGCCTGCCTACAAGAGAGGATTATCCACCAGTAAAGCAAAAGGTTCATCGAATGAGGTCGGATATGTCAGAAAATATTAAAGCAGAAGTCATGAAGTAATTCAACGCTGGATTCTTGGTTGTCACCTCTTACCTCCAACGGGTCGCCAATGTTGTTCCCGTGCCCAAAAAGGACGGTAAAGTGCGAATGTGTGTGGACTATCGAGATTTGAGTAGGGCAAGCCCTAAGGATGACTTTCCACTCCCCCCACATTGATATCCTAGTTGACAATACTGCACAACACAAAGTGTTTTCCTTCACGGACGGATTCTCAGGTTACAACCAAATCAAAATGGCGCCTGAGGACATGGAGAAAACAACATTTGTCACACAGTGGGGCACTTTCTGCTATAAGGTGATGCCATGAACGCTGGGGTAACCTATCAGCGTGCCATGGTAGCTCTATTTCACGACATGATACATCACGAAATAGAAGTCTACATGGACGATATGATAGCCAGATCTCAAACAGAAGAAGAGAATCTTGATCACTTACAAAAACTGTTCGAGAGACTGAAGAAGTACAAGCTGAGGTTAAACCCAAACAAGTGCACATTCAGGGTACGGTCTGGTAAGCTCCTAGGCTTTATCGTCAGCAATAAAGGTATCGAAGTAGACCCTTCCTAGGTAAAAGCAATACAAGAGATGCCTGCTCCTCGTACTGAGAAAGAAGTCAGAGGATTCTTGGGATGTTTGAACTATATTGCCAGATTTATTTCTCACCTAACGGCTACTTGTGAGCCAATCTTTAAATTATTGAAGAAAGATCAAGTGGTCAAATGGAATGACGAGTGCCAAGTTTCTTTTGACAAAATCAAATAATACTTGCAAGAGCCTCCTGTGTTGATGCCACCAGTCGAGGGAAGACCGCTGGTCATGTATCTGACTGTTTTAGAAAACTCAATGGGGTGTGTATTGGGGCAGCAGGACGAGTCTGACCGAAAAGAGCATGCTATTTACTACCTGAGCAAAAAGTTTATCGACTGTGAAACCAGATATTCACTGCTCGATAAAACTTGTTGTGCTCTGGCATGGGCTGCTCTCCGGCTAAGACAGTATATACTGACTCATACTACCTTGTTGATATCTAAGATGGATCCGATAAAATACATCTTCGAGAAGCCTGCTCTTTCTGGGAGAATAGCGAGATGGAAGATGATCATGACAGAATATGACATACAGTATACTACCCAAAAAGCTATAAAGGGCAGTGTACTTTCCGATCACCTTGCTCACCAAGCTGTGGAAGACTACCAGTCCATGAAGTTCGATTTTCTGGATGAAGACATCATGACATTAGACAACTGCGAAGAATTCAGACCATATGAAGGATCTGAACAAGGATCCTGATGGAGCCTCCAATGCACTCGGCAATGGTATTGGTGTTGTACTCATATCTCCAGAAGGGTGTCATACTCCCTTTACTTCCAGAATTTGCTTCAATTGTACAAACAACATGGCAGAATACGAAGCGTGCGTCTTTGGTCTCAGAGCTGCCATAGACTTGGGAATCAAATCCTTAGATGTGTTTGGAGATTCATCTTTGGTCATCAGTCAGATCAAAGTGGAATGGGACACCAAACACCCTAACCTTATTCCTTAAAAGAACATGTTTTGACATTGCTACCACATTTTGAGAAGATTACCTTCGAGCATTTCCCGCGAGAAGAAAATTAGCTAGCAGATGCACTAGCCATAATGTCATCTATGTTTAAACTTAATTGGGATAATGAGGCTCCCCAGATCACCATTGAACCAATGGATGAACCAGCACACTGTCACGAGATTAATACTGAAGAAGTAGTGGACCAACCTTGGTTTCACGAAGTCAAGAGGTATATCGAGGATCAAGAATATCCAGAAGGAGCTTCAATCAATGATAAGAAGTTCTTAAGAAGATTTTATGCTAAGTTCTTCCTTAGTAATGGCATCTTGTACAAACGCAATCATGACTCTGTGTTACTTCGGTGCATAGATAAGGTTGAAGCTGAAAGGATCATGGCTGAATTACATGAAGGCACTTTTGGCACCCATTCCAGTGGGCATACGATGGCAAAGAAAATCCTAAGGGCAGGCTACTACTGGTCTACCATGGAAGCATATTTCTATCAACACTCTCGAACCTGCCATAAGTGTCAAATTTATGCTGACAAGGTGCATGTACCTCCGGTTCCTCTGAATGTCTTAACAGCTCCTTGGCCCTTTGCTATGTGGGGGATTGATATGATTGGGGAAATCAAGTCGACAGCCTTCAATGGACACCGTTTCATCCTAGTGGCCATTGACTATTTTACAAAGTGGGTGGAGGCAGCTTCCTTCGCTTCCATCACCAAGAACGTTGTTGCCCGCTTCATCAAGCAAAATCTCATCTGCCGGTACGGTATCCCAGAAAGGATCATCACTGACAATGGTACAAATCTCAACAACACTGTGATCACCGAATTGTGCGAGCAATTCAAGATTCAACATCACAATTCTTCTCCTTATCAGCCAAAGATGAATGGTGTTGTAGAAGCTGCAAATAAAAACATTAAAAAGATCAAACAGAAAATGACAGTCACATAAAAAGACTGGCATGAGATGTTACCATTCGCTCTCCACGGATATCATACCACGGCTCGTACATAAACCGGGGCAACACCCTATTCTTTGGTTTACGGCATGGAGGTTGTTTTTCCTATCGAGGTTCAGATCCCCTCTCTGAGGATTATGAAGGATGCAGGGTTGAACAAAGACGATTGGATCCAAACTGGACTTGATCAACTGAATTTGTTTGATGAAAATAGACTTTCTGTTGTTTGCCATGGTCAAATGTATCAAAAATGGATGATCAAGGCTTTCAACAAGAAGGTCAGACGCCAACTGTATTAAGTTGGAGATCTAGTGATCAAACGCATCATCTTTCCACAAGGTGATCCCAGAGGCAAATGGATTCCTACCTACGAAGGACCATTTGTAATCAAAAACATTTTCTCTGGTGGTGCAATGATCTTGACCACCATGGATGGCGACAACCTGCCACATCCTGCAAACGTGGACATAGTCAAAAGATACTACGCATAAGAGACCTGCTAGGTTGACATACCTAGGTAAAACAAGGGCATCTCGGCGAACCAAAAGGTTTGGGCAAAAATTAGGGATAAAACAATAAAATATGTACACCCGGCAAGTTGAAAACTTGAAAGGGCGACTTGGGCAAAAAAGGGTTTCCCGGTGGACTGAAAACCCTAAAGGGCGGTCCAGGCAAAAGTTAGGGAATTAAAGCGTATGACTATGTCCCGTTGGATCACTTTACAGACAATCTTTGGCTTCCACTGATAAACTCAGAGGTTCTGATCAATTCAATTATCTTCGGACGAGGCAACAAATAGACAAGACGCTCGGAGATATGAAGGCTATAGCAGAATGGAAACTCCATGGGATTTTTTGTACACATAGCTATCTTTTTTGTATCAAAATTTTCATTTTTTACGACAGCATTCTCTTACTAGAATGTTTGTATCCTTGTACAAAAAATACTTATTCAAAGTCAATACAAAATATTCCTTTGAAAGTGAAAAAACTATTTGACTTTTCTTTACGCTTGTTTTGTTTACAAAAACGTCCAATGATTCATTGTTGAGCATATGAATTTGAACATAATTATTGTTTACAAATAAACGAAATGAACAGAGGCAATTACTGATAGGTTGAAAGGATAGGGAAATATCTCTAGATTATTCCATAAGTAATCCCCTGCAGTACGTCGTTTAAATCCCCAGCGGAACAAAGTTTCAAATTATTGATCCCCAGTAGAAGTCGTCAAATTTCTCAGGATTCCCCAAAAAAGATTTTACATGCAGTACATGGTATTGCCCTTACAACAGAGTTTATTTCTCTCGGCAGAAATTCATCAATACTTCGACTTCAAGACATGAAGACTCACATATCCTCAGCAATATTCAGGGATTTAATTTCCTCAACCCAACAGCAATACAGCAAATCAGCTCACATACGCATACATTGCATCCTTATATCATAAACATTGATAAAGCAAATGTGCCACATCATACATTTCATGCAACATGACTTTGCATTTTAGCTAACATTTTACTCTTTTCAGGATAATATTAACAGCTACCATTAACAATATTCAAAACCTGATACAATTCATATACGCTCTAGACACGGATGCCATTCTAATACTCATTCAGATTCAGCTTTCAGATACAGTGCAGATACGCTCCAGACACAGACACCATTCTGATGCTCATTCAAATTCAACTTTCAGATACAGTGCAGATATGCTTCAGACACGGATGCCATTCTGAATGCTCATTCAGATTCAACTTTCAGATACAGTGCAGATACGCTCCAGACACAGACGCTATTCTGATACTCATTCAGAGTCAACTTTCAGATACAATTCAGATACACTCCAAACACAGACACTATTCTGATACTCATTCAGAGTCAACTTTCAGATACAGTTCAGATATGCTCCAGACACGGATGTCATTCTAATACTCATTCAGAACATCTCTCAAATACAGTTCAGATACGCTCCAGACACGGACGCCATTCTGATACTCATTCAGAGTCAACTTTCAGATACAGTTCAGATACGCTCCATATACGGATTCCATTCTGATACTCATTCAGATTCAACTATTTCATATACAGTTCAGATACGCTCTAGACACGGATGCCATTCTGATACTCATTTCTTTCAGCTTACAAATTACAATTAAAAAAAAGCACTCTTAGATGGCATCTGCAAGCCCATCTCCCACATGTTTCTATCACCTCTCCAAATGGCATCTATAAGCCCATTCCCTCTATCATCGCATCACCGAGTGCAAATTTTTAGGCACTCTAGTGTCCAATCATCTTCCACCTTCGAGTCACGAATGGCAAAACTCGCCAATCTAACTCTTCAGGTTTAAGAAGATTGAACAGGGGCAGCTGTTTTACCCTAAAATTTTCCCTCTCACTTATCAAAATTTTCCTCACAAGATCCCTTTGACTCAAGACTGCATTAGGGTTTGACCAGCTCAAGACATCTCCTCTTGCACTGATGACCAAAATTAGGGTTTGAGTTTGCACAAGGATTTTTAGACTATCAATGTTTCATATGACTTTCAAGGATCATTATGGACCCCCAAGTTTATTCATGTCAAGTTTCAAGCCTTGGATCAAACTTTTAATCAGTCAATTGAACAGTTGACCTAAAAATCAGTTGTATTGGGGGGAAAGTCAACCATGGCCAATTTACAGTCAAACTTCATATTTTTTTATCCACGTCAACATCTTAGACTCACATGCATCATTTGATCAAGTTTGGACCACAATTCCTCAAGAAATTTGATCAAATCATCAAAAGGGCAAAATGGTCAAAACGAGGGTTTTGACTGAGAAAGGACAATTTCTGATTTTTGACCTAGAAAATGATCAATTGGTTTGAAGCATGATTTCAAGAGTTCAATTTCATCACTTTGACCTAATGACATGGTTCAAAACATTACAAACTCATTAGATTGACAGATGAATTTTGCAGTCAACTGATCAAAAGTCAGTTGTACACTGAAAAGTCAAACTTTGACTATTTGGTCAAAATCAAGTGCCAAAGATCATAATTCATCAAAACATGTTAAAATGTGAAACTTGTTCATCAATAAACCAAGGATTTAAGATTTGGTTTTGAAAAGTTGAAATTTCTTAACTTAGAAATTTTTCTAAGTATAGAAAATTTCTTATTTTTTCTCAACTTTGAGCCAAATTTTCACTATGATGCAAGATGATTCAAAGGAAACTTCCAACATGAAAGTTGTAGATCTACATGAAATATATAATTTTTATTCACACAATTTATCCTAAAAATTCTTGGACCTCAAGATATAATTTTATGAATACATGCTCATGAACCAAAATAACTTAGTGAAATTTTGCCCTAGTTAGGCATATTTTTTACCTAACTTCACATAGTTCCAAGGGAAATATTAAAAATTAATTCAAATATGGGTTGTATATAACATTTCAAGCTTTCCAAAATGTCCAAGAACTCCTTGAGATCATTCTTGAGTAGGGAGAATCGAAAAGATGAAATTAGTGATTTATCACTTTGATTTCAAGCCATTTCATGAAGAACAAAAATTCAAATCCTCAAGCATGCTGAAAAAATATTACTTTGCAGGATCCTAACTTGACATTCACTCCATAATTAAATGTTTTCGCAGATGTTGGAAGCTTTAAGCCAAGCATTAAATGCATTGTACAAGAACAATTCCATTTTTGGCACAAAGGTGCCATTTCCATTTGGATAAAGCACTACTTTTGCAATTTTCCACTTCTTGAGCCGTGCACTTGTTTTCTTTGCACGCAAGAAAAGCCAAAACCAAAAGAAACTTGCCTGAAGCCTCTACAAAGCCATACCATGCTTGTACAAACTTAGAGACTTGTCTCCTCACTTTTCTTCAAAAGCAAGTAATAGAGCTAAACGGTTATAACTAAGAAATATTGAGAAAGCTTGATGTCTAACCTCTTCCATACTTATACACAAGTGTATTGTAACCTAAGACACGAAGGCTGAGACTCGGAAACACCCCCAAACACCTTGTCATTAAAAATCTGCCATAGCTTGAAAGTTTTGTATTTTACACAGCCATCTCTAAAACCACTCATGCATTTTGAGTTTTAACCACCTAAACACTTAATATACTTCATATCTAAGTGATCCAGACCCCTGTTCCCTCACTGTAACTCCTTCTCCTCCATCCACCATTTTCAAATATCAAGCTTGCAAGTTGACTTGAGTAGGGAGATTCAGGGACTTTCAAGACAAGGTAAGGATTGGAATACACTCAGGGAGGTCCAGGCAAGCTAAACAGATCCTCAGGCCTTCTTAAAACTTGCCCAGACTCCATTCACGATCTCAACTGAAAGAGGTAAAAACTCAAACTTCTATCTCTTCATACAAGCATCCTTTGGTCTTGATTTGTGAAAGAAAAATGTAGATATCCTTGCACTAAAGCTAACCATGTTTATAGATTTTATTTATATTAACTGTGCATAGAGAATTTTGGATTTGAAATTTCTGTAAAAATTAGGTTTCAAATTAGGGCAAGTAAAATTAGCTTTGATCTTTGATTGTTAGTTTACATAAATTATATGGTTGAACTCGTGGGAAGAAACCCCATAATTTTCATCTTTGGACTTTCCATTTTCATGGAGAAATGAGAGAGATACAGGTGGTCCGGCCATGGCTCAAGGTTGAGATGAAGTTACCTTCAGGGGGCATTTTCTAATATATATATTTATGATTGTGTTTATATAAACGGATGTACAGCCACCCCAGTGGTAAGGCAGCGCGCAAAAATGCTATAGGTCACGGGTTCGAGCCTTAGCGCCTGCGTTTTGCATTTTTTCACACTTTTGTTCATTTTTTTTATTTCTGGCAGCGCTGGGCCTCTCATTCTTGGGCCCTTTTTGTTTTTGCTAATATGTTACCTCCTGTTTGCTTGCAGCACCCCTGGCCCAATATATTTTTATTATTCATTTTATTTTCATTTTTATTTTATTAAATATAGTTTTCTTAATATTAAAAATCATAAAAAAATGTAAAAATGATAGATTTATATTTTAGTTTATTTTATTTTATTTTTCTCACAAAAAATATTTTATTTAGTTATATATATATATATATATATATATATATATATATATATATATATATATATATATATATATATATATATATATATATATATATATATATATATATATATATATATATATATATATATATATATATATATATATATATATATATATATATATATATATATATATATATATATATATATATATATATATATATATATATATATATATATATATATATATATATATATATATATATATATATATATATATATATATATATATATATATATATATATATATATATATATATATATATATATATATATTATCCATTTTTATTAAATAACTTTGTAAATTAAATTAGATTTAGCTTAATATTTATTTTTTCTTTATACCCATTAAATATTTATTTTAATATAAAAGGACCAAAATACCTCATAATGCCATGTATTATTTTTCAAGACAAAAAAATACAAAAATACTTACTTTTTCTTAAAAAAAATTATTTTCTTTTAATCAAATAGAATTAGGGTTTATTCAAAAATCTTTTCTAAAAAAAATAATTTCTTTTCTTAATTGATTTAAGCTAATCTTGATTTATTTATTAGGTTTAGGTTAAAACTTTTTTTCACATAAAAAACCAAACAAAATCTTCTTTGCATTTGCATACCTTTGCATATTTAATTCATTTTTGTATATTATTTATTCCAATATTTGTACATATTCAATTTGGTTGTAATAGACTAATTAGGTTTATATTATTGCAATCCCCATTCATAAATTGTATACCCCCTCCCACAAATGTTGTAATAGCGTAGGACATTTAAATTTCGTAATTTATCGCTTTTATATAACATGTTAGTAATTAGGGTTTGTATGGCAAGATAAAACCACTCAAATAGAAAACCCTAAATCAAGATAAAATCAAGCATAAAAATGACACACTTGCACACAAAACACCCCTAGGGTTATCCCACTTGGTTGCCTTATACAAAATAGTCATATTACGCATGTAAGGTGTCTTAGCAAAAACAAACAAATACAAGATCATAGTCCCTCGATGACGCTATTCAAAGTTGCCTTATAAAATGATCTTAGTCCCTCAAAAATGATAAGATACCTTGAAACATTGCTAATCATGGTTATACGATGACCCACGCCCGTCCCGTTTACATCCAAAGATAGGGTTGCTTACCAAATCAATGGTAAGACAACAATATCAAAGGAGAAGAAAATGAACAAGAAAGACATTTGAGTAGGTAAATTTCTTCTAGTTACTTGCTCCATTTCAAATCAAACATCCTTGCTATTTTCAAAACAAACACACACATTTCCAAACATCTTACAAAACATTGAAAACATTTCCAAAAAGATCAACATCTTTGTATACATTCTTATGAACGAGAATCATTACAAAGATTGCCTAAACAATGGCCTCTTTTACAAAAACCTTTCAAAACCACACAAAACACAATTTCAAACAAAAGCAAGTGATCTAGCAAGTAACTAAGAGCCCATGGAAAACCATGGATGAAAAGAGTGACAATACCTTTCCTTTTCATAATCTACCCCCCGAACTCAAGAAACAATCTCAAAGGTCTTTCCTGTGCTTTTTCACCTTTCCTTTTTTGGATAAAAGAAAAGTCAGTGGCGACTCTTGCTAACTGCAACATTTTGCGATCAAATGCAAAACCTTCAAGTCAGTTCTCCCACCGCATCACACGCGACAATATTATTTACTTTGGATTTCTGAAAACTTCAAGTTTTGGGTTGGTGCATTTAGTTTGCACGAGAAGACTTTATCTCCTCATCAGGAATATCATGGCATCTCCCCAGGAAGTCATATTTCTTTCCCCAGAAAGTCATTCCTTTTTGCAATCCTCCATGACAAGAAGTAGCAGGACTCTTTATTTGAGCAACTTGTGCTTCCCTGTAAAATATCGACGTAACTCTTTTTTGTTATCTCCTCTATGAGTGGATAGTTTGCAGTTTGTCGTCAGTTTACACCAGTGGATGGTAAGACTTTCAATATCACTGAAACAGCTCGCTGTGAAATCTTTGCAAGTGGAAGTCTCTTTATTTGAGACAGCTTACATATTACCCTTTCCAGGCAAAGTGCCTCAGTTAAAGAAGAAGTTGGGACCCGTTCTAGGTGAAATGCCAGAATTTTGGGGAAAACTTGTTATCTTTTTGCTACCCTCAGTGAACGTTGGTAGTTCATCGTCAATGAACGGCGGTGCTATGATATATTTTCTTTCTACCTTCAGTGAAATTTGGTAGGACATCAGCAGTGAACGTTGATGTTTGTTATCTTTTTGCTACCCTCAGTGAATGTTGGTAGTTCATCGTCAATGAATGGCAGTGCTTTGATATATTTTCTTTCTACCTTCAGTGAAATTTGGTAGGACATCTACAGTGAACGTCCATGTTTGTTATCTTTTTGCTACCCTCAGTGAACGTTGGTAGTTCATCATCAGTGAACGGCGACGCTATGATATTTTTTTTTCTTTCTACCTTCAGTGAAAGTTGGTAGGACATCGGCAGTGAACATCGATGTTTGTTATATTTTTGCTACCCTCAATGAACGTTGGTAGTTCATCGTCAGTGAACGGCGGTGCTATGATATATTTTCTTTCTACCTTCAGTGAAAGTTGGTAGGACATCGTTAGTGAACGTCGATGTTTGTTATCTTTTTGCTACCCTCAGTGAACGTTGGTAGTTCATCGTTAGTGAACGGCGGTGCTATGATATATTCTCTTTCTACCTTCAGTTGGTAGGACATCGGCAGTGAATGTTGATGTCTGATATCTTTCTCTCTGCCTTCAGTGAATGTCAGTAGCTTCGCCTTTGGTAGAAGTTGGTGTATCCTTTGACCATTCTACCATCCTCTTTGATTCAGGTCTTTTGATCCGTTGGTGATGTATTTTCCTGGTTGGGTCGCTCTCTTGTTTCTTTATTATTGTTACATCCCCAGTGGCATTTTGTGTCTCTTTGGTCTTGTTCATATGTATTCATGATCATAAACATTTGCATGGCATCTTAGGACCAAAAATAGGGTTTGTTTTATATTTAAGTATCTTCGATCGCGTCGACACGAAGATTTTTAACCTTCGTATCTCTGGATAGAAGAAAATTAAATAAGGGCAGTTATTGTACCCCAATTTCTTCCCCTAAGATCCCTTCATCATACCATGTTGATTCATTCACAACAAGATCACACTAGGATTCTTGGTTCCCCTCCTTATATTTAGCTTTGCCCTTTTGAGGAATCACCAAGCACCTTGACTTATGTTCTTTTGTGATCATGAATGTTTTTGTCTTGATTTCTTCTTTTAACTAAATAAAATGCAATGTTGGTTTGTCTTTCTTGTTATCCATGTAGGTAAAGGCAATGAGATTCAACAAGTTACCACATGGGTTCATGAGTTTATTTCCATGCCCTGGTCAATAAAGCTTGAGAAGTTCAAACCTCACCATTGGATTTGTTTTGTAAGAAATGGCATGGCAAGGTTATTTTGGTTCACCACATTCCAAGATTATTAAATTTGGTTGAAAAGTACAAGGGGTTGATTGGAGAAGTTGTCATGTTTAGACAAGGTCTTGTTCCTATTGGTCACAAGAGCATATTTTTATCAATTTTCAAGATATGGAAGTGGTTTTGGTGGCTATGAGTTCTCATTATCATCCTCAACAACTTATATTCACAAATCAATAATGTTGGTACAAGAAGTTTGTTCAAGCTTGTCAAAGTTCCTCAAGGCATTTTCTTAATCTAGGAGCTAGGGTTTTGAATTTCAAAGGAATTTATCTTGCTCATCTTTTGGTATTTTTGAGTGATTCCAAATACATCCTTCTCTTCAAAGGGTTATTAACAAATCACTTCAAAAGTTCCAAGGAGTTTTCATGAGGAAGAGACTTGATGAGGAAGAAAGATTACAAGTCCTCTAGATGAATCCCCAATTTTCCATGTGTGACTTCCAATGATCATAACTTGGTCAATTTTTATCACCTTGAGTCCATTCTTTTTCCATAATGATTTTGAAGATGTGAATTTTATATCTTGTTTTATGTGCAAAGTAAGAAAATGGATGGAAGTTGCCTTAAGGATATAAAAGATTATAGGTCATTTCATGATTTTTTGCCAACTTCAACAATTCATAACTATCTCAAATTTTTGAGATTTTGAATGGTTCAAGTTTAAAAATGTCATTCAAGAGATCTACTTCATGCCATATTTTTTGGTCAAGAGCAAATTCCAAGTGGAAGGCCGTGTTTGGATGCAAGACATTATAGGTCATTTTTGAAGAAAAATTTGAAATATTTCTAAGTATGGAAAGTCAACCCTTTTTCTTCAACTTTGACTCAATGCAACTTTCAGCTCAAGCATCCATTTAACTCCATTATTTTTTCCATTGCAAATCTTGTAACCTCATCTTTCTAAAGCATCTAGAATTATGCCTTAAGACCCCTTGAGCTGAGAATGCCATTGTTTCAAAAATGGTAACTTAGAATTGAAGTTTCATTGCAAGTCAGAATTTGAATTTCATGTTACAACCTCTAAACCTCAAATTAGCACGTGTTTTGGGTCTAAACATGATTACCCAACTTTCCTAAGTGGATTAGCGCATCAAAACGCAAGAATTGGATGAGTTTTGGTGAAGTTTAGATCACACTTCACTCGTACATCAGGTTTGCACGAACTCCCTCCAAAATGCATCATTCACTCTTCCTTTTGATCCCATTTGCTTCTCCTATAAATACATGAACCATCCCATTCATTTTCTCAAACTTGGATAGCCAGAATCACCCTTCCAAACTTGTTCCACAACTCAGAATTCAGTAACTTCAAAATCCATTCTCAAGCCTTTTTCAATCCATTTTTTCCATCAACTCACCTTCCTTGATCTTCCCTGAAGCTAACCATATAATTACATTTGAGAATCATGCCCTATACTGCTCCATAGAAGTCCAGTTTCAGAGCTCTGCAACTCAACTTCAATAGGTAGATTCCTTCACCAATTCTTCAAAACTCTTATATCATTGTGATGCTCTCATTGCCCTGGTTCTAGTTGCAACACTTATTTCTTACCGGAAACACGTTTTGACCATGAAATTTCAAATCCCTTTTCAAAACTTTCCTTCCAAATTGCTTGAGCTACAGTTTATATAAATTTGGCGCGAGGGTGTGGTTGTCTTCGTCTTTAAGAGACGAAGAGAATGGCATAGGTTTGAGCTTCTGATTTTACAGTTTGAGAGACCTGGAATTCGTGTTGGCTGGAA
Organism: Vicia faba; assembly: GCA_948472305.1. Classification (NCBI taxonomy): domain Eukaryota; kingdom Viridiplantae; phylum Streptophyta; class Magnoliopsida; order Fabales; family Fabaceae; genus Vicia; species Vicia faba. Next base: position 486,651,955 of record OX451737.1, read on the forward strand.
GTTGAAGATGACCAACGTGTCATCTTCCAACCATTGAAGGTGCGCCATCTGTTTTTTTGAAATCTGATTTAATTAATGATTATGTACATTATTCACTAATGACCATGATATGCACAGTGCGCCAGATCCCTTGGATATGATTGCTAACGCGTTTTAACTCTCATCCAATGGTCCACATATTTTACTTTTCTTTTATTTTTCTGATTTTTATATTTTAATTGTTTTAAATTTCAAAAAATCATAGAAAATTAATTTTTAGTCCAAAAAATCTGAAAAAATTATGAAAAATATTTTTGATTATTCTCTTTCTGATTTTTATTTTTTCAAAATTTAATTTTGTGTTTTGGTATTTTATATAAATTTACACTTTATTTGATTTGTTTTAAATGTTTAAAAATACATTTATACATTTTTAAATTCTGAAAAATTATGGAATGATCAAATGATATTATGACAAATATTGGTGACCTTATTTTATTTTTGTTTCTGACTTTACTATTTTTTATCATTTTTGGTTTATTTTACCCATTTATTTTAATTTTAAAAATAGTTTCTGACTTTAAAAAATTACCAAAAAATTTGTAAAATTATTTGAGTCTTTTTCTGATTTTTCTATGGTCTTACTTTTTATTTCTTGAGAAATTTGAATATAGTTGATATTTTTCTCTTTATTTTCTATTTTTAAACATCATTTTTAACCCTTTTGTATATATTAAAATGTAATATTATTTTGTGACTGTTTTCTGGCTGATCTTGGGTTAGATTTTGGATAATGAACTTTATTAACAACATTGGATCCATGGTGTTGAGTTTAACTCCACAAAAATGGATGAATGATTTTAATAATAGTTTGATTAAAATTTAATTCAAATGTGGTTTGTATATTTTTTTCCCATCCCTCTTCATCTCATCCCCTTCTTATTGCACTAAATGTTGTTGGAGCATGATCTCTATGTCATGTCTCAAAACAAATGATGCATAGATTGCTATTGACCGGCCTCAAAATAGGTGCGACTTATATATAAGTCCACTTACGATTGCTTAACATAGTGCTAAATTTTTTTCCCGATTCAAATAAATGATCATTCGTGGCCCAAACTTATGTTTGTAAGCCCAAGTATGTTAATTTGATCTCTTTGATCCAATAATTTTGAGATTCATTGTGTGGAGGCTTTGGTTCTACCAATCCTCTAATGGATCTACAACACTTTTGGTCAACGCGGATCTCTTAAACATTGTTGATCATTAAATGTCACTTGTGAGAATTCCAAATGGATGATATACTTGACAAAAAGCAAATGCAACTTGTTGTGTGGAGGCTTTGGTTCTACCAATCCTCTAATGAGTTCCAAATGCAAGCTTCAATATGGTAATCCAACTAACCACTAATTAGTTACTTATTTTACTTTATGCTTTTATTTTTTATGCTTTATGTACCATTTACTTTTAGCATTTATATTTCATGCCATTTTCATCTTTGCTCATTTGAGCATTTACTTTCTTGTCATTTTTACTTTGCTCACTTGAGCTTTTCTTTTCCTTTTTTAAGATACTTAATAATCAACATAAACCCTAAAAAAACTTTAATGGTACTTGGACTATTTGGTTACTATCCTTGGCATTATGGAGCATGGGACTTTTCTTGGACTTAGGATTAGAAACATTGGCCTATCTTGGAGACCTTGTGATCTTATCTGATTATTTTGTCTGGAGTTCTTGAGGTTTACCTCAAGACATTGGGTTGCTTGTTTGTTTTTGTGTGCAGGTTTTTTTTGTGATTACACTCTTTGTTTGTGATCTGGAATTCACCTGTATACAGTCGTTACTCTGCCCAATTTTTGTGAAGACTTAATACACTTGAAGTTTGGTTCTCTCAAGAGGTCTAGTATTTCTTTTGCCTGATTGGTTTCAATCCAAGGAATGAGAATTCTATCTTGGCTCATAATGTCAAGTTTTGGCTTCTTGTTGGTTAGATGGTTCTTATCTCTAGCTTTTACCTTATGCTTTAGGATAGTCCCTTCTTCTCCTCCCATCTTCTTTAATTTCAAAAATATTCTTCCTCCTTTTGAAAACATTTCTTGTTTTTAAACTTGAACCACTTTCATAATAAACTTGGACTTATGTCCATGCATTTTCAAAACATTTTCATAAATAAACTCCAATCAACTTAATAATACCTTGACATTTTTTGTGAGAAGACTAAAAGTAAATCAATCTCATTTCAAACCATTTTGCCACTTTGGCTTTTATCTTTAATCTTTTCTCAAAACATTGAACTCTTGTCAATCCTTGTAGTAATGCAAACAACTATACTTTTATAATATGTAGTGAAGAGAGATATTTTCCACTTGGGTGTTGAGTGAGGCATTGTTGATTTTAAAATCCAAGCCATATCCTCCACTTTGAGATGATGCAAATTCTCCTTTCTCATAATTGTGGGTAGTAGGCATGTTTTCCACACGGACAATGACAATGATGTTTTATCTCATAAAATTAACCAACATATTTGGGTTTTAAAATTTTTAAAAGAGGAACTACGTGTACCCTGATCCCCTATTGCACGAAAAGGTGGTACGTAGGCACTAAAGGTTCACAACCGCGGTGGGTGCAAAAATTATAAAATAAATATATTTTTTTCTCACCTTCACCATCCATTTTTTTATATATACAACATTTTTCATAGCCAAAATATACAGATTTTACAAAGAGGCTCCTGTGGAGTACCGTAGATGTTTAGGGTGCTAATACCTTCCCTTTACATAACCAACCCCCTTACCTTGAATCTTTCCCCCTCTTTTTGGGTTATTCGCTCTTTTCCCATTCCTTCGGAAACAATAAAGCACGGTGGCGGTTTTTATTTTGATTTGTATAAAGTCTAGTCAACCCAATGGCTTAGTCTTATACATTTCTATCGCTACATTCCCAATTATGGATATTGACCCTTTCCAGTTGATAGAACCAATCTAGTTGAGTCCCGGATAGACTGTCTTGAAAGAAGTGGACCCACAAATCTCTGTTAGCAGTATGAGGTTGTATCTTCCTCACATAAGATCGGAGATGCATCTTGGGACACGAAACCCCGTCGTACTTAGAAAATACTGGTGTTTGAACTTTGGTGGAATAACAATCCCCGATACCAAACCCAGCTCTTCAAAGTCCAGCCCAGGGACTTTCTAAATCTCCATTGCACTTAGACGCTCTTCTAGATGTTTGTATTTGTCGTCAGCCGGGGGATACTGCTCTTCAGAGTAGTCCTCTTCTTCTTCCTCTTCAGATTCTGGTTGGGCAGTCACTTCTTGTCCTTTCCCTTCTTGATTATCCTTTTCTCCAGATGACGTTGCGAAGTCTAGGGTCCGTCTGGCTTGTCCTTGGAACCTTCTTCCTAGATTCAGAACTCTAGTTGTTTTCTTTGCTTTCTTCTTATTTTCTTTAATCGGCAAAGTTTTCAAATCCTCTTGTCCTTTGGCTAGAGTCAAGAACATCTGTTGAAACTGAGCATTCTGTTCTTAGAGGTCTTTTATTGTCTGCTCGAGATCCATCTTACTGAAATAAACAGTAGAAAGATGAGGAGACTTGTGGTAAGAAACCTGCTTATGTTATGATGAATGGAGATGCATGTGTAATGATTTCAAGGAAATTAGAGATTTAAATTTGCTTTAGACAAAAAAAAGGAACACACATCATATTAATAAATCAAAGTTTGAGTACATCATGCCTCTTTTGGTCTTACAAAGAAATACAAAAACTTTAAGATAAAAAAGTTGAACACATCCTCTTTGGTGTGATGTAGGCGTTCAGGCTTCGCTCCTCATGAAGCTGCTAGGTGAGTTCCATAACCTTTTTCTCACTGGCATAGAATTTGGCCTCGAAAGTGTCTCGCTCCCCCTTAAGCTATATCCAATCCCTTTGCAAGTCTTCAAGAGAGGTGGGCATGTCAAGATGCATGATAGTGTATGGAACATCTCCTTCCACAACAGGCTCTATAATAACCGGGAGAATGGAGCGGTAAGGCATCATAAGACTTTGAGCACGAGCTCGTACCCATTTGAGGTAAGGCTCAAGAAGGATGGAATTATTATGCCCCAATATCTTGTTATCTACCTTGTTTAACATCCTCCAAGCTCGGATAAACCTCTAGCGGTGACCTTGATCATCATTCTCGTAGTAAAATACCAACCCTTGAATAAGCATCTCATGTGGGCCATTCCTTCGGGCGTAACCAAACTGGCTTAAGGCTAAACAGAGGTTGTAGGTGATACCTCCCCTAATTCCAAGTAAGGGGACATTAGGGAATTCTCCATAACGGTCGATGATAGTAACATTCTCTATAGATCGGGAACACCAATGAATGTCTGAATGTTTGAGCGTCGTCAACCTATGTGACCACCTTGAACCTTGCTCGTTCTTCAATAGATTGGGGAAGATGCGAAATAAACTATCTTGCCAAAAGAGGAGTACAACACATAACGATACCTCTTTTCCTCATAGTGCGAGTGTGAAAAGAATGTAGGATGCCTCCTAACAAAGTAGGCACCGGGTTACGAGACATGAAGATTTTGACGGTGTTTACATCTATGAGTTGGTCAGGATTTGGAAATAGAACCATCCCATAGATGAGGAGAGCCACAATTTCCTCAAAAGATTGCAAGTCCAAGGAATTCCAACAGTTTTGGGCTTTCTCAAACAAGAACTTGGCTAAGAAACCTTTGACACCCCTCCTTGTTTCCCAATTAGTTGTGACATCAGATGGTTGCAAGTGTAAGGCTTGGGCAATCTCTTCTGGCTTTGGATATCTTTTTGTACCGTTGAAAGATAGTTGATTGAGAATGGGAATCCTCAAGAGTTGGGAGAATTCTTCCAAAGTTGGCACAAGTTGATAATCAGGAAATGTGAAGCAATGGTATAGAGGATCAAAGAACTGGAAGAGCACCTTCATCATGTTCTCATCAGTGTTAGAGGTAACCAAGTTTAGGAGGCGACCATGCCTTTCAGTAAATGGAGAATTTTCAGGAACCCTTGATGCTAACTCTTTAAGATGAGGAGGAACCCTTACAAGATTGACTTGAATGGTTTTCCTGCGAATAGAATCCATGTCCTACAAAACAGAACAAAGATAAATCCCAAAATCCTTGGGCTTAAAACCAAATATTCAATTCATTCGAATATTTCCATAAAAACGGGCCAAGATAAAATCCATGCAATTTGAAAAATATTCCTCCATATTTTTCACAGCCTGTGAGTCACACATCCGGAATTATGGTGCACAGTGTAATGCGGCAGGAGAACTGACTTGGTTATTTTGCGTTTGATCACAAATGTTGCGGTTAGCAAGAGTCGCCACCGACTTTTCTTTTATCCAAAAGGAAAGGTGAAAAAGAACATGAAAGACCTTTGAGATTGTTTCTTGAGTTCGGGGGTAGATTATGAAAAGGGAAGGTATTAGCACCCTTTTCATCCATGGTTTTCCATGGGCTCTTAGTTACTTGCTAGATCACTTGCTTTTTGTTTGAAAATGTGCTTTATGTGGTTCTTGAAAGTATTTTGTAAAGATGTCAACATTTAGGCAAACTTTGTAATGATTCTCGTTCGTAAGAATGTATACAAAGTGTTGGATCTTTTGAAAATGTTTTCAAGTTTGAAAGATATTTTGAAAGTGTTTGTTTTGAATAATAGTAAGGATGTTTTTGTTTTGAAATTGAGCAAGTAACTAGGAAAACTCTACCTACTCAAAAGTCTTTCATGTTCATTTCCTCTTTCCTTTGACATTGTTATCTTACCATTGATTTGGTAAGTAACCCTATATTTGGATGTAAAAGGGACGGGCATGGATCATCGTATAGCCATGATTAGAAATGTTGTAAGATATTTTAGCATTTTCTTTAGGGACTAAGATCATTTTGAAAGGCAACATGGATAGCGTCATCGAGGGACTATGATCTTGTATTTTCTTGTTTTTGCTAAGATACCTCACATGCATAATATGGCCATTTTTGTAAGGCAACCAAGTGGATTTACCCTAAGGGTGTTTGTGTGCAAGTGTATTGGTTTACATGCTTGATTTGTCTTTGATTAGGGTTTGCTAAGCATTGATTTTAATCTTTTCATACAAAACCCTAATTGCTAGCATTTGTATATAAAGCATTTAAATTGCGGAAAATAAAAATACTAAGCTATTACAACATTTAGGGGAGGGGGTGTACAAATTACAAATGGGGAATTGCAAGAAATTAAATTTAAATAATTATTACAACCATATTGAATTTGAATAAATGTACAAAATAAAGATAAAAATGCAAGAATATAAAATGTAAAAAGGAATATGATTTTTTTGTTTGGTTTTCACGAAAAGGGTTTTTTTGACCTAATTATATAAAATAAGATAATGAACTAAAAATAAGAAAATTAAGATTGAGTTAGTAAAATTAATTAATTTAAAGAAAATAAGTTTTTTAGGGTTCTGTGAATTTAATTAAATTAGTAAATAAAAATAATTAAATAAAAGTCCTAAATTCTAAATTGATTTTAATTTACAAGAAAAATAATATAATATAATAATTAAAATTTATTATCTAAGTATTTAAAAAAGGGGAAATTAATTAAAGAAAATGTTTTTGTTCTTTTAGTTTCATGAAGAAAAAATAAACTAAATAAAAATATAAATCTTTTTTGGATTTTTTATTAATGAAAATAATAATAATAATAATATTAGTAATATTAATAATAATAATAATAATAATAATAATAATAATAAAAGATAAAAAACAATAAAATAAAATAAAATAAAAAATAAAGTCACGGAGGTTGATAAATGAAACAGGGAGGTAATGTTAAGAAAAAGTCAGACCCAAGAGATTGCTGGCCCAAGTGCTTCCTGAAAGGAGAAATGGCAAAAAAAATATGGAAAAAATGCAAAAGGCAGCGCGCTGAGGTTCGAACCCATGACCTCTTGATTATCAGCGCACGGTCTTACCACTGGGGTGGCTACACATCCGTTAATATAACTGAAATGATAAACATATAATACAAAACAAGTCCTGAATACACTTCATCTTCAACCTCCAGCTAGACCACCTGTAACTTCACCATTTCTCAACAAAAATGGAAAATGCAAACATGAAAGTTGCTTTAGTTTTCCATACGAATCCAACCATATAAATAACATAAGCTATAAATCAAAGATGAATGAGAATTTTTGAAAGTACCAAATTTTGACCTAATTATTTTCAGAGGTTCAATCCTAAAATTCTCCTAGCTCAATCAAAATAAATAAAATCTATGGACATGTACAGCTTCAGGACAATGATATCTACATTTTATCTTCACAAATGCAAGCCTAACAATGCCTAAGTAATGAGATAGAAGTTCAAGAAAAATACCTCAAAACTGGAAATCGTGAAATGCAAAGAGCTTGATTCAAGGTGCTGCAATGATCAGGTTAGCTTCCTCAAGTTCCCAGGAAGCTAATGCAATGGTTTGCTTGAGCAATGGATGGCTGGAATGGCTTGGAGAAGTCAACGTGCAGACTTTGTTTTTTGGTTATAGAAGTTATGGTAAATGGTGTTACAGTTCTTGAATGAGGATGGGGATGAGTATTATTTGATGTAAGGAAGCTTTAGGAACTAAAAGGCCAAGAAACGCACAAGGGAAATATGAGTTTGGTGTTCAAGGTCATAAACTGTGCAACAATGGAGTTTTTAGGCAATATATGGTTTGAGAGAGTTTTGGTGTGTTTCAGGGTGCTTCAGCTCATGTGTTTTCTTGCAAATGACTTATGTTTATGTATGGAAAAGGTTTTGATACTTGAGGTAGTCAGAAGTACAAGATCACATGTTTTGGCTTCTGGACTTGTTTTTGAAGTAAGGTTGACAAACATGGTTTCAATGCATAGTAAAAACCTATCTAGAGTGGTTACCAACTTTAAACAAGCTTATCTGACTTTGTAGAGGAAGTTTGTGCAAAAGGAACAAGTGCAAAGCTCAATGCAAGTTGACTTTGCATAAAGCTTGCTTTATGTAAATGGCAATGGTGCCTTTGTGCCATTAATGGAAAATTAACTTGGATAAAGCTTGAATCAAGTGGATAATAGCTCAAAAGCAAGTGAAATCTTCTGATTATGGAGAGATCATGAGGTTTAGAGGCCTTCAAATCAAGATTGTGCAGCATAGGTTTGAGATTTGGACTTTGTTCATCACAAAATTTGCCATGTAAAACAACTTGAAACCCCAACTTTTGACCTTCGATTCTCCTTGATCACAAATGATATCAAGGAGTTCTTGGACATTTTGGAAATCTTGTAATGTTCTCTGCAATCCCTATTTGAATCACTTTTGCAAAATCCAAATGTAACTATGTGAAACTTGGGTCAGAAGTTAGGTCAAAATCCTGACCAAAAATGTTCAAATTTCACTAAGTGTTTAATTTCATGACCATGACTTCTTGGATTAATAACTTGAGATCCAACCGTTCTAGGAGAAGTTTTGTAAAACAATGCTGTAGATCTCATGTAGATATACAAATTTCATGTTGAAAGTTTCTTCTGAATCATCTTGCATCATGGTGAAAAATTGGCTCAAAGTTGTAAAAAAATATGAAGTTTTCAACACTTAGAAAAATTTCTAAGTTTGAAAACTTTGACTTTTAAAAATGAAATCTTAACTTTCTGATTTCTTGATGAACAAGTTTCATAGTTTAACATTTTTTGATGAATTATGATCTTGACACTTGATTTTGACCAAAAAGTCAAAGTTTGACTTTTCAGTATACAGTTGACTTTTGATCAGTTGACTGAAAATCAACTATCAATCAATTGATCTTGAGCAATGTTTTGAATCATTCCATTAGGTAAAAATGATGCAATTGAACTCTTGAGATCATGCCTCAAACCAATTAACCATTTTCTAGGTCAAAAATCAGAAATTGCCCTTTCTCAGTCAAAACCTTAATTTTGACCATTTTGCCCTTTTGATGATTTGATCAAATTTCTTGAGGAATTATGGTCCAAACTTGATCAAATGATACATATGAGTTTATAATGTTTATGTGGATCAAAAATTATGAAGTTTGACTGTAAATTAGCCACGGTTGACTTTTCCCAAATACATTTGATTTTTAGGTCAACTGCTCAATTGACTGAGCAAAAATGTGATTCAAGGCTTGAAACTTAACATGAGTAATCTTGGGGGTCCATAATGATCCATGAAAGTCATATGAGTCATTGAAAGTTCAATTATCCTTGTGCAATCTCAAACCCTAATTTCAATCATCAATGCTTAAGGAGGTGTCTTGAGCTGATCAATCCTTGTGCAGTCTTGAACCCAAGGAGATCTTGTGAGAATATATTTGATAAATGAGACCGAAAATTTTGGGGTACAACACGCAGGAAATCAGGAAATAGAAAAACATAAACTGATGTTGGTTGAGTTCAGTTCAGGAGGAAGATGTCAAGACATATGCTTTGACATCATTCAAAACAGTTTGCTACAAATGTCAAAACATTTAGCAAAACATTAACAGCACATTGTTTTACCAAAATTGCTGCCAACAAACATTTACAAACTCCCCCTTTGGCAATTTTTGGCTAAAACATTATCAGAGCAATATATTATCAGAGCAATATCAGATTAGCAGCATAAGCAAAGAAAGCAAAGCACAAACTCAGTTAGTAGTTAGATGTTAGCAGGGAAGATGTCAAAACATCTTCTGAAACATGAGGCTCCCTCTCAAGTATTAAGCTCCCCCTCGATCAGATGTTAGTCAGTGGTCAGTGCTCAGTCAGTTACTTTCTCTCCCCCCTTTTTAGTTATAATATTCCAAATAAAAGGATGCATTCAAGAGTGTAACACGGTGGGAGAACTAACTTGGTTGTTTTTCGTTTGATCGCAATTGTTATGGATAGCAAGAGTCGCCATCGACTTTTCTTTTATCCAATAAGGAAAGGTTGAAAAGAACAGGAAATACCTTTAGAGATGTTTTTATGAGTTCAGGGGGTAGGTTATGAAAAGGGAAGATGTTAGCACCCTTTTCATTCGTTGTTATCTATGGGCTCTTAGTTTCTTGCTAGATCACTTGCTTTGTTTGAAAATGTGCTTGTGGTGTGGCTTTGAAAATATTTTGAAAAAACGTCTTTTTAATTATTCTCGTCTCTATAAGAATGCATACAAAGTGATGGTTTTGAAAATAATTCAAAGATGTTTGTGGAAGATGTTTTTTGAAAGTGATTTTGAAAATTGCCTTTGTAATAATTCTCGTCTCTATAAGAATGCGTACAAAGAGTTTTAACTTTTTAAAATATTTCAATGGAAAGTGTTGGTGTAAAAATGATTTTTATTGTGAGCAAGCAAGAAACTATGAGCATCCTACCTACTCAAAAAGGTCTAAGTTCTTTTCCTCCTCCTTTAGATGTTGCTATCTTACCATTGATTTGGTAAGAAGTCCCATCGTTGGATGTGAAGGGACGGGTGTAGGTCGTTTATATAGTCATAGAAGGCAACCTATGAGACGTTTTAGCAATTCGTTAGGGACTAGATCATTTACGGAAGGCAACATCGAGGGTTATCGAGGGACTACAATCTTTTATCGAGGGTTTTTGCTAAAACGCCCATATTCGAGGGACATGACTATTTTCTGAGGCAACAAATGAGATTACCCTAGAGGTGCATGTGTGCAAAGTGTGTTTGATTGCATGCATTTAGTCTTTGATTAGGGTTGTCTACTTGTTGGTTTTATCTTGCCATACACCCTAATTACTAACATTTGTATAAAGCAATAAAAATGCAAAAAATAAATATCCTACCTTATTACAACCATATTGAATAGTAAGAAAATGTAAAGACAAAACAAAATAAAAGAAGGGAACATAAGCTTTTCTATCCAAGCAGCAGCGTCCCTTCGATTATGCCTTTCTGGCTTCTTTGGATTAGGGCCTAGCAGCCAGCGTGAGATGAAGCCTTAGATTCATCCTTCTGGCTACTTCTTTCGATTGGGGTCTGGAAGTCAGTGTGGACACCCTTCGTTTCTCCCTTCTTGCTCCTTTGTTTAGACTGTGAAGCAATATGGGCCTGCAAAGCAGCATGAGAGTGTATCCTCCATTCACGCCCACTTTGTCTTTCGTTTGGGACTGTGAAACAGTAAGGGGGCGAAGCCTGAGGCTTTGCTTCACAAACAACTTATTATTTCATTTGGTGTCTAGACAGGTTAGTTCTACCATACATTTGGACAAGAAGAATAAACTAAAAGGGTAGAAATGAAAAGTAAACAAATGTCATGTACATGCTTGAAATGAAAGGGTTAAGGTCAGGGTACTTACCTTGCTTCTGAAGTTGGTGCTTCTGGACATTGAGTGATTGGACTAAATTTTCCTGGATTCGAAGGAAAGAAACAGGTGTGGTGTTTCTTTAACTAGATTCGAAGGTCGAGAAGAGTGGGGTTGTGTTTGTTGTTTCTGGATTCAAAGGAGAAGAACAGGTGTAGTGTTCCTTCTGCTGGATTCAAAAGAAAAAATAAAGCGTGGGGTTGCTCCTGGATTCGAAAGGGAAAAGAAACAGGTGTTTATGTTTCTAGTGTTGAATTCAAAAGGAACAGAAACAAAGGTATGGTCTTTTGATTCTCGGTTTGAGAATGTGTTAAGTGTTTGATGATTTTCACACAATCAAAGTTTCTCCAGCTATCAAAATCCCTCTGGATGTGTGGTCCAGCCCCCTTAGACGGGTTATGGAGCCTCTTATTAATAAATGAAGTTGGATGAGGTTTAAGAGGGAAAACAAAAGAAATTTGAACAAATTGGGTATACTATTCTTGTAGTCTTCGAGGTGTAGTATTTGCATGCCAATTTGGTGCAAGTATGGGAGCAGCATAGCAGTATTGTTGTGCAGTAGTTTTGGAGCATTGAGGCCAGTGTAGCAGGTCTGAACTTGGTAGCAAGCATCTTTGAATATTTCATATCCTTTGATTTGACTTCATAAGTCCAACCTTCGATCAGATCCTCTCTTTAGAAAACACTTTTTGTTCCCAACCAATATGTGTCTTTCGAGTGGGTCTTTTGTGCACCCTTCGAAGGGGCCAAATGTGTATCCTTCGATTGGACTATATGTGTGTTCTTTGAAGGGATCAAATGCAATTCTTTGAATGGGTTAGTAAGGCATGTTCTTCGAATGGTACACCTATGTATGCCCTTCAAGTCCACCAGCACATGTCCTTCGAAGGGGCCACCAACTATGTGGGCTGGAGGTTTTCAAGGGTGGAATCGAAGCAATCATGAGGGGAGTTCCTGTCTAGTCGAAGCCAGCGTGAAAACAATCAATGATTTATGGGCGCTAGCATGAAGATAGGCATTTCCCTATCGAAGCTTGCAAGAGGATAGGCGTTTCCCTTGTGAATTGAATCCAAGTTGTTTCAAAGGGAGACTTTGCCCAGTCGGAGTTAGTATAAAGACAGCCAATACCTTGTGGGTGTTAATATGAATGCTAGACATATGGAAGTGTTTGCCTTGTGCATACTAGCCTGAAGGAAGTCTTGGCTTTTGTGAATTGAAGGAAATATGCAAGGGGCAAATGGCTTCTGAATTGAAGGAAAGCTGTAGGAGGCCATTGCCTTTTGAATTGAAGGATACTTTCAGAAGGTCATTTACCTCTTAATCGAATGGGTTAACATTAAGCCACTAAATTTTGACTTGAAGGGAGCTTTCAGAAGGCCCTTGCCTTCTGAATCGAAGGAAAATAGTATGGAGCCACTAATCTTTTGAATCGAAAGACAACAACAGGAGGCCTTTGTCTTCTGAATCAAAGGAAGCCTAGATTCCCAATCGAAGGATGAATTAAACTTTCTCAAAGAAAGCCTAGATGACCAATTAAAGCTAGAATGAATCGAAGGAAGCTTTCTTTTCTTCAAAAAAAATCATTTTTATCTTTTTTTCCTTTTTTAACAGTTTCCTCTTTAACTTGATGTTGGAAAATCCAATTGTACTTGTGCAAGCTTGAATTTTGAAAATCCTTGTGAGAAAATGTCTTGAGAGATGAGAGGGAAAAATTTGGGGTACAACAGTTGCCCCTGTTCAATCTTCTTAAACCTGAAGAGTCAGATTGGCGAGTCCGCCATTCGTGACTTGAAGGTAGAAGATGATTGAACACTAGAGTGCCCATAAATTTACACTCGGTGATTTGGTGGTTGATTTTGTAGGGAATGGGCTTAAAGATTCCATTTGGATAGGTGATGGAGAGTTGTCGGAGATGGGCTTATAGATGCCATCCAAAAGTGATTGTTGATAAAAATTAGACTAAGTCTAAGCTTGACTTCAACTGGAAAAGAATCAGAATAAATCTTTGATTGATTTAAACTAAACCAGCAGAGGTATTGGATAATCTTTAACTGGAAAAGAATCAGAATAAATCTTTAGAGCGATTTAACTGAACCAGAGAAAGTGTCTACCGGAACGGAATCAGAATAAACCATTGATCGATTTAAATTGAACCAGCAGAGATCTTGGATAATCTTTAACTAGAAAAGAATCAGAATAAATCTTTGGAGCGATTCATCTGAACCAGAGAAAGTGTCTATCGGAACGGAATCAGGATAAACCATTGATCGATTTAAACTGAACCAGCATAGGTCTTGGATAATCTTTAATTGGAAAAGAATCAGAATAAATATTTAGAGCGGTTTATCTGAACCAGAGAAAGTGTCTACCGACACGAAATCAGGGTAAACCATTGATCAATTTAAACTGAACCGACAGAGGTCTTGGATAATCTTTAACTTGAAAAGAATCAAAATAAATCTTTGGAGTGATTTATCTAAACTAGAGAAAGTGACTACCAGAACGGAATCGGGATAAACCATTGATTAATTTAAACTAAACCAGCAGAGGTCTGAAGGAAGTATTTTTCATGTAGATAGTCACCCTGTCCTGTTTCGGGAATTGATCTACAATCAATTTGTTCACAGATAGTTTTCCTGTCTTGTTTCAGGTATTAATCTGGAATTGAGAAGGAACTTGGGTAGGGTTGCTGCAGAATGAGTCAGTGTAAAACTGCATCTGGAAATGAGAAGGAACCTGGGTATGGTTGCTTCAGGATGAGTCCGTGTAAAACTGTATCTAGAAATGAGAAGGAACCTGGGTAGGGTTGCTTCAGTTGGTCAAGTAGATAGTTGTCTTGTCTTGTTTCAGGTATTAATCTATAATCAGTCGTTCACAGATGGTTTTCTTGTCTTGTTTCAGGTATTAATCTGGAACTTGCTTTTTATTGGTCGTTGAGATAGTTGTCCTAATGTTGGCTCCTAAATTCGACACCTTTGTTTTGATTGGTGTCAGCCATTAAAAGCTGAAAGATGCTTTCGACTGGCTAAGCCTGTCGAAGTGCCCGTCGAAAGATGGAAAATACTTAGAAGATTTCTTCCAAGGAAGAAGGCTGGTTGCCTTCGACGTCGAAGGAGTTTTCATCGAAGACGTCTCTTGATGAAGGTGTTCGATGGTCCAGAGTGGAGCAGTTTGAAATTCAAAGCTTTGGAGGGAAAACGGTTTCCAGCAGTTACTACGTGCAAACGTGCAAGGATCTGGAGCGTCGAGCATGGAGAACGTGCCAAGTGGCTTGATCTCGAAGCAGTGTAACTGCCCGACGGTTACTTGGAATGTTTTAGTATAAATAGGAGTAGACATGTAGTTTCTCGCGTGTGTTCACAATTATATACATAGTCACTCATTTAGATTCAAGTACCCAGTGTGAGCGAAAGAATTGTTGAGAAATGTATGTGTGAAACACCAATTTTATCAATTAAAGTCATTTACTTTTCCAGCATTTTACTTGCTTTTCTCCTTTAAATTCCTGTCGAACCTTTACTTTAAAGCCTTGTTTATTTTACCAAGCCTTTCCTTTATGCAACTTACTTGAAACATTTTATTTAAAGCCTTATCCACCTTAATCAAACTTCAAAATCAACCTATGTCCATAGGATCAATCTGATCGATCCTGCGAGTAACCAAATAAGTAACCATTTGGAGGATCAGCGGTTGTTTACCAAAACCCAAGGTAAACAAATTGGCACACCTGGTGGGACTGTGTGTTGATTGTTGAGAATAATCTCATCTTTTCGAGTTGTATGTTATTGAGGAGTGGTAGAATATACACCAACGATAACAATACTGCCAGAAGAAGGGAAGAGATGGCGAATCCGCCAAACAATAATGAAATCCCACAAACGAGTGTGGGAGCAACGGTTAATATGACCGTAAGTGAAGCGACGAATGTTGGTTCGACACCAGCAGTGTCAGTCACAACCACGGGGCCAATAACTTCGTTTACAGGCCCCAGAATACCTTTGGGAACTCCCCCACCAAGGGGAAATATAGGCACAAGGCCTGTGGTTCCCCCAGGATTTATTCCATTCTATGGCATGCCAACTTCTGAAGTGGCAAGCCTGACGAATGCTGCGTCCACTTATTCAGACCCTTTCGTGAGTGCTTCTTCGCCACTCCAAGGCTCTGGAGTAGGCATGGCGAATAGAAATAGGACCCAACTCTTAGGAGGAACGTCCCAAGTAGCCCATGGCCTTACAAATGCCTCGACAGCAGCCTTGAGGCAACAAATGGACGAAAGCAACCATGATATGGTGCAAATGTTGGCACAAACTTTGAGTACAGTGCTAAACCCTCTAATACAAAATACTACTCAATCGAATCAGCAAGTTACAGCGCAAATGACGCGTTTGGCTGACTTCTTTGGAGTACCCCCACCTATTCGACAGCCCCAAAGGGCGCAAATAAGGGGAAATCAGGGGATATTTGTAGAGGAAGAAACCACCATTAACCAGGCCCAACAGCCTGTCGAAGAAAACCTTAGGGCACGGTTGGAACAACCTGTCGAAGAACCTAGGGTAATAGCCCCAGAGGTAAGGTTAGTTAACAGAAACCAAGATGCTGACGAAGTGGTTCAGCGTATCCAATACCAAAACATGGGTTTGGAGAACAATCTGGCAACCATGATCGAAAGGATCATGAATCAGAATGGGATGAACATGGGCTTTCGAAGGCCCAACTTTACATCTCCATTGTCAGAATATGTGTTACAAACTGACTTACCTCCTAGGAGCAAAGTCCCCAAATTTACTAAGTTCTCTGGGGACACGACAGAATCTACTGTCGAACATGTGGCGAGGTATTTGATCGAAGCAGGAGACATTTCGAATAATGAAAACCTAAGGATCAAGTACTTCCCAAGTTCTTTAACCAAGAACGCTTTTACTTGGTTTACAACTCTCCCCCCCAATTCGATCCATCATTGGACCCAGTTGGAAAGATTGTTCCATGAACAATTCTACATGGGGCAAACCAAGATAAGCCTGAAAGAACTGGCCAGTGTGAAGAGACGTTTCACTGAACCTATAGACGAATATCTGAATAGGTTTAGGTTGCTTAAGGCGAGATGTTTTACACAAGTGCCAGAACATGAGTTGGTCGAAATAGCCGCAGGCGGTTTAGATTATTCCATTAGGAAGAAGCTAGATACCCAGTACCTAAGAGACATGGCCCAAGTGGCCGATAGAGTTCGACAAGTCGAACGCCTCAAAGCTGAAAAAGCTAAGGCAACAAAAACTCACAAGAGAGAAAGAATAGCGTACGTTGAGATGGATGACGAAGATCTAGAATCCTTCGACGATACTTTAGTTGTCGAAGAAGGAGAAGTCGATTTAGCAGAACTAAAACAAGGGCCACCATACTCTTGTAAACAGTTAGTCCCCTCAAATGGGAAAAATCCCATTGGTCCAGACAGGACCAACGATAGGTTCCCAAAAAAGACTTATAGTTTTGACATCACAAAATGTGATGAAATATTCGACTTGCTAGTTAAATATGGCCAAATGATAGTACCCCCTGGGGTAAAAGTGCCTCCTCTTGATCAAAGAAAGAAGAGAGGTTTTTGCAAATATCATAATTTTCTGGGCCATAAAACTTCTCAATGTTTTCTTTTCAGGAATCTTGTGCAAGACGCTATTGAGGAAGGGAGATTAAAGTTTGCTGACAAATCCCCCATGGCTGTCGACTCCAATCCACTGAAGGCTGAAGCCCACTATGCAGAACCCTCTGAGGTGAACATGATAGAGGCAACCAGGATCCAGTCGAAGAAGCCAGGCATTACCATGGTCGAAGTCTCAAAGGACCACATCAACATGCCAATCTTTGGCAGTTTTTCTGGAAATTTATCCAGGAAGACAATTGAGGCTGTCCAGAAAGCGGTCGAAGACCCGAAGTCGAAGACTGCTGAAGCACAAAAAACTGGATCAAAGCCCAGTTCCCACTTGGCCACTGTTCAAGGCCAGACGGAGAATCTGGAGACACAAATGAAGCAACTGACTCTTGCTAGTAAAGATACAATGAATATCAACATGGTTGAACTTTCTGATCCTAAAGCATCAGAAGAGGCCATAAGGCAAGAGCAGGCTAATAAAACGGCTTTCCCTCGGGAAAACGAAAACTTGGCAGATTTTTTACAAAGATGCCAGAAAAAGAAATCAGAGGTAATGCTGTGTCCAAGATGCAGTTCAATCTTTGATAAAAAAGCTGCTGAGCACATCCAAGGCGTGAGAGCAGCGAACAAGAGAAGGGAGAATGCTGACCTTCGACATGATCCCAGAAGGGGTTCTAATCAAGACAAGAGGCCATTGACTTTTAGGCCTCCAACAAATGTACCAGTAGACACTTGGTACAAAACATCTGGCCGAAAAAGGCCAAATGAAGAGAAATGGCATTCCTTCGATGTGCCAAGAGGTTCCTCTCTAACTCAAAAGAAAGAGCCTCAAGTTGCTGCACCTAAGGTTGCTCAAGTGTCCAGCAACTACAAGGGTAAAAATCCTATGTCTCGATCCCAATGGAGGAGATATCAAAGGAGGCGAAAAGCTGAAAGGGAGGCTGCCAACGAACCTAAGGCAGAAACTAGTTCGAATGTGCCTCAAAGGAAACAAAGAAAGCCTCTTGAGAGAGAACCAGTTACCAACAGGCTGGTTTGGCCTAACCAAAGTGAAGTCGAAGACGAAGATGATGCTGAGTCCGACGATACTCTGGATATAATGGTGAATATTGTTTCAGTACTTCCTAGGGAATTCAATCGACAGGTAGAAGTCGAAGCCAGTGACTGGGAGGTGGAACAAGAAATGGCCAAACATAGGCCAGTGTGCTATTTTGTCATGGACAATGGCACTACAGAGGAACAAAATGGCTTCTTCGAGCCACCTACAGAGGCGATGAAGAATCACCTCAAACCTTTGTTCATAAGGGCTAAGCTCGAAGAGACCACTGTGAACAAAATATTGGTCGACTGTGGGGCCACTATCAATATTATCCCTCATTCTATGCTAAGGAAGATTGGCAAAAGGGATGAAGAAATCAAACCTCACAATATGGTCCTGTCCAACTATGAGGGAGGCATTGGGACCACCATGGGAGTGATCCAGCTAGATATCAAAGTTGGGTCGATCCTTCGACCAACAATGTTCATGGTCATATCGGCCAAACCTAACTACAACCTTTTGTTAGGCCGTGAGTGGATTCATGGTGTTGGCGCTGTGCCTTCATCGATGCATCAAAGACTGCTGCTATGGCGTCCAGATGGGATGGTCGAAAACATAGAGGCGGATCAAAGTTACTACCTTGGCGAAGTGAATCACTTGGGTGTAACAGATTTCGACAAAAACTTGGCTCACATAGGGCCATGTCCAACTCCTGACTTCGACATGGCGCCAGCGCCAAACACCTTTTGTTCCCTATACCTGCATCCTGAGCATGGTTTCCAATGGGACAGAGAAGACTTGTCCCACATAGACTTCAGTGGGCTAACTGATATCCAACCAACTGGTTGGGGAAGTGAATTCAGTGATAATGACTGAGTCACAATCTCTGAAGCGAATTTCGGCTTATGTGGCCGAAACCAAGATGATAACGGCTCTCGAAGCCGAAGTAAAGTACATGGCCACACAGGCCAATGATCAACAATTATCTGCTGTTGGCCCAGGAAAGGATTTCGATCCAAGACCTCCTGATATCATGCCAGATGAAATGCAGGAACAGAGGCTCGACGCTATCTATGACGATGAGCCTTTGGGCTTCGAAAGGGATCCCTTGGCGAATAACATTAAGATGTTAGCGCAAGACCCTTTAGAAGAAATCAACTTAGGCGAAGGATCAGAGAAGAGGCCAACTTACATCAGTGCCAAAATTGATCCAGAACTTAGGTTGGAAGTAATCCAGTTGCTGAAAGAGTTTAAAGACTGTTTTGCATGGGATTATGACGAAATGCCTGGTCTCGACAGAGGATTGGTAGAACTTCAGTTGCCAATCAAACCTGGAAAGAAGCAAATCAAGCAAAATCCAAGACGCTTCGCTCCAGAAATATTGTCGAAGATCAAAACGGAGGTCGAAAGACTTCTGAAATGCAAATTCATCCGTGTTACAAGGTATGTCGAATGGATTGCAAATATTGTGCCAGTAATTAAGAAAAATGGCACATTAAGGGTGTGCATAGATTTCAGAGATTTGAATGCTGCCACCCCCAAAGATGAATATCCTATGCCTGTGGCGGAAATGCTAGTCGATTCTGCCGCTGGCTACGAATACCTGAGTATGCTCGATGGTTATTCAGGATATAATCAAATATTCATTGCTGAAGAGGATGTGTCGAAAACAGCTTTTCGATGCCCTGGGGCCTTAGGCACTTACGAATGGGTAGTGATGCCTTTTGGCCTAAAGAACGCTGGGGCAACGTACCAGCGAGCAATGAACACTATCTTCCATGATTTTATTAACACTTTTATGCAAGTTTATATTGATGATATTGTTATAAAATCTGTTTCCAGGAAGAGTCACATTGACCACCTTCGACAATCACTCGAAAGAATGAGAGAACATGGTCTGAAGATGAACCCTTTGAAGTGTGCGTTCTGTGTGAAAGCTGGAGATTTCTTGGGCTTCGTTGTCCACAAGAAAGGAATCGAAATCAATCAGAACAAGACGAAGGCAATTTTGGAAGCGAAAGCGCCATCGAATAAGAAGGAATTGCAATCTCTCTTAGGCAAGATAAATTTCCTGAGAAGGTTTATATCTAACCTAAGTGGGAAAGCTCAGGCCTTTTCACCCTTACTTCGACTGAATAAAGAGGGGTTCGAATGGGGGCAAGAGCAGCAAGAAGCCTTCGACAAAATCAAAGGGTACCTCACTAAGCCACCTATTTTGGTGCCTCCTTGTAGCAATAGGAGTATGAGATTGTACATAGCTGCATCTGACAAAACTCTGGGAAGTATGTTAGCCCAAGAGGATGAGAATGGAGTCGAGAGACCCATTTATTATCTCAGTCGAGTTTTCAATGATGCAGAAACTAGATATAGCGAAGTTGAAAAATTGTGTCTATGTCTGTATTTCTCTTGTACAAAACTCAAGCAATATATAAAACCAGTTGATGTTTATGTTTCGTCTCATTTTGATGTTTTCAAATATATGTTGTCGAAACCTATCTTGCATAGTCGAATTGGCAAGTGGGCGTTAGCATTAACTGAATACTCCTTGACCTTTATGCCTCTTAAGGCAGTAAAAGGACAAGTGGTTGCAGACTTCATAGTCGACCACTCAATTCAAGTCGAGGATATTAATTATGTGGAGATAGAACCTTGGAAATTCTACTTCGATGGTTCCAGCCATAAAAATGGAACAGGAGTAGGAGTCTTGATTATTTCTCCAGATAAAATTCCAACAACGTTCAAGTACCAAATAGAAGGTTCTTGTTCGAACAATGAGGCTGAGTATGAAGCTCTAATTACTGGCCTTGAGATATTGTTGGAATTGGGGGCAACTCGAGTCGAAATAATGGGAGACTCAGAGTTAGTCATCAAGCAAGTCACAAAGGAATATAAATGCATAAGGGAAAATCTCATTATGTACTTTGTGATAGCAAATCGTTTATTGAAACAATTTGAAAGTGTCAATATTCGACACATACCCAGAGTCGAAAATCAAATAGCCAATGACTTGGCACAAATTGCATCAGGGTATAAGATTTCAAAAACGAGACTACAAAGAGCAATCGAAGTTCGAGAGAAGATAAAAGCAACTTGTCTATCACCATCAGACTTGGAATCGACGAGGCTAGGATATGCTGATCACTCAAACTTCGAGATTTCGTTCATTGATAATTTGTCAGAGCAAGATTGGAGGAAACCCATTGTGGACTATCTTCAAAATCCAGGAGCTTCGACAGAACGAAAAACAAAATACAGGGCGTTGAGTTTTGTACTCATGGGTAATGAGTTATTCAAGAAGACGCCTGAAGGGGTGTTGCTGAAATGTTTAAGTGAAACTGAAGCATACATAGCCCTTTCGACTACGCATGCTGGGGCATGTGGGGCTCACCAAGCAGGCCATAAGATGAAATGGTTGTTGTTTCGACAAGGACTATATTGGCCCACTATGCTGAAAGATTGTGTTGAGTTCGCCAAAGGTTGCCAAGAGTGTCAAGTTCATACAGGCATCCAGCATGTACCAGCAAGCGAACTTCACTCGATAGTGAAGCCTTGGCCCTTTAGAGGATGGGCGTTGGATCTTATTGGAGAGATTCGACCAGCATCATCAAAGAGTCAGAAATACATATTGGTAGGCATTGATTACTTTACTAAGTGGATCGAAGCAATCCCTTTAGTCAATGTGGACCAAGAAAATGTCATTGAATTTATTCAAAAGAACATTATCTTTAGATATGGAATTCCTGAGACAATAACAACTGATCAAGGGTCAGTTTTCACTGGTCGAAAGATGCAGGAATTTGCTCAGGAAACAGGTTTCAAACTCCTAACATCCACGCCTTACTATGCACAGGCGAATGGTCAAGTCGAAGCAGCTAACAAAGTGGTGATTGGCTTGATAAAGAAACATGTTGGGAAGAAACCAAAGAATTGGCATAAGACGTTAGACCAGATTTTATGGGCTTGTCGAACGTCCCCAAAAGAAGCCACTGGTACAACACCATATAGGCTAACTTTTGGCCATGATGCAGTATTGCCAGCAGAAATTTGTCTTCAATCTGCAAGAGTTCAGAGGCATTATGATATTCCTTCTGAGGTTTATTGGAATATGATGTTAGATGAACTGGTGGATTTAGACGAAGAGAGATTACACGCTCTCGACTTACTCAGGCTTCAGAAGAAAAGAGTAGAAGACTCTTATAATAGAAAGGTAAAACCTAAGGTATTTTTGCCTGAAGAACTAGTTTGGAAGGTAATTCTTCCCATGGATCGACGGGATCGAAGCATGGGGAAGTGGTCACCCAAATGGGAAGGACCCTTCAGAGTTATCCAAACTTTTTCTGGTGGAGCCTATGAAGTCGAAGAGATAAGTGGAGATAAAAGGCTCTTGAGAGTAAATGGTAAATATTTGAAAAAATACAAGCCTATACTTCAAGAGATAAAAATAAAATAATAAAAGAACAAGCTAAATTAACCATAAAAATGCCAAAATGGAAATTTTTATTAATTTCAGCCAAGATGGCAATTGTTGTCGAAAACGATTACAGAAGATGGTTACAAAAGAGAATCAATCAAAAGGTAAGAGAATTCTTGAGTCGAAGATACTTGGCATACTGCAGCTCCAACCTCTTTTTGCACCAAGAGTTTTCCTGTACTAGCTTGGCAATTTGAGCGTCGAGGCTTTGGGCCCTCTCAGCGAATTCCAGGCCTTGCTTGATCTCAGTCTGGCTCTCAGTGTCTGAGATGGTCGAAAGAATTTCCTCCTGGAGTACAGTGTTGGCGTTTATCTTCGCCTCTATCTCTGCGATTTGTGCTCGGAAGGAGTCATTCTCTCGCTCAATGGCATCGACTCTTTCCTGTGCAGACGCTTTTTGTTTCGACAACTCGGCAATTCGAGAAGTCGAATCTGAGACAGCAGTCCACGCAGATGAGCTTTTGCCATGCAGCACTTCGAGCTGACTGTTAAAACCTCGTTGGCGCCTGTAATCCGCTGAAACTTGATCAATCATAGAATGTAATTCCATGATCAAGTCTGAGATTTCTGGGGCTACAGCCTCGAAGTCAACAGCATTCAAGACCTCCTTTAAGCATGATGGAGCAGTGGGGTCCCCCTCTAAAGTCTTCATCAAATCCCTCTTGAAGAACTGGGCCTTAACCTTCGCCAACGCATCATCAAGAGGAGAAGTTTCAGTAGACTTCCCCGACAGGGTAGGAATTTTCTGACTAGTGTCAGATGAACTCTTACTCTCGATGATTGCATTGAGGTAGCTGACAGGGTCAGTTTGTTTCAAGACTTCCAAGTCCTCTTTTGACCTGTGCTTTGAGGAGGTAACCCTTGCCACAGTATTATCTTGGGCTTGAGGCTGTGGAATGCTGAGTGCCTCGATTGGCTGCTCTTCGACTTGGACTGAGGCGGTACCAGCGTCGACTTGTGGTTCTTCGTTAGCATCACCCTGGGGTCCTACGCCAGCGTCATTTTGTGGTCCTTCGCCAGCGTCATTTTGTGGCTCTTCGCTAGCGTCACCCTGGTGTCCTTCGCCAGTACCACCTTGGTGCTCTTCGTCAACAGCATCTTGATTCTCTTCGCCATTGCCTTGGTCTCTTCCTTCAGGATTCTCTTCTGACGACAAGTCCACCACATGAACCGTTTCTGGCTGTGTTTCCTCCACCATAGGTTCTTCTGTTGTCTTCTCCACTGTTTCAGCATTGGCCTCATTCTCAGTATGGGCTTCGTCATTGCCCAAATCTTTTTCCTGAGGCCTGCTAAGGTCAGCAGATTCTAGAGTTTCTGAAGTCCTTGGTGGAGAACTTTCAGTAGTGTCCTGAAAAAGAGAAAGAAGACAAAGCTTCAGTTGTCGAAAGAGACACAATCGAATACTGGTATCTATGCCTAAGTTATAAAAAGGGTCCAATAGATTACCTGTGGATTAACTTCAGCCCCAGGGCTAGAATTGTCACTCTCGACAGGTTTGGTAAGAAGAGCGTTCAGTTCCTCCTCAGTTGGCTCCTCGATGATCACTGCAGGTGGCCTAGGCTTTCTCACAGCGACCTTTATTCTGACGGTTCGACCTTCAGGAGCAGGAGCAGGAACAGAAGCGTCCTTCGTTAACTTTCGCCTCTTTAAGGGGGCAGGAGGAGAATCACTTTCGTCATCACTCCCTGATTCGACCACCAATGTTGCCCGTTTCTTGGGCGAAGGGGCCTAGAAAACCAATAGGAATTCGATTGAATAATTACATCGAAAATAAAAAATCAAAAGCCAGAAGAAAAATGAAGAAAATCTGGTTACCGATGCAGGAGGCCTCCTCGAAGAGCCTTCCCCCTGTTGGTTGCCTGTTGTCTTCGCCGGCGCTATAGTCTTCGCCGGCGGTGGAGGTTTTGTTGAAGGGACTCCTCCTTGTGGGCCTTCTGTAGCCTTCTTGGCTAAAGGTTTTCGAACAACTGAAAGCGAAAAGAAAAGTTAACAGGCTAGCAGTCGAAGAGAAAGACAAAAAGTAATGTGAGAGAATAAACTTACATTTCTTGACTTTGTCCAACACAAGGATAAAAGATTTCTGCAACTCTGCCATGAAGTCCTTCTCGTCGAAGAAGTACTCAGCATAATAGCTTCTCCACCATTCCTCGAAAGATGGTGAGCAAAGGAAATTAAGCTGGTAGTCAAACAGCGAGAGGATTGTTCGACCAGCATATCTTCTGATATGCTTGATGGCAGCTTCTTCTGTATAATCGTTGCAGAAGTACAACATTGACTTCTCTCTTTGAAAAATCGGAGAAGGCAGGGTTTGGATGATACCAAACTGGCGAGATACCAGATTTGGTTGATAGGCAAGCAGACTCAAATGAGTCTTAGAACTCTTAAATCGAAGAGGCATGATCCTGGGTGTCAGGAACGCCTCCCAAAGTACGGTGTGCTCATCGACATTGGGACCACTCGATTCCTTTGGATGTGGCCTCGTGAACCATGCTGGCCCCACCCTCCGTTGAGCAAATGGAGCCATAGTTGAAACAAATTCCTTCCTTCGAGCGAACATCAGAACGAAGTTAGTGAAGGTTTGTTGAAACTCCAGCCCATCTTCCACAGGTGTCAGCAGAGCCAGCCTAATTCCTTCGATACGTCTATTAGCTATCGCTGGGGCTTGTTCATTTATCTGAATCTTCTTGGGTAAGAAAGATTCGAAAGTGGCGTTGAGCCACAGTTGAAGTAGCCAGAAAGGCCCAGCGAGTAGCAAACTGGCCCTATCTTCGATATGTTTCAAGAGAGTAACCCCATTGCTGATCGAGTCATAAAGACTGGGCAGAATTAGTTCTGCCAAACAGATGTTTTGGCGGTGATGCAGTTGGGTGGCAAGAGTGACCATCTTTTTGGTCACTTGTAGAGACTTCGAACAAAACACAAAGCGAGTTAGCCATAAGGCTAGAAACGTTATGTGTTCGACATCCGACACCGCGTCTGTCGACCTGTCATGATAATGGTTGATAAAGGTGGTGTATGTTGGCTTGGTCTCAGAGAAGCCAATTTGGTCCTCCGACATCTCCTCCGGGTCGAAGTAATCTCCGGTTGGTCGAAGGCCAGTAATAGCTGCTACGTCGAAGAGTGTGGGGGTTAACATCCCACATGGAAGGTGAAAAGTGAAGTGAGAGTAATCCCAGAACAACAGCGAAGCTATAAGAATCTCTGGGGAGTAGTTTAAGCCTGTCTTCGACAGCATCACTAGGTCGAAGATTCCCATTTCCTTCCAGACTGGAGTTTGATGTTTCTCCAACTTTGTTAGCCAAGCAACATAGTCGGAGGTCAGATTAGGGCAAGACCTGAAGACCCTAACACTTCTGTTGAAGAAGCGGAGGTCGATTTTTTCGCGTGTAGGGTCTTCGTTGTCTTCTGCGTCCTTCTTGGCGCATGCTACTGGCTTGAGTTTCTCGACGATGGGGAAATAGCTCTTGATCTTCAGAGCTTCAGAGATGCTTGGGTTCATGGGGCCAGACATTGCGAAGATCTGGTTGGAGTATCCAACCGGGATCATCAAGTGACGCGAGTAAGCATCGCGAATGGAGATGTCAGAAGGTTCAGGAACCCTTCGTTTCCCTGTAGAGTTCACTACCGGAGCAGTAACAAAGACCTTGGGTTTAACATGTTGTTCAGTTGGTGAGTTAGCCTTGGGAGCAGTAGATGCAGAGGCCATTGTTGAGGATGAAGATGAAGTGAAAAAGGAAGAGTTTTTCTGCAAAGAGAGCAAGCTTGTACGAAAGCAAGGAAGTTTGAAGGCTAGTTTGCGTAAAAAGTCCCACAAGGGGATATTCACTACTATTTATAGTAGTGGGAGAAATCCCCAATAACGAGGACATTAAATGTCATTTAATGCTGCAGGAATTAGTGGGACGCGTGGCAGCATCCTGTTGTTTTGGCCGTTTCTGCAGAAACAGAGAGACGCAGCGTGCGTCCTCGTTTTTGGGATTTGTCATAATGACAAATTTTGAAGTGACGTTTGGTACTGCACGCCGTACTGAAAGTGACGTCCTAGGATCAAATCAATGATGGTTTCTTGGGATTGCCAATAGTTGGTAAAAAGCAACAAAAGTGCACAAGTTAACTTGTGACTAAGCGTGGAAAGACAGGTGTCGAATGGCGTTTTCAAAGAATGCCTTTTTCTTTCAGAGTCGAAATAAGGCATTCTTGTGGGGCAATTTGTTGGCTCCTAAATTCGACACCTTTGTTTTGATTGGTGTCAGCCATTAAAAGCTGAAAGATGCTTTCGACTGGCTAAGCCTGTCGAAGTGCCCGTCGAAAGATGGAAAATACTTAGAAGATTTCTTCCAAGGAAGAAGGCTGGTTGCCTTCGACGTCGAAGGAGTTTTCGTCGAAGACGTCTCTTGATGAAGGTGTTCGATGGTCCAGAGTGGAGCAGTTTGAAATTCAAAGCTTTGGAGGGAAAACGGTTTCCAGCAGTTACTACGTGCAAACGTGCAAGGATCTGGAGCGTCGAGCATGGAGAACGTGCCAAGTGGCTTGATCTCGAAGCAGTGTAACTGCCCGACGGTTACTTGGAATGTTTTAGTATAAATAGGAGTAGACATGTAGTTTCTCGCGTGTGTTCACAATTATATACATAGTCACTCATTTAGATTCAAGTACCCAGTGTGAGCGAAAGAATTGTTGAGAAATGTATGTGTGAAACACCAATTTTATCAATTAAAGTCATTTACTTTTCCAGCATTTTACTTGCTTTTCTCCTTTAAATTCCTGTCGAACCTTTACTTTAAAGCCTTGTTTATTTTACCAAGCCTTTCCTTTATGCAACTTACTTGAAACATTTTATTTAAAGCCTTATCCACCTTAATCAAACTTCAAAATCAACCTATGTCCATAGGATCAATCTGATCGATCCTGCGAGTAACCAAATAAGTAACCATTTGGAGGATCAGCGGTTGTTTACCAAAACCCAAGGTAAACACCTATCTGGTTTCAGGTATTAATCTCTGACCTTAGAAAGAAAGATAGTTTTCCTAGCTTGTTACAGGTATTAATCTTCAATATGCTCATGTAGATAGCTTTTATGGATTGTTATAGGTATTAATCTATAATTGGTCGTCCACAGATAATTGTCTTGGCTTGTTACAGGTATTAATTTAGAACTTGTTTATGTCGGTCGTTGAGATAGTTATCCTGGATAGTTTCAGGTATTATTCTTTGGCCTTAGAAATAAAGATAGTTTTCCTGGCTTGTTACAGGTATTAATCTTCAATCAGTCGTTCACAGATAGTTTTCCTGTCTTGTTTTAAGTATTAATCTAGAACTTGTTTTTGTTGGTCATTGAGATAGTTGTCATGTCTGGTTTCAGGTATTAATCTCTAACCTTATAAAGAAAGATAGTTTTCCTAGCTTGTTACAGGTATTAATCTACAATCGGTCGTCCACAGATACTTGTCCTGGCTTATTACAGGTACTAATCTGGAACTTGCTTTTGTCAGTCGTTGAGATAGTTATCCTGGCTTGTTACATGTATTAATCTCTAAACTTAGAAAGAAAGATAGTTTTCCTGGCTTATTACAGGTATTAATCTTCAATCTGCTCATGTAGATAGCTTTCCTGGCTTGTTACAGGTATTAATCTACAATCGGTCGTTCACAGATAGTTGTCCTGTCTTGTTTCAGGTATTAATCTGGAACTTGTTGAAAAAAATTTATGATAATTATTTGTTGATTGATATTTCCTGAAAAGGTAAAGAGTTAGTTTTATGCAATGTCATGATGTATGAGATGCACTGTATAATGATGTTCTTAAAATAAATGAGATTGTGATGTATGCGTTTGTCATGTATGTAATATGATGCATGAATGTGAAGTATTTGTTGAAATGTAATTTTTTCTTGGAAAATAAATCCTTGACAAGTGTTGGGGAGCTTTGGGAAGTTAAATCTCGGACTGTCGTTGGGGATGAAGAATATGCCCCTCTCCAGACCTTGTTTTAGAATGTTTTCGTTGGGGATTCTCGTCTTGTTGTTTGAGGAGAACTCCGCTGGGGAATGTTAATTTTGTTTGAGAAGAAAACCCCATGGGGAGTGTTGATTCCTGCTTGGGGAAAGGGATTCAGGAGTTTTAGTTGTCCGTTGCTCTACTGGGGAGTTATCTCTTGCTCTGAGAGAAAGGAAATTAACAACTTGTTGGGGATAAAGAAGTTAACTGTTATCTGGTTTGGTTTCTAGGCTCTGCAGCAACTTATTGGGGATTGTAGAAAAGTCCACTGGGGAAGAGGGGTTGTGGTCCCTTGATTTGTAGTAGTCGGAGAGGTAAACTCGAGCTAGGGAATTTGTAGTTTGTTGGGGAAATAAACCCTTCCAATCTGCTGGAGAGGCATTTTCTTTTGGCAGAACTCCTCGAGGATTCTTGAGATCAACTTAGTTGGGGAGAAGTTTTCCAGAGATTGAAGCTCTGGCTAGGGATTGCCTGGATCCAACTTTGTGGGGATATCCATGAATTTTTCCTGGAGGGGTTTGTACCCTTATCCGTGAAGATTATTTTGTGGGGATAACCTTGTAGAGATGACTTTGTGTGCACCTGACTGGGGATCACCCTATGAAAAGGACTTTGTGGGAATTTACCATTGCCCCTAGTAGTAAGTGTTGTAGCACTTCCAGAAAGTGTTTGCTTGGTCGTATGTGACCCTTTGCTGGAATTCAAGTTCAATGCTCCAAGTGATTCAGATACAGACCTGCCCCTGGTTATTCAGCACTTTTTAAGAGATTCCTCAGAATCCCAACTTGACTGCCCCAGACAATATGGACAGTGACATGCCATGCCCCCATGCTTATGGGAGAATTTGTCGTTTGGAAGCGTCATCCCATTTGAAGTAATTCTGTTAATTGAAAATTTTGTTCAACGGATAGTCGTTGTGTGGATCTCTCAGTTGTCAAACAAGTAGCTATATGCAAACAGCGATATTCAAAGTAATGCAAAGTTTATACTTGTCTTGAAGTTTTGAAAATGTGTTTAAGCAGATAAAAGAATTTTTGTAAGAATGTGAATTCAACTCGGGATTTAGAGTAATGCCTTACAGGAGTCAGGATACCTTTTGTAACAGTATTATTTCGGACTAACCCATTCTTCAATTAGGACTTTTGAAGGGTTGTAGCATGACTTGGTTCATGGTTTAAGAAACAAAGGATAAGGCTCAAAGTGTATTTGTACCCACCTGTTCTTCGTGATGTTCTTCAGTCTTAAACTCAATTAATTATGTGTTTGAACTCCAATTGAGTCTAGAATGACGTTTTGGTGATGGTTCAGACAAGTTAAATTTGTTGGAAGGCAGTCATTTTTGCAACATTTTTCATGTTGTCGAGGATTTGTAGCATCCTCCCTTTTTTTATTCATTATCCCTGGTTTTTGCCTGACAGTTCTTGTTTTGAGATTACAGTCAGCGGGATGCCCCCAGTTTTCTTACGTCTCCTTCGTAGGTTTTGACTTAGTGGGATTTTTCTTGGGAGATAATGACTGACTATTTGAATAGGGAGCCATCGCCGTCTTCGGATTCAGAAGGATGTTTTTGGTGTCATTCATTGTGTACGAAGTGAAATCTTGTGACTGAACGCATTTTGAATTAACTGAGAGACTACCCTGCCCCAGGTTTTGATTAAAGGTTTCAATTTGTGTGAAAAAGAAAACTCCTACTTCTTTGGCCCAAAAGGGGTTGACTAGGGATTATCTTCCTTATAACTCCAATGTTTAGGGATTGAAATAATTCCTGTACATTGTTAGCAAGGTCTTCTCAAAAGCATATTGTATGAGATTATGGCATTGTTTTCGTCATACTCCCTCTAAAGGCTTGTAACTTTTAGCAAGAGTTGAATGTCATAAAGAGAATAAAAAGCATAGCTTAAATATAGTGAAAACAAATGGATGAATTCAAGACAAACATATACAATGCATTAATGAAACAGAGTTTAATATTAATAGATAAGTGTTTGAATAACAAAAGAAATTACAATTGAAAATTCAAATAAACAAAAGTTTCTCTACCAAAACTGGTTACTTCAGATGGTGTGTTTTTTAAGGATGGCAGAAAAATTCCATCTTACCATCTTGTGTGAATTCCAGCGCTCCTTCGTCAATCAGGTCTTGAATTATGTTTTTCAACGTCCAACAGCTATCAGTATCGTGCCCCGAACTGTTGGAGTGATATCACACCTTTCATTGGGATGGTAACTAGGAGGAGAAGTATTAGGATTCCGAGGAGGATACTTCAATGTGACCAAATTCAAATTCAACATATGTAGCAAGACTTACGACATCGGCATGTTGAGTTTGGTATATTGCCTATTGGATGCATCCTGCTTACGCTAATTACCCTGTTGTTGGTGAGGTTATTGTTGGGCTCGTGACATAGCAGCAATTTGGAAAGGTCTACTCTCCACCAAGCCAACTTCTTGTATCAGGGACTGATTAAATACTTGATCCCCAGCCTTGACTGTTTCCTTCATATGGTTGCATCCGTCTTGATGAAGTTTGTTGACGAGGGCTCTCAACGCTTCTTGTCCCTGAGCCACGTTTTGGATAAGAGCCATCTGTCCCATCATCTGGATCTTCATTGTGGCTATCTCAGATTGTAGCCATTCCAACTGGTCATCCTTGTTATCCTTAGGATTATTCATGGTCATGCCCCTAGTGAGGAGTGCTTTCACTTCTTCTTTCCCCTTGGATAGGTTCAAGAACATTTCTTGAAGTTGAGCATTTTGAGTCTGAATGTCCTTGATAGTCTGTTCTAGAGCCATCTCTAATGAAATAAACAGTAAGCAGATGAGAGACCTGTGTGGGGAAAACATGTCATGACATGATGCATGGTATATGGATGCAATGTTTTCAAGGACTTAGAAGATTTAAATTTGTTTTAGAAAAAAGGAACAAACATCAATTTCATTAATGATTTCAAACTGATTACAAACATGCCTCTTAGTCTTACAATGGAGGAAATAAAGCAAAATAAACTCCTAAGACAAAAAGGTCGAACGCATCCTCTTTGGCGCAATGTAGGCGTTCAAATTTCGCTCTTTATGAAGCTTTCTCGTAAGCTCCAAAACCTTCTTTTTCACTCACGTAGAACTGGGCTTCGAATGTGTTTCGCTCTTCCTTCAGCTGGATCCAAGCTCTTTGCAAATCTTCAAGAGAAGTAGGCATGGTAGGATGAAGGACAGTATATGGAATATCTCCTTCCACGACTAGCTCCATGATAATAGGTAAAATGGAAGGGTATGGCATACCGAGACTTTGAGCATGAGTTTGTACCCGTTTAAGATAAGTCTCAAAAGGAATGGAGTTCTTATGCCCCAATGTCTTGATATCCACTTTGTTTACCATTCTCCAAGCTCGTATGAACCTTTAACGGTAGCCTTGGTTGTCGCCCTCAAGTCGAATACCAAACCTTGGATGAGTGCATCATGAGGAAAATCTCTTCGTGCATACCCAAATTTCCATAATGCAAGACAAGGGTTATAGGTGATACCTCCCCTAATGCCTAAGAGTGGGACATTGGGGAATTCCCCACAATGGTCAATGATGGTAATTTCCTCCAGGGATCGAGAACACCAATAAATGTCAGAGTGTGTGAGTGACATCATCCTTTGAGACCATGTCAAGCCTTACTTATTCCTCATCGTTGATCGAGGTGGGTGCAAAGTAACCCATCTAGAGATTAAGGGAATGCAACACAAAAGATTATCGCTTTTCTTCATGGTGCGAGTGTGGAAACAACGTAAAATGTCTCCAAGCAAAGTATGTATAGGATTACAAGAGAGGAATACCTTAATGGCATTCACATCTATGAATTGGTCCGGATTGGTAAATCGAACCAAACCATATATTAGGAGGGCCAAGACATCTTTAAAAGCTTGAAAATCCATATCCTCCCAGAATGAACGAGCCTTCTCCAACAGAAACTTGGCTAGGAAACCCTTAACTCCACTTATTATCTCCCAATTTGTTATAATGTCGACTCTCTTCAAATGCAATGCTTCGGCAATAACTTCAGGTTTTGGAGTCTCCTCTAAACCAGTGAATGGTATTTGATCAAGCACGGGCACTCCTAACAGTTGAGAGAACTCTTCTAATGTAGGTACCAACTAATAGTCAGGAAAGGTGAAGCAATGATGCATGGGATCAAAGAATTGGAAGAGTACACACATCATTTCTTCTTGGAAATTTGAGGTAACCAAGCTAAGAAGTCGACCATATTTCTTGGTGAAGGGAGAATCTCCAGGCACCCTTGATGCTAATTCTTTGATTTGAGGATGTGCTTTCACAAAGCTGACTCGGATGGTATTCCTTTGAATGGGATTCATGGCCTACAAAACAAAGCAAAGATAAATTCATAAATTCTTGAAATGGTTAGTGACAATGCTTATGATGTTATGATTCTTATGATGTTATGTACATGTGAACAAAGCACACAAACCATATATACATAAATCAGACAAGTCCTTAGGTTTAGGCTTGCAATGGGGTTTGTAGGTAATTACCCTCTTGAAGTTTAGTTGGCTCAACATGTCCTAGAAACTAACCGAGTTCTAGGGGATCTCAATATCACTGACCTTTCTTTTAGGCGTTATTTCAGCACAATCAATCTTTTCTTGCGGCCGAGATATCCCAAAAGTCTGATCTCAATGAGTGTAGTATCGAGTATTAACCAATTTTCAGCTTTCCATCGGAACCGGCTATATCACTACTTCCTAAAGGCCAAGTTGTTCAATTAAGGTTCTAAGGTCAGTTAGTGCTTCATGACACTGCTCAGCGGCCCCGTATTCTCCTCGATTCAACATAAGGGATACTGGTACCAACAAATGCCCCACACTAACATATCCATTGCTTCAACCATATCGGTCTACGCCATACACTTCCCACAATCTATTACTACTTACCTAAAAGGTGCCCCAAATCTGGGTGGAGGATCAAAAACAAATCCCAAGCAAGGAACCATAATGTAAAGCATGCAAGTCAAACAAAGAAAGCAAGTAAAGGTGATCGAGCTCTAAGGTAACCTCACTTTTTAAGTAATCTCCCCAGCAGAATCGCCAGTTCTGTAACACAATGGGAGAACTGACTTGGTTGTTTTGTGTTTGATTGCAATTGTTGTGGATAGCAAGAGTCACCACTGACTTTTCTTTTACCCAATAAGGAAAGGTTAAAAAGAACAGGAAAGACCTTTAGAGATGTTTTCTTGAGTTCGGGGGTAGGTTATGAAAAGGGAAGGTGTTAGCACCCTTTTCATCTGTAGTTATCTACGGGCTCTTAGTTGCTTTTTAGATCACTTGCTTTGTTTGAAAATATGCTTGTGGTGTGGGTTTGAAAATATTTTGAAAAAATGTCTTTGTAATGATTCTAGTCTCTATAAGAATGCGTACAAAGTTTTGGTTTTGAAAATAATTCAAAGAGATGTTTGTGGAAGATGTTTTTTGAAAAGTGCCTTTGTAATGATTCTCGTCTCTATAAGAATGCGTACAAAGAGTTTTAACTTTTGAAAACGTTTCAATGGAAAGTGTTGGTGTGAAAATGATTTTTATTGTGAACAGGCAAGCAACTATGAGCATCCTACCTACTCAAAAGGTCTAAGTTATTTTCCTCCTCCTTTAGATTTTGCTATCTTACCATTGATTTGGTAAGAAGCCCCGTCGTTGGATGTGAAGGGATGGGCGTGGGTCGTTTATATAGTCATAGAAGGCAACATATGACACATTTTAGCAATTTCGTTAGGGACTAGATCGTTTACCGAAGGCAACATCGAGGGACTACGATCTTTTATCGAGGTTCTTTGCTAAAATGCCCATATTTTAGGGACATGACTATTTTTCGAGGCAACAAGTGAGATTACCCTAGAGGTGCATGTGTGCAAAGTGTGTTTGATTACATGCATTTAGTCTTTGATTAGGGTTGTCTACTTGTTGGTTTTATCTTGCCATACACCCTAATTACTAACATTTGTATAAAGAAATAAAAATGAAGAAAATAAATATCCTACAATATTACAACCATATTGAATAGTAAGAAAATATAAAGACAAAACAAAATAAAAGAAGGGAACATAAGCTTTTTGATCCAAGCAGCAGCGTCCCTTCGATTCTGCCTTTCTGGCTTTTTTTGATTTGGGCCTAGCAGGCAGCGTGAGATGCAGCCTTCGGTTCATCCTTCTGGCTGCTTCTTTAGATTGGGGTCTGAAAGTCAGTGTGGACACCATTCGTTTCTCCCTTCTTGCTCCTTCGTTTGGACTGTGAAGAAATATGGGCCTGTAAAGCAGCATGAGAGTGTATCCTCCATTCACGCCCTCTTTGTCTTTCGTTTGGGACTGTGAAACAGTAAAGGGGCGAAGCCTGAGGCTTTGTTTTACACACAACTTCTTATTTCATTTGGTGTCTACACAAGTAAGTTCTACCACACATTTGGACAAGAAAAACAAACGAAAAGGGTAGAAACGAAAAGTAAACAAATGTCATGTACATGCTTGAAACGAAAGGGTTAAGGTCAGGGGACTTACCTTGCTTCTGAAGCTGGTGCTTCTGGACCTTGAGTGATTGGACTGGATGTTCCTAGATTCGAAGGAAATAAATAGGTGTGGTGTTTCTTTGACTGGATTTGAAGGTCAAGAAGAGTGGGGTTGTGTTTGTTGTTTCTGGATTCGAAGGAGAAGAACAGGTGTAGTGTTTCTTCTGCTGGATTCGAAAGAAAAAATAAAGTGTGGGGTTGCTCCTAGATTCGAAAGGGAAAAGAAACAGGTGTTTGTGTTTCTAGTGTTGGATTCGAAAGGAACAGAAACAAAGGTATGGTCTTTTTATTCTGGGTTTAAGAATGTGTTAATTTTTACACAATCAAAGTTTCTCCAGCTATCAAAATCCCTCTGGATGTTTTGTCCAGCCCCCTTAGATGTGTTATGGAGCCTCTTATTTATAGATGAAGTTGGCTGAGGTTTAGGAGGGGGGAAATTTTGAACAAATTGGGTATATTGTTCCTGTAGTCTTCGAGGTGCAGTATTTGCATGCCAATTTGGTGCAAGTATGGAAGTAGTGTAGCAGGACTGCTGTGCAGCAGTTTTGGAGCGTTGTGGCCAGTGTAGTAGGTCTGAACTTGGCAGCAAGCATCTTTGAATATTTCATATCCTTCAATTTGACTTCATAAGTCCAACCTTCAATTAGATCCTCTCTTTAGAAAACACTTTCCTTTTTAACTTGATGCTGGAAAATCCAATTGTACTTGTGCAAGCTTGAATTTTGAAAATCCTTGTGAGGAAATGTCTTGAGATATGAGAAGGCAAATTTTGGGATACAACAAAGAGTGTATCAGTAATTTAGGTACATACCATAGAAATTAAATGTCAAGCACATACAAGTGCCAAAAAGAAGCAAAGGGATCAAATAAAGAGACATCAATTAGTCTAACTGTCGTCAGGACCAGTTGACTTAGCTGAGCTAGAACTTCCTTCCTCACTAGAGTCTTCACCTTCAGAGTTCACTGTATCATCAAGGTTGTTATCCTTTTGCGGGTCCTTAATAATCTTTTCAATAATTAGCTTCCTTGCTGAGCTAACTCTGATCACATCATCCAATTCCTTGCAGGCTTCTCTTAATTCTTTGATCATGTAATCCTTGGTGGAGGTCTTTTCAGCAGGTGTAGATGTCAAAACAATGTATGGGATATGTTTTCTTGAAAAAAGCTTAAAATGAAGGGTCAAGGCAGACTCCCTCTTGCACACTACATCATTTCCACTTAGAATTCCAAGATGCTGATTAAGAATAATTCCACAGATGAGGGAAGGAAAAGCAATTGGCATCTTAATGGCACAAGTTCCTGCATGCTTAATAGTCTGATCAAAGATGTAGGTACCATAATCAAAAAGTTTCTGGTTTCCAACAGCATAAATAAACTTTCCTAATCCAATGGAGATGGTTGAAGTGTGATTAGTGGGAACCCAATTTGCAGCTCCAATCCTATGTAAAATAGCATATTTCACACTCAACTTGTTGGCGAGAAGTTTATTTTTCATGGGCCACTCACTTACTTGATTAGCAGTGATGGCTCAGCACACTTGATTATTTGTTACTTCCAGCTCACAACAGACATCTTCAGACCTATCTAGAAATATATTCATGGTGGCAGGAGAAAATTCTACACACTTTCCTCTAACAAAAACCTTTCTATACTCTTACTTTTATGGTCAGCACAGTCAACAGGAATATTAACAATAAACTCCTTAACAAGAGTTTCATAGAAATTGGAAAACCCGGTAATTGTTTTCATCAATCCAGCATAAGATATCAGATCCATGATTTATTTACATTTCAAAGCACCAGCTCCCAGTTCTCTCTCCAAGGAAATCCTTCTTTGATACACATACTTCCACTTTTCAGCATTCTCGACATAATGGAAGGAGATGTTGTCAAGTGGGGCATCAGGAACACTAAGAGACAGTTTCTTACTTGCAGACTTTTTGATAGGAGAGATATCATGGACATCTTGCTCGACATTATACTCAGAGTCAGTCTCTTCAACTAGAATAGCTTTCTTCTTACTCTTGGATCTTTTTACAGCATCCTCATCATCATTATTTATGGAGTTAACAGGTCTAGCTTTTCTTTTGCTAGAGGGAGGGACCACTTTAATTCCTGCTTTTGGGGGTCCATACATGGTTTTCTTCTTGATTTTATTGACAGGGGGTGTGACACTTGCATCCTTCACTTTCCTGGATTTGAGTCTTCTTGCAATACCAGGCACACATAAGTAATGAGCTCATTGTCAGACAGCTCTTCTACATTGACTACATTCTCAGAATTTTGACCTTTTGTATCCTTGGAGGCAGTAGCATCTTGTTCAACATTTTCCTCAGCATTTTGTTCAACATTTTCTTCTTCCACTTCTTTTAGAGCAGAGGTAGCAAGTTTCTCAAGTTTGCTTTCAGCAACATCTTTCTTAAAGGTGGATGATCTAGCAGCAACACTTTTAGGATCATTTCTTTTGTCAGCAGGAGGAGGTATACGAGCAAGAGGGGTAGAAATCCCAGGAATAGCAAATCATTCATTTAACACTTTGTATACTAGCCTTCTAATGCTTCTATCAACATTAACAATTTCTTCTTTTTCCCTATTGTCAGTAGCAGTAGAAGAGTTACCTTTATCATCTTTGGATTTCTTAGTAGGTGATGATCTAGGTTTCTTGACCTTCTTATCAAGAGGTGGTATGGTTGTTAGAGGAGTAGCATTAAGTACTCTATCAAGGGAGATATTCTCATTGGCAGGTTTTGTGGAAGACGATGTATGATGTTGAGACATCTTTGAAGATTTTTGAGCAAAAGGATGAAGAATGACTAGGGTTTTTTTTATGTAGAGGAGAATGAAAAGTTTGTGAAAGTAGAAGGATTTTATTTTGTAGCGTGTGGGAAACACTTTGAGGCAGTCCTGTAATGATTGCTTTCGAAATTTTATTTGTTGGAAACATAAATAATATAATATCACTCTAATGATATTCCCACACACCTTTAATTGCTGTAAGCCCTCATATAGGCAAATCCCTAATTTTCCTCTTAAGTTCTCAAACTGATTAGTATCTAAAGCCTTAGTGAAAATGTCAGCCAGTTGCAATTCAGTGGCTACATGTTCTAAGACAACAATCTTTTCTTCAACAAGCTCTCTTATGAAGTGATGACGAATATTAATATGTTTGGTCCTGCTGTGTTGAATGGGATTCTTTGATATGTTTATGGAACTTAGATTGTCACAGAATAATGTCATGACATCTTGTTTGACATTGTATTCTATTAACATTTGTTTCATCTAAACCAATTGAGAACAACTGCTTCCTGCAGCAATATACTCAGCCTCTGCAGTGGACAGAGACACACAATTTTGCTTCTTACTGAACTAAGATATGAGATTATTTCCCAGAAAGAAGCATCCTTCTGATGTACTTTTTCTATCATCAGCACTTCCTGCCCAATCAGCATCACAATAACCAGTTAAGGTAGAATTAGATCCATGAGAGTATAGCATACCATAGTCACTTGTCCCATTCACATATTTAAGAATCCTCTTCACATGGTTAGCATGGATAACTTTAGGATCAGCCTGATATCATGCACACACCCCTACAGCAAAGGCAATGTCAGGTCTGCTAGTTGTGAGATATAGAAGACTGCCTATCATACTTCTGTAGACACTTTGATCCACACTTACTCCTTTTTAATCTTTAGAAAACTTCAGATGTGTGGGAGCAAGAGTTCTTTTGTGGCTGGCCTTTTCCATCCCAAATTTCATTACTATATTCTTGGCATACTTTCTCTCAGATAAAAATATGGAATCTTCCATTTGTTTAACTTGCAGACCAAGAAAATAGGTTAATTCACCAACAAGACTCATCTCAAATTCTGATTGCATTTGCTTGACAAAATGTTGAACCATCTCATTTGACATCCCACCAAACACAATATCATCAACATAAATTTGTGCAATCATGATCTTCCCTTCTTCTTCCTTGACAAAAAGAGTTTTGTCTATGCCACCTTTACTTGCCTTATTTCTAGTGACCACCCTTGTTTCATCAGATTTATTCTTGTACACCCATTTTGTGCCAATCACATTTGTCCCTTCAGGTCTTGGAACAAGATCCCAAACTTCATTTCTACTGAATTATTCTAGCTCTTCCTGCATAGAATTAACCCAGAACTTATCAGTTAGGGCCTCTTTGACATTCTTAGGCTCAATCTTTGACACAAAGCAAGAGTTTGATATCCCATCTCTTGATCTGGTAGTAACTCCTTTATTTAGATCTCCTATGATAAGCTCCTTAGGATGATCTCTCTGGATTCTAATTAAAGGTCCTTTATTGAGATGACTAGGCTCGGGATCTTCTATAGGTGGATTAGAATCAATACTTCTGTCATTTGATTCTGTTGAAATATCAGACAAAGATGTTCCAACATCTTCTGAGACATCTTCTTCAGCACTCCATCCTCTATCATCAATAATAACATTTATTGACTCCATCATAACTTTGGTTCTGGAGTTAAAAACTCTGTAAGCTCTATTATTTATAGAGTAACCCATGAATATTCCTTCATCACTCTTGGGATCCATCTTCCTCCTTGGTTCATGATCAGCTAAGATGTAACATTTACTTCCAAAAACATGAAAGTATTTAACAATTGGTTTTCTTCCCTTCTGTATTTCATACAAGGTGGCTGAAGTGCCTTTCCTTAGAGTGACTCTGTTATGGATATAGCATGCAGTATTCATAGCTTCAGCCCAAAAATGGTAGGGTAACTTCTTAGCATGAATCATGACTCTGGAAGATTCTTGAAGGTTCTGTTCTTGCGTTCCACAATCCCATTTTGTTGAGGAGTAATGGGAGAAGAGAATTCATGGCTGATTCCTTCAGAGAAGAAAAAATCAGCAAATTTATTGTTCTTAAATTCCTTTCCATTATTACTTTTGATTCTTATGACATGACTTTCCTTTTCCCTTTGAAGTTTTTGACTGAGATCTTTAAACACTTCAAAAGTTTCTGATTTTTCTCTAATAAAGCTTATCCATGTGTATCTAGAAAAATCATCTACAACAACATAGGCATACTTCTCACCACCAAGACTTTCAACCTGCATAGGTCCCATCAAGTCCATGTGAAGAAGTTCCAAAACTTTTGATGTAGTGAGATGTTGGATCTTCTGATGTGACATCTTAGTTTGCTTTCCAATCTGGCAGTCACCACATATTCTACCTTCTTCTATCTTGAGCTTAGGAATCCCTATCACTGCTTCTTCATATATAGTTCTTTTCATACCTTTCAAATGCAAGTTTCCCAATTTTTGATGCCATAGTTTAACTTTATTTTCTTTGGCTAAAACACATGTTGAGGATAAGTTCAACTCTTGAGGAACCCATAAACAACAGTTGTCTTTAGATCTGATTCCTTTCATAATAAATTCATTCTTTTCATTGCAGACAAGACATTCTTCCTTGGTGAAGTTAACTTTGAATCCTTGATCACACAATTGGCTTATACTTATCAGGTTAGTTGTTAACCTTTTAACAAGTAACACATCATCAAGCTTAGGGACTCCTGAACAATCAAGCTTGCCAACACCTTTGATTTCACCTTTTGCTCCATCACCAAAAGTCATATAACTGGTGGAATGAGATTTGACATCCACGAACAGATTCTTGACACCTGTCATGTGTCTAGAACAGCCACTGTCAAAATATCAGTCATCTTTGGTTGATACTCTAAGGGAGGTGTGAGCTATGAAACTAGCAACATTAGACTTGGGAATCCATTGTTTCTTCTTTTTGCTATTTCGTGGAATCTTATCAGTCTTGGGAGGAGGAGTAGTCTTAGGATACCCATACAACTTGAAACAGAAGGGCCTTATATGACCAAGCCTTCCACAGTGATGACATCTCCAGGGATGGGGATTCTCCTTGGTGTGTTTGAACTTCTTCTTACCCTGATGTTTTCCATGATGTCCTTTCTTGCTATGATGTTTAGACATTTTATTCGACATCTTAGGTTTAGATTTGGCCTGAGTGGAATGTGATGAAGGTTCTTATGAGTTAGGTTTCTCTTTCTCATTAAATCCTAGACCACTCTTGTCTCAAGTCACTCTCCCCACTTGAAGAATTTCATCTAGTTTGCAGATCCATTATTTAGCATCTTGAGGGATTTTACCATTCTATCAAGGTTTAAATTCAAGGAAGTCGCTTCACTTTCCATATTAGAAATAATTTTTAAGTGTTCTTCCCGTTCTGCCTTCAGCTGAGTTATGATGACTTTCTGTTTCTCCCCTTCAAGGCACACTTCTGCACTTCTGAGACATAATTCTTTGTATGAAGCAGCTAAATCATCAAAGGTTAGTTCTCCATCACTATACTCTTCATTATATACATATTTGTCTGTCAATACTTTAACATATTTGGCAGATTCTTCAAGATCACTCTCTGAGTCCTCTTCAGACCAAGTAACAGATAGATTTTTCTTCTATTTCTTAAGATATGCAGGGCATTCAGCTCTAATGTGACCAAATCCTTCACATTCATGACATTGTACTCCTTTCCCTTGAGTGGATTTTTCTTCAGCCCTTTTTCTTCCAAACTCATTTGACTTATGGATGCCGGATGAGATGTTCTTGACATTTGATCTTTGGTTCCTATCCATTCTTTTTATCACTTTGTTAAACTGTCTTCCAAGTATATCTAAGGCATTTGATATTCCTCCATCTGTATCTAGATCACAGTCTTCCTCTTCATCTTCAGTATTTGATGCAAAGGCTATGCTTTTGTTCTTCTTTTCAGATCTTTCATTGATGCTCAATTCAAATGTCATGAGGGATCCAACAAGTTCATCCACTTTCATTTTTTCAATGTCTTGAGCTTCTTCTATAACAGTCACTTTCATATCAAATCTCTTGGGAAGAGACTTTAGCATCTTTCTTACCAATTTGTCTTCAGGTATTTTCTCTCCTAAAGCACTAGATGCATTAGCAATTTCAAGAATGTTCGTATGGAAGTCATTAATACTTTCATCATCCTTCATTCTCAAATTCTCAAATTTTGTGATGAGCAACTGAAGTCTTGACATCTTAACTTTGGATGTGCCTTCATGAGTAGATTGAATAATTCCCCGTGCATCCTTAGCTACTTCACATGTGTTCACTAATCTGAAAATGTTCTTGTCAATTCCATTGAATATAGAATTCAAGGCTTTAGAATTTCCAAGAGAAATTTCATCTTCTTTGTTAGACCAATCTTCTTCTGGTTTTAACTCAGAAGTAGGTTCTCCATTTTCTCCCAATTTGACAGGGTGTTTCCATCCTTTTAAAACAGCTTTCCAAGCCCTACTGTCCAAAGACTTTAAAAAGGCAACCATACATGGTTTCCAGTAGTCATAATTACTTCCATACATAATGGGTGGTCTGTTCACAAACCCTCCTTCCTTGTCCATAGTACCAAAAAGTATCTTCCTTGGATCTCACCCAGATAAAGAGTAGGATGCCTGCTCTGATACCAATTGAAATTCTGATATCAGATATGTGATGTCGAATGAGATGTCACGACACAAATATTTTTTTACAAGTAAAGAGCAATAATAACAAAAGCAGTAAAAACACAAGAGATTGTTCATCCAGTTCAGTGTACAACAACACCTACTATAGGGGCTACCAAGACAGGGACAAGTCCACTAAATAGTATCAATTCATAGACCCTCAGTAAACAACCAGTTTACGATCTAATCACTTAATCACTACCCATGCTATACTTCTACCTAAGACTCACCTAGGTATGAGGCCCTCCTCAAATCCCTTCAATCACTTACAGTGAAGAAACAACAGAAATAATAAGTTTAAAAACTCCAATTATTCAATGCTTAAAAGCTTATGAATGATACACAACTAATAACCCAAATAACAACACAAGTATTAAATCAATACTAGAGTGTTTGACAATTAAAAGACTTAGACTTCTAAGACAAAAAGAAAGTATTCTTCTTTAAAAGTTGTAGTAGTTTGAATAAGGAAGCAAGTCCTTATATATGCGCAACTGTGGGCTTGGGCTTAAAACCAAATATTCAATTCTTTTGAATATTTCCATAAAAACAGGCCAAGATAAAATCCATGCAATTTGAAAAATATTCCTCCCTATTTTTCGCAGCCTGTGAGTCACACATCCTGAATTATGGTACGCAGGAACAG